>OX388022.1:32074132-33324132 GCA_947578705.1 Lacanobia wlatinum
CTAAGAGGGTCTGCGGACCGGCGCGCGCGCACCTGCTCCACTCATCTTCCGATAAAGGTCGATTCACACTGACACTGAGTCCGGTCGAAGCGAAGCATCAAAATTTTCACGAAGGAGGTTGCACGAGGACCGCGTTTGCGCGCGTTCTCGTGCAGTTTCTTGATATGCACGAGTTCACACACATAGGTACTAGATTGGTTCTTTTCACCATCCTCCTCCTCCTCCTTATCGTGTGGGCAGTAAGGTCCAGCGACTCCACACACCCTAGTGTCAGAGTTTCTCAACCGCCTCAAGGGCCTCTGACATGGTTCATGGTTCTTTTCACCATATCAAAATACTTAATTCAGACAAAATATTAGTTAGACTTTTATTATCGCTTCGACACGCTTTCACTGTCCCTTGGAATCGACCTTTAAAATTAACAAGCAATCTAAGACATAAGCATAAATCAGTGATTTACATGTGGTTGTGAATTATAAATCTATTTGTATGAATATTACATTAACGAAATAAAAAAATGTACTTAACTATTAAAAATAAATAAACTCTTCAACATCGCTGCCGATATTATTTCTGGCTACGGCCTTGGACTCACGTCTTCCTAAAACGAGCACTTCTGTAACTTTATCTAATTGTTAAACTAAGATTATGTGCGCATCGTCACATCATACATGTCATTTTATATTAACGTTTTGTTAGATTTATCAATACAATTAGGTGTAAGTGAGTGTAAGTGAGCTCGACGCGAGGCTCGAGTAGGTGATGACTTGATGACAGTGTGAGTATTAAAATTATATTAATACATCAGTAAAGCACCTATTTTCTTACTTATTCCGAAATTGGAATCCTTTGTCGTTAAGATATTTGGAATTTGTATATAATGAACGGTGTTAACACACTATAAGACCTACTATATGCGTAAGGACTTTGATAAGTAAGCACGTAGATTTCATACTTTTGTGTAACGTTACATAGTAGAATAAAATTTTATTTATTGTGTTTTAGTTAAGATGGTTTAGCGCCAGTGAACGCTCGCGACAAAGTACTTCTAATTTTACGTATAAATATATATTTGTTGTTTATAAAAGAAAAATATCTTTCGGAAAATATTCATGTGCGCATTGTAAGTTAAGATTAAGTTGTTAAACATTTGATATACTAATATATATTCGTCGTGTAAGGATGTGTAACAGTTAACTACAATTCGTCGACAAGTAAAACTTAGAGACTGAATCTAGCTCCAGTAAATTTTAGACCTCATTGCCTTTTGGTGACCTCATCTTACGGTGATTCGGTGTTTATACAAATATGCTTCGAATTTCGTTTCCATGGCGTCCAAGTTTTATTAACACGATTATTTGGCGTCGTCCAATTTCAAGTATGTATCTAACATAAGTTCGACTAATAGACGTAAAGTGGCCCTTAATAATAGCTTTTTAAAGTTCGATCGATATATTTTTTTACAATTTTAGATTTTAATGCCGCAGCAAAATAGTGTAGTTTTCGTAATTTACACGAACGTGCCCGCGAAGCAACGACTTATATCAACAGTGACTATAAACTTAATAATGTACTTTAAATAGTTCGTCCCAATCTTCCACAAGGAGATGGTTCACAAGTCGGTTAGTTAAATTTATTTTTTGTATATTATATCGCGTTACTTACGGTTTAAGATATTTTGTATCACTCAACTTTCTTAGTTTGAGCCCTCTGCAAAGCATGTTTTATTCCATTATACTTAGTTCTCTAGTTAAAATGGTTGTTATAAATAATATAGGTACTATATACCTAGAAATTTACATAATTATTATATTTTTATCCTTTCCAATAAATCCATTGCCAAAACGTTTGCCTCTGTATAATAAGATGAACGTGAATAGATGGCTACGAATGTCCCTTTCCAAGGAAACCCTCTGATACTATAATGCCAACGATCACGAAATGTAGATTTTCTACTTTTTTAGTCAGGCTCAAATGAACTAGTAGTGTGTTATATACCTTATGCAACGTATGTAAGCGAATATTGTGTGTTTATTGAAGTAATTTAGACTTCCGACGATTAGTGTGTAGCCCGAGCTATCGTAAAATTAAGAAAATTATCCTCAATTCTATAAGGTACTCTGATGTCACGAACACGAATGTATGTTATTTTTAAGGTCGAAACTTTTTGCCTTTTCAATCTTAGCAATAATAACTGTAATAAGAACAAGTTTTTTAAATATAAAACAAACTTTAGTAACAGAAAAATATTACAATGTCAATGTCAGCGTTACAGATTGAGAGCATGTACCTACGCTGCTTCAACACATGAAAGTGTCGATACGAAATTGTTTTATGATGTAATTGTGTAATTTGAGTGACAGAACGCAATTAAAAGAATTGATGTTGTAGGTATTAATATTATCAACATTTCAAATATTTTGTAAAATGTAAGTTTCCATCGAATTCGCAATTTTCTATACATAATTACATTTTTGAATACCTAACATTTGTAACTATCTGATTCTATTGTCATGTGTTTGAAATTATTCAAAAATATTTATATTTTGTTTGGTACCTTTATTAATGATAAATTAATGATAGTAATATATGATAAGTGTTATATTACGTTAAGAATGCTCTTCGTATGTTCTACGAGTCGCCTGAAACGGAAAAGCAAAGAGGAGCTCCAACTTATTTACGTTGAATTTAATAAAACAAATGACTTGTAACGGGCAGCTAACATTCAAACATGAGAGCACGTGCACTTTGTCGCGGGGAGGTAAGTAACAGGGGTGACACTGTGCGGTACAACAATGCGATAGCTAGCATCTAGCGTAGCGTAGTCAGGCACCGTGAAGCTGAGGATCTTCTGATGACATTCAGAAGTACAGATAGATATAAAAATAATGCGCTTGGGAAATCTGTGTTTTTTCCGTTAAGGGTTTTTAAGGAACGTTAGCATTCGCCCCGCAGACGCTATCTGTCAAAATTATGAGACTGAGGTGCGACTACAAACTTTCTATTTTAACCGTGGGTATTGCCCCTCAGATCTCATCAGTGATCGGATTTTCGAATCGGAGCTATTAATGTACAATTTATTGTATATGTCACCGGATCATTGCAGACGCCGTAAGATTGTAATATATCGTATGAAATTTTAAACTCGTTTTTCTCAATAAGACACGGATATATTGGAAACTGTTACTTTTTTTCGACTTTGCCCCTCACTAAGAATTTCTTCTGTATCGTGAATGCGTTTTAAAAACATACAAATTCACATACACAAACAGCCAGACCCGGAACAACATCTGTAGGCCATACAAATATTTGTTCCGTGCGGGAATCGAACCCGCGACTCGCAGCGCAGCAGTCATTCAACTCAACCACTGCGCCAACCGTGCCGTAAAAGTAGCCTATGTCCTTTCTTAGGCTCTAGACTATCTGTGTACCAAATTACATTTAAATCAGTTCAGTAGTTTTGGCGTGAAAGTGCGACAGACAGACAGAGTTACTTTCGAATTTGTAATATTAGTACAGAAGTAAGGATTGAATTTGGATTGTATTTATCGTATTCAAAATGATCGGTTCGCAATATGTCGTAATAATATAATCTAATAATGATTTATGTTACGGAGTTTGCAGTTATCCGGTGACATATATGTATATTAATATGGACATGACACCGGGATTCCGGGGTTTTAAATTAATCCAGAAATTTAGTAAATATCTTTTGATTGCGATTTTAATTTACCTAATCTTGTCCATGTAAAACATAGCAACCAATTCCACGTAAGTTCAGATATTACACGAGACAAACGTATATATACACACGAGTACCTCTAAAAATCATTACCAACCTTAACACTAAGTATATTTTTTAAAATCTTAGTCAGTCCCGGGATCTCAGGCATGTCCATAAAATGAAGATGAGTCGTACCAAAAAATTTCTCTGCCTTCTCCGATCACTGCTCATCATAGCTAGTTAGTTTTTCCGAAAATAGATGAACATTGCCTAAGCGCATATTTTGGTAGAAAACACTTTAGTGCAATACAAAATTTTCACATTAAATTATTTCACCAGAAAATCCTCCGCTGCGTTTTACCCGCTATTTTTGGTATACGCTGAGCCTAAATGAAAAAAAGAAAAATGTATTCTTAGGAAGGCACAGATTTAATGCATCACGTCTATCGCTTCGATGTATGTAGCCACGATCGTGTTTCCGCGTGTTGGTAACATCATAAGAACGAAATCATTCCACTTACTGTACTACTGTAAGCAACATAATTATTACACTTAGACACGACGCGATGGTACCTACTTGAAGCGGCCAGTGGCCAGAACCGGATCTGGAAGTCGCGGAGAAGGTGAATCATGTACCTTTATGTATATCTATTACCTAAATAAAGGTCTATATTGTAAAGCGATATATCTTAAAAGTGCTAGTCTCGATGTGAGTTGACCCTAAATTTGTACGATTTATATCCTCAGAACATTTTCGTGCTAACAAAATTTATGTAATTCATGTAATACGTATCTTTAAGGATATGAGAATATTTTAGAATTTGTAGATTTAGGACGTCAAGTTCAAATTAATGTCATAAAACGAAAATGTACAAGCGTCAAACTATTAGTTTGAAATTATTTGATGAGCAATACCAAGAGAGTACAAGTAATGTTTTACTGAAGTCAGTGTTGGGTCAATCAACTAATTTTACAAATAAATTGATTGGTTATGTATCTAATTTGATCAGTAATTTGATAATAATCATGACTTGATCAATTTGCTATTAATACTCTTTAATTTTATTATAAATGAATGACTTTGTATAGGTAAAAGGTAGGTAAAATCAGCCTGAGCTGCAGTTGTCGCTTTCGCACTTTACTTGGTATGGCGCAGCGCGACGGCATTGGCAATAGTTTCTTCAAATACCTGTTTTACCGACTAGAGTCCCCTCTTAATGTAACGCACCGCGCTGAATTTCATGGGAGCCGACCAACGACCAGACTGATATCAGTTTGGTCCCCCTATTAATCAATAATCAATCTATACTAATATATAAAGCTGAAGATTTTGTTTGTTTGCTTGCTTGAACGCGCTAATCTCAGGAAAAAAAAAATTGAAAAATGATTTCAGTGTGGTCAACTAGTAATATTATAAATATAATCAATTGAATAGGGGATCTGACCGGCGCACATTTCCGCACTAGTGCGAAATACGCATCATTGCGGGACTAAAAACGCTGGGGTAGTAGCCAGTTTACGAGTGTGTTGTAAAATCATTAGTCATGACTAACTGATCAGTCTTAGTAATCAATCCAACTAAGTTATGCCCAACACTAACTGAAGTGCAATAACTAAACGTGAAAAATGCAGTATCATATCACATGAGCATACGAATTGGATGACTTATTCCAAATATGAATGATTTTATATGTGAATATAATTATTTAAATATCCCACTGTGTTAGTTTTATTAATTGGTTATGGAGTGGACTAATTCATTTAATATAATAAATAAAACCAGTGTTTTATATTGAATTTTGTTTCTTTTATTTCGATACTCACAGGCAATCTCAAAGGTATTTTGAGTAAGCAGGCATCTTCAAGGCACGCTCGCTCCGTCATAGACCTCATCTATCGCTTTCCATCAGGAGTGATCGAGGTCAAGAACAATCCCACTTGATAAAAAAAAACAGGTGAATATGTGGTAGGACCAAGGAACAGAAGGGATACAGTGCTGCATGCATGATTTTTTCATTAAAATTTATCTGTTTCTTCCTTTTGAGGAACGGAAACCTAAAAAACTGGCCAAGTGCGAGTCGGACTCGCGTGCGAAGGGTTTTTTTTTTACTATAGATAGGCATACGTTTGACCACAATCTCACCTGATGGTAAGCGATGATGCGGTCGAAGATGGAGCACGTTTGCCTAGTAGCAATCTATTCACTCTTGTCTTAAAGACTCCCAGGTTGTAGCTATCTGGAAACACAGAATCTGGCAGGGAATTCCACTCCTTAGCTGTACGCACTATGAATGTGTTCCCAAAAGGTTTTGTGCGTGTGGGTGGTATGTCCACCATGTACCGGTGGAGCATCGCCGTTCGTCTTGTGGTCTGATGATGGAACGGGCTTGGCGGAATTAAATTATGCAATTCCGTTGCACATTCCCCAAAATGAAACCGATAGAAAACCGACGAACGGCGATGCGCCACCGGTATGGCGCATCGCCGTTCGTCTTGTGGTCCGATGATGGAACGAGCTTGGCGGAATTAAATCATGCAATTCCGTCGCACACTCCCCAAAATGAAACCGATAGAAAACCGACAGGCCAGCAACTCGGCGTCGATGCTCAAGACTTTGGAGCTTCGACTCGACGAGCCTGTCATTACCGATGATCCTCTTGGCTCATTTCTCAATTGACTCAAGGGCATCAAGCTGGTATTTCGCAGATCCGTCCCAAAGATGAGAGCAGTACTCCATACACGATCGAACTTGCGCTTGATAGAGCTTGAGCAGCTGATCCGGCGTGAAGTACCGTCTCACCTTTGCTAGGACCCCCAACTTTCTGGCAGCCACTTGAGCCTTTGCCTCTATGAAAGGGCCAAAATTGAGGGTAGATGTTAACGTAACACCAAGAAGCTCAAGTCGGTCGGTTATCGGCACGGTTACACCACGAAAAGATGGAGCTGGGTGGAATTGGCTCCTTTTAGGGGAAAAAAGAGACGCTTGGGTCTTAGCAGCATTGAACTTGACCAGATTGGCATCGCCCCATTCTGAGACAGCCTGTAAGGACAAGTTCAAGCGCTTAACCATAGCCTCCCGGAGAGACCGGATCTGCGACCCACCAGCTCGTGCGTCGGACACGTATCTCTCAGCAACAGTGCTGTCGTCTGCATACCCAAAGGTACCGGGTTTTAGCAGATCATTAATATGCAGCAGGGACAATGTTGCCGAGAGCACCGACCCCTGAGAAAACCCGGCATTAATATCCAGCAGTCCGGACGAGCAGTCATCTATGACCACTCGGATAGACCGATCCCTAAGGAAGTCTGCAATCCAATCACACAATCCGGCGGGCAGACTGAAGGAAGGAAGCTTACTAATAAGGCTATCGTGCCAGACCCTGTCGAAGGCCTTCGAGATATCTAAGGAGACCGCAAGTGCCACCCCGTGCTTCTCTATGGCCTCACTCCAGATGTGAATGGCATACGCTAGAAGATCCCCAGTAGACCGATTTCGGCGGAACCCGTATTGTCGGTCGCTAAGGATATCATTCGCTTCTAGGTATGCTAGGAGCTTACGATTCAGCACGCGTTCCATACTCTTACACAGTATGGACGTTACTGAGATGGGTCTGTAATTCGACGGGTCAGCTCGACTACCCTTCTTGGGCACGGGCTGCACGTTAGCTTGCTTCCAAGCATTCGGTACTTTTCCAGTCTCAAACGAAAGGCGAAATAGGCGTGTCAAGACTGGAGACAACTCTGGCGCACAAGTCCTCAAAACAATTGCCGGTATCCCGTCGGGGCCACTAGCCTTATTCACGTCTAGGTTACGCAGTACCCTACGGACGTCCTTCTGATGAATGCGAATGTTCGACATACTCGACTCGCATCCATCAGGAGAAGCAGGGGGCCTCGCGCTACCAGGATCCAGACGCGAAGATTCCGCAAACATAGAAGCAAACAAGTTTGCTTTCTCCTCAACGGAGTGGGCCAGCGACCCATCGGGTCTCAGCAGCGGTGATAGTGAGGGGCGGCAGAAGTTCGATTCGACCGACTTAGCCAGGGACCAAAAAGCTTTACTAACTGCTGGGTATGAAGCAAGTTTGTTCCCTATTCGGCTAATGTGGTCAAACCGAGCTCTCCGCTACACCTTCTTGCAGGACTTGGCAGCCCTGTTAAAGGTTCTCTTCTTCCGACTCACGTCATTTGCTCTGCGCGCACGGGCGTCGACCCATGCAAGGTACGCCGCATGTTTTATCGCATTAGCGCGATTGCACTTGGCACCAAACCATGGGCGAGCTTCGCCAGACATTGCTACGTCTGAGAACGGAATGTAGTACTCCATTCCCTTCCGCAACACATCCGTCACGGCGTCAGCGCACGACGAAGCATCAGTTGAAGGAAAGCAAGTAGGCTGCCAAGGGTAACATACGAAAAATGATCGCATGCCATCCCAATCTGCTGACCTGTATCGCCATACCCGCCGGGTGCCTCTTGGGCTAGGATCGGGCGGGGAGTAGACGGACACCGAATTCACCAGACAGTGGTCGGAACTACCCAGTGGAGAAGAAATCCACGCCGAGTACCGGTCTGGATCTGTTGTCAGCAGAAGGTCCAAGCAATTGGCTGTGTGCGAATCAACATGCGGCACCCTCGTTGCCCCCTGGACCAGCTGGGTGAGATTTAACGCAAGCGCTAGCTTTCGCGCCTCTCGTCCAGCATGGTCTGTGTGCTGGTATGGGAAAAGCCACTCCTGATGGTGGGCGTTGAAGTCCCCCAGCAACACCAATTGGGCAGAAGGGTACCGCGGCTGAGCCGCATCCGCCGCCTCACTGAGGTGCTGTATTAGCCCAGTTGTCTCCAGATCACCGCTGTGCGAACGGTAGACACAGGCGTAGATAATTTTATCCAGGCCGGTGTCCACTAAAGCTCACAGCGTTGAGAACCTGGAGTTCCCAAGATTACGGAGACGCCGATAGCAGATGTCGTCCCGGGGTGGTGATGGACTGCGGCGAGATTTGAGTGCAGACCTCGTAGACCTCGGTTCCGAACGAATTTATTTTTTTCAACATGTTATTTTAACACTACAGACTTCTAATAGGTTTTCCTGTAATCTTTAGGTAAAGAACTATAATATCCATTTTTTTTCAAAATTTTCAAAAGTTTCGGAGATAAAGGGGGGAATGGTAATTTTTCGTCTAATTTCGTCTAATTTTAAATAATGAAAAAAATATAAATAAAACCCTCACAGCCCTTTCATTTGATATGTCACACGATATTGTTCAATAAACTTTTTTTTTTATTTTGTAGTTTGACCCCCATAAGTGACCCCCATACTAAACATTTAATGATTTTCGTAACGCGTCCGTGTTTGGGGTCACAGAATTCCATATGTGTACCAAGTGTCAACAGAATCGGTCCAGTGGATCCGGAGAAAACTGGCTGTGACAGACGAACAGATAGACACCTGAGTGATTCTATAAGGGTTCCGTTTTTTTTCGGAACCCTAAAAACCGGCCAAGTGCGAGGTGAACTCGCGCATGAAGGGTTCCGTACCATCGTACTTTTTAGGGTTGCGTACCAAAATGGTAAAAAGGAACCCTTATGGTGTAACTAAGTCTGTCCGTCTGTCACAGCTGAATATCTCAAGAACTACCTACTAATGCTATCAACTTGAAATTTGGAATAGTTTTAGATGACGTTTGTTCAAGTATTTTGCAAATAAGAAAAATATATAAATGTGTATATTCAGATGAAACGGAAGAAAACCCAAGTTCAAAGTAAGACTCGCCTTTTAATTAATGTTTAAGACAATCATTTTTATTGAATTGAAAATAAAGATCTTTTCGTGAATATGCTATTTAATTTTTTTTATTATCCAAAATACAACTTTACCTATTCATGAAAAAAATACCCACATGATCCACATGAATAGTTTAAATAGGTAGCTACTAATAAGAAGTTTATTAAAACTTTCTATATTTAGATAGGGAATATGCATGCGATTTTTTTATTTGCAAAATGAAATACTTATTAACTCTAATAAACAATTATGAAATTATTTTTTAAATACCTTCATCAGCGATGAAATTATAAAGCTACAAAGTTTACAATTAGAAAGAGAAGTCCGATATGAATTGTGACGTCAAAGTTCTTGGCACCTATACAGCTGCCATAGAAAACAGCGTTTTCGCGAGAGGGACAGATACATTTGTTTCAAATAATTATATCTCGTTTGTTTTTCGAGCAATTTTGATTCTATTTTCACTGTTAGTATTATATTTGTGTATATTTTTGTTAAACTGTATAGATAATAAATATTTTTTTCATGCATATTCCCTATTATGTAGTACTAGTGGACGTCACGCGGTTTCACTCGCGTAGTTCCCGTTCCCGTGGGAGTACGGGGATAATATATAGCCTATGTTACTCCCTGATAATGTAGCTATCCAATGCTAAAAGAATTTTTCAAATCGGTCCAGTAGTTTCGGAGCCTATTCAATTCAAACAAACAAACAAACAAATCTTTCCTCTTTATAATATTAGTGTAGATTGAAATTTTAATAATCATGTTTTTTATTAGGTACCTACTTGATGTAAAATCCTATATCGCGGCGCGTGTAATTGTCGAAGATGCAAAATATAAGTGAGTAATTCCGTCGAGAACAACTAGATAGAGAAGCGGAGAAAGTATACTGCACGTGCACTACTATAGTCACCCGAGATTGGGTTGTCGTGAGTGACAAAATTGTTAATTTGTAATCTCTAAACTGAAATGAAGCGGGGCAGTACCTACACCTGCCAGCTAAGAGAGGTGATGCTAGGTGGAGTATGGCGGTGACCGAGTTGGGGCCCGAGAACAGGAAGTGTCGGTCGTCCGGCAGCGGCATGAGACTGGCACAGGAACGAGGTATTGGTACAAGAAAAGAGAGGAATATGTTAAGCGTAAGCACGCTCACACCCTTGCACGGCGCAGAAGGCCAACAATTCCCGAAAATGTGAATACCTACATGGTCTCTAAGGCTGCCGTGCCGATAAGTGCCCTAATCATGCACCTAGCTAGTTTCACTATAAAGTGGACCGATTTAAGTATTTAGGGCATATATGTAGGTACACCTTAATGATAATAAAATAGTACATAGGCGGACAACAAGGCATTCTCTACCAGTCAACTTTTGGGTTAAAAAGAGTACAGGTGTGAGTGTGTAACATTGAACGTTGGGCACCGGCGGGCGGTCCGAGGTAACACGTTGGCCCGTAGATTATCTCGTGCAGATCAAGTCAAAATCATCCTGTTCAAGGCATTTTGTCAGGATCTGTACGCGGGGTACTAGGGTCAACTACACCTTCACTAGATGTCTTCCGCATCACTACATAGTTTTAAAACAAAGTCGCTTCCCGCTGTCATGTCTGTCTGTCTGTCTCTCCCTATGTATGCTTAGATCTTTAAAACTACGCAACGGATTTTGATGCAGGTTTTTTAATAGATAGAGTGATTCAAGAGGAAGGTTTATATGTATAACACATTGTAATAAAATATTGTGATAGGAGAGAAAAATTTCGATTTTCAGGAGCTTTCATGGCGTACGTAAACCTTCTTTCGGAGTGGCTAGAGCGGCGCTACGGCGTCCTCACCTTCCGCTTGGTGCAGGTACTCATTGGACACGGTTGTTTCGGGAGGTATCTGTTTCGGATTCGGCAGGAGGACACGCCTGGTTGTCAACACTGCGAGGATCGCCCGGAGGACACAGTGGAGCATACGGTGGAGGTTTGCCCTGCTTGGGCGGAGCACTGCCTTGTCCTCGTCGAGGCGATCGATGGCGGCGACCTCTCGCGTCCGGCTCTGGTTCAATCTATGGTCCGAAGCGAGGAGGCATGGGAAGCGGTCACCTCTTTCTGCGAAGCAGTAATGCTAGCGAAGAAGGAGGCCGAACGCGTGAGAGAGAGGGAAACCTCACGCCCCAGCTGTCGCAACAGGAGAAGACGGCCCGGGCGTCGACGGCCGGGAATCGCCCTGCGATTCCCGGCCACCGTAGGCACGGGCCTGCGGACGGGGCGAGCATTGGGTGACTCGCCGTCCGATCAGAACCAAGCCCGGGTCGACGGCGCCTCAAAGAGCTGTCAGCATAGAAGACGGGCCAGTGCCTGCCAGTGTTGCGGAATCTGTTCGAAACAGTCACCGCGGCCCTGGAACACAAAGGGCATTAGGAGGAAAACGGATGGGTTTTAGTCAGTGAGAGTCTGACACTCCCTTCTGCTTCACCCAGAGCGGGAGGAGTCATTTGATGAATTCCCATCCTTAAAAAATAAAAATAGCTGAATCTTAAGAGATATATTTATGTTCTAAAGAATTGTAGTTAGTGTAGCTAGAGAAGAGTCCGCGATGGGATATGTTTATCTCTTGAGGTAGACTCACAGTAACTATTTTTATCTTTTAAAATTTTATTTAGACTGACGTAATTTTTTCCCCTATTCAGTATTAATCCTTATCCAAATAGGTGTATTCATTATCTTGACAATTAAACATAGCTTAAAAATGTCCTTAATAGTATATCATTTAAATGAATAATTTAGAAGATATCACAGAATTAAAATTAAGCGCGACTGAAAATATAATTCTCAGCGAAACATAAATGGCGCCGCGGTGTAACAGTTGGTCACTTTAACCATTTTCATCTTTTAAGTTTTGCGTAAAAAGTAATACATTATTTTAGAAGCTTATGTGTATAGTGTTAATCTATATAGTTAGACAGTAGTTAACCTAAACTCTATTCAATTTAAATGAATATCTTAGGAGTTATCGCAACTGCCGGGTTCGCGTGACTGTCTAAACCAGTACCGGGGCAACCGGAAGAACAGGGTGGTTTTTAGTCAGTAAGTCTGACTGTCCCTTCCACTCCACCCAGGGTGGGAGGACTCATTTGATGATTTTACCATCCAAAAAAAATGGAATTATCGTAAAATAAAGGCAAACCCGTTACAAAATAAGTTTACAGTAGGCGCACTTCTTTTTTTGTTCTAAATTGGTCCCGAGCGATGCCGGGGCGGGTCGCCAGTCCAATATAATGATGATTTTAGGATGCTGTTGAAACTGTCCCGTTATTGTTGTGTACCGGAGATGTTAGCTCAGAACCGAACTGACGGCTTCCATGCAGTGATTCGCAAAAAAGTCGCATCACTGTGGTATTTTACTCCCATTCTGGGGCTGGAATCTATTTAAAGCGAATGGTCAGGTAGGAAGCTTATTCCTTGCTTTATTGTAGGTACTCAGCACATCCTGCCTCAGATACCTATTGGGGGACACGGTAGTGATACTGCCAAGACGAGACAACGGTAGCACAGGGCACCTATTGCCGGGTTAGCCACGTAGCAAGAGCATCAAATGATACCGCACTTGGACTTACAAAAACATGTCGCTGAAAAATAGAGCCATGGCTCTGTCCCACACCCGAAACCTAACTCTTACTATACTGAGCATTCGCCGTTTTGCGCGGATAGTGACACAAATCCTAACCAGCTAGTCTATTTTGTAAATAACCATTTCGATATCGAGCTTCACCTGAGTGACAAAGCACGCAAAGTGAGCTTTATGACACGCGACATAAAGGTGTTATGTTTATACGAATTTGATACTCACCTCGGATTCTGCTATCGAGACTCGAAAACGTTCGTAGAATAGCACTGCTGATGTTATACTAATTTTGTTTATTTTTAGGGTTCCGTACCTTAAAAAGAAAAAACTAAACCTTTATAGGATCACTTTGTTGTCCGTCCGTCCGTTTGTCTGTCTATCTGTCTGTCTGTCAAGACCCTTTATGTCGGGGATGCGTGGAGGTATCGAGTTGAAATTAAAATGATATACTTAGGTCTAAGGTCCCTTGAAGCTGTGAAAAAACGGAGAAACAGAACCCTTATGGATCACTTTGTTGTCCGGCCGTCTGTCTGTCAAGACTGCTGTGAAAGCTGTGAAAAATCAAACTTCTCAGTTACGGCCGTATAAATGCCGCAAAAAAAAAACGTATAGGTATTTCGTCACTCTCAAGGGAATCAAAATCTGAAAACTACACATTTGTAATAAATCCTCATTATTCTAAGATTAAATCATAAAAAAAAAACCGTACAGTCTTTATAATATGTCCGTGGCTTATTAAGAAAAAATATTTTACAATTTCACGCGATATTTTACAATTCTACGACGTTTCCAATTTTCCGGTGACATATGTAAAACCTGTAATGTATGCAAAACCTATGGGCTCGGGCGATTCCGCGATAAGCAATAGAGGAGGAGCTAGCACGGTTATTGAGCAACCATATTCAGGGCAAAAAGTTGACAGCACGGTAGATGCGGCTTGCTGATAGAATATCGAAAATATATCTGAAAAGTTTCAGATACGAGGTTCAGTGGTTCGGACCCACTTTCAGAGATTTTTAAAACAATGATATTTCCACTTATTTTTCAAAAAGCTTCATTATCCCGTCAGATATTAATTTTAATGTTGATAGGGACATCGCAGCGTACCGGAAACTACCTCTAAACGCTACCGACTTGTGGTGTGGTGTGTGTGTGTGTGTTGAGATTATGTTCCCAGAGTCTTTTAACTCTGGGAACATAGTCTTCCCTGCCGGTTCTTGAGACCCCTTGTCCAAGCTTATCAAATAGGTATAACGGTTTCCGAGTTTCTTCACTGAGATATGGACGAGCTTAATACAGAACCTTTAGCTTGTAGAATTCCGAATGGATTCAGCTACATGCCTCTCAAAGCGAAGCTCTGAATTCATAATGAGGCCAAGATTTCGCGCTTCGTAAACCCATTCAATGCGTTTCCCCATTACAATTACATCCGCAGTGGTTTTAATTGTCTTACTGAGGTTTTGTGCCGAAGAGTATATACTTAGTTTTTGAGGGATTCAGTATGAGTTGCATTCAGACTACTGAGTAATGGCTTCCAAATCCTCATTTAAGTCTTTACGGACATATTATGAATATGTCCTAAAAGACTTAAATGAGGATTTGGGGCATGAATGAAATATAAAGGTTATTATCTGCGTAAATGTGATATTTGCACTTTTTAATAATTATAATAGTGGTAGCGCAATACAATGCATAGTGAGCGATAACTAGAGGTCACCGAACACCAGTCTGTTTTATGAATCTCAACAAACTGCGTGCGCTTTTCTAGGTAACTGCGGAACTATTGTATCGTCTGAGTGTCAAAACTATAAAATACCATCTTTGACAGCAATAGTGGCACATTTATACGGTCGAACCAGGTCGAATGCATCGCACGCGAGTAATCTAGCAGCACAAGAAAGTGCAGCGAGAATGTTGTCAGTCGCATCCAAAAGCACGGTGCATCTGGCAGAATACAGTTATTTTCCAGATAAGCGGTTAACTAAGCTAACACGGTTAGTTCCGATTTCAACCGCGCGCCGACTTATCGTGCGCGCACTTTAGTATTGACTACCGTTAGTTTTTTTTTTTTTTTTTTTGATTTGGACCACTCGTAGTTCACCTCTAGACGGGTGGTTACTACTTAACCGGGCTAGCAGACTACCGTTAGTATTGACTCAGCGAAACTTGCCGAAATGGCGCATCAGATGTAGGTACTGCATTACTTACATCCTCCTTCTAATGGAATACGAAGTGGATATATGGAAAATAAACTAAAGACTATAACTGAAAGACTTTGTATCCAAATTATCCATGGTAAGAATATATAGATAAAAAAGCCGTGATTTTCCCTTTAGCAAGCGGGAAACAAGCATGCAAAGGTACTTTGTACAGTGTACACTAGCAACACTTCGCCATTTACTCTATGACTTCGCCCACAGACTGCCAAGAGAAACTGCGTGTGTTGAGCGCTAACGCGATAAAGTTTTATAATTTAACGTTAACTGGTGATCCTACTATCACCAGTGCTGATATTGAGTATATTTTTCGTTTCGTTTATATTTTCGGTGAAAAGTGATTACAATTTTAACGATTCATAGTGGTCTGACCTCCCACCAAGCATTTCTTTGACACATTTTAGAGACGCCATGTTTGTCACGTTTTTGCCAGTTGTGAATATATTTAGCCAAAAAATGAACTTGCAGTAGCGTCACTGCGTGTATAGTGTTAAAAATCAAATCCACCATGAGTCAAGTATTCCCGAAGAACAAGGAAAAGCGCCCGCGTCCATCGAACGAAACTAACACTGTAAGTAAAAACCAAATTCCCGCTCTTGGCGACAATGTCGTTGCGTTTTTTTCATGAAATTTGTGGCCTCACGCGTAGTTGTGTATTTATACACTTTGCACGGCGAGCGACTATGAAATACGCTATTATTTTCACTAGCAAATCAGGATCGTAGAAGTAGTCGGCTCTGAAGCTTTTGCGAAGTCCCTGCCTTGTCAAAGTCCATGCTTTGATAATATAATCACCATGGCTGATATCCTCTTTATATTGTAAATTGTAAAAAAACAAGAAAATTAAACTCGCCGTGGTATATGTATACATGACTGTTGCCAGGGCCGGTCTCATGGGTATTTGATAGGCTAGCTTTTGAAAATTTACTGCGATCTTAATTTTATTCCTACAAATGTATTTCGGATAAGTTTTGTTGAGTTTCTTGATCATACACTATGAGATTAATCTTATTAACTGATCTCACTTGCAACCTCCACAGGTATTGAATTTTGACAAATTGTTGAGGAATATTTAATTAATGTCACTGAAATACAAGTTCATTCATTAATAGAACTACATTCTTGTAAAGTACTTGTAAAAACTCAGACATCTTTTGTCCCTCCGCTACAGAAAGATCCAAAAATTCATGTCTTTATTATACTTTATTATATTATTCTGTAAAATACCTAAAATTAACATAATTTGCCACAGGCAATACAAGAAATTTTATTCATAGATTGTTTTTTGTGTACCTTTATACCTTACAGCAAAAGTAATAAATCCAGATATTAACATTGCTAGCTGAATGGGCAAATGTTTTTTTGCCACATAAAAAAAAATAGCCTATGACTTACTCTCAGACCTACCCAGTATACTTAAAAAAATTCATAAAAATCGGTCAAACTGTTTCAGAAGAGTTTGATAACAAACACTGTGACACAAGATTTTTAAAAATATTAGACATACAGCCAAAGGGTAATACTCACAAATAATGTGGCTTTCTATTGGTAAAAGAGTTTTCAAAATCGGTTCAGTAGATCCAGGAATTACCCCCTACAACCTCACAAACTCATGAACTTAACCTCTTTATAATATTAGAATAGATATACTCAATTTGGACAAAGTGATAATAACACAGAATTAATTATCAAGCTCAAACTCAAATCAAGCAAGCAAGCAAGCTCTAATCTCTTCAAAGTTAGAGTGAACAGGCTCCTTCTGGGTAAGCTCGCTCCATCGTAGACTTTGTCTCTGTCATCTCTGACCTAGACTAGAGTCAAGAGCAAACCCATCACAAATAAAAAAAAAAAAAAACATTTTGTGAATTGGATAAAGTAGTTAATAACAAGATTAGGTGCAAATTATAAAGTTTTATTTCAGCGTAGTTCCAGATATTAGCATGTTCAAAGTAATAAACAAACTGTTCAGCTTTGTTATATTAGAATAGGTATAGATGTATGTACACAAGTACACACCAACCCAACACTGTTTATGGCAAATACAAATTATAGAATGAACTTTGAACTAACAGCACCTCAGCTCCGATAGGTTTTAGAAGCTGACTGCCATCACAAACATGGTAATTTTTTTAAACCCTTTAACAGTAATAGCATCCCCACGAAACAGGGCTCCATCTGTGTCACCATAGTGAAAAATTTAGAGATTTTAACTTTGGAAATTCTGGAATATAAGAATTACCTCAATTAAAACAATAGAGTTACTACTCGTAGGAGCAGGATGCAATAGCGAGAGCAACTTTTGGCGATTTTTTTTCTGCAGCTATGGTTTTATGCGTTTAGGTGATCTCAAATTTACATTAAAAAAATACAAAATTAGATTACAAAATCAGGTATAATAATGCAAAACAATTTTTGGAGTCATTGATTATAACAGCATCATCTTTCATTCAACTTGATGACTCAATGAACAAAAATTCTTGAATTAAAGCTATGATTCATTGATATAACATTGCACCATAGATCCTTAATATTTTACAATATTATGGAATCTGTAATGTTTTAAGAACATGCTGCATGCTTAGCGATTTCCTATTTTTTTAAAATAAGTTCCTATGCCACTAACTTATTAATAAATTACAAGAATTGATTTTATTCTTGTAATTTATTTAATTTTATTATTGTCATGATTTATTTTATTACATTGATTAATTTAGATGTATTATTGAAATTTGTTTGAGTTTATGATTGTCATTATTTTATTTTACTGTTGTCATTGATTTGCATTTATTATTGAATTTTATTTAATTTCATAATTTTTAGGGTTCCTAAAAAAAGGAACCCTTATAGGATCACTCAGGTGTCTGTCTGTCTGTCTGTCGGTCTGTCACAGCCAGTTTTCTCCGGATCCACTGGACCGATTCTGTTGAAATTTGGTGCACATATGGACTTCTATGACCCAAACACGGACGCGTTACGTAAATCATTAAATTTTTAGTATGGGGGTCACTTTTGGGGGTCAAGCTAGAAAATTAAAAAAAAAGCATATCAAATGAAAGGGCTTACTGTGAGGGTTTTAATTATATTTTTTTCATAATTGTAAGTATTGAAGTTATTCAAGAAATTAGACGAAAAATGACCATTCCCCCCCTTATCTCCGAAACTACTGAGCCTAAAATTTTGAAAATAATGGAGATAATAGATCTTTACCTAAAGATTACAGGAAAACCTATTAGAAGTCTGTAGTGTAAAAATAACATGTTAAAAAAATTCGTTCGGAACCCTTTGCACATGAGTCCGACTCGCACTTGGCCAGGTTTATTGTATTTTATTGTTGTTTTCTTTTATCATAGTTTTGATTCTGTGATTGTAGTCTTAACTTAATGTTACTTATGGCTATTTGCTACATTTATTTGAATGATTTTATGTAACTTTAGGTGTTCTTTGAAGAGTGTAATTAATATTTTCCCTGTTTTCTGTGAATAACGTCGCTGATTGCATAATTGTTTATTATTATTTTTATTCTATATTATGTAATTGTTAGATATTCGTAATAAATTATGATTTTTCTGTAATATTTATGATAAACATTTATATACAGCCACACTTTTTGACCTGCACTGCCACATTTTATTTTTAACCGACGAAAAAACTGAGGAGGTTCTCAAATCGACGCATATATATTTTTTTTTTATTTTATCTATTACGAATAACTAACATGCATAACTTTTTACAGCCTAGTCCGATTTTGATAATTCTTTTTGATTGGAAAGGGTCCTCGAGAGTGGTCCCATATAAATTTGGAAAAAAAATTCCAACCCCAAGGGTAGGAAAACAGGGGATGATTGATTGTTCACTCACTGATTGTAATGTTTGACCATGCATAACTTTTTACAGAGTAGTCCGATTTTGATAATTCTTTTTTGATTGGAATGGGTGCACCTCCAGGATAGTCCCATATAAATTTGGAAAAAAAAAATCCAACCCCAAGGGTAGGAAAACATGGGATGATTGATTGTTCACTCACTGATTACAATCAGTACTGATTACAATGTAACCACGCATAACTGTTTACCGAGTAGTCTGATTTTGATAATTCTTTTTTATTGGATAGGGTATACCTTGAAAATGGTACCATATAAATTTGTATAAAAAAATCCTACCCTAAGGGGGGAAAATAGGGGTGATTTATTGTTCACTCACAGATTTTAGTGCAGAGTTGTGTAGCATTTTTTGTAGGTCTACCCATGTGGGTATATAAAGCCTGTTTTTTAAAGTATTTATATTATACAACAAGTAATAGTTAAAGTAGGATTATATAACAGTTAATAGCTAAATTAAGATAGGTAGCTATTTTAAAAGTAATTAAAAATAAGCATGTATTAAATAGTAGATTAAAGCCACAAAAATGTATAAAATAAAAACTTTAACAAAAAAATAAACCTCCGAAAAAACTGAAAAGCAAAAACTAATAAACCTTTTAAAAAAAAAAAAAATTTAGGTAATTTCGGAAGTCGTTTATAATTTTGTTTTTGATTGTTTCTTCGTATTTTAACACCGAATTAAAAAGTTTTGTGTTATGTTTTTCCCTTAAAAATATAATGCATTTGAATGCAAATAAATAAACTGTGTGTGTCCTTAAATTGTTAATTAAGTTTTTTGGTAAATATAATGATAGAGTGGATATTATCTCTCATTATTGCTGGGGCTGGTTGAAAAGTTAATATCAAGGTAATTGAATAGTGTACTGTGAGAATCTACTGGGGTTTTCATAGACTTTAGTGATTAACTTAAGTTCAAGGGTTTCTGGTGAACCCAATCAAACCCAAATGTAGTACAAAATGTTAACAATTTTACGTCGTAGCTTTTCGAGTTAAGTTCTGCTAGCCCCGTTACGTCTTACCGTGGCCTCTTAAAAGGGGTGAAATAGGAGAAGAAAGTTTGTAAAGGAAGCCTGTAAGTTGGGAAGGAAAATTTTTACAGGAAAATGTTTGTTTTTCTCCTAGTACTAAAAACGTGTTTTACCAAACACGTGTTTTAACATATTTTGTTTCTTTTTTTCTTTATGGGAAACTAAAGCATTAGTAAGGTTTAGGAGCAAAAAGCTTTCAAATGGTACCCCATACATTTCCATAATTATAAAATACTATTACTACTGTCAGTGTGCTTTAGTGAAGTCGCCGTGCCGGAAGTCGTAGTTTTAAGTGTGATGCGCTAGGGTCAATTAATCCCCAACTGTATTGGGGTTGGGTTCCAGTCAAACCGGATTCTCTGCGGTCGGATTCTCGGACGGTCTGCCAGATTTCCACAGCTCATTAACTGGGTAACATAGTACTTCTTGGCTAGACTGGTGTCAGATTTTCTGGCTTCTTGACAATCCGTAAGGACTGAAAGACCAACGGCTTCACGTGCTTTCCGAGGCACGGCGGAAGCTCGGTATGTCAAGATGGTGACCCATCCACAAACTGACCTCGGCAAGCGTTGCTTAACCTTGAAAATCGACCCGTGCGGCTGTTATGTTTTAGCCACGAGCACGTGCAAATAAAATTTAGTTAGCTTGTTCCATTTTGCAGCTCAGCATTGAGAAAATTAAATGATGAATGAATAGGTACTACTTCATGGAACATGACTTGAGGAGTTCCATATAATTCAAGTTTTTAACCCCCATCAAAAAAGAGGGGTGTTATAAGTTTGACCGCTATGTATGTCTGTGTGTCTGTCTGTGGCACCGTAGCTCTTAAACGGGTGAACCGATTTGGATGCGGTTTCTTTTATTTGAAAGTAGGTTTTCCAGCGATGGTTCTTAGACAAGTTTTATCAAAATCGTTTGAGCCGTTTGAAGATCATCAGCTCTTTTCTAGTTGATGAAGGCATTTAACCAGCTTTTACGGGTCAGATCGATGCAAAATTTGGTATTCTGTTACTTCAATGACATTGCAAATACTTGGTAATATTGACCTGATACTGTAGCATAACCTGAGGTCAGCAGAATACTCAACTCCTCATTATTATTCACTTTTTAAAGTAATTTTTTAGTTGGGGGTTTTTTAAATTTTTAATTTAATTTTTGAAACTTATTTTCACTGAGATGATATTGCCACTTGAGTTTGAGGTCAAGATTATTAGGCGTTATTGGGTGTATGTATGGAATTTCGGGTTTGATGATTTCCTCGCGCTTCCACTCCCATTCGGCTGTTCATTATCTGGTTATGGTGACGATGGTTTGCTGCTCATTCAGGCACTGACACATGCGTACGTTTAATATCTCAGTGGGGCAATCGAAACTTTCTGACCTTTGCACCACATAACACCTATCAACTTATTTTGAAACAGCATGGATTCATGGATTTATTTTTTATTTTTACAGCGACGTGTAGAAATAAAAGAATCCGTGTGCTATCTCGGTATGGTACTGGAAAGGAACTTTTAATTTACTGATCAATTAATCATATAAAAACAGCAGTTGAAAAAGCGAAAAAGTACTTTATGCCTTGACGAGAATATCCAAAGCTACTTGGGGTCTGTCATTTCAAACCTTAAAAACTATTTATGCGGCTCCTTATTTGGGTTTTACGTGCTACGGGGCACCTGTTTGGGGGGCCGATATGGTCACTATAGGGGCGGAACGACGTAAATTGCTTCAAAGCCTGCGTTTGGCGATATTCTTATGCAAAGCGTATAGGACGGTTAGTACTGAAGCCTTGCCGTTACTGGCAGGTGTATTCCCAGTCGATTTTAAGGAACAGCGACGTTTTGCTTTTTACTACTCGGCTCGAGAGATCACTGACTCAGTCTTTACCGCAACACGACTGTTTTAAGATCTCTAGATTACTTGAGCTAGAGGAACTTTTATTCGAATGGCAATGTAGGTGGGAAAATTCCAATCAATCACCGTCACCTCCACCAGTTCTTTCTATCCGTTCGTGAGGGGCTGGATGGGACATTGATGCAGGTGGATTACTGTATTTCCCAATTTCTTACAGATCATGGTAACATGAGCAAAGATCCATTACTCACAAACGAGAATTTGCCGCATTGTCTGTACTGTGCAGGAAAACGTCATCGGGTAGATCTTGTCAATGATCTTCTGGCACGGATTTACGAATTAGTGAACACAAATCAAGAATCTAATAAATACTGCATAGATAATATTATAATGATTTACTTAAGGTCTTACTAACTTTTCAATCCCCCCATATACATATTTGTCTCTTCAATATGACACAATTTTTTTTTGTTTTCTTTGCAGTCATTTGTCAAGAATGTAACATCCAGAGTGTCGGGCTTACTGCCATCTACAATCACAAAGTGGTTCAGTAGCCCAAGCTCTTCAAACGCAAATGGTTCGGCTCCAATAGCCGATGCCTCAGATTCGTCAGATGACGAAACATCAGACACCCCTGTTATAAACCAACCGCCAGCGAAACGCATGCGATTCAGCTCACCCGGATCATACAACCATTATGGCACAACAGAAGTAAGTTATTATTTACCTCCTAGATTTTTGAACGCAGCTTCTCTCTCGTAACATAACTCACAATCCATCGATATTTCCAGGATAAAGTGGATCACACTAAGATTATTTCTACAAACAAACAAAAAAATACTTCTTTGCTACTTACTAGTTAGTTTTTGGTTTCTCACCAGAGATCTGACACTTTTATGTCTTTTAACATACTGACAGAAAATATTTCATACAGTTTGACCTCATAACTTCTTTAACCGATTCACAGTCCCATTAACCATAATTATGTGATCTTCACTGATTGTTTAACATAGTAATTTAGTAAATTGAAACTTAACTATAAACTACATATATTATTTTCATAATAGATTATATGTTTTAACCTCAATTCATGTGTATTGTAGCCTGGCTGCTCCACAAGTGATGTTGAAATCGTAGACTTACCCTACAGTCCCTTCAGTGGACCACAGTATGCACAACCAAGCCGTAACACTTTCATTACTCCAATGCGGCTTCTAAATGATGAACCGGAGCCCATGGACAGAGACTCATCACATGTGTTTAAGATGCCACATACAGTTTCCAGCATTGGTCAATCAGTTGCCCATAAAAGAAAGTCTATTTTCGACACCACAAGCCAAGAGGAGGTTAGAGCAGTTGGTAAGTTTATTATCAATTATTTTTCTAGTTTTGAGACATGTTCATACTAACGTTGTTGTGATTTATTTTAAGTTTAAATTTATCTAATTCTAAATGTCAGAAATAAAATGAATGGTAAGACTTGAATAAAAAAAAATCAAACTGGTATTGAATTTTATGGTAACTAATGTTAGTAAAAATATCCTCTCTCGACTCAAACAGAAATATGATATTGGGAAACGCTGCGTATGTCAACACTGATTTTGATGGGCAAATGAAAATTCTTCAAAAATCACGAGTCATTCAGCTTTCGTGGCTCTGTTTTTTTCTTAGTCTGTATCAAATCAGTTAGGTTTTATAAGGCAAAGAATTAGGTATTTCTCCATTATTTATTTAGATTAACGGATGAAGGCAATCAATGAATGCAAAAAGTGTTGCAGAAAAGACTAACGTCATTTAAAAATACTTGACAAAGTTTTATGAAACTGTCTTTTTATATATATTTACATTACAATATTTACTATGACATTCATATATACAAACCGTAAAGTATGTCCTAAGTTGCTTTGTTTAGCTTTTTTTGAATGTGTTGTATATATCCACATGATAATATGCATATTATGTTGTGCAGGGCTATATGTATATGTGCATGTAACTGTTACAAGAGTGTAAATGGCAGTAGTTTGTTGGATTTAAAAACACATGTTAGTGCACAGTACTTGACATCTCGCCTTATTGCTGTTTTGTATTACTGCTGAAAATTATTATTTTATACTTAGTTCTAGCCATTTCAGGAACTTCTTATAGGTTGAGGTGTTATTCTGTAAAATGTTGTTGAATTCACTTGAGTATCTGCTTTGCTGGCGATATGGTTACTGCAGATAATAAGTGAATTTGGAACAGACTTTTTACAGAATAACACCACTCTTGGATGAAAAGGTGTCGTATTGTTGTTTTTCTTTTAAAACATCGTCATGTTTTCATGAAATCATGGACCGACACTGCACTGATATTTCATTGTATATCTATATTTAAAAAATCATGTACAAATACTGTTTAAATTTACCCAATTATGTCCTAGTATTTTGAAAACGAATGGTTATTAGTATTCCCTTTTAAAATATGCACTTATTATGAACGTATAATTTCAGCAAAGTCAGCGACAAATACGATGCGTGATCCAAAGCAGCCTAGCTTTAAGCCTAGTCTTCTTGGCTCGCCGTTTTACCCAGGCAGAACAATGTACGGTGGTGCAGCGTCTTCTTCCTACATAAACCAGCCTAACATAAAACGGCAGACTGTGGCAGTAGTGAATGAGTCAAAGAGCAATGATGACACTGCCATCAGTAGTTCTGCTCGACGGATCATGGATCTATTAGAAAGTTACTCCTCCCCACTCATGGAAGCTAGGAGGATCCCTCTGTACACTAAACCCAAGAACGACGGGTTTCATAACACTTCTACCGATAGCTCATCTCCATACAAAAATAAAAGTTTATGTAAGTATACCAGTAATTTACTTATATTTTTATAACAATAATATAGAATTAAGAAATCCTTATTAATATTATAAATACAGAAGTAACTCTTTGTCTGTCGCGCTTTCACGCCAAAACTATTGAACCGATTTAAATGAAATTTGGTACACAGATAGTCTAGAGCCTGAGAAAGGACAGAGGTTACTTTTTATCCCGGGAGTATGTTCCCTAGGGACAACGCGAGCGAAGCCGCTGGCAGAAGCTAGTGTTTTTATAAATAAGATTATATCTTAAGGAATAGTGTTAAAAATTGAAAATGTCTGTTTTAGCCTACAAGACTCAAGAGCTCCATGTGCCAAGCATCGCTTCAATACTGCGGTTGAAAAAGAAATCGCGTCTCATGGACACGACGAACGCCGCGCGCCAAATTATTGCTTCCCATAGCAGTGCTTCCAGTTTTCCTACTTATCCAACAGAATCGAAAGGGTAATGTTTTCTAGTCTTAAACTTGGCAGCTCAGTTATATACCGTGGTGGGTGTGTAACTGCATTTGAACAACATACGATATTCTATACTAATATTTTGTAAAATAACGTTATTAGTTAAAACGCTATTCCGTAGTTCAACCACGAATTTATTCAATACCTGTTGGGAACCATGTACTTTGTTTTTAAATGGTTGTGGTCTCTTATAAAAGTATAACTTAATCACGTAGAGCGTGGCAAAGGTTGTTGCTATTCCATCAATAAGCACTAAGCGTTTCCAAATGGCTTTTATAATGCGCACAGCAAAGGAGTGGAACTCTCTGACTGGGTCTGTGTTTCCAAACGCTTACAACCCTAATCTCTTCAAAGTTAGAGTGAACGGGCCCCTTCTGGGTAAGCTCGCTCCATCGCAGACTTTGTCTCTGTCATCTCTGACCTAGACTAGAGTCAAGAGCAAACCCATCACAAATAAAAAAAAAAAAATTGCTATGGCGCGAGCTCCATGAGCGTTTGAATCGCTGTGAGTCAGCCCTGCCATCGTCGAGTAATCTCCACCAGACGATTATTTTTCCGCCAGCGTAATGTCACGTCTGGCGAAGGATCGCCGCGTGGCCACAACGACTCGTCATATTTCCGTAGATCCACAAGAAATCGTTGCATATTTGTTTTGTTAAAAAAGTTCTTGGCTTGCATCGCGGCAAGTCGATAAAGTTTGGCTCGTCAAATTGCCGCGATAATATCGTCGTGTGAAGACACGTTCATAGAGTTGTTATAGAATAAAGTAACAGGACGATACTATCGCTGCGAGTGATCGCTCGTGGAGGTGGCGCCTTATATATGGATTATGGTGCATGCTTCCGAGAGAAGCTACTTATAAAATACACTTCTCATAAAAAAATCGAATTGTTATGAGTTTTATGTATATTTTTTAAATTAAACAAAAAAAAATGCAAAATAATTGCGGATATTGTAAGGTATCGTTTAACGAATATTTATGTTTCAAGTTAAAATAATATATTTATTTAGATATGAACTAGGTACAGCATTAAAGTACTAAATATATACACTTAAAATAAAATATCCTAACTAAGATAAGGCGTCAAAAAATTCGTCCGCATCGCTGTCCACCGGAAGTGAGCCCAAAAGACTGGCGGCATTGCCACGTTGTATGGCAATGCTTATCCTCTGTCCGAGGTAAAAGCCAGCCCTTGGGTCACGCGAAGTGTCAACTAAGCGTTTAGAAAGATCTAAAAAAAAAATAAAAAATTAAGTTAAAATTCAATTTCTTTAGCTATCATGTTTTGTTCAACTGTTGTTTTATTTATCCTTTACGAAAAATTTGTAAAACTCTTAGAAACAAAGATGGAAAACAAAATATGTTTCAAAAAAGATTATTTAGTATCTCGTGGTTCCACATGGAACGGGTGAGAGTCATAATCTTGTGTTGAGGTATGTTATCCCGCTCTTTCTTGAATAGCTGTTTCAAGCTGGCCAAGCGTGTCCGGAGTAGTATATCTCGTTCTGACTCGTCATTTCAACTCATTTTTAGGTGTTCTGTGAGATTCATATCTGGGCTTCTTGCAGGCCAGCCCATTACTGTGATACCGACTTCGCTTAGGTATTCATTTACAATGCCTGCGGCCCTGGCATTGCCCTGCATAATAATTAACTCTTCAATGAAATGTGACCCATTTAATGACGGTAAGCGAGGTCTAGATACAAAAGCAAGTTCGGTTTTTCCATCGGCGCTTACGCCCCCTAAACCGTCCCATGAACCACCGCCGTAACTGTCTCTTTCTTCAATGCAGCACTGCAAAACTCTCCCTCTCTTCGATACACCTTCTTTCTTCCGTCGTTACCATACAGCATGATCTTGCTCTCGCCAGAAAAGAAAACTTCGCACCATTGAAGGTATTCCCAATTTAAGTGCTCACGTGCTAAGTTAAAGCGCGCTTTTCGGTAGTCTACCGTAAATTTTGGGCCATTAGCTGGATTCAGGCCACGCTTCGCCAACCTTCTTCTAATGGTAGAATCGCTCACAGTCAATCCTCGAATCTCACGGAGCCGCTGCTGCAGTTGAATAGAGTTAAAGAAGGCGATTTCTTAGAGAAACTGACGCAATATACCGGTCATCTTGCTCAGACAGTACTCAATATCTACCAGATCCTGGACGGCGAGTAAACCGATAACGCTAGAACACTCTATTGACAGCAGAGAGGCTAAGATGCAATCGTGCAGCCACAACACGCTGACTATGCCCTGATTCTAGCAACGCCACGACTTGGGCGGCTATCGTGGCTGCGGTATCCATATTTGTTAGGAATCTCGTTGGTAGGATGTCACAGAGCTTAGTTAACAATCATTACGAAAAAAACGATGCGAAACGTTTTTTAATGCAAAAGTTACGACGGAATGCATTTTGAAAATAATTTCGACATTCATTTATTAGCCGTTGTGTAGACTAAACTGCCAACTATTTATTCATGTATTTTTTTAACGATATCAGTCCTCTTTTTAGGGTTCCGAAAAAAAAGGAACCCTTATAGGATCACTCGGGTGTCTGTCTGTCTGTCTGTCCGTCTGTCCGTCTGTCACAGCCAGTTTCCTCCGGATCCACTGGACCGATTCTGTTGAAATTTGGTGCACATATGGACTTTTATGACCCAAACACGTAAGCGTTACGTAAATTATAAAATTTTTAGTATGGGGGTCAAACTAGAAAATTAAAAAAAAAGTTTTTTGAACAATATCGTGTGACATATCAAATGAAAGGGTTGACTGTGAGGGTTTTAATTATATTTTTTTCGTAATTTTAAAATAAATGGTTTTGAAGTTATTTAAGAAATTAGACGAAAAATGACCATTCCCCCCTTATCTCCAAAACTACAGAGCCTAAAATTTTGAAAAAAAAAATGGATATAATAGATCTTTACCTATAGATTACAGGAAAACCTATAAGAAGTCTATAGTGTTAAGATAACATGTTAAAAAAATTAAATTCGTTCGGAACCCTTTGCACGCGAGTCCGATTCGCACTTGGCCAGTTTTTTATTAATGTATTTAAATTCCGCCTAAATAGTACTTGCTGTACTGTTTCGTTTTTTTTATGACAAGTGTATATTTATGCAGGATACCATATCCTGAACATTCATATTATGAAATAACACGATACTCCGACTTTTTGTAAACATCAAAGTGTTGTCTTGTATTACTTTTTAGTCGTCAATATCAACTTAAATCTTGATTATAATGGAGTCTTAAGTGACATCTTTAAGTGCTTATTAATCTAAAATCACTTACATTTCTTTCTTGAATGATTTTCTTGAATAAGTTGTTTTTATCAGTATATTGTTTACTTTTAGGAAAGAACCTGAGATGGAACAGCCTCACAAAATGACTACCAAAGTAAAAGCAAGGCTTACAAGAACAAACAGAGGACCGGTAGATCAATATGAGATGGCCACTCCAGTAAAACTGCCAACGGGCGTGCTGCAATTAGACCAGAATAAGCTGCCACACTTTTCATTTAGTACTCCAGAAGTTTCCAAGCTAGCGGCTACATCTACGCCTAAAATAATTTTTCCTACTGCTGATACAAAAATAACTGCAGTATCTGCAAGTAAGCATGAAACAGTAACTAATAGTGTTTACAAATTCTCCAATCCTGTGAAAGTATCAAATGACACCCCACAGGCGTGCTCCACACCTCCGAAATTCACATTCGACAGTCCCGATCGCAGCATAGATCAGAAATTTGAAAGCAAACGTGACAATTGTTCTGTTGTTGTAGGTATTGTAAAAGAACCTGCATCATCCACTGATAAGTCGAAAGACTGGTCTTGTGCAGACTGCTGGGTAAAAAACAAGCCCGAAGCCAACAAATGTGTCTGTTGTGGCTCCAAACAGCCAGCTCCACAGCCAGTGCAGAATGTAAAATGTACTGTTTGCAAACTTGCTGATAGTCAACCGCAAAAGGATAAATGTGCAAACTGTGAGAAGATGTCATTATCACAAGTAGTTAGTCCCCTCGCGCCCAAGCCGACAGGGATCAGCTCGTCGTCAAAGTGGAAGTGTGAAGATTGCTGGGTCAGCAATGAAGACAGTGCAGCCAAGTGCGCCTGTTGCGGCGGCAGTCGCCCAAGGAAGCTGAACAGTGCGGCGGCCACGGCCACCTCCAGCACAAGCACGCTGCCGGCTTCTCCGCTCATCTACAAGCCTATCCCTGTGAAGGCAGTGCCTGCCACGGCGAACGTGGATGCAGACTGGAAATGTGATGATTGCTGGATTTCAAATAAAAGTAGCGTAGACAAATGCGCGGCGTGCGGAGGAGCTCGGCCTGGCGCCAAGCAGACCCGCGTCGCTGACGTACCTACTAACACGAACTCGTTCTTCGGAACCAGTGACGACAAATTTAAAAACATTGTCAAATCTCAAAAATCGGAGAATTGGGAATGTTCCAGCTGTTTAGTCCGAAATGAAAGTGAAAAAGATAAATGTGTATGTTGTGGCGCAGAAAAAGAAAATAAAAAGAAAGTCCCAGAATCAAAGTTCAACTTCGGGAAAACAAATAATTCTTTTAAATTCGGCATTGATCCCAAAGTACAAGAGGATACGATCACTAAAAAACCAGAAATAAATTCGCCATTTGGAACTGAACACACAAACTCTGATCTGAAAACACAATCCGTAACAAATAACAATGTGTCATTTACTTTTACTTTACCTAACAAGAAGGTAGAAAGCAAAATTGATGCTTCCAAAGAAAAGTCAGATGAGGCTCCAAAAATGAATTTCACGTTTGGTATTCCTAAACAAATTCCTACAAGTACAGTGGTCACAAATAAAGAGTCGAATAAAGATTTGGAAGAAGAAAAATTACAGGAAGTTCCATCAGTTGACCTGAATGCTCCTGTGCAGAGTAAACCACTGATTATGTCTCCACTAACGCAGATTAACAATGAAAATAAGACATTAACGTCTGGAACTTCACTAAATGCTCATCTTGCAGCTGATGCAAAGAAGGATACGCCACTCAACTCGGTAGAATTAGCAGGTTCGTCATCTGCAGAGAAACCAAAACAGACCTTCTCATTTGGCGTATCGACGACTTTGTTTACTCCGCCATCACAATCTGCTCCACTGACAACTAGTACGCCTACCGTACCAATGTGGCCTGAAGGTAATAATAAACCAGCGCCACTGTTCCAAAACAGTGAGCCGACCAACAACACTGCCGCAGTACCGATGTTTAGTTTTGGCAATAATGCACCGAGTAACCCTGCTCCACCGGCAGCATTAACATTGCCCGCTGCTCCTGAAAAGCCTAAATTTCAGTTTACATTTGGCAGCAATCCAACCCCAAAATCGGATCCGCCAGCTTTGTTCAAGTCTCCTTTCGGGGCGGCAGAAAGTAGCAATGCTACTACAAGCACCTTTAACCTACCTGCAGGAACCACATTAGGCTCCAACAATAACTTATCTGCAAACACTTTAGGAGGAAGCAATGGATTGACTGCCCCTAATGGACTCACTGGAAATGCAATGGCAGGAAGCTCACTTGGCTCGATGGCGGGTAACTCACTATCATCGAATACTTTAACAATCGGAAATGGTGGTACTCTAGGAGGAACCAATGGCTTGTCTGCAAGCCCAATGGCAGGGGCAAGCAGCATGCAACCTGCAAACATGCCAGGGCCGGCCAATAGCTTGTTCAATTACACCGTGCAGAAGGAAAACGTGTGGAAGCCGGGCAGACCGGCGTCGGCTACCCCTAACCTGTTCGTGTCCAACTCGACATCGAGCAGTCTGCAGAAGCCTCCCACGTTCACGTTCGGCTCGTCGACGATGTTCAACGCTGCTAGCAGCACGCCGACTTTCGGAACCACCGCGGCTCCTCAAAATATTTTTGGTATGAACAGTCAGACCAATAACACTCAATCGTCTATGTTCCCAAATGCTGTTGCAAGTCAGCCTACAGGAAACTTGTTTGGGTCGCCGCAACCGGCCAGTAACGCCGCACCTCAGGTGCCCATGTTCGGCACGACAAACATTGGCGCAACTCCCACATTCGGCTCGCCGAATCCATCTATTCCTTCGTTCGAGGCGCCGCCTCTGACGCCGACGCCAGCGCCTGCATTCAACTTCGGTGCTCCGCAGTCAGCAGGCATTTTCGGGTTTGGACAGCAGGTAAATAATAATATATTCTTGTGTTTTTAATTTCTCAACTAACTGCACTAGCGAGAAGGCTTACGGGAACGCAATGAAGCAAGGTGAATTTACATTTTATGATGTCAGTCAACATCGGTTTGATATACCATTGATGGCAATTGTCAAAGTAAATGCACTGCTAAAATAATGTGGGTTAACGACTCAGCATGTCTTTTAGTATGATTATGAGTAATGCAGGTTGTAAACTCTATTCGACTCCATTTTGAAAGAAATGTAAACAATGCCCTTATTGCTTAACACTGAATTACAACACCGTACCGAGGCGCCTTATAAAATGTGATGATTGAAAAAATGTTTACTCTATAAGAATAATGCAATGTATATTGCTAAATTCACATAATGAAAGGGTAAATCTTTAAATGTGTGAAAAGCAACTACGGTATTTTTTTAGTGCTGACGGTGAAAGCGCGGGCGCGGTCTGGATCATAGTGTACTAAAAACCCAATTTTTGTGTCATCATGTTTTTATTCAAGTAATCGAAAGTTTCTATCATTTTTATTACGAGAGTTCAACTCCGGCTTCGCTACGACTTGTAGTTATTTTTTTTAATATAAGTTACGTAATATATTCCATTAATAATTGCTGTACATACAATTATATATAATACTAGCTTCTGCCAGCGGCTTCGCCCGCGTGGTCCCTATGGAACATATTCCCGGGACAAAAAGTAGCCTATGTCCTTTCTTAGGCTCTAGACTATCTGTGTACCAAATTTCATTTAAATCGGTTTAGTAGTTTTGGCGTGAATGCGAGACAGGCAGACAGACAGACAGAATTACTTTCGCATTTATAATATTAGTAAGGATAGTTAGTATTTTTTCGGATCCACAAGAGTGACATCCTGAAGAAAATTTTAAAATTGCAATGGCTTTTTTGTGGATTACACGGAATTATGTTGTGGTTTTAATACAACACATAATAAAAAGTGTAAGCGATATTTTGATGGAGAAATTACGAACTAATACGGTGTTATAGATGAATAAAAAAACGAAAAATGAGAAAAAAAAAATCGTATCTCGCGTCCCATTCATACTAAAGCAACAGAAATTGTTGGATTTGTAGGTTACTGAACATACAAATAATGGAATAAATAGAAACTGGAAGGTAGTTCTGTTTTTTAAATAAGATTTATTATTCGTTTTCCATGATGCGGATATTACGAAACTTTGACATTTAAAAAAAAAAGAATTACAAGTCGTAGCGAAGCCGGAGTTGAACTCTCCCACCAGAAACAATAGAAGCTATCGATTACTTGAATAAAAACATGATGACGCAAAAATCGGGTTTGTAACATACTGTGCTGTGCACCGCGAGTTGTTGGAGCGAGCAGTTGTTTTTTCAGAGGTTGTTAATATTGATGATCATGTATTGATGTTATTAGACAAATCAATATGGCACTTCGTGTTTAATACTCGAGAACATGTGCGTGAAAGAAAGTTGTGGTGATTTTTTAAATTTACACTATTACTGCCAAATTCTTATAATATACTCGAATATTAAAATTAAAGCCTTAAAAACTACTCGGTTTAAATTTAAAAACGACAAAAATTTAGCTTAAAATAAAATACTTACAAGGGGAAATATGTTTTATGTGCGATAAGCAGTTTTTTTAGGTTTGTTATCCTCGACACTGCTCGGTAGCTAGGCCCGTCACTATGGATGGCTTGCCGTCTGATCAGAACCAGGCCCGGGTGGACGCGCCTCAAAGAGCTGACAGCGTAGAAGACGGGGCCCGCTAGGGCAAGTGCCTGCCAGAGTTGCGGAATTTATTCGATAGAGTCACTGATGCCCTGGAACGCAAAAGGCATTAGGAACATGGATTGGTTTTAGTCAGTAAGAGTCTGACACTCCTTTCTGCTCGACGTTTGATATTGATATTTCCGCGCTCTCCGACGCTCGCACTTGCCACTGTGGCGACGAGCCGCGGTTTCTTTTGTTTGATATTCCGCGCCCGCGCCTTCACTCAAGTTGGTAAAATTGAAAAATGAGAACCGATGATCATCAAATAATTAAAAAAAAAAAATAACAGCACTTCACCACTGAACCATCTTTTGTGTTTATAACCCGTTTATTACATTTCTTTTAAAATAAGTTAGTTAGTGTTATAGGTATAGAATACCGGAGAGGGCTACTCCCGGTTGGGTAGGACTTTCTTTATGTTGATGCTGAAGGAAAACGTCATCTAACTAAAATTTGTAGTAATTTCATCCGCATTTACAGTTTTTGATAAAATAGGTTAGCAAGATTCTCATGAATAGAATATAATCTAGAATGCAAATAAATTGTGGTGGATCAAAGACCTTGTACGATTGATTTACATCGAAGTATTATAATTATGGTAGCATTTAAAGAAATACGTTAGATTTGGAACTTTTTGCCGCCATATAATTCATTCGCATTGTGGAAGTTCAGTAAAAAAACTAAAAAGTTAGTGATGGATATCTAAAACGTTTTATTTAAGCACAATGGTCGGTGTTGCTACCCTTATGTTTCAATTCTTTGGTGTCCATCTGAAAGTATAAAACAAAATTTTAATCAACGTTATTTGAAACCTGCATCCGAATGTTAGATCTTGCATGCCATTGAGTTGATACAATCGAAATTCTCATTATTTATTTCTTTTTGTTTTGCGTTCTCGTATTCCTTGATATCCGTGTGTAACCATGTAGACTATGCTGAATGATAACAATTATTTTGTATGGAAGGCGGATTTCTCCTTGCATCGCTTGTCGCAAGATAGTAAATGTACCTAGTTGTTGTGTCTATGACGCAAAAATCTAGGAATCCAAATGTGTAAAATGACTTTACAAAATGTAATGCAAATGTCTTCATGTAAACTTGCTTTTACTATAACTGGCTAGGCCCCCTTTAAAAACTTGAAGATATAAAATATTTGTAACCATTGATTTGATGCATTTGGATTCCTGGGTCAAAATACTTAGGCACTCCTACGAACGCTATGGCTGAAATTAGCAGAAAATTATACAGTCAAACTGTAACCGGTTAGTTTGCTTTGGCGTTAATTTATCACTTAACTAGCTCAATCCGCCTTATGTGACAATTGTTGCTACATAAATATTACTATTTTATATGAATTATCTAAGTATTTCCATCCTATACTAATTATATTAAATATATATTATTATCTACTTTATTATAAAAAAAGTCATCGAATTAGGACAAGATTCAGCACTTTTCAATCATAAATTGAAATAAGCAGCTGCCTTATCGCCCACCCCTTACAGCATAGCTTATTACTTTTATTATACTCTCCCATGGAATAGTAAACAATAGGTGTGGTTATACTCAAAATGCGTATTAGCACTAGAAGTTAACTCAATCACTTCGCGTGATGCTTGGGGTGACAAGGGTTGAATTATCAGTGACATACGCAGTGTTTATGTAGAACTTTAACTCGAGCGCGCAGCTTTGCCCGCATTTTATTAATTGTTAGTACTGAACTGTGTCATGTCCACTTTGACTTATTGAGTGTATAAACTTGCAGCAACAACTTCAGCAGCAGCAAATGCAGCAGCAACATCTTCAGCAGCAGCAGCAGCAGCAGCAGCAGTTGCAGGCGAACCCGCAGCAGACCGGCGTCTACAGTTTCGGTGGGGCTCCCGCCGGCGCACCACAAGTTCAGTTCAGCATGGGCAGTGGCGCCAATCCCGCCGTCCGACGCGTTCGTAAAGCGGTTCGTAGGAATCCACAGCGATGAAATTTGCACCGACTGTAGCACGATATGGACTGGATCCAGTAAGTGTCCTCTAATAAAATTTGTCCGTGTGCAAAGCCACGAGGATTTTTTAGTAACATCCTTAACAGTGGATCTAAATTATAAGGTAGTTGATAATACATTTTGTTAGATGTATAAAATTGTAATAGATTAGGTTGGTGTGACATTGTGTATTATATCAAATTTATAATTAATATTGTGAGATCTTGCTTTGACTCAGTACTGTAGACATTCCTTGTTGGGGCTTCTGAAACGTCTGGAGATCGCTATGAATAAAAATACTTTTGGCGATTTAAGAGATTATATTAAGCGGGTGCTCTCAAGAAAAACTTTTACAGAACTGTCAGAAAAACAAATCAATCATCGTATGTCAATATTCGAACCTATTCTAAATTCCTAATTCTTCTAAAGCTTTTCTTATGATTAAATTGACTGAGGTCCCCGGAGGGTGAGCCATCCAAGGAGTCATGTGTCACATAACGCCAAAAGTATTTTTATTCATAGCGATCCCCAGACGTTTCAGAAGCCCCAACAAGGAACGTCTACAGTACCGTAAACACTTTTTTTAAAACATGTTTATCAAGTTTACCGAATTGTATCATAGGAATGTAGGTGTATTTTAGGTCTAATACGACGATTACACGTTTTTCAAAAGTTTGTAAGTTTAGCCGAGGGACGAACAAAACATTAAAAAGTGACCCTAAGATCATACCGTCAGGAAACCATTTCCTAGATAGATAGATCTCCAAACCACCCCTGGTGGTGGAGAATGCGACTTCTTCGATTTTTGAGGTTTGCGTAACTCTGAGACTAAAACTATCTATTGGTGCTGGTTATTAGCGATGATTAATGGTAATAGCACTATTACGACGATTTAAATATTCATTTGCTTATCAACACAACTTATTACTGTTGACTAATGAAATGAAAGGGAATGCAATCGATTGCGTGAATTTCTGAGTATCGCGATTGCTCCGCTGGTCTTATGTACAGATTCATGGCTCTCGGACAGAGAATAGCTGTGTTAAGAGAAGATAGCGATGTTTTCTTTAGTTTCGTTTAAGTATGAACAGATTCGTAACTTATTCTTAAGTATACTGTATCAATGTTGCTAATTTCTTTCATCAAATACTACGAAACTGAAGAAAAACTACATACATATAAATTACTATATTTCCAGTAATTAACATTTCTACAATACTTTTAATTGTAAAAATGTTTTTATTCTACAATCCTTAATTGTTAAAAATGTTTGGAATTTCAGTTTTTTTTACTCTTTTTTATGAATATTTATCAAAAGAAAATAGGACATATTAGTTAACTGTCTAGAATTTTAGAAAGAAGTATAATGTGCATTACACTGCACATTGCAAACAAGAGTTAATATATTTTGTGTTCTTTGGAGGAATTCAATTCTTGAATCCTGGCATAACTCGATTACCGTGTGGTCTCAAAAATATCGTTACTCGAACACATGACTATTATAATGCACAATGTTAGCCGTACCATTAAACTTTGTGATTGCAGTTGCGTCAGAGCTCCGATTGTGAAATTTGTCTTTGTGATTTAAGCAGTAAAAATGTTTTACTTTTTTAAAACTATCTTGTTTTAAGTAGGTACATTAATAAGTTTTTTACTATTGTATATTTTTATAGTAACATTGTTTTTATTTAATAGATTCACGATCCTATAAATGTGTAAACATTGTATTACTTTATTAGAATTTCACATTCAGGACTAGTTAAACCGATGTGTACAGGTGTATGTTGTTGTAAACACGAATTATGTGTATAGAAAAATATCAAATGTGTAGTCTTTACTATAAAATTATTCGCGGACGACGTATCTGGCGAGAAAACCCGTAATTTGGACTAACATAGTAAATAAACATTATAAAAACTAAAAGCAGTAGAATCAGAATTACGTATGCATTAATCCGACGTAAGCGGTTAAAAGGTTAAGCAAACTAAAACGCCAAACAAACTATGAGTTTGCTTGCAGATCAAAGTAGGATATAATTAAATTATTATTCCTTAAAACTTAAACTTTTAGGTGTATTACACATTTTTAAAGATTGCTATTAATAAGCACTGTAATCGAATATATTGTAGCAAATGATTTGTTAATCAACAAAGTTGAACGCTTTGTTGATTAACAAAATATGCTGCCGAATTGAATGGGCCGACCCAAGCAAGTGTCACGCCTTACACATAACGTTATTTTACTGTTTTGATACCATTCAAAATATTTAAAGTGAGAAACTTAACAACTATTTCTGTATCAATTAAATATGAAAAAAAAAACGCTTTTTTCTTCACTTATGAGAGCACAAATGTGTGGATTTGCATTGAAATTTGTTCATTTTAATTACACTGCCGAATACATATTATGTCGCTCGTTAAGGCAATTCTCAAAACTTATAAAATAAAAATGACACTATTTTCAATGATAAATTTTTTATTTACTTCTGAAGATAAGGGATGGAAAATGTCTTACAATTTTTACAGATTTATCACGACTGTCACAACTTAGTTGGTTCATTCAACGTTAGCTAGGTAAAACAAATACAAATAAGTTTACATTCATTGTCTCTTAATAGTCTAGTCAAGAAGTGCTTTTTTGTTCAACTTTTTTCAGCAGTCTCGGAAAAATATGAAGGTGTCATTCGATTCGGAAGAGCATGTAGATGTATTTTTAAAAAAAAAAGTACCGGTCAAAAATACTGCAATAGTTATAAACAATTTACTGAAGAAAGAAAGAGATTTTCCTTTTTTCAAATATCTCAAAATCCAATTAAGATTTTTTAAATCTAAAGAAAGATTCGAAAAAAAGAGGAAATTTCCTCAGAAAAAGGTTTTAACTCTTGGAACTGTAGGACCAATGTTTATAACTTTCCCAGAGGGGTGAAATTACCACCGAAAACGGGTACTTTAGCCTTCGCAAGCCACGCTCGCTTCGACTACTTTAACAATAAAATTGATTTAAACGAAAATAAAAAAACAGGAACTTACTACATAGATGAATGCACAATAAACCGTCAGCAGTTTTGTTTTATCGTGATTTTTCAATTAGTAATGCAACAGTTATCTAACAGTTTTGTTCTGCTTGAGCATGAATATTGCAAATGTGACAATTGTTAAACTAGAAATCTGAGATTTTTTCCTTCCATGGAGTTATTCATAAAGGGCTTCAAAATATATCCCCATTGAAAAATCAAGCAAAACTGTTAGTTTGCTGTTCCTGATTTTTGTCATTTGTTAATTATGATATTTAATGTTTAAATCAATTTTGTTGTTAAAGTGGTCGAAGCGGGCGTGGCTTGCGAAAGCCAGAGTACCCGTTTTCGGTGGTATTTTCTACCCTCTGGGAGAGTTATAAAAATTGGTTCTACAGTTCCGAGAGTTTAGACTTTATCTTAGGAATTTTCCTCCTCTTTTCGAATCTTTTTTACATTTAAAAAATTGTGAGGTATTTGAAAAAAAAAACAAATCCCTTTTTCATTTTTCAGTGAATCGTTTATAACTTTTGCGGTTTTCTCGAGCGGTACTTTATTTTTTTCAAAAATCATCTACATGCTCTTCCGAATCGAATGACACATATTTCCGAAACTGCTGAAAAAAGTTGAACAAAAAGCACTTGTTGACTAGACTATAAAATTTATTAAGTGCGGAGATGATGATAAAGTTAGGACACTATTATCATTTTACAACACATTCTTTTACTTGATTCAAAGTTTTTATGTATTTGACTTAGGCTATTATAGGCTAGTAAATAGTGTTAAGCTCAGTGAAATATCTTCATAACTGTCAAATATATTCTGTAGCAAGCGTATTTATAGCCTTTTTAGTATACACACATATAACCAGATACAATATTTCTTCATAATTATTGAAGTCACATTTCTAACAAGAAAGCCTATGTATTTATGCTTGCTTCATGATGTTAGAGTATTTTATTAAGACCTGTTTCACCAACACAGCTTTAGTGTTGTCTCAAGTGTTCGGCCTAGAGTTATCGAAACAGGCGTTTGTGTATTAAAGTAAAGGAAACTACTGCTCTGTTATTTTATGATACTTCCAGGCATCATAGTAATATTATTACTACCAACACGCCATTCCTTGAGGCAAAAACAGAATGGCAAGTAAAATGAAAGCTGGTCTTTCTAATACCAATTTCAATATCAAAATTGATAAAACATTAAAATTAGAAGTTTAGGTACTTACGGTTAACTGGTGACCGTGGAATTTATTAATTTGAAGTAAATGTAGCATGTAAACGGAATACCTTGATGTAAAGGCACTGACACTATGTGGTACGCGTGTGATATTAAAGCTTGTGCTAAATAGAGCTTGTCTTGCGGAAGTGAGGACTAGTAATGTAAGTTCACTTAAATTATCAATTTGGTAGGTAAGGTCAGTTCAGAGACTAGCACAACGTGTCAATGCCTGAATTAATCTAATGGCCTGATAGTTGTAGGCGTCGACTCTATGATTAAGGTGACCCAAGTAACTTCTAAATTTCGTAAAACGGACATACATGTTTAGTATCGCATTTGATTATGTACAAACTTTTGTGTCTAAGGTATGAATGAAAATTATTTGTTATTGGGAAATACTTTTAAGTGCCAACTTCATTATATTTATATAAGAGAAATGTAAAAATCTTAATTTTAAGTTATGTTATGTTTGCTGGTCTTTATGAAATGTAAGCCAAAATTTTTAAAAACGAACGACTATTCTCGTCTGTTTTGTAGTGTCTAATTTTAAATGAAATGTATGTGTAATTACTTAAAATATTTTTTAACTCAAAACGCGATACTTAACTCGTCCATAGATTTTAATTAAGAACACTGATTTAATTAATCACAAAAATTACACTCATGTCTTCAAATATAATAATACCGTAATGATTAGTTACAGGATGACTTGACTTTTTGATGATGTTGCATTCAGTAAAATCGTTGAAATAGTTTTTAATTTGTTAATATAAGTTTAGGTGTATATTTTTAAGAAAAAATAAACTTTTAAGCAAAAAATTGTTGTATTCGAGGTGTCGAGGATTGAGAGTTTATAATAAATAGAATCGTGTGCCCAATAGAAATTCCCATCTGCCAAAATAACTAATTTCGTTGTCCGGATTTCGGGTTGTCGAGTCTCGAGAATCTCAACCCAAAAGCAAATAAATAGTAACTGTCTAGTTTCATCTAATCTTCTAATATATTAAAATCTCGTGTCACAGTGTTTGCTATCGAACTCCTCCGAAAAGGCTTAACCGATATTAATGTTTTTTTTTTTGTGTATATTTGGTAGGTCTGAGAATAGGTCGTAGGCTATTTTGTTGTTTATATGGTAAAACAACGTTTGCCGGGTCAAGTAGTATTTAAATAAAATGTAAGTGTGGACGTTAGTTTGAACCGTCATTGCGTCAAGCCAACCTACCGCACCAACAATCTCGACTCGTTCAAACCTCGATGAAGTTATCATTAAAGAGGTACTACTTTTTTGCATTCAGTACTATTTGGGTTGAGTTTTTCGAGAATATAACCAATCTTGAACTTTAGGATGTGGCTGTCAGCTGGTAGACACCGAACTTTTATGTTCTTTCAGATGAAATTGAAAAAAATTAACAAAATGCAAAGTATTTGTAGACTCAGCGATTTAGGCAGACTTTGTCTGTCAATGATAAGGTTTTTATTAAGTGGGAATTTCGTGATCATTCAGATCATTAAATAATGTGATGGGATAATTAAAAAAAAAACGATCTTTTGCTTCGGATTTTAGTTGTTCGCTGTATATATAGTTAAATTTAATTATGTCACTATGGCGTAGTCGCATTTGGAACTATTTGAGTATGACTTATTTTTTTAGCTCCCAAAATAAAAATCGATGTTTCCAAATGCCTACTACGAGTCATTCTAATTTAAAAATATATTATCTACTGTATTTACCAACACTCATCAGTGGACATTAAAATAAATGTTTAATGGATGATTGGGGAGCAAAACTAACTGTATACGCGGCAGTGTTTTGAATATTATGTAATAATGTTGATAATGGATTGAAAAAAAAAAGTTGTTGATTTATAAAATGCCTTTAGATTTGTTCCTCAATGAGAAGTTCCATTAAAAAAAATATTCTTGACTTTTTTTTCTATTTTGCATTTATATAAAGAACCCTATCTGAGATATCCAAAGAGAGACCAGCTTGGCTATTCATAACCATTGGATGCCATTCCGAAACGAATGGTTGTATTTCTGTAAGGTTCACGACGCACTAAACAATAACTAAGCCTCACAATTATTTTGATACAAATATTTAAGTTGATTAAATTTTATAAAAAAAATCGAGTATGTTTGTTGATAAACATCGCCCAATACGGCTGATAACACGTGGGTATTATATGGGTACTTAGTCTCTAGGTGTCACTGTAGCGGCATCAATGCCGCCTCAAGAAAAACCAACGGAGCAAAACTATATCGCAACAAAAAGAACCGCGACGCCATCTATTCAACTAACAGCGAACTACTACGTCGAAATCCTGTATCGCGCACATTATCGCGCAAACAGAGTTTACCGTGCGATTTGAACATATACATCAGCCCGAATATCAAATATCGGGCAGTAGCCCGCCAGGCACAACAACCGTCTGGTCGGAGGATCCTCCCTTTTCAATGGGGGTTTTCGGGACTTTACTCTCTGTACCGCATCCCACCAAACTGATGACCCTCGACATTGAACGTACAGACCGTTCCCACTTGTCGGCTGTCCGGCCCGGTGCGCCGGCGCCTCTGTTCACACTAATCGGTTGTCGGCCACGGTCGAATTTGGTGCCAATTTTTAACACTACACGAGGCGACTGTACCTACGCGATGATATTTGAGAAGAAAATGAATAAAACTAAGGAAAGAAAATGTTGGGTGCACTTGAGTGCACCCAACATTTTCGGTTTGAACCAGGGGGCATGATTTATTAGTGAGTATAAAATACCAAAATATAAGAATTTGTCGGCTGTGATGACATCGTTTTCCCACTTGCATGAAAATATACTATCTCTTTATTTGGTAGTACCATTTTTTCTAAAAAATGCACGAAAGAAAATATATTTGCAAGTCAATATTTATTGCAAAGATGAAACATTTAATCAATTGTTTCTTTACTTAATCATTTATTGAAGTTTATACGAAAGTGTGTTGAAAATCGTCGACTGATGGGTACCTATGGATGCACATTAGTAACTGTAGGTACGATGGGCCCCTTATTGTCAAAACGAGTAAAGATAGGTACCTACTAAAATGTCCACTTGTTAAAAAAATATACTATTTTTTATAAAAAATATATACTTAAAATTCGTACGTACGAGAGCGACTAGAATGAGTTCATTGGTGGCGTTATTATTGCCCCAATTGTCCTTTCTATTTTGCTCAGGAATACGTGTTTATGACCTCCTCCAGGTATTCCAGGGCATGCTTCAGGGCGACCCGACGTCACCTTGTACCGGCCCACGCCGGGCCATACCACCACTCTGCGATACCCTGGCGGCTTGTCATATGAACTATTGAACCCATACTTATACTGTACGAAAGGTTTCGGTTTATAAACTTCATAGTGACCAGGACCAGGGTCTCTCGGTTTTCGTGGACACATCGACAAGTCTACGAGCGCAGTTCGGCCTCTGTAGGGCTTACTTCTATTAGTCTTATTTAAATCGCCAAAATGGGATGTCTTATATTTCTCCAAACTACCCTTTAGGGCAATCGGCCACGTGGCTGCCGTGCATTTTAGAGAAGTACTAAAATGGTTTTTGATAGTAGTCCCGTCTCGTTTGCCAGTAAACAAGTCGTAAGGGCCTCGAATGGAAACAACCTTCTTAGATAATTGATCGATTTGATCTTTGTCAAGAATCGAGTAGCGATTTGGGGCAAGCGACCACTTAGGTGAGGTGTCCTTGAATCTGCACGGTTCTTCTCGGTCTAAAGTTGGTCGGGCTGAGTGTGGCCCGTATGGAGCCTTAAAAGGGACAGCTTTGTAATACGTTCCTGGGTCGGGTGCCCTTTGTTTTGTAGGTTGAAATAAGGAAGTTCTTCCAAATCCAACGTTCTTGCAAGCTGGCTCATAAACGGATGGTTTTTGAACCTCATGCCAGGCAGGACCCAACAAAGACCGAAGCCATTTTCGATTTTCTAGAACTTTTTGATTTCTGTAACCCAAGTTTTTCGACCATTCCTCTAAATCATTCTTATACTTCCATGGATCTTTATCAATATTTTTATTGTGGGTCGCTTCACATATCCTTTGTATAGATTGAGGTCTGTAGAGGCATGGGTTACACCCTCGGGGTCTTGACGCGATGTACAGCCCGGTAGGATCCAAGTTAGGATGTCCAGTAAATTTACCGAACCTCGGTTGCGTTGAGTTGAAGGGTTTATGTTTTGTCGTTACCATTTTTGTAGCACAAAATATAGCTTTAAAAGTTAATATAAATAATAGATAATGTATTTAATAAATTAAAAAAACTAAAACATTTTCGTTGGTGGCGTTAGGTGGCGTGATAATATGACGTTTGTTTTTAAGAGCACAAATGAAAGAGGTACCTAATTACTGTGTACTTATTTCATAGATAAGTTGGTACTCTTTGGTAACCAAGTAGGCTATGTACCAATTATTATCGCAAGTGGTCAGGGCCGGCATTAACCATCTAAGCGCCCTGGACGAGTCATGCATGTGACGCTCTTTTATATTTCGTTATAGTTATAAAAAAAAACCCGACAAAAAAAAGTAATTAAAAAGTAAAAAAATATTTCTAATGATCCTTTTAGTTTTATATAGGTACGATTCTTTGGGCCAAGCTTCTTCGCCTCGGGAGACCGCAAATCTTTTTGTATTTACTAAGTATACCTAAGTAACAATTCCTGCCGAAAATATAATTTGACATGGTTCTGGTCTCATGGTACTTTTGAATCTGTAGCGCTCACAATTCCAACCCTGGAAATACTTCGGCATGTTTCTGGTCTCCTGGTACATAATGAATCTTTAGCGCTCATGATTCCTGCTCGGTAAAAACTTGTACTTTTTTCTGTTGTCCTGGTACTTTTCAATCCTCACCGCTCATAATTCTAGCGCCGGTTCTGCATGGTTCGAGCAAAAATTCGAACTGCTGTCGGATCTCGTGTGAGTGACAAGTTCACTCACGCGACATCCGACAGCAGTTCGAATTTTTCTCACATCTTTTATGTTTGGGTAATGTAACCCAATCAAACCAAAAAAAATTTCGCTCGTGAATGGGTTTATCCAATAACTTTTTTTTTTGTCCCGATTCGCTTTCGGTTTCCTGAGAGTAGTTGTGTTGCATGCGATCGCGCGCGTACCACAGTGTAAGTGCTTACGCATCAAAATAACGCCGTCTAGTCGGCTGCATCGCAATGACCTAGTTATTGCGAATTGCTGACGGCCGACGGCGAATATTATTGTTAAGGCGAAGTTCGTTTAAATCTTACAATGGGCTCGCAAAAGGATACACTGGGCGATACCAGAGTGAACTTAAAAACAGAGACGGAACATCTTTTGTTCAAGTATTATTGTGAAGAAAAAAATGAGCGTCTAAAGCTCCAAAAAAACTTAAATGACTTAAAAAGTCAAATAGAAAACCTCCAACGACAGCTGAAACTTCAAGCGGAAAAGGCACCGAAATCAGCAACAACCAACATTGAGACTTCTTCCCCGCCTGTTGAATATACAACGGACGAAGAAGAACTCGCTCGAGAAACAGAGTGGATACGGCAAAAAAGCAGGAAGGAAAGAAAATTGAACACCTCTCCTCCCCAATCCACTCAAAATGAAAATGGAAATGAACACGGAAGAAAAATTAACAGAGGCATGGAAAAAACCAACAAAACTCCTTTATCACCACCTATTATTGTAGATGGTATCCAGAACTACCAGAAATTCTTTGATTTTTTGTGTGAGAGTCAATCAGCTGACGCATTCATCATAAAAATGATGAACGGGGATACCGTCAAAGTAAATGCCAAGAACGAAGAATCGTACAGAGAAATAACAAAAGCCCTAACAGACAACGAGTGTCTTTGGCACTCATATGAAAACAAACAAAAGAGGCCAATAAGAGTCATGGCTAAGAAATTGCATTTTACTTGCATCCCAGAGAGTAGTCGAAGACCTTCGCTGCAAAGGCTACAAAATTCTTGAAGCAGTTAACAAATTGAGTTGGAAAACCAAAGAGCCACTCAATATGCTGACATTCTCAAATGACGAGGAAACTAATAAAATATACAACATTAAACCTATATTAGGATGTAATGTGGAGATACAACCGCTGAAATCCACAAAACTAGTACCTCAGTGCAAAAGATGCCAGGCGTACGGCAATACGCAAAAGTACTGCTCCAAAGAACCAAGGTGCGTCAAATGCAAACATCTCACTGAGGAGTGCAGCAAACCAAAAGGAGAGAAACCAAAATGCGGCGCTCCACATCCGGCTAACAACAGGGGGTGTATTGTAGCCAAAGAAATTCAGCAGATTCAAATGAAAAAATCGAAAAGAAATAATGTTAATCCCCAACAAAGTGCACTTACTGAAAGAGCCAAAGACCCCAGCCAGTCCAAACCAAGTCAAAGCGCGATGAAAACTACAACTAAAAACACCTCATATGCTGAAATAACTTCAAGAGGCTTGTCAAAGACGACTGCGGTTGATATGAATAGCGACAAAAAGTTGGATGAAATCCTAAAATTAGGGACATCATTCGACGAGAGACTGAGAAAAATTGAAAATAGCAACAAAGCTGCTACTTCTAAACTAAAAAAAATGAATACTACACTAAAATTTATGGCGTGGAACTCAAATGGGTTACAGAAACACCGGAGTGAGTTACAAGTAGTATTAGACATAGAAAAATTTGATGTGTGCTTGATATCAGAAACGCACTTCACAAAACAATGTCACATTAAGTTTAAAGGATACAAAGTATACCATGCACTACACCCAGACAATTTTGCAAGAGGAGGAAGTGCCGTTATTATAAAAGAAAACTTACAGCACTATGAAGTGTTTTAGTACGAAGAGAAAGACATCCAAGCAGTGGCTATCTGTCTACAAACCAAAAAATATCTCCTAACAGTGTCTGCCATCTACTGTCCACCACGGTACATGATTAAAAAAGACCACTATATGAGCTTTCTAGCCCGCCTTGGTAGTAAATTCATCTTTGAAGGAGATTGCAATGCTAAAAACACGTATTGGGGTTCCAGACTAACAACTACTAAAGGCAAAGAACTATTAAGTGCTATAAAAGACCTAAAATGTGACTTTATATCTACAGGAAAACCCACCTATTGGCCAACAGACCCAAATAAAATTCCAGACTTAATAGATTTTTTCGTAACCAAGGACCAAAGCTATGCCATGAACTCGGATCACTCAGCAATTTACTTAGAAATAAGCGAGAGAGTAATATACAAAGAAAACAGACCTACAAGTTTCATTAAAAACACCCGAACATCTTAATATAGAAATTGAAAAGTTCATAATGCACATTCAGCAAGCAGCGTGGGAAAATACACCAGACTTCAACAAGAGGACGAAGGGAAATACTTACCCCTTCAGAATCAAACTGCTCATTATGGAGAAAAGAAAACAGAGAAAAACGTGGCATCAATCTAGGTGTCCTGATGACAAACGAAAACTAAATAAACTTACAAAAAAGCTGAGAAGATTAGTCCAGGGCTATAATGAGGATTCAACCAAAACCTACCTTCAGAAACTAAGTAACGACCAAAGGACAGACTACTCCCTTTGGAAGGCTACTAAGCATCTAAAAAGGCCGATAGCCCAAATCCCTCCCATCAAGTGTGAAAACGGGCATTGGGCTCGTATTAATGAGCAAAAAGCAGTGAGGTTTGCAGAGCACCTAGAAAAAAATTTTGAACCAAACGAGGGGGAATTAATTGAAGACCGCACCTTGGATAATATAGTCACGCCAAAAGATGTAGATGCCATAAAACTAGTAACACCGGGAGAAGTCGCACGAGAAATAAAACAGAATATAAGCCCATGAAAGTCACCAGGTTACGATTTAATAACAGGGGAATTACTTCATAATCTACCTAGAAAGGGTCTAGTTAACATCCCTTATTAATGCCGCACTGAGGCTTAAATATGTACCAGACTTATGGACTTATAGACTTATGGAAAGTTGCTGAAGTAATAATGATTGCAAAGCCTGGGAAACCAGCTCACGAAACAACATCATATAGACCGATTTCTTTGCTACCAGTAATGTCAAAGCTGTTTGAAAAGCTATTACTTAAACGGCTTAAGCCAATAATGGATAGTAAGAACTTAATACCAGAGCACCAGTTTGGATTTCGAGACAAACACTCAACTATTGATCAAGTGCACAGGATCACAAACGTAATAGAAAACGCCTTAGAAAATAAGAAAGTTTGTGATACTGTGTTTTTAGACGTCGCGCAAGCATTTGATAAAGTGTGGCATGAAGGCCTTATACATAAACTGAAGAGCCTGCTACCGAAACAGTTTGCAGATATCCTGGAATCCTACATTCTAAACAGATTCTTTAGAATAAGACAAGAAGACGCCTATTCAGAACTGAAAGCAATAAAAGCTGGCGTACCCCAAGGAAGTGTGCTAGGTCCGGTCCTGTACCTACTATATACTCGCGATATTCCTGAACCAGAGAACAATACCTTTGCTGATGATACTGCCATAATGACTTGGAAACAGCCACGAAGAAGTAGAACAGGTTCAAATGGCTGTTAATCAAGTTTATGACTGGACCAAAAAATGGAGGATTAAATTAAATGAATCCAAATCAGTACACATAAACTTTACGAACAAAAAACAACAGCATTTCCCAGTTTTTATTAATAACCGACAAATCCCATATGAGAATACAGCCAAATATCTCGGTATGACCCTTGACGCAAAGCTAAGCTGGAAAGCCCACATCAAGAAGAAAAAATATGAATTCGACCTACGGTTCAAAAGAATGTATTGGCTGCTTGGAAGAAACTCCGTGCTGTCCGTACAGAACAAATTGTTGCTATACAGACAAGTCCTGATGCCAGTTTGGACTTATGGTATTCAGCTGTGGGGCTGCACCAAACAGACCAATGTATTAATCATCCAACGATTCCAGAACAAAGTACTACGGGAAATTGTAAATACACCCTGGTACATACGAAATGATGATCGGGACCTAAAAGTTGAGTTCATCAAAGAAGTGATACAAAAATCTGCAGAAGCTCACGAACAGAGACTTCATCAGCATGTGAACGTCGAAGCGATCCGGCTTCTCGACCACACGGACATAGTGAGAAGACTAAAAAGAACAAAACCGTTTGAGTTAGTGTTCAGTGTTAGTGATTAGTGTAATTTAAAACAAGTGTTACCAAATAAACACAAGAACGAAGTGTATTCGCCTTAATAGAGACAATAAGGAAAGTGCTATTGGACACATTCTTAGTAAAGACAATTTAGCAGTTTAGGTTTTAATTAAATTACTTATTAGTCTATATAAAAGGCTAGATTGTAATAAAAATAGAGTTCGTCCTTTTAATGAACGCTAGGATAAGTAAAAAAAAAACAATGCACTAGAACGCATCACGGTGACCAACCGCAACACGGTGACGCTGCAGTGGATAAAAGGACACAGCGGATCACTAGGAAATGATGCGGCCAATGAGCTGGCCAGAAGGAGATCTGATACTATTTAGTTATTTTTTATTTTAAAACAAAATGTTGCCCCACACTAGGAATTTCTCCTGTATCGTGGGTGCGTTCACAAACATACAAAGTCACATACACAAACAGCCGGACCCGGAACAACTATATGTAGGCCATACAAACATTTGTTCCGTGCGGGAATCGAACCCGCGACACGCAGCACAGCAGTCAATCGTTCAAACACTGCGCCAACCGTGGCGTCCGTGTGCTGTGGCATACTGTGGCTGTTGGACCCGAACCCATAGTACCACTCCCCTTCTTCCAGCTGTGCACATGGCTACAAGAACACACCCACAAACAAGCGGAACGCTGGTGGGCCTTGGCACCCGGCTGCAGGCAGTCCAGGGAGGCTATGCCATCTCTAAACAGGAAACTGACCAGGCGCCTTTTGCGACTGGATAGGGGCAGCCTGCGGATGGTGACGGGGACCATAACCGGGCACTGCTCATTGAACAAACACTTACACACGATAGGTATTACGGACAGTCCTTTATACAGAGCATGCATGGAGGAGGAGGAAACGGTATCGCACGTACTCCTTGAGAGCACAGGCGTTACCGAAATACGGAGTCAAACAATAGGGTCACAGAGCTCGCTTACAGATGTTTTGAACACACCGGGAAAACTAATCTGTTTCTGGAGGGAGGTTGGCTGGTAGGAGTAATGATCAAAAGAATATAAAACCTATCCGAGGTGGGATGCGAGAATTATCCGCCCCGGGTGTCACCCATGCTAGCTACGCTACTGCTTTGGTTTAGTATCAGCAGGATTGAAGCATTTTGGGAAGTTCAGTCACAGACTGCTTGAAAAGTGACTTATTTGTAATTATTTAATGCGCGAGAAATATAACGCTCTCAAAAAATGTTAAGTACCCTCCTGGGGCACTCGGGTAAAAATAGGAATTGGGGGGCGCAAAATTCAAATCTTGCCAGGGGCGCTTAGTACCCTAGCTACCACCCTGCTCATACTCGGTCACTCCTACAAAATAAGATTATACAAGTCAATACGGTGAATTTAGTAATAATAATTTCAGTTTTTCTTTACATCGAAAGAAATAAGTAGGTATGCAAATTAAGTGGTTAAGTCAAGCTAGCGCGCGCAGAGTGGGAGAGAGTATGTCCGCCGGCCCGGGGCGGCCGCCCGGGGTTTTATTTTGCTTCACTAACAGTGTTTGCAAACAGGATCTTATGCAATGTTGTAAATGTCCGAAGTGCATTGTATGTTAAGATACTCTGGTGCCTTTTAAGATACTCTTGCCCTCTCCACTGGTGACCACCCGAAATATTTTGCTAAGACCCCCCCCCCTCCCCCTCGAGTTTTCACGTAGTAATTCAAAAGTGTGGTTTAAATTATTTTTTTTTGCAAACAGAAAGTTAAAAAAATATATATTTTGACTAACTTTTGTCTTTATTAATACGGCGCTTACCGCGTGAGTGAGATTTTTCTAGAGATTATTGACTACGTGACGAAAACCTAAGACCCCCCCCCGCCTCTATGACCAAGCGTGGTATTTTTAAAGACCCCCTCCCCCCTGAACGGGACATTTATCGTTTTCATGACGATTTCGGTCATTGACCGGTGACTGTTATCATAGACCACGAAGACTTGGTTTATGTTCATTATGAGCGGAATTTTGATATGTCACGGTAAGTGTGGTAACGTCAAAATAAATAATAATCAGCCATCATAATTATCAATTACCTCATGATTTGATCATTTATGTATATAATTTAACACAATATCAGCTCAGTCGCTGGAATATAGTCCAACTGTAAATAACTTAGTAAACTCCTAAGAGTTACAACTGTACTTAGCACATTGACCTTTGGTGTTAACTAAGCCTCCTAGCTTAACTAAGTCCTATAGCGGTCTCAAACCGCCCGACCCCTACCGTGGTTCCAAACTAAGTGTCCTTCCTGGGTCTTGTCGGATTGGAAAGACCCAGGAAGGTCTTCTAATCCGGCAAGATCAAGATCTTTAGAAGTTAAAGCCAAAATCTGACAAATGACCGAAAATTTTGAATATTTCCGATCACCATTAATTTAGCACAGGGGCCCGCTAAAGAGGTCACTTTAGGAGAATCATAATATAATCACGCAACAACTGTCAAATTTCATTTTCATCTTTATCGCTGACGCATTAGGTTCAAGGTTGATTGGGAAAATTTTACAGTGACGGGTAGCGTGATTTGCTTTCTGATTCTACTAAAGTGACTTTTTAGTCCGGTCAATTTAGACATAAAAATAGTGGTCAAATATCAAAAAATCCCGGAACGCCAAATATTGGTTGAGAGCTAGGGTTTACCATTATAAATAAAGTTTTAAAAATCCCCATCGATCCTATGTGTGCTACAAAAGTTATTCGGGGTCAAAGGTCACAATTTGAGGTACTTTGGATTTTTTTCGAAAACGGTAAGTGGTATCAAAAATAACCTCAAACTAAAGTTGTAGATCGTAAAATTCTCTACAAAAATGGTTCTATGATATTTTTTAAAGAGTATCTTGCGATATCTTACCATTCGTAAGATATCGCGATTCTAAGAGTCACATTATACATGATATGCACATATAAGCCACGTATATACATATCAGGCACTTAAGACAAGTATAAATACCTATTTGTGTCTCTTTTATATATATTATACTATCCTGAAAACATTTATTCAAAAGATAGTCAGTCCCTAACTGAATCCCTTCTACCCACGTGGCCTTGAAAAACATCTGGCTATTCTATTGCCCGTAGGTCTCATTCATATACCTACCTGTTTCTTTTAATGCTAAAGGTTCAGTTCAATATACGTACTTATTATAAGCGTCTACCATTTAGGTTATTTGTGCTATTTGATAGCTCGAAAAAATGTCTCAGTTTTGCTTTATCTATATCTATATCTATACTAATATATAAAGCTGAAGAGTTTGTTTGTTTGCTTGAACGCGCTAATCTCAGGAACTACTGGTCCGATTTGAAAAATTCTTTCAGTGTTAGATAGCCCAGTAATCGAGGAAGGCTATAGACTATATATCATCACGCTAAGACCAATAGGAGCGGAGTAGTAATGAAAATTGTGACGCAGACGAAGTTGCGCGGGTCAGCTATTTGTAATAAACTTTTAACTGAAGATAAAATTGTGGTTGATCGTGGAATGCCAAATTTAATCGACAACAAATTAACAGCTGCGAATATTGCAGTGAAACGAAACAGCAAGAGAAAAATTTAATGCAACAAACACAACAATTGTAGGTAGTTGGTGAAGATGTTGATTTGTTAGTACTTCTTACTGCAAGGACTCCAATGGATAAAATTATTTATATTCTGAAACCTGGAAGGGCTCAACAGCGAACAGAAATTATATTCTTCAAAAAGTTTATCGCTTCAAAAATAAAATATAGTTTTGGCATTTGGGATAAGCATATCCCAAATGCCAAAACGATATTTTATTTTAACATGCGATAACCGGCTGCGACACTTCGTCAGCAATGTACAGAAGGGGCAAAACGTCAGTCTTAAAATTATTCGAAAACAAGATTTGACTGACTGCGCTAAAGTATTTACAGAAATTGATTCCAGACTTCAAACAATAATTACGGAACGAATTCGCTTTCTTCTTGCCGTTTATGGAGCTCCAAAAAAAATTACTTGCATTGATAAATACCGATACTTAACTTTTGTAAAAAAACTGGCCAAGTGCGAGTCGGACTCGCGTGCAAAGGGTTCCGAACGAGTTTAATTTTTTATCATGTTATTTTAACACTACAGACTTCTAATAGGTTTTCCTGTAATCTTTAGGTAAAGATCTACTATCTCTATTTTTTTCAAAATTTTAGGTTCAGTAGTTTCGGAGATAAGGGGGGGGAATGGTCATTTTTCGTCTAATTTCTTGAATAACTTCAAAACCATTTATTTTAAAATTATGAAAAAATATTATTAAAACCCTCACAGTAAGCCCTTTCATTTGATATGTCACACGATATTGTTCAAAAAACTTTTTTTTTTAATTTTCTAGTTTGCCCCTCAAAAGTGACCCCTATACTAAAAATTTAATGTATTACGTAACGCGTCCTTGTTTGGGTCATAGAAGGCCATATGTGTACCAAATTTCAACAGAATCGGTCCAGTGGATCCGGAGAAAACTGGCTGTGACAGATGGACACACAGACACGCGAGTGATCCTAAAGGGGTTCCTTTTTTTTCGGAACTCTAAAAATACGCGAAACATTAAACAAGTACAACTATCATGTCTTCCTCCAACATTGGCATCTGCTATTCAACATTTGTATCGAGTATACAAGTTCAAACATGGCTAGGCAATCAACTGAAACCAGAAGACTGGGGTTGGAAATTGATAGATAATACTCTGGAACCGATTAAAACTTTACTCCCACCTGCTCCAGAAAAACTCCTCAACACTATTTTTTGAAATTGCAAAAAAGGTTGTAGTGCCAAATGTGGCTGTAAAACAGTCGCGTTGCTGTGTTCTCCAGCGTGTACCAATTGCCAAGGTCAGTCTTGCTCAAATGTCCAGTTGAGTATAATAGAGGAAGATTCCTGTGATTTTAATGAAGAGACCAATGACTCAGCCATATTTGAACAATTTATGAACATCTAGCAAGAGGAAGAAGAAGAAATCGAAGAAGACATGACTGTTGAAGTAGACTTTCAAGAGTATGAATCTGATTAAAAAACCTAAAAAAATCAAAACAATTGTTAACCTAATAATCAATAGCAATATCAATAATCAATATCAATAATAAGGTAATATCTAGAACTTGACGGGTATTGTTCCCTTAAATTATCCTAAAATTGTCATGACAGTTAGTGGAGTAGGCCTACAGGGGAAACCACGACAAAAAAAACGCGCCGAGTACATAACCTCACAGGTGGCGTGGAAATGTGTGCATATCATGTATAATGTGACTCTTAGAATCGCAATATCTCACGAATGGTAACTCTTAGGAAAAAAAATCATAAGGGCCATTTTTGTAGAGAATTTTAAGATCTACAACTTACCGTTTTCGAAAAAAAAACAAAAAACTTAAAATTTTGACCTTTGACCCCGAATAACTTTTGTAGCACACATAGTTTCGATGGGGATTTTTAAAACTTTATTTGTAATGGTAAACCCCAGCTCTCCACCAATATTTGTCTTTTCGTGAATTTTTATTATTTTTAGACCCGCTGGTCTTTCGAAGTAAAAAAATTGGGTGTACACTACTAGCATCTATACCAACAACGTCCCAAAACCGAATGCCTGCTACACACGTAACGATTTATTGTAAAACCGGTTTACGCAGATTTAATCGATCATGCGTATGACAAATCGTTGCAGATTATCATACATCGGCGGCAGTTGTAATTTCTACTTAATGTCTGTTTCTAAGTATGTTAGTGGAGTAACTAAAGCCAGCAGATTTAAGTACGTTTGCCTCCTCGTTCATCCTTAAATAATTATGCCAATCTTTTGAAACGAATTTCAACTCATTTAGTAAGTTGCTATGAGAAAATAGCTTCTTTTTCATGAGCCAGTTTTTACACCACACACTCTGTGACTTTTTCTTTAAACACATAAGCAAGCCCTATACAAACGCGTCATCATCTTTCATCGTGGATTTTTCTGTAATCTACATATAGGCAAAGAACTATAATCTGTATTTTTTTTTCAAAATTATAGACTTAGTAGTTTCGGAGGAATTTCATCTAATTTCTTGAATAACTTTAAAAAAAATATTTAGAAATATATTCGAAACCCTCACAAATACGCTCTTTTAGTTGATATATAACACGGTAGGTAAAGTTGGAAAAACTGTTTCTCTAGTTTTCCAACCAAAATGGGGTTGCTTTTTGGGGAAAATAATTTATTTTCGTTACACGTCCGTGTTTGGGTCACAGACTCAAAGACGATTGTATTTGTACCAAATTTCAACTGAATCGGTCCAGTAGATTCGGAGATAATCCGAATAAAGGTTCCGTTTTTCCATAAGTTAGGAACTCTAAAAGTTTGCACCCCACTTTGGATGGGTCGAGGGGCTTTTGGGACCGGGACCGCGGATTCCACCTTTATGATTTTTGAGTAGTGCTTTGGGACCACAAGAAAAATCCGCGGTCCCGGTCCCGAAAAGTCCCTCGACCCCCTCGGATAGCTTTGATTACTTTGTTCTTAGCTAGCTCTTAGCTCAGCACCGTAAGAGAGGACAACTCGCAAAAGACCTCGAAAATGTTTGTACCCGCCCGGATCGGTTTGATGTTCTAAACAATTGTGTACGGTCAGCAACCGCACATTGTACTTTGGCCTAGTTAAAATACTGCAAATTTCGATAATTTATAAAATGTAGCATCGTCACGTACAGAAGTACGTCAGTCTTCGGTTTAATATCGAGCTCGCGCAACATTCAACATTTTGTAACCTTTTTATAACTTTTTTATAACATTTTTTATTACTTAGTTAATTTAGTGTAATTTCGTATTAAATACCTTTTTGAACATTAACATTTATTTTATTAACATTCAACATTAAGTGTAAAGGCTCCTGCCCTTACATTTTGGTCCTTCGAGCCGGATATGAACCAGCGACCTATGGATATATATACACACAGACATATGTCGTCGTATTCGTATGCATGGCAACAAAGGCAGTGCATTTAGAACTTGCATCGGATTTATCGTCACAAACATTCTTACTAGCTCTCAACCGTATGATTGGGCGACGAGGCTGTCCGAAACATATTTACTCCGACAACGGAACAAACTTTGTTGGAGCAGAAAGGGAGTTAGCCAAACAACTGCATATCTCAAAAACATTTAACAACGAAACATTATCAAGAAGAAACACCGAGATGGGGATAGTCGAGATGGGCATTTCAACGCCCCAAGCTGGCCAACTGCGGGAGGACTTTGGGAGGCTGCAGTTAAGTCTATGAAATACCTTAAACGTGTCCTAGGAGAGCAAAAGTTGATATATGAAGAGTTTTTAACACTGCTCACTCAAATCGAAGCCTGTATGAACTCTAGACCACTATGCCCTTTAACGGAGGACGTGGATGATATTGATTATCTCACTCCTGCACATTTTTTAATTGGCCGACCAGTAACATTCTTACTAACGGAAAATATCGAAAAGCAAAACATCAACATTCGACATAGGTGGCAGTTACTAAATCAAATGAAACAAGGGTTTTGGACCAGATGGTCGTCAGAATACCTGCAACAACTTCAAGTTCGTAGTAAATGGCTGAACAAAACAAATAATTTATCCATAGGGGATGTTGTCTTAATCAAAGAAGACAACCTAGCGCCTGCAAAATGGGCACTTGGCAGAATACAGGAAGTTCACCCGGGGAGGGACAATCCAGTCAAAGTTGTGACGATGAAAACAAAAACAGGGCTACTAACAAGACCATTAACAAAATTAGTTAAACTCCCAATACCAGAATCACATATAAAAATACCTGACACCACCACCTCCAATTACAAAATCTGCACTGAAAACCAAAAACCAACAACAAATCACAGTAACAGGAAACAACGATTTAAATCAAGGAATATAAGTTCCAGCCTGTTATGTGTATTCTTAACATTACTAACATTATTTAAAGCTACAACGCAAAGCAGCGAGGCCATAAATATTACACCATTTGAACCAAATAGAGCAGTGTACTTTGACGAAATCGGCAATTTGCAAAGCGTACATGATGACTGGAAAATTGTTACCTACTATAATATGACATCTTACTGGCAAGGTATGGAAAACATACATAGAGTCGTAAAACACCTGGGAAACAGATGTGAGCAATTTGCATACCAAACGATGTGCAAAACCATTATGACTGAATTCGAACAGGAACTCAACGAACTTGATCATAATAATTACATGTTGGAAACGCATCATGGGCAGACAAAAGGGCGCGTTACCCGAGGTCTTGTCAATGGGATAGGCTACCTTGCAAACAGCCTATTCGGCGTGCTAGATGAAAGGTTCGCAATACAATATAAAAAGGACATAGAAACATTGCAAAATAACAGAGACCATTTATTGAACCTGATCAAAGGTCAAACATCAATAATTGAGGCACATAATAACATTTTAAAGAGAAATGAAGAGGCGATGAACACTCAGTTCAATCTCTTAGAACAACATCTTAACGCTACCGAGAACTATTTACAAAAATTGGGTAAGGCTGTTGAGCAAGAGGACGCTTTGAACTATTTTAACATTATGGCTTTGACTAGTTCAACAATACTGTCTAAACTGCGCCACATTCAACAAATGTTTTTAGACACAGCTATCAACATTCACCATGGTCATGTGGACACCAGACTTTTACCGCAGAACCAGCTCTTTCAAGAGCTCAACATTATGTCTGGACAATTGCCACAGCAACTATCGCTACCCGTAGACAATATTCAAAACCAGTTAGCTGACATATACAAACTACTAGAGGTAAAATCCAGGTTATTTGATAAATACTTTATCATCGAAATTACATTACCACTAACAAGCGACACTCCATTCACGATGTATAAAACAGTTCCTATCCCGATGATAAAAAGTAACAAAGATTCACTTACAATGAAAACAAGCTCAGAATATGTTGCAGTCAATATAAGAAAGGAAACATATATGCAGCTCACAGACAGTGACCTGGAACATTGTATTAAAATTGAACCAAGTACATATGTATGTTCACTAAACAAACCAACACGTAACATGAGAAATCATCAAACTCCATGTGAAATCGGAGCAATAACAAACATTACACTATCAAAATGTATCTACACATCGGAATCCTGCAATAATAAATGGACACCATTACAAAAAATAAACACCTGGCTCTATGTCTGCTGCACGGATTGCCAACTGCAAATCATATGTGCAGGTCGTATAACAACTAAGGCAATACATTTAACGGGAATTTTACAAACCAAAGAAGGATGTATAATTAGAAACAACGAATAAACATATCACACACAAGTTTACTACACAAACAAAATTTATGTCGACCCGGAAATACCACTGATAGACCTGGAAGACATCAACAATTTAACATCCGTCCAGCCGCTTGATTTATCAACTGGAAAACAGAACACGCAATTCATAAGAAACAATTATGAAAAATTTCATAATTCGTTAAAAGAACTGGAAGATCAAACGAAACAGGCTGAAATGACGCAACACGATGTACACCAATACATCGCTTCATACTCTACGATGGGACTTCTAGTCTTGGCAATAGTCGCCGCGGGAGGAGCGTACGTGTACTGCAAACACTGCGGCAAGGTCGCCATCAGCACCACCGGCGCGTCCACCAGATTACCGCCACGGAAGCCACCAAGAGCTGCAGCATCCACTGAAAACATAGAACTTACCTACGCGACACCTTCTTTTAACATTTGACTTATAACAATTTTTTTCACATTTCATTATTTCTGTTTACATTTGGAACACATTGTTTAAAAATTTTAACTATTATCTTTTGCCCCGCCAAGATGTACGGTCAGAAACCGCACATTGTACTTTGGCCTAGTTAAAATACTGCAAATTTCGATAATTTAGAAAATGTAGTATCGTCACGTACAGAAGTACGTCAGTTTTCGGTTTAATATCGAGCTCGCGCAACATTCAACATTTTGTAACCTTTTTATAACTTGTTTATAACATTTTTTATTATTTAGTTAATTTAGTGTAATTTCGTGTTAAATACCTTTTTGAACATTAACATTTATTTTATTAACATTCAACATTAAGTGTAAAGGCTCCTGCCCTTACAAATTGGGTATAAGTTTGTAATATCAGAATAACAGCTTTTTCCTAAATGCAATAGAAAATGAGCTTGAACGATTCTTAACACGCTATTTTTTAGGGTTCCGTAACTACCTCAAAAGCAAAAACGGAACCCTTTTAGGATCACTTTGTTGTCCGTCCGTCCGTCTGTCGGTCAAGACCCTTTATCTTGAGAACGCGTGGAGGTATCCAGTTGCAATTAAAACCATATACTCAGGTCTACAGTCCCTTGAATCTGTGAAAAAAATCGTAAACGTAAAAAAAGATACGGCCGTTAATGCCGCAAAAAACGTATATTTCGACACAATCAAGGGAATCAACATTTAAAGGGTATTTTCCGTTGACCTAGAACTATGAAATTTGGCATTAATACCGTCTTATAATACAAGTTTAGAGAAAAATCAGACAAATATACATTTGTAATTAAATCTTAAAAAATATAGTATCAATAAATTAAATGTACCTACAAATTTGTACGGAACCCTCGGTGGGCGAGTCCGACTCGCATTTGTCCGGTTTTTAAATTTTGTCTGTCTGTATGTTGGTAGGGAACAAACAAACAGACAATATCCGAAACGGCTGGACCGATTTTGACGGGTTCTTTCACTGGCAGATAAATGTTATTATGAAAAGTAACTTAGACTACTTTTATTTTTAGAAAAAGATTAGTGTTCAGTGCAAAAAATAAAACCTACGAAATTTTTAGCAGACGCCAAAGCAATCGCGGGCAACAGCTATAATTACTTTCAAATTTCCCCCATCATATCCCAAGATTCTTCTCTTGTAACTTTCCAGTGAAAAAACTTCGGACCCGACTCGTTTGAGTTTAATAGTCTTTAAATATACCCAAATGTCATGAACCCAAGAACGTGACACCGATTAGGGATAGGACCTACCTAATAGAACCACCTTGCAACAACTACCTTGGTTAAGTATGACATAAACATCACTTTATTAGCATTTTTATTAGACACTAGTTGACCTGCGCAACTTCGTCTGCTCTGCTCCTATTGGTCTTAGCGTGGTGATATATATACCCTATAGCCTATAGCCTTCCTCGATAAATGGGCTATCTAACACTGAAAGAATTTTTCAAATCAGACCAGTAGTTCCTGAGATTAGCATGTTCAATCAGACAAACAAACTCTTCAGCTTTATATATTAGTATAGAAGTATAGATTCACGTGCTTTTCAAGCCACGGGGAACTCTCGCTGCTTACCTTTTCTCGTACGAAATGTTATGTTAAACAAATTAACTGGGAACTTTTTTGTAAGGAAAACTGTGAAACTTGTGGTGTTCGAGGGAAGGAGTGTGGGCGCAGGCGCGCGGCGCGCGGCTTTCGGTCAAGGTGATGCAACGTACGAACGTGAGTAAGAGTCAGTAGCGTTACAGCACGACCGCGGTCATGTGCAGCGCCCGTCACTGAACTTTAGTTGCGGAATACGAAACAGAGTTTGCGTGTACTGGCGTACGCTACAACGTAGATCTCCGTTTTTCTTCTTTCATAAAAACTTTTCCCGGCTCTTTGGACCGATAGGTTGAGACTGTTTGGTGCCCCTGCCACCAGTTGCTAACTTCTTGCCACCTGGAGACAGTGTTGTGGACACAAAGTGCAGCAGCAAAGTGAACGAACTGGTTGTGTGCTTCTGTTATTTTTATTTTTTTCTGTTATTTTTATTACTTTCTCAGCTTTTATTAAAATACTATAAGAAAAATGCTGGGTGAAAAGTCTCAAAATTATTTGTACATTTAAGTTCAAAAATTGTTTGGTGATACCGGTGTCCGCGGGAGCCGGCTTGGTCCATCTCTTCAGTCTAAGTCCATCTTGATCAGGTAGGTATCCATCCTATTTTAATTTCGTTTTGTTTGCTGCATACGTTTTATCCCACATGCGAAAGTTTCTATCATGGTGTTTGAAAGCTGAGTGATTTGTGAACTGAAAATGTTGTGTATTATTAAAAAATATGTTAAAGTAATAATACTTTATATCACAGCTTGTGCAAGTTTAAATAAACCTATGTTTATCCGCTTTTACGCGAACATGAGTTACTAGCTACAGAAAGAGGAATAAAAAAATATTATCAAGGTTTATACATGCAGGGTGGCTCATTCGGAAGTGGGTATACCTATAAGTGTTTTTTTTTTTATTACAAACTGTAATTAAGTTGGGGACAAATTTATTTAATTAATACAGTTTTACTATAAAAACATTTAAACAAACGCTTACTTTAAATAATGATAAGCAGATTTTAAATTGTTGTTTCATAGAATAAAGAATCTGCGAATCAGTGTTTAAACCAAGCATAATAAATGATGGTTAGTTTTTTTTAATTATACCTAGTTATAATCATAAGATTTTTCAGACCTGGCAAATCAATATGGGGCTGGCTTAATGGCTTTGCGATTAAAGTCTTTTTTCTAAATAAAGATAAAAAAATCAGTATGGATTGTGGACGCCAAATTCTGCAGCTTTTTATTAGGTTATTTTAAATGCGATGGTTTTTTCTTGCTTTACTCAAACAAATTTTCTACTTTTATTGTTCGAGATTAAGCAGTTAGTATGTACACATCCGTTTATATAACTCCACAGAAAAAGGCAGCTTCTTCCGAACTTGTAGGGCTCAATTGTGCTTGCGATTTACTGTCACGTCACACTTCCGCTTGTTTATATATTTACTAGTTGACTCGCGCAACTTCGTCTGCTCCTCTCCTGTTTGCCTTAGCGTGATGTGATGATATAGCCTTCCTCAATAAATGGGCTATCTAACACAGAAATAATTTTTCAAATCGGACCAGAAGTTCCTGAGATTAACGCGTTCAAGCAAACAAACAAACTCTTCAGCTGTATATATTAGTATAGAGTATAGATTGAAACTATGAACAGTAGTGGTATTTATGCGGACTTAATGCAATAGTACATTCGCTACCAGTCATTCTTAGGGTCTGGTTTCGTTGATTCGCTTGTGGTTATAAATTACCTAAGTTAGGTCATTACATATGAAATTGGCGTTTTGTAAGGGCGGAACACAAAGTCGATTTTTTTTAATATAATATATTTATTTAATCAAAGTATGTACCATTGCTATCTTTGCACTTTTGCCATCTCATAGGTAGTTCATTGATCCCTTTATTAAAAAAACTATTCGGACGGGAATCAATAAAATCTTTGAAAGCGCTTTAGACAGCATCGGAGTTGATTTTTTTTCCCTTGCAAGAAGTTATACAAATTTGGAAAAAATGGTAATCTGTTGGAGCAAGGTTCGGGGAGTACGATGGATGTCTTAGACATTCCAATTGAAGCTCCTCTAATTTGGTAGCCGTCTGTTGTACAGTGTGTGGTCTAGCGCTGTCCTGAAGCAGCAGTGGCCTAGAGCGATTGACCAGTCTCGGCTGTTTAGCAGCTAGCTTTTCCATCATGGTTTGCAGTTGCTGACAATAGACATCCGCCGTAATCGTCTGGCCAGATTTAAGAAAGCTGTAGTGATCGACACCGGCACTAGTCCACCAAACGGTCACAAGTAATTTTTTTTGAGTCAATTTTCGCTTGGGCCAGGATTTGACTGGTTCGCCAGGGTTCAGCCATTGATGTGATGAGCATTTACGATTGTCGTACAGGATCCACTTTTCATCATTGGTAATGATTCGATTTAAAATCCCTTCATTATTGTGATGGTTGAGTAATGTAACGCAGCAGTCGACGAGCGTTTGTCGGTTTGCTGCACTCAATTCATGAGGTACCCACCTTTCAAGCTTTTTCACCTTCTCAATTGGCTTCAAGTGGATTAATACAGTTGTATCATAACACCGCAGCCTGCAGCTAACTCGGACGTGGTTTACGATGGATCCGCTTCCACAATAGCCTTCAATTCTTCACTATCAACTTTGGTCTCCGGCCTTCCACGGGGCTTGTTCTGCAGGTTGAAATTTCCAGAACGAAAACGTTGGAACTAAAAACGCACTGTGTTTTCTTTTGCGACACCGTCGCCATACACATTATTAATCCTTGGAGCCGTTTCTGCAGCACTGGTGCCACGATGGAACTCGTACTCGTAAATAACGCGATATTTCAAGTTTTCCATTTTGTAAACTGACTGGCGCAAAGAAAAAACCAAAAGAGGAAAAAACTTTACGGTTTTCGAAACACAAAAGCATGAGTAAATAGCTGTATAAATTTGAAATTGGAAACCAAAGAGGAGATATTTGAGATCAAAGTGGCCAGTACAACAAAACTCCAATTTCATATGTAATGACCTTATTATTGGAACCAACCATTCAACCGTAATCTCTTCAAAGTTATAGTGAACGGGCTACTTCTGGGTAAGCTCACTCCATCGTCGAATTTGTTTCTGTCATCTCTGACCAAGACTAGAGTCAAGAGCTAACCCATCTCAATTACTTCTTTTTTCTTATAAAATAAATAAAAAACCAGTTGTTTGGAGGGATTAACAGATTTACATAGGTCAAAGGAACTTCTATTTCTCATTAGAACTTAAATAACAGGTCACTTTAACACATAGTGCATATGCACTATGTATTTAACAGTGATATTATTTTTTAGATATATATCTAATATCACTGTTGCTACTACGGTGTAGTTATAGAGTATTGTTTTTGCCGTAACAAGTGTGTTTGAGTCATTTCTTGAATGGGTGGTGTATTTTTTTCTTGAATGCAGGTGTCATCAAAAATGGTTTGAGATTTAGTAGGTCCTTTATTTAATGAAGCAAATGATATACTTCGCACGATAGCGATCACCAGTAACAGTATCAGTGCAATTTCCCCACCTAAGTGGAAGTGGAACCACGCAATGCCCCAAAATCTGGGGCTTTGCGTAGATTAAACTAATATTTATGGTTAACCAATCCTCGCGTTTTGAAAATGGCATTCTACCAGTTCCCAATTCTAAACAATAAAAATCTGTGGTGACATAATTTTTCGATTTACAATTCCTTCAGGAACTTTTAGAATACAATTTGTGATATGAATGTTGTGATTATTTCCATAAAAAAAAAATAGATATATATCAAACAACTGCATCGGACATCAGTACCAAAAAAGATTTATTTATTATTGTAAGTATGGACGCGTATCGGCGCGGGCAAGCTAACGAGTGTTTTCGAAAATTTGGAAAGACTAAAATTTTGCCGTGGATTTTCAGGAAAAAATAGAGTTTTTAGCGCCCATTGGTAAATAGAAGAGAATATTAGTGATCAAGACAATATTGTAACGACCAGAGTTCGTTTATCTGAAGACATACTGGTTGTAGCATCAGGTTATTGACATATGACGCTTTACCCCATCAGTCGTTTGAAAAAATACGGGTAAAATACTTGCATGCAATCACATACTTACATCATCGTTTTTCACAAGAAAAGAGATACAGTAAAGGTTGATTTATAATAATAACATATTTTGTTAGATAATATTCCCATAAAACAGCAACTGAAATAAAAATAGTACATTTTGAACTAAAAACTCCATTTCCATAAAACTATGCTCTGCTGTGGCTTTGAACGTGTTTCCAATGAATTGTTTTGCATGTTGATGTTGTATGCATGTTTTACTCAAGTGCCAAGTTTCATTTTAATCCGCTTTAAACTGCTGAAGCGTTGATTCATTAACGGTGGCGGTGTTGCGGCGGAGCTGCAGCGGTGCGGTGGCGGTGCAGCGCTGGTGCGGCGGGGAGCAGACGAGCGGCTCGACTGCGGCACGACATGCACATGACAAACAAACAATCTATATCATCATTAGTGTTCCGTACCTCAAAAGGTAAAAAAGGAACCCTTATAAGATCACTCCCTTGTCCTTCTGTCTGTCTGTCCGTGTGTCACCACCGATTTTCTCAGGAACGGGTGGACCAAGCAAGTTGAAATTTATATCAGATACTGAGGTCTATAAACCCTATTAGTGTATAAAAATCAAGGTCCTGAGACAACACGATAAAAGATATGGGCAAATTTAGATTTTCGCGAAAATTTGTAAGGAATTTTCAGTTTACTTGTAGGTACTGTAAGAACTCGCTTTTAACCAAATTTGACAATTCTAGGTCAACCGGAAGTACCCTATAGGTTTTGGGTCGAAAACCTATATGGTAGTTCCCGTTGACCTAGAATCACAAAATTGGGCAAGTTATACCGTTTTATACTACAAGTATAGTAAAAAGTCTGAAAACTATACATTCTAATTTAATCATAAAAAATATAGACTTTATTAAAAAAAAATTGTAGCTACAGAGTACGGAACCCTCGGTGAGTGAGTCCGACTCGCACTTGGCCGGTTTTTTCAACAATCTAGCCTTTACCAACTATATTGAGGTCAGCTTCCAGTTTTACCGGATTCAGATGAATCTGGTAAAATGTGATGACTGCCAATCTAATCCCAGTAATTAGATAACACGGTACTTCTTGACAAGACCGGTACCGGTGTCAGATTTTCTGGCTTCTGAGTATCCGTAACGACTGCCAATCAATAAATGAGTGCCAGGACCAACGGCAGAACGTGCTTTTCGAGGCAGGGAGAAGTCTCGGTATGTCAAGATGGTCACCTATCGACAATCCAGTGTTTCAAGCGTTGCTAAACCTTGAAGATCAATCCACGCAGCTGTTATTATTTAGCCACGATCTCCTCTATTATTTTACTTGTATGTATTTATTAAAACACGCTGTACAAAGGCGGCACTTAAAAAAGCAGCTATGTTCCCAGTCAGGAATAGAAACCGTTGATTCTGAAAGAAATACACCTACACACACTCTGTATTATTATGCTCATTATAAATATTCTAATTCAAATAATATTGTAAAATAAAAATGTCATTTTATTTATATCTAAATTCATAATTTATTGTATAATTACTGCTATTGTTTTTTTTTTGTTTTTATTTAATGTATTCCGTTTGCCAAAATAAATGAATTTTATTTATTTATCGTACCAAGTGCAAGTGTTGGTAATAAGAGTCAAATTCGTTAAAGTACGTACTTAATAATCTTGGCAAACAAAAGGGTGTTAATTTTTGACACGATACCTACCTTTTAAACATTTACGGATTAAATTGTCAAAATCCAATTACGTAGTTTTAGTTTTCATCAATATTGGACCCGAGACTCGTTTGAATATTTTTCGCTATTCCTCGAAGTTTCGGATTTGTCATAACGAAACTGAACTTGAAGTATGTAATCTGAGGGCCAATGCTACTATTGTTAAGCAATGTTGCATTCCCAACTCAGTCGCAATCTGTTAAAAATGTAGGGAAAATGAGGCTTTTTTGACAGTTTGTGACTGACATGCGAATGCGAACGTTGTTTGTTAAAAACTGGCCAAGTGCGAGTCGGACTCGCGTGCAAAGGGTTCTGAACGAATTTAATTTCTTTTAACATGTTATTTTAATATTATAAACTTCTCATAACTTCCTGTAACATATAGGTAAAGATCTATTATCTCTATTTTTTTCAAAATGTTAGGCTCAGTAGTTTCGGAGATACTTCAACACTATTTATTTTAAAATTAGGAAAAATTTGATATGTCACACGATATTATAAAAAAAAAACTTTTTTTTTAATTTCTAGTTTGACCCCCAAAAGTGACCCCCATACTAAAAATACGTAAATTATACCATACCAAATAAATTACGTAACACGTTCGTGTTTGGGTCACAAAAGTCCATATGTGTTCCAAATTTCAACAGAATCGGTCCAGTGGATTCGGAGGAAACTGGCAGTTGCAGACGGACATACAGACAGACACCCGAGTGATCCTACAAGGGTTCCTTTTTATATTAGGAACCCTAAAAATGACTAGAATCGGTAATATCAAATAACCGAATGTTTGAATGACGATCGAGAGTGTATTTGTGATATCGCTGATCATTATCGGTTCGGCATTTTGAGAGGCAAACCAATCGTCCAAAAAACATTTTCTTACTTATTTTCTGGGTGTAAGTAGCACTTAGCTAGTTCAAAACCTGTCATATGTAATTTATTGAATGATATTTTATAACACTGCTGAAAGGAATGCATGGCTGCTGTATCACATATTTCTCATCTACACGCTAACAACTACATCACAGGCCTTTGCTACGCCGCGAGTCGGACACTTCGCTACGGCGTAGACTTCTGCTACGCGCCGTAGGCGTTGGCTACGCCGTATACATTTTAAGGTCAAAATCCTATTAACCGCAAATATGAGTGCATATATGAAGTAATTTTATTAGTCATCATCTTCTGCCTAGCCTTTTCCCACTATATTGGGATCGGCTTCCAGTCAAACCGGATTCAGCTAAATACCAGTATTTTTCGTGGAGCGGCTGCCTACCAGACCTCCACAACCCAACAACACGGTACTTCTTGGCAAGACTGGAGTCAGATTTACTGGCTTCTGAGAATCCGTAATGACTGCATTAACATCGCTACACTTTTTTATAAAAAATTATATAGTACGCCAGATTAAGCCAGAGATACAAACAATATCGAAAATGTTTACACCGATGCTGAAACGTCACAATCCCACATAGAACCAATATATTATATGGAAGTTATTGAAATAATAAAAAAGACTAAAATCAGATAAAAGCCCAGGATTAGATAGCATCACTAACGACGCCTTAAAAACCGGGGGGTTTATACTAGCTGCCCCACTAACAAAATTAATTAATTTAATATTTGAAACTGGTGTCACACCGTCTCAATGGTCTGAATCTAGTATTATCCTGCTATACAAGAAACGAGACCCAAGAGACATCAGCAACTACCGGCCGATAAGACTTTTACCAAGTATATATAAACCCTCCTCTACAATAATCAATCAAAGAATCAGCACAACATTTGAAAACAACCAGCCAATTGAACAAGCCGGATTTAGAAAGAATTTTTCTACTATAGACCATATTGACACATTAGAACTGATAATTGAAAAATATCAAGAACTACAGAGGCCGCTGTGTATCACATTCATTGATTATCAAAAAGCTTTTGACACAATCTCACACGAAAGTATATGGGTCAGTTTGAAAGCTCAAAATGTAGATAAAAAATACATAAACATACTCAAACACCTTTATAGTTATAGTTCAAGTAGAGTCAAACTAGAAACCACAGGCCCAAGCTTCCCGGTCGCGAGAGGAGTCAGACAAGGAGACCCCATATCGCTAAAAATTTTTATCGCGCTATTAGAACCCATCATAAGCAAACTAGACTGGAAAAATTGTGGCTTAAATATACAGGGTAATTACCTAAACCACTTACGATTTGCGGACGATTTGGTTTTACTGTCAGAATCGAGCCTACAACTACAATTTATGTTAGGCACTCTACATAAAGCAAGCAGACAAGTGGGTTTAAAAATGAACATCACAAAGACCAAACAAATGACCTACTTCAAAAAATCAAAAAAAAAAATCGAAAATGACCTATTAGATTATGTAGATCAATATGAATACTTGGGGAAACAAATCGGATTCAACAGAGATAGCAATGAACTAGAAGTAGAGAGAAGAGTCAAGCGTACCTGGAACAAGTACTGGAGTTGCAAGGAGATATTTAAAAGTGAAATGCCTATCAAATCAAAGAAATTAATCATCGACTCTTGTCTCATTCCTTGCTTGACGTACGCATGCCAAATATGGAATTTTACCAACAAAAAAAAAATAAAATAATTACATGTCAGCGAGGAATGGAACGTAGCATGTTAAATATCAAGAAAGTACAGAGAATAAGGCACACTAAAATAAGATCTAGAACAAAAGCAATAGATGCACTCAGCTACAGCCAAAAATTTAAGTGGAAATGGGCCGGCCACATAGCGCGTCTTAAGGATCATAGATGGACGAAAACAGTTCAAGTTCAAGTTCAAGTTATTTATTTCATAAACAAAAACATTTGTGTCGAAATATTTACATGGTAGGTATACAAACAAAGTCAACGAGCAATGGGCAAACATTCAATTCAATTGTACTTCAATACTATTTTTAAGATTTTTGTCATTACAAAATTCGTCAATGCTGTAATAGCCTTTATTGACTAACAAAGCCCTGAGTTTATTTTTAAACAAGTTCACATTCTGAATATTCTTTAATCCTGGTGGTAATCTATTAAAGAGATTGACAGACTGCACGCGTGACGAGTGTTTGACAACATTTAGCTTTGCCTGCAGAATAGTAGGAAGATCTTTTCTGCGAGTATCTACTCTATTTTTTCTTTCTTCGTCTGTTTCAAACTGGTTTAAATTTTTGTTTAAATGAGTAAGTAGAACTAAAATATAAAGACATGGGACCGTTAAAATTCCAAGTTTAATAAAACACTCCTTACATGATTCTAGCTGGTTTAGCTACGTTGCTAGTTACGTTGTGGAAAGGTCCATCGGGCAAGCGCAATAGAGGAAGACCATACACTAGATGGGATGATGATATAAAAAAACTAGCTGGCCCACAATGGCAACAAATAGCTCAGAACAGGGAAAACTGGAAAGCTTTGGAGGAGGCCTTCACCTGAGGGGGGTTCCAGTAAAATAAATAGAAATAATACAAATGCTACTACATATAATTAGATATATATTTCGATTACATTTATGCTATTCTTTTATTTTTGTTTCTCTCCAGTGTTAACGCAGTATTAAGGTAGCTTAAGAATCATTTGTAAACTGGTTTTTTTTTTTTTGTTTTACTATTTGTGGGCTCGCGTTTGACCACTATCTCACCTGATGATAAGCGATGATGTGGTCGAAGATGGAGCACGCTTGCCTAGAAGTAACCTATTCACTCTTGAATTAAATACTCCCAGGTTATAGCTATCAGGAAACACAGACTCCGGCAGGGAATTCCACTGCTTAGCTGCACGCACTACGAATGTGTTCCCAAAACGTTTTGTGCGTGTGGGTGGGATGTCCACCATGTACCGGTGGCGCATCGCCGTTCGTCTTGTGGTCCGATGATGGAACGGGCTTGGCGGAATCAAATTATGCAATTCCGTCGCACATTCCCCAAAATGCAACCGGTAGAAAACCGACAGGCTAGCAACTCGTCGTCGATGCTAAAGACTGGAGCTTCGTCGCGACGAGCCTATCATCGCCGATGATCCTCTTGGCTCGTTTCTCAATTGACTCAAGGGCATCAAGCTGGTATCTGGCAGATCCGTCCCAAAGATGAGAGCAGTACTCCATACATGATCGAACTTGCGCTTGATAGAGTTTGAGCAGCTGTTCCGGCGTAAAGTACCGTCTCACCTTTGCTAAGATCCCCAACTTCTTTGCAGCCACTTGAGCTTTTGCCTCTATGAAAGGGCCAAAATTGAGGGTAGATGTTAATGTAAACCCAAGAAGCTCAAGTTGGTCGGTTATCGGCACGGTTGCACCTCGGAAAGATGGAGCTGGGTGGAATTGGCTCCGTTTAGCGGAAAATAGACACGCTTGGGTCTTAGCAGCATTGAATTTGACCAGATTGGCTTTGCCCCATTCTGAGACAGCCTGTAAGGACACGTTCAAGCGCTCAAATATAGCCTCCCGGAGAGACTGGATCTGCGACCCATCAGCTCGTGCGTCGGACACGTATCTCTCAGCAACAGTACATAATTTACTATGATCTATTTATTGTATTGGTCTGTTTGTTAAAAAATTCCTTACCAGTCAACAAACATACTAAGATAGCCGAACGATGCACGACAATGACGGATGCCGAGTTTCAGCGGAGCCGAAGGTTCGGTCAATTTTTGGCCCAAACCAGGGGGGTTACTCTCTAAGCCCGAAGTCCGTAGTTTCGGCCTTAGTTGCAGGCGTTTTCTACTCCGTATCACTTACGATAAGTCCCGAACCCGAACTAAGAAATGACAACACGATTTCACAGTAACTGTCAAATCGTGTTGTCATTCATTCTTAGTGGTTAGGTGATACAGAGTAGAAAACGACCATAACTAAGGCCGAAACTACGGACTTCGGGCTTAGAGAGTAGCTCCCCAGACCTGTGGTCGAAACCGAACCTTCGGGCGGGCTTATTCTGATTCAAGTAGGCACTTTGCCATTGCAGTCGTGGCGGAATTGACGCCCGAGCCGAAGGCGAGGCTTTTATGGATGCTAGTGCATCAAACTACGTGTTTCAACAAACTTACTCTGAAAAAAAAAATGGAATTTCGCAAAAAAGAAATTCGTAACAATTTATTGTAACAAATGGCTCGGGGATTTTCGGGCGAACAATGGAGCCCGGCGATCAGCTTAGCTTTATAAAGACAATAAACAATCAATTGAATAAGCGGGAGCTGACCAGCGACTTTTCCGGATTACTGCGAAATACACTTTATCGTGTGGCTACGGCGAGGTGGGAAATAGTTTTCTATTAAGTGTGCTGAACAATCTAGATTACATTATGAAGGAAAAAGTTTGACTTCGAAGCGCACACATGGTGCATTTGTAATTCTTACGGTAATTTACTCATCAAGATGATTTCACCTATATATGGATAACGAATTTCAAGAATGCAAGTGCCCGTTGAAATCTTTTCTATGAAATCAGACGCGGCGCCTGTAATACAAGGGACCTACTCTCTAATGCGAAGTCTGTAGTTTCGACCTTAATTACGGGCGATTTTACTCCGTATCACTTAACCACTAAGAATGAATGACAACACGATTTGTCAGGTACTGTCAAATCGTGTTATCATTCATTCTTAATTTGGGTTCGGAGATATAGTAGGCGCCAGATAAACTTGCAATAAATTACATTGACCTTTCCCTAATATTTCTTCGTAGATACCCGAACAATAAATGATGTATCGTTTTTCATTACTAGAGAATGTAAAATATCACGACAGGAAAGCTTTATGTCTTTACCTATTTCTGTTTTTGATATTAAGAAAGTCAATAAATGTATGGCGGTTAATGACCGATATTACACATTTATCTGGCGCCTAGCATAATCGCAAGTCCGTAGGTAATACGGAGTAGAAAACGCCCGTAATTAAAGCCGAAACTACGTACTTCGGGCTTACAGAGTTGTCCTCCAGTTTTGATGATAACACAATACATATAACCTGGCTTTCACTCGGGTTCACGTGCTTTCCAAGTCATGGAGGAGTATCCGTAAGTAATTAATGGTCGCCCATCCTCGGGCTGACCTCGGCCAACGTTGCATCCATCTCCTTATCTATTATTACTTAGCTGCGAGCTCCACTGATTCAGACGGTAACACGGGTCATTCTACGATTTTGAGAAGTTGCGTTTGAGGTTTTTGAACCCTTGATGTTCTTGACTTTTTGAACTTCGAATCGATTTCTGTTGTGTCAGTGAGCCTACTCATTGACACAACAACAGAAATCGATTTCATCATTTACCGTTAGATTTAAAAATGTTCCAAAATGTCATAACAATGCCCGATAACATAAAGTTAGATAATTGCTTTTTGCGTCCAATAATAGGGCACTGTTTTCTTCGCGTTGCTAGGGCTTCGCATGAGTTGTGCCCCCAAAGGAGGGGTTTTGCCATAATCGCCACGCTTGGCAGGCGGGTTGGCGATCGCACTGTATGGTGTTGCGTTTTACAGAGAACGCTGCTACCCATTCTTTGGTGAGTCCCTTAGTCGCCTCTTACGACGCCCACGGGAAGTGATGGGATGGTATTATTCTTTTACGGCATCATACGGCATTCCGGCAGTTCCTGTTTATGAACTCTTTATTTTTATTAGTCAGTTGTGACAATCTTCTTGATTTCCTCTGGTTTTCGAGTCTTTAAGTAGGTTCAGTCCTCGGGATCTGAATTAAGAATTTGAGGTTGAGTAGGTACGTACAGTCCTACCAACTTATCTGTGAACTGAAAGAGGACGGCACCGTCGATTCAGTGTTGCTAATTAATATAAGGTGCCCAAAATTGAGTAAGTTTTCAAGAAGGAAATTTCACATTAGACATAATCGTTTAGTAAGAATTACAGTTTTTACAAATTAAAAACAATGATACCTATATAAAAATAATAAAATAAATAAAAAGAATTTGATAATTTACAGTTACGTAGGTACAACTAACAGTTTAGTCTCTCAGCAATAAACAATGGCTTTATCTAAAAAGTAGATAAAATGTTCCACGGGGGGTTCCTTGCAAGAGGTACCTGGATGTCTAGCATTTAGTTATGACCGTACCTAGCCCCTAACACCAGATTTGACTAATTATAATTAGCAGTGGTACCTAGACTACCTAGTGGTAGTGTAGTGCAATTAAAAAAATACAAATTGCTTTACAATGATTTATTGAAACCAGGTTTCCAGTGATTGTGATCTTTAGATGAACCTGCATACACAACTTCATCCTGGTTGTGAGGCCATACTCCGCTTATTTCCGTACCACTATCATCGTTATCACTATCGCTTTCGGTTTCAGTGTCACTTACCACTTCTATAATAAAAGGTTTATCTAAATACAAATCATGTTTTAAGTATTCTCCTCCTAACCTGCGAACGTGTTTACAATGCTGTGCCCACTCATGAACTGTAATAGCGTCAAAAGATTCTCTAACTAGGCGGAATTTCAGCATTTTTGTGCTCAATATTTACATCAGCAACTTTTCTTTTCATTGTGCTCCATATGAGTTCAATGGGATTGACATCACAGTGATAAGGTGTTAAATATAAGCATTTATGTCTATTGTCTTCTAAAATTTTTTCAATCTCATTTACAGGTTCAGGCTTGTTTCTCTTAATTATTTCTAAAAGCTGAGGTTTAGTCAAATTCTCTCCGTAGTCAATTTTATTTTGGGTCAACCATAATTGCATATCTCTTTTTTAGGAATTCGTATTTGGGACTTTATTCACACAAATATGGCGATAAGGAGCATTATCCATCACTATTATGGATGGTTCTCTTAAATTAGGCACAAGTTTTTCAATAACCCACTTTTTAAAGTTGGTACTATTCATCTCGTCATGATAATCACCACTTTTTGTGTTTGATTTAAACACAAGTAGTGCATTTGTCGCGCCGTATGGTGTCGGCCGGTGCCGTATGGTGCCGTAAAAGAATAATACCATCTCATTACTTCCCGTGGGTGTCGCAAGAGGCGACTGAGGGTCTCGCCAGAGAATGGGCAGCAGCGTTCTCTGTAAAAATCAACACCATACACTGCGATCGCCAACCCTGCCAAGCATGGCGATTATGGCAAACATCCCCTTTTGGGGGAGACCTATGTCCAGCAGTGGACGTCTTACGGCTGATATGATGATGATGATGAGTGTATTTGTAACAAATCCAGTATCTCCTCCCGCATGAACAATAATATATCTTTGGCCTTTCGATACAGGCTCTAATACTCCGTCTTCACCCTCTCCTTGCCAACATTTACCCGATGTATGCGAAGAGTGAATACAGGTCTCATCTAAGTAAATTATGGGGCGGGGCTGGGGTGATTTCTTATTTTTATCCACTGCATGCAAGTACTTAGCTCTCCAAGCTGATATTTCATTACGCTCCATAAGAACCTTCCGCTTGGATTGAGATTTTTTAAAACGAAATCCCACCTTGTGAAGCAGCTTTCGTAGACTCTCTCGCTGTCCTGTTTAATTTATTTCTGTCTTTTAAGACCTCTAGAAGCTTTTTAACAGTAGGGACCTCTTTTTTAGCAGAATAAAATTCATGTACTTTCCTCCGTCTCCCATGTCAAAATCATCAACATGCACAAATCCACTTTTACGTTTTCTCTTTTTGCCTGGTGTCCGAATTTTTGTACCAGTTTCTTCTGCTGCGTGCTCGTCCTTAACTATTTTTGAAATAAGTCCTTGACTCACACCTGAAACATAAAATAATAAAATAAAAGTAATTAGTTAAGTGTCGGGTAATTTATACTTAACAAGAAAGTTGACAACACTAGGTAACCTGTAGCTGCCAAAATTCGTTTGTATATTTGATTAAATGGAATAATCGGAGACTCCGCCCGAGCTTATTCTTGAAAAAAGGTTTTAACCTTTAGAATAATGTTTCGAGCATCACTTTTAATAGCTTTCGGCTTTTAACTTTATAAATTCAGCAATATTACGACAAAACAACCAGAGAACCCGAATGTAGTATACACTGACAATCGAATGACATTTCAACATGACGGCCGTCGTACCAATTTTCGCCATTTCACACATAAGTTGGTAGGAGTATAATTCTCGATCGCATTAAGCCTGAAAACATGTCGGCATTATAGGAGTGTTTGATACGGCTTCAATTTCAAATTAGAAAAAGGTTATATATACAACTTAACATAATAAGTATAAGGTTTAATTGTATAACCTACATGTTGTGTATTTATCTCTCTCTCCTTGAGCCTGAGTGCCAATTATACTAGGTACTTAATTTTCAAGCAACGTTGGTATTTGCATCTCAGGCGCAAACTGTCAAAAATGTATGAAAAGTGAGGCTTGTTTAAAAATTAGTAGAATTGGCATGCAGAATGTTGTTGTACCCTATTCCTGTGTGATGTTAGAGTGTTCCGTTAGATGTCGCCCTACACAATACCGTTGACGCCGGGGTGTCGGTTGGCGGGAAAACGTCGCCTTCCTGCATACCTTTGTACCACGAAACTAAGATTTTTAAGTATAATTTCTTTTATAAGCAATTACTTAGCTTTTCCAAAACGATTGAATAGCGTTCTATTAGTGAATACAAATAAACACTTGTGGAGACGCCAACAAGTAACTTTTAGAGGGTGATACATCTTTGGATTCCACCCTCTAAAAGCTACCTGTTTGCGTTGGCCCTTCCTTGCTCAATTGTGATCTTTAGTATATTTTATTTATTTTATATTTACTTCATTGGTTTGTTTTTTTATTATTTAACGCTGGTCTTTATTAAAAAAAATCGTGTCAAAATAATTTTTATGAAGTAAACATTTATTTATGAGTGTTATGTATGAGATATGTCGGGTATCGATCCGGCGCACGTGGGGCGTACCTACCCACAGCTACCCTATGCCGCTGGTTTTCGGCGGTCTGACCGCCTCGGGCTGGCTTAATAAACTTCACTCGGAAATTGAATTTACATTTTCACTGGACCGAAAACATTGGTTTTATTTATTGGAGAGGCATGTCATGATAAAAGTTTAGATCATTTCGTTTTTTATTATGAATGGTTGCGCAGGTCCGCGCAGGTCGTGCTCACCAGTGTGCGCAGTGCGTGCGGCGGGGCGCGTCCTCCGGCTTGCGCTCTCGTGCGTCCGGCTTGCGGGACACTGCTTCTGTGAATTAGGGAAAAGTGTTATGAAGGGGAGCTACATTCGGCTGCTGTCTGCATTAGTAAATACCGAGCCTTAGGCAGCACATCGCGGATCGATCGCGGAGGGGATAACGCGCGTGCGTCCAAAGAGCAACCGCGCGCGTGTCTCCGCCGGGCCTTCGAAGTTGTCGCACGCCCGCGACCTGTGGAACGCACCTCGAACTTGTTGCGAACCCCACCTGTTAACTCATGGGGGCACCGTGAAACTCAGGTAAGTTTATCAAGACCACTCTCCTTCGCTTCTGGCCGCAGCGATAAGACGCAGCGAAAAGACAAACTTTGAAAAATTGCACTCGCCCGCACTATAAGTTTGAAAGTCGCGCGCTTTCGCAACCGATCCGACCATTTTATATTGTTTATTTTCCAGTTCCCCGCTGGTGGAATGTAGTTTTAACGCGTTTGGAATTATAAATTGGATTGATGGAACGCATTACAGTGGAGTCGGAAATTTAAATTTTTATGATTTAACTACCTAGTTTAAATTGTTTTAACATCAAGTTATTTACCCGTGTCATGAAAAAAGCAAAACCACGTAACATAATACAAGATCTTTGACATTCCGGTCTCTATTTGTAAGGTTCTGCTTTCTGCTTCTTCTTTCTAATTTAGATATGTATATTAACCTTTTATTCCATATTATTGTGTTATTTTGCGAATAATTTGGCGAATTATAATACAATTGCAATTGTAATAATATATTGTGTTTATAAACTATCAAAACGTGCTGTTGTGTATATGTGAAGTGATTTTCATCTTCAGGAAAGAGTTTAATGAAAACATCGTTACTTGTAACAAGTAATCTAAAACCTAAACTCTACAGTGATTTGGAACGGTTATAATTACTACTACGATTAACGATTAGGTACAGGCGGTCGCTTATGAATCTTACGATAAACCTCTCAAATTATTGATTACCTCGCGCTTTTATAAAATTATTGGTTATCTTCTCCACAATACTGCTTTAAAAACAATAGCCGTCGGTTCTTCTTTAATTTACTGTTTATTAACTTCAGTCCATTGATTTCCACAGTACTCATGCCTAATATTGATTATGAAGATTCTTATGAAATGTCAACAATTAAATTAATAATAAAACAACCAGTCACGCTTTTTTACGCCGGTTTATTTAAAATGCATTAAACAAAATAATCTTTATACACGATTTTAATTAATTGTTGTTTTTAAATAAAATGAAGGCATTCCGCCTTCAAATAAACTTAATTGAAAATATTACCTTATTTATAACTGTTCAAAAGATTTCTCTCATTCGTATTTTCGTTATGAAATTGAAAAGTTTAGTTAGTAATTGGTCCAATAAATAAATCATTTTATATTTTGTTCATCGCTACACCTCGCCTTTTACAAAATTTTGAAAGAGCAACTTTTAACTGAGAAACCAATTTGTTTCCGATAAAAAATTGTGTTGCTATTAATTTGGTTCCTCTCTTTTATTAATGACTATGGTTTTTCGCAGTTCTGTAGTGGAATATACGAAAAGGGTTTGAGTATAGGAATATACGTGCAGGGTTTTTCTTAGTTATGCAGTGGGATATATTAGACTTTGTATATAGATAGAACATACTTTGTTGTATATGCAAACAGGCTTTTAGTATAGGTATAAGATTTTCTTAGTGCTGCAGTGAGATATATTAGACTTTGGTATAGATAGATTTGGCTTATATGTATTGACTGATATGTATGTCTTGTGCGAGTCCCAAATAAATATTTTTCTTTCTTTCTTTCTTTCTTTCTTTAGATAGAATATACTTTATTGTTTATGCGAACAGGCATTTGGTAGGCTTTTCGTAGCTCTGCAGTGGAATATACGAAAAGGGTTTGAGTATAGATTCCTATACTCAAACCCTTTTCGTATATTCTACTACAGAACTGCGAAAAACCATACGAATAGCCTGTACGTATATTCATACGTACAGGCTATTCGTATGGGTTTAAGCTTGTCTTAGTAATGTTTTACTATGGGGACGGGCTGCAGACATTGAGTCTATTTTTATTCTGCAGAAAAGAGCCATCAAAGCGATATACAATCTTCGCCGGCTATTCTCTAAGGGAACTGTTGAAGAATATTAACATCATGACGGTTCCTTGTCAATACATTTGCGAAAACATCATGTATGTCAGAAATAATTTACATCTTTTTAGTAAATTAGGCGACAGACATAATCATGGTACTAGAAATAGTGACCAATTAGTTCAACCAGGTTTCAGACTGGCTAAAGTAGCCACATCTTTCATGGGGTACTGTTTAAAATGTGATAATAAGACTAGCTGACTCGGCAAACGTTGTTTTGCCAAAAAAATGCCTACCACCTATTCTCATACCTACCGAATATACATACAAAATTTCATGAAAATCGGTCGAGCCGTTTCGGAGGAGTTCGGTAACAAACACCGTGACACGAGATTTTTATATATAAGAGATACCTCCCCATACATTAGAACTAAATGAGACAAACTTTAAATCTTGTATTAAACGCACACTATGCAGGCAAGCATATTATAAGTTGGGGGTTATATTGAAGATAAAAATGCTTGGCTGAATGCTGGTCCTGCTTCACCGCCACCAGGGCGCACAAACTAATCTGTTAGCATTTGGAAACATTGTTGGACCGGCTGAAGATTGTAAGAAAGCAATATTTGCATTGTAGACTCAATTTATTTAGCATTGTATAAAATCATCCATTAACGGCACGTGTGTGAGTACTGTGTACCTTAAACTTAAATTATAGCTATCAGCATTAGGTTTGTTTTTGACTTGAATGTACCCTGGCGGTTGGCAGTGTCATGCTCACTCAAAAGTCTAGCTGATGGTGACGTATGCGTTGGATCATTTGGCTCCCTTCAAAATGGTTGAGCCGAATGGTCATGTTCGTGAACGGGCTCCGTTAGTTGGGACTGGTCATTTCTCGGCTGCCATGGTTTATTTTAATTATTTCTTTGAATTGTTCCTTTTTTTTTGCGGGCGCTTTTTCCTGCTCATCTTTTGCATAGTTCTCACATGTATGTGTAATATCAACATGATGTAAAGAAAACTTTGTAACAATTTATAATTTTTAAAAGAGTGTCCGTGTAGTTTCTTGCATGTTCTTCTCCATAGAGATCTATGCTTTGGAACGTGCAAATAGCGATATTTTTGACCGACCGAACTTGACAATTCAAAAGTGCCTGTAAATGGTTTAATTGAATTGAATACTTTGAGTTTGAGTTTGAATGCAGTGGGATATACTTTTAGGCTTTGTAAATAGAAAGATAGAATATACTTAGTTGTGTATGGGAACAGGCTTTTGGTATTGGCTTTTCTTGGTGGTGGAATGGGATATATTAGGCTTTTGAATATAAATAGATGATACTTAATTGTTTATTTGTCCAGACTTTTGGTATGGGTATAGGCTTGTCTTAATTCTGCAGTGGGATATACTTTTAGGCTTTGTATATGGATAAATATAATATACATTGTTATATATGAGTACTGGTTTTAGGTATGAGTGTGAGTTTTTAGCATGGGTATAGGCGTAGATACGTTCAGGCTTATGCTAAGTTGATAGCCTGTTGTAAGTACTACAGTGAGATAATTATATTAGGCTTATACGTATAAGTATATAGAATATGAATTGTTGCATAGGTATGCGTACAGTTTTTTGGTATAGGTATAGGCCTGTATTAGTTCTGCAGTGGGATATTCTTTTAAACTTTGTGTATGGATTGATACTCGTAGAATATACTTTGTTGTATATGCGTACAGGCTTTTGATATCGGTGTAGGCTTTTCTTAGAAGCTTTTTTTTATATGCGTACAGGTTTTTCACGGGTATAGACATTTTTTAGTTCTGCAGTGGGATATACGAACATGGTTTGTGCCCCCAGATTCTCTTGTATTGGCTTTATATGTAGGTTTAGACTTTTGGACACTCACAGGCTTTTCTTAGTCCTGCAGTAGAACATACAAATAGGGTTTGGGAATGAGTGTAGGCTTTTCTCGGTTCTACAGTGCTATATAGTCAAATATACGTATAGACTTTGGGTATTCCAGTAGGCTTTTCTTAGTTTTCTTGAGGATTATACAATTAAACTTTTAGTGTATGCAGAGGTTTTTCATCACCCTGCAGTAGCTTAAACGAACAGTTTTTTGGAATGCGAGTAGGCTTTTCTTTACCCGTCAGTGGAATATATGAACAGGATTTTGGTATGAGTATAGCTTTTTCTTAGTTTTGCAGTTGGAGAGGTACATTCAGGAGTTGGTATGCGTATAGGAATTTTTAAGTCCTGCAGCGGGATTTAGGCTTTTGGTGCACAAAGAGATTGAAAAACCACAGATGTTTACGGGGTCAATGCCCGAGGCACCCACCTCGTTCCTTCTATTTATGCAAATCGACAATCTCAGGCCAACACTCTTGAGTCATTGTCACCATACCTCCAATTAAAAGCATTGGCTTTGTACTGTTTGCGCTGGTAGTGCCCGTAATGGTGAGTTGGCAGTTTTCTGTGTATATATCTTTCGCTTATTTGAAACACTAGCAATCCGCCCCGCAGTAGCGGCTTAGGGCCGGGCGACACGGGTGGCCGCCTCGGGCGCTGGCAACTGGAGGGCGCCGCGCCGAGTCATACAGGACGCTGCGCGTAATTTGAGTACTTACCTATTTCTTTCGATATAAAGAAAAATTCAGACATTGATGGTGATTTATTGCGCCATGAAATTTTAGGTCGGCAACACAATCTCTAACATATTCAGGCAACACCTATCGAAACCTTGAAACTTTATTAAAAATAACAATCTTGAAGAATTATATCCTTGGATATCGCTGCGTATTCTGCTAACAAATCTAACAATACCAGTGACTGTTGCTTGTAACTGTCACTGCATATTATATCCAGTGGTATCTGGTACAGCTACTGGTAAACTGCGTTCGCCACTTGTGGCGAATGCAGTTTTTCTTAACTTGTAGTTAAATAGTAATTCGTTAATAAGTGAATTTTGGCATAGTTGTCGGGAATGGTGTTTTAAACAACATCGTGAAAATACTGATGGGTGGTGGTGAAGCTATCGAGGTACCTAACCACGATAGCTTCACCACCACCCATCAGTGTTTGTAAAAAGTTATCTAAATAAGTTATTTTGATTATATTGAAATATGAAAGGGCGCTAAATGCATGACTTGCCCGGGGCGCTTAGACAGTTAAGACCGGCCCTGCCGCTCCGGCTTATATACTACCTGTATTATACCTAGGTGTAATGGTAGCTCCAACTCTCATAATTTTTTACGGCATCTTCAACAATCATCGCCAGATTTAAGCCGATTTACACAAAACCTTAATCAATTACATAGGTACCCAAACCTACCCCTTGAATCGCTCCGTCCGTATGAAAACCTATTTTATCGTATACAGACAGTATCGTATACAGACGTAGTTTTTGATTTGATCGTATACAGACAGAAAGACGCGCCGGGGGGACTTTTGTTTTATAATATGTAGTGTATTATAAGTACCAACAAATGAGGAGGGTCTTTTCGAAACGGGATATGTGCATGTTAACTTATTTTTCAAAAAATATAAAAAACTGATTGTAGGAAAACCTTTTAGTGCACAGAAAAATAATGTTACTATATAAGAACTGGATAATAAAACACTAAGAATTATACTTTTTTTATTTTAATACCTTTCGGTTTATTGATATAGGACAAAAAATATTAAAATATCCCCTTTCGTTAGGACAAAATCGAAATTTCTCCTTCTGTTCCACCTTTCATGGAAATATCCCATTTTCCAATGTACAGTTTGTACCTTATTCAATATGTTGCGATCCTTTTTACAAGGTCACTAATTCCAAAGTATGCTTAAAATTATGATTAAAAAAAAAAAACGGATCGATGATACGAACATTCTGGGCCTTCAAATTAGTAGCAGTGCCGCGCGGCACTTTGCAACAAATTTAACGCGCCCTAAGAAAATGTCCCCTTTTGAAAAGATCAACCTCAAATAGTGTTAAACATGCATTGAATTTATTAATCGATAGCTCAAAATTCTCTTTAATTATTCAAGAATACTTTGAAAATCAATTGGTATTACGTAGGTATAATAATATGTTGGTATGCAATGTAAATGTATAATATGTTGGTAAAAAAGTGCGGGTATGCAATGGAAGCTCAATACAACTAGAAATTATAGCGTATCTACTCGTTTATACATTGTGGGGATCGCAGACCGCTTGACCGCCGTGTGTTTACTCAGGCCGGTACATAGATACAGATGTACGTACAAACCTCATATTTACTTGGCGTCTACCAGTGTCAACACGTCGGGAATTTGGGATCACAGAGCGTTAAACATGGTTAAGTTCACGGTACGTTACAATTTCAAGCCTAAGCTGCATCCACGAAATTACGTGAAACGGCTTCCTATTTGAGCTGACTGGAAGATCAAGCTGAACCTCCTGTATAAATAATTCGTCAAATTCAAAGTGTCAGATTAACTATACCCCTCAAAATAATCGTCAGATTTTGAGCAAACATGACTGGATCATCAAGCTGAACCTCCTGTATAGAATCGGACACGCTCGAGTATTGCAATATGGCGATGTTTTTTTGCATTTTCAAAAAAAATCTTTACGATCTTGCGTCACTTCCGAAACGTAAGTCTTTAGAATGGGAGCATTTTTAGGATTCACTTAACATCCCCTCTGAATATCTGAATCGCTCAAAAGATTTTTTTTTTTCTATTTCTTTCCTTCTGGGTAGCCAATCCAACCACGGAGGTCGGCAGATGAACATTCCTTTGGTATACCAAAGGTATGTTCATCTGCCGACCTCCGTTGAGACACGTTGGAGCATCTAAACTATCAATATCTGACACGCTCGAGTATGTCAATGTTACTGACTTTTTTAAAATTTTTGAAAATCTGTGGACGCTTCCCCCCATCACTGAACGGAGAAACATTACAGAACCTTTTATTCTTCTTATCATTTTAACTACAAAATGTAATAGGTCCCCACGACGCTCGAGTAAATCCACATTTAGCATCAATGCCTATACTATAACAGCTGCCAACCGACTGCTCAGTTACAGTCGGCGTCCAGTTCTAACGATTGCAGTGGCATAAAGACCATGCAGTTCAAATGCAACAAGTCTGTTCGGAGCTTTATTTGCTACTCTGTCTAAAGTTTGCAAGTAAAATGTTCTAGATTTTAGATAGACACGGTACTACATTCCCTAGGGATAGATTTCGGCCGCTTGCAAAAGCTAGTTTGAATATAACTTTAATAAAATGATCGGTACACTTAACCTGAACCTTGAGAATACCTACTTTACGAATAAACTGTATAATGCTGCAACGTTATGCAGTTCCAGCAGTAATTGAATAAGCTATTCTGCACAGAATTGATACCGGTGATTGTGTAGGCAATTTCGTGTTCGGTACACATGCCACATGACAGATATGGCCCATATATCATTTGATTAGCTATTCAGAGGCAATCTAGACGAGACATTAAGATGAAGGTTTGTCTTTTACTCTAGCAATTATGAAGTATAACAAGCTTTGCCATTAAGGTGCGTTCTCATTAGAGGTGAGACGTACTAGGTAAAACGCGTATTGATTCTTGGAAGTACGCGTCCGCCTACTAGGTCCACGAGTATTTAGGCGTCTGAAGTTTATTGACGTTTCCAAAGCTAGCGAGTCTTCGTAACTTCGAGATCGAGTAATCGGAGTACCTATTTTCAGTTTATGGATTATTAACGTTGACTTCGCGTTGATATTCCTATCTTTTCTACATATTCTAATAATTAAAATTAAATCTTATTGAAAACTTGCCTTGATACTTGACAGTCTTAGGACTGCTTATATTAATAAAAATATAGACAAAAAATTGTTGATAATTATATCAAAGAAATGCTGGTGTATTTAGAAGATAAACATTTCATAATTTTTTTAGCATTTTTTTGACATTGCTAAACATTTTCACAGAATATTGTTTGATAGCTAGGTACTTACGAAAGTTATCGCAACGCTTGGACACTGTTTATCAAAGTAAAAGTGATTCTATTAGTAAATCAACTCACAAACTTCGACTGCCGAACCAAACGCCTGCGGAACTGACCGAGCTTGTGGGTCGCAAACTCGCAAGTCGCAACTCTCGTAATAGACGCGAATATAGTGACAAACGCCATACACTTAAATACTCGATACGCGTTTACGTGGTGCGCTCGGAATAGGTATTTACGCGTCCAGCCAATAACCTATTCCAAAAACCTATTCCAGCATACACGTCTCACCTCACTTCTCCTCGAGATTCTTCGCGTTTAATGCAAAATTGCATAGAGACATATCATCATCCTGCCCTCATCTCAGTTTATTTGAGGTCGGTGTATCACCATCATCATCATCACCGCCACCTACGAAGGACAAAACACCTGACATCACAGAAATCCTACATCGCGCAATCCAAGTTCTCCGCACGATTTGAATATATGTCACCGGAAAATTGCAGACTCCGTAAAATTGTAATAAATCTTTGTTAGATTATGATTTCTTTTTTGATATGTTATGAAAAAATCGTTTTGAATTCAATAAATCCCACCCAAATTCAATAGTTTCCAATATGTCCATGCCTTATTAACCTGTGATTTTTCGATGGCACACGTGTGTGCCATTAGGCGTCAACTGAAATCGGTACATAATATTTTACAATTTCACGCGAATACAATTCTACGACGTTAGCAATTTTCTGGTGACATATGTACAACAGCCCGACAGCAACCATCGCTGCAGTTGCCCACCAGGCACATAACTTGCCAGGGAGGAGGAGAGTCCTCCCTTTTCATTGGAGGTTAAGGGACTTTCGATCAATAACTCACATAACATTGCATATTAATTCATCTCTAAATGCATTTCTATCAATATTCACACGCTTTGCATCAACAGGGTATTTTACTGAAACAAATCTATTTAGCCCGTCAGATAGATTTACATAAAATATAGGACTCGTATTTTTCGTCGCTGGTAAAAATTGTACCATCGTAGTGACGTCACGCGTGTTTATAACGCAGTGTATCTTTTTTTCTTTGTCTTCATTATTTATGTACGTGACAAAAGAAAAAAAATCTAATATATAAAAATCTCGTGTCCCGGTATTTGTTACCGAACTCCTCCGAAAGGGCACGACCGATTTTCATGAAATTTTGTGTGTATATTCGGTAGGTATGAGAATAAGTGGTGGGCTATTTTTTTTATTTTACAACTGAACGTTCACTCCAATAAAATGCGAAAGCGTTAAATGGGTTAGTAGTTAAACATAGGACGTATATTGTACGGTGTCAGTCGTCTTGTCTATCGAAGGAAGTAACATTAGAGGCGCACTTAGCGATCGAAACTAAAACGTCTCAGGTAGACTTTCCCTTGAGGCGTAGCTTCGTCGTCTTCTTCTGCGACGCGATACCTTCTTAGGCTCTAGGCAAAATGCCATTCTGGTAGCGAATGCGGCTGTCAAAATGCCAAGATATAAGGGATTGATCACGTGATATTTCGACAACATTTGTCAATTCCGTACGTTTTTGATGTTTCGGTAATAGGGAACATGCAATATTTGCTGCCATTTTAAAGAATTGTATGAAAAATAGACCATAAATAAATTAAAAAAAAATAAAGCGCTTTAATTTCTTTTCAAAATTGCGGTTTTAAACTGACAGTTTGACATTTCACCCGAAAAAGGAAGTTGAATCACTCCTGCCTGACACTTGTCATGAACTGCCCTAACTCAAAGACGTAATGTTGCCTTTTCGTTGTCATAACAGCAGTAACGTCACTTAACGCTGATTGTTGTTTTTAGATACATTCCGTTTCACGTTACTTTAATTCATTATTTTTTTGTTAAAAATCGATATTAACTAAAATAACAACGTTGCAATGGCCTTTATTTTATACTCTTTTATCATTTTATTAACAACATTCTCATAAATTCTGTATTTGCATCTTCCCTATTGCCGTCGCCACTCTACCGCTGACGGAATGCCTCTTGTCAGAGCGGTCGTGATCATCCGCGACTTGGTGATTGTCTTTACGCTCATTTGCCATTTCTCTCTGCTGGCCAATTTCCTGGAGCAGTCATGCAAGGGATCGACCAATCAATCTGAATAGCCTCTTCCGAACGGTATTGGGATCGGCTTTCACTCTAACTGCTGCTGCTCTAACGCAGCTGGTTAGCACTATTTTACATGGAATCGCCTATCTTATCATCATAGCCCAAAGTCTGGGTAATACGATGCTCCTTGGCAAAATTCGTGTCAGATTTCTGGCTTCTGAAATTCCGTGACGGCTGTCAAAGATCTTCAAGAGATCGTCCAAAGTAGAGTTAATTTGATCGGCCATGGCTGAGAAATTCGCCGATGCGATTGCAACGTTGATTTTTAGTCATGTGGTGCTCTCCACAATGTTCTGCCCGACGAGGCGTACGATGGAGTCACGCCTGGAAACGTGTCTGAAGCATTTAATGATAGCGATTTTTAAACTTCATAGGCGTCTCAAAATTCGTCGCACCAATGTTATCTAGGTTACGAGTAAACAATTATCCGGTGATTGATATAAAGCTGATTATGCCATTAAGTTGAAACTACTCGATGCTGTCCTGTTGTGCCGTGCCATTTCGGTTACCTATCACCAATTTCCGTAGATTGTTAAACACTTATCCCCGCGTCGCTTACAAGTAGGTCGATGCAACTGGCCCAGATCCTTTGTGAGCCAATTGTGCACCATTTTAAGGTGTACTTGGATAATAATAAGGTGTATGCAGCAGCTCCTCAAATATATCTCCTTCGATACACGTTCTCTACGTTTATTAAGGTTTAAATAGAAAAGATCTAAGCTGCTACAATAACAATGAGTTAATTTAAGGTAAGTAAGAAAACGTCAGGCAGGTGCTGTAAGAAAATATGCTTCGCTTAATATTTTATTTGCTGTAGCCTCTTACTAGTTTTTGCTCACGGCTTAGCCAGGAAAAATATCTTAATTTTCTGCCCTACCTATTCAGGGTAAAAGTGTTACCGTGTGCTAAGTTTAATTTATTTAAATTCGAACAGGCGTTGAGGTATGACTGTGTGATTTAGTAATAAACATCCAACTTTACAACATATGTACAGACATGAATATGTTTAAAACATAATATACAGACTACAATAATATATTGGAGTCAGTTAACTATAAGATAAAGTGGGATATCGTGATGCGATTTTGATGAGGTTTAACTATAAAATAACTTATACTGGAAAGCTTATACCTATGTGTATAAACAAGAAGTCCCCACGTTTCGTAAGCCTTACTTAATATTATAAATGCGAAAGTAACTCTGTCTGTCTGTCTATCTGTCTGTCTGTCTCGCTTTCATGCCGAAACTACTGAACCGATTTAAATGAAATTTGGTACAGAGATAGTCTAGAGCCTGAGAAAGGACATATGCTACTTTTTATCCTGGGGTATGTTCCCTAGGGACCACGCGGGCGAAGCCGCTGGCAGAAGCTAGTTTCATATAGGCCGTGCGAAAAAGCAAAGGTTCACTAGTTTAAAATAAAAAATAGAATGTGTCGTTATTTTATTAAAACATACTTCTTTCTTTCTTCTACTTTTTGTCGTTACTTTCTTTTCTTTAATTTCTTACTTATATGGTGTACATAATAAAGAGTATTCTATTCTATTCTATTCGAAAAACATAAAGCTGCTGCACAGGGCCGGCCTTAACCATCTAAGCGCCCCGGCGAGTCATGCATTTAATTCAAAAACTCAAACTTAAACTCAACGCATTTAATTCAATTAAACCATTTACAGGCCACCTATGAATTATCAAGGTCGGTCAGTCAAAAAAAATGAAGCTATTTGCACGTTCCAAAGCGTAGATCTCTATGGAGAAGAACGTGCAAAAAACTCCACGGACACTCTTTTAAAAACAATAAATTGTTTCAAAGTTTTGTTTACATCATGTTGAAATTTAACATGTGAGAACGCTGTAAAAGACAAGCAGGATAAAAGCGTCCGAAAAAAAGGGACAATTCAAAGAAATAATTAAAATAAACCATGGCAGCCGAGAAATGACCAGTCCCAACTGACGGCGCTCGTTCACGAACATGACGCATGCGCTAGCACCGTTCGGATCAACCATTTTGTAGGGAGCCAAATGATCCAACGCATACGTCACCATCAGCTAGATTTTTGAGTGAGCATGACACTCCCAACCGCCAGGGTACATTCAAGTCAAAAACCAACCTAAAACTGAAAGCTATAGTTTAAGTTTAAGGTACACAGTACTCAAACATGTGCCGTTAATGAATGGAATTATACAATGCGTCTATACAATGCAAATATTGCTTTCTTACAATTTTCAACCGGTCCAATAATGTTTCCAAATGCTAACAGATTAGTTTGTGCTCCCTAGTGGCTGTGGAGCAGGACCAGTATTCAGCCAAGCATTTTATCTTCAATATATAAATGCTTGCCTGCATAGTGTGCGTTTAAAAAGAAATGAGACAAAATTTAAATCTTGTAATTTAAATTTTGTCTCATTTCTTTTAATTTTTTTTTTTTTTTTTTCATTTGTGATGGGTTTGCTCTTGACTCTAGTCTAGGTCAGAGATGACAGAGACCAAGTCTACGATGGAGCGAGCTTACCCAGAAGGAGCCTGTTCACTCTAACTTTGAAGAGATTAGGGTTGTAAGCGTTTGGAAACACAGACGCAGGCAGAGAATTCCACTCCTTTGCTGTGCGCATTATAAAAGACGTTTGGAAACGCTTAGTGCGAATTGGTGGAATAGCAACAAGGTAGGGATGGTAAGATGCAGTGCGTCTGGAGGAATATATTGGGAGGTATCTTATTCTAATGTTTTAAACAGTAACCCATGAAAGATGTGGTTACTTTAGCCAGTCTGAAACCTGGATGAACTAATTGGTCCCTTTTTCTAGTACCAATATTATGTCTGTCGCCTCTTTTACTAAAAAGATGTAAATTCTTTCTGACATACATGATGTTTTCGTAAATGTATTGAGAAGGTAGAGGAGATTGTATATCGCTTTGATGGCTCTTTTCTGCAGAATAAAAATAGGATGTCTGCAGCCCGTCCCATTAGTAAAATTATATATTTTATTATAACTTATTTTTAATTTTGTACCATATTTTTAATTGAGTTATAACAAAACTACAAACATGCCTAGTCACTCTAATAATAATAATATTAATTATTATTTATTACTAGCTGACTCGGCAAACGTACTTTTGCCATAAAAAAATAGCCTACCACCTATTCTCATACCTACCGAATATACACACAAAATTTCATGAAAATCGGTCGAGCCGTTTCGGAGGAGTTCGGTAACAAACACTATATATTATAAGTATATTATAAGATAATACGCGCAATGGCAAGGCGCAAGCCGTTGACGCAGACGCTGATGAGCGCTTCTGTGCTCTAAAATTAAGAAAAACCGGCCGAGTGTGAGTCGGACTCTCGTGCAAAGGTTTCCGACAAATAATATTTTTCAAAATTTTACTTTGAAATCATAGTCAAAGTCAAAGTCAAATGATTTATTTCAACTAGACCAATAAAGGCACTTTTGAACGTCAAATGAAAATAAAATTTAGTGACTCTAGTCGTCCGTTCGCAAAAGGTAGATTCTTATGGAGAAGAACGGACAAAAAACTCCATAGCTACTCTTTTCAAAAATAAGCTTTACAATATTTGCATACATTAATCAATTGATTATATCTGAGGACGATGCTCCCAAAAAAGCACTTATATACTACTAATAGGTACAATAAAGAAATGCCAGCAGAGGTAAAATAAATAAGCTTGCTAGTAAGGGGACATAGTACTCACATACGTACAAATTTTGCAACTATTGATTTATATGATCAGTGTGTGAGTTAGGTAAATATAAAAATCAGTAAATACACCTGTATACATAGTAAATATTAATATAATAAACACAAACATATCAACCCGTTTCACTATGTCTACTACACCCTAGATTGTCCTTGGAGCAGTGTTTCCAAGCATTCTTATCTTGAGTATAATCATCTAATTTGTAATATGCTTGTTCACAAAGTGTCTTTTTTACACACGATTTAAATTTTCTTTCATTTAATTCTAATATGTTAGAATGAATTTTGTTGTAACATTTAATACAGTACCCCATGAAAGATGTTCGTGCTTTGGATAATGTAAAAAATGGTTGATCTAGTTTATTTATATTTCTAGTATTAAAATTATGTCTATCACTAATTTTGCTAAAGAGATGTCGATTTTTCCTTAAATGCATAATATTTTCATAAATGAATTGACAAGGGACTGTCATAATATTAATCTTTTTAAAGAGTTCCCTAAGAGAATCACGGCGACGAAGATTATAAATGGCTCTGACAGCATGCTTTTGTAGAATAAATATGGATTCAATATCAGCAGCCCGACCCCACAGCAAAATACCATACGACATAATGCTGTGAAAGTAACTAAAATAGACCAAACGCGCGGTTTCTTTATCTGTTAACTGTCTTATTTTTCTAACAACATACGCGGCTGAGCTTAGCCGCGCCGCAAGAGATGTTATGTGAGGTCCCCATTGCAATTTCTCGTCTAAAGTGATTCCCAGGAAAACCGTCTGATCAATAAACTCCAGTTTTTGTCCATTCAATATGATGTCACATTCGTTACTTTTGACATTAGGTAAAGTAAATTTAATACATTTAGGTTTTTTTTTCATTTAGTACTAAGTTGTTTGCCGTAAACCAATCTTGAACCTGATGAATAGAGTAATTGACATCATCAAGGTTTTGTGATCGTCGGTCTATCTTAAATATCAATGATGTGTCATTAGCAAATAACACCATCTTTGGTTCATTTTGAAGCAATTGGGGCAAATCGTTTATGTATACTAAACAGAGGAATGGACCCAATATTGAACCTTACGGAACGCCCATTGTCATTTCAGACCCTAGTGAGTTTATACCGTTTACCTGTACTTTAACCTGTCTTTCTTTCAAGTATGATCTAATCAAATCAAGGGATGTATTCCTAATCCCATAATGCTCGAGTTTCAACGAAAGTGAACGCTTTCGAGAGGTCACAAGAATTCCAATGGCGTCTTGTGGATCCTCCCAGGCGTTAAAGATGTTCTTTATTAGGGTGACACCGGCGTCAGTTGTACAACGCCCTTTGGTGAAACCGTACTGTTGTTTATGAAAGATGGAATTTTTATTAAAATGTAGTAACATCTGGTTAAGCATTAACTTTTCAAACACCTTACTGAGAACCGACAGGATTGACACCGGCCTGTAATTGTTGGGTTCTTGACTATCACCGGATTTAAACAGTGGAACGACTTTACTGTGCTTCATGAGATCAGGAAATACTCCCTGCTCTACACTAGAGTCAAATATGAGAGCTAAGTAGGGAGCAATAGTTTCAATAATAGATCTACATACTTTTACAGACATTCCCCAAAGATCTTCTGTTGATTTAATTTTAAGATTTTTAAAAGCCTTTATAATGGCTAAGGGGTTCGTATGTTGAAACTTGAACTCTGATGGGCATACCTTGACATTCTTCCTTAAAAAGGCAGCAGAGAGCGCGGCTGACGAGTTAAGAGCTTGTGTAGTTTTACGAGGAATATCAGCATAAAGTTTTCAAATTCCTGAGCTACCTCTGCATCTGAGTTTATGGGACCATGTACGGTATTTAAATTAAATTTTGTTTCAAGCTTTTTCTCCCTACCTGTTTCATTATTTATTATTTTCCAGGTGGTTTTTATTTTCTCATCTGCTGATTTTATTTTATTGCTAATAAACAGAGCTTTAGCTATTTTGCATACACTTTTAAATGTTTTTGAATATTTCGCAACATACTCATGAAGGCTTATGTTATTCACATGTTGCTTTAGGCCATATAGTTCGTATAGCTTTTCTCTACTTATTCGAATGCTCGGAGTCGCCCAATCACTGAATATAAACTTAGTGTAAATACTTTTAGACTTTATTGGAAAATTATAATTAAATTGAGTGTTGAGTAATGAAAAAAAATCAGTATAAAACACATTTGGGTCTTCTATGTTATTAAAACTTTGAACACATAATTTACTGGCCAAAGTACTATTAAGTTTTTCTAAATTTGTTGGTTTTGCTGTTATTGGTCTAAATTTAATTTGAATTTTTTGTAAAAGTATGTAGGTGCAAAACGTTATTGTTTGTCCACTGTGATCAGAGAGCAACTTATTCACAATCTCTTTATGTAAATAATCACAATTGCAAAATATGTTGTCTATGCAAGTCGCAGACGAAGCTGTGATGACTCGGGTAGGTTCAATAAATACATTTGATAAATTAAATTATTTAAATAGACTCGATAATCTGATACAATTCGAGTTAGTTTCTATTAACTTAATATTAAAGTCGCCACATATAATTATTGATTTATTGCTAGTACAAACTTTTTTCAACACATCTTCCATTACAGAATAAAACCCAGATAGATTCTGGTAACTTGGAGGTCTGTAGATACATACAACAACATACTTATCTAACTCAACACAGGACAATTCAATGGTGTTTTCAACCGACAGCTTAACAATGTCTTTTCTTTCTTTAGATTTAATGTAACTTTTAATTAAAATTAGTGATCCACCATGTATTATACATTGTCGGCTGAAATGGCTAGCTACACAATAATTTTCAAAATTAAGGGATCCTACTTGGTGATTTCTTAACCAATGTTCAGTTAAGCAAACTACATCAAACTTGGTCTTTTCTAAAAACATTTCTATTTCAAGTCATTTGGAAAGGCAACCTTGAATATTCTGATTAAACAATTTTAAAGTGTGTTGCCCTCCCTTAGGATTTTTATGAACCATATTATTACTGCCAGAAGATACCTTGTTCCTATCTACATATAATAATTGGTTATTTGAAGAGGTAGCTTCTGTTGTCTTGCAGTTCAGTTTAAAGAATTATCCGGAGCGATCTCCACAGCTACAATTGAGGAGTCTAAAATGTCTTTATGGGTTCCATCAGGAAGAGAATACTCTATCTGATGGGTAGAGGCCTCCATGAATGTTGATATTATAAGAGGGTCCTCCTTTGTATAACACAAAGAATCATAAAAATAAGTCCCTACGCTGTTAGAGCAACTTGACAACACAGGCTCGTCACTTAACCTAATCTTTGTTATATTAGCTATAACCTCGTTAATATTATATGCTATCAACATAGCAATCATATGTCTACATTTACCGGACAGAGATAAAGCTCCCTGAGGTAATTTAAAACCACTAACAAACTTATTAGTGTCAAAATACAATAATTTGTCACTATGACAACATGTCAGCAAGTGAATAGTATTATTCAGCTTTAAAATATGATTGTTTTGATCAACTGATAAACTATCGGAATAAGGAAAATCACATAACATCAGCTTTCCTATGTTTAACTTTAATAAGAAGTCAACACTATCCACTATGTCCTTTCTGGTAATACCAGTACTATTCCCTAATAGAAGAACCATTGATGAAACATAGCCTTCTAGCATAACATAGACTTCTTAAACTTTGTAATCTACTAGGTAAATACTTGTTATCTGTATTTTTTTTAATTTTAGGCTCAGTAGTTCGGAGACAAGGGGGCGAGAGAGTGATAAATTTTCATCTATGTTCTTTAATAACATCGGAAATTATTTTAAAATTATAAAAACATCCTTTTGAGACTTACCCCTTGATTTCTTATGTCACAATCACAAGGTACAGTTGGTACCCCCAAAAAGTGATATTTTTAATACACGTACGTGTTGGGGTCACAGAACGTTTACGCTTTGGTTTAGCATCAGCAGAATTTGAGCATGATCGATCTAAGCTAGCATGAATTAGGCTTCCTTGCCCGTAGTAAGAAGTAGGCTAGGGAGTAACAAGATGCAAATAATGCGGGTATATTTCTGAATGAATGATTAAAAGAAAATCCCTGTCAACAGGCGGAGTATTAAAATTTTCGAGTTCGCTTCGCTCGCTCTACATCATTCATACAGTTTGCATCTTCTACATATTGATGCAGTTGGTGGCATTTTGTGTAGTTCAATTACAGACTCCTTGAAAAATGACTTGCTTGGAAATTTTTAGTTATTTTAATGGTCGAGTTTTTTTAAAATACAAGTATTTTTTTAATTTACTTTTCGTTGTGAGTTGCATTTTGAAATCATCTTCTCGAGCCTTTTCTCTTGATACCCCACGTGACTATGTCACGAAAAAGACGACTTCACTTACTTAAAGTGAGGCCGACATCATTTTTATTTAAATTCTTATTGCCTTCAAAATTCATACAAATCTAATGATATCTCATTTGTTGAAATTTATCCAGTCGTTTGGGTTACCTACAGAGCGTGCCGCGAGAAGAATACATGCCCTCGAAAAATATTACATAGGTACCCTCCTGGGGCAGTCAGGTAAAAATAAGAATTGGGGGGCGCAAAATTCAAATCTTGCCAGAGAAGTTCAGGACCGTAGCTACGACCCTGCTCATACTCCTACGAGATAAGTTAATAAAAGTTAATACGGTGAATTTAGTTTTTCTTTATATCGACATAAATAGTTATTCAAATTAAGTGGCTAAGTCAAATTAGCGCGAGTAGCGCTCTGTATGTATGTCCCGGCGCCCTCCAGTTGCCAGCGCCACGGGTGGCCGCGCGCGTCGCCCGGCCCTAAAGCCGCTACTGCTGCTGCACCGTTTAATAATTACGTAGCAAGCCTCCAATTTCCGTTACGAAGTATCCTTCAGAGTTCGCCCTAATTAGTTTTTGTGCTATACAGGGACCGGCCGCGTATTGAGAAACCGTTGTGGCACCCAGAACCAGAGCGATCTGTGGTATGAAATCTAAACGAGGCTGTCGGTTATATCTGCAAGCACTTACCTATTGATTTTTTTTGCTCTGGTTCGCTACGCTATTGCCGAGATTTATATGCTACTAGCTTTTGCCCGCGAATCCGTACGCGCATATTCCGTTTTTTCTACTCCCGTAAGAATTTCGGGAAATCTTCTCTTAGTGCTCCCTACACTCCCCGTGGAACCCACATGCCAAATTTCAGATTTCTACGACCAGCAGTTTCGGCTGTGCTTTGCCTGTCAGTCACTCAGTCAGTCACCAGTTACGGAAGAATTTTATATATTAGGATTTCATATTTAGAAAAAATATACATACCATGCCATAACTGTAATATCACATAGCAGTTCATTTCACGCTTAGGTCGGTCAGAGGATGGGTGGCCCTCCAGTTTATACTGAGGCTCCTCGGCGCCAGTTACTGCGCTGTGGAGGTCATATAGGATGTCGTTCCATGTAAAATACGGCAGATTAAGTGATTCATTTCATAAAGATGCATTCCGTGATGGGTTTTGGCTGAAGTATCTACGATTTCAATCCCATAACCATCGTGCGATACAGAATTACCACGGCTCTGTGCTACACAAAGATTACGGGATACATTAAATAATAAAACTCAGCGGGCTGCAGATCACCCTGGCTACAAAAATGGTTGCTAAATACCCCGCCCACATGTTCCCCTCACAATATCTCGTTGCTTGGGGGGAGGGGGGTACCTTTGTTAAATCCTGTGTAGTGAATGTCAGAGGGGAAAATTTCGGAAACGTGTGCAAAACGAGCAGCTACCACTGCAATCAATTATCAGAACGATACATTCAAAGTGTACATTCCACTGCACCGTTCCTTTGAGCTTTTTCATTCCGCTTTGTGACTGCGCTCCAATGGTTCACAAAATAGAAATATACGGACGTTGTTCCCTTTTTCAACAAGAAGTACATTTACACGAGCATTTTATTAAAAAACTTCATCAAATTTAGTTTGCCGAAGGTATTTACTCGTTTTTTGTTGTGCGTTTATGACAAGTTCCTTTCTGTTCAATGAACATCGAGTTTTTGAATACCTATTTGTTTATAGTCTGCGCTACGGGCGTTTACACTGTTTCAGCAATGTCCGTATGTATTCAACTTGTTTTTATCTGTTCTGTATGTTTCCTTTTTTGACTTTTATTAAATCGGATTTTGTTTTGTTTGGAGATGACAGGAAATTATGAAAAAATACCTGTTTTTTTTTTTAAATAAAATTATAAAAAATAATAGCTATCCTCTGAATTTGTGTTTTGAAAATAGACTGATACTACTGATTACTGTTTTCTTACTTTAATCAGCAGCAAGGCCGTTTTCTCATCAGTCAAAAGTCAATCATCATATCAGCCGAAAGACGTCCACTGCTGGACATAGGCCTTCCCCAAGCGTGGCCACAACGACCAGTCCCGTGCGTCTCGCATCCATCGGCTCCCCGCGACCTTCACCAGGTCATCGGTCCACCTTGCGGGAGGCCTTCCAACGTTGCGTCTTACGCGGTCGCCACTCCAGAACTTTTCGTCGTTTTCCGTCATAATAATTCTTGACACATATTTGAAGTGTTTAAGTTTATTAAAATTAAGCCCGAGCCAAGCGAAACGAGTTGAACGAAGGAAATGGTATTATACATACATTGCTACGTATTCAAGGGTTCCGTTAGGATACCTAGGTACTTGCTTTTAGCGTTCTTAGTTAATAAATTTGAAAGAAGAAAGAAAATGTATTTACTGTCACAGACACATTAAATTAAATAAAATCAAATTAAACTTAAATTCCTGAACGATAATATCAGTATTTGACATGGAGCGCAAATACACAAACCGTTATATACACTTATATACTCGTCATTTATGACTAACTTCTAACCCTTTTAATTCCTCACGATAATGTACTGATTTTTAATTTTATAAGCCCATCCTAATATAGTAGGGAAAAGGCTAGGTGGATTAAATAGGGATTTTTTCTACAGAACAGGGTATGCTGCTGAGAAAATCTGTTAGACTACCAAACATTATTGGACACGTATATATTTTTTCCTGTTACACGTAAGTAAAATATGAAGCCAGCCTCCACTTCTGAACGTTGATGCGCCATATCTTTGTCAATACTCATCGATTTGAAAAGGCAAAAATATGTGTACAATACTTATTGAAAATCAAACTGATGCGATGATGTACTAAATAGAATTATTATTTCTGTATCTAGGAAAAATTATAATTCTATTTAGCCTATCCCAAGGGATAGGCTAGCCCTACTGCTACAAAAAATGAGCTATCGGAAAACAAACGTAAACGTTACGTAAATTCATATGTTCACCCGGCGCTACTGTAAATGACGCTCTATTCATTGATGTTACCCTCTCGACCTTGACTGTATATGAGGCATACTCCGACGATACACATACAGACGAACAGGAATAGCATATATTTACTCTACGTCAGGGGTACTGAGACTGGGCTGCCAATTTTACTAATTTTGAATCAACGTTGCTGTTGTCAGTCGCAATCTGTCAAAAATGTATGGAAATTAAAGGACTACTCACACTTATTCAGCTCCATTCGCGTTTCGTTGAACGATTTTGGTCACACTTATACAGTTCTGCTTCTAGCAGCCGCGTACAGCCTCGTAACTCGTAAGTATGCGCGTATGAACGCGGCAGAACAGCGCTGTCTATAAGTACTCGCATGGTAATAACACATTTGTCCTCGTTTGCGAAAGCTGAATAGACACGGAAAGCTGAACGGATGCGTACGCGTCTCCATACAAAATCGCTGTTTTCTATGGACATAAGCTGAATAAGTGTGAGTAGTTCCTTAGGCTTTTTTCAGATTGCGACTGAGAAGCGAATGCCAACAATGCTTAAAAATAGTAGAATTGGCACTTTGGTGTCGTCGATTGACGTCAAAATATTCAGGCATCATGCGCTTGACTGCTCTAAGTCAAAATACAAATTATTATTAAATAATCATATTTTACAGATTTCTAAAAAAGCGTTGTTGTTATACCTCTAGAGTCCTTGCCAACGTGTTTTGTGTTTTTTTTATTTTGAAATATTTCGATCTTCTCGGAAATCCCTTACGACCGACGGTTTGAGTACCCCTATTTTACATTGAGTAGTTCGTATTTCTGTAGTATTGTTCGCTGATTCAAGACTACAATATAAGAGTTCAACGATTCAGACTTCGAGAGTTCATTGACTTAAATACTGTTTCACCCTGAAAGCATTTGTATGGCTTCGGATTGTTTTACGTAAGTTGCGGTAACGTAGAAAAATAGAAAATGTATGAAAGGAATATAAAGCGAAACATGTTCTTTGCTTTGCCTGATACTTAAATACATAAAACTGGCTAAAAGAAACAAGGTAAACTAAAAATTAAATTCCGTAATATCGGCCAAGAGAAGCTCTTGGCTGTGTAACATCAGCAATTTCACATTCGGTTTCGTTCCAGTTACCTTACGAGGCGGCAGACATAAGTAACATTTTACTAGCAACCTGTTGATAAAGTTTCATTTATTCAACCGCTTTTCCCTTCTAATCTTTGGATTAAATTCGAACGCATTATTATGTTTGCACGAGGTATTGAAGTAACATCACCTTGTAGGTCTATTGGACAAAAATATACTTGACACAGTGGAACTGAAAAAATTACTGCTAGGTATAAATATTTTTGTGATGGTTCACTTAAACTCAAAGCATTCATTTTACAATTTATCTTCAGGTGGTCAAGATATTAGCGGATTTTAGTTTTAGTTAGGCAGACAGTTGCAGCTTGTTTGCATGTTCCAAAATATAGATCTCTATGGAGAAGAGCGTGCAAGAAACTCCATAAAAACTTGCTTGCTACAGGCTTGTTTGAATAAGTACTATTTTGTGTCGAATCGTAGATAAGTTAGAAAGAAAAGAAATTGTTTTGATAATAAACTGTCAACCAACTGTCATAGATGTGTTGCTTTCTACTGAGGTCGCGACAAAGGTAAAAATAGCAAGAAAGAAAGATAATAATAAGAAAGAAAGATACCAAATAAAGAAAGAAAGTCTAGACCCCTCAGCCGGCAGTTGACCTTGAGTACGGCAACAGACATCGGTACCTTACACTACCAAGCCAACTTGTTGATTGAGTTTTATTTATTCAAGGTTTTTTACCGAGCAAAGGAGATAACCTATAGGGGAAAACGAAGAGAAATTGCTTTAACACATTTATTTTTGCACAATAATTATTCTAGTTCTCTTTGTGGAGGGAACATCATCAGTATTTTTATTGTAGCTTCGCAGTCACACCTTAGGTATTTGTGAGGTTGTTCTATCATCACTATATTCCTGCACTAGTCTCATGTTACTTGGGGTCGTCACAGCAGGTTTTCTGCTTTCATTTTATTCAGTCAACAGCCATGCTTTCACAGACAGTATTTTCTTTGAAAAGGTCAAAAAAGATGCATCTTTTTGTGGCCTGCTTAGAATTCGATTACTCCTTACATAGTAAAATTAGGCTTATCTATACTAATATATATTTTCTATATGACAACGGAAAATAGCAAATACCGTAAGATTGTAAAATATTGCGTGAGATTTTAAACAATTTTTTATTAATAAGATACGAATATATTGGAAAGTATTGAATTTGGATCGGTTTTATTTTAAACATAACGATTTTTTCATAATGTATCGAGAAATTATAATCTTATGAAGTAAATCTTTCTCTAATCTTCTAATGTATAAAAATCTCGTGTCACAGTTTTTGTTATCGAACTCCTCCGAAACGGCTCGACCGATTTTTATGTTTTGAGGGTTCCGAAAAAAAAGGAACCCTTATAGGATCACTCGGGTGTCTGTCTGTCTGTCTGTCCGTCTGTCACAGCCAGTTTTCTCCGGATTCACTGGACCGATTCTGTTGAAATTTGGTGCACACATGGACTTCTATAACCCAAACACGGACGCGTTACGTAAATTATTAAATTTTTAGTATGGGGGTCACTTTTGGGGGTCAAACTAGAAAATAAAATAAAAAAGATTTTTGAACAATATCGTGTGACATATCAAATGAAAGGGCTTACGGTGAGGGTTTTAATTATATTTTGTTCATAATTTTAAAATAAATGATTTAGAAGTTATTCAAGAAATTATACGAAAAATGACCATTCCCCCCATTATCTCCGAAACTACTGAGCCTAAAATTTTGAAAAAAAATGGAGATAATAGATCTTTACCTAAAGATTACAGGAAAACCTATTAGAAATCCGTAGTGTTAAAAAAAACACGTTAAAAAAAAACTAGTTCGGAACCCTTTGCACGCGAGTCCGACTCGCACTTGGCCAGTTTTTTTTGTGTATATTTGGTAGGTCTGAAAATAGGTCGTACGCCATTTTTTTTTGACAAAACAACGTTTGCCGGATCAGCTAGTTAGACTATAATTTACAGTGTTACGGAGTCTGCACATTTTCGGTGACATATTTAATTGATCTTTAGACGAGGGATGTAAAACGGTATCCCATATTATGCTACTTACTTTACGTAAACTTTTATCGCATAGAATAATTTCAGATTTTTCTCTATGCAAACGTCAGACTCCCCCCCCCCTTATGTCTGGGGGCGGTATTTTTTTACATTTTACGTCAAAAGTCGAAAACATGTTTGAGAATGTGCAAATAGCGTTCTTTCATATAATATCCCACATACATACATATCCCCTAGTAGCCCATGCAATGCGTTACAAAAAAAAATCTTTCTTATTCGTGAAATAGTGGGGCAAACGTCATCTAAAACTATTCCAAATTTCAAGTTGATAGCATAAGTAGTTCTTGAGATATCCAGCTGTGACAGACGGACAAACAGACTGAATAGCACCATAAGGGTGCCTGTCCATTACGAGCGAGCAAGCCAGCGGAGCGGAGAAATATTGATTGATACATGATTGGTGTGTCGCGGAGTGTGGCGTGTCCGATTTTTATTCTATTATGCGGACACGAATAGCATCCCTGATGCGGCGAGTGCGCGACAGCTCCAACAGCTTGGTGGCGATTGTGGCCGGCAGAATCGATAGCCCAATGATCGTGCGTCATTTAATTATGTCGAATAACAACTGCTTCTGTTTGTATTTTAATTTCGAATTGTTTGTGTTTGTGTATATATGTATGTGTGTGTAACTTAGTTGTGGTTATGGATTCCGGTCTGAAATAAAGTTTTTATTTTATTTAGTTAATTATGGTACATGGTACTGGTATATCAGCTGCCGTGACGCTTAGAGGAATTGCTGGCGGCGAGACTTTGTATGTAAAAAGTCATAATTCGAGGTTTGGCTCTCGACTGTTTTCTCCTCCAATTTTGGACCGATGTAAGATATATTTCACAAACTGAATAAGAAGGATGTATACTGTGTCTTTATGTTTTCCTTTCTTGATGAATAATTGCCAAATTTTTACACTAGGGCTCTGTTGACAGCGTTTTATTGGACAATTTTGTGAGAGAGTTCTAGTGCTTATACGGTTAATAAATCATCAAAAAGGAAAACATAGGGACACAGTATATATCCTTTTTATTCAGTTTGTGAAATATCTCTTAAATCAATCCAATATTGGAGGCGAAAACAGTCGAGAGCCAAACCTCGAATTATGACTTTTTACATACAAAGTCTCGCCGCCAGCAATTCCTCTAAGCGTCACAGCAGCTGATATACCAGTACCATGGCAGAAGGATACATAGAGGACTATAGAAAACCAGTCAATAATATAACTTTAATACAGTCTTGCCCTGATCTTTAGAACTCGACCTTCAACTTCCAAGGACAGCACGTTAGAGAATCGTTTTCAATCGCCTGCCAAGCCGTCTCTGAATCCAACATTCACAATGGAATGTAATGAAATTGAGAAATTTTCCGCAAAATTGCCAAATATAATTTACCTAGTAATAATACACAAGTGGCAAACAGAAGTTACATTTAATTTTTAAAATAAATGAACACTAATCTGTATGCTGTTATTCTTGCACCTAGCATTTGTTGCGCTCGGCAGCAAAGTTATTCTGCGTCTCGTACCTTTGAATCCCTCGCTACAAGTACTCGTGCCAAAAAACAACTCTGCAGCCTTCCATAACAAATAGCTATAGGTTACCTACACACATGTTTGACTAGCTAACAACCTGTTACTTAGCCTAGTGCTAATCTGTGGGTACATTCTAACTCTGTACTCAAACCGAGCAATCCATGCAGCCGCGCTAAGTGACATAACTTTGTTGGCGTGTTTCGGAATGGACGGCGTATACCTGTAACCTGTCGTCATAACAGCGGGTGTACGCTACACACATATTGACGTTGTAAACTCCTGAACCATATACTAGGAGAGTGGACTGAATACGGTCTGACAGCATTTTTATTTTGCGAATAGCGTAATTTAATTAATAGAACTGATAATTTTATTCCGCAAAGGAGATTGTGTGTCCATATTTGTATAATGAACTAAAATAGTATTAAGTGCTACTAACACTACTGTGGACCAAAGTTGTCTTGCTATAAATAAATAGTACGGTTGTCTTATAGTATAGGTTAGAAAAAATCACGTCAATATTTTTGGTCACTTTAGCTAGATGAAGCTATTTCCTTGTTGACTATTTTGAGAACAAACTCAGAAGTGTCTTTTAAAGTCCACTGGTGTATTGGTCTGATCGTAAGAAAAACATGAATGTAATTGTCTATTGTAGTCTTTTGAAGGAAATAGCACACGAATATGAGTGGAGCTGTCTACACAGTGAAAGGATTTGTCAGAGTCACGAGACAAACCGCTTGCAAAAGTTGTTGTTTGTCTTTTTTTTTAATGTTTGATTAGGCCACGTCACAAACTTGCAGTGTCACTTGCGTCACTACAACCAGCAGATAAAAACAGGTTGCTTTGTCTCTTTCTACAGAGTGGTCGTTTTTGAAAGACTTTGCTCAGTTTGTCCTCTAAGTCCATGTGAGCGACGCCTGCTCGAGTTGGATCATCGAAGTCAAAGGGACTGTCAAGCTCGTTGAGTATGCAAAGCTCTAGGAGTCTAGGACAATAATAGTGGGAGTAGGTTTGACTTGCGCAGCGCTAAGTCTTGATATCAAGTCGTCAGTGTGTGACCAGCCTTAGTGTGTTTGCTAAGCAATTAAAAGTACGAATTAGCCTGTTTGTACACATTTGAATCTAGATTATGATACTGAACAACTTTTTAAAGTACCTCACTCATTTTGTGCTGTTGTACGAGTTTAGTAATTTGAAGTAGCTCAATAGGTTTTAGCTATAAAGTCGGTTAAAAGAATAAATAGTATGCAATAGCTTAGTTGGCGTTGTGTCAAATAAGTGTGACAAAGTGATTTTTTGTACTTCTGCAAATTGCCTCAGAATAATCCAACAGAGTGGGTAAAAAAAACCGGCCTTGTGCGAATCGGACTCTCACACAAAGGGTTCCGTACCACAGGAAAAAACGTTTCTTGTATTGCAGCTATCACAACAAATAATAATAAAATAAAATTTTATGAAAATTTAAGGGGGTTCTTTTATTTTTAATTTAATTTAATTTATAATTATTTGTTGATATAGCTGCAATAGAAATACACACTGAAAATTTTAACTGTCTACCTATTACGGTCCTTGTGATTCAGCCCGCTATCAGACAGACGAACGGACGGACGGGTAGCGTAGGCTTATTATGGTTCCTTTTGGTACGGAACCCTAAAAATCAAGAGGAAACGTTTTCTTGCGGAATACAGCATTTTTGTTCGGACCAAAAATGTGTGGACGCTTAATTATTGATGCCTTTTTGCTTCAAAATTGTATTATTTTTAGCGAGACGCAGTTATATCTGATAAATTCTGTTGCTTTACAATACGTACGTTCATGTTGTATGTGCATAGTGACCTAAGAAGACGGGAGCTACATTTACAAGCGACCTGTTGGTAAAGATTTATTTATTCAGGGGAGAGTCGTAGGTACCGGATCAACACGTCATGAGTACTTTTCGTTGAATTTGAGGAAGATTTTTATATGATTTAAGGCCAATTTTTGCGGGTAACTTTGAACTGAGAATTAGAAATACCACCTGTTTTAACCCTCAGTTCATAGCTTTTATTTAGAGATAGCTTATTTATGCCAGCGGCTTAGCCCGCGTGAAATTCGAATAGTATCCCAAGGGAACATATTCCCATCCTATGTCCTATTCCAAGATTTGGTCTCATAGATTGCCGCCCCTTTTCACTCTTAAAACATATAAATTTCAGAAAATGCCATAAAATGTGTTTCATTGATAATATCAAAGAGCATTTAAATTAAGTTTCAAGTGAATCCCTCCTACTAACCCCCATCCCATCATCATCATCATCGGGATGGTGGTGTTCCATACCATCTTTGTGGGGATACAAAGATGGTAGGGAACATTTTAGTTTGTTTTCACCGTTTAGAGGTTGAATTGGTGTATTACTCATTCATAGGCTTTTACACAAAATATAAGCTCTCCAAGCCCATGCGTTAAGCCTGGCCGATGGTATGAAAACCTGTATTATTCACGCTGAAAACCGATTAAAACCAAGTAAGAGTATTTTGCAAAAACGAAAATTTTATCAGCCTATTTAGGAGCAGTCATATGCAAAGCTTTAAGTTTTTTAACCGAAAGAATGAAACACCTTCCCCACAAACTTTGACCCGTCGTAAATCGTCTTTTGGGGGTAGTTGTGAAAAACGAATAATGGCAACTTTTATTATTTACTTTGGCCAGTATTAGTACTACAAGTTTCAAGTACATTGCCCCAAGGAATAAGATTCTTCCATAAAAATCGTCCAAATCGCTGTCATCGGGAAAAGTGGCCAGAACACTGGCAGCATTGTAACGTTGAACGGCAATGCTGATTCTTTGGTCGAAAAAAGGCCAGGCTTCTGGTCACGTGAAATAGTAGTAGCTATTTTATAGCGAGATTTCAATAAAACATTCAAGATTGCTTTTCGTCTTGTCAACACAATCCAATTCTTCGCCAGTCTTAAAAGCAAGCATGTCGGTAAAACCAACATTAAAAACCTAATAATAATATCATAACGCATATCATCCAGTTGGCTAGATTCCTTTGATGGCTTCCCATCCTACTGTAATCTTATCGTTAAGTTTTCCTCTTTATTTTTACGTCGGCGAGGAAAATAATATTATAATGAAAGTAAAGTGTGGGATACACCGATCGTACACAAGGGAACTTGCTTTTTACCTTTTTCTTTTAACATGCTCGCCGCGCGCCGGGGCGGTTGAGTTAAATAATTAAAAAACATGTTTTTATTTTACCGTGCCGATATTTCCGCGAGCTGACGTTAAAGTTTTGACTAGTGAGTTTGCATCAAAGAAGCTTTTCATTGTAGACATTTACCATTCGTTGAGGAAAACTAATGAATTGTTGTTTGGTCTGTGTTTATTCATAAACGCGGGTTTGCTGCCTCGTTCGTGAGACGGACCTCGTTGCTTGCTTGTTGCTTTGTTTTAATTAATTCAACATTTTAGAATGTGATGTAATTGTGAAAATGGAATGATTTCAAGGAGGGCAATGAATTTGAGCCTTATTTTAGATGATGATAAGCGGCGTAGTCTACATAGACTCGGATGACAATACCAAAAAAAAACACGTTTCGGATGAATAGTAAAGACACACTGATATTATTATAGTCTAACAGTTTCTCGTTGGCTGGTCCTGAATCCAGAATTTATTCGCTACGTAGGTATTAGTGATCACAAACAGTTTAAAAACATACATTCAGCCTAGTGTACCTACATATATGTACATATAGTAAGTATTGTAGGTGAAACCGGATTCAGCTAATAACCAGCAGTGCGATTCAGCAGCCAATCGATTCTGAAGCTATCAGTCCATGTAATCAAGATGGGATGACAGTTCACTTCGTGATCACTACACCCAAGCCTGTACTTCGACATGTTTACAGAATCGAGCGGCTGTATTTTAAGTGAAGCGAGTTACCACCACAACCTGTCGGCCGATTCTGAAAACATGTCCTAGTGATGGCTTGGGTGTAAAATGCAGAAATACAACGTGCTTTGCGATTTTATTGTTAATTTCCACTGGGCTATACGCACTGGTCATAAGACTTTCGTCTTGAGACACTTTGGTATGTGAGACGATAAGATATCACGCAACTTCCCGAACGCCAGCCAACTGGGCTGGCTGGGCTTTGTACCAAATTTCAACCGAATCGGTCATTGAACCGAACCTATTGAGGTTCAGAGAAAATTGACTGTGACATACGGACAGACAGACACCCGAATGATATTATAAGGGTTCCGTTTTCGGATGTTTGGAACTCTAAAATAACACTTCTTAAAGTAATTAGCTCCCGACGGTTACTTGGATAAATTGCTACTTTTTATAAAAAAGCATAGTCTTCAGTAGGGGTTAATTGCAAGTCTTGTTTTATAAGAGAGCTCATTGTCGAGTAGCCGTCATAGTAGAGTTAACTTGTTGCTCAAAAACGATTTTATAGTAGTATAGCTATGCACTGTATAGCCCAGTGGAAATTAACATTAAAATCGCAAAGCACGATGTAGTTCTGCATTTTTGATATGCTGTATAGATTAGTTAGGGTGATAGATATCAATAGTCAATTTACTAGTTACTGCTTGTATGGTTCCACTGCAGGCTGGGCAAAGGTGAAGTATGGTTGATCAAGTCGCTAGAGTATGACTGCCTCAGCATCGAATATCTCTAGCATGCAATACTTCACCTGCCAAGGCTACTGGACATGTTCTTTTTGCTCTGTTTTCTGGAAATCTGATGAAATTCGTGGTTGTGTATGTTGTAAAGAGTAGGAATGGAGACAAAGATCTCTCAAACTACAGGCATAAGTACTCTTACAAGTTTCTAAGTTAAATATTTATTAACCAAATGGACTTCGTCTGTAATATAAGATTTTTCCACGACCAGTCATGAATTTCAGCTGTTTCCGTCTAGGACTAGTATGGACCATAGACATGACACTAATGTAATCTTTCTTTGTTACTCTTATAATCTCCTTAATTGAATACAAAGTTCACTCTGCTCCCAATTTTCAACAAATGGACTGATTAAAATGAAATGGAGCCAGCATCGGATATTGTGCGACGGTACTTATAAATATGCGCGGGCTTGCCTCCCGGCGTGCGCGGGAAGGGAAGCGAACAAAATACACAGTATTTTACAATTACGACGGTACTGGCAACACAGATCCACACAGAATTTCATAAATTGCGTTCTGGCAACACTGCCGCGAAAACATAAAAATGTACCAATATTTCCAAGTCACTGCTCAAATCGGATCCGATATTGGCAGTCTTTTATTTCAGTTATTTTTTAGAGATAATTTTCACTGATGGTTTTCAGCCGTTGTATTTTAAGCTCTTGGGTTTTTAAAGTTGAACATTTTTTACTCGCTCGCTTAAAAAACAATAACAGGAAAATAAATGGTCAAGACATTATGTGCACTATTTATTTTAGAATTCTGTTGGATCTGTGTATAGAATAGAGGCCATTACTTCTTATATTTCTAGCATAATATGTATGGTATGTTTTTATTAAAGCTATTTGACAAAGTTGTTAAACAAAGTTGCGTCAATCTTATTACGGTACGTATTTGCTTTTTGCTGTGTCATATATATAGACGCATCACAAAACGCAAGTTTACTAATAAGATTGATTCTTGAAAATTGATTTAAATACAGCGATGCGATGCTTGTCGTTCCAGTAGCTGGGTCCGAATTATAAAACTTATAGGTTGGAAATGGCATAAACTATTGTGGCATAGTTTTCGCGCCGTCATTTTGATATATATTTCAAAAGGCATAGAACCATTATGGCATACGCCCCCGCCGACATCTTACTTTTTTCAAAGTTACGGTGCACGATCTAACATGCATGTATGGGCAAAGAACACTTCAACAAACAAAAAATGTTAGAAACATGGTGGCCTAAAGTTTGACGTTGCTGAGATATTTCGAGGTAAAGTTACCATGTGACATCATGACTATCATTAAAAATTACTTAATTATGTGCTCATATGCATTAGCTTAAATTCAAATAATAGTTCCCAGCTCGATTTAGTATTTTTTTGGAGGAACGTAAAATAAAAACACGTGAAAACCACTTTATTGAGAACTTCGCAAAATAATAGTGTTTAATTTATATAAATGGTTAAATCAAGCGCGTGATAAGTTCGTTTTTAATGATTGCCGTTGTTCTCATATGGTGACTTTAGCTTCAAATATCTCGGCAACATGACACTTTAGGGCACCATGTTGCAAATTTTTTTTCTTGTTTAAGTATCCTCTATCCATACATGCGTGTTAGATCGTGCGCCGAAACTTTGAAAAAAACTTATAATAGCGGCGGGGGGCTATGTCAGTTCCCATAGAATCAAGTTCGAACCCCTTTGTGGTGCACGATCTAACATGCATATATGTCACCAATCACCACCAAAGTCAGCATTTGAAAATAGAATGTTTTATTTATAGAAAAGCTTAAATCAAGCCAAGAACTATAACAATCTACTGCATATACGCGCGTTTTCATTGTTCTCACATGGCGACTTTACCTTCAAATATCTTGGCAACGTAAGGCACGTATGGTCTTGCCGTATGGTGTCGGCCGGTGCCGTATGGTGCGTAAAAGAATAATACAATCCCATCACTTCCCGGGGGTGTCGTAAGAAACGACTAAGAGACGGCAGCAGCGTTCTCTGTAAAATGCAACACCATACATTGCGATGGCCAATCCGCCTGCCAAGCGTGGCGATTATGGCAAACCAAAAATTTTCGGCTGATATGATGATGATGATCTCGGCAACGAGACACTTTAGGGCACTATATTAGTAACATTTTTTGTTTGTTTAAGTATCCTCTACCCATATATACAACGTGTAACAGAATAAACGCAATACCTCTTAAGGGGACATTGTACTCATCATTATGAACAACTTTTAACACAGGACCAAACCCGAAATCACGCAACAAAAATCAGCTGTTCAGTACATTTTGTCGAGTTATGCGCACAGAAATGAATGGGGCAGTCGATTTCTTTTTTGCGACTTCAGTGTTGGTCCCATAGTGAAGGTTGTTCGTAATGATGAGTTTAATAACTCCTTAAGAGGTATTGCGTTTATTCTATAACAGGTTGTATGTGCATGTTAGATCGTGCGCTGCAATTTTGAAAAACAGAATGGCAGCGGAAGGGCTATGAATATATCCCATAGAAAAAGTTCGAACCTCTTTTCGCACAATACATTATTTGCAGCGATACTACAGGAAGTCGACGGAAGTCGTATTACCTACCCGCTACTCTGGCGAATCCTAGCTCGGTCTTTGACAGAAACTAAACTCTGTCGCCAACAAGAAATTTTTATCTTATGACTGACGTAGAATATTTTATGTATGCTTTAAAAAATATTTTCTTTTTTTTCAGGTAAAATATCTCTGACCGGTGTTCTAACATGTGCAATCAAAATAAGAGCTTGGTAAGCTGAAAAAACACAGTTGTGTACCATATTTGTATGCTAAGTTAGTTTTTCACGTTGTGCAGTTTTGGCGCTGGAATGTGGGATATACTAATCAAACGAAGTCATTCAAGCCTAGTATGTCATACCACAGAGAGTTTTGTAGCCAATCAACTGAATTAGAAAGCGACACGACATCACGTATGTCGTTTACTGCATACATTGCGAAAAGATATGCTAATTACAATACTACGCACCTGTATTCTTGGAGCTAGAAATAGTTTGTATGTATGTAGGTACGGTCAATAAGCAAAAATTATGTATTCGTAATAAATACATAACGTTAAGCCATTGGTCCTGGCTATCATTTGAAGATCTTTGGCAATCGTTACGGATCGTCAGAAGTCAGAAAATCTGACGCGCACACAAGAAGTACCGGATTACCTAGTTAATGGGTTGTGTTTGGTAGCAGCCGCTCCACGTAAAATACTGGTATTTAGCTGAATTCGGTTTGACTGTGGGCAATATAGCTGGGAAAAGGCTAGGCAGATGATGACTGCCAGACAAAGCTAATGAAGAACCTACTTAAATAGCAGTTGCTTTTTTAAGTGGACTAAATGGGGATGGTATGGGAAACAGCAGATTCTTTTCCCGATTTCTGTTTTTTTTTTCCATGGTATAAATTGTTTTTAAATAATTAATAGGAGTTTGACCGCAATATTTCAGTTTCAGCTTTCTACGTCCAGTAGTTTCGGCTGTGCGTTGTCTGTCACTCACTCAGTCAGTCAGTAACGGCAGAGTTTTATATACATATACTGACGATTAAAACCACACACACACAAAAAATCATTTTCGCATGAGGCCCTTAAAAATCTCTTTTCCCACTTCCACTATATAACCTACTATAAAACCGGAAACTAAGTTTCAAAGTCGGTAACTAACCGTGCCCGCTTGTTCCCGCCTACTTCTGCAGGTGTTTTAACGATCTCATTTATTAAAAATTGTTGACGATCCCCATAAAAATAAAATAAAATTGTCTACAATTTTGCACAACAAAGCGAGGTTCGTCGCTGTTGTAAAATTCCCGAGCGAGTTTCAGTCGGTGAAGGGGTCGCTAACAATTTTGCAAACGTACAAACGAAGGAAATTCACTGTTCAAAAATTGTTCACGTTGTTGTATTGAATGACTTTTCAGTTTTGATTTGAAAAAGTGAAACATTCTGGTTATGAATTATTTTTTAATGTATAGTGTATGTGCCTACAAACCTACATATAAATATTTTTTGCAAATTGTATCACTGAAAATTTAGTTTAGCAAAACCAACCGGTGGTGAAGAACTAAACCAATCACATAAGTGCACATTCGATGTGATTATGTTAGGTACAGAATATCTATTGGTTCAGTCGTTTCCGACATGTAACAAAAAAGCAAAGTGAAATCTTGAAACATGTACACTGACAAAATGGTTAAGTTTATGAAAATATAATTGAGAAATCCAAAATCGAAACGTTCCATTGGCGTTGGAGCAGACAAGAGGGTATGCGATGGCCACAGCATTTATATGCACAAAGGTACTAGATACTAGGTACGCCGCCAGTCATATTGAAGTGTGCCGCTGGCTTGCCTGCTCATCTTACCTTTGTGGTATTAAACCTAATATTAACTACCCCTCTACTACGTTGGCGTCCTTCGAAGCTACTGAATACAATATTGGATTGCATGTCTGTCGATTTTCTGGCCGCTGGCGTTCAAACACACAAAACCCTTTGATGCGTTTTCATTCCGTTCATGTGAATTGCAAACAAGACTATGAATTCAATCGTTTGAGTTCCATAACTATGCTAGATATAATATACATTTATGATCCAGGACCGTTAATTTGGTTGTATTAGTTAGAACAAATTGATTCCACGAACTTTTTAAAAGTAGCATTTATCTTGGCTTCAGATGTTAGACGGTTGGGGTGCTGGCTAAGTCTTCGGAAGCAGCCCATATAACGAACGTTTAATATGTACCGACTTGCCCAGAGAATAAATTATCAAGGTAAATTGTACTTTCACTGGCTACGTACGCGCTGGTTTGTGCGTGTCAATTATAAGAAAGTCGATTTTCATCAACATAATGTGACGTCGGGTGCAAGGGTAAAAGTCTCATTGGGTATGAATTCGGAAGCCTGGGAGTTTGTTTTACGAATGAATGAACAAGTGGCACATTAAAGTGTCGGCGCAAATAAATGGGTCAGTGCGGACGTAGCCTAATTGAAGCAAGCATGTACTAATATCTCTTGATACGTTCTTGTTCCACTAGATGTTGTGTTCACGGGCAATTAGATGGCACTGATTAGTCGCACCAAGCACTATCAATGTTTTAAGATAACCGTTTGATGTACATTTACTCGTAGACCAATAAGATGACAACACATTTTATTAAAATTGATGGCAATTTGCACAAGAGCGCGCGTCTTTGCCAAATGAGTCGCAATAAAAGTTACGTCTTGCGTTTGAAGAGTCACTTCACCCTACCATAGTCTTAATTTATTGCCTTATGAATACACAGTTTTCATTGCTCGTTTTTAGGGTTCCGGGTAACCAACGGAACACTATTACTAAGCCTCCGCTGTCCGTCCGTCCGTCTGTCTGCCAGCGGGCTGTATCTTAAGAACCGTAATAGGTAGATAGTTAAAATTTTCACAGATTGTGTATTTCTATTGCCGCTATATCAACAAATAATAAAAATTAAAGGTTTAGGGTACGGAACCCTTCGTGTGCGAGTCCATGTCGACTCGCACTTGGCCGGTTTTTTTATCCTTACCGTTAAACGTATTGCAGAATTCACCTAAAACTCGGTCATTCGTTGTCATTCCGTCAAACATGGCATAATTTAGTATGCCATGCAATGCAAATAATCTAAAATGCAAAAATGTGTCATTATTGTCAACTGTTGGGTGACCTGATTGGCGACTGTATATGTCTGATGCTAGCTTCTGTAAACGCTCTTTACAGAAGCTGTTGGCTAACCATTAATAAATAAATGAAATGCCGTTTATCCAAGCCACAATGCAATTATTGCACAATTGCCATTCATAGAGAACAATGTGTTGTTACACGCAGGAAGCACTTGACATTTCCGCCTAAATCGACTAAATTCAAAACTAATTGATTCAAGTATCTGTAAATTGTATTAACGTCCATCATTTGCAGACGCGTCTAGTTTGCGGCGACTTAACAAACAATTTGATAGGACTCAGACAGGATTAGGTCAGTTCAGATATTGCTGCTCCGTTCAATGTAGACAGAGAGCTCTCGAAATATCTCCGTCATACTATTCTGTATTAATTCCTATTGACCGCAAATGCTTTTAGATAATTTACGAAGCTCAGATATCTGAGTTTCCGAGATTATACCGCACTAGAATAGCAGGATTAATCATGTTTCTATTAGAAATTGATATTCTAAAACGCTGTGCCAGGATGTATGTTAATATTTGATTTTAGTAGTAAGATAATTTAAACAAAAGCAAAAAAAAAACTTTTTAAACAAAAGAAAACTTCCTTTGTCTCACAAAGGAAGTTTTCCTTTGAGTTATTGTATAGAATGTGGAAGCTTTGTATACCGAAAGAAATACGAAAGGCGACTATTATTTCAACAAACTATCTCAGGTTTTTAAAAAACTCCTTCAGCTGACATTTCTAACCTTCCAGAACAAAGGAAAGTTGCAACAAATTCTGATTTAACAAAATCTATTTCTGTCTGTTACTGATTTGTTACATTGTGAGCACAAAATGCAATAAAGTTACAGCATATGCTTCAGAAGCTAACCTGATAAATAGCTAAGTTGCAGGCGCTCGCAAGTGACGCGCCATAAATTATTTAAGCAGCAAGACGCGGCGCAGCATACATTTTTGATTCACCTTTCGTAATCCAACGAACACTGACAGACAACACTTAACAACTAGTTGATTGACTGTTCAATGAAGTGAAAAAGAACGTTGAGCAAAAAAACACTACAAATTATAAAATAAATTTTATTTCGGAAGTCGGTGTTTTTGGTTGCTTCTTTGGATTTTTACGTATTCCAGGTTTTTTTTTATTTAAAAGCATAATTACTAAACCGATTTTGATGAAAGTTTAATGGAACCAATCGAGGAGATTATATTCCTCGATTGCTTCCATTTCACAACAAGAATTTTTCAAATCGGTTCAAATATGACGGAGTTATGAGGTAACAAACATAAAAAAATACAACCGAATCGAGAACGTCCGCCTTTTTTGGAAGTCGGTTAAAAACTGTGTTTACTTCTTTACGCCACGATGTGAAAAAACGTATTATGGAAGGATTTACTTTTACCGGTGTTTTGGCTTTCTCACGAAGTAATAAAAATTTTGAATGTAATTTAAAAACTCGCCTTTAATCCTATTTTAAAACTGAAACATAATCCACCTTTCACGGATTGAGCCCACTGGATCCAGGACCGTAGCACGAGTGTTTATCCTCTCAGCAAAATTAAAATTGAGCAAAATAGTTAAAAAAAAGGGTTTGCAAAGGGGTGAGTTAGGCTTTATGCAGCGTCCATCCAATATAAGCGGTGGCGTAGACATTGAGTGCATTCGTGTGTTATACAATACTGTGAATCTGTCATGTCGGAGCTGAATTTAATCGGGGTCTGGTGTGCAGCCCAGCAAAAGTATTTTTCGCTTATAACTCCAGACTCCAAGTGAATGATGCCCGACAAGCAAATAGCTGTACTGTATTTTTATTTCGCTAACGGAAATTATTCAAATATCCATCTTTTTTCCATTAAAACAACAGCTACCGAAATGTTTGCTCGCTTTTTAGGGTTCCGTTACCTATTGCTGTCAACCACGTGCCCGCCTGTCCGTCGTCTGTCACACAGGTTTTAAAGCCAAACGATTGGAGCTACAGTCTTCAAATATTCACCGTATAAGCAAACTGTCAAAAAATATTTCTAAATGATTTTATGGGGGTCTTCCATACACCCAAAAATAATTTTGGCCACCCCGTCGAGTAGGGTAAGTAATTTATTTTGCAAGCACGATATCGTTGTTTAGAGCTCGTTGAGTTTTATATGCTGATTTTTTTTCTATTAAAACAAATATTGGAAAAAAAGGAATGAGAAGCCACCAATGTCAGCCTTTTTTTACAAAATAATGTTTCAAAGATTTTTTTTAACTTCCTTTAACCTATGAACTCGCAATTTGATAATAATGGTTATTACGTAACAAATACCAATCTATTGATATATCAGTTTTTTCTTTGAAACAGCCAACTTAAGCCAAATATATTCATCATTTGGTACAGAACCCTAAATGTGCGAAGTCCGACACGATCCGATATTTAGCTTTTTTTTTTGTTCATAGCATACCTACACAAAACAATACTTATTTGTATGCCCAGCAAGGCAGCACATAGAGGAACACTACAATATATATAAATGACACTATGTTATTTTACCTATGTGTGAGTAATAAATATATTTTGATTTGATTTGGATGAAAATCCGTGCTTTTCACACGTTATTTATTTTCACCGCGATTCACAAAAGTGACGTCACGGCACAACGTCATCTGTTATTTGATAGCGGTATTAAACTTATGACAAATGTTGACTTTTGTGTAAGATTTGTATGAGGTAATTATATAAACAGATTAGACACAAGGTGACCTTTGTTTTTGACTTGGTTTGAAACCGTGTAGCACAGACTTTAAGTAGGTATTAAGTCAAAGCTTACATATATTGTTTATGAAATAACTACAAAAAATTGGTGCCTGATAAATAGTACCTAAACTAACGTTTCGGTAGGATGTAATTAAACACATTTGTGATTTAAATTATAAATTGTTTAGTTATTATAATAACACACGGTATGGTAAAATACAATCAAACACATTGATAATAAATAAGAATACAGTATAATTCCCTTAAAAAATGGATTTGTTGCTGGCAGCCATACTACTTTGTTACTTTAGTAAATAGTAACCAATTATTAGGTAATTTACTGCTTACCAGACATAATTTAACATTACTAGTATTGCGTACACTACACAATCAGTTTTGTAAAAAGCAAAGTTCATTTCCGTATAGCTTAAATTGAGTTATTTTTAGGGTTACGTACCTAAAAGGAAAAACGGAACCCTTGTAGGATCACTTTGCTGTCCGTCCGTCTGTCTGTCAAGACTTTTTATCTCGGGAACGCGTGGAGGTATAACAACCATATACTCAGGTCTATGGCACCTTGCAGCTGTGAAAAAATCAATATTCTAAGTTATCGTAAAAAAAAGATACGGTCGTTTATGCCGCAAAAAAACGTATATTTCGACACTCTCAAGGGAATCATAATGTATAGGGTATTTCCCGTTGACCTAGAACTATGAAATTTGGCAAGTAATACCGTCTTATACTACGAGCATAGGGAAACGTCTGAAAACTATACATATGAAATAAAATCATAAAAATATAGTCTTTATTTAAAGTAATTTGTAGCTACAAATTTGTACGGAACCCTCGGTGGCTGAGTCCAACTCGCACTTGGCCGGTTTTTTAAATAACTAAAATTAGTTCGGTTAATATTTTTTTTTCAGTGAATCTTATAGTGTTGAAGCATCATTCAAAAGAAAAGGGAAATCTGAATGGTTACAACTAAAAGTGAAGACCAATTAGTATTTATTTTGAAGATAAGGTGTTTCGCCGGAGTCTGTGTTTCCTGATAGCTACAACCTGGGGGTCTTTAAGTCAAGAGTGAATAGGTTACTTCTAGGCAGCGTGCTCCATCTTCGACCACATCATCGCTTACCATCCGGTGAGATAGTGGTCAAACGCGTGTCTATCAATAGTAAAAAAAGATAATATTTAAAACATTGTGCGACGCATCTACATATAGTGACTTATTCTGTAGTTATCCGTGAAAACTAGAAAACAACTTACTGTTCTTCGTAGAACAGTAAGTATACAAAAATATTATTTAATTCGTTATAAACGATTGTGGTTTAATCGAGAATGCTAATTGACGTCTGACGTCCTATCCTAATAGCACCTCTTGAGTTACTGTGGAACTGCGAGCCGCCGGTAGTCATGAATCGGTTGTAAGCAAACGATAGCGCGATTTAACTCGATGCCAACACCATCTATTTGCAATGTGCGCACTACCCAGTATCCCTTGGCCACAAAACAGGTAGGTCCGGAAAGTCAACTCCATACAATGAGCGAAATCAGGCGCACGCACACAAAGTCGAGTACGTTCGCAAAACATATCGTGAAATGAGCTGTCATTCCAATTGTTATGAGGGATTGACAGCTCATAGCGATTGCACGCTGTACATAAATCTATATACACAAGTACCTTGAGGTGGAGCTAACCTTCTGATCCTGCCTATTTCGTGTCTTAGCTACTGAGCATATTAGCGACCAGCCAATCTTTGGATATTTTAGGGTTAAAATGACCTTTATACTCACTGTGACTGTGCCCATTTTTCAAAGTGCTCGGCAAGTACTTACTCAAACATTGAATGAATGAATTGAAGTTGAACAGTAGCCCTTTCGCTCTAGGGTGATTCAGGGTCACACGTAATCCATCGGATCTGGTTTGTCTATCTCACTCGGTCTCATTCAGAAAGCCCATTATGGTCAATTTATACTACTTCAATCGAAAATCCGGTTTTTCGCTAGTTTGTTTGACTATGATCTCTAGATGTGTTGGGATCGAGTTAGATCGCGCTATCGTTTGGTTACAAGAGGTTTATGACTATTGGCGACTTAATGCCGCAGAAAATAAGAGCGCTTTCACTTTGATTAAAAATAACAGCGTATGATGGTTTCACAATCAGCTTACAATAGGGAAGGGGTACGTTCGAGAGTGAGTTTCATTCAGTACGCCGTATGCGGCTGAACGCGACAATACAAAACCAGACAGTCAATATACATACCAATAGTATAATGGTACCTATGAACCATCACAGAACGCGGACTTTATTTTGTGGCACAATTGCGCTGAGTATGTTTCCATGCAATGGGGACTTATACGCAATTTAATAGTCAGAACCGTCATAGGGCCGTCAAATGATATCAAAGCATTTATTTCAAATAAACCATTTACAGGCACTTTTGAATTGTCAAGGTTGGTCAGTCAAAAACATGAAGCTATTTGCACGTTCGAAATCGTTGATCTCTATTATCGTACTAATCGTAGATTGACAATGGCGTGTCTAGCTGTTACCGCCGATGTGTTTATTTGCTCTATGGTAAGTACGTCTTTTAAATAAAACACGGGTCACTGGAGACCAAATCCACTGATCCGTGAAAAACTATACTGACAATGTTGATACCAATTTTTTTTCAGTGTTGGAAACCTAACACTTGGGTTACAAAATAAATTGATTGTATTTTCCTATAGTAGAATAGTATGAACTTCGAAATTTCATTGACACGCCTGAGCCTAATTGTCGTACTTACGAAGGGTTTAAATTCAGGTTGCAATGTTATCTCAGCAATTAATATCTAAAACTTACCAAAATTGAAGTTTTTGACAGTTTTGCGACTAAGATGCAAATGCTTAATTTGTAGTTTCCCCTTCATTTATAATGGTTACTAGGATCAACTCTGTTTACATGGCACAAATCCGATTATAAATCTAACTCAGATATTAGAAACTAACTCAATACAAACCTTTAATTCATCCATTCACTGACAGGCATGCTTAGCCTAAACCGCTGGGGCTAGGAATGTTTTTAGCCCCAGTGGTTAGCCAGCACATTCAAGTTCCTAATACAACGTGTAACAGAATAAAAGCACTACCTCTTTCAGTGCTGGTCCCATAGTGAAAGTTGTTCATAATGTTGAGTACAATGACCCCGAAAGAGGTTTTGCGTTTATTCTGTTACAGGTTGTGTAATGCAGGTGAGCACAAAAAATCACCACTTAATGGGGTTTTTATATATCAATGCTTATTGGGTTAAAAAGGGGATGAAACTCTAAATTATATTAAGTTGTTTATGACGGATAGGAATCCCATAGGGGTCGGCTTGGCATGCAAAATAATAGCAGTATGTCGTTATAAACTTTTATACTATTCCTCTTCACTCGATAGCCTATAATCGAGCAAAGCCTGATTTAGACAAAACGAACGAGTGGTAATAAAAGATATTGGTTATCGTTTAAATATTGCATTCAATAGAATTCTAAGGCTTTCATTTCCCTCGTTGAGTGCCAACAGCGCTTTAGAGTTTGTTATTTATTTTATTGTTTGGTTCTTTTACTAAACGTTCGCTAAAGGGGTAAGGGGATAAAAAAGCATGGGGAGGGTAGCATGACACAGCTGGCTCTATCCCCATCATCCCTCCCCATTCAGAGTGTACAGCGAGTTTCCATTACCTAAGGGGTTGTTTTAGGTTTTATTTGGTCCATGACGGGCCAGTTGCGAAAAGTTTTTAATTACTTGCAGGATAACGTACATTTCAACGGTATTATTATCAGTATCTGGATGACCTTTGTATTTTTTTACGACGTTTTCTGAAAATGAAACCTAGCTAGATCGATTAACCGTTCCCGAAACCCCATGCATACTAAATTCCATGAAAATTGTTGGAGCCGTTTCCGAGATTCAGATTATATAATATATAGGTACATATATACAAGAATTGCTCGTTTAAAGGTATTAGATGTATATATTGCACTAGCTGACCCGCGCAACTTCCTTTACGTCACAATTTTCATTACTGCTTCGCTCCTATTGGTCTTAGCGTGACGATATATAGCCTTCCTCGATAAATGAGCTATTTAACACTGCAAGAATTTTTCAAATCGGACCAGTAGTTCCTGAGATTATCGCGTTCAAGCAAACAAACAAACTCTTCAGCTTTATATAATAGTATAGATATAGATAAATATATCAAAGTAGACTAGATATGCTACTCGATTACTGACTGACTTTAATACTGACAATCGCGTGGCCTGACTGGTCAGGTCCACTTAGTATTATATCTCACTAAGCGCCCCCGCCGCCCGCACCTGTCTCAGTCCCCTTTGTCGTCATACCCCCGCGCCCCTGTACCGCGCAGGCGAGGACTCAGATAAACGGTCGGCCTATAGTTATTTCCTCAAGTGTATCTGAGATATATTAACCTGCATGGTCTTCTAGGACATAGCAGGATTACTTATGAAATTTAAAAGAAATTATATGAACTCTATATTGGTTCCGGTGTTTCTTGTCAGTTTTGTCAGATAGAACACCGACCTCATCTAGTTTATAATGACTTTAAGCCGGTGTCAAAAAGCGAAAAAACAAACAAAAACACCGACATCAGAGATTAAAGTTATTTTATACTTTGTAGTGTTTTTCATTTGGAAATCGGTTGTATTTTTTTGTAAAAAGAGTTTTCAAATATTTTTTCTTTTGAGTGTTTAACGGCGCAATTGTCAAAATACAAGCGGAATCGGGTCGTTTCGAAGCGAACGTTCGTGTCGCAAGTGCTATCGAGATCGAAACGTTTCGTAGCATTGAAACTTGTCTAGGGCCCCAGACGTAAAATGTAAAAAGAAAAGGAGTGGAAAGATCTTAGCTTGGGCGTCTTTTAGTTTTGCATATCCCTATGAGAATACTGCGTGAGTTTATCTAAGTACCTCTACTTACCGTAATACTAATACCATTTCCATATTAGAATTATAGCAACTAGGGATGGACCAATTCTATTCGTGTTAGTAATTGCCTATTGATAGGATTGCGAATAGCGCAGAGCATGTAGGTCGGCCATGTTGCTGCGAATTGAACTATTCAATCATTTCATTCACTGTACGTCACCGAATGAAGTGAGCGTATAAAAATGAATTGCTTGTGAGTTTAAAAGCGTTCTTCTTTTGATTTCTGTATGTACTAAATATACACACATATCACATATCATATGTACACATATCTACTCAGGGCCTCAAGTCCCAACATAGGTAGTTACATTCGCATACCGACCGATATCGGTCGTTAAGTTCTGATGATTTGAAAATTCAAATTCAATTTCTCGCCATTCAAAGCCAGCAAATGTCATCGCTAGCAAATGTCAAAATACTAAAAATTGTCGTAAACTTATGCGAAATTTTGAAAACTCACTAAGCATATTGATATTATTCGGTATGCATGACAGCGGCATTATTTGATTGAAATGACCGAAATCGCTATCATTGTCAAGACTTCAGGCCCAGAACAAGCTTATACTGGTTTGTCGCCAGAAAAGATAATTTTGAGTTGAGCACGAATTTTTGCTCGCCTTTGTACGTCGATTTAAACTAATAATAAGCAGCGACTTTCTGATCTCCTATTTTTACATAATTTTCTTTATTATAAAGATTGTCCGGTAATTAAGTGTGCTTCCTTGAAATTGATCGTACTGGAACTAATTTTTTACGATGTTGAACACGAAAATGTGGCGTCTAAATTGGGTTGTTTTCGAGTTATCGAAGTTTATAACATGCTTTTGAAATTTTCTGCCTCTTGATTGAAAACCGCAAAATGTGAGAAATCTGTTCAGCTCTGGCTAGTACGTCGTTCAAGTAACCTGTATAAGTGCAAAGTGTGTACACAAATAAAAAATGTGTTTCATGTACTTATAGGCACAATACACGAGGAAGGTTTGTCTACACAATTTGCACCCGAGGAACTCGTTAGTGATATTTATTTTGTAAATTGTTTAAAATATAATTCTTTTCTTGTCGAATTATATATGATGACGCTGGTGTCAATAGTCATTACAGAGAAAAAAAAATTGCCGCTTCAGCAATTTTTTTTTCCGGGTGTCACTCTGAAGTAGCAAGCGATGCGTGCTGTTATCGGGTAGCACCTGTGTCGGTGGTGTCATCTACCGAGGCGCTTGGTAATTACCCTTGTCCAATTAGAGTGCTCACTGACTGTGTCACAATAATGAGAGAGGGTTCACGGGCTAATTATAATTTTCGGTAAATAGTTTCTAGAGTCTGGCAGTTATTTGTTTCTGTAGACGATAATGGAGAAGGAATTGCAAGAGAAAATTTTAAATAAAATTTGATCATGTGACGATATAGGTGTTTTAATAGCTGCCGCCTGCGTGCTGCCCGTGGATGTTTAGCATTTCCCCCTTTTAAGGTTCCGTACCAAAGTGGTAAAAAAGGAATCCTTATGGTGTGACTAAGTCTGTCTGTCTGTCACAGCTGGATATCTGAAGAACTACTAATGCTATGAAATTGGAATTTGGAATAGTCTTAGATGACGTTTGTCAACTATTTTGCACATAAGAAAGAAATAAAAATATATACATTTTTCTTGCAACAAGGACTGAAGGGGATGATTAAAAATACAAAAATTCAAATTACTAGGGCATGTGGAATATCATATGAAAGAGCGCTATTTATACATTCTCAAAACTTTGTTTTTTTTTACTGCATGGTTTTCGACTTAAACGAAAAATTAAAAAAAAAATGACCGGGGAATGGTCAATTTTTTTTCCTTATCTCCAAAGTTTGCATAGAAAACAATCTGAAATTATTGTGTGTGATAGAAGTTTATGTAAAAATTACAGGAAAAATAAAACGATGTCTCTAAATAGCAAACTTTTTGAGAAATCATCAACTAATATCACATTAGTTCTACTAGCGGTCACGGGAAGGCGCTGATCTAAAACTGCAATATACCCCGCAGTGATGAATTCTCTGACGAATATAGGCCTCGCCGATGAAAAAAACATTTCACGTTTTATATGATGGTACGGAACCCTCGGTGCACGAGTCCGACTCGCTCTTGACCGTTTTTTTTTTAAATTATATGGCCTTTGTGTTATTCTGATATTTAAGATTATATTACTGTAAAGTTCATCAAAATCCGATCAATACTGATCGGATTTTACGTAAAATAATAACATCCTCACAAGTTTTCACATTTATAATCTAAAGTAGGATTGTTATGGAGGTCTATTGCTGATGCAGCAAAGAGTTTGGCCAACGCAATGCGCTACGGTACTACGTTTGCTACGCCGTAGCCAATCGTAGTGGTTTCGTACGTCCCCAATACCCAATATTTCATAATACTACACATTCTATATGTAGTTCTTTAATTAAAAGTACTGAGACTAGTATATAAGCTATGTCAATTATTTAAAAGCAAGTTTAACTTGCAAAATTAATAAAAATAGTCGAAAAGCATTTAGAATCTAAAAAAAAATCATCATAAATCGGTGAAATAAAGGAGTACGAAACGAGTGATTAGTCGAATGCCTTAGGAACTGTTGAGCAACTAACTGAGCTCAGTCAATTGGGATGATGTTGGCTAGTTCCTCTGTTCGGCTGCAAATCGTTGGATGATGACCTTTTGGCTCAAAGTCTACGACATCCTCAAAGTGTTCTCAGGTTTAATGCCTTTTGGGAAACAGATCAATTATGCTTTATAATTGAAGTAAGTCAAAGTAATGCGGGTCATACACGTTTCAATAATTATAATTTGATCAAACGGGCTGGTTCAAACTGTTTGATCAAATTGCATGAATGTCTGTGAAAATTTGATGAAAAATGAATCGTGAAATGCCATGAAGTAATGCGATATTTCGTATTTCTATTTGATCAGCCATTTTAAACCAGCCTGTTTGATCAAATTATTTATCACGTTCTTTCTCTTTAAGTAAATAGCTTATGACAGGTTATATGTGTTCATATAATATAGTATTTTTTTTATTTTATTTATCTGACTATGTAGGTCAATTTGTTGTTTTGTTATTTGTTTTACATACTTTTCTATCAGTATCATAGTGTGCTAGCTAAGAAGTGATAAATAATATTTCTTTTTTTTTTCGTGTCATGTATTAATTACTTAGCATTGTATAGATTCATGTTCTTAAAACGTAACAGACAGATGTGTTGCTGAGGATTTTGTTGGCCACTTCTTCTCCACAGCAAAAACACTAGGAGTGGTGACGGGCGGGCGTTTTGGGGTCTTTTGTAAAACTTGACGTTCAGAAAGTTCTGACTTTCAGCCTAATTTGAATCAACGACTTTTGATTTTGATTTGAACGCGTATGGCCCGCATAAGGCAAAGTACCTACTCCATCTCTCTATATATAACCAGTATTTCTAAAGCTTTCTTTTTTAAATTAAGATTGACTTTATCTGTCGCTAGTAAGGTTCTTAATCATAGCATTAAAGTTGTTATTACGCACTCACATGCGTTATAACAAAGTTAGAAGGAAAATAAACATCAAAACAAATATGTAAATAAACTTGCGTCAATAGTCAACCAACAGTGAAATTTAATATTTAAAACCTCATGCGACACTAGCGCCTTTAGCGGCGAATTCAAACGCAATAGCCCTCATTTGTCAAAAATGTATGAAAATGAAGACTTTTTTCACCCGACTGCTAAGGAAGGGTTATGATAGTTTGTGATCGACATGCGAATGCGAAAGTTGTTTAAAAATGAGTAAATTTGCCCCTCTGATATTTGGTACACACCTTTAGTTCAGAAGACAATAAATACAATTTAATTTCTTATGGCGACGAATAGGTAATCGTCCGACACCTCTTCCTAGGCTAGCCTCGGCTGCACCGTCCATCCTCAGTCACCCTCATCGTCATCCACTTAAAATATAAATCGAATTAATATTATTTTAGCCTTGACATCCGGTTGGCGATCGTCTGACCAGGGTTGACCGCTCGTGGCGCATAGTTATTTATGATATTAGTGCGGTAAGTTGGTTTTTGAAACGAGTAGAGGAAGTCGAGTGCTTACCATATTCACGAGCTTGTAAATACCAATATCCGCACGTGTATCAATATCACAACGTTTTACAACACATTTGCGAGAAAATAGTACAATAGGTAATGAGACAAACTTCTTGTTTTTAGATATCAGTCGGAAAGTCGCAACAAGCTTTGCAGTATAAAAATGGTACGAATTTGCAAATTAAAAATTAGAACTACATCGTCGTCTCATCTTTCTCATTTTCTCTTAAGTATTAAATTGAGACAAACGTATTGAGTAAGAGCGCTTCCAAGGAGGTTCGATCATTCAGCTTATTAACTGTTATCTTTTATTATTTTGATGATGTTCTATTTTATTTAAAACTAAACTTCAAAATACTTGAAATGAATAAGCATTAGTTTTCGGATGTTTCATTTTAAATTTAGTTGAATTTAAAGTACTCACCTACTTAAAATCAATGAGCTTTAGTTATATGTGGCGGTCATTTTTAATCTGTGGTATTTGCTATTCCTTCGCCATGGAAAGTTGAATATAATTTTATTAATAATTTATTGAGTATTATTGAAAAATATAAGGAAGCATTGGAAAGTATGCTGCGCTTTATTTCACCTTTTAGCTTCTGAACTTTTCTTATTCTCGTATTGTGAAATTCCTTGTGTATGTTTATAGGTAATTAAAAAAAAAGGAACCGTAAAGGATACACACGGCACGTACCTACTTTACCGCACGTTCCAGTGTATGGTGCGTAATTTTTAACTTTCGAACAATGTATACAGGCTTCGTAAATGCATTTTTTGAGCAAATGTGTCGTAAAATAATTTATTGAATTGCATAAGATTACAACATGAACTGTTAATGCCATTTAAACAGTTTGTTCATTACTATTTCGTGGAATTAAATAATAATTAATATAATAATAATATTTCGTGGAATTAAATAGTAAATCGCGTCCGAACGGACGCGATTTAATTTACTAAAACGAACGGGTTAGTCGGTTTTGGGTTTCGTCGGTTTAGAGTTAATCAGGAAGTTAATTCAGAATGTTTTTGATACTTTAAATGAATAAGCATTAGTTTTCGGATGTTCCATTTTTACTTATTTTTTATGAGTATTATTGAAAAATATAAGGAATTATTGGGAAGTATACTGCGCTTTATTTCACCTTTTAGCTTCTGAACTTTTTTTATTCTCGTATTAAAAAACCATATAGGATTCGCACTGCACGTAAGTACCTATTTTACCGCACGCTCCGTTGTATGGCGATACAATGGAGCGTGCGGCAAAAAATTGATTAGTACTTGGTACTTATCTATTTTTTTATCTTGCCTTTTTTGATGCTATGTTTTAGTTTCTTATAAGTTAAGTTTATTTGTTAAATTGGCATCCAAGTATTTATATAAAATTTCAATTCATGTAAATTAATTGTAAAGACTTGGTAGGTACTTTTTTTAATAATAATATGTTGTTATTCGGTATGTTGTACAACTATCACAGTGTTTTTTAACTTAAAGGTTGACTGATAGAGAATCGAACAGCCTATCCACCTACGTAGCACCACTGTACATACAGTTTACATAAAAGTCGGTAAAAAAGGAAGCTTGCAGCTTGTAACTACTAACAAGTGAATTACAATTTTCAAAATTCGCGTGACTTCCTCATGGAAATTCAGTTCAGGGATGCATAGAACAAAAAGCCTAACACAAAGGGCACTCAAAATGTTACCTGTACGTTTTCCGGGAAGTACGTTCGAAAAAGTCGTCTAACAATATTAAAAGCAAACGCAACACTTAATAAGGAATACGTAGGGCATCCACAAATAATGCAATCAGGCCATCATGTATCTATAGAGAAACCGGAGCTATTGGCTAATTACAGATTTCCTGAACACGAAATTGCGACGTCATACCGTGAGAATGTCTTTTTGTCCTGATTTCATCCTTATTATGATTGCAACAGGGGATCGCTGACTACAGGCAGGCAGCAATTAAAAAATAGTTTACCCTGCTATCGCAACATAAAAAAAGTGCTGCAACGAAAGGAATTTGATTAAAGCCAATTTCCGGACGGCGCCGTCGACCTCGGTCAGCTGCCGGTCAGATGTAGGTAATATGTTTACTGCGACGTAACTGAATAAGGTCAATAACATAGCTTCCATCGCATCCTGACCTCCACGCCATTAACCATTTTAAGTAGATTTCTGCCCATTCTGTGTACGTGGGTTGTCAAGGCAATTAGCGATGTATCGGGCCATTTAATTAAACGACTTTAATGGATACAGGAAAACAATAAAAGGTTTTTGAAAGGTTGTGTTTTGCTTCGGCATCAATGGATTTTATTTTTATTTGCTCTGCTACCGAACCGCTTTGCTAACGTGAAAATCAATTTTAACCAAACCTCAAAAACTTATTCTATGACAGTGACAACAATAATTATTATAAGTAGTCGATAATGTTAACTATTGAAATGTCACGAAGAACAAATTTTAATTATTTTCTAAGCGCGCCTGAGCCCTTTCGGCCGCCAGATAATGAGCCATTAAGTTCTTTAACCTCTAAAGAGGTCTTAAGTGATGCTCTACAGTCAAATCGTTGGTCCTAGTTTGTAGTATAATTTATCTCCCATGCCAATTGATAGCTGATGTGCTGAGATTGGTCGCCATAAGCGATTTCCGGTTCGCGTTATATAAAACTTACAGATATTAAAAAATCTTTAAAATAAACTTGTAAGGCTGCTAAAATATGCTAAGCCACCAGCCTTACGTACCACAAGACTTACGCAATCATAATCGTATGAACAGAAGGCTGACTGGAGAAAGAAGATACATTTTATTTGTATTTAATGTTTAATAATAATTAGGGCCAACGGTTGTGTCTCCGTCATAGACAGATTAAGTTAGTCACAGCCCTATTAATTAATGTCCGATTACACCGTTTTCTTTCTTTTGTTGATGAATAAAAGTATCGTAACTGATTTGATGACAAATTTTTCTGGTAAATACTCGTAGATGATGTGTTCGGCATTCGCCACAGCTCATAACGAGTTTTTCGAAAGTGGGGCGAATTTAGAATTAACTAACTAAAATATTAGAATGTTACGTCACATCCGAGGAAAACTTTTTACAGTAAAATATCTTACTGATCATCGCCGCACGAACGGGGCTTTAAGGTATAGAACTGTGAGCAGCTAAATAATAACGTCATTAAAACCTAAATGGCATGGTCTAGTCAGCGCGTCAGTCAAATGTAACATAAAACAGAAAAAAATATAACGCATTCAAACATTAATACTATGCAGGAGCCATATTTCCCTAGTAGTAAAACAAATATTAAAGTCTCGTTTTATTTGGTCATTCCAACTAAAACGTACCGTGCCTTTTAGTTTGAACTTTTATATTTTGTGAAATGGGGTCACAAATAACGTTTTTCAAACAATTTATTAGCCTAGTCAACAAGTGCTTTTTGTTCAACCTTTTTCAGCATTCTCGGAAAAATATGAATTCGGAATAGCATGTTGATGATTTTTGAAAAAAATAAAGTTTCTCTCGAAAAAATTGCAAAAGTTATAAACAATTTACTGGTAGATATTTACAACAAAATACTTTTTATAAAAAAATATAACTGACTTCCAAACAAAACACTACTAAGTATAAAATAACCTTAATTTCGGAAGTCGGTGTTTTTGGTTTTGGTTCTTTGTTTTTTAACACCGACTTCCGAAATTTTGTCCGACTCTGACACTAGGGTGTGTGGGGTCGTTAGACCTTACTGCCCACACGATAAGAAGAAGAAGAACACAAACTTCCGAAATTAAGGTTATTATATACTTTGTAGTGTTTTGTTTGGAAGTCGGTTATATTTTTTGGTAAAAAGTTTTTTATTAACCGACTTCCAAAAAAGGAGGAGGTTCTCAATTCGGTGGGTATTTTTTTTTTCTTTCACTTTAAGTGGTGATACTTGGACGACGTCTTCGTCTACGCAGAAATTGAAATAAGCAAAAATGCTCATAAAATAAAAAACTACTGAACCAAACCGAATCAAATTTTTACGGGACCAAATGGCGATTATACCGCATCGAACTAAAAAAGAATCACAAGAAACCTTGGAGTAATCGGTGTACACAAATAAAAAAAAAGCCCGCCGAATTGAGGACCTCCTCCTTTTTTGGAAGTCGGTTAAAAAACCAAACCCCTCTTGGGTTTGCTTTTTTGTAAATATCTATTAGTAAATTGTTTATTTGAAGTCGATATTTGGTTTGGTGACGCCGGATTCAAACAGTCTAGAATTATAATTTAGAAAATACAGAAATACATTCAACTAGCTGAACCGCGCAACTTTGTCTGCGTCACTTTTTTCATGAATGCTCCGGTCGTATTGCTCGTAGCTTGATGTTTTATAGCCTATAGTCTTTCTCGATAAATGGGCTATTCAACACTAAAAATAGTTTATCAATTCGTACCAGTAGTCCCTGATATAAGCGCGTTCAACCAAACAAACAAACTCTTTAGCTTTATAATATTAGTATAGATTCAAGTGTAATATAAACTTTGAGTCCGTGCGTCAACGATATTGTTTGACTCACGTTACTTCTCAAGAAAATTCAACATGGCGACGACCATGCTATGGCAATATTAGCCGTAATTATTTCGGAAACAACGTTAGTCTTGGGTTCCGTATCACAGGAGGCGCTTTGAACGGTGTCAATAGTCCCGGTATATATGATGCCACCAGCTGGAGCGTATGCTACAAAAGGACACAGTAGTTCGTGTACTATGAATAGATTTTATTTGGTTATACGTGGCCAAAAACGGACTGACCAAAAACCGTGAATAGAATCGGGTTGCATATTTTCATTTCTCTTACATAAAAATTTCAAACCGAATATGTATGTATGTACATAAACAATTAGATTAATCGGATGTCAGAAAGCTTTTAAAAACGGGATACAAAAATATACACACGAATTCAATTTAATATAAAACTTATAAAAAAACTGGCCAAGTGCGAGTCGGACTCGCGTGCAAAGGGTTCCGAACAAATGATTTTTTTTTAACATGTTATTTTAACACTACAGACTTCTAATAGATTTTCCTGTAATCTTTAGGTAAAGATCTAATATCTCCATTTTTGTTCAAAATTTTAGGCTCCGTAGTTTCGGAGATAAGGCCCCCCCCTTATCTCCTAGTATAGTAATAGTCATTTTTCCTCTAATTTCTTGAATAACTTTAAAAACATATATTTTAAAATTATGAAAAAAATATAATTAAAACCCTCACAATAAGCCCTTTCATTTCATATGTCACACAATATTGTTAAAAAAAGCTCTTTTTTTAATTTTCTAGTTTAACCCCCAAAGGTGACCCCCATACTAAAAATTTAAATATTTACGTAACGCGTCCATGTTTGGGTCATAGAAGTCCATATGTGTAACAAATTTAAACAGAATCGATCCAGTAGATCTGGAGAAAACTGGCTGTGACAGACGGACAGACAGACAGACACCCGAGTGATCCTATAAGGGTTCCTTTTCTTTTCGGAACCCTAAAAAAGTAAAAAATAAATAAAAATAAAAAAGGTATAAATAAACAAAAGTAAAAAAAAAAAGTTGTAACCGGCTCGAGGTTTTTCGGCCATGTTATGTGTGCTGTTTGAATTATGATTAATGAAGTGTGATATGAGCCCCTGTATCAGTTGCGATGCTTTGGAACTTCCGAAGCCCAGGCTACTTCCAATCCACAAGAACCATTCAATCTTCGGTCAGATGTACGTTTGAAACACAATAAACGTACTCTATTTCTGACCAATGTTGAATCAATAGCCCATTCTGATCTCAAAAGTAATTTACTATCCGGGTTTCTACCGGTTGCATTTTGGGGAATGTGCGACGGAATTGCATAATTTAATTCTGCCAAGCCCGTTCCATTATCGGGCCACAAGACGAACGGCAATGCGCCACCGGTACATGGTGGACATCCCACCCACACGCACAAAACGTTTTGGGAACACATTCATAGCGCGTACAGCTAAGGGTTGGAATTCCCTGTCGGAGTCTGTGTTTCCTGATAGCTACAACCTGGGAGTCTTTAAGTCAAGAATAGGTTACTTCTAGGCAAGCGTGCTCCATCTTCGACCACATCATCGCTTATCATCAGGTGAGATAGTGGTCAAACGCGTGCCTAGAAGATCAATAGTAAAAAAAAAGTTATGTGTTTAATGAAAATAAAGGAATTTTATCTATTCCTGCCTGAAATACGATTCTTCCCTTCGTATCAAATCAAGAATACACATGTGACGATTATTTACTTGTTTTTGATATTGTTGCTAGTTTGATAGATACCTATGGCAAAATATTGTATCGTCTTCCATATTACAATCTCCACATATATAAAAAATAGCTGTTCAAAAACACGACCAATAAAACAACAATCAAAAAACCTTTGTCCAATAAATGCATTAAACGCGCCAAAAATGTTCCTCTCCAAAAGCTTTTGTGTAATTCGACACCTCGTTCGCTATCCATTTCAATGGAATTTGAAAATTCATTTACAATGTCCCGCGTCCACAACAAGTACATTTTGCCTTCTAAACTATGTTAGGGGGGGTCAGTTTACAGTATAGAGTTGGATGCTTTACATGGAGCGAAATTTTCATGGAGCGACTGCCCATCTACGGGTCTAAAAAGACCACTTTAGCAGAATCAGAAAGCAAATCACGCTATCCGTCACTTTCAATTTTTCCCAATCAACCTTGAACCTAATGTGTTAGCGATAAAGACGAAAATGAAACTTGACAGATTGTGGTGTGGTTACTGTTATGATTCTAATATGATTCTCCTAAAGCGGCCTATTTAGCCCCCCATTTTTTTTTTTTTTAAGGATGGGAAATCATCAAATGACTCCTCCCGCTCTGGGTGAAGCGGAAGGGAGTGTCAGACTCTTACTGACTAAAACCCATCCGTGTTCCTCCTAATGCCCTTTGCGTTCCAGGGCCGTGGCGACTCTCTCGAACAAATCCCGCAACCCCGGCAGGCACTGGCCCTAGCGGGCCCCGTCCTTATTTAGCCCCCCTGGCCTCCACAAAGTATCTGGGTTACACGATTCCCCTCAGCAAAATTGGTGTCAGAGTTCTTGACACACAATAAGTGCATGGACACAAAATGCAGCTATACGTAGAGGCTAACTGGATTATATTCTGCGCAATCTCCATTAAGTCGATGCTTTGAGAAGCTTTGCTTCAAAAGCAAGCAGTTGTTACAGGTATTTTGCTGTACTTGCATATTGACCAGTGTAACTTGATCCTCCTTTAAGCCTTCCTGTGATACTTGCGTATATGATTAATAAGATCGTTTATAAATCGGCCGTGTGCATGACAGTGTTTATATTTGTGGCGACTTGATTAATAACACACCATGTCGTTCTTTCTTTCGGTTTGTTTTGTTGTATTAATGTTCGTGGGATAATAATGTTGAATGCAATACGATCTTAGTTGAAACCTTCGAGTGATAGAGAGAAAGATCACAATAGAATCTTGTGGACATTAAAATACTGCATATCTACACTAATATTATAAAGAAGAGAGATTTGTTTGTTTGAATTGAATAGGCTTCGAAAATACAGGACCGATTTGAAAAATTCTTTTAGCATTGAATAGCTACATTATCAGGGAGTAATATAGGTTATATATTATCCCCGTACTCCCACGGGAACTACGCGGGTGAAACCGCGTGATGTCCAGTAGTTTATAATAAATAAATATATATACGAATATTATGTCAAAATCGAAACGAAATACTCTTTAACTTTCCTCTTGAACACATACACACAGAAGTATTGTCGCGTAGGGCGTGTGGGAGCGAGTTCCAGAAACGCACTGCAGTAACAGAGAAAGGGCTACCAAAACGTCTGGAAGTGTGACGCGGAGTAAGAAGAGAAGTGGCAGTGCGACATGGTTTACCCCTCGGAACGAGGTACACAAAGTGTTCACGTATTGAGGAGAATTAGTAGAGTAAGGATAGGATATGGGTATCTCGCCGACGCTGAATTGGCAGCCACTTCAATTTGGTCCGACACTCCGACACGTGGTCGTATTTCCGGAGGCCGAAAATAAAGCGAATGCACAAGTTCTGCAGTCGCTCGAGTTTGTTTACCTCTATTGCATCAACGTTAGTTAAACTTTCCATCGACCCGAGTCCTTAACCTTGAGTTGTCGATATTCAATGGAACAAAATTTATCCAGAATTATTATCTTCATTTTTTATTCTTAAAAACCATATCCATTAAACTATTACAAGTAAGTGATATTGTAATATTGTTTTGTGTTAGTCTGGCTCAGGCTTTATAATACAAATAATTTACACGTCTGAGCTGTCTACGGCGTAGCGGCGTAGCAGTCGAGGCTACGTCGTAGCAGCTACTACGATAGATCGATTTAGGGACTACTCACATTTATTCAGCTCCATTCGCGTTTCGCTGAACGATTCTGGACACACTTATACAGCTCTGCTTCTATCAACTGCGTACAGCGTCGTAAGAATGAGAAAGGCGCTGAATACGCGGCGAAGACGGTAAGATGTCCGTGACTAACGCAGGACTACCGCCGCCAATCGCTTCCATATTTGGTTAATAATTAGTACTCAATTGGTACTAATTATTAGTACTCAAACAAAAAAAAATGGTTCCTTCGTAATTTTCGAGAAAATCGACTTTGAAGGTGGTCTGGCGGTAGTCACGCTCTTTTCTCATTTAGTATTGTGCTCTGAAAATGGACATTTCTATGTGCGATATTTTTATCGCTTCTTGCAGAAGAAATAGATAAAATTAAACGTAAAAAATTAAAACGCAAACGACTGTGGATCGACTCAGTACAGGTACAGTCCAAGAACTAGATCGAAGGATTGAGAATTTATCTCTCTCTGACAATTCTACGGACTTTAGACCGATAAAACTAGAAGTAAAATTCACATATTAAGAGAAATATTTTTTCTTGGCAATTTCTTCGATCTAGCTCTTGGACTATACCTACCTTAAAAATGGAACTCATTGTATTTTCTAAACTAAGACCCGATTAAACCTGTGACTTGGCGAAAACTTGCGACTAATTAGCGACTATTGAGAGAGAAAACAGATCTTCGCTAGGTGCCCTAGCTTTTGGGATTCAAATAAACCAAGCTGGGGTAGGCGCACCCCAGATCGGCCACCTATAAACCCTTATAACTTTTGAACCAGTGACTTACTAATTCTGGTATTTGGCGACTAATTAGCGACATGTTTTTTTATATTATCAAAATTAAAATCCCTGATGGTGGCCATGCCAGTGTCAGTCACACAAGGAGTCAAGAACCATTCGTGTAACGTGCTTTTTGTAGCGTGCCGTGTTCGACGCTGAATGTGGCGGAACAGCGCTGAACTCCATACATAGCACTCGCATGATAAACACACATTTGTCCTCATTTTATACTTATTTGCCGCGCAAGCTGAAAAGACGCGGAAAGCTGAATGGATGCGGACGCATCTCCATACAAACTCGTTGTTTTCTATGGGCACAAGCTGAATAGAGCTGAAAAAGTGTGAGGACTCCCTTAATCTAGGTTTAACAGTATACTGAGAGATTCAAGTATTCGATCCTGTAACAGAGATATTACTTAATTTAATATACATGGTACTTCCTAGTATATCAAATTAATTAATTCGCACGGTCATTTCTTCAATCGCAAATATAAGTTTGTAATCGCAAATTTTGTTTCTGTTTACGATTTAAGACTACAAATTTTTGACGGTACGGTTGGCGCAGTGGTTGAGCGATTGACTGCTGCTCTTCATGTCATGGTTTGATTCCTGCACGGAACAAATATTTGTATGGCCTACAAATAGTTGTTCCGGGTCTGGCTGTTTGTGTATGTGACTTTGTATGTTCGTAAATGCACCCACGATACAGGAGAAGCGACTAGTGCGGGGCAACGTTTAAAAAAAAATGACGTTAATACCTATATTATATAGGTATTACAAGGATTTTATTATAAGAGTCATTGCAGCTTACATTACTACGTGGAAAAAAATATATTAATTGGCACGAGTGCATGAACTTTCAGCTGTTACGAACCTGCATCGAGTGAATTAAAAGTAGTCCGAATACATTCTATACACTCGGAAAAGCGGATTGCGAGAACTATTTGGTAAATTGGAATTGGCGAGGATTTAACGCCGAAGTGTCGGTATCATTAAAAAATTAAATTCAGAATACGCTCGTGATTCGAAAATATTTTTAATTTCGCATCGAAAAATAATATTTTTAATCTTTAATTTGAGTATGGTATGGTTAGGTACCTACTGGATCGGGGTGTTTTTTTTGTTATAATGGTGCCAATTAAAATTCAATATGCTACAGATTGATTTGAAAAAGGTGGGTGGCGGATGAATGCGGTCTGCTCAAGGCCGGGATGGTTGGCCCTCTTTGGAGGGGGAGGCTTACGTTTAGCAGTGGACGGTTGATAATTACGATGATGGCAAATAACTTTAGAAGTATTTTATTGTTGTCAATAATATAAAGGAGACTGTTTTCATTTGTATGGGAAGTGGTCGATGAGCCAATAGCGATACTGTAGTGGTATTTCTGTGGGGATGCCTCAATTATATCCTTGTGCAAACAGGCATCAAAATCATTGGTTTGGGAGGATTCACACGTACCACAACGTCCACCCCTTACCACGACAACAACACATGGGCGGGGTACTTATTTGTATGATGGTGAATAGTTTAATTAACACGGACCACTTTTTGCCGCCCTGTTCAATCGTTGTTTCGGAATACCGACCACATCGCGAACGCGATGCAACACCGCGCGCCCTAGTCGAACTGTTTGCAAACATAAGCCACAGCTTTACACAACGCTAGCTACTATAGCCAATTGTGTCAAATGTTTGTTTCATGAGTCTGACGCGGTCCAGTACCACAAAACATTAGACGACAGCGCTTTATCGATAAGATATAACCCGCCAAGTGAAATTGGTCGTATTAGACTTGTAAGTTGATTGAATTTGGGATTTTGAGTTTGAATTTGAGTTGATTGCTTTCGCTACGTAACTTAGTAGAAGTTCCTTGTTGACATAATTTATAGCTTCTCGTGACGGGGCTATAACCACTTCGGCTGATATACGTTTGCTGACACACGTCTGTCAAAGAGGTTTGGGTCTTTCCAGCCAGAGCGTCGATTTCAAATTGCTTTTACCAGTTAATTTGAGAATCTCATGGCTAAGTGGTAACAACCGCACGGTTCGATTTTGCAAGGTTTAGGTGTATTTGCTGAGGCCGGTCTGTGGACCTTCCATTGCATACCGAAACTCCTCCGTACCACGGACAGTACGTTCAGCCGTTGGTCTCGGCTGCCATTTGTATATCTTCGACAGTCAGAGGCAGTCGTTACGGGTAGTACGTACGAAAAATCTGACAGCAGCCTTACCCAAGGGTATTATGTTAGCCAATTACTTGTACTCGGTTGTGGCGTACATAGTCAGGCTATGCAAGCAGAAACATGCACAATTTTTATACATAAATGTAATCCAAACAAGCTACTCATTATCTCTTCAAAATATTCAACAGTTTTCATGACAGAGGGTTTTGTATATTACGATACAAAAGCCCCAGTAAAATGCTCGTAATAAATAAATGGTTTTACAGAATTCTTCTGAAATAACAGAACAATGGCTTTATAAAACGTTGTCTCGTAAATATTCGTCAGTTTTGATAGATGAAAGTTACCTAAAAGATAAAATATCAATACAAGAGAGGAAATTGAAGCCTCATTAATCATATTTACTTTTTTAAATAGGTACAGCGGCGCGGCGTCTGCTTGCTGATTATTTACATTTGCTCGACACAAATTGGCGAAACGAGGCAATCCACTTTACTGGGACATTTCTACTGAGAAAAGATACACATTCAATAGTTTTTATGGTATTGCAATACGATTTTCCGTTTCAGTTTGAACTTATGAGTTGCATTAGTATAAGGTTATAAATGGCTGTTTTATTTTGCTACTAGCTTCTGCCAGTGGCTTCGCCCGATGGTCCCTAGGGAATATACTTCGGGGATAAAAAGTAGTCTATGTCCTTTCTCAGGCTCTAGACTATCTCTGTACTAAATTTAATTTCAATTGGTTCTGTAGTTTTGACGTGAAAGCGCGACAGACAGACAGACAGACAGAGTTACTTTCGCATTTGTAATATTAGTAAGGATTGATTAATAAGGAATACTTATATTTTCTTTTTGTAAAATACGCTTCACAAAACACTGTTAAAAGTTAGGTCTGTATTTAAGTACGTTTTAAATTATTCTTACTAACTTCTGCACGCGGCTTCTTCTAATTGAATTGTTGATTAAAAGTATCTTAGATCATTTTCCAGGTGCTATGATATCATAGGACCTGGAAACGATCTTAAGCGTGAAAAGGTAACAGAAATACATGGTTACTTTCGCATATAGAGGTATTACCTACGTATTAACAAAACTCTAGGTCTCAAAATTGGTTAAAATGTGTAATTACAAAGACTACTTAAAATTTCATGAATATATTTGCAAGGCGTAGGGGAAGTTTTGGCGTTATAAATTGCAAGCAAATCCAAGATGTTTTCCGAAAGTGGTTGCTCAAAGTTTATGTAACAAAAAGTACCTGCAGAAATGCCGAATATAGTGATACCCATAGATTTTAAGAACATTTTAGCTACCTATATTCTTGCAAATACATATATCATTAATTCATTCATCTACACTAATATTATAAAGAGGAAAGATTTGTTTGTTTGTTTGTATGTTTGTTTGAATTGAATAGGCTCCGAAACTACTGGACCGATTTGAAAAATTCTTTTAGCATTGGATAGCTACATTATCAGGTAGTAACATAGGCTATATATTATCCCCGTATTCCCACGGGAACGGGAACTACGCGGGTGAAACCGCGTGACGTCCACTAGTTCATTCATACTATTAGAACCACCGCGGAGCATGTTCATGTTTTTTTTTCTGAAACCTTTAGAATGCCGGTCGGAGAATTTAATAACAAAATAACGATACTTAGGCGAACTTAATAGTAGGATAATGATTTATAGGGTTCCCTACCCAAAGGGTAACCAACGGAACCCTATTACTAAGCCTCCGCTGTCCGTCCGTCCGTCCGTCCGTCTGTCAGCGAGCTGTATCTCAAGAACCGTAATAGGTAGACAGTTGAAATTTTCACAGATTATAAATTTAAATTGCCGCTATAACAACAAATAATAAAAATTAAGGTTTATGGGACGGAATCCTTCGTGTGCGAGTCCGACTCGCACTTGGCCGGTTTTTTAATATATAACCATCATTGATATATAAAAAACCCAAGATCCATAGTCTCGAACAAATGCAACACTCGAAACTGTCGTCAAAAACTGACATATATCAAGTGTCATGTGTGAATTGTGTGTAGTTATACTATAAACAATTTTTTTTGCAAATTCAACCTTACACGGATCGTTTCAAGTTGTTTTTACAAAGCAGTGCAGTATGGCAAGCGATGCGAGACTGTTTGAAACTTGCGCACAATTATACATTATGCGCTTGCTTTTGCGGACGTTTTTGAGACGCTGAGTGTGTATCTTGGGTTTTTTATATATCAATGCATTTAACTTTAATGAGTATGCTTCAAAATGACAGCAGACTATTGGGTGGAAGAATGGAGCCAATCAGGATTGATAAGAAAAAACGGCCAAGTGCGAGTCGGACTCACCCACCGAGGGTTCCGTATAAACATGTAGGTACATATGACATTTTAAATAAAGACTATATTTTTTATGATTTCATTACAAATGTGTAGTTTTCTAACTTTTTCCAATACTTGTAGTATAAGACGGTATTACTTGCCAAATTTCATAGTTCTAGGTCGACGGGGAATACCCTATATATATTGATTCCCTTGAGAGTGACGAAATATAGGATTTTTGCGGCATAAACTGCCGTATCTTTTTTACGTTAACTTAGAAGTTTGTCTTTTGCACAGCTCCAAGGGACTATAGACCTTAGTATATGGTTTTAATTTCAACTCGATACCTCTAAGTGTTCTGGAGATAAAGGGTCTTGACAGACGGACGGACAACAAAGTGATCCTATAATGGTTCCGATGTTTCATTTTGAGGTACGGAACTCTAAAAATGGAGTACTAAGTATCAGAACCTCAACTAATCCTGTCTGATGCTGTAAAGTCTAAACCTTTCACACAATTCACAGCTGTAGTGCTATTATGTAACAACATTTTCGTGGCTCGACAGCGGAATCCGGGGTGGGCATCAAATTTGTATAAATATAAGACCTTATATCGTGTCTGATAAAGCTCAATTAGTGAGCTTTCTCACTCAGGTGAAGCTCGATATCGAAATAGTTATTTACAGAATAGCACTACTGCTCTCGATTGACGCCTATTTAAATAATAACGCATCGTGGGTACTATAAGCGGATGTCTAGACGGAACACGACTGGACTGCACGTTCGCGGAACTTGACGAACATTTCCTGGGAATTCTTGTAACCGTGCAGTTACTACGGACCCTTTTGAAGTAGGTTTAATATCGCCGCTTTGTACCTAAGGCTGTAACGCCGTCTATGCAAAGCATTTGAGTTAAACTTCAGTCTTATGCTGTACCGTTCAACCTGACTGAAGTTTTAAATTCATCAAAGAAAGTCTTTGACAAAGAAAGAGTTCTTATACGTCGTCACGTCGGAAACATGGTTTTAGTGTTTCCACGTACCTATTCAAGTAGTACGTTCTTATTTATGTTTTGATGAAGTATAAATGGAATAAACCACGGGCTCCCAATTTTTTAGGGTTTCGTATCTCAAAAGGAATAAACGAAACCCTTATATGATTTTGTTGTTAGTCCGTCTGTCTGTCAAGGCCTTTTATCTCGTGGACGCGTAGAGGTATCGGGTTGAAATTAAACCGTATACTCAGATCTACAGTCCCTTGAATCTGTGAGAAAATAAAAAAATCATAAAAAGATACGGCCGCAAAAAACGTATATTTCGCCACTCTCAAGGGAATCAAAATTCATAGGTGTTTCTTGTGGACCTAGAACTATGAAATTTGGCAATTCTTCTTATACTACAAGTATAGGGAAAAGTCTGACAACTACACATTAGTAATTAAATCATAAAAAATATAGTCTTTATTTTAAAGTAGTTTGTAGATACCTACAAATTTGTACGGAACCCTCGGTGGGCGAGTCCGACTCACACTTGCTCGGTTTTTTTGTAGTGTGACTCTCTTTGAAAGTTTTTCCTTGTAATAGAAGATACTTGTGGTAGCTCTATTTGGGAAAACTAGAAGGTACGTACAATCAATGAGACGGTTGCATTTGCTTCTCTGATTAAGATTCACTGAACAATATTTATAAAATTGTGTGCTTAAGGTCGATAAGTGTCCGACCAATATCAACTGATTCATTCAATTTCCTCTTAAATCCCACAGTGATCTTACGCGAGTCATTTCCTTCTTCACATTGATAAGAAGCAAGATCTATGTGAATATGAGAGCCATAGCTACCACGAATTGTATTTTTCATATAGTTGCGTAGGCGCCGGCTCCTGTGATAACGGCGGCGGGGTGCTTTGGTTAAACATGCTATCAGACGGCGGAAAAACATTCGTGTACTAGTGTTCCCGTGTGTAGTGTAGTGCGTTGTAAGTGTGCACGCCTGCTCTTTGGGAGGTGGGTGAGTGGAGCCAGGGTCTTGTCAAATGTTACTTGTATGCTGTTGAGACACGGTATGCATGTGTGCTAGCTACACACTGATCTTACTTCGCACTGAGGCCTTGGTGCGTGATTTTATATCGTAAACGCGTTAATATAAACTTAAAATCTGAAATATAACCTAATATTTTAAAAAAATATTTACGACCGCGTAGAAAAACAAAATACATCAGTTGGATTCAAAAAAATCATCCACATCGTTGTCAATGGCAAAAGTGCCCAAAACACTGGCAGCATTGCCGCGTTGACTAGCAATGCTGGTTCTATGGCCGAAGAAAAGCTCAGCCCTCTGGTCATCTGAACTCAGTGGACAAGTTTTTTGCTCGTGTCCCGAAAGACATAAAAAAAAACACCGGTAGCACTCCGGGAGTGCCGGCAGAAGTGAAAACTTTAGTATTAACGTTGTGTTTAATTATAAGTACAAAAATACTATCATTTATGAGGTAGAATACAATGTTTATTTATTGCGCTATCGTACACAAATATGACAATTTACATGTTATTATTCATAATATTATATCGTTATTTATTTATATATTACATTAATTTTTATCCCTTAGAAAAATCAACTTTCATCCATAATTTCGTAATTCCGTAATTTCGTATCCTTGGATACGCGTGGCACGCTGTACATAAACACAGACGGACATTCGCGCAAGCGCCCTGTGCCGCCTAAGCGGAGCAGCACACTCAGGCACGGTAGAAAGAGTGGGAGATACTAGTTCCTCTCCCTTCCCCTCGATCTTACGCTTTTTCGCATCACGTGACCCTGACGCGAGTCCGTCTTACGCTTTTTCGATCAAGTCACGTGTCCTGACGCGAGTTTAAGATTTTATACCCATTACAGAAAAAGTGCTCAACGCCGCTAAAGAAGTTTTCACTTCAAAAATCAATTTAAAACTACTTTTTCTACACAAATTGACATAAGGTAACGAATCGAGTAGTAATAACTTGCACCAAGGGGTCTGGTTCTGGTCACCTGGGGCGCTAAAAAGACCACTTTAAGAGAATCATAATATTAATCACGCAACAATCCGTCAAATTTCATTTTCATCTTTATCGGGTAGCGAAATTTGCTTTCTGATTCTGCTAAAGTGGCCTTTTTAGACCCGCTGGCACTTTTGTGTCGCACACGAAATAGTCAAAAGCAATCGCAACACGTCCGAACAATCCGAAGATCCGAGGGAAGCGGGATAAGATACATTGTATTTGTATCGACCATTAGCTTCTGCCAGCGGCTTCGCCCGCGTGGTCCCTAGGGAACAAATTCTTGGGATAAAAAGTAACCTACGTCCTTTCTCAGGCTCTAGACTATCTCTGTAAGTCTGTACCAAAATTCATTTAAATCGGTTCAGGAGTTTTGGCGTGAAAGCGCGACAGACAGACAGAGAGAGTTACTTTCATCATCATCATCATCATAACAGCCGAAAGACGTCCACTGCTGGACATAGGCAGGCCTATGTCCCCCAAAGGGGGGGTTTGGTGTTGCGTTTTACAGAGAACGCTGCTGCCCATTATCTGGTGAGTCCCTTAGTCGCCTCTTACGACACCCACGGGAAGTGATGGGATGGTATTATTCTTTTACGGCACCATACGGCACCGGCCGACACCATACGGCGTACGCAAGAGAGTAGAGTTACTTTCGCATTTGTAATATTAGTAAGGATTTTATTAAAAGGGCCAACTGTTGTGTCTCCATCTGAGAGAGAACAACGAAGGCTTATTTATTGCGACGCGACGACGTCCTTTGAGTTAGTCATAGCCTTCTTAATTAATGTCTGAACAATATCTTATTTCTTTAGTCGTAGCTCAAAAAGTAATATAAAACGGAGCTGTTTTTTATACGGTTACCACCTATAAGTTGTTGCTCAAAAATAACTTTTAGAATACAAGAATAGTTGATTTAGTGACTAGGTATTCTAGTTAGTAAAGAGAGATATTAGAGTGACTATGATCCCTCTGAGTGAGCTCGCTCCATCGTAGACTTTGTCTCTGTCATTTCTGACGTAGACTAGAGTCAAGAGCAAACCCATCACAAATAAAATGTCTATATCTATACTAATATATAAAGCTGAAGAGTTTGTTTGCTTGAACGCGCTAATCTCAGGAACTACTGGCCGATTTGAAAAATTCTTTCAGTGTTAGATAGCCCATTTATTGAGGAATGCTATAGGCTATATCATCACGATAAGACCAATTGGAGCGGAGCAGTAATGAAACTTGTGACGCAGACGAAGTTGCGCGGGTCAACTAGTATATATATACATTTCCTCGGTCGTATTGCCGTCCCGTGACACTATGAGAGTAAGGAACGGAGAGCGCACCTGTGTTTGCACTTACTTGCACTATAATATCGACTCGGGCTTGCTTGCCTAATCTTAGTTGAGATTGGCCACCGTGACCGAAGTTCGGTCGAGAGGATAATATATTCCTTCAAACTTAAAAAATATGGCTTAAATTTAATTCAATCTTGTCCTATACCTCTCCTGTAATACCCTAACACAGAACTGCAAACCTGACTGGGGAATAACGAGGCTAAAACAACCCTTATATTTTCAAAGATACGATATTATTTTTTGTAAAAAATATCCTTGAGTCAATATGCAATTTTATAAAATGGTTTTTTTAAAAAAATTTTAAAGTAGTTTTTCAAGCATCTGGAAAAGTTTAAAATGATGGCTCATTTATTTTTTTACTCTTTAAATATTATATTTTAAGGTATACAAATTTCAGATTGCCTCAAGGCATGCATACCTTTGGTAAAAAAAAATCGTTACTTTGAAAATATAAGAGTTTATTTTATTTAGCTCTGCGGGTTTTGCTTGAATAGTTTGTAAAAAAAGCGGTCATTGTGACTTAACCATAAGAGCCTATGCACACGGCTTATTTTTAACGCACCGACGACGCATGTTTTACGAACGCGCGCTCACGGCTTTCTAACTATTTATTTACTACTAGCTTCTGCCAGCGGCTTCGCCCGCGTGGTCCCTAGGGAACATACTCCCGGGATAAAAAGTAGCCTATGTCCTTTCTCAGGCTCTAGACTATCTGTGTACCTCATTTAAATCTGTTCAGTAGATTTGGCGTGAAAGCGCGACAGACAGACAGACAGACAGACAGAGTTACTTTCGCATTTATAATATTAGTAAGGATAAGGATAGTAAGGATTTTTTTTAATTTATTATAAACGACTTGAATTAACAGTTAAAACCACACAAACGACTAGACTAGAGTCAAGAGCAAACACATCACAAATAAAAAAAAAAAAACGATTTATTAGTCTGTAAAAAAATAAGTTAAGAAATTGAAATCTCATAAATATGACGAAAACGCTGAACAAAGTAGTACCTAGTGTCTGCGTCTGCGTAAGTGCGCGTCATGTGCGCGTCGTTGGCGCGTTATAAAACCGCCGTGTGTAAAGGCCCTAATAATTAGACCTATTTTATACCCTCGCGGACTTATTCATACTTATATTAATTTTTTACTTTGTTTTAGTGGTTCACATGTGCTTACCCCTTCACAGCGTACCGGCGTGATGTTATGTTATGAACTGGTGTAAACAATAGACAGACATGAGATTTCTGCAATCCCAGACTATTTGCTGTCATTCACTGAGGAGTTCCGTTGCTTATCTCCGAAGTTCTTCATTAGATATTCACCAAATTGAAACAGGACCACTCCGAGAAAGTACTCATTCAAAAACTACCCAAATCGCTTCAAGTGTGCCTATAAAATTTGAAGAGTTCCCTCTATTTCTCCAGGATCCCATCATCAGATCCTGACTTGATGATACCTTTCAAACAAAAAAAAAACTTTTTTGAAGTCGGTTAAAACGAGTACTTTAATCATGTAGTAAATTATTTTTAATCGAATTCAAAAAAGGAGGAGGTTCTCAATTCTCAATAGAATTTTTACTCGAAGACGCCTTGACCGATTTGGAAAATTCTTCCATAGGGAGCTCTATTTTTATCGAAAATAGAATAAAGACTATGTTTTAAGTTAATAACGTAGCTTTCAAACAGTGAATTAATTTTTAAAATCGGTCGAGTAGTTTCTGTACCAGATCGTGACAAACAAATATAACTTTTCTCTTTATTGAATTAGTTAGAATTAGATTTTCTCTGTCTGCAATAATTTCACTTTAAAGGACACCAGCCACGTAAATTGACAAAATAAAGGACAGTTGCACTTATACCGCGGTGAGACAAGTTAAAATCGTCTATTTACGTTAGGTGGTTTATAGAATATGTCTGAATTGAGACGGTCAGGTTGACCACTGCGGCTGCTTCCTACATACATAAGTAAATTTGTCTCATCTGAAATACTTATCTGTAATGCATTTGTCGTGTACTTTCACGAATAAAACGTACTTCTGTATGTCCATCTTTTAAATGTACATGCCTTTTTAGAATAGAATATAATAGAATAGAATGTTTTTATTTCAGACCGGAGTCCATAGAGTTAGTAACAATTTTACTTAAATTCTAGAGTTAGTAGGGTATAGACACAGATAAAAATATACGATTAATTACTGTTTTTTACTTATCTGTGTTGCAACTGTTTTGTTATTCAAGCATTGCTGTTACGATGATTTAGGGATGAGCAAATGAAAAAGAAATCTATGTTTATTGAATCTATATTATTAGTAAGTATAGACAATTATATAAGTCACAAAAATATCGACACATCGAAAATTTTGCCCCATGCCTGTAGTGTGATAAAGATAAAGAAAGATAAATTTATTTGCCCAAACATGTGTACACATACATGAATAAAAACCGTGCATGCAGGATAATATAAAATTAGAAAAAGTACAGAAATGTTTGCCACATACTATGGCTTGCAAATATTGTGCATAGTAAAGAATTAATTACAAATTAGTATATTTGAATTATATCAAATGTCAATGGTAAAAACTTAACCAATGTCAAAATATTAATCAAATTTAAATTATGCCAAAACCAAAATATTAATCAAGTCAAAATTATGTCAAAATTAATTGAAATATCAATAAAAAATTAAATATATAATATAAAATAAAAATGTGTTGTGATAACATGATATTAATAGACATCTCGTTTGTTTTCTGAGCAATTTTGATTCTATTTTCACTGTTTTATGTTTTTGTATATTTTTAGATAAACTGTATAGATAATAAACATTTTTTCATGCATATGAAAAAATGTTTCCTATTTCCGTATTTTTAAGGAACGTTCACAAGCGTCGTCAAAACAGCTGTAAATTAACTAAATTTTGACGAGTTGTGACATTGATTGCCGCTGAGATGATATTGCAACTCGTACCTAATGTTTTTTAAGAACGAGAATTGACCTTCTGCAATGACGCCATCCAACGTGCAATAAGCACAACAGCCTCCTAATGCGGTCGCATCGATCTCGCAGTACTGGGCTTCCGTTGAGTGGGTTTGGGATGCGTCCTGGTTGACGACGAGCCTCGTTGAGGCGTATACACTTTCTTAATAATTTTGGGTTTTGGTGTTGTCGATGACGGCTCCTCTTTAAAATCCTTCGCATCAATGTACATAATGTTCTTATTTTTGATACTGCATTCCTCATCTTTTACTTCTCCACAAAGACACTTGCCGGCATACGATGGTACTTTGTCTAGTTTGACGGTTCCGCCACCTGTCACTGCCACAGGTCTTGCATTGTCTTTGTTACCACGCTGGAATTTGTCAGGTAGTGCTTCAATTCGATGCTTATTTGGATTTGGAAGTTTCGGTTTTGGACTCTTCGCTCCTACAATCACTAGGACAGTCAAGATCACTAGAATGGTCGTTCTCATTATGAAAGTTTAACTACCTATTGTACTGGGTTTATAGTCACAAGAACTGTTTCTGTCACTGTCCCACAGCTACTGTTTGCCTCGTGTCATTAAGTGGTGTTTATATATGGTTTTCCTGTAATCTATTTTAAAATTGACTGTAATTTAATAAACATAAATTTATTTATTAAATAGCAGTAAATTTCGTCGGTGATTTTCCTTATTTGCCAGTACATTTCATTTGAAAACAACAGGGAATATGCATGAAAAAATATTTGTTATCTAAACAGTTTATTTAAATAAATACAAAAATATAATACCTACAATGAAAATAGAATCAAAATTACTCGAAAAACAAACGAGATATAATTATTTTAGATAAATATACCTGTCCCTCTCGCTAAAACGCTGTTTTCTATGGCAGCCGTTTAGGCGTCATGGACTTTGACGTCAAAGTTCATAATGGACTTCTCTTTCTCATTGTAGGTAATCTTTGAAGCTTTATAACTTCATCGCTAATGAAGGGATTTCAAAAATAATTAGGTAATTGTTTACTAGCGCTAATAAGTATCTCTTTGTACTAATAAAAAAATCGCATGCATATTCCGTATTGACGTAGCTGACCCGATAGACGTTTTCCTGTCCCAGGGGGGCTACTCTCTAAGCCCGAAGTCCGTAGTTTCGGGCTTAGTTGCGGGCGTATTCTAGTCCGTATCACCTACAGACTTACGATTAGTCCCAAACCCGAACTAAGAATGAAAGACAACACGTTTTTACAGTAACTGTCTAATATTGTTGTCATTATTTTTTTGTGGTTAGGTGATACGGAGCAGAATACGCCCGCAACTAAGCCCGAAACTACGGACTTCGGGCTTAGAGAGTAGCCCCCCTGATTTCATACAAAAATTCTAATTGCAAGTGGCTTTTTTTGTTTAAGTACAGCCGTTCTCAAATGATGCGCTTACCACCAAACAGCAAATCATTTTAAGGTTCCGAACAAAAAACGGAACCCTTATAGGATCACTCGGATGTCTGTCTGTCTGTTCGTCTGTCACAGTCAGTTTTCTCCGGATCCACAGGATCGATTCTGTTGAAATTTGGTACACATATGGAGTTTTGTGACCCAAAGACGGAAGCGTTACGTAAATTATAAAATTTTTAGTGTGGGTTCACTTTTGTGGGTCAAACCCGAAAACTAAAAAAAAAAATTTTTTTTAACAATATCGTGTGATATATCAAATGAAAGGGCCTACTGTGAGGGTTTTAATGATATTTTTTTCATAATTAAAAAAAAAAGTTTTTGAAATTATTTAAGAAATTAGACGAAAAATTACCATTCCCACACCTTATCTCCGAAACTACTGAACCTAAAATTTTGAAAAACATGGAGATAGTAGATCTTTACCTATACATTACAGGAAAATCTATAAGAAGTTTATAGTGTTAAAAAAACATGTTAAAAAAAATGAAATTTGTTCGGAACCCTTTGCACGCGAGTCCGACTCGCACTTGGCCAGTTTTTTTATTTATGTTTATGGTAAAACATATAATGATAAAGTAAGAGGTAGACCTAGTTTTATATGATTCGTCCTCTGCGTACAGTTGTGTTGTGGCGTGAGTTTTGTTGCGTAGTAGTCAGAAGGCGCCACGACACGACATAACGCAATAATGTAATCCTGGCTTTAAATTCAGACAACTCAATATAAAGGGGAGCATAAAAGGCCACCTGTCGCGTCATTGTCGTCTCTGCCATCTTTTCGCACTGCTATATTACCCAAGTTTGCTCGAAGCGGCATTTCAGCCCCAGTTTAAGTGAGTAACGTGTAAGATTTTTCAGATAAACTGTTTCGTCCGGAGCATAGCTTGATATGATAACCTTTACGTACTTGAAAAATAGGTTATAATTATATTATGTTATTCACGCTTGTTGGGAACAATTTTATGGCTTAAAAATTTTTAGCTAAGAGTGTTTCGGGAGAAAGTTACGATGAGTGATACTTAGGAGAAGACCTGCCAGACACAAAAAGGAAAAAGGGGGTTACAAAAGGAAAAACGCTTTGCAGTTTCTAAAGCTTTATAGCGCTAGCTATAGAGCTTTTTTGTGATTTGTTTTGTTCCTAAGCCGGCTTGTTCCTTTGGTTGGTTGTCCAACCAATGGAACAAGCCCGTTTTAGGAAAAAAGTCTCTACCATTGACTACATTCACACTGTCAAACAAATACTGCAGAAATACAAAGAATTTTACAAAACATTATATATGGCCTTCATAGCTATTTTGGTCTGGCTGCACAAGGAATACCTGGAAACATATATAAATTTAATCAGAACCATATACTCGAACAGTAAGGTAAGAATTCAACATGAAACAACCGGCCCGAATTCAAAGTGAGGAGATGTGTGAGGCAAGGTAACCTAATGTCAACCATGTTGTTCTCTGCTGTTCTGATGAATGTTTTCTGCAAACTAGACTGGTAACAGCTAGGTCTAAATGATGATGGGAAAAACCTAAGCCATCTTAGATTTGCGGATGACATAATTCTATTTGAGGAAAACCAAAATAACCTGGAAGTCATGGTTCAAGCTCTTAGCAAAGGATGTGCCAGCGTGGGTTTATCCATGAATACAAAAGAAACAAAACTGCTAACCAACTCCAAAAAAGTAAGAATTAATGTGGATGCAAAAGCATTAGAGTATGTAGATGAATACACTTATCTTGGGCAAATAATGTCACCTAAAGACCAAACAACCGAAGAAATCAACACAAGATTAGCCTGTGGCTGGCGAAAATATTGGGCGTCAAAAGAGATAATGAGATCTAGAGTCTTGGGAGTTGCTTGAGAAATAAAAATTTTCAACACCTTCATATTGCCCTGCAATACATATGAATGCGAAACATGGGCACTCACAAAATAACACAGAAACAGTCTACAGTACTGCCAAAGAGCAGAGGAAAAAGCTTGATGGGAATATGTAAAGCGGAACATGTGAGGAATGAGCAATAACCACACACACAGATATCTTGACCAAAATCGATCAACGAAAGTGGAGATGGATCGGCAATGTTTTGAGATCTGATGTAGAGAAATGAGTGGAGTAAAACAATAACAGACTGGTACCCAAGAAACAGTTCAAGGAGAAGGGAAAACAAGTAAGGAGATCGGAGGATGAGCTGAAGCTTGCATCGGAGGAGAGTAGCAGAGGTTGTGACAAAGCTCAGTGGAAAGAGCTGGAGGAGGCCTTTACCAGGAGGCACACTGAATTGAGACACTATTTTGTAACAATGCATCCAAGAACCAAAAGCAATTCAGTATAACAAGGCCATTATTATAATCTCTCTCTGAAATCAAAACATTGGGAGTTTCAACCCTGAACGTTTGAAGTCTAGAAAAACATTGGGTTGTTTGCAGATTTAACACGTTTAATAAATGAGCTATTCAGATGCGGTCGGGAGTGCTTTTTGTCTAAAGCTTCACTTTTTCGATTGTGATGGAGTTTTTAATTTACATTTTTAGTTGATATAGGTAAATTCATCATCGCCGTAAGGTTGCCTGCTTGTCGGTCTTCTACAGATTGTACTTCGGTGAGTGTGCCCAAGAACTCCACGACCTCATCCCACCGGCCCCCTTCTACCATCGGACATCCAGACGCACTGCATCTTACAATCCCTACCTTGTTGCTATTCCACCAATTCGCACTAAGCGCTTCCAAACGTCTTTTATAATACGCACAGCAAAGGAGTGGAACTCTCTGCCTACGTCTATGTTTCCAAACGGTTACAACCCTAATCTCTTCAAAGTTAGAGTGCACAGGCTCCTTCTGGGTAAGCTCGCTCCATCGTAGACTTTGTCTCTGTCATCTCTGACCTAGACTAGAGTCAAGAGCAAAACCATCACAAATAAAAAATAAAAAATCTTATTTGTGTACCTTTGGCGAAAATGTTATTTTTGTTTATATAACTCAATCGTGAACTTACATCTTGATAGTTATGTTATGAAGCAAGTTTATGCTCACGTGTAATTACATATTATTATGTAGCATTGAAACCAAACCAAATTATTTGCATTAAGGTTGCCGAGATATTTGTATGTACAGTTATCATCAGTTTTCCTCCATATATCTCGGCAACGCGGCTCTATAGGGCAATATATTTTGATTATTTTTTTGCAGTGTCATTGCAGGCCGTAAATTTGAAGGATAATAATTAAAAGACAATGGGTGACTCTTAATATCTCGGCGGCACTGGTTTTAGTGTTGCGAACCCAGAGGGTAACCAACGGAACCCTATTTCTAAGCCTCCGCTGTCCGTCCATTCGTCAGTCTGTATGTCAGCGGGCTGTATCTCATGAACCGTAATAAGTAGACAGATGAAATATTCACTAAGTGTGTATTTCTATTGCCGCTATAACAACAGATATTAAAAAATCGGCCAAGTATGAGTTGGACCCGCCCACCGAGGGTTCCGTACAAAGTAGCTACAAATTACTTTAAATAAAGACTGTATTTCGTTATGATTTAACTACAAATGTATATTTTCAGACTTCTCCCTGTACCTGTAGTATAAGGCGATATTGCATGCCAAAATTCATAGTTCTAGGTCAACGGGAAATATTCTATACATTTTGATTCCCTTGAGAGTGTGGAAATATACGTTTTTTGCGGCATAAACGACCGTATCTTTTTTTAAAGTTAACTTAGAAGTTTGATTTTGCCACAGCTGCAAGGGGCCATAGACCTAAGTATATAGTTTTTAATTTCAACTCGATACCTCCACGTGTTCCCGAGATAAACGGTCTTGACAGACGGATGGACAACAGAGTGATCCTATAAGGGGTCCGTTGTTTTCCTTTTGAGGTACGGAACCCTAAAAATGAAAAAATAAACGAGAACATTCAAGAAACATGTTTTTTTCGGCTTATAGTACGGCATTCTTCGTGTGCAAGTCCAACATGCACATGGCGGTTTTTTTCTCTTTCAGTTGTAGTAGAGCACAGCATGCACAAATAACTGGGTGACAAACATAATCCGATTCTCTCTTCCACACTGCCCACCTCCTCCTGAGGAGAGTAGTATAGTGAAAGCTCATACAGGCACTAACCATAACAATTCTGATCCCAAATATTGTAACTGCCTCACAATCACCTTTGTCCACAACGCTAAATACCTGGGTGTTCTCATTGATGAGCATCTAACCTGGCGAGCCCATACCGAAACACTGACCAGTCGTATCAGAAAACTAATTTATATTTTCAATCAGCTCAGATATTCGGCTGATCCTGAGACCCTGTTTCTTGTTTATAGAAGCCTCTGTGTTAGTGTCCTCACTTATTGCATTCCTGTCTGGGGAGGAACCCACAAAACATTATTGCTGCAGGTTGAACGAGCACAGAGGGCTATATTAAAGGTTATGCGGTTCAAACGCAGAGACTACCCTACTGCTTTGCTCTATTCCGAGTCCCAAGTACTCACAGTCCGCCAACTCTTCGTTCTGCGAGCTATACTGCGTCGGCATTCCTCTCTTCCACTGGAAAAAAAAAACAATCAAAACGTAAAGGACTCCCAGTCTGTGAACCTGTACGATGCCGGACGAAATTCGCAAGCCGTCATTACACTGCTCTAAGTGGACGTATCTACAACAAAGTGAACAGCCAAATAGACATATACGCCTTGCCCAAACATAAGTTAAAATACAAACTCACTAGTTGGCTGCTAAGCCTATCATACGAGGACACTGAAGACATTCTTGGCATTATATCTTAACACGTTTTAACATTAATTTATTGGACTCAAACAGATAACACAACCTCACACTGTATACAACAAACTCACACAATAAATCACACACACAACTCCTTTCATAATTACTTATAAAATTTTACACCCATTCACATCATAGTATTCCTTGTTGTCTATTGTCACTAGTACGTAAGTAATTAGACATAGTAAAACGGTGTGGAGACCTGGTGACCTGAAACACAGGCCATGGGCCTAGCTTAGGCACCAGTCCCCACAATATTTTCAGTGTTGTACCTACTACTTGGCAATTAATATATGTAATTTTTTTTTCTGTAAATATTGTGGTGAAATAAATAAAAAAAAAAAAAAAAAGCATAATAAAATAAATCCCACAAAAAAACAGGATAAATCATTCAGTTCAATTAAATGTATTTTAAAACCTGACGCGTCAGTAAATTACATTTTAACGGGTAATAGTGCAGGAAAATTAGACCGAATAATTCGTGTAGTTTTAATAATTGGTACAGATGTTCTTTGAGGTGTCCCGATAAATATACTAAAAGTCCCCGAGTGTGGGAAAGGTATCTTCCTTTAGTTTTTTGCTTGTGTCTTCAAAACCATTAAAATATCTCTTTACTCACTTCTACATAAATTATCTACATTAATGTTTCTATAAATTATGTATCGTACATTTTACTATAGCATCAATACTTTAGGAGATAGCGGGTACCTAAAATTGATAAAATAAAATTTCTCATAAATCATACTAAGACGAATGGTAATTTCTGAACCAGAGTTTTTTATGTCATCTAAAGTAGAGTAAGAATATTTTTTATTTTAGATTTTTACGGCTAGCGCATAAATTCAAGCCCACAGATTCAGGCGTGTCTCTAAGGAGGTCAAGCGCACTATATTTAGTGCTTACTGCACGTCTTTTTACTCCTGCAGTCTGTGGGCTCATTATACTCAGAAATCATACAGCACCCTTCGAGTCCAGTACAATGACGCTTTCAGGGTGCTGATGGGGTTGCTTCGATACTGCAGTGCATCGGGGATGTTTGCTGAAGCACACGTTGACTGCTTTCATACTGTGATGCGGAAGCGGTGCGCATCCCTGGTCAGAAGGGTGCGGGGCAGCGCCAACAGCATCCTGTCCATGATAGCAAGCAGGCTAGATTGTGCGTTTGTGATCCACTGTTCCAGAGTATCAGCTGGGCCTGTCACCTTGCAGCAGTGACGTCGCAATCTGTTTTGGTTTTTTGTATTGTTTTGTTTTGTGTTCTACTAACATAGTTTTTAAGTACATTGTTACTAAAACTAGTCTTGTTACTTGAAATAAATGTTATTAAATATATGAGCTTGAATATGTCATCAGCAGACAAAGTTTCGAAAAGTTATTTTGCATCCGATCGTGTTTGAGCTGTTGTGAATGATTAAATAATAGAAACAATTAGCATAACAATTCAATAAAAACAACAAAGATATACAAAATTAAACAAAACAATACAAACAACAAAATATTTAGATGTCAATCAATATTTTTGAATTTGAATAAAATCAAATAATCAGGTGATAAAAATAATCAAAAATGATCAAACATAATAAAATAAATCAAAATAATCGAAAAAATAAAAGAATAAAAAATAATCACACTAACCAAAAATAATCACAGTAATCAAAAATAATCAAAATAATAAGAATAATTAATCACTAAAACAATCCTTACATATTTATTATTAGAATTACCTCATAGTAAGTCCGTAATAAGTAATGTACAAACGTTACCGAACCAATAAAACAATATAATCGAATGTCACTTACTCATACAAACACATATTATGACCCCAATTATATTAGTAGTAGTTATATTAACTATGTAATTTGAGTTAGGCAATTACTGAATGCCAAAGCCATTGGAATTCAGTCGGACGACCTTGTCAGTCGACTGTAATCAACCAATTTGTGACGATCGCCCTTTCAATTAGGTGTGAAATGTTTAGTTGCCAATTTTGTTTTACATTTTAGTGAAATAGAGGTGCGAAAATCATTTTTATTTTATAAGTTTAAACCATGGTTTATCCATTGGTCAAGGCTGTCATTTGCACGTTACGAGAGTCAGAAGACTGAACATCTGACGACCAGTCTTACCAAATAAAATGCTGGTATTCAAAATGCGCTAGCATTTTGTCATAAATATTGGGACTTAAGTAACTACTAGGTTCATGTTTTACATCATCGATAAACATTTTGATCTTAGGAACTTCTGGTCCGATTTGAAAAAATCTTTCAGTGTTAGATAGTCCATTTATCAAAGAAGGTTATAGGCTATATATCATCACGCAATAGGAGCGGAGCAGTAATGAAAAATGTGACACAAACGTAGTTGCGCGGGTCAGCTAGTCATCGATAAACCGCATCTCGAATAGTGTTTTATCTTAAATAATTGCCAAATATTATTATATATTGCCAATTCGGTAGAAAAATACTGTGGTAAAACCAGTTCATTTTTTCGCAACAAATCTACAGACATGATGACCTTTTACGAGCTAATGTAGCGTAAACAGGAATACATAATGTCGTTTTTGCATAATTCATTAACAAAAAGCTCTCCTCTTATATTTATTAACATGCTCTCGTACTATGTTCGGGACAATTTCAAAAGTAATTTAGCATTCAAACGTTTTCGGCCTGTTTTATTTAGCTTCCGCTTGTTTTAGAATTCTGTAAGTCCAAATGAAAAAATGAAACCCTTTTAGGATCTTTTCGCTGACATCTCCCCCTTCATTATTTATTTCCAAAACTACTGAGCATATTTTGTAAAAATACAGTAAATCTTTTTTTAATTAAGTCTGTAGTTTTAAAATAATAATGTAAAAAGTATTATTTCGTATAATACTTTTTACATTATTATTTTAAAACTGGAGCCCTCTGCGCAAGGCAGAATCGCACTTGACCGGGAAATTCTTCTCTTTGTAAAAATACTCAGAACTCGGACTTCGGACCTCTTAAGGTTACATCGGTGTTACAGGCCGTAATGTAACACCCACTGCGAACATGTTATGTAACGCCGTGTCTTAAAATCCGTGAAACATGCAAGACACTCTCAGTGAAATAGTCTGACGACAAGGTTGTGTTGGTATCTTTGATTCTAGTAAATTATTGTTTCATATAAATTTAATTATAAACCAAATACAGTTTTGTCTTTTTCTCATTCCATGTTTTTCAAGAAATAAACACAATGTATCCAAGAATTGACGCGTGTGGCACGTGCGCTCGTGACGATTTGTCGCTGCGTACCACCTGCGTAGCGTACTGACTGAATCGCGTAACTCTCAAAGGGATTAGACAAAAAGCCGACAAGCAGCGGGCGCCGGGCGGAGCACTCGAAACGAGCAACAGGCGACTCGTTGTTGTGAGCGTTTACAAGTATATTTTTAAATAAATATTTATGTATCTCATAATCATATCATCATCATATAATAAAACTAGCTGTTGCCCGCGACTTCGTTCGCGTGGAAATTTTTAATGTGTAATGTATAAGAACGGACCACCTGATCAAAATGTGATCAATGTGGTGATGACTATAAAAGGTGTTCTTTTTGGCGCTGTAATTTGGGCGGTAGAATTCCTTAACAAAATTAAACGGCGTTAAGGCGATCCACTCGTTCTTTGACGACTGCACTGCCCTCTCACACAACCAGTCTTCATTGTTTATATTAATCTCCAAATTGGGGAAAACGTGCAAGATAAGGTATCTTCTGTAGCCACTGTATGAGAAAATTCTTCTGCGTCCGATTCCAGATGACCTTTTCCAATTTGCAGCTGCTTACTCGCAAAGACTACGGTTCAACTCCTTTCATCTTCTGTGCGACATTGTGCACTCGTCCCATACACGTCGTCGTCGTCGTCGTTTTGCACTGCTGCAAAAGGACTCCCTGGCCGCTGTTTTTGATAATATTGCATGTTGGGGTATCTTTGCTTGCAAGATTAAGCGGCAACTTATAAACGGAATGAGCAGTCCGACCACCGCTAAGCAAAGTTGCAGCAATGCCCGAGGAAGTCACAGCCAGAGCTATATTGCAGCCCGTGCGGAGTTGGACCAGCAGAAGATTCAGCACAAACTTACCCGTACCTGGTACGTCAAGAAGGAACAATCCCCCTTTCCACTATTTACTCGGCGCAGAATCGTTTCGTAGTCTTGACGCTGTTCGAGAACTAATCGTGGTGTCATTTCATGACATGCACTTCTAAAACCGCGGTATAGTAGTTTAACTCCATTACAAAATCGCTTGACAATTCCTCTCTTCGCTGCCATTTTCCAGATATCAAACAGGTTCCTAACTTTGGCTGTTGAGCGTCAAAGGATGGCTTCGGCAACATAATTCGTTCTTGACCATCTACGGGTTTAAGCACCTGGAAACTGGTCGGGCCCAGTCAGTCAGTTCTGAAGTGCACTTCAGTTATTTCTGTCCAGCAAGGGTTGCACGTGAATGTATTGAACAGGTCTGGTCGCCCGTAGTTACTTACAAAATAATGATGAGGCCCATGGCCCCATGGTCATCAGGTCAGTATCTGATGATGGAATCCTGGAGAAATAGAGGGAACTCTTCAAATTTCAAAGGCATACTTGAAGCAATATGGATATTTTTTGTAAGAGTATTTTCTCGGAGTGGTCCCAAATTGAAATCAATTTAGTGAAGATCTGATGGAAAACCTCGAAGACAGAACTGAACTCCTCATTAAATTGAAGCAAATGGACCTGGATTGCTGAAATCGCATCAACCAATAATTAACAATAAAGTAGGAATTAATCTACATTCAAAAAATAAATAAAATATAAATATTTATAGTACTTAAAGTAGCAAGTGTTTATGTAATTAAATAATTCTAAGTTTAATTTAAGCGGTGCGTTTTTTATATTGTGCTCACACCATAATTTACATTATGTTTTTATACGTGAGGATTTGTTATTGGCTTGCTGGTGACTACGGTTTCCTATTTTGTTTGTCTTTATTAGCTGTAAGTCCTCCATGTACTAAATAAATAAATAATTGTATGTTGTGTACGCACATGTGATTTTCGATATAGTTCTCTCTGAAAAACAAGAATAAATCTATGCCACGGGAACAGTAAAGATTTTCGGGATAAAAAGTACCCTATGTCCTTTCTCAGGTTCTAGACTATCTGTGTACTAAATTTCATTTAAATCGGTTCAGTAGTTTTGGCGTGAAAGCGCGACAGACAGACAGACAGAGTTACTTTCGCATTTATAATATTAGTAAGGATAGTAAGGATTAATAATAAATATTATAAAGAAGAAAGATTTGTTTGTTTGTTTGTATTGAATAGGCTCCGAAACTACTATACCGATTTGAAAAATTCTTTTAGCATTGGATAGCTACATTATCAGGGAGTAGCATAGGCTATATATTATCCCCGTTATCCCACGGGAACGGAACTACGCGGATGAAACCGCGTGACGTCCACTAGTATATCATAAAAAGCTCGTAGCTAAAGAATTACAGTCGCACCTGTCGATCTTCAAGGGTCGATCTTCAAGGTTACGCAATGCTTGCCAAGGTTGGTCTGGGGTGACCGTCTTAACATACTGAGTTTTCTCCATGCCTCGAAAAGCACGTTAAGTTATTGGTCCAGGCTGTCAGTTAAAGATCTTTGGCAGTCGTTACGGATTGTCAGAAGCCAGTAAATCTGTCTCCATTATTGCCAAGAACTACCGTGTTACCCAGTTAATGGGTTGTGGGGGTCTGTTAGGCAGCCGCTTTACGTAAAATACTGGTATTCACCTGAATTCGGATTGACTGGAAGCCGATCCCAATTTCGTTGTAATAAGTCGACCGTTAAAATTATAGGCATCGTCTTTACTAATCAGGCTTCCAAACTTCTGTATGGAAAAACGGAATCCTTATAGGATTTCTAGCTGACTCGACAAACGTTGTTTTGCCACAGACAAAAAACACCCAACCTCCTATTCTCATACCTACCGAATATACACACAAAAATTTCATGAAGATCGGTCGAGCCGTTTTGGAGGAGTTCGGTAACAAACACCGTGACACGAGATTTTTATATATTAGATTAGGATTGCTCGGTTGTCCGTCTGTCTGTCCGTCTGTCACAGCCGATTTTCACATACTTATTATTGCGCAAGACACCCCTAACTGGCTATTCGAGAACCGAAGGAGTCTCGGTTTGTAATAGCACAGTACATAAATAGTATTTACACAAGGAACAAACGATCGGAATCACTCACTCGCACATGCAACCGCGTTTATCATTGATCGCGGAACCATCACGCTTACCAATAGTATTATCATTTTCAGGTTACAAAAAGCTTGGTTGACAACCCTAGCACCCGCTGGAGTGTAGTTTTAATTTTAATCTACACTAATATTATAAAGAGGAAAGATTTGTTTGTTTGTATGTTTGTTTGTTTGTTTGAATTGAATAGGCTCCGAAATACTGGACCGATTTGAAAAATTCTTTTAGCATTGGATAGCTACATTATCAGGGAGTAACATAGGCTACATATTATCCCCGTATTCCCACGGGAACGGGAAATACGCGGGTGAAACCGCGTGACGTCCACTAGTTTCAAATAAGGGGGCCTAGGTGAAGTATTGGACGTTATACTGTGATAATATATACCATCTACTACATACCGAGGCTCCTCCGTGTCGGTCACCCATCCGCGAAGCGGCCTCGGCAAAAGTTGTTTAACCTTGGAGATCGTTCCGTGCGGCTGTCGTGATTAAGCCACCGGCTCATCTTAAAAGCCTAACCAGACCGGCTTAATCACGGCGCCTGGCAGCCCCTTACCCGACAAACTTTGTCAAAATGATTCTAAGATAGAATATAGGCAATAGGCCCTCAGATGTCGATAACCATTACATCAGCGAATTTTCGCTAGTTACATTTGAACCTGTATATTAAAAACTACTATATAATCAAACGATACTTACTCACTTTACACGAAAACGACATTTGTCGAAAAATGCGGTTCTCCAGTTACCGGACGATTAAACGAATACACAGATTTTGTAAAAAGTTCAAAATAATCTTTACGACGAAAATTGGTAAAAATCATTTTTACGGCTTTCACGTGGCCGGTCACATGTTGTCAGGCGGGAAAATGCTCAAAGAAATTGAAAATGTTGAAATTGTTTCCGTGAGTTCCCGTTCTAGTAGGTACTGGAGAGACCAACACGTGGAAAGACTCCGTGTCGACTGTGTCTTTGTCACAAGAGAGAAAGTTAAACTGAAGTTAATTGTGATAACAATCTTGCGAAATAAAGCTAAAGAAATACTAGGGGACAAAATTTTCCTCAACACGACGCGCAACTCTCAAATCTAAGTGCTTCCCAGTGACCCGTACCACCGCAACTTTTTACGAGATGCGGGACTTGTTGCTTGCTTCCGCTCCAAGAGTGAGCGCACGCGCGATATATGTGTGGGACATTCCACGTACTTGCTGAAGGACATGTTCCGCAACATGTTGCTCTAATTATCCCCTAATGTATCTTTGGCTTTAATACTGAGCTACGGTGCTACGGCGTAGCACGGCTCGTAGGAACTTCGTAGCTGTAGACACGACAGTTACGCAGCTACAGCGTAGGCAGCTACGAAGCTCGAAGTATTGCTTTTAGTATTACTCCCACTGTTATGAAACTTTGCCCACCCACGACATATTATTCTTAATTATGAGTAATTAACACCTTGTACAATGAGCACTAAGTTCGCAAATGTCGTAATCTATAATGATATGTAAATAAATACAACTTAAATGTTGCTGGCTGGTAGGCGAATCAGTTGTGAACAGTTACACTGATTTAGAATGTTGTAGTAATATTCGTAATAGTCCCAAACAAATGATTTGAGAAAAAGTCTCTATAAAAAATATTTCCCGGAAAATTGACAAATTCTGGGAAATTTGACAGTGTTTTTCTGTGGGAATATTTTTTTTTAAATCAGTTCGGATAGAGTGATGTCTTTAGGGTCAGGTAGATCTCAACAAGTGCAAGTATTTTTTATGTGTGAGTTTAGGGCAAAACAGTACAGGTTTTTTTTATTACTTTTCCTATTTTTTCAACTATTATTCAACGATTTTACGACACTGTGACGTAGGAGGTTATGTAGGTACGAGCCTTTATACATGCTGGCAGGTTATGTTCTATCAACCTTTTAAGTTAAAACCGTTCAAGTTAAAATTACTAGTTTAATTAAATAACTTACAGTATAACTATTTTCTTAATTTCGCTCGGCAAAGATCACGTTTCAATGATTAAATTTATGGTGTATAAAATTTTTGAATATAGATATTAGACTATACTCTGTATAAGAGGGAATGAAACCAAACGGAAATCAAAACATAAGTACTTTATTCTGAATTCAAATTATTATACACGATAAATGTGATGGACATGGAAATTAGCAATCGTTTGTATTTAGAAACGCGATGATTACAGAGGGACATTAAGACAATAGTTGTACTGTCACTGTACAATGGTCACCACATCATCGCTTACCATCAGGTGAGACAGTGGTCAAACGTATGCCTATCAATAAAAAAAAACACCTTTGCAAGTAATTTATTCCTGCCAGGGTTGCGGAATTTGTTCGAAAGAGTCACCGCGGCACTGGAACACAAAGGGCACTAGCAGGAACACGGATGGGTTTAGTCAGTAAGAGTCTGACACTCCCATCCGTTATACCCAGAGCGGAAGGAGTCATACCTATAAACACACACTATAACAAAGAATAATGTTTACATACTTTAAAAAATATATAAATATTGCGTATAGTCCATTGATATATAAAAAAAACCCAAGATACACACTCAGCATCTCAAAAACGTCCGCAAAAAACAAGCGCAATATGTATAATTGTGCGCTAGTTTCAAACAGTCTCGCATCGCTCGCCATACTGCACTGCTTTGTAAAAACAACTTTAAGCGATCCGTGTAAGGTTGAATTTGCAAAAAAAATTGAGCATCACTCGCCATACTGCACTGCTTTGTAAAAACAACTTTAAGCGTTAAGGTTGAATTTGCAAAAAAAATCTTATAGTATAACTACACACAACTCACACATGATACTTGAAACATGTCAGTTTTTGACGACAGTTTCGAGTGTTGCATCTGTTCGAGACTGTGCATCTTGGGTTTTTTTATATCAATGGTATAATCACATGTTTCTACAAAATACAAATAAAAAGACGAGCTTCACAAAGTTTCGCATCCACACTCACAGCTTGCGTTGTGTTGTCTATCCGTGCGAAGCCAACAACCGAGCCATCGCCCGACGACGGATTGGGTTCACGCTAAATAAACACTACCTGCCACTGAGAAATGCTCACGAGGTGTTCTTTGATAAAATCGACTATATTGAAAGAGGAACTGAAAAGAAAAATATCGCACTGCGCTGTAGAAACGGTGGATGCAATCAAGTATACGTTTTATCTCATGACTCGTGATAATAGTCTGTTGGCTGTTTTTTAGTAACGTCAGCAAGATTGAATGAGCCTTATTTATAAATAATCTAACGATATGGTTAGTTTAAACACTGATGTCATTCACTAAAACGGAAGCTCATGGACATGTGCATTCTTCCCACCCTTACCTACGGAGCTCAAACATGGTCTCTCACCAATCGTCAAACTCCGCAATTGCAGTCTACTGGGTGTCAAACTCACAATTCGCATTAGAAACTCTATATTTCGGACGTTGGCCACGTTGGCGAGGTTAAATTGGAACTGGGCTGGACATATCTGCCGCATGTCGGAGGTGCAGTGGGCAAAGATACTACACAGTGGATTCCAAACGCAAGGAAACGTCTACGGCCTAGAAAGAGAAGGCGGTATGAACTAGATTATTTCCCAAAGGACAGGCCTACAGAAGACCGGGGAAAGTGGGAGGAGGGAAGGGAGGTCTTTGCCCTGAAGAACAGGCTCATAATAAATAAACCCACCAAGTGCGAGTCGGACTCGCCCACCGAGGGTGCCGTACAAATTTGTAGGCTCATCTGCCTAACCTTTTCATCATCTGCCTAGCATTTTCCCAACTGTATTGGGGTCGGCTTACAGTCAAACCGGATTCAGCTGAATACCAGTGTTCTACGTGGAGCGACAGTCTACCAGACCTTCACAACCCTTTAATTGGGGAACACGTTTGTAGATACATATTACTTTAAATAAAGACTATATTTTTATGATTAAATTACAAATGTACATATTTCAGACTTTTTTCTATACTTGTAGTATAAGACGGTATTAATTGCCAAATTTCATAATTCTGGGTCAACGGGAATTACCCTATACATTTTGATTCCCTTGAGAGTGTCGAAATATACGATTTTCGCGGCATAAACGGCTGTATCTGTTTTTTACGTTAACTAAGAAAGTTGATTTTTTCACAGCTTTAAGCGACCGTAGACCTGAGTAATGGTTTTAACTTTAATTTGATACCTCGACGCGTTCTCGAGATAAAAGGTCTTGACAGACGGACGGACGGAAAATAAAGTTATCTTATAAGGGTTCCGTTTTTTCTTTTGAGGTATGGAACCCCAAAAAAAAAAACTGTGTTTTAAAAATTTTAGGTAAGGAGATTTTGTGTAAAGTGTCACATCTATAATAAGTATTTAAACTAATCATACCGTTAGATGTTATGTTTCGGTGAACTAATTATATTATAATTAGTTTTTTTTTTTTATAAATAGGAATACAGCTTTCTTTGGATCAACAAGACCTTTAAATTCGTAGCTTTTATAATGCGAACCTTATTTAAGCACAATCAGAGAGCCAATTTTACTAATGTAAAGCAACGTTCGCATTCGAACAGAATTGGCACTCAAAACAATATTCCAAGAAATTGTATCTTAGAACTTGATCACAAAGAAACCATTTAACCTTACCTGGTATTTTGTCTTTGAACTGCGTATCGTTAATAAGGCATAATAGTTAATTTCTATGAAATCCTCATACGTATGTATAATGGCAGCGTGCGACCGGCGCCTATCGTGGTCGCGGTGGGCGACGGCGACACGTCTGCCATTTTAACGACGTGTTCTATCACAGGAAATCCGCTTCAAGCGCTCTACGAGCTCTGTTCCTTAGACTCCAGACATTACATATTATGAACCTAGCAGGAAAGAGCCCCATTTTCGAAACTGCAAGCTTTATTTTTCAAAAATGAAAAAAAATTGTGTGTGTGAGTGACTCGACGGACAAACTGCATCCAAAACATTGATGTATTAAAATATATGAATGATCCAAAAACTGCTTTATGCAAAACTGTCGCATCGTAATCGATACCAATTAAGGGACGGAATAAAAGCGAACTCGCAAACAATTTCACAAATGATTGGTTGGCCAGCGAGGCGTTGAATGAAAACAATGTCGCATCAATTAATGCAGCGATAAGCTTCCGGTAATTAAATGAACGTTTTCGTTTTTTGTCAGTCTCACTAATTGTGACTTCTTTCATTCTTGGAGAACTGTCTGTCTGTTGGATGCATGTGTCCCTCAAGTACATACAGATACTACCATCATAGTTTACATCCACAAGTCATATCATCATCTATTTCTAGTCTAGCTTTGGCGGCGTTATGCATGTTCTGCTACTCATTACTGTGGGGCAACTCGTACCCAGCGGCCATTATACATGTCATTTCAAAGAATATTTTTATTTTGTTCTGTTTTCCATTACCTAAAGTTCACATTGAAACATGCTTCAATGCTCTTAATTAGTGCGAACGTGTTTACGTAAGCCCGGGATTAATATGCAGAAACTAAACGTGCGGGGAACGAAAAAGTTCGGCTTGTGTTTGCTTGGAATTTAAATTTGGGAACAAAGGCACCGGGGTAATTTGACTCGCTTTCATAGGCTCGTTAGGTATTCGCTTTAATGAAGGAAGCTTTTCAATTTATAAAATTTCTATTTTTGGATCTGTACGTATTGGTGCGTTTTACAAGGGTTGGATGCAAGAGATTATACGCGGCTCAAACGATTTGTCTGTTTTTATTTGGTTTAGTTCGTAATTGTGAGGATAAGGTTTGTATGAATAAAATTTTGGAAAATCCAGTGTAAAATAAATTGCACACACAGGTCGCTGTAAATTGATAATGGTGAAATATGAACATACGATAAACATTATTCCACTCAAACCAACCATTTGATGCGTATTATACCTACACTCCAGTTTCTGAGATTCCGGTCTTATTAACTTGTAAAGTGGATTGCGGTTTCTCTTCTTACATTTCAGATTACATTTAAGCATCGTACTCAGATATATTTGAATAATAAGGGCTTCTACTATACGATTCCGTGACCGCATTTTCCGTTTGATCCGTCGCGTTTCCCGGCAGTATCAACCTGCCTTCAGAACATTTTTCTGCTGAATTTCTTAGACGTTTTCCTTATAAAAATATTATGTAAACTTATCGCGACACGAATACGTGGTTAGTTTACCGTGCCTACATGATTTTTATACGCTGCCTGTGTTTGAAAATGAACCTCTATGATTTTGATAGATTGTGTATTTTTGTGTTATCGAATAACTTGCACTGCGATATTTTCTTTTTGTATACTTTCATTGTTTTTATGGACGGTAACATTAATTAACAAGTGTTCTTAGAAAATAAGATTCTATATATGTACATACTACTTTGTCATCAAAACGATGCGAGTACAAAAATGTGGCTTTGCATTCATGTTTTGTAATGTTAAGCAATGAATGTTTCTTCCAAGCTTTTCCGGTTTTATCTACTAATGGTCCTTGTTTACTATAACTTCGCCGTCTTGGTGATATTTTTGGATCATTTTTGTGTTTTTGGGTCAGTAAATGTAATTTAGATCTTACATCAATGTATCTACAATTCAATTTTATTTGTTCCAGCGTTGGCCGCAATGCCGCGCTGCTACATGGTAAAGAAAGGTGTGCAGCGGCACGAAGGCCCCCCACCATGCAGTCCCACAGAGGCGAGCGTGGCGCCTCCGTGCTACAGCCCCGCCGAGCATTCTGCCCTCACAGGTAAGGCTCACGTCTATAACGAAAAGTCGCTGAGCATTTTCCCCTCACCGTTTAGGGTCACAGGTAGAACGGTCTCACAGAGGCGGGTTTGGCTCCTTCGTGCGTAAGCCCCGCCGAGCATTCTGCTTTCACAGGTACATATATATAACTTAGCCTCACCGAGCACGTGGCCCTCTCCGTTACCCCTAACGCTACCCCTGGGTCCCTTGTACAACAGTCCCACAAAGGCGAGCATGGCGTCCCCTTGCTATATATGCATTCCGAGCATTCTGCATTCACAGGTATGGGTCACGTGCATAAAATAGCCTCGCCGAGCACTTTGGCCTCACAGGTAGGGTATGCTAAGTGTGGATCTGCAGGGTGGCTATCTATGTAAATGACTCATTTTCGCTTAACTTTAATTTTTCAATTTTCCTACGCTGCATTTTGACGAAGTGTTTAAAAAAGTTGGCATGAAAACGCCATCTTTTTCTTTACCATTATACATTTTATTGGCCGTTATATATGGCGACAAAGCTCTTTAGGAAGTCATTCAGAAAAAGCTGAAAATAAAAAAGGTTAGTTTATTATTCAGTGAGTGTATTCAAACTAATCACGTATGATTGAAATGCGGTGAGGTTGCTGATCAAAACATTGTATCGTATCCTATAGGGCTTGTTCAGATCAAACTTTCCAATCAAGCCAAGCGTAGTAGCTCCGCGCCACATTTTCTCTCAACAGCTGGTTGGACACAGCTTTAACGTGATCATATACAATAGAAGGCTCTCGGGCTGGAATGCCACAGGCGGCTGAATGTAGCTGGTACAACAGGTTGATCGCGTGTCGCAGTCGTAATACTAAACAAGCTAGGCTACTGCCCAATGGTACATGACTGGCTAGTGTTTGTGTATGATGCATTTCGCGGAAAATGTTGATTGCGCGATGTAGGATTTTCTGGAACGTGTGACTTGAGTACTTCGCAGTACGCCAGTGGTATAAATGTCGCCACAACCTTTACTATTATTAACTTGAATTTTAACCCACCTTTTAACTTAACGTGTATCATATAATCATACCACCAGCTATTCTTTTTTAATAATAAAATACACCTTGACAGTGAAGACAAAGTTTTAGTGATAATAGAAACCTAATTAAAGTCAAAATTCTTTATTGCGAACTAAGTGTCGGGTAGGTACAGGACAGATGTTAACAAAAATAGGAAGGTTCTTATAACTTAGTTGCCTGTTTAGGCATTGCAATTAAAATTGAAACATATATTTCTTCATTGAATATTATAGATAACTTACGTAATAGTATATTAATTAACATTTTTCATAAATTTTACATTTTCACATTATTTTGTATAATTTACATATATCCCAGTATACTTTGTTTTACATCTCTTTTATCTTATGTATAATTATTTTTTTTCGAAAAATTCTTTTATAGAATAATACGCCTTATTAATCAGGAAGTCTTTCAGCTTTCTTTTAAAAATACCAATTGACTGTAGGTTCTTAATGTCTCTGGGTAGCTTATTATATGTTTTTATGCCCATACAAAATATACTATTGCTATAAACTGCAGTGTGGGCTGTTTTATTGCGTAATGTATTTTTAAGTCTACTGCTTCTTTATGTGTCATAGCTACTGATGTTCGATTTAACTAAAATTGAGGCCGCGTAGATATATAGAGCAGGCAGGGTTAATAACTTGAGGTTTATGAAATAAGGTTTACATGATTCAGTTTGGTGTATCCCACATATTGATCTGATGCACTTTTTTGTGCCCTGAACGCAATTTCCCTATCAGTTGAGTATCCCCAATATAGTATCCCATAAGATAAAGTGAATCCGACATAGGCATGATAAGCACTAAGTAGTGTGGTTTGGTTAGATACTTTTTTGAGCATATAGAGGGCATAGGAGAACTGATTCAACTTGCTACATACACTATTTACATGTGTTTTCCATGACATATTAGAATCTATATAGATACCCAGAAATTTTGTATTAGTAACCTCAGATACAGTTTAATTATTGTATTTAATAGATAAAGGAATTAATTTTGCGTTTTTATTTTTGAAATTCATGTAATGGGTTTTATTAAGATTTATTTTGAGGTTATTTACTGCAAGCCAATTTATTTATAGATAGGGAGTCATTTATATCTAATTCATGATTTTATATTTTTATTATTTGTGAAAAGAGCTGTGCTGTCATCTGCGAATATAACCATGGGGAAGCGTATAGCGTTAGGTAAATCATTTATATAAATGAGAAAATTACATACCTAGAACTCTCTAATAAAAGACTAAAGTCCCACAAATTCCAGCCTGGCAACTTATAATAATTTAATTCTATCTTACAAATATGATCGTACAAAATATTAATTAAGGTAAGGAAAGGCCCTGTGGGCGGCCTATCTCCCAAAGCAAGAAGATTTATTCTCTCGTAAAAGTATGAGTACCGTAACGAGGTCTCGAATATAACCCAAGGACTAACGGTAAACGTGACTTATCAGAAAAATAAGTCAATTAGGTTACGTATATAAGTTGTATATGCATGGATGTAAAATGGATAATATTCTCCTTTACTCAATACTACGAGTATTGAGTAAAGAATTTGTTTTCCGCAACAAGTGGATACACGTCCTGGGTTTCCAGGTGTATTTATTGGCATGTTTTCAAAAAGTGAACTGCGTTGTTTATTTGGTAAGTCTTTGCATCAGGTTAGGTTCTTTGTAATTCATTGATAATTTTTCAGTGGATGAAATAAGGTACTCAATAATATTAATGACTAGCTGTGAATATATTCGACACCTGCACGGAATAACATTGTGACTCATATTTAGTAACTTTCGAGGAGAGCGCGTCAAAGATTTAAAAAAATGTCTCAGAATTCGGTTAAGTCGAAATGCCAGCCAACCTTGAAAATTTGAGCATGCGAAGGAATAGCTACACTTTCGTATGATTATATGACATATACAACCTGTAACAGAATAAACGCAATACCTCTTAAGGGGTCATTGAACTCAACATTATGAACAACTTTCACTATGGGACCAACACTGAAATCACGAAAAAAAACGTCTCCCCCATACATTTATGTGCGCATAACTCGTCAAAATGTACTGAATAGCTGATTTATTTTCGCGATTTCGGGATTAGTCCAATAGTAAAAGTTGTTCATAATGATGAGCACAATGACCCCTTAAGAAGTATTGCGTTTATTCTGTTACACGTTGTATACTTATCTATTTAAGACTTTTTATGAGTTACAATGACATTCTATAAGGTATGCTGTATAAATTGACATTGTAAATTGTAACTCAGACATACAATCGCATAAAGTGTGTTAAGGCTTATTGAATACTAGCTGACCCGCGCAACTTCGTGTGACTCACAATTTTCATTACTACTCCGCTCCTATTGGTCGTAACGTGATGATATGTAGCCTATAGCCTTCCTCGGTAAATGGGCTAACTAACACTGAAAGAATTTTTCAAATCGGACCAGTAGTTCCTGAGATTAGCGCGTTCAAGCAAACAAACAAACAAACTCTTCAGCTTTATATATTAGTATAGATATAGATGAAATAATAATTTCCAAAAACAAGAGTGTAACTTGTATTACAATGTTATACTTGTCAGATCCAGGTATTACAGGATCGTGTCAGACATACTCAGTGACGTATAACGCGATTGATTACAATCGTGGGAAATTGGGAGACGGGCAACATAAGAAATGACTCCCTAACCTAAACACAGCTGTACGTACTAACTAATATTCTGAACTTAAAAGGAAACATGAGCAGTTCCTAGGCCAGTATGTGTCGCGGCCCATGTCCGAATGAACACTGTCCCTCCAAGGTGCATATTCGACATATACCTTTGTACCTACTGCTAGATTCTACTCATCATCATCATCATCATATCAGCCGAAAGACGTCCACTGCTGGACATAGGCCTCCCCCAAGCGTCGCCACAACGACCGGTCCTGTGCGTCTTGCATCCATCGGCTAACCGCGACCTTAACCAGGTCATCGGTCCACCTTGTGGAAGGCCTTCCAACGGTACGTCTTCTACGTGATTCTACTCAACGCAAATAAACAAAGGCATTTGTGTTTCATTTTTAATCGCAGACTCATCAAAGATCCGACATACTAATAATGGCGAGCTTAAACAATGATGACGATTATGTGTAACTAAATATATCCTTTTATTATTTGCAGTTGTCACTCACTTATCATGTTTTTACTCTGTCAAAATCTTTACGCAAAGGAATTTTTTACAGCACGAATATGATTGAAACTTGAAATTGCCTTAAACTGAGTTACGATGTTATTCCATGCAGGTGTCGATTATAGCCTATGACACTCACAAATAACGTGGCTTTCTATTGGTAAAAGAATTTACAAAATCGGTTCAGTAGATCCAGAGATTACTGCCTACAACCTCATAAACTCATAAACTTTTCCTCTTTATAATATTAGTATGGAAATATAGAAGTATAGATGAACTTTAATAAGGGATCAACATACTCTGAAATTTATCTTCTATTATAAAAATCAGTTACTGTGCGTTAGTCTCGCAAAAAATCGAATATGGCTCGACAGATACAGATAAAAAATTGAAAATAGATTTTAGGTAATACAAATTTCACCGGTACATCTCATGTCGCATGAATTATATTATCAATCAAGTGGTCGCATAATTTGATCAAATATTGAGAACAGCTTATTTTATTGATATTTTAATTTGGCCTGATAATATAAAATCTATGTATATTCGTGATTTTCATGACCTAGGGATCTAAAAAGACCACTTTAGCAGAATCGGAAAGCACATCACGCTACCTGTCACTGTCAAATTTTCCCAATCAATCTTGAACGTTAGCGATAAAGATGAAAATGAAATTTGACAGATTGTGTGGTTAATATTATGATTCTAATATGCTTCTGATAAAGTGGCCTTTTTAGACCCGCTGAAAACCTTTTTCACAACAGAATGACATATTCTCCAGAATTCTAATTCATATTTTCTAATTCATTCAAACTAAATGCAAACTGCATTTACAAACAATTTTTCTAGTTAGGAACGGTTCGTTGTATAGTTCTCATTAAAACAATTTCAACTCGTAAATTTAGTGCTAACTTGGTTAATTGGTTCCCAGTAAAAAACTGTGTAGATTCGCGTTCGTTAATATTTTTCGTTTGGACGTAGTTTACAATTTTTCAGAAGAGAAGCATTTGTATTTGTATTTACGTTAAAGAACTGACTGCCTCCTCAAAGAGAGTCATTACAACTTTAGTTAAGAGTGCACCGAGGATATGATAAGTAATTGGCGTTCGTCTGATCCCATGCTGTTATGTAATAACTATGCTCGTTATTACACAACCTTTAGTTATATAATTATAATGAGAGATATTTAAGGATTTACTCTACGAATCGAACACGATTACTTGAAGTTTTCCTGTATAGAAAAAAAAATCCAAAGTTACCGTTAAATTTGCGTAACGTTATATGTTGATAACTTTATAACATTTAGAACAGGGATGGCGAAAACGTAGTATGTGAGCACCTTTCTAAGGCTCCAGGCTTCTCAAAGTTTTATCAGCGAATACAATTGTCGAAATGCCAAAATGCAAGAGATTGATATTTCGACAGGGATTTTCGACGTTTTGTCAATCTCCTTTGCCACGCTACCGCTGGCAGAACGTCATTTGTCTAGAGCCTCATATGTCTCTATCTAGCTGACCCGCGCAATTTCGTTTGCGTCACATTTTTCTTATATGCTGCGCTCCTATTGGTCGTAGCGTGATGTTACATAGCCTTTAGCCTTTCTCGATAATGGTTTATAATTTTTCAATTCGAATAAGTAGTTCCTAAGATTTGCGCGTCCAACCAAACAAAAAATCAAACAAACTCTTCAGCTTTATATCAAAAAACCTTTTCCGCGGCTTTGCTACCGTCAACTAGCAACTTTATTAATTTTTGATTTCATTAGAACCTTCTCCTGACAATAACAAACACCAGTAAAAACGAATTAGCGAAATCGGCCCTGCCGTTTACGTGTGATAACGTGACCAAAGGAAATAGGGATTCATTTTTATGTATAAGAGATAGTAATATAGATTTAAAGTTTCTTTTGCTTAGTCCGAAAGCAATAGCTGATAAAAGTAAGGCGCACTTAAACTAATAATATTATAGTAATATTTAAATATTTTAGAAAGATAGGAGAACGGATAGTGGCTATATCGTAACAAGTGACGTTCTACCCTATCATGTGGAAAGGCATGAGTTTATGCAAAAGTGCAAGCAAAAGCTTATGTAATACTACTACAAAAAAATCTTTATGTATAGTTCTTCTGTCACATCTATACATATAAAAAAACAGTAGAGATCGTGATTTCTGTACATTAAACAAAAATACCAAAAATCGAGTAGGGGTGATAAAAAAGGCTATAGAACACAAAAAGAGCATTTTTGTTTTTTTGTCTGTCCGTCTTTCTGTTCACGCTAATCTTCTCAAGCATTAAACAGATTTTGTTACCGTTTTCAAAGTTAGATTAAGGTTATTTCTGAGCAACATTTAGACTTTGTTTCATTCAAATTGGTGGCTGGAAAAAAAGTTATGCACATTTAAAGATTTTAAAATGACCGACGTTGTCGATGATCAACGTTTTTCGACAAGTTATGTTCAACTTTCAATTATTCGTTCAGATTAGCATAAAATTTGCCTTTAAAAACATATCTTTAGAAATTGTAATCATCACGTTATATCTTCGAGGAGCTATGCAGTCAATTACGATAACTTATTATAATATCGGGTATTTAAATCAAACGTCGACTGAATTCACAGACATGGCGGTACGATGACTGGCTGCCGAATGATTCGGTGTAAGTTCAAACCTCAGTTTTCGCAACTTTTTTAAAATATTGTTTACTTACTTTTTTGTATTCCTGCTCTAATAATTTTCAATAGTCGCGACTCCGTTTGCCTGTACGTTCAAAAATGTGTGGAACTGGATGTGACGAAGTACTGATTAGTAGAATAATTAACAGAACCTATTTTCTGTTTTTCTGTATTCTTTTTTTCCGCATCCCGATGAAAAGTATAAAACCAAAGTAGATAACTTTTACACATAATCTTGATAGGAATTTGTGGCAATGTAGATGAAATCAACTTACTACTTACGAAAAAAGATACCTGCAATGCCATCTATTAACACAAATAGTACTTTCGACGGCATGAGATACACCAAAACATTTTTTTTGTTATAAGTGGTACATTTAAAACGTCTTTACTTATATTTTGATAGTTCAACTTCATATTCCATAGACGGCGTTAAGCATTTGATCTCATTTTTGCGGTGTTAATATTACAATATTCATCAACTTGCGTGCGCTTACATTTGCTAAGCTAAATAAGCTAAAGCTGCTCAATTACACCTGTACTTTGCAGGATTTAATGAATGCTACCGATTTTGCAATTACCCACTACTGGGCCGAAACAGTATAAAGAGTTAACCATCGACTCGAAAAGAAGCTTTACGGGCCCGAAGCCAGGAGGCATATCATACCACCCGCGAGCAGGTGGCGAAGTCCCATGATAGAGGAGTCGCAAAAACAGTTGAATGAGCTCGGTTAACCGGCTGTCTATCTCTGCTCTAAAAACTTAATTTACGTTTCTGGTCATGATTTACGTTCCTGGTTCGAAATAAATTAGGAACCAACTTTATTCATAAAGTAGTTTCTTAACTTTGTAGTTTGAAGAATAGCACCATTCATTTAGCGCAATATACTATCAGCACGTTAAAGTTCAAATATGCAAACATATGGTCTTCTTTATGGTCCGACGCCATAAAGAAGGCTGTTGGAGGTAGCATTACAGAACGATCCACACTGCAGAAGACCGAACGGCTTGGAGACGCGATGTATGTGGTCGCGATCCTCAGCAGTGAGCAAACGGCGACGAAGAAGAAGAAGGGCACTTAAATGCGCATAATTTAACGAATACTGGTAAAAATTGCTGACGGCGTATAGTCGTATACCTACCACAATCAAGAAGGCGGTTAGGCTATTTTAGAAGACAGCCTGTGTTGTCCAGTTGCTTCAATATTAATTCATTTCTGCTGTATACGGGAACCCACCGACCAAGCAGCAACCATCAATACGCATAATATTGACAAATTATTGTGGGGAAAATATTTCCATGAAAACGGGGGTGGATGAAATGGTACACATCATCCTATTAAGTCCTATGATTTTTATTTACATATTAATTTCGATTAAATTTTGTAAAGACACTCGGCAGAAAGTCACACATATCCAACAAACTAGTGCAGGAGCTGAAATAAGATTTCAGCTGATTACTCCGGGGACGATGCGATCATTCCCAGAATTCCCGTCATTCCCAATTATTTACCATTTACTTTCAAAACTGGTAAATTCCCAGTCAGCCTAAGATAGGTACGTCATGATCAGCTCAGGGCCAGAAATTATCTGTTGGCGGGCTTCACCCTCCAGTGGATCAAGGGGAACTGTAGATCCCTAGGCCATGACGCCACAGACAAATTCGCGAAGAGGTTTCAAGAGGGTAGTGCTGGACCCAAACCCACTCTTCCGGCTAACTTTCTCATAGTTTCGTACATGAATTTGCCAGAGATCAACTATGGCAGTCAAAAATGCCAATGTCAAGCCTATACATGCGACTAACTTAACTACTTCTCAGCCTTAGTAGAAATACCTTCCGAATAATAATAGGTATAATCACGGGTCATTGCCCTCTAAAAAAACATTTCTACAACAAAGGCGCCATAGACAGCCCAATTTGCAGAGTTTGCTTCGACGCCGAGAAATCAGTCGCCCGCTTCATCCTGAAAATGAGGCCGTTGCTTCCCGACGTGAACAAATCCTCGAAACGGTGAGGTTGCTCCGTGAAACCTGTGGAGCACCCACGAGGCTTCTATGCTAGAGTGGAGCTAGGCTGGCTAACATAGCCCTTTAGCGCAATGGACCGAATAGGATTCTAAATGCGGATCACGGAGTCTCTACTTCATTCGTTGCGGGGGTAGGCTTCTTTTCTGGTTGGTATACCCATGGCTAACTTTATGTAGCTCTATCGCGTGTGAACAACTTTCATCAACATCGTGTACAGAAATTTCTCATTACGAAAATTACGAAAAATTACTAGGGCTAGACGGCATTTTAAACAGAAGAGATGATACAGCCAGTCCCTTGCATAACGGTCTTCCAAATTCCTAATTCTAAGAGGGTTTTAGCAATGCTAGATATTGTCTGTTTATATATATCTTATCTTAGCGATCTTACAAAGCGAAATAATTTTACTTTTCGACATATGTATGTCGAAAGTGCGAACAAAGTCGCGGGCAACAGCTAGTAAACAATAAGTGAAGACACTTTTTACAAACTAGTGACCACCAATAAGTACCCACTGTTCAAGTCCACGCTGCTGACCTACAAGTCACCAGCCCCCACTCCTAAGATTTGATGTTCTTTATCTTTGTCAATTTTTATTGATCTGAAAAGGCAAAAAATACGTGTCCAATGTTTTTTTAAATAGATCAAATAGAGTTAATATGTTTCTATCCCACAAAATATTCTATATCTGATACCATCTCTAGTAGGTACACCTGAAATATTGAAATTTAACAAAAAACTTTACACACTTTGTACGATGGCCGACCTGACGAACAAGAAAGCGAGTGAATCCCGATTTTTAAATACGCCTTTTTAATAATTCATACTATTTTACAACATTGCATGACATTTAAATTATTATAACATGTTTAATTTATATTGAAATGATATCAAATGATATGCTAAGCCTGAAAAATATGAAGGAAAATCAAATATGTACTTCATTATGTCCGAGTTATATTTTAACAATCGGTGAACTAAAATGAACTAATAGTACTAGAATACCGATCTAGTTCATTTCAACGATTGTACTTGTCCGGAGCGTTTCATTCAGTGTCCAAGTAAGAACAAGCCTACTCCCGCCATCCCTGAGCTAGAATGCGAACCAATCAAATGTCAGGGGAAATAAACGTGTCCAGCCTCCGGCGAACATAGACAATGAAATGCTTTCAGGCACAGATGTGATGCTAGTAGCCTGGCCGTGGCCATAATTAAACAGCCTGATTGACGTTATCGAACAATAGGCTTCGCATTCCTATCATCCGTGGCGAGTATAGGTTCAACTTGCTAATGACAGCTCAGAATTAGATTCTTGGCTTTTGACATTTGAATTAAGAACAGGGTACGGTTACTTTGTGCTCGCTTCGATGTAAGCAGTTTAAATTGTATTCTAAATGTGTATTCGTGACCACAATAGCTATTGCATGGAATTAGTAAATATTCTATACATTGTTATAAGTGTAATTCGTGGGGGTTGTGTACGAGATTATACGCGGATTGGTTTATATTTACATCACGCCATGGTCGTGTATGGCACAACTTAACAAATAAGCAGAAATAAATAACTGTAACTCTGAAACATTATGAATACGCCTTTCAAGATACTCGTACTACAACTTTAAAGTGTCTGCCCTTACTTTACTTTACTCTAGGTTATCTACTAGCAAAACGATAAATATTCTGCTTTTAGTGAAAAAAAATACTCCACAATCATCAGATAAAAACATAACAAAAATCAAGATCTGTGGAATCTGTTGAATTTGGAGGCCAAGTTACGCTTACAATTATTTTCTAGAAAAAGTTCGTCAAAAAGGTTAATAAATCTTAAAACGGTAGTGATCACCAACCATAGTAACAGCAGCACCTGCCATAAGGGATTTTTAAAGAAGAATAATGAAATTACTCCACCTAATTTAGTCAGTCGAATAGCGATCTTGCGTGGATCAGCAAAGAATGCTCTTTCCTCCTAGTGTTCTTTAGCAAATCGCATTTCGTTCACCAAAATTGGACAAGATACCCGAAAAAAAATTGTGTCTTTTTAAAATCTGCGTAGGTACTTTCAAATTATTTAATTTGAAAGTGAAATAAACACAGTACCTTTTAAACTGTATAAAACAAAATCGCAACTATTTAACTAATAAAGATACCAAAAAAACTGCAAAATTTGGCAACAAATTGAAATGGCGCTACCAAATTGTGTACATCCGATTTAGCCATCCAGTTTTCTAACGTTCTTACTATTTTCCCTTCACCGGAAATCTATTAATCTATTGTGAACAAATCCATATCGACACGCTATCAATATATTGGTCTGCCTTGGTTACGACGGTAGTCCTCAGGCACCCACTGAAGGTCGATCTTGATACATCCTGTGATCCGCCCATTCCCATCTCAGACTTATCGCCAACATTGACTATGCCTGTCTTGAAACGTATTATGGTGTTCGACCAGTCAGTTTAATTTTCAAAATGCTGCGCTCCACCGCTCTTAGGCAATTCTAATTACTGTTGAGCCTCGATCAAAGACCACGTCTGAGCACCATAGGTTATGATATCTTCCCTAGTTAATTATATCATTTGAGTCTTTAAGACTTTAGTTCTTAATATTTAACTGTTTAGTATTAAGCATTTAAGACAAGGGCCTATAGTGGAAACATTTAACTTTTCAATAAGTATGTGTAACTACACCTTAACACGCCACAAGAAATCCATTCAAAGTTTAGTCTAAAGTTGTGTTTACAGTCTAGTTTATCTGTCCGTTAACCACTAACCAACCGATGGCGTTATGACAAATAGCGTTAACGGACAAACAAACGACTGATAAAGTAGCTCACAATAGTATCTGTTATCTTAGGGTGAAAGTAACTGATTGAGTCCCGAGACGGCGTTTGGCGCCCGAACGCAGCGAGGGCGCCAATAGTTCGAGGGACTAAATAAGTCTCGCACCCGAGGTAAACACTGTGCTTTTCATTACGAATACAAGGAAAGTAAAAATAAAAACACAAATTAGCTAAGGAAAAAATCCATATCTGAATCTGATGAACTCATCGTGTTAATACTAATCTCTGCTATATGTAAAAAGTATGAACAAACCTTTACAATTCGAAAAACAAATGAAGATCGGACTGCCGCTTTCTCGACTCTTTTGTTTTTTTTTTTTATGTGGCCGGCCAGCTATTCAGATATTATTTTACATTATCATCATTGCAAAAATGGTAAATATTTTTGGTATTTTAAAATAGTTAAAAGTAAATTATAATAAACTCATTTTAAAATATAATCTTTAGTTAATACTTATTTGTTATTTCAATTTTACATCGCGCTGTAATTGACTGGCTGTATAGAATGTTGGGACATGGTTCAATAGAAATGTTCAACAAGTTTTTTTTTGTAATTTGACGGCTGTCAGTTGAAAACGATTCCCCCTAGGGCTGAAAATTAATACTTTCAACCCGCTCCTCAGGCAACTTCAGGCCTACTTTCCGAGTATGAGTAATGAAAAGTAACTTTGTAATACTCGCTTGAAAAAACTGAGCGGCGGCAACAAGTAAGTATGGAACGTAAATTGGCTTTCAGCTATTAAACGATGTTTCCAACTCGAACAATCCGCGCTCAGGCTAAAAATAGCCGGTTAGTAAGAACCAACCTAATAGGCTTATCCAATAGTGTTGAAGCCTCTTGGCTTGCTCAGTTTAGAATTGAAAAATTGTATTAGCTTTTGACATTAACGACATTAAGGTTACTTAGTTCGAAACTGGATTTCTTTTTAGGGTTCCGTACCTCAAAAGGAAAAAACGGAACCCTTATAGGATCTCTTTGTTGTCCATCCGTCTGTCTGTCAAGACTCTTTGTCTCAGGAACGCGTGGAGGTATCGAGTCGAAATTAAAACTGTATACTCAGATATAATTTCTAAGATAACGAAAAAAAAAGATTTGGCCGTTTATGCCATAAAACGTATATTTAGACACTCTCATGGGAATCAAAATTTATAGGGTATTTCCCGTTGACCTAGAACTAGGAAATTTGGCAAGTAATACCGTCTTATACTACAAGTATAGGGAAAAGTCTGAAAACTATACATTTGTAGAAATGGACTATATTTATTTAAAGTTCCCACGTAACCCTCGGTGGGCGAGTCCGACTCGCACTTGCCCGGTTTTTTTAAGTACGTTATTTAGTAATGTTAAAGCCTTCTTCAACATTTTTAATACGTACCTATGCTGTTTTTCAATGCAATGAAACGTAAAATAAATCTTAATTATTTATGAGTATGACTAAAAATAACCAATGGGAATGAATTTTACACTGACCATTGCACTTTACTTCCACGAGCCCTTCGAGGAATTTCTACATTGAATAAATTGAACTGTAATATGCGTAATATCAGAGTTCAATTTAATAACATAGAGATCATAGTAATAGAGAGATTTCTGACATACCATTACCTAATATGCGTTTGATACAAACTCAGTACATGAAGCGTTCGTTGCATGAAACCTCCGATGTACCGCTAAATCAAGAAACGATTCAAATCGAGTGTTATCGAACAACTCGATTCTTGTCGACTCGACACCGCTCGAAACAGTTACAAATAAGATTTAACACAAATTGTAACATCTCCCCGTCAGCTTTAAATTGCATCTCATCTCAATAATATATTTGAACGTTCACAGTAACATGAAATTCAATCTAGTTCATCGCGAAGTTTCAATGCCTTTTCACTGACTTCGAAAATTCAGAACGTTTCATAGAAAACCTGATTTTCACGCCTTTTATTGAGACGAATTATGAGCGTGAAAGTAACTAGCGATAGAATGAAACCGTTTTGTCGGGAAATTTATTTTCTATGTAGCGATATTTTAGTAGTATTGCCATGACTGACTTTCTGACATCAGTACATCTACCATGAGTTTTATCAATCTATACTCGCTAGCGACTGTAGTTAAAAAGATGTATAAAAACAAGTTTCTAATTTATTTGTTTAAGTTGTTAACTAACAAGCTAGCAAGTTGCAAGTAAAACTTTAGTTAACGACTAAAAAAATAAGAGTTTCAAGTTACTATCAAATCGTGTTGTCATTCATTCATAGCTCGGGTTCGGGACTAATCGTAAGTCTGTAGGTGACACGGCGTAGAATACGCCCGCAACTAAGCCCGAAACTACGGATTTCGGGCTTAGAGAGTAGCCCTCTATGTCTGTGTACACCTTTCTTGTGTCGTGTATCACATTTTAGCTGCGAGAAGCTGCGAGGGGACTCAGAGCTTAGGGGGCTTGGGAGTGTATCTAACGTGACAGCGATGGATTTAAAGCACAATAAATATGACTTTTACCGGGAAAGGATATTGAGAGGAAGCTTTTATTGAGAGTGGCAATTGTTTCCTGAAAATGAGCTGTGAACCACAAACCGTTTGTTTCATTAATTTATATAACGAGACTCGTGATTGATAATTTTGAAACAGAATAAAGTTTAGTACATTCAATAATTTCGATTTGTGGTTAATTAAACCGCACACTGGTTTAATTAACCACAAATCAAAATTATTCTGAGTACACTAAAATGAATGGATATATTATGTACTTGAAAGTGATTCAATGGTTTGTGGTTTTCCATCAATACATTTTAGTTTGGTCACAAATAGTAGATATGGTTCAGTACACATCAGCAGTTACTTAATTTAAAATTGAAATAAATTATTTCTAAATTAATGGAGAGATCAGATATGAATTGCTAATTAATTATATTATCAAATGTATTTTAGGTTACCACAGTTTTCAAATCTTGATATACGTGGCACATGCTGCCAAAACCAATTTCTAAAATAATTTTTTAAATAACAAAAAACAATGAAAAAACAACAAGTTTTATGTTGGTAAATTTATTTATACAGCGAAAACATCTACAATTGGCTAATAAAACCTGTGAGTGCAGCCGCATACCTAGATTGCGCGCCAACTGGAGCACACACAACTATGAACTCGAAAGATATTCGAGTTATTTTATCAGTGCAGAAGCGAATAAAACTTGCTTCTTCCCTCAACATTTCTCAGCTCTGTGCGAACTATTTATCATTGAAACATAGTTGATTTGCTGGAACCTTCAGTACAGTCGATTAAAGAGACAAGTGATTAGCCAAGAGATGAGTATCACTTAGCCAATATTAATTATTATTCTTAGCTTAGATAGCTTAGTTTGGAATAATAATTAAAATTGCCTAGGCAATATTAATTTCTTAATTTAAATATTATTCTATACTAAGGTCGGTAACCTATTTAATAACTTTAGATACGCTTACCAGATAACAAGCCAAAATGTAAGGGAGTAATATGCGTTAATGAAATGTAACGTACCCAATCCCTTATCTACATTTTGTAATTTCGAATAGCGTTATCGCTGATTAAACGTCGTATTGTCTCGAGCCTATCCTAAAGTGGTAGGAATTGTGGCAGGAATGTAGCGACACTTGGGGAGGCCTATCTCAGGCACTGGACGGCGTTCGGCTGAAATGATGATGATGTGGGCATTTGAAAATGAATTTAGTTTTCGCTTTATGTAACTACTTACTTTTTCTTTAATCATCATCATCATCATCATATCAGCCGAAAGACGTCCACTGCTGGACATAGGCCTCCCACAAGCGTCGCCACAACGACCGGTCCTGTGCGTCTCGCATCCATCGGCTACCCGCGACCTTCACCAGGTCATCTTTCCACCTTGAGGCCTTCCAACGTTACGTCTTCCGGTACGCGGTCGCCACTCCAGAACTTTTCGGCCCCATCGACCATCTGTTCTGCGAGCAATGTGCCCTGCCCACTGCCACATTAGTTTGGCGATCCTTCGGGCTATGTCGGTAACCTTGGTTTCTTGCGGATATCATCATTCCTGATTCGATCACGCAAGGAAACTCCAAGCATTGTCCTCTTTTCTTTAATGTGTAGTTAATATGTATGTGTAGAAGGCACATTCAGACCGACAACTAATACCTACTGTTGGCTGGCTGTACTTAGACATTATTGTCTAGGCGGCCATTCAGCAAGAATATGAAAAGCTTTTCCAGTATTTCAGGTATGTACAATATTTCTGAAAGGAACGAAAGACTAGAATAGACAAGTTACATTTGAATTATTTCTTTAGCGTTATTACTTCCACGCAACAAAGTAAATAAGATTTTGTCCAATATTACAGAATTTGCAATAATTCAATTTACCCGTATTTAAAACTAAACCTTCGTAATAAATGTTAAAACAGATCGTCCTCGTAGAAGCCAGTAAATCGGACACTAGTCTTGCCAAGGCATACCGTGTTACCCAGTAATTGGGTTTTGGAGCTCAAATACGCAGTTTTTTTTACTATTTATAGGCACGCGTTAGACCACTATTTCACCTCTTGGTAAGCGATGATGTGCCGAAGATGGAGCACGTTTGTCTTGAAGTAACCTATACTGCAGTTGCTTCATTCAAAATGCTGGTACTTAACTGGTTCTCGTTAGACTTCAAGCCGACCCCAAAATAGTTGGGAACAGGCTGTGCAGATTGATTGAGTAAGTGCCCGTTCCCTCTATGACGGACTGTCTGTTTTCTCGGTTCATCTAAAGCAGCTATATACTCAACCGACGGCTCGCGACCCGCATGTGGCCCGCGAAGCTTTTCCGTGTGGCCCTGTAGCGGAGCACATAATTGATGCTATATTTAGTCAGTGCATCAATGTGTATTTATCTACATTGTACTGATTCACTCCGTGACGATGTGATGAGACCATTTCTGAGCCTCTATCAACATGAAAAAGTCGGCCTATGCCATATGAAACCCATCCTACCGGGTACTGTAGGTTATTGCCGCCCGCCCTGACAATAGTAGAAGCGCAATGTGACCCTAAGAGAAAAAAGATTGAGTACGGCTGGTCTAAGGAGACGGATATGCCAGTGTCAGTACATTTGATGACGCTCCGTCTAAGTGTGAACGCGCACGTCCGGCCGCCTTCGTACGTTATGATCCGTCATAGGGTGAACGGGCACTAAGATCACCCCTCTATCACAAACGACTTAATACGTAACTCTCAAAATATGTTTTATTTATTTAATCTTTTATTTCAGGCATCTAGGGCCCATAAAATAAAATGCAACATAAACAATAATTATAAATAAATTAATACATATTACAATAGATTAAAACTATAAACTACTGCACACGAAATGCACACTGTGGTATGTGGGACGAGAAGATACCGCGCAACTTCTCGAACGCTGCCCAGCCGAGTCGGATTCGCCGGTTGACCACTTTCTCGAAGTTGGCCCTACCTAGCTGAACCGTTTCTCCTAGGTAGACGTACTCGTCTACAACTTCGAGTGTAGAGTTTCCGACCTTGATGGGAGTGGGTGCTACATGGGTATTTACCATGATCTTGGTTTCGTCCATGTTCATTTTGAGACCCACCCTTTCAGAAGCTCTACTGAGGTCATCGAGCATTGTACTGAGGTCCTCCGTAGTCTCAGCCATGACGACTATATCGTCGGCAAATCGAAGGTGACTGATGTACTCGCCATTGACATTAATGCCTAGCCTTCTCCAGTCCAAAACCTTGAAGACATCCTCCATTGCGGCTGTAAACAGTTTCGGAGAAATGACGTCTCCCTGCCTCACACCCCGCTGCAGGAGGATAGGTTTCGAGGTCTGATCCTGAAGTCGGATTGACATAGTGGCGTTTTTGTACAAACCTTTCAGCACCTCGATGTACCGATAGTCGATCTGGCACCGTTGGAGAGACTGCAGCACAGCCCAAGTCTCGATCGCCTTCAGGAGTTCGGCCGTAATTCCGTCCTCACCCGACGCCCTGTTGATTTTTAGCTGCTTCAGAGCCATCCTAATCTCATACAGGCTGACGTCCGTGATGTCCTCAGTATAGTGCCGGGTCAATCTTGCTCTTGGGTCGTTAGCTAGATTCGTATCGGGTTTAGTCATTGACGTGTATAACTATCCGTAGAACGTCTCGATCTCTCTCAGAAGCTTCGATTTGGCGGATATGGTTCTGCCATCAGCGGTCTTCAGTTTTGTGAGCTGGCTTTGCCCAATAGACAGATCTCTAGCAAAGACCCTGGAGCCCTTATTCCGCTCTATCGCGTCTTTAATCTTTGCAGTATAAGCGGCGGTCTCTTTTCAAGGACGTGGGGATCCGTCTATTGAGCTGCCGGTATCTGCACGCATCTTCTGAAGACTGAAGAATCATATCCCGCCTCTCCTTCATGAGCTTCAAAGTAGGATCAGAGACCCTCTTGTTCCTATCTGTACGGCGAGTCTTGCCGGTACATGGTGGACATCCCACCCACACGCACTAAACGTTTTGGGAACACATTCATAGTGCGTACAGCTAAGGAGTGGAATTCCCTGCCAGAGTCTGTGTTTCCAGATAGCTACAACCTGGGAGTCTTTAAGACAAGAGTGAATAGGTTGCTTCTAGGCAAACGTGCTCCATCTTCGACCGCATCATCGCTTACCATCGGGTGAGATTGTGGTCAAACGTATGCCTATATATAGTAAAAAAAAAAAACTTAGACCCGACCGTATAGACAGTTTCCACGAACCTATCATTGCATTCGTCCACGGAGCTCCCTAGGCACTCGAAACGGTTCTGAAGTTCGAGCTGAGAGCTCTTGGAGTTTTGGATCTGGATCTGTGCTGGACGGAGCGTAGACCTCATCAGTCGGGACCTTTCAAGCTTGATATTTAGATTCAATGTGCCTCTTACCATGCGGTGATCACTTCCGGTTTTCATCGCGTTAATCACAGAGACATCATTGAATATTTGCTTCTTCGTCGACATGATGAAGTCAATCTCATTTTTAGTTATACCGTCTGGGCTCTGCCAGGTCCACTTCCTGTACTCACGCTTTCTGAAGAAGGAGTTCATCATATAGAGGCCCTCCTTCTCCATAACACTAGCCAGTAAGTGTCCCCGGTGGTTCCGACGTCCAAATCCAAATTGCCCCACTCGCAGCTCGTCACCGTCTCGTTTGCCCAGTTTCGCGTTGAAGTCCCCCATGACCACGGTGAAGTGAGTTTTATGACCATGTATGGCTCTGGATAAATCCTCATACATGGTCTCTATTCCGTCGTCGGGTACTATCTGGACTCTTGATTTTATATAAAAAACTATGGAATAGAAACACACTTACCATATGCGCTATCCCACGCATGTGAACAGTTTCTAGAACTTACGCGTATCACGTCAACGTCTAAACTGAATGATTTTTGGAGCACGTGTTTTGTTGTGAAAATAGCCAAAACGGGAGATGAACAGCTGATCGATCTATCATTAATGTATGGATTCTCCAACTTTTTCTCTCATGAACCCAATATCTTCTGTTCTTGTGGCGAGAAATAATAATAAAAAAACTACTGAACTAAACTGAATCAAATTTTTACAGGACCAAATGGCAAGTATATCGTATCGAACTAAAAATCTGATCACAAACTGAGGTTTGTGATCAGATTTCTCTTAAACCGATTACTCTGAGGAGTAATCGGTGTACATACACAAGAAGAAACAAAAAGAAATACCCACCGTATTTGAGTACCTCCTCCTTTTTTGGAAGTCGGTTAAAAATAGTAAACCCGGTAAATCATGTGAATCAACATGACTAAAAGACGCACTAGTGCACCTTCTGAGAAATTAAAACAGCGTCTTATGCCAATTTACGTTGCATACACTGGGCAAATGTGCACACCAATTCTCCCACGTTGCATCGAATACGTTGTGTACGTGGGACCAGTTTGTCTCTCACTTAAACAGGGCGTCCCAAGATTTTGCCATATAGAGGAAAAGTAATACTTACCATAGAAAAAAGTACTGAATGAAGTCCTCATTTTTAATTTAAAAACAACACGATCTGCCTTTAAAGAATTTTAATAATCGCCTCTCAAAACCAGTAATCGAAAACATGTAATTTTGCTGCACTGATCGAAAGGCTGAATCATTTACATGTATTTCTTGTTAATAAAAAGCATCTAAAATAAAAGGAAGACGAGAAGGGAAATGCAAGCAACATTTTTATTTAAAGTTCCTTGCTTTTCAAACACCTAATTGTGAAATGAGAGCAAAACACCTAAGCCACCGTCAGAGAAAATAAAACGAGCGAAAAGGCGCTAAGTGCATTTAAAAGGTAACAAGAACCAGCCCACGCTGAAGTTTTTATATTTTAATAGCAATTCATGAAAGAAACGACGTGTGTTAAGAAAAAAAAATTGGCCAAGTGCGAGTCGGACTCTCACACGAAAGGTTCTGTTCCCTAAACCAAAAAAAAAGTTTCTTGAGTGTTGTTGTTGTTATAGCGGCAATAGAATACACACTCTGTGAAAAATTCAAGTGTCCACCTATAACGGTTACTGAGATACAGCCCGCTAACAGACAGAAAGACGGACGGACAGTGTTTCGTTGGTTACCCTACGCGTACGGAACCCTAAAAAAACGAACGCTTCTTTTTTACATACTATCAAGTGGCCTTGGTAGTTAGTTACTATGTATGGAACACATCTTGCCCGGACATAGTGATATAGTTTTTATTTTACGATTTAGGCTAAATTATGTTATTTTTGTAGTTATAACCATGTTTCTGTGCACCTTTTCTGGCATGCTAAACGAGTTATCTTTTTTCTTTCTTCAAATGAATTTCAAAACAGCTAAAAATTAATCTGTTTTATTTTTCATTCTAAATCTAATAAGGCGAACTCCAAAGATGGCGGGCCAGTAATTTTGTATGTATTCCTTTTCCATAATGCCAGATAAAATATCTATGATTAAAACCACCTGTTAGTGTTACCATTAAAAAAGGCTCAATCTAACCCAAATCAGGAATAGGGAATATGCATGCGATTTTTTTATTTTATTAATGAAATACTTATTAGCCCTAGTAAACAATCATGAAATTACTTTTTAAATACCTTCATCGGCGATGAAGTTACATAGCTTCAAAGATTACAATTAGAAAGAAAAGTCCAATATGAACTTTGACGTCAAAGTCCATGACGCCTATACAGCTGCCATATAAAACAGCGTTTTCGCGAGAGGGACAGATATATCACTTTAAAACAAATATACCTCGTTTGTTTTTTGAGCAATTTTTGATTCTATTTTCACTGTTAGTATTATATTTTTGTATATTTTTAAATAAACTGTATAGATAATAAATATTTTTTTTCATGCATATTCCCTATTAGGCTTAAAAATAGTAAAAAAAAAATTCAAAAGATGAAGTGTTGATCTCTCCACGATCCCAAGAGTAAACCGAAAAGAGACGTACATCGTTCGCCTAAAAACGAACAGAGACGTGAATTTACTTTCTGTGTACTAAATGATGCATATGTAAGTGTACCTACTGTGTGTGTGTTTATCGGGTATTGTGAGTCATGTAAATAAAACACTGTATTCGGCGCGCGCTAGTACATAACTGAAATGAATATTTATTTATTACACTATTATAACATTTGACCTACATACAAACATTTACTGACAATGCACCACACATATATTCGACAAATTAAAATCTCGGACACTTTTCAGAATTGTAAAAAATCCAAAATGCTTTCGGCATACCCAATTGACTAAGAGCCCAGAGCTTCGAGACCTCTCTTATTATCTCACCAACAAAATCTGTGGCATAGAGTAGTGTTAGTATGTTCTTTTGACATACGCAAACGTGGTAACTTAGGCCGACGGCCGATTTCCAGGTATCAGGTGCCAAAGCCATTAAATCACTTTTTTTAAGTATGGGTATTGATTTTTATATTGTATGTTTTATATTACGAGTGTTTCCATCACAAGGCTGTATTTTGGGCATAGTTCATTTACTAGATGCAAATAACGAAAGCAAAAATCTGACAGGATTTGGGAGGATGCAAAACTACCTCCTTGACTACTGAAATACCTTTAATACATCACAAAGAAAAAGAAATTGTTCGTCGGCCCAAGCATCAGGTATGAGTATGTTAAAAGTACATACTATCACTATTCTATCCCACATATTTTGTTAGTGAGAAAATAAGAGAGGTCTCAATCTAAAAGCAATCAAATCTGCAAATTGCCAAAGTGTCAATTCATCGACTGTCAGTGCCGATGTTGCTCGTTTCACACAGCGCTTTCAATTGCTTTATTCTTTTTATAACTAAAAATCTTACTTATAGTTCAGCGCTGAAAAAATAATGGCGCCGAAGAATAAGACCATTTCGGTCTTATTCGGAATTACTTTTTAAATGTTTTCGTAATTATGAAGTGTCCGTTCTATTGCAATAATTAAAGAGTAAATTAAAAAAAAACTAGGAATTATGGTTAAGGTTTCATACGCGTTGATTTATAGGCCACATTTTACAATGTCTTTTGGCACGAAGTCAAAATATAAGATAGAGTGAAAAGTAAGGATATATGGAAAATGCCAATAATCCAATTGTATATCACCGGACCTGTTTCTCGGGTAAAGTAAAAAGAAAAAAAAGAAAGAAATAAAAAAAAAGTATTTAAAAAAGTAACATGAATTAAAAACTAACTAAGCTAACAACATGAATATTATCCGTGCGAAGCCAAAAAGGTCCCTATCTCAGCATATGCTGCGAAGTTTAAAAAAAAAAAATAACGCAACGCTGATATTCGGATAGGGCCAGTCAGTGATGCCACGGGCACACAGAGCACAGACTAAAAAGAAATTGATACAAATAAAATATATGTATGCCCAGTAACTTTTTGAAATGATTTCGCGAAAATAATGGGAAAAATTGTTTCGTCCAATGTGCGTTAGCTGCTAGTTCAAAATATCTCATTGGTTGAAACAAACAGCCAATCGCAACACTGGAACTGGTTCGAATGTGTGACGCGTCGATGATTTCTTCCCTGTTACTGTATGTTTGCTGTATGTATCTTTTCATTTTATTATTGACTAGCTTCTACCAGCGGCTTCGCCCGCGTGGTCCTTTGGGAACATATTCCCGGGATAAAAAGTAGCCTATGTCCTTTCTCAGACTCTAGACTATCTCTGTACCAAATTTCATTTAAATCGGTTCAGTAGTTTTCGCGTGGAAGCGCGACAGACAGACAGACAGTTACTTTCGCATTTATAATATTAGTAAGGATAGTTTCACATTTGAATAATACACCTAATTATATAACACTTTAAACAAAGTATTAAAATTATCCACAAAATCAAAATATCAATGCAAACACACGTTACATAATAACCTATTAACATTGACTCATCAACACACAGAGGATCTTCTTTTAGGCAACCTTTAAAGTTAAATATAAAATCTAATTTTCCACACACAACTCACACTCACATTCATATATAAACACTAACATACAAAACACCCCAATCACACATTAACGGCATACGGTTTTTTTTAATTCTTTTGATTTGTAAAAGTATAACTTCCATTTTTATTTTTGCGATGTTTAGTAGTTGTCCTAGAGCTGTAAAAAATTCTGGCTTGTAACATTGTTGCGGAGGGACACATCTTCTAAGATATAGGTATTAATTAACCTAGTTTAGAGGTCAGGGTTTCAGTGTATTACTACCTAGCGTAAGCCTATCAATGTATTTACTTCTACTATACCATTGTAATAATTATTTAGGCTTTAGTTCAATAAAGATTTTATTTATTTATTTAATGGAAAGGAATGAGGAGGTCGACAATGGAACACGCTTGCCTAGAAAAAACCTATCTAATAGTAACTATCAGGGAACTCAGACTCCGGCAGTCCGTCCTTAGCACACTGTTTCTCAAAGCAGAGAGTTGGCCGAAGTGTGTCGTGAATCGACGTTACCGCGCCATCATTTTGTGTGTTTTTAGTTTTAATTTATTGTAATAGTTATGTGTTAATTTATTTATATATATAATTACTAGCTGACCTGTGCCCACTTCGTTGGGCGGTACTTTTCGTATTTTGTTTTTTTATGAAAAGTATTCTATTTTACTTCTAATACTTCCAAGAATCTACAAAGTTTCATGATGATCGGTTTAGTAGTTTTCGCGTAAAAGCGTAAATAATTTTTAGCACACATGGGATCGATGGGGACTTTTGGCACGTTATTTCTACTGGTGTACCCAAGGTCTCTACCAAAATTCAGCTCTGTCAGAGTTTTTGTTACTTGGAATGTCTATTTTGACTGGACTAAAAAGTTTATACATGTTGAAGACAACGTGCCGTAATAAAAATTATGTATTTTAAAAGGATTACACACCCTACTGAAAGTCGTTATCAGGATAGTGGACTGCTTTCTGTTAGAAAGTTATACATCATTTATACCGTTCTAAAAAAACATAAGAAACTACCATTTGATCAAAACAAAATAACGAGAAGACGGAAAGATCTCATAGCACAGGTTCCACAAACTAAAACAAAATTTGCAGCCATTCAATACAATAAACTATCATGTCAACTTTATAACAGGATAAATAAAAAAATATATACGAGTAACCTATTCACGACACTCGTGAATAGGTTTATTGTGTACTAGTGGATGTCACGCGGTTTCACCCGCGTAGTTCCCGTTCCCGTGGGAGTACGGAGATAATATATAGCCTATGTACCTATTCAATGCTAATGTAGCTATTCAATGCTAAAAGAATTTTTCGAATCGGTCCAGTAGTTTCGGAGCCTATTCAATTCAAACAAACAAACAAATCTTTCCTCTTTATAATATTAGTATAGATAATAAACCTATTCACGAGTGTAAAAAAAATGTAACAAATTGGATAAAGACACTAAATTACGCAGACACTGAGCCATTATTGCAACACACAAAATGAAACACACACATACACACCATCACACACAGAACACACACATGCACACCATCACACACAGAACACACACATGCACACCATCACACACAGAACACACACATGCACACCATCACTCACAGACACACACACATGCACACCATCACACACAGACACATCATCACATACATAAACATATTGTTAATATCTAAGGTACTTAATAAACCGTATTTAGCTGTAGAAGAGCGGAGGCTCCTAACACAGGACTCAGGTTCTTGCTTAAAAGGAGGCTCCAATCACCAACTAATGTAAAACTTTTTGGATCATAAATAAAGACTTGTATTTGTAACTGCTGTGATTCTGATCATTTAAAACGGCAAGATGTCTTTCAATTTACTGAAACCTTAACCAACACGAAATCTGCGAAATAAACAGATCAGCTGCACCCAGACAAGCTCTTAATCAGCGATTTAGCCAAGTGGGACTATCAGACTGGTTTTAATTAGTCCAAAGTTTGCCCGGACTAATTCGTCGACTTCATTCTGAACAATCTGCGGATGACCGAGCGTTGTTGCTAGCTAGTTTGCATAAGGGAATTAAACACGACAGAATATGATGCAACTTGTTTTCTATCTTCCAAGCGAATTTGCTTTGCGTTTCCACGTTCTCGTTCTGTTGTTTTATGTAACTATTGTTGTTCCGTCTATGCAGCTTTAGTGCTCTTAAATTTCTAAACTAAAATGTGTAGAAGGAATGCCACTTGTGTTGGTAATGGTAATATAATATTATATAATAATAATGATAAACATTTAATTCAAGTAACAAGAATCATACTGTTAGTAACAATATACTTACAAACTATGTATGTTAGTAAAACATTAATAAAGACAAAAACAAAAATCGAAAACAGTTTGCGACGTCACAGCTGCAAAGTGACAGGCCAGTTGATACCCTGCAGCAGTGGTTCACAAACGCACAATCTAGCCTGCTTGCTATCATGGACAGGATGCTGTTGGTGCTGCCCCGCATCCTACTGACCAGGGGTGCGCGCCGCTTCCGCATCACAGGGTAAAAGCAGTTAACGCTAGCTTCAGCGCACATCCCGTATGCGCTGCAGTATCGAGTCACCCCACCAGCACCCTGAAAGCGTTGTTGTATTAAATGCGGGGGTCGCTAATAACACAGGACGCTTGCCGCAAAATCATGGAGTAGCCAGATGGAGTGGAATGACGTATCAAAACCAAGTAGATTTTTACCATTCATAATGCGAATTCTATTTATAATTTTGCTGGACGTTTCCAAAGTTCCAACGACTAACTTGTCTGCCAGTGACGTGCAGCCAAGAAGTTCATAGCAACGACTTAGGTCGGCCCAAAATAGCTTGTGTTGAGTTGATAAGTGCCTCTGGACCAAAAGACCAGGCTCCTTCTGGGTAAGCTCGCTCCATCGTAGACTTTGTCTCTGTCATCTCTGACCTAGACTAGAGTAAAGAGCAAACCCATCACAAATAAAAAAAAAGAAATTCTATCAGCGATAACGATAACTTATATTAGATTGACATACACTACCAAAATATCACGTGACCAATGCTAGCGTATCATCGGTAGAACGTCAATTTGCCTATGTTTGAATCCGATTATAACGATTCGGTTTTATCTACCTTTCCTTTAACGTAAATGGTGTACCTACATATAAAGAGTATTATGATAGAGAAAATTATACAATTTTGGAACATAAACCTTTACGCTATATGCCTGAAATTCCATTGCAACCCATAATTTTACTAGGACCTTTTGATTATAAATGACAAAAGAAAAATCTACTTAAAATATACAATGCTAAGGTGGAACCGAGTTGGTGGCGATGAATTGTCAAGTCTGTTTGGATCAAGAGCGACTTTTTAGGGTTCCATAACGTAGCCTGAGGGTAACCAGCGGAACCCTATTACTAAGCCTCCATTGTGTGTCCATCCGTTCGTCCATCTGTCCGTCTATCCGATCCATCGGTCCGTCCGTCCGTCTGTCTGTCAGCGGGCTGTATCTCAAGAACCGTAATACGTAGATAGTTGAAAATTTCACAGAGTGTGTATTTGAATTGCCGCTATAACAAGAAATAATGAAAATAAATATAAATTAAAGGGATATAAGAAACGTGTTTTATTCGGTTTATAGTACGGAACCCTTCGTGTGAGAGTCCGACTCGCACTTGGCCAGTTTTCTAACATTCCTGAGACTCTCATTTAGTTGAGTGCGTTGTCTGCACCACAAAAACTTTATTTATTTTCAAATGTATCACGAAATTTCCAACAGCACGACATGATAAAATGAAAACAAACAAAATACTGCTTTGAAATTTGGTGTTCAACTGTTCACACAAAATCTTAATAAAATATTATGACTATTTGAGTGAGGAATGTGAACCTAATGAACTATAAGCTAAACGCGAAATAAATATGTATACGTAAAAATTCGATTAGGCATGAGATAGTCAAACGTATTGAAGTAACATGTTTGTTTTATCAATGAATAGCTGAGCCGTGCAACTTCATCAACATTTTTCATTAATGCCCCGGTCCTTTTGAGCGGAGCGTGTGTATAGTCTACTAGCCCGCGACTTCGTATGCGCACAGCCCGTTTTTTCCCGATCCCGTAGGAATTTCGGGAAATCTTCTCTAAGTGCTCCCCTGCGGAGTGTAGGGAAGCAAAATGCTAAATTTCAGCTTTCTACGGCCATTAGTTTCAGCTGTGCTTTGTCTGTCAGTCACTGACTCAGTCACTCAACCACTCAACCAATCAGTAACGGCAGAATTTTATACATTAGGATAGCCTTCCTCGATTAATGGGCTACCCAACACTAAATGAATGTTAAAACTACTAACACACTTTAACCTCACCTCGAACCTAATGGTTCGAATTGAAAAGTTAATTCCTAAGACGTATTCAAGCAAACAAACAAACTCTTCAGCTTTATAGGTAATATTTATTTACTAAGAGTACTGCCACATCACATACATATAACATTAAAAATATTATTATAAGTGGTCTGATGCACGTGACAATAACGGCATAGGTACATACCATTAACAATTCTTCGGCTCGGTGATAAAACACAATTATTTAACAATTGATTTAAAGTTCAACGATGAATCCTTACTTAATATTATATATTTACTATATATTTTATATATAATATTATAAATGTGAAAGTAACTCTGTCTGTCTATCTGTCTATCTGTCTCGCTTTCACGCCTACTACTGAATCGATTTAAATGAAATTTGGTACAGAGATAGTCTAGAGCCTGACAAAGGACATAGGCTACTTTTTATCCCGGGAGTATGTTCCCTAGGGACCACGCGGGCGAAGCCTTTGGCAGAAGCTAGTTCAATAAAAATGGCCAATATAGTATCATAGAAATGTCCAATAAAATTTAATAGAAATGTCAAATATGATTTTAATAGAAATGTCAAATATGATTTTAATAGAAATGCCCAATTATTAAATAACAATAGAACAAAAAAAAAACCATAAAACATTTACAAGCAATTAAACTAATAGTAAATAAACAAATAATAAGTATCTAGATTTTCTAGGAAACTTACACAGAAATGTGACATGTATTTAAACTTTGTGAAATAAATTAAGTTTCTTGTTCTTAGAGTTTGCACTGTAAATTATAATAGAAACCACTCATTTAAATTAAATTCTTTCATTGGAATTAGCTGGCAGGTATCAAGTTAACAGTTCTTAACGGAAATACTACTTGTAGTCCTCTCAGACTTAGTTTCGTCTTCGCCATAGTCTAGCTTTTGTCCGTGAGTTCGTACACGCATATCCCGTTTTTTCACGTTCTCGTAGGAATTTCGGGAATTCCTCTCTGAATGCTTCCGTACACTCCTCAAGAAACGTACATGCCAAGTTTTGGCTTTCTACGACCAGTAGTTTAGGCTGTGCTTTGTCTGTCAGTCACTCACGCAGTATCGCAAGAGTTTTATATATATTGATTAGTAGCTGTTGGCAAACTTTGAAGTACCTACTAATTTCGATTTTACATATTATTTATTTGTTACGTCAAATATTGAAGTCTTTTGAACCAACGGTTGACTCGTAGAGTATGCCTCGTTGCATTAAGCTGCTTATGTGCCACTATTGAACATACATATAAAACAAATAAATTTTGCATGGGGCACGTAACAAGCTGTGATGACATATTGCTGGCGTTTGCACACACATTCGTTGGTGAGCAGGCCTTCCTTGGATGGGCACGCCACAATCCAGGCAATAAGTACCCTCTTTGAGGAGTGACTAGAGCAGCGCTACGGCGTCCTCACCTTCCGTCTGACGTAGGTACTCACCGGACATGGTTGCTTCGGGAGATACTTGTTTCGGATTCGGCGGGAGGACACGCCCGGGTGTTTACACTGCGAGGATCGCCCGGAGGATAACCCACCACGGTGGAGGTCTGCCCTGCTTGGGCGGAGCACCGCTTTGTCCTCGTCGAGGCGATCGGCGGCGGCGACCTCTCGCATCCGGCCCTGATTCAATCCATGGTCCGGAGGAGGAGGAGGCATGGGAAGTGTTCACCTCTTTCTGCGAAGCAGTAATGCTAGCGAATGAGGACGTATAGGGATGTCAGCATAGTAGACGGGGCCCGTTAGGATCAGTGCCTGCTAGAGTTTCGGGATTTGTTCGAAAGAGGCACCGCGGCCCTGGAACGCAAAGGGCACTAGGAGGAACACGGATGGGTTTCAGTCAGTAAGACTCTGCCATCCCTTCTGCTCCGCCTAGAGCGGGAGGATTCATTTGATGACTTCCCATCCTTAAAAAAAGGCCTTCCTTGGAATGACAAGATAAATACAAACAAAAGGAAAGCTTTCAGAACTAAACATTTGAAGTTAAAATATGATTGTAAACTTCCAACTATAACTACTTATGTCGATGTTTTTTCAAACCAGTCAACAACAAAATGAAAGTAAAACATTTAGTCGTAAAACGGTAAACTAAGTTTCCTCGTCTGAATTAATGTTAGAAAGAAAACAATAAAGTAGTTAAGCCTTGGCAGTGACCTGTATATCACACCCTCAATCGAGATATACTGCAAACAGAAATATACCACAATGTCTATGTAAAAATGACCCGTTTTTTGTTAAATCCTATAAAAACCTAAAACCAACAACGGGCCAAGCTTAAATAAACAAATATGGAACGTTTCCATATTTAAAATACAGCTAGGTTTTTATCGATATCTCCCGGAATTTATAAAAATCACGTACCTAATATCTAAGCACACAGAGTTGTGGGACATCACTAGTATGATAATACAGCAAAAACTATGTTTCGAGCACGTAATAAAAAAAAATAGCATCGTTAAATGTGAAAACTACGAGTCATAACTGCGAATAAAGTTGTCGCTGTTAATTTTACAATTTCAAATATTACGTTTGTTTCAGTTATATTAGGTCTGGGTTTACTTTTAATTTGTACACGACAAATAGTTTCTTGATGACTTTGGTTACTAGAAATTCTGGCTCACGTTAATAAAGAAAAAGTAGGATAACCGCTTTTTTGATGTTTTTTGTGATGTGACACTATTTTCCAATAAGTAATTATTAGAAAACAGTGTCACATCACAAAAAATAAGCTACGCATAATAACTCTACACTATTGCACTAGTCACGAAATGAGTTTGTGTCAAATTGCGACCTTGGTTTGTGAAGGTAATTATAAAAGAGACCGTGATACTCGTAGGATTACGGTCCAAACAGAAATCAGAAATTATCGGAAAAAAATATGCAAAGTAGGTACTTTGTGGTCTTGGGGTTATTGACTCAATTTTTAACCGATTTCAAAAAAGGAAGAGGTCCTCAATTAGACTGTTTTTGAAGCGATATTTTTGCCATTGTCAATCGATTTTGATGATTCTTTTATGTTTGGAAGATTATTTTCCCAGACTGCTCCTATTTCAATTTGGTGAAGATCTGATGAAGTATTTCGGAGATAGGTAACGGAACTCTTCAATAAACGATAGCAAATTTGAAATAAATGTATCGCTTCTGTTCGGCTTCTGAACTAATACATTTCTCACGATGGTGTGACAAGTATTCGTAAACTATCTGACTATGAGATGACAACTGTAAAGCCAAAATATACTCAGTGGACATTTTGAAACTGAGAATAATTTGGTCTTATTAAATAAGTTAATAGCATAAGAGAAGTCTATCTTGTAAAATTAATCATTTAGATTTATAAAATTCAAACGATTAATATTCATGAAACTGACGGTTGATAAATTTTGATTCCATTGAGAGTATCGAAATATACGTTTTTGCGGCATAAACGGCCGTATCTTTTTTTACGTTAACTTGGATGTTTGGTTTTTTCACAGCTCCAAGTGACTGTAGAGCTGAGTTTATGGTTTTGATTTCAACTTGATATGTTCACGCGTTCTCGAGGTACGAACGGACGGACGGACGGACAACAAGTAATCCAATAAGGGCTCCATTTTTTCCTTTAGAGGTACGGAACCATATTATAATGTTGCTTTAGCTTTGGTTACCACTAATCGTATTAGTGAACCATCATACATACACACATACATACAAGTGTCTAAAATATATGAATGGCATTGAATTCAGAAATATTATGATGATGTTACAACTTCGTTCAGCGCTAATCTTATTTAGTGAATCTCCCACGTATCGAAGTGAAGTTAAGACGATGAATTGTGATTGCGAAACGAGAATATGAAGCACTGAAATCGAAACCGTAGGGCAAATTAGGTCGGGCCTGCGGACGGCGAGCATTGGGTGGCTCGCTGTCCGATCAGAATCAGGCCCAGGTCGACGGCGAGCTGTGTTCCACGCGCACCTCAAAGAGCTGTCAGTATAGAAGACGGGGCTCGCTTGGGCAAAAGCCTGCCAGGGTTGTGGAACTTGTTCGAAAGAGTCATCGCGGCCCTGGAACGCAAAGGGCATTAGGAGGGAACACGGATGGGTTTTAGTCAGTAATAGTCTGACACTCACTCCTGCTTCACCCAGGGCGGGAGGAGTCATTTGATGATTTACCATCCTTAAAAAGAGAGCAAATTAGGTACCAGAGGCTCTAGATCAAGTACCATTCTATTAGCGAATCCGTCTGTCGAAATGTTTAAATATAGAGGGATTGATGACGTGACATTTCGACAGCGTTTATCAATCCTATAAAATATTGACGTTTTGATCATTGCCTTCGCCGCACTAACGCTGTCAGAATGTAGTGAGAAACTGACAGCGGTAGCTGCGGCGCGAGGTTCTAAAGCCACACACTTGTCTAAAGCCTCAGAGCAAGTCTCGACATTGATAGCGATTTTGGAATATCTACTGAATAATACCGTTGTCAGGTCTACCGAATAATACCGATACGCTTAGCTGACTGACAAAATTTGACGCTAGATTCGCTAAAGTATACGACAAAGTTCAGTAATTTGACATCTGTTAGCAATAACATTCGCTGGCTTTGAATGTAGAGCTAGACTATCAAATATCGGTATTTTCAAATCGTTAGGACTAATCGACTGAATTCGGTCGGCAGGTGATCGGTAACTATGTAGAGACTGCAGGCCCAGGATATCACAGATGCGAGCGAAGCAAAAGGTTACGTTGTTATAGTGAAAAGCGGATTCTCGAAATCGGGTTAACGACCAAATCACTGTGTACTTCGGTAACTAGTTTGTGGGTGCTGATCATGTCCGACAGAAACTAATTGAAAACATGCAGTTTTGTCACCGCATCTCAATTAAGTTAGTTCGTGTTAAAGTTATTTGATCTGCTAGTATTGGTTCACCAGTAATACGTAGGGACGTCACGTGCGCGCTTGAATAAAAAAAAACCCGAGTCCTTTCTACGGATAGTACAGCAACTCCGGGTAGGCTTAAGAGCCGGAAGAATTTTCCTCGATGCATAGAGGCTAACCAAGGCCAACCACCAAAAGTGAGAAGCAATGTGTGATGAACGTCAACCTACAACCACTCGGTTACTTGAAACCCCAAGAACATCTGCCATCTGGACCTGATCTGCAGTGGCCTATATGGAAAGCACTCAATCGGTTGGGCACCCAGGTAGGCCGCTGTAGACACAACTTGGCGAAATAGGGTTTCATAGACTCGTCGGATACCCAATGTAAGTGCGGTGCCCCTGTTCAGAACATGAGCCACACGTTGGAGTGCCCAAAGTGCCCATACACCAGTACTTTTGGGGATTTATTGACTGCCATCGTTGGTACAATCAAAGTACTACCACGTTTTAGTTTTTTTTTAGCTCGTCGTTATCGTCAGATGACTCCTCCCGCTCTGGGTGAAGCAGAAGGGAGTGCCAGACTCTTACTGACTAAAACCCATCCGTGTTCCTCCTAATGCCCTTTGTGTTCCAAAGCCGCGGTTACTCTTTCGAACAGATTCCACAACAAAGTACTACCACCTACTGACCCTAAATAATATAAAATAAGGAGTTAGCCATCGACTCGAAAAGAAGGAGAGGGATTTGTTGTCCACTCACACTAGATTTCGTTTAAAATCAGTACGAGGTTTTAATAATTCCTCAGTTGGATATAGGATGATATAAATAAATAATTAAGAATCCTCTACAAATGCGGCTGCAGTGTCTATTATTAAATAACTACAACAAGATTCAGTTTTTGCTAAAAACTCATCAACATTTCGTTTTTGCTAAAACCATGTCGTTTTTGCTAAAATCTTTATCAAAGTTTTGTTTTCAGAATTGCCATACAAAGAAATATACTTAAACATACACACAAAAACATAGGAAAGGAAATTTAAAATCCAATATGCGCTGCGTGTCGCGGGTTCGATTCCCGCACGGAACAAATATTTGTATGGCCTACAGATGGTTGTTCCAGGTCTGGCTGTTTGTGTATGTGAAATTGTATGTTTGTAAACGCACCCACGATACAGGAGAAATTCCTAGTGTGGTACAACGTTTCTTTTTAATAAAAAAAATATGAAAAAAAATTATATCACTACGCAAATCTAACTCTTTTTAATAAAAATCTCCACACAGAGCATTATTCTCGATACGTCACGACATTAATTATGACAAGACGCAGTAAGCCGACTACTTCGATCTCCTTGCAATTGCTAACTGAACCATCCCGTTACTTCAAAAGCTTACTCGTAGAGCCGAACAAACACGAGGACCAACTTCGGAGCCAGATAGGAATCCGACTTTGTCCTTGCCACCTGTTTGTAAACCCGTTTTGATTTCATTTCATGACGAAGTTGTCAAAGTCTTAGTAATGCATTCAACAATTTGGCAAGCACCGCAGTTGTGGCTGTTGATTTCCACAGTTATTTGTTCGGAACGTTGGAATTTGAATTTCTGTAATTATTGCGTTTGGAGCTGTAGGAATAAGTTTCTACTGATGGTAGTTTGCAGTTAAAATTTCTATAATCTTTTGTGATATGATGAGTGATATCAAATAAGTTTGGTGTGTTTTTTAGTTTAAGGTTTTCTTTATGTATTTTGAATCTTAATATATATATTTAAATAAATAAAGGTTCTCAACTTCAATCTCTAAACACGTCTTTCACGTTGTGAAACACGTCTTTCACGTTGTAAAACACGTCTTTCACGTCTAAACGTGACATATAAACGTCCTGCTAGGCCCTAACAAAATTTTCGTGATCTATATACGAGTCGAGAACTATAAAATTACGTGAAAATCTTGATCGAACTGATAAGTTTAAGCTGAAACAAGGATTTTCGTTTCTAAAGCATTGTGTTTAAGTAGAATATCGCATGAGGATACGAATTTCTCGGTTGGATCCTTGGGGGTAAAACTGAAATGATATAAAGTGAACAATATCTTTGGGGCGAACTTCAATACTTTCATCGTGCCGACATTCTCGTGTGTACGAGTACCAACGACCCTTGACAGCGTATTCTTAAACAATAATTCTTGTATGTTATTGTTCGTTTTCTAGTTTTATTTGTAGAGAGTAGCGTGTTTCTATTCCCTTTGTGCATGTCTCGCTTTTGATGAAATTTTCTATTAGATCGTACAGACAGACGGCGGGACTATTATTACTTGTAGATACAACATTATTATGATTTCATTGAAATCGCATTCATTTTGTGACGATTGCTAGACACATTCAAAAACAATAAATGGGGATTTTGAAAAACCGGTCAAGAGCGAGTCGGACTCGAGCACTGAGGGTTCCGTACGTTTATGGGTACGTATTATAAATAGTTCAGGAATCAAGTCTCGCCGTTTTTTCTGAGTATTTCCGAGCTAAGAATCTATCGCGGAGGCTTAATATTGTAGGGTCCCGTCAGCACCTTTGGTACGGAACCCTACATGCCTGATCCGCAAGTCGAACAGTCCAGTACTTCGCAAGTACCAATTAGTTCAAGACAATTCGATACAGACAGTTCTACGATAAATGCTTAATGTACGATTAACGAACCAGAACAAATCAGAGATTTAACGAATTTGGACCATAGCAGATACTTTTCAAGACCTTTTTGGAAACTGAACCTATACCCCTAACGACATGGGCGTACACAGGAGGGGGGGCAGGGGAGGGCAGCTGCCCCCCCTAGAAATCATGCAGAAAATGTATGAACTCGCACTAATCACTGATCAAAGTGTAAACGGGGTCTTATGCACTAACTTTTGAATAACCGCGCAGTAAACACTGGCAAAATGCATGATCGAAGAAAGGTTTAATGGGCTTTGTATGCTCAGTGTACATAAAAAACTTGTAAACAGTACGGGCGATTCTTTCACGGATGCCGTCATAAACCGATGTGCTGAAGATCATCGAACGTAACTTTTAAAGTAGAAGTCGAATTAAACAATTGAAATAAAATAAAAATGCATACTCCCTTTTATTTATACCTACCTATAAAGCAGGATCATTTTTTTTTTGAAGTGAAAACTTCTTTAGCGGCGTTGAGCACTTTTTCTGTAATGGGTATAAAATCTTAAACTCGCGTCAGAACACGTGACCTGATCGAAAAAGCGTAAGACGGACTCGCGTCAGGGTCACGTGATGCTGATCGAAAAAGCGTAAGACGGACTCGCGTCAGGGTCACGTGATGCTGATCGAAAAAGCGTAAGATCGAGGGGAAGGGAGAGGAACTAGTATCTCCCACTCTTTCTACCGTGCCTGAGTGTGCTGCTCCGCTTAGGCGGCACAGGGCACTTGCGCGAATGTCCGTCTGTGTTTATGTACAGCGTGCCACGCGTATCCAAGGATACGAAATTACGGAATTACGAAATTATGGATGAAAGTTGATTTTTCTAAGAGATAAAAATTAATGTAATATATAAATAAATAACGATATAATATTATGAATAATAACATGTAAATTGTCATATTTGTGTACGATAGCGCAATAAATAAACATTGTATTCTACCTCATAAATGATAGTATTTTTGTACTTATAATTAAACACAACGTTAATACTAAAGTTTTCACTTCTGCCGGCACTCCCGGAGTGCTACCGGTGTTTTTTTTTTACTGTGTATAGGCATACGTTTGACCACAATCTCACCTGATGGTAAGCGATGATGTGGTCGAAGATGGAGCACGTTTGCCTAGAAGCAACCTATTCACTCTTGACTTAAAGACTCCCAGGTTGTAGCTATCATTTGCGGCTGTTTGCCCTACACACTACACTACTTAAACCTAATGTTTCATGTTGGTGTCTTTGTGTAGTGTGTATGACAAAATAGAAAAAAAGTACCCACCTAATTGAGAACGTCCTCCTTTTTAGGGTTCCGAAAAAAAAAGGAACCCTTATAGGATCACTCGGGTGTCTGTCTGTCCGTCTGTCACAGCCAGTTTTCTCCGGATCCACTGGACCGATTCTGTTGAAATTTGGTATACATATGGAGTTTTATGACCCAAACACGGACTCGTTATGTAAATTATTAAATTTTTAGTATAGGGGTCACTTTTGGGGGTCAAACTAGAAAATTAAAAAATAAAGTTTTTTGAACAATATCGTGTGACATATCAAATGAAAGGGCTTACTGTGAAGGTTTTAATTATATTTTTTTTATAATTTTAAAATAAATGATTTAGAAGTTATTCAAGAAATTAGACGAAAAATGATCATTCCCCACCTTATCTCCGAAACTACTGAGCCTAAAATTTTGAAAAAAATGGAGATAATAGATCTTTACCTAAAGATTACAGAAAAATCTATTAGAAGTCTGTAGTGTTAAGAAAACATGTTAAAAAAATTAAATTCGTTCGGAACCCTTTGCACGCGATTCCGACTCGCACTTGGCCAGTTTTTTTTTTGGAAGTCGGTTAAAAACAGCCGCAGATAATCTGATCTAAAGTGGCGGACAAAAGCTAGGTTATAAAGCTGCAAACAATTCACAAACATTAACATAAATACTATAAAACGTGTAACAGAATAAATGCAATACCTCTTAATGGGTCACTATACTCATCATTTTGAACAACTTTTACTATGGGACCAACACTGAAATCGCGAAAAAAATCGAGTTTCCCATACATTTATGTGCACATAACTTGTCAAAATGTACTGTACAGCTGTTTAACGTGCTTTCCGAGGCACTCGGTACGTTAAGATAATCACCCATCCACCGACCAACCTTGGCAAGCGTTGCTTAACCTTGAAGATCGACCCGTGTGGCTGTTATTATCTAGCGAAAAGCTCCTCATATTATTTGTGAACATCTTTGCTAATTTAATTAATGTAACTGCGGCGGAGTCTTAAGAGAGTTATGTTTTGATATGTGTCTTTATTCAATTAAAGCAACAAATCTACTGGGAAGCGTGGCTTTTTAATGTTCTATCAGTCGTTTATAATCCCATTTGCTGTACGAAGGCGACAAAAATAATAATAAATAACAGATCACGGACTTTAACCATGTTTTGTTATACCTATGCGAATACTGAAAGTATATATTTAAGTATACAATTAAAATACCTTGTTTTTAGAACACGGTAAAAACTCGGCCACTCTGAGAACCATGCGGGTAACAAATGACCGGTAGTTATTGAATTTCTATTGTTCTTTTCCTCCTTTTCTGAATGGCGTCCGATGTGTGCTTAAGAGTTTGTTTTTCCACAATGTTAATATCTTGAAAACTGTAATTTAACTATCACTGAGGATCAAGTTTTAAAATTACTGGCAAGAAAGGCTTACCAATATATCACTATTCCATGTATTTTATAGTTTGATGTCTCCGCAATGTTAATATCTTGAAAATTGTAATATAACTATCACTGAGGATCAGGGTTTACTGGTACTGGTTAGAAAGGCATACCAATATATCACTACTCCGTGTAATTGTATAGTTTGATGTCTCCACAATGTAAATATCTTGACAATTGTAATATAACTATCACTGAGGATCAGGATTTACTGGTACTGGCTAGAAAGGCTTACCAATATATTACTATTCCGTGTATTTTATAGTTTGATGTCTCCACAATTTTAATATCTTGATAATTTTAATTTAACTATCACTGAGGATTAGAGTATACAGGTACTGGCTAGAAAGGCTTACTAATATATCACTATTCCATGTATTTTATAGTTTGATGTCTCCACAATGTTGATATCTTGAAAATTGTAATTTAACTATCACTGAGGATCAGAGTATACTGGTAATGACTAGAAAGGCTTACCAATATTTCACTATTCCGTGTATTTCATAGTTTGATGTCTCCACAATGTTAATATCTTGAAAAATGTAATTTTACTATCACTGAGGATCAGAGTATACTGGTCATGACTAGAAAGGCTTACCAGTATATTACTCTTCCGTGTATTTTATAGTTTGATGTCTCCACAATTTTAATATCTTGATAATTGTAATTTAAGTATCACTGAGGATCAGAGTATACAGGTACTAGCTAGAAAGGCTTACCAATATATCACTATTCCATGTATTTTATAGTTTGATGTCTCCACAATGTTCATATCTTGAAAATTGTAATTTAAATCAAAAAAACAACAGTCGTTTATTCAAATTAGGCTGAGAGCCAGCACTTTTTGAACGTCAAGTTTTACAAAAGACAGTCCCCCAAAACGCCCGCCCGTCACCACCTCCTACTGTTTTAGCTATGGAGAACTATCACTGAGGATCAGGGTTTACTGGTACTGGCTAGAAAGGCTTACCAATATATCACTATTTCGTGTATTTAATTGGTGTCTCGATTTTAAGTTATACCACGTTAATAGCAGCGTCAGTAGTATTCATTTAGTCTTCAGAAGTACATCAAGTATATGTGTGGGCTTTTTGGCCTCTTCAACATTGGAGTCGCATTCTAAAGATGCTAATTTCATCTAAAAAGTGAATCTCCTTCTCGAAAAGATGGAAAATCAGATCACAGCCAATATGACCACTCTAAGAACTTCATTTTGAAATGACGAGTTTTGGTGTTAGTAAAACTCAAAACTTATATAAATATATAAATTTTGACGGCACGGTTGGCGCAGTCATTGAGCGATCGACTGCTGCGCTGCGTGTCGCGGGTCCGATTCCCGCACGGAACAAAGTATGGCCTACTGATAATTGTTCCGGGTCTGACTGTTTGTGTGTGTGAGTTTGTATATTTGTAACGCACCTATGATACAGGAGAAATTCCTAGTGTGAGGCAAAGTTCTTCAAACAAAAAAAGAACTAGAACTAAAAGAACGGCTGGAAAGACGAAATAGGTGCACTGCGCGTTCCAAATATCTTTGTGAAAAAGAAACACCACGGACACTAAAAATGTCATGGACCATCAAGACCACGGTACGTAAAACTCGTTCACATGCCCTTTCACGCCCGGACACGAACGTGTGTAAACGAGCTCTCACAAAATGTCCGCACTGCTATTTGAGGCGGTTTACGTCCCGGGCGAGGCATATGTGTGGATCAACCTTTAATCTGAGTGCCAATTCTACTTTTTTTAAAACAACGTTTGAATTCGCACCTCAGTCAAAACAGATTCAATTTCCATACATTTTTGACAGATTGCGACTGACCTGCAAATGCGATCTTTGCTTAAATATTAGAATTGCCACCATTAAGTCTCTATCAGCTTGGTCTTGAAGTTCAACTATCATAGTACGTTCATCCCACCCACACGCACAAAACGTTTTGAGAACACATTCATAGTGCGTACAGCTAAGGAGCGGAATTCCCTGCCGGAGTCTGTGTTTCCTGATAGCTAGGTACAACCTAGGAGTCTTTAAGTCACGAGTGAATAGGTTACTTTTAGGCAAGGTGAGATAGTGATCAAACGCGTGCCTATAGTAAAAAAAGAATAATAATAAAAATAGTAAAAAAAATATATTAATCTACTGTTTTATACCAGCATAAACTGCTACCTACATCTATTTCATTAAAGATAAGGACGGTTAAGGAACTTAGTCAAAACATTGAATAAGAAGCCATGTCTTCACGTTGCTAGTAACTTGGCGAAGATTGCTGATAACTTGTGTACTTTCATGCCGAGAGCAAAACACGCTGGGAACTTGCACAGCTTGCCTTAACTGATCTAAAATGAGCTGCTTTTCTTATTGGTAGATAAAAAAGTAAAAAAAAAATATAAAGAAGAAAAAAAATAAAGAGTATTCTATTCTATTGAAAATTAACACTTCAGCGTTTCGGAGTACAGAACATAAACGCTATCTATTCATGAAATACTGAAAATCCGTGCGTATTTTTGTCATCTTAGTATATTATTAACTAGCTTCTGCCCCCGATTCTGTCACTCATCCACGCATATACCCTAGTTCAAGGATGGCAAACTGTTTTTAGTGCTCGTGCTATTTTCATTAGAGGAATAATAATGTAGCCATGACGTGCCGCCAAAAAAATCTAGACTTTGTGATTCAATGGACAAAAAATAACACTACTAGATGCTATGAACTTAACTTTTTTTTTTTGTAACTGTTTCTTCAAATAAATGTTATGTATGATATCTGTGTATTAGCAACAACAAAAATCATACTGAACTGTAACTTTCATCAAGATGCTAATAGTAATCTTGTTAAGGCGTGCCCAAATTATTGTGCTACGTGCCACCCCTGGCACGCGTGCTATAGGTTTGCCATTCCTGCCCTAGTTTATAACCTGAATTAATAGATACAATACCTTTATCACGATCTCAAGTCCTCGCAGACAAAGTCTCGTTTTGTTGTTTTTACGTGAAAGAGTAACAAAATTCCAAACATCGATCCACTCTCACAAATAATCACATTAGAAACTAAAACATTAAAGAATTCGGCTTTTTGGCTGAACAAAATTGTATGAATCTGAAACACGAGGTATGCCATACCAACTAGAACACCGGATACGAGTTCTTTCCATTTTAGTATTAATAATAATAATATTGTATAGCTTAGATATTGAACACATATGATAACTTAATTCAATGATTGTCCTATTTAACAAGTACTTACGTCGAGAGGTGGCCTGAAACACAGGTTTAAATTAACCTAGATCAGGCAACGCACTACATTACCTTTAAGAGTTCTATTTTTGACTGTAAATCTCATATTAATTTCTTATACCATAGTTTACATCCAGATTATTACAATCCTATTATAGGCCTAGCTTAATATATACCTACTACTGAACCATATGTATACTTTTTGTGAACTTATTATTATTTCAATAAAATTTATTATTATTCTTATTATTATTATTATAATTTATATTTTAGAAATAAGTTTCGGAATTAAAGTGGTTCGGATTTACGTGGTCGATGGGGCCGAAAAGTTCTGGAGTGGCAACCGCGTACCGGACGACGCAACGTTAGAAGGCCTCTCACAAGGTGGACCGGACTGGCGATTAGCGGATCCTAAATTCAAATTCACTATACATACATTCGATTACATAATCTGCTAAGCACGTGGTTATTTTTTTATCAATAAGACAGTTTATGTACAATACAGTATGTTATATCTAACTAACAGTCGTAAATAGACACGGTAAATGAACAGAAGCGTATGTACCAAATATCCAGTTTCATTAGGGAAGATTCAAGAGACCGTACGACAGCAAAGCTTACTGCATAACAATACCAAGCTCACAATAAGTCGACGGAAGCTCTAAAATGAACATTGTTCCAAGTAGAGTACTTGATACTCTACTTGGAACAATGTTTCGAGCTTACCTAGCGTATGTTAGAAATACATACGCTTCCAAATACAGAAATAATCTGACTAACAGTACAACCTCTTTGGACTACTTGGTAATTAGTGAGTCTCGCAAAATCATATGAATTTAAACCTTATTATACCTCTCAATGATGCATTGCGATCCCAATTTCAAACTGACTGTACATCTGCGTTATATCTTTGTGCTACCGTGTGAAAGTTCCTAGTGGTCCACTTTTAGCCCTTCAATCGTTAGCAATAAGGTTGAAAAGAGGTTGGCCATATTTTTCGCAGATATACCTATACATGTCCATCTACAGGGCACGACTCACACACCCGATCTGATACTGAGAAATTCCTGAAATGTAATATCACTACTTCATATGAGATCAGACTCTTACCTACGCTCAGCATTCGCGCATATATTCCCAAGTTATAATATTGAATCTAAGTAATATGGATGAACTTGTTGCCAGTATCCCATTGCAAATATACATTTGCAAAAACACCCGCGGAGTATCTGAGTATTTTTTTAATGAAAAAACCCCGTGAAGGTTGTTCGTCATATTTTATTTGTGATTTAATTACTCTTAAATTTTTATTACCCCTAAGTTTTTTTATTATTTTAAGCTAATAAGGTGTCAAAATCTACTAACGTAGGGTGTCAGGTTTTGAACAAGTTTTTAGACTGAGGTTAAATTTAGACAGGATAAGTTTAAGAAAAACTCAACTTCAAATTCTGAAATCGGTATTTCTTTTTAAATAGGTGTATCAGTTGATTGCAGAATTATGCTGCGTGTAGAGCCATTTTGCTTCTCAGGGGTCTTCTCGTTGCTAGTTTTAATAAATATTCTTTTTAATTGTTTGTATTTTTTGTGCTCGTCTCAAATAAACTACTAGACCAAAGATTGTCTCTCTAGTCTAGTAGTTCAACATTTAAATAATACAATAAATCCTTATTCATAATTCAAATAGAATAATTATAAATCTTAAATAATAATACAGGTAGAACAATGTTAGATGCCTGTACTAGGAGGGTCCTGTATCACAGGCGGCATGGGGTCAAACTACGTACTATCGACTTAATATTTTTTACAATATTTACTTACCTAAAATTAGAATAATAACTGAGTTATATTGATTAACATGATTTACCTAGTGAAACATAATGTAATAACTGTAAACGAGCAATTCTTGTATATATGTATGTATGTATATATAATCTGAATCTCGGAAACGGCTCGACCGATTTCCATTAAATTCAGTATGCAGGGTGATTCAGGAGGGATAAATCGATCTAGCTACTTTGTGTTGCTGGGGAGTTTGTTGGCCACTTCTTCTTCCCAGCTAAAACACTAGGAAGTGGTGACGGGCTGGGCGATTTGGGGGACTGTCTTCATGTAAATTTTGACGTTCAAAAAGTGCTGATTTTCAGCCTAGTTTGAATAAATGCCTTTTGATTTTGATTTTTCATTTTTAGAAAAGGTCGTAAAAACAAAACGAACAAAGCTCGGTCATACAGTTACTTTAAATTATGTACACATATTATTAATAATGATCATATGTGGAAAAGATAGATTGTGATTATGAAAGTTTTTTAAACACAGTAAGTGTTTAAAAAAAAATGTTGTGATCTAGCAGTACCAAAAGCTGGGTATGAGGTCCTGGGTTCAATTCATGGGTCGGGTAAAGTCTTCACACAATACACGAGACCTAAACATAAATGCTGTAATTAACTTTTATAGTTATAGCAGCAATAGAAATTCGAGAAAATAAAACTACTCACCTATAGCCGTTCATGAGATACCCGTCGACAAACAAAGACAGACGGACCGATGGATGCACAGCGGAGGCTGAGTTATAGGGTTCCGTTAGTTACCCCTCGAGTACGGGATCCTAAATCATTAATGGGTTCAGCTACATCTCTGTCTAACCTTTAAATACAGGTGAACAGAGACATGATATTATATTTATTTATTCACATTACTCGCGATGGGCTCGTGATTGCCAGCACTGAGCGATGTGTTGTCTGCGCTTGCTACAGCGGCCAATGAATATTCAATGAGCACTAATTCGCACATTGAGCGGCAAAATGTAAACATGACACGGAAATTCAGTTCGGTGGAGCTTATATTTTCAGTATGCTCATTTTGCTGGGGTTTTGTTATTTGCTGCTGAGTATAGAATTTACTATTTGGGTGTCTCATATGGGAGTGTACGGATCTTTCCATCTTATTTAGCATAGTCATAGCATAGTCGGCCTTATAATGTTAATGGACTCAGGCCTCCTCTCTAGGAGAGGGAATGGGCCGTAATCCACCACGCGGGCCCAATGCGGGTTGGTGAATGTCACATGTCTTCGAATTTTTGGTTCTAGGACATGCCGGTTTCCTCACGATGTTTTCCTTCACCGTTCACCCATCTTATTTATAAAAATGAAGAGTCATTTAATCAAATTAGGCCGAGAGTCACCACTTTTTGAACATTAATTTGTACATTTTTTTTTGTAGTGTTTTGTTTGGAAGTCGGTATATGTTTTTGTAAAAAGTTTTTTTTGTATTCTTTTTAAGTTTTTTATTTTTCACTTTTAAGTGGTGATACTTGGACGACGTCTTCGTCAAAGTAGAAATTGAAATAAGCAAAAATGCTCATACAATAGAAACTAATGAACCAAATGAATCAAATTTTTACGGGACTAAATGGCAAGTACACTGCATCGAACTATAAAAGAATCACAGATATCGGATCAGAAACCTCGGATTAATCGGTGTACATACATAAAAAAAACCCAACGAATTGAGAAACTCCTCCTTTTTTGGAAGTCGGTTAAAAACGGTGATCATAGGGACGTAGCCAATCCAGAGCCCGTGCTGAGCAGTACTAAGCATGAGTTTAGTTTTTCCATGTGGATTTTTTTGAGGTTGCCGAGGTCACAATTACACAAATTGAGACTTGTTGATGGCAACACCTGTTGTCATGAGATTTAACCTTGGCAAATGGCAAAATGTGGGTATGAGTACTATGCCATCATAGTACTCACACCTACATTTTGCCATGTTCTTCTTTACCCATCCCTTCGATGTATGCAGACGTGATGTTTTATTCAAACTATCTTATAATGTTACATTTTATAATGACACAGGGTAAGCTAGACAATAATGTCAAAACAAAGCAAGTAAATAAAAGCACATTGACGTTAGCGGAAACCTGTTTCGTCGGCTTTGGCATTCTCCATAAGCATTCATGTTCTACAAAAGCGATTTGACGCGGCAGCTTGTTTGAAGTTTTGCTCAGAATAGCACAAACACGATAGGGATTATGTCAAAGGAATAAATAGAACGCGACTCTAATGGTTTTCTGTGTGCCAGAGTTTTTTGGTGTGTTTACCACCTGTTTTGGCATTATTAAGCCACTTCGACCGAAATTATAGAATAGAGTAGAATAGAATAGAATACTCTTTATTATGAACACCATATAAGTAAGACATAGCATAATATGAATATATTATATCCATTTGTGACGCATATGGTGCTAAATAGTCCAATATAAACTTAAATTTATATTTACAAATATTAAATTTTCAAAATATTCTGGTTTCATCAAAGTAATTTTATTTTCGCAGTGCCGCGGCCTGCACTTTTCTAGCATAAAACGTTGCTCGTGGCACTCGGAAATCTGTTTTTCAATCAAATCACTACTCCCGGAAATTTACCTCTTCATGTTTAAAATAAAATTTTCTTCGACGTGAAACCTGATTGCGCTTCAGGATTTCAGTGAAATATGAAAGCTGCATCTGCATCTAAACTTAAAGATCAAAGCGAGGTTATCCTCGATTTGATCTTTAAATTAAGGTTAAGTCAAATGTTGGAAATAATTCCAACATTAGTTAGGTACTTTAAACTTTTACAAAAACGATTAAACGGACTTGTAGAATAACTACCCATAATGAAACAACCCACATTTCAACGAGGATAATAGATCTATCAATGTGTCATATTATCTGCTGAACTTAATTTTACAATTTTCAATTTTTTTTTGTCTTTGTACATGAAAAAACAAGCGGCTAAGTGCATGACGAACTTATGAAGGGAGAATACAAAATAATAAAAACCGCCGAAGTGCAAGACGGGCTCGTGCATCAAGGGATACTCGCAAAGCACTTGCCTTTGACATTCAATCATGAAGTTTCGCAAGAAGCATGGCCTTCTAAGGGTTAGCAGTGAGCTTACTTTTGACCTTAAATGATAATGCGATCAAAATATTGCATGCATATCTTGATGGTCCCATTATGGTGCTGTGTAAAATAGAATTTCATAAACACTGACAATAAAACACAAACATAATAGTGGATTACCATTGCGACAGCCAATGAGAAACGAAAAAGTTGACGAGGAATTAAAAATAAAATTTTCATAAATAATAAAATTGATAACGAAATAAAAATCAAGGACACACCTCACTGCTTGGTTGCACAGAAAATAAGCTTTGACGTACCACGGCCAAAGTCTGCTGCGACTCTCCCGAGCGAACTTTATCCGAAGTCTGCTCTATACGATACACAGCACTTCAGGTAGCTTGAAAGTTTCTGTTTTACAAGTTCCATCTACTCGAGACGCTCTTCAACTCTCTACAATATCTTCGAAGGAACAAACGGCTAATATTTTTATCTTTTATTTTGCATCGTATACGGCTACGCCTAAGAAGTGCAAAACTTAAGAACTTATAAGGTTTTTATATTTTTTAAATCTTATTTTTCATTTATTTTGTTTGGTCGTGTGGAGAGGTGGTGGCAAAGACTGGAGAGAACCAAAACAGAATACCTGTTCTGCGCTTTTGGCGGTCTCTCCATTTGGATCAGAATGCTGGGCTATGAAAAAGACGGATGAAAAAAGATTTCATGTTGCGATTATGGCAATGTTGAAATAGATGTGTGGAGTAACGAGAATGGAAGAAATGAATACATTAGAGATACTTTAAAAGTGGCGCCAGTGACAGATAAGTTGAAAGGAAATCGCTTGTCAAGGTATGGTCATTTGAAGAGGAAGGATGAAACGCATGGCGGCTGACATGACAGAATGGAAGAAAAACAAGTGTTGCGTCAACCAAAGTAACATGGGATTAGGGCAGAAACTTGATGATTTCATTTATTTTGTTTATGGCGAAACTTTGTTAAAGATTTTCTCAAATTCGTAGCTTTTGTTGATTTTTGAAAAAATATTGATTTTCACATATAGGTCCTGTTTACGAATGGACTTCTAAACTTTTTTAAATCTCAATCGATTGTATTTCATTGCAGAGGTACAGTATTTGTACGACTTCTTCGGTCACATATTAATCAAACTTATGATCCTACACGATTGACATGACATAATATATTTAGGCTAATAATCCATCTTATCTTATACTAGCGGACGTCACGCGGTTTCACCCGCGTAGTTCCTGTTCCCGTGGGAGTACGGGGATAAAATATAGCCCATGTTACTCGCTGATAATGTAGCTATCCATTGCTGTAAAAAATTATTCAAATCAGTCCACTAGTTTTTATGTTTATTCGTTACATAAAAAAATACAAATCTTTCCTATTTATTATTAATGATTACTTATTAATTATTATAGTACAGACATCTCTTTCAATATCTATGATCTTCACACGCTAGCCGCAGTATGGTATCGGCTGGTGCCGTATGGTGCCGTAAAAGAATAATACCATTCCATCACTTTCCGTGGGTGTCGCAAGAGGCGACTAAGGGACTTGCCAGAGAATGCGCAGCAGCGTTCTCTGTGAAACTCAACATCATACACTGCGATCGCCAACCGCCAAGCTTGGCGATTGTGGTAAACTGCCCCCCTTTGGGGGAGGCCTATGTCCAGCAGTGGACATCTTTCGGCTGATATGATGATGACACGCTAGGAATCTCTATTCTTCTAAGAAACGATTTCCTGCTGCATTGTCCTTCCCATACTTTTTATTTTGTTTCTTTGTTTTATATACCATTTCATTCTAAAAAAAATATGAACATCCTTTTCTTCTCAAACCTCTAATATCTCTTTTGAAATTGAAGATAAATATGATTTCAAAAATATTATTTTACGGAAACTTATCTTCATTTGTCTTTGTCTTACAGTCGCGAACTTCGACGTTTTTCTTTAAACTTATTTTCTAGCTTCAATCAGTAATATTAATAAATGATAAACTACCTGTGCTGGCTCTCACGACTTTACTTTCCTTATTTTTGACACTGTAAAATAATAAATGAGTCTTTGGGCATTCAGAAATAATTTGTATACAACTGAAAAAAGTAGGTCGTTTATTTTTTATATTTTTTATTTGTAATGGGTTTGCTCTTGACTCTAGTCTAGGTCAGAGATGACAGAGACAAAGTCTACGATGGAGCGAGCTTACCCAGAAAGAGCCTGTTCACTCTAACTTTGAAGAGATTAGGGTTGTAAGCGTTTTGGAAACACAGACGCAGGCAGAGAATTCCACTGTGTTTACACAATTCTACACGCTGTGTGCATTATAAAAGACGTTTGGAAACGCTTACTGCGAATTGGTGGAATAGTAACAAGGTAGGGATGGTAAGATGCAGTGCGTCTGGATGTCCGATGGTAGAAGGGGGCCGGTGGGATGAGGTCGTGGAGTTCTTGGGCACACTCACCGAAGTACAATCTGTAGAAGACCGACAAGCAGGCAACCTTACGGCGATGAGCCAAGCTATGTAGCTTGTAATCCACCAGTTTTTCGTCACCGATGAGCCTCTTAGCTCTGCGTTCCACCGAGTCAAGCGCGGCAAGCTGATACTTAGCTGAGCCATCCCAAAGGTGGCTACAATACTCCATGCAGGATCGGACTTGCGCTTTATATAGAGTTAAAAGCTGTCCAGGCTTGAAGTATCGCTTCACCCTATTTAGGATGCCCAGCTTTTTGGCAGCAGTTTGGGCTTTGTACTCGATTAATAGTATTATATGCTTTTAGTCGTTTTAAATTTTTCTCCTGTCAGATTTCTAGGGTTTCTGGCTACCGTAAGGAAGTCGAACAACAAGAAAGATCTACAAATGACGAAGTCGAATTTCTATGTATGTACAAATGTCAGACCGGGTCAACATCTTAACGTGATTTCCGAGGCACAGAGGGCTCTTGCTATGTTAAGATGGACCTAACTACAAACCGACCGATATAATGAATTTGAAAAAAATATCGCATAAAAAGAATCCGGGCAGTCGACAAAGCATCCAAGAAGTTTTCCTTGCTTTGTCGGCTTTGAAGTTTCAAAAGGAGTTTTTATTCAAAACAAACCTGTTGGTAGTGCTATACGTAGTTAGGTACTTGTTAATGTATTCAGATTAAATTGGTTCGGCGGTTAAAGTTAAGTGGAGTGGTAAATGTATCGTTTATTAGTGAAGAGCCTACTTTACGTAAACATACCACGTGTAACAACGCAAATTTGACAAGGGGTTTTTGTCGCGATTTCGGGGATGGCGCCATACTCAAAATTGTTCATAATGATGAGCTCAACTTTTCAAGTGTTGCGCCCATTTTGTTCATATACTTATTCATTTATTTTGCATTCCACAATGTACCCTACCTAGAGGAAAGATGGTAACAAAAGTCGCAGGAAAGCAAAATACGCAATTTCGTTTACTTGGATGACAAACCAAATACGTCTTCTAAGTAAACAAACTAACTGATTTTGATGAAATTTAAATGGGACCAATCGAGAAGTATATCTTTTCGCATAAAACAAGAATTTTTCAAATCGGTTCATAAATGACGGAGTTTTGCGGTAACAAACATAAAAAAATACAACTGAATTGAGAACCTCCTTTTTTTGAAGTCAGTTAAAAATGCTTAAAGCTAAGTTTTATAGTTTTGTAAACAGGGTCTCCTGTGGACAAAGCAACATAATGTTATACTAAAATTTTGACGCGATTCATGATGCTTTATCAACATCGACTTTAATATGACATCATTTATGCATTTTTAGGGTTCCGAAAAAAAAACGGAACCCTTATAGGATCACTCGGGTGTCTGTCTGTCCGTCTGTCACAGCCAGTTTTCTCCGGATCCACTGGACCGATTCTGTTGAAATTTGGTACACATATGGACTTCTGTGACCCAAACACGGACGTGTTACGTAAATTATTAAATTTTTAGTGTGGGGGTCACTTTTGGGGGTCAAACTAGAAAATTGAAAACAAAAAACTTTTTTGAACAATATTGTGACATATCAAATGAAAGGGCTTACTGTGAGGGTTTTAATTACTTTTTTTTTCATAATTTTACTATAAATGGTTTTGAAGTTATTCAAGAAATTAGACGAAAAATGACCATTCCCCCCACTTATCTCCGAAACTACTGAGCCTAAAATATTGAAAAAAATGGAGATAATAGATCTTTACCTAAAGATTACAGGAAAACCTATTAGAAGTCTGTAGTGTTAAAATAACATGTTAAAAAAAATTAAATTCGTTCGGAACTCTTTGCACGCGAGTCCGACTCGCACTTGGCCAGTTTTTTTTTACTGACTTCAATATCGGAGGTTATCATATCGAACCGTATGTATGCAATACTGTCAGAATTGCACAGTTTTTGTATATCTTAGTCCATACCAGCTTATGAACATTTTTGAGAATTTTAATAAGTGTATCTATGTTTGTATGTGTGTCCGCGTATATTTAAAAAAAAACGGAATGCAAATAATCTTTTTTGTTGATTAGGTATTCCGATTAGGCTCTAGCTAAATAATCTCGAAGAACATTTCAAAAAGAAGCTTTGCAAATTATAAAATAATAGTGTAATCGTTTGATGGCAACATGGATGGTTCGTCACTTCATGTATCATAATAGACAATGATGGAGGGATACCGTACTTTTATTCTTTTAAAGTAATTAGTTTCAATTATAACTGAAATAAAAAAAAAAGTGATTAAAAAAAATAACCGGCTTCAAAACTGTCATCATCATCATATCAGCCGAAAGACGTCCACTGCTGGACATAGGCCTCCCCCAAGCGTCGCCACAACGACCGGTCCTGTGCGTCTCGCATCCATCGGCTACCCGCGACCTTCACCAGGTCATCGGTCCACCTTGTGGGAGGCGTTCCAACGTTACGTCTTCCGGTACGCGGTCGCCACTCCAGAACTTCAAAACTGTAATTTATTTAATTCGAAACTAAAAAGGTAGAACAGAAAGTTTTATATTTAAAAAAGTCTATACTCATTATGCCAACTACATAGTATAGGTATCCGTTTGTATAGTACCGTTTTCAAGAATCTAGAATTCTAGATCAATGTCTAGATTTCTTGAACACTTTGAGAGGTTTGCAGAAATGTTTGCGCTGAAGGATCTAGGAAAATATGGAGAATATTATGTTCCAACATTACTGAGAACTGCTAAGTTCTTAACTAAGTTGTTGTTGTTGAGATACCTCGATATACCTTTAGAAAGCACTCGCATGGAAAATCGTTGTGAAATTAAATAGCCGTTTAGAGTAGTGTAGTAGTAGAGTTTTGTTTTGAAAGAGGTTTAGTAGATAAGTCAACTACCTACCTACTAAACCAGTGCTGAGCCATTTGCTCGTCTCAACTTATGGTGACAATGGAGATCTGTCAGGATTTGGTAGTATTGTTTACAGGTACAGTGATCTATACCATAAATAGCGAAAAAAAAAATCAGCTGTTGCGCACAGAAATTTATGGAACAGTCGATTGTTTTTTCGCGATTTCAGTGTTGATCACATAGTAAAAGATGTTCATAATGATGAAGACAATGACCCCTTAAGAGGTGTTGCGTTTATTTTGTTAGACGTTGTATACACAAATATAAACTTCTATTATTTATCCTCCGTTACAAAAATAAACCATTAAGACCTTTGCTACGTATTATTTTTCCTGTTCGGGAAAAGTGATCGATTTATTCTCAGATATTGATCTAATATAAAAAAAATATTCATAGTGGCTTCGTCAATAAAAAGTTGTTTGCTGTTATAATAATATCTATAGAGGATATAATAGGTACTCGTATAATAATGTGGGCGAATTATTTCAATTAAATGCCGCTGTATTGAAAAGGAAGTTCTACTTCCTTCTAATATTACTTATCTTGCCATTGTTAGTCAGTCACGCTTCAGCAGCTGAACGAATTTGTATGAAACTGGAATCTGAAAAAGATCAGTACCTGAATTGTGATCGAATTTCACGTGGGCAGAGCCTTTGGCAAAAGAAATAAATATATCTTATAATATAACAGTGTGGCAAAAGTAGCGGGCTCAGCAAATGTTGAGCAGTGTGCAGCATAGCCACAGCGCTGGACCACGCTAATTTACAGCCTGCCCCTCTCTCATTTTAAAAGCTGTAGAACAATATATACATACTAATATAAGTACTCATCGAGTCGTTCGGGACATCAGCAAACAACTAGTCGACTGTTCACGTGACCAGAGGGCTGGGCTCTTCTTCGGCCAAAGAATCAGGATTACCATTCATCGCACAGTGCTGCCAGTGTTCTGGGCACTTTTCCCATTGACAGCGATGTGGATGAATTTTATGATGCCCAATAATTTATTTTCTTTTTATACGCGTTTTTACATAATTTCGCGATATTTTTAGTCTAGTTGTTTAAAAATATTCTGTAATTACTTTGAGTAACCTCAAGTTAATGTTGATATTGCAGTATTTAAATACTGCAATATCAACATGCTTATTAATAAGCATAGACAAATTAAGGCATGTTATGTGTGATTCGTAAATCTTCATGTCTTAATAAAGGTGGAACAAATTTGGCTCATCCGTGACAGTTCCACCGTTTACACTAGTGTGGCTACAACTTGGGTCGAAGGTGAACCATATCCTAGATTAGGACAAAGGCTTTTTATCCCGGGAGTATGTTCCCTCAGGATAATTTTCGTAAATAGTATCAAGCTTTCTGTTGATTGAGTCTCCCGTTGCATATTGTTCGCCACAATACGATGACAGCCATCACTGAAAAACAGTTCAGACAGAGTTCGTGGCTTCTTCTTCGAGTGAATTAAAGAGAATTTTAATTGTAACTTCATCATTGTCTGTACCCCGCACAAGTCATGATAGAATATTCGGAGCAAAATGAACGGGAATTCATGAAATATGAAAATCTTTGTATATATTAAGTCTGGATCTTGTACTCGGTAGAAACGAAAAGTCTGTGTTTTTATTTAAATTAACAACTAGATGCAAGTTAATTCTGCCAGGGTTGCAGAATTTGTTTGAAAGAGTCACCGCGGCCCTGGAACGTAAAGTTATTAGCCAGTGAGTCTGACACTTCCTTCCGTTCCGACCGGAGCGGCAAAAGTCTTTTGCTGTTTTCACAATATAATAAAAAGGGGGCAAGTTCATTACAGACTAATAAATGCAATTAGTGGTCGTCCTTGTTACTACAACGACGACCACTAAACACGAGGGAAACAACCAAAAATCGCGAATCTACGTGAGGTTTATCACGTCATATATAAAAGTTCGTGTAAGGTATGTGTGTATGGTCCCACCCTTCCATCCCCTTTCATTTATTACAGCGAAAAGTATTGCAACTAAGAGACTTGTAATATAATGAAAATTATATTTAGGCAAATAAACAATAGGGAAATAATACAAGACCAAGTAATAAAGCGAATACGTTCATGCATTTGTGATGCTGTAAGACGTACTATTTTTTTTGTTGAATTAGGTACAAGGAGCTGATCCAACGGGTGAGAGTAACGTTCTTACCTGTTGGCAAGCGACGATACTGTCGACGCTTGCCTAGAAGTATCTAATTAACATGTTCACTCTTCGCTTAAAAATCCCCCAGTTTGCAGCTATCAGAAACCAGACTTAGGCAGGGAATTTCACTCCTTAGCTGTACACATAATGAAAGTGTTCTACACACGTTAGCGTGTATGCTCGGTGTTCACGCCATGTACCCGTAGCGCATCGCCGTAACGTTTTGTAGGCTATTGATGGAACGGGCTTGTCGGGATTAAATTGTGCGGTTCCGACGCACAATTTGGAAATTCGAAATTGTGGCACTGAAATTATAAATTCTCTTCATGTCTGACCTTCAGACGTTTATGTAAACAAACGAACTTAAATGCTTTACGTTCATAAGTTAGTTTATTATAACACTACGTTTTCGAACTAAGTACTTAATTCAAGTTTGTAAAGTTTGCGAGTGTTAAAGGAAAACTTTCTGTTGTAGCAACACGTCAGAGAAGGCTAACATGGCCTAAGTTCAGTTAAACGGATGTAATGCAAGATTTCGTGAACTATTTTTATTAACGTTTTGTTTGGGGCGGAGTTTTATTAAATGTAGTATGCAGTTGTAGTGAGCTTGTTTGTGTAATAACCTGGTCACCTATATAAGCGCGCGCAGTGGGGGCGGGGCTCGCGCTGGGCGGCTACCCACGCGGGTCCACCGAGCGGGAATTATTTCACAGTTGTCTATCAATCGGAATGCACGTGCATACCGGTATTGCGCGCCAAAACTTAGAGTGATTTATAACTTTTACTACTTTTCAACTGAACTTGTTCACCTGTTACGAATCAATCTGCAATCAATTTGTGCTATTGGTTAACAGTGTTTCATGAACTTTTATTAGTTTCAAACAAACTTTTTATTACAAGTACAACTTTGCAGTGCAATGGCTAAGCTATTTACAAGTTATTATCTTTGATATTTATTGTAGTTTCAGTAGGTAGCTAATAATTCAAATCAATTTGTGGCATTCTTAAACAGTGTTTCATGAACTTTAATTAGTTTCAAAGAAATATTTTATGAGAAGTACAACTACGCAGTGCAATGGCTAAGCTAGTTATGAGTTATTAGCTGATATTTATTATTTCTTAGTAGACAGTGCTCAAAGGCGGCTGTTCTGGGTTCACTTCCCAAGCTTTGTGGTGGTTTAAGATTTTTAGTGGTGGTTGGATAGCTTGTTGCTTTCACGTTATTTGTTTTCCCGAATGTGGTTTTGCCAAGTTATCTGGCATGCAGTTTTCATTTAGTGAACAATAGTTGGGAATTTGAAAATAAATCTTATCTCATGTTTTACTTCACGTACTTACACGTAGTTTTCCGAATTAGTTTGGCGAATGAGGATTGGAATTGCAACATAATTTTCGTTCGCAGAACCCCGTAACACCGAATATGCGGAGCTGGGCGTGCCGCTGTCGGAGCGGTCGGCGGCCGACACGGAGGCGGCGCACGAGCTGCTGTCGCTGGCGCACAGCCTGCCGCCGCTGCCGCCCGCACAGGTGGTCACTGTGTTGGCGCCCGAGCCCGCGCCGCTCGCACCCCTCGCGCCGCTCGCGCCTCTTGTGCCCGTCTACACGTACACGCTGCAGCCCACCAACATTTACATCCTGGCCGAGGAGCCGCCCGAGCCCGTGTACCACACCGTGCAGACCGTCACGCCGCTGCAGCCCGTCGAGTTCGTGGACACGCAGATCAGCTACGTAGAGTACCAACCGCCGCCGCCACCCGCGCCGCAGCCCACGGAGTACCACATAGAGTACAAAGAGGCGACCCCCGAACCAGAGCCCGAGCCGCCGGCGCCCGAGCCACCGGAGAGCGAGCCGGTGCCTGCCCCCAAAGAGAAGCCTGCCAAGTACGACTGCAGCGAGTGCGGCAAGCGATACGCGACGTCATCCAACCTGTCGCGCCACAAGCAGACGCACCGCAGCTTGGACTCGCATGCGGCCAAGCGCTGCGGCGAGTGCGGAAAGGCCTACGTGTCCATGCCGGCGCTGGCCATGCACGTGCTCACGCACCGCATGGGGCACGTGTGCGGCGTGTGCGGGAAGCAGTTCTCGCGGCCGTGGCTGCTGCGCGGCCACTTGCGCTCGCACACGGGCGAGAAGCCGTACAACTGCGCGTCGTGCGGCAAGGCGTTCGCCGACCGCTCCAACCTGCGTGCGCACCTGCAGACGCACTCGGGTGACAAGAAGTACGAGTGCGCGCGCTGCGGCAAGTCGTTCGCGCTTAAGAGCTACCTGAACAAGCACCAGGAGGCGGCGTGCGCGCGCTCCGACTCCGACGACGACGAGGACGAGTGACGTGCGGCCGCGCGCATCCTGCAATCGTTGCAACGAACTATTTCTCTATGAACTTCTTTACACCTTTGTATTACTGAAAGGAACATATTTTATAGGGTAGATGCTCGTAGGTTCGACGGCGTCGAGTGAATAATAAGCAATAATAATGTACCTAATCTCGTTATGGCTCTTTCCATAATTCTAAAAGAAGATAAAATTAATGCAAAGTGAAATTAAAATAATCGTATTTTTTCAATTATTAGTCCGGCAATGACGGAAACAATCGTGTCAATTTATGGCAAGAGCCTGCAATGTTACAGCGTAGGGTAATGTTTACATAGTAACGTTAAGTAAATAAGCGTCGCGGGCGCGGAGTGCGACTTAGATGTAGTTACGGTGATACGTAGAGACTTAATGAAACCGTCGAGCTGTGGTACAAAGAGAGCAATAAAGTAACGAGTGTAGAGAGGCAGTAGGCGCACGACTAGCGTGCCACGGTAGCGTAGCATAGCGCACCCGGGAGGACCAAACTGTTGCTCGGGCCGACGCGGCGCGGCGTCTGGCCAACTCGCCGCCAGTCCCGCGGACTGCGGACCCTCGCCCGCGCGCACGTGACCACAGTGCCACATGAAAACTACCCACCACTACCATTCTGAGTGACGCCGTCGATGTCCACAAGATTTGTTAAGTGTTATTTGATGTCTATTGATGTGATGTCCAAATCTATTCATATAATCAATCTGTTCGGATTCATGACAATATACTTAACTGTGAATATCGAATTAGCAAAATTTCTTATATTACATTGATGTTATTCTTCAGAGAAGCTGTGTTAGTAAAAATATATGTATGATATCGTTCTAAATAAAATGTTTACGAGGTATTAGTTTTCATATGTCACTTGTTGGCATTGTTGTGCCGTTGCGCCGAGAATCCCTCTCCGCGGTGACGAAGTAAGAGACTACGGCCGTGCGTACTACCCATCTGATAGCTATTGCGATCTTTTACAAGGAACTAACTGTTATAGCTAGACTTAATTCATGACCAAGTGATATACCTAATTGGAAAGTAAGTGATCTCTCTTATACGTAATAACGTTACGAGAAATATAAAAAAGCTCGTTCATATTACTCATGCATAGGTGTGTCTTGAGCTAACGTTAACAATGTTAGTATTTCCGGTGGAAGTTCACCAAACACACAAAGGTCGCTCGATAGTTGAAGGTGAAGTTCAAAGGAATCGCGTTATCTGTCGCTTTATTGTCGCTGCGAATAGACGTCCGGCAGTCGAGAGGGGGCGTTTTGATAGTCAAAGGGTAACACACACTACTCTTATTCCTAACTCAAAGATTTCAATCTGAAAAATCTATGTTGGAAATATCTGGGACACCTTTCCTCTCAAACTACGCAGTAGTCATTGTTATGAATGTAATGTTAGGTAGGTTTTCAATAGATTCGATATACATACAGCTCGTAGGTTGAATGGACACGCCACCACACGGGAGCGGGCGCCCCCATCACTCCGGGTTCGGCTTTTAAAAAACCAACATTAATTTCAAACCAATTTGTGCACGTAAAAGTTGTAAAAGTTGTTAGAAAAATAGAATTCGTGACACTGCTCGCAGGTTTTTAAATCGTACGTGGCTTTTCCCAGAAGTAATTAATAAAAGGTTTTTGTGCACAAAAAACCTGTTTGTTAATTACTCCTTCAAAGTTCTAAAAGAAAACATGATACTCTTGTTATATCCTACAAATAGGATGAATGCAACGTAGGAGTTAACGAGTACTATGGAATTGTTGTTTCTCTTTGATATCGAGTAACTTATATTTTATTTTTCAAGAATATATTTTTCTATACAGTGAGATCTTCCTGAAAGTAAGCACCCGCCCCCATCGTGTTCCGAGAGTTTTATAATAAGCAATATTTTTAATTTGTGAAAAAGTAAGTGGGTTCTATGAATGCGAGCGCAACAGGAGTAGAGACTAAGACTAGTGAGCGCAATTCTTCTCGCTTTATTTTGTATACACTTTTGAGCAGTGGTGGCCGAGTGGTAATGGCTTCGACTTACGAGTTGTAGGTCGCGGGTTCAAACCCAGCCAGGCACATTACTTTGTGTAATTTATTTCATCACCACTGCTCTCAAAACGGTGAAGGAAAACATCGTGAGGAAACCGGCATGTCCTAGAACCAAAAATTCGAAGACATGTGACATTCACCAACCCGCATTGGGCCCGCGTGGTGGATTACGGCCCATTCCCGCTCCTAGAGAGGAGGCCTGAGTCCCAACAGTGGGAACATTATAAGGCCGACTATGCTATGACTATGCTAAGAGATCTTGTGGAACACCCGGTTGAAATAAAATTCCTTTCCCTAATCAATCAATATGTATAAAACATTTCCGTTACTGGCGACTGACTGACTGAGTGACTGACAGACAACACACAGACGAAACTACTGGTTGTAGACACCGACACGTGACTTTCTTAATGTCAAAAACCGAAATAAAGACAAAAGGCTGCGTGATCCTTTACGTTCTCTAGTAATGAAAAACGGTTCATAATTTATTTTTCGGGTATCTAAGAAGGGATATTAGGGAATGTACTTTATTGCAAGTTTATCTGGCGCCTACCATACTACAAATTCATTAAAAAAAATATTTATGAAAATTTTAATTATTTAAAGAATGGAAATATTATTCACTAGTGGACGTCACGCGGTTTCACCCGCGTAGTTCCCGTTCCCGTGGGAATACGGGGATAATATATATGCCTATGTTACTCCCTGATAATGTAGCTATCCAATGCTAAAAGAAACTTTCAAATCGGTCCAGTAGTTTCGGAGCCTATTCAATTCAAACAAACAAATCTTTCCTCTTTATAATATTAGTGTAGATTATCATGGCGCATGACGTAGTTTGAAACATACAGGTGCGAGCGCAGTCCAAGCCTTGTGCTCCAAGGACAGCGCGGAATGGAGAGGTGACATTGTTTTGATACGTAAACATTAATAAAAGGCTGTTTCATAATTCTAATGCATTATTTATTTTTATTTTACGTATTATAACAACGATTTATTAAAAAAAATCGCACTTAGAGGTAGTTTATGTCGGGTATAAGAAGTGGGTCGCCTTTGTAAGACGACTATTAAATTCTTCCGTTACTGTGTTACTGACTGGCAGACAACGCACAGCTGAAACTACTGGTCGTTGAAAGCTGAAATTTGGCATGTAGGTTCCTCGGGGAGTGTAGGGGAGCACTAAGAGAGGATGTCCCGAAATTCCAATGGGAACGGGAAAAATATAATGGGGATATGCGCATACGAAGTCATAGGCAAGAGCTAGAATAATCAATAATTTCGAGTGAGTAACAGGCACACCGAACAAACGTAAGAATATAATAACCAACATTAAAACAGGCCAAGTGCGAGTCGGTTCCATACCATAAACCGCAAAAAAATACGTTTCTTGTATGGGAGCTACGTTTAATTTTTAATATAATTTAAATTTAGGATCTGTTGTTATAGCGGCAATAGAAAAACACACTCTGTGAACATTTTAACTTTCTACCTATAACGGTTCTTGAGATACAGCCTGCTGACAGACAGACGGACGGACGGACCTAAAAAGGAAGGTTTGTGCAATTTATTTGTAAACATTTAGTACAAAATGGCTGAACTATGACGGGGTTATTAATTGCACTCGTGCGAAGCCAAGGTGAGTCGCTCTATGAATAAAACAATTCTAAACGATGTTGCATTTCGGTACAGCAAAACGATTCGCGAATAAAGTCGGAATTTAATAAAACATGATACAGCGCAATCATCGCAATATTGTTTCGCCACTCACAACTCAGTTGTGAAGTGTCCTAAGTCCCACTTGCTCTTCTCACAATTTTCAAGTATCTTCTTAGGAATAAGTGTTATTAATTTGAGGGTCGATAGGTTCATTAAGATGCAGAATGATAAAGCAATGGACGGATGCGCGTATTTGAGAAAAGAGATGTATTTTTATAGAGTTACATTTTTATTGTGAATATTTGATATTTCACGGCGTCTTTCGTTATGGTCGGTAGTATCTTTATGATAAGCTTAACTGTAGGTTATTTATATGTAAGTTTCTACACTTGATCTGTATAGATTCGGTATGACAAATGTTCGGTTGGTTACTTATTTTTATGATGTTTCCTGCAGGCGTAGTGAGCTAGGATGATTTGATTCTCTCTTAAATAGGGGAACGGAATCCTAGTGTGGAGACCAGTGATTTATCTATTTTAATTCGTGTATATTTTTTCTGAACCATAAAGATTATTATAATTATTATAAGTTACTTGTAAGTCATAACTAATTGTTTGCTGAGTGTCTTTTGATAAGCAATGAGTGAAAACTAAAACTGTCTTAAGTTTAATCTAAGGTTATAATAATAAAATGTGTTGTACGTAATACCCATGGAACATGAAGCAGTTTGATATTACCAAATATTAATTTAAAGATGAAAAAATCGTTGTTTGAAATATTTGCCTGCTTTATGAGCCAGAAAATCCGATACATCAATTTAAGATTAACAATAATATGACAAAAGTACGATGATTCAACGAAAAACTTAACTAATTCAAAAATATATACACGTTAAGCATGTTTGAAGGAAATTATATCACAAAATTACTATGTTTGCTCAATATGTATAAATGTAGAATTCATTGATTCTATTTTTAGGCCTAAGTACTGTCACGGAAAAATTATGAAAAAAAAACGAAAAATATTAATGTGACAGTACCTTAGTAATTAAAACACTTATTTATGTCACATTACTTAGGGATTGCACGTTAATAGGATAGTTTTGCATATTGTAACTACTCATCTTCAGTCATTTAATTATGTCAATTTCGGTCATTTTCGTCAATTTGTATGTAAGTAATTCTATAATAATTAAATTTTACGCTACACTCGTTCTTTCAGTAATAATCTGAACTTGGAAAGTATTTCTCGAGCTGAATTTGAAAAACTTTACAGCGATGGAAAATATAAAAAATGTTGACATTTAAATAAAATGGTATATAATATTTCAATACTAAATCCAGAGTCATGATATAAATAAATAAAAATTAGTAACAAGACCAATGCTGACTTGTTTCGTCATGAAAAACATTGACAAAACTTAGATTATAATTTTCCAGATAGGTATTCCGTCATCTCAAAATGATAGTATTTCAAACGCAGTACATAATCTGCGCACGTCGTACCGCTGATAATTCCTTTGAAGCGTGCTGTTTTGAAAACTTCCGCTAAACGTTCCACCGCGGAACTATTTTTCGATGCTTGTCACAACAGGAGATGATATCAAAGGGGCCAATTCTACCAATTTTAAGTAACGTTCGCATTTGAAAACTGTCAAAAAAGCCTTAATTTCATTGATATATAAAAAACCCAAGATGCACAGTCTCGAACAAATGCAACACTCGAAACTGTCGTCAAAAACTGACATGTATCAAGTGTCATGTCTGAGTTGTGTGTAGTTATACTATAAACAATTCTTTTTTTCAAATTCAAACTTACACGGATCGCTTAAAGTTGTTTTTACAAAACAGTGCAGTATGGCGAGTGATGCGCAATTTTTATTGCAAATTCAACCTTACACGGATCGCTTAAGTTGTTTTTACAAAGCAGTGCAGTATGGCGAGCGTTGCGAGACTGTTTGAAACTAGCGCACAATTATACATATTGCGCTTGTTTTTCGCGGACGTTTTTAGATGCTGAGTGTGTATCTTGGGTTTTTTATATATATCAATGCTTAATTTCTATACATTTTTGACAGATTGCTACTGACATGCGAATGCGAACGTTGCTTAAAAAATAGTAGAATGAGAGCTACCGTTTTTGCACTCACCAGTTGGCGCCACTGTCGAGTAAGGTTTTTAATCATAGCATCAAAGTTGTTATTATGTGCAGGTGAACAGAGTTAGAAGGAAAATAAAAAATCAAAATCAAAACAAATAGTAAATAAACTCGCGTAAATAAACCAAACAACAGTGCAATTTGACATTTAAAACCTCACGCTACACTAGTTCCTCTAGCGACGAATTCAAACGCATTGGACTCGATCTGGATCGCACTCGGGACATTTACAATAATCTAAATGACTAAGCTTGTTATTTACTTATTAAAAATAGCATTCCTACTTACACTGTAAAGCGGCTGAATTACTGTAAGTCAGTTTCAGACGGAAACTGTTCAGAATAAGACTGATAGAAAGAGCGTGAGATTACGTTGTTATAAGTAACTAATTATATTGAAACTCGTATGATCTCAACAGGTCGGGTGATGTCTTCCAATATATTTCTCACAGCGGGGTCGTTGACCCTGAAAAGCAACCTTATACAAAAAAAAACATTGTAACTCATTTGACACATCATTGCTTCTACCAACACCAATGCAATATCAGCTGTAACAATATTATAAGTGATGTTATATTTGTAAATATTGTCATTGGTGACTGTACTATGACTTTAGAATGTAAATACAGTTAGCGCACTTGGCAATCAGGCTGGCCTGTTTTACAAATCTGTCAGTTCGAACTACCGAGTCAATAGCTCTGCGTGAGGCAAGTCAAGTCATCTCAACTGGTCCCAGGAGCCTGTCTGCCCCGTCCGTTATCTATAAAATAAATCATTACGTGAGATGTTGTTTGAAATTTGATACTACACTGAGCTATGAGGCGCTTGATGTAGATTAAACTTCAGTGTATATACACACCAATGAACGTAATTGTCACACCAAATAAATGCTTTGTAGGTACCAAACACGGTCTAGTTATTAATTAAGAATCTATTTATTTGGTCAATTATTGTAGAGCTCGAAAAGCTGAAATGTTTTGAGCCGGTGAAGCTACGAGTTGGTTTGTTTTGTGGTAATAGAGCCATGGTATCTAAAGTAGCGCTGCTATTTAAGACTAAAGGCCTACGCTGCAGTCGACACAAACCCTTATTTAGGTTTAGAACGCAATTTATAACAGTTTACCATTTGTGTTTCAAATGAAGCTATTTAATATTTAAAAATAAAGCAATTAAATAAAATTGTGTTCTAAGCCAACGCAATTTTTACTCCGTAACTTATGGGCGACAACTTGGATTACCAAACCAGAATATTGTCATTAGAAGTTATTATAGTTAAAAATTCAGAAACTCAATTTGTACCGACTGCAGCAGACTTACAATTACTATATGTAAGGTTCGTTTAATACTAGCACTAAGTAAACAAGTAATAATTACGAATTTCATAATATTTTCAAATAGCTTAGTAAAAACTTACAAATATAAAATCAGAAAAGCAATACGATTCGTACAATTCTTAGATTACATTGTAAGGCAATTTTTTACTATAAACTTTTTATCCAGTTATTGCGAAAATTTAAGGAATATAATAAAAAAATGCATATTTACCTATAAACTATACGAGTTTAAATATATACCAAAAACTTAAATGACTATTAGCATTATTAAAATCGACTATTAGAAAACTTCGGTAGTTTGTTTAGTTCATTATTACGTTTTATCTCTAAACCTTATTAGATGTAAACAGGAATAAACGCCAAAACCATAGAAGTAATTTTAGCAAGTACGTTGTTGCGAATAAGGCTCATTTTATCTTATATTCAAAGTCTCTTGAGTCTTTCAGCTTCAAAATAATCTAGACTGACATACCAAATAAACCTAACGCTAAAAAAACTTAAAATCTCCTGCTTCCGACTGAAAAAGCGTCGTAACTGATCCACCGATCTAATCTTCAAGTTTTGAATTCATTGATCTGCGAACTTTCTTCAGTAAAATAGCATAAAGTTGGTGGCAGATTTAATACCGTATTTATCATGAAAAACATTAAACTCAAATAAATAAATAAGTTTCCAAATGATACTTCCCATGTGACCCCATATTATATTAATTAATAAAAACTCTTAAAATTTACTTCCCAAAGACTTGTAATTATAAACTCAGCAATATTATCGCGTTCATTTACTGCATCGCATAAAATTCTAATGAAATATCTACATTTTTAAAGATTACAAAAACTATCATTACGAAAAGCTAATGAGTTCAATATTTGATACGAACCTTCTTATAAAAGCGTTGCCGATCAAACGAATGATACGCAAAAGAAGAAAGTAGTACAACTTCGAACTTAGTTTGCAAAATATTTTATGAAAAATTGTGGCAGCAATTCAATTGTTAGGAGAAAATAGTTGGCGCCGATACCCCTCTCGCCGGGATCTCTTTTGTGCAAGCGCGGAGGGTCGCGAGCTGGATTTTCAAATCAAATGCAAACACAATACGTCCGGCGTCCGGCGGACGGTGTACCCGTCCGGTTGTGTGACTCAGATAAAAGGGACTTCACAATAAAACCCTTCATTTAATTGGACACTTTTTTACAAGTACCTATTCGCTAGAGCTGCGAAATATTTTGAGCCATTATTGCGTTTTCAAACGTAAAATAAGACATTGTTAAAAAATGCTGAAAATATTTTGCATGTTAACTAATTCAAAATTCTGTCAACAATGGAAGTACTGCCGATATCAAAATAAAAATGTCACGGATCGGTTTGCCGAACTATCAATAAACTATTTGATAGGATGAATTCGGGATTATATCGGAATAGATTCCTTGTTTTGACATTCTCTAGATTCCACTATAGCGATTTCCTTTGTGTTGAATAATATAGGCGCTTGTATGGGATATTGGGTTCACACTCACAGTTTGAAATCTGAAGATTAGAGCAAGTGACGTGACAGTGAATAACATTCGTTTGTTGTGCCTGTTTTGTTTCGGCGCTCGTAGGAACTTCAAGCGGCGTTTATTGAGAAAAGCTTTGAATGAGGCGGCTCTATTTTCAATTTTTGGAATTAATCCACCCGGCTTGCTTTGTGGATAATGGAAAGTGGACTCTGGAATGGAATTATGTTTAGCTCAGATTTATTATAAGCTGTTGTTCAACTTTTTATTGAGTACACACAAAAATTAAATTAATATTTATACGAAGAAATAGAAAATATTATACACAAAGATAAGACTTTTGTCTCTCCATAATAACGCCGCCTTATAACGTTCATAACTCTATAGATATTTCGTATGTCTTTTCAGCATTTTAAATAATATTCTTTGAACTTTTACATATCCAATACTTCGCTGATCACATCCGCTTCCAGTTTATTATTATAATTAACCTTCCAACTGTCTTTACCAGCAATGTTTAATAAGTAGTTCAATCACATTAAACTTGTTTTAATTATCCTAGTCATAATCATATAAATCTGTGTATAAGGCAAAAGAGATACTAAACTAACTTAACATATAAAACAATAATGTTTAAACAAATACCCACCGCATACCGATCTATTTTATAATAAATATATAACTTCGAAAAGAAAAATACTATTGTTGTGTTTAAAATATTCATTAAAAAACATATTAATAATGGAAAATTTTGAAAATAACATCCCACTAGTATTTCTTCAAAAATACAACGAATTAAAAAATCTAAGCATTTGATTATAAATATCGTATTCGTATATAAAATATACCTTAACACCGAGTTACAACGGCGAATTTAGATTACAACGACTGTTTTACATAAAATGAATATTAAAATAAATAAAATGTTTAATCTTTATAGGCACAAAATAATTATAACAAAAAGCAAATTAAAAAAATGTTAGATTTCCGTAATATTGGACATTTAAAAAGTTATAGTAATTTTAAAATGAAATCATTTAAAAAAAGCTATTTACTTATTGACAGAACTTTTGATATAAATTAACAGAAGTCCATTTATATTTTTCATTCAAGATATAATATTGTCAAATTAGTAACTTTACACTTTGTTTCAAAATCATTGTCAAATTATTACACAACATGTCTTTGTATAATTTAGTACTTACTTTAGTTTGGTCATGATGTCCATTGCGTAACAAAAATGAAGCAATTTTATAATAGGTATGTATTATAAGCAATCAAAATAAAAACATATTGTACTAAATTAGTTACCTTTGCATAATATATGAGAATGTAAGCGGCCCTATTTTAAATCGTTGTAAGTAGTATTATGCCAAAAGGCTTTTTACGCAGTTTATGCAAGTTTCAAATATTAATATTTTCCAATTTTTGTATACAAAATGTATCAGGTATAAATAATATGTTTATAATTTGCAACTAACATGAATAATTTAATCACTTGTACAAAAGTATTTTACTGAAACATTAAATATTTTCTTGCTATGTCTACAATTCTACATGCGTACTTTGAATTATGATCAAGGATTATTTGTATAATTTAATATTAATTCTCTTAGCGTTTTTATCAACTATATATTAGTATTCGCTCCACTACTGGATAAAGTTAAATAAGTCACACCAAGTGTTTTATATTTTTCTGCCCTCGCGGGTAAATACGGCAGGTAAATACTTGAGGAAAATGTTTGGAAAGGTTTATTTACTGACTTAAAATATGCAGAAGTTGGTAGTTGGACTTTTTTCTCTTGAGAGATATAATTCGATTTGCAAGATGATTTTTTTTCAATGCCTTATCGGTATTATATTTTTTTAATCATAAATTATAAATCTGTACTTACCTATCAAAATGAAACATCAATATTATTTCTTACATATACCTACACATCTTCAACGTAAAAAACAAAAAACGCGAAGGTGAGATAATTTTAAAATGCAAATAATGTCTTTCCCCCTTCAAGATATGAATTTTATTGCACATAAACCAATTTTTCATCTCGCTTATAGAACCCAATGTTTGTATGGATTCTCATATTTTTTACCGATGGGAAAATTACATAGTTTGCGAGTAAACCCTATAATTTTCTCCAAATCGAATTGACAACAGTCCCAAGCATTTACCAGTCCTATTAGCCGCACTCCACATGTGAACCCTATCAGCTAATCACTACTAAACTGTAGTGGTTAGCTGTACAGAGTAGTTGAAAATCACTACCACTATACATTAGTAGTAACTCTGTAACTAAGAAGCACCTAAGCACAGCTGTTTAAGAATCTTGTGACACTCTACTGAGGCAGCCGTAATACTTCTGCTTCTAGCCGTAGGTTACAACTTAGCCTGTAATTCTTTATAAATATACTTGTAGTACACTAGAATGGTGTTTTATTTTGAGTACCTATCGAAACCAAACAAACGCGATGGGTATTGATAACCTTTATGACAGTAAAAAACAAACAAAAACTTATTTTAATTTCAAGTAATTACGAGTACACTACCAGAGGTTGTTGACCCCGTAGACAGCTGTATTATTTGTTTTATCGCTATCAGATGACGATTACCATTACATCAGCGAATTCCTGCTAGTAACATTTGAACCTTTTTTTTTACTATATAGGCATACGTTTGACTTCAATCTCACCTGATGGTAAGCGATGATGCGGTCGAAGATGGAGCACGTTTGCCTAGAAGCAACCTATTCACTCTTGTCTGAACACCACCTGTATGCTTAAAACTAAAAAATAATCAAACGACACTATTTTTTAAGAAGGGAAATCATGAAATGACTAATTCCACTCTGGGCGGAGCGGAAAGAGTCCTAACGCCCTTTGCGTTCCGGAGCCGCGGTGACTCTTTCGAATAAATTACACAACAGATGATACATATCTACAAATTTACATGAAGAACACATTTATCAAAAAACGCGGTTCGCGAGTTACCGGACGATTAAAGCAAAACACTAATATTGTAAAAAGTTCAAATCTTTATAGCGATTTTTTATTGGTAAGAATAATGTTTACGGCTTTCACATGGTTGTCACTTGTTGTCAGGCAGGAAAATGCTGAAAGAAATTCAAAATGTTGAAATTGTTTCCGCGAGATCGCGTTCTAGTAGGTACTGGAGAGACCAACACGTGGAATGGTCGCGTGTCAAATGTCACACGAGAAAAACTTAAACTGAAGTTACTTGTGATAACAATCTTGTGAAATAAAGCTAAAGAAACACTAGGGGACAAAATGTTCCTCAACATGACGCGCAACACTCAAATCTAAGTGTTGCCAGCCACAGTGACCAGCAACACCGCAACTTTTTACGAGATGCGGGACTTGTTGCTTGCTTCCGCTCCAAGAGCGAGCGCACGCGTGACATATGTGTGGGACATTCCACATAGTTGCTGAGGGACATGTTCCGCAACGTATTGCTTCATTTCTCCCCTAATGTATCTTTAGTTAAGACTGAGCTACGGTGCTACGGCGTAGCATGCCTCGTAGGAACTTCGTAGCCCATGTCGTAGCTGTAGACAGCTACGCAGTTACGGCGTAGGCAGTTACGAAGCTCGAAGTATTGCTTCAAACTTTCATTATCATGAAATTTTGCCCATCCACGATATATTATTATTCTTTATTACAACCTTGTTATTAAAACAATGAGCCTTGAGCCTTTTGAGCTCCTACGTACCCGGTGGAAACATTGGTTCTACCTGTGTTTAAACTAATAATTTATTTTTCTATCTAATTCAAATCCTAATGACCGCTGCTTAACCCTTAAAAAGTTGATAGACCATAACCTGCCAGCATGTATAAAGGCTCGTACCTACGCAACCTCCTACGTCACTGTGTCGTAAAAATCGTTGAATAATAGTTGAAAACATGATAAGGTTTTCCACAAGCCATTAACTTGTAGTCATTGAAACGGAGTGGAAGTTAATAATGAACGCAGCCCGCACTTGTGCTTGCGATCAATGCAGGCACAGTGTTATCTGTTTACAACGGAGTATGAAATATTGTTAATTCATTAAACGCAGGATCGAGATAACGCTGATTGGAGAAATGTAGGGAAGCCCAGTAGCGGAAAAACATCGGAAAAGTAAAAAAATAAAAATTTCTACTTTCATTTGTTTTACTATTTCTAAGTTTTCCTAGGTTCTCCTAAACTCATATTAAATAACAAGAAGACTTGTTCTTGTAACTAGCTGACCCTAAAGACGTCATCCTGTCCAGAAAGGGTTAAAAAATATCTCCACAAAAAAACACGGTTTCTCAGAATTTTTCAATTTTTCGGGAAATAATTTTTATAAAGATTATTTCCCAAATCTTTTGTTTGGACTATTATAAATATTACTACAACATACTAAATCACAACAACATTCAACTTTAATTTATTATATCTTAGTATAGGCTTTTGCGAATTAACTTACAGTACAACTCTTTTCTAAATGTGCCTCGGCAATCATCGCGTTTCCGAATACAAACGAATGCTAATTTCCATGTCCATCAATTATTACATTTATCGTGTATAATAATTTGAATTCAGAACTTCAGTTTGTATTCTGAAAATTGTTGTACTGTACTATGGTCACCACATCATTGCTTACCATTAAGTGAGATAATGGTCCAACGTGTTCCTATCAATAGTAAAAAAAGAATGGGCGGCAAAGTTCGCTTCATATTGTAGTGTCCGTGTTCGCTGCACTTTTAATTCTTTTATCGCCGTGCTTATCATTTGCTTTATTCATATTGTTTGTTTTGGATCTTTATCGACCAAGTTTTTATTCCTTTTTTGCCTATAATTTTTATGAACAATATTATTTTATCAGTTCGTTAGGTTTTTCTATAAATACCTGAGTTGTTACGCCGCCGTCATACGTAACAATAGTTAACACCTAATAGTCATTTTCTCCTCTCCATTCAATCAGATTCACGATAATTGTAGCTTGTTATTTGTAGACATTAATTGGCTATTTTTTTCGTTGCCATGGCGACTGATTCCACTTGATTGGGGAAAGCTTCCTTCAAAAGGATGTTGAAAATAGGCCTATACCTCGTGGTAGCTATTCAAGTTAAGGACAGTTTTTATTTATTATATTTAAGGAAGTTCCTCCGCTCCAATCGAATCATTTACCAAGGTATATTTTGTGTGTAAATCGATACTATCTATACTACAGTCCCCGTCACGAGATTCTATAAATTTTGTATACACACATTCAATTGTTTCAATTATTGTTCCATAAATCAGACGCGTTAGAGTTCCACAATACATTAGATAAAAGCGCTTTTTATCGCTAAAATGTAACCCGTCCAAGTGAAATTGTTCGTTAGTTTCGTATTACACGTATACTTTGAGTTGATTGAGTTTGGTATTATTTGTTGTTGATACGTAACTTATTACAAGTTCTTTGTTCACAAAAAAGCTGTTAGAATTTAATATAATAAAGCTTGAAGAGTTCTTTTGTTTGTTTGAATGCACTGATATCTGGAACTGCCAGTCGGATTTGGAAAGTTCTTTTTGTATATGACAGCCACATTCACGAGGAAGGCTATAAGTTATACGGGAACGGAAAAAATGGGATATGCGCGTACGAAGTCGCGGGCAAAAGCTAGTGTAAGATAATGGAGAAGAAGAAACTATAGATCGAATGTTTGAAAGGTGATATATTATATGGGGTGAATACTAAGGTGAAAACCTTAGTGGAAGACGAAGACATGTTGTGCCAAACAAAGAGGGAAAAGGAGCAGAGATTTATAGGGTGTAAGGCACATCAGAGCAGAAACGGAAACTATGAACTTAGGACAGGGATCTGGACCCTACTTTAGAATATATCAAAAATCAAATCAAAATCAAAATAAAATCAAAAATATTTATTTGCCAGAAAATACATACAAATCACAAGGAAAGATCTTATAACCTAAAAGTCATTGTATTCTGCCTGCAAGCAAGCGTGCAAATTATGTCTATGTCAATTTTGTCATTATTATTGTTATCATGCAATTTAAATTATTATTATTACAATTATTATAAAATCTAACATTCATATTAATCCAATATTAACATTCATTTTTAAATCATTGGCTTTTCCCAGAATCGAATACTGAATCCATGGTATCTGTTTGTGCGCCAAGTGTCTTACACCCTGTATCTTTGTCGATCTTTATTTGTTAAAGAAACTTAAGATTTATTTATAAATTATTTTCCTTTTTTCTCGAATCGGAAATTGGTTTCATAAACGGCCACTAGAGAGCAGCACCGTCGCTAAAAAAGCTGAGAACTGTAACCGGAGTCGGATAGATGGCATTATTATTATAAACAAAGATTTCACTGGGAAGGTTTATCAAAACAAGCAGAATCACCTCCTTAGTGGACGCAAATCTAAACTAACATTATGTAAATTGTTTGTATGTGTGTAAGAGAATATCTCTGGATTGCTTTTAGTTCCAATTTCGAAAATTAATTCACTGACTGTGAATTGTACTACCGCAGACTTCTCTTATCCCGGAAAATTTACAGTTACTGTATTTGACCACGGGAACAAAGCCATGAAGAACAGCTAGTCGAATAATATCAAAAATAACTCGACATTTCGCAGGTTCCAAATACAGACAAAAATATAAATATGTGATTTTTTATTGAAAAACCATAACACAGCCTGACCATATCCCAGAACAAAACTACGGGGCAAACGTGCAGGACGAACGACAATAGTGTCAATTATTATTTATTAACGAAGCCGACAATGCAACGCGACCGTGCGAATAAATACTGAATGAATAATATAAAATTGGAAATACTCTGCGAACACGCGTCTGCTGCTTAAGACCATTGTTTTATTCACAACATTTTATTCAGAACAAAAAATACTGTCTGCCAAAAACAAAAACTTGAAGTTTCCAGGTTCAAGTTTTTCAAAATGTTGATTTGAGTGGCTTATGACAGCCACACTTTGCTATGTTCAGTTCGTGAATGGATGAACAATGAACATCCATTGCAATATACTGAGACAACTCCGTGCCTCGGAAAGCACGATAAGCCGTTGGTCTGGGCTGTCATTTGAACATCTTTGACAGTCGTTACGGATGGTCAGAAGCCAGGAAATCTGAATCCAGTCATACCAAGGGGTATCGCGTTAGCTAGTTTGCTGGTCAGTGTGGTGTGTGTGTGTGTGTGTTTGTGTGTGTGTGTGTGTAGTGTGTGTTTGTGTGTGTGTAGTATGTGTGTGTGTAGTGTGTGTGTGTAGTGTGTGTTTGTGTGTGTGTGTGTGTGTGCGTAGTATGTGTGTGTGTGTGTGTGTGTGTAGTGTGTGCGTTTGTGTGTGTAGTGGTGTGGCTGGTGCGGTGGTTTGTAGTTTTGCTGGTCAGATAGACTCGCTCCATGTAAAATAATAATACTCAGCTGCACCCGGTTTTACTGGAAACCGACCCCAAATAGTCCCTATTGGTCCGGTCTAGCCGAACATTTTCCAAAACTGCTAGGCAGATTGATAGAGTTGGGATTCGCCGTTAGTTTCTACGGACAAGTAAACCCGTTTCATTTTTCGATTATTATCCGGTTCCTAGAGTTGTGATCCCGCTAGCCTTACGTGGAAATGCAACTAGAGGTAAATGTTACAAATGAATTCAGTGCAAACATTTCCTGGGATTGCGCTATGATACAGTTTACGATGTTATATTTTCCTCGAGCTTTAATATTCATTTACAAATAAATGGTTTCGCAAAATCACTGTGATGTATCATACATACCAGGTAAAAGCACTTACGTGTATTAAATGAATTGATTGGCAAAAATAAAGTAAAATACAAATCGCATTTCGATTACACGGTTTCGTTTGTGAACTTTTTGATTGCATATCGCAGTATCGGAATGAATAAATATGTATATTTGTTTTCGCTTTGATGATAAATCCTTTGATAAAATCACTGAGTAATTATTTTAATACTCTTGTGAGTTTCAATCTCACAGTCAGCTTTTAGATTTCACTGTCGTTCTTTTATTTATAAAAAATACTGCAAATCATTAAATCCATCTATACAGGGTGATTGGTAATTGAGTGTGATACGTCAAATTGAATGTTTTAGAGGTTAATATGCATCGATTTTCACCTCAGTTACTTTGGTTGGCAAATTGGGTTGAGGGTCGAGTAATCCAAGTCTTGTTTACAAAAGATTTTCAATACATTTTCAGAGCTTGAACTTGACGACGCTTAATTTAATAAATAATGGGTAGTTTTGATAAACTAAATTACTAATCGAGCGATTTATTCGTTCATGAGGTGGTGAGGTAGTAGAATAGAAAAATTATTATTGTAAATTTTTAGTCATGTGTTTCCAAAATAACTCAAAAGTTAAATAATTTGAAAAATAAAACCAATTTTGTCCCCAAGTTATCGGAGTCAAAATCGTTCCAGATTAGCCTAGCTAGAGCATTCTATTTGAAGAATTGCACTCAATTAACAATCAGTCTGTATAGCTGTAATGTCCGTTTCATTTCCACAGTCATTTCGTCATACAAGTCGAAACATTGCGTCGGACATGTGATCAATCAGAAATGAAATGGCAATATCGCTGCAAGTCTATCAGCCGATATCGATCGTCTGCAACGTGCCTACAGTTATCTGCTTTGACTATTTATGCAAATTGGGTTAGCACAGGAATATGCATTATGTAATTAATAATTAGAATTAGACTGTGTGGCGGATAGTCCACGGTGAAATAAGTCTAGTAAGTTAGCTTTGTAAAAATTCCTAACTCAATTTTTTTTTTAATCATGTATTTGAATTTAGATAAAATAAAAAATAACATTTTCCATAACCCGGTCATTACGAATAAACAAAAAATCTTTTTACAAAATAAAATAACCGACTTCCAAACAAAAAACACTACAAAGAATAAAATAACCTCGATTTCGGAAGTCGGTGTTTTTGGTTTTGTATCTTTGTTTTTTAACACCGACTATATATTAGATTTTCGTTTTCGTCAACGCAGAAATTGAAATAAGTAACAATGCTCATAAAATAAAAACTACTAAACCAAACCGAATCAAATTTTTATGGGACCAAATGGCAAGTATACTGCATTGAACTAAAAAAGAATCACAGAAATCGGATCAGAAACCTTGGAGTAATCGGTGCACATACATAAAAAAAAATACCCGCCGAATTGAGAACCTCTTCCTTTTTTTAGAAGTCGGTTAAAAAAGCGTTTATTTCAATAAAAGCTAGGAAAATCAAGTTATCTCTATATCTCAATATTTGTTTACAATATATTTATGAAGAATTTACTGTAACTAATTTATTTTGTCAGAATTAAACATTTTCGCCCAGAGCAATGAGTTTAAAAACAATATAGCAATAGGTATTTTGAAAAATTGATTAGATGTGTTTCATATTTTTTATTATCAGACATGACCTACACATTAACAAAACTAAATCCGATTTATTTCAGTTTAATTTTTGCTTGAATCGCTATTGCATAAAAAACAACAAGGTAAGCACATAAAGATAATTATTTTACATAATTTTATAAAAACAGTAGTGATATTTTAGCTCGAAGTACAAAATCAAAAAATAACATTATAAGAAAGAAATAGGAAAGTTGCACGAATTAAAAATGTATAATTTACTGACCTACTTGTAACACTCGATCTCTTCTAAAAATGCCCCAAACAAACAACGGCGTAGTTTGCCTGGACTATAGGTAGATGTTTACCTATAGTCCAGGCAAGTTACGCCGAAACGTTTGTGGAAGGAATTTCTCAGCAACAGCCCAAAGTCTGGATTTCCACCTGAATTGTGGCAATTTGAATTGTAGCAATTTCTTAGTAGCCGCCTACAGTCTGAATTTGTGCTCGGTTTGTGGCAGTAAGCTCGCACCTATTTCTTGGAACTTCAACATGACCTGCGAAATTCAGTTGTAGCGGTTATACACCACAGCCTTTACCCTTCTAGGTATACAGCCATGATACTATCTGTTGGTATGTATGTATAGACACATGTACACAATATCACACCACAATACATGTTGCCGTGAAATACGAATACCGTGATACCGCGAAACGTTTTCTGTGTTCTTTATTTATTTATTTAATATAGGCACACCAACGACTTATTTACAAATCAACATAATTATTAAGACAATTTTCGAGAGGATCCTCTGTAAACAAGTCACTTACAGGCATGCACATCATTGTCAGAATAGGTCTGATTAATATAAAGAAACATTGAAAAAAATAATAATAAGAATTTATAAATATGTAGATGTCCAGACTTAAATTAAATTGAAATCAAAATATTAATGTCTTCTTCAAGTAAAATCAGGAGTACTTAGTACGTAGTTACGATTTCAGTTTCTCATAATCTCTACTTTCATATTTTTGTCGTAGTTCCACATATCACTCAGGTGAATACAATTGAGTATGTTTCTAAAGGTCACAAAAAACTTATTCTGAATGGAAATCAAACCCACAGCCTCAGTGCAGAAACTAATAACTTAGCTACTTACGTTTAAAGTCGGATTTATACATATCATAAATTATGACTCATGTATCAAATATCGTTACATAAATTGCATCTATTGGGATTGCGGGCAGTATATATCCAATGAATCCGGTTCAAGGGGTCGATTTCCCGGTCATTATACGGTAAGCTAATATGGCTTGCAGCTGGGTTTGTGTGACCTTGCGATTTAAGTGGCTGAATTTGAAGACATTGATTTCTGAGTTCCTGAGCTTTGACGGTAAACGCGTTGTGATTGTAGTTAGGTACAATATGAATGGAATCCTCCATCCATCCATGTTACAGTGGTTTTTTATTAGGGTTCCGTACCAAAATAGTAAAAACTAAAAACAAAACACTACAAAGTTTAAAATAACTTTAATTTCGGAAGTCGGTGTTTTTGATTATTTTGTTTTTTGACACCGACTTCCGAAATTAAAGTTATTTTATACTTCGTAGTGTTTTGTTTTCGGAAGTCGGTTATATTTTTTGTAAAAAAGTTTTTTATTTTTCACTTATTAGTGGTACCTGCGTACCCATTAACAGCGCACCGGCGTGATGTTATGTTATGAAAATAAAGCTTTCGGTGTAAAGGTCTCGTCAATACGAATAAAATAAGCCCAAACACTTGGTAGTTCCTACATACCGATGTGGAGTTCCATTGACTCTCTGTCGTCTCCATCAACAGGTCTGAACCAAACCTTCATTCTTTTGTAGTATCACCCAATATACACACGAATTTCAAGTTTTTATGAGATGCGTGCCTACAATTTCGAGAGTTGCTCTCGATTTCTCAGGGTTTCCATCATCAGATCCTGACGTAGTGGCAATGGGACCACCTCGGCAGCATACCCTTTCATAACGAAGTTATCCGCGAACACACATAAAATATATATATATATATATATATATATACGCGGTCGAATTGAGAACCTCCTTCTTTTAGAAGTCGTTTAAAAAGGAACCCTTATGGTGTGACTAAGTCTGTCCGCCTGTCACAGCTGGATATCTCAAGAACTACTAATGCTATCAACTTGAAATTTACAATAGTTTTAGATGAAGTTTGCTCAACTATTTTTCAAGTAAAAAATAAATGAAAATGGGTTCCTACAAATTCGAAGTGGGGCTACTAGGGCGGGTGGGGTATCGTATGAAAGAACGCTATTTGCATATCCTCAAACATTTTTCTTCATTATTTTGGGTACGGCCAAAAAAATAAAGAAAAATGTTTAAGGGTTTTCGGCTTTTGACGAAAAATGTAGAAAATTTGATTAAAAACGAAGAAGTGCGTCTTTCAAAAAACAAAGTAAATCCTACTAAAAACATTTACCTAATCAAATAAATATATATATATATATATATATATATATAGTTTTAACTCAGGTCGTACGGAATGATTTTAGACTTTTATTTTCGTGAATCCGCTGGCAAAACTAGTGTTCACATAAATGACTGTCTTTGTTTGATTTAATTTTAAGGGCAATGAATGACACATCGTTGCTGTGAACGTTGTTGAGTCTTATGTTCAAACATGTATGGATTCTGCAACAGTGATACGATAAAGAGACGATAAAGGAACGCGTTATTGATTTTTGAAGTTAATGTTTATTTTTAGCTAAGCGCTAGACTATTGCTGTTAAACTCACGCTTTTCCAGAACTCAAACAACAGTTGAACTTTTTCAATTTTTGTTCTACCTACCTAGCTGTTGGTTGCTGTACAACGTAGAACTAAAATTAAAACAGATTCTTACTTAGATACTCCGTTAGATACTTTATTGCATTCTCCGAGCTATATTGCGATTTTCTGTAAAACGTAATATAAATCGCAATATCAGGTACAATACCTACCTTTCGTATCGTAGCAGCTACAGGTAACATTATTACATCCTGCACTTTGATCTTCCCTCTAGAAATTGCATTATAACGTTATACTCGTATAACGGAAATTAATATCGAGCCATTTATTGGACATTTATTGGAAGCAGTCTAGCTAACTGTTAAAAAATTGTTATTTTTTTACGACTAAGCCGTGCAAGAGTTAGTTATTTGCTTTGTTTGTAATATCAATCTACCTACTCTTGCCATAAATATTGTCACAAAGAAAAATTTTTTTTTTTATTTCTAATTATTATTATTACTTTTACAGTGTGTTTGTTTAATACATAAATATAAAACAATTTAAAATATAAAAAGCTTATTCGAAGTGGTCTTCATTAGCTGCTATACAGTCCTTTAAACGTAGAGGCCAGTTATCAATAGAAGCACGCACTCTTTCCATGGAAAAATTCTTCACTGCCAATCGTATGGATTGTTTTAGGGATTCCAAATTATCATGGCGTTTAGAGCAAGCCGTACTCTCTAAAACTGACCATAAATCATAATCCAGCGGATTAAGATCGGGACTAGACGACGGCCAGTCTTCAGCTCTAATGAAGTCCGAAACGTTCGCTTCCAACCAAGACTGCGTGGACCGAGCTTTATGACCCGGCGCCGAGTCTTGTTGGAAGGACCATACTTGGTTATTGAATATGGTGTTGTTAAGGGGCTTAACTACCTTCTCAAGAATGGTATCTTGATACACTTGTGCCGATGTTTTGATACCTTTTTCACAAAAATATGGCTTAGTCACTCCTTCATAGCTAACACCCCACTAAACCATCACTGAAGTTGGATAATGACCACGTTGCACTCTGTCGACTAATTGGGAAGCTTCCTTAGAGCTTTGAGCATAAATACGGTCATTTTGTTTGTTAAAATGTTGCTCAATTGTAAAGATTTTCTCATCCGTAAACAAAATTTTTCTGTGACCTCCCTTTGCGTACCGCTTCAGTAGTTGTTTCGATTTTACCACCCTTTTCTTTTTTAAACTATCAGTTAAAAAATGACCAGTGCGTCTCGTATAGGCTGCAAGTCCTAACTCATCTTTTAAAATACGCGACATGGTTCTGGGTGGTATCTTCATCTCCCGAGATAAAATCTTTTGCTTTCGGACAGGATTTCTTCGAATTCTTTCCCTTACTGCTTTGACCACCTTTTTCGTACGAACACTACGTGGACGGCCAGTTCTTTTTCTGTCACAAACAGAGGAGGTCTCATTGTACCTATTAATAGCCCGGTACACAAACATTTGACTAATACCAAGCGTATGGAGAGTTTTAAAAATTGCATGAGGCTTCTTACCAACTTTGTCTAATGCAATCACAGCGTTTCGGTTCTCTTTATCACCCCACTCCATTTTAATATCGAAAAAATTTTTACAATGTATTGGCGCCAAAATTAGAAACCTCAATGAACAATCGTATAAAAATGACAGATTCCAAATTCAAACGTAATTTCGTTCTTATTTTTAATTATAACAGTATTTATGGCCAGACTCTAGTATGTGACCTACAGGTTGAGTTCATCTCCATGATTGCCATATTTGAGTAGCTTAGCGACTACTGGCCCAATTTACTACCACATCATCGCTTACCATCAGGTGAGATAGTGGTCAAACGAGCGCCAAATCAAAAGTAAACAATATCAGCTTACCTTTACAGATAGAAAGATTCACTATGGCTATTTGTCACCCACTCTTTATCAAAAATTAATAATATGTAGTAATGATAAAATGGCAGATTCGCAATTTTGTTTGTTATTTATGCCGTAAAAAAAAAGGTGCGGCAGAGCTTGGCTAACATAACATGGATGTCTGTTATTAAGACCTCCCACCGGCCCCCTTCTACCATCGGACATCCAGACGCACTGCATCTTACCATCCCTACCTTGTTGCTATTCCACCAATTCGCACTAAGCGTTTCCAAACGTCTTTTATAATGCGCACAGCAAAAGAGGGGAACTCTCTGCCTGCGTCTGTGTTTCCAAACGCTTACAACCCTAATCTCTTCAAAGTTAGAGTGCACAAGCTCCTTCTGGGTAAGCTCGCTCCATCGTAGACTTTGTCTCTGTCATCTCTGACCTAGACTAGAGTCAAAAGCAAACCCATCACAAATTATAAAATAAAAAAAGACCTGGCCACTGGTAATATAGACCCACCCTCTGACGATCCAGATACGACATCTCTGGAGAAGAACGATGAGAAGAGCCGACACCAATAAGAAATGGGACAAGGCCTGAAGAAGAATAATGGCAGGTAAGGCCTAATAGACGGTGGGAGATCGACCTTCACCCACCTGATAACCAGATGAGAAATATTTTTTATCAAATTTTATTGATTTATAAACATGCCTTTATCGGCAAGCTATCATAGACATGTGCCTATGATAGCCTGCCAATCGGAAATTTTTCATGGCTACCCCGCGACAGACAACAATGGAAATTGTTAGAGGAGGCCTATGCCATGAGGCACACCGAAATTCGAGACATTTTGTGATTTTTGTTGTCACTATTATTGAAAATTGTGCTGTCTTGTTTCGGAAATAAACGGCTTTATTATTATTTTTAATTAAATTAATTTAATCATTTTTTTTTTCATAATCGTCTCTTTTTTGATAACCGAACAAATTTTGTTTCAGCTGATAGTATTTAGCATGGATAATATGCCATGGTAGGATTGCCTACTTATGTCTGTTCATGTCTAACTGGCAAGCAGCAGTATCATTCTGTAAACATATCGAAGTGAAGGCTTGGGTGAAGTGATCACGAAGTGAGCTGTCAGTCTCACTACACCGATCTGTTAGCCAATAAAAATTGGTATCGAAAGAAAGATAATTTAAATACGAAAATAATCATATAGACTTAACCAATCATGTTAGTGACTCACGTGGTGCGGAGATTTTATGCAATTCCATTGGTTAAAATCAACTGAAACTTATACTAATACTAGCTGACCCCTGCAACTTCGTCTGCGTCACAATTTTCATTTCTGCTCCGCTCCTATTAGTCTTAGCGAAATGATATATAGCCTATAGCCTTCCTCGATAAATGGGCTATCTAACACTGAAAGAATTTTTCAAATCGGACCAGTAGTTCCAGAGATTAGCGCGTTCAAGTAAACAAACAAACTGTAGCTTTTTTTAAATATTTATTTAATGAAAAATAATACAGAGGTGTCACTTAAGTGTAAACTCGCGAAACTTTTACGTTTGATGGCGATAAGCGCTCTTTTACATAACAGTAAACCACCTTATGTACATACTTACTACTTAAATATTATATAGTTCTAGTTTAATTTTATACAATTTTTAGTTCTGGTTGCAATCCTGTATAATGCTTTTTTAATTTTGACTTTAGTGATCCTTTACTATTTTTTACTTAAATCTATTTTGTTAAACACTTTAGGTACCAGATACTTAGATTGTGGTTGAACCAGTTTGATCTCTCTGACCCCACGTGTGTTGTACTTGTTTTTAACATTAACTTTATATTAATCTTTAAAATAATATTCCAGACCTACCAAATAATCTACTTTTCTTATCTATGGGCATTATTTTACAAATTGGAAATAACTTATCATACTCTTTGTTGCACTTATCTATCTTAGCTTTATATATTAGTATAGAGTATAGATGAACATTGAGTATGAAATGAAATAATATCTCTTGGATGTATGTCATAAGTGGTTACAACAATAGATGATTATAGCAAATGAAAGTTATCATCATTATCTGCCTAGCCTTTTCCCAGCTATATTGGGGTCGGTATCCAGTCAAACCGGATTCAGCTGAATACCAGTATTTAACGTGGAGCGGCTGCCTACCAGACCTCCACAACCCATTCACTTGGGTAGCACGGTAGTTCTTGGCAAGACTGGAGTCACAATCCGTAACAATTGTCAAAGATGTTCAAATGACAGCCGGGACCAACGTCTTAACGTGCTTTCCGAAGCACGGAGGAAACTCGGTATGTTAAGATGGTCACCCATCCACAGGCCAACCTTGGCAAGCGTTGCTTAACCTTGAAGATTGATCCATGCGGCTTTATTCTTTAGCCACGACATGAAAATTATTTCAAACAAAATTATATCGTTCGTTGTTATATTAAAAATAGTTACACCTAATAGTAGACACACCCGTGTCCGTATTGAACGGACACGAAACGGATTATTATCTTTTTTGTTAATGAACGCTATGTGTTCCGCTTGTGTGAACGTCCTTGCATTTTAAAAGCCTGAGTTTGTGTTCGTTAGCGCACTGATTAATCGAGAATGCTCATATGATTTATGTCTTTCTTGTGATTTGGCTCAATACTCAATACTTTATTGCATTCGTATTACATAGATGTTATAAACAAGGTAAAAGATCAATATGGACCCTGTCGGGCACAGCAAAAATTAAGAGAAAGAAAGAGGGCGAAGTGAAATTGTTTGAAGTATTTTCATTAAGATTATATTATGTTATTAAGTTTATTCAATTCAATTATTATTTTATTTCGGAAAATATCCATATAATGTTAGTAGTGGTATAACTAAGCCCAATGTTAGTATTAAATTAAATTAATAATAATAACTAACTAATGTACCATTGAACAAACAGTTCAATGGTACATTGAACACCAGTCCATTTGGACTAGTGTGTCTGCACTCTTACCCACCTTTGCAAAAGGGGAGAGTCCCACCGGTCTGAAAAATAAAACGGTAGTAATTTAAACGGTTTCAACAATTTCATATTAGGACGTTTATTTCACACCATGTTGACATGGCGCGCGCTCAGACAAGACAGAGCAAGACAATTTCTTTTTTAAGTTTAGTAAGGCGATGCTATTCTATGCAGCTATTGTACATAAAAAACCGGCCAAGTGTGAGTCGGACTTTCACACGAAGGTACCATAAACCGTTAAAAACACGTTTCTTGTATGCCTCCTTTTATTTTTGTTTCATTTTTATTATAGCGGCAATAGCAATTCATACTCTGTGAAAATTTCAACTGTCTACCTATTACGGTTCTTGGGATCAACCAGCTGACAGACAGACGGGCAGACGGATGGACAGACGGACGGACAGACAGCGGAGGCTTAGTAATAAGGTTCCGTTGGTAACCCTTTGGGAACGCAACCCTAAAAAGGAGGCAATTCTAAAGCAATACAGTTTATATGAGGCAGAATCTATAATTCCATGATAACCTATTCAATACATACTCATGTAAATTGAATAGATAGATATTCTCCATTCCGATCCGAGGTTAGCCGACCTGCAGCCACAAAAATACATGCATATCAATGATCGAGGTTAGATTAATTAGGGCGATTTTAAAACAAGGCAGTTTGGCGTCCCCGACCCAATAACTCAAATAAGTTGTAATAACTGAACTCAAGCCTGGAAATTGACATAAAATGTTTGCTTTGTTGTTGGTTTACAGGCGTGTTTTTTTTTCAGAATTTTCAATGGAACGATTTAAGCTTAAAATATTGTCTTCGGATTTTTTTTCTTATTGCATGTATTAAGAAATATGGTTTCTATCAATTCATTAAAATATTTAACTACATTTTATTTACTAACACCGTTTCTACAGTAGTGGTACGTAGGTGCACTTAATGTAACAAGACATTGTGTGCCAGTCAATTAATTTTTAATATATATTATTTAAAAAAACCAGAACGGTTGTTACCGTAGTCATCCGTGGTGCGTTATAAACAGCGCCTGGAATGTTAATGCAGTAAAGTGTCGTACGGGCTGAGCACTGCATTTTATAGCATTCTAGCCAGCCATCGATTTTGTCCATCGCAGAATGGCTGGAGATTTAAACCTGAAATATCGAAATGGCCGCCTGTCATTTTCGGAATCCCCACTAATCTTTTCTAGGCCAATATAAATGATTTTACAATCATGCAATAAAATTCGCACAGTATTATTTCCGATACAAATATGTTGTTCTGCGAAAACAATATTTTATTCGAAACGCGTCATGTTAAAGCACAAATATTAATTAAATACAAAGTTCGATTCAGATGAATATTTCAGCATGAATAGGTGCGTTTACGAACAAATTATATCGCATCGTTGAAAATTCTTTGTGAAACAGAACTGTTACATATTTCAGTTCGGGAAAATTATTTTTGAATGATGAGTGTATCAAAGCGAAATAAAATTGATATTTATTGGAAACAAATAATGTTTTTAGTGAAACTGAAGTATTTTTATTCCAACAGATTGTATTATGTCACATGTTGTGTTCGTCATAATGTCGATAAATAAAAATATGGTATGGAAAAACACTGACGAAATCTTTGGATGTACTTTGGCAAATCGTGAACCATACAAATAATCACTAAGAAGAGGTACAGCTCATTTCTAAGCTTTGATTGACAAATGTTCAAGAAGTGAAAGAAACAAAAATTTACTTAAACTACTCACTAAGTTATAAACTGTAAAAGTTTTAGGTTTTTAACTTATAAGGTAAGTACGGCAAACTATGAACACTATGTGTAATCACTTCAAATTGCACCCCTACAGTCATCAGAATGCCATCGAACTTATGCCTGTTACTAATGCAATAACTTCCCGAGGGGTACGTCGCCTACTCCCCTTACAATTGCATTATTCGCGTCCGGTACGTGTGTAGGCTGTAACCCTGTAATTCCAGCCGGACAATGTCATTAATTTGACTGGGTCGGCGTCAGAAACAAAACACAATAAGATTGCTTAGACATTCTTTTATTTTTAACCGACTTCCAAAAAAGGAGGAGGTTCTCAATTCGGCTGGAATTTTTTTTTTGTATGTAGACCGATTATTCCGAGGTTTCTGATCCAATTTCTGTGATTCTTTTTTAGTTTGATGCATATACTTGCCATTTGGTCCCGTAAACATTTGATTCAGTAGTTTTTACTTTATGAGCATTTTTTCTTATTTCAATTTCTGCGTAGACTAAGACGTCGTCCATATATCACCACTTAAAAGTGAAAAATAAAAAACCTTTTACAAAAAAATATATTCGACTTCCAAACAAAACACTACCAAGTAAAAAATAACTTTAATTTCGGAAGTCGGTGTTAAAAAACAAAGAAAAAACACCTCACAGTATTTCATAAAAACTGGCAGTTTCTGTCTCTTGGAAATTAATAAACAATTTGTATGATACTGATATGTATACTCATGATTTCTAGATCAAAAAGTTATTTAAGAACTTTATAGGAAAAGAGTTTAGTTTTAAGTTGTGTTTTGAAAGTGAATATCACTATCTCTTTCTCTCTCGTTAAAGCGTAGTTAAACTTTATTCTGACTTAGTAAAATTTTGACTTTCGAATTGAGTGTAAGCGGTCTGTTTGACGATCGTTAGGCACTTGTCTCACTGCCGACGAGGAAGCGATTAGCTATCGACTATATTCTCGCTAAGGAAAGGGACAACAGATATAGATGTCATGTGAGTAAAAGACGCACATACATTTATAGCCGATAGCTGGCTGTTCACACTGCCGGCGAGGCGGCTCTTACCACTAGTTGGTCGCAGCGGCAAGAGCTATCAAAGATAATACTCGGTGAGCGATACTCGCTCGGCGATGCTCGCTTGGCGGTCAGAACTCACCAACTAGCGGTTATTTCTATCTATAGTGCGGGCCGGAGCCAGTGGTGCGAGTAATCGCCCGTCGCACAAAAGCACTCGCTTAAAGACGAGCGACATAACTTTCGAAACCACTCACTCGCTGCCCGCCAACTTATTTCGAGTTTCAAGCTTTACTCGCTTCTCGCTGATCGCTGGCGGTGAGACAAGTGCCTAAGATTCTTCATTTAAAAAAATTAATGATTTCAATGAGACCAGAAGCAAAACCTTCGTGGCAACTTTCTAGCTGTCGCGTAGATTTTGCTTCCATAACACTCGAGTTCTTCAACCAAGTACACTGATTTTCAAGAATGCTTGTTTCACTTACAATATGATTACATAGAAACACTACGATATCGTCCCTAATGGTGCTCCCATACTGCTGTTAAAAATGTTCACAAATATTAATAAACATTTTCCAAACCACCATCACAATGTTAAAAAACTGTTTTCATGTTAGGTAATGTTAGTAAACAGTGTTTAGGTAATAAACATGTTAGTTAACTAACTAATTCATGAACTAAAACATCTAACAATTCCTAACAGATTGTAACAACTCCTAACATTTGATAGTAAATGTATTTAGTTTTAGGAAATGTTTGTGAATATTTTTAATAGCAGTATGGGAGCACTATTACGGACGATATCGTAGTGTTTCTATGTAATAACATTGTTAGTGAAACTAGTATTCTTGAAAATCAGTGTACTTGGTTCGTTAATAGAAGTTTGCTCGAATTCACGTGACTATAACTTTGTGTTTGAAATTCTTAACACAATGTTTTGTGTCTATGCATGTCTCTATTACGTAACAACTTTTTTGCTATATTGAAATAAAGATCGTGGTGCAAGAAAAGAGTGTCTGGAAAGATTTGGGGGAGGTCCTTCCCAGCAGTGGGACACATTATTCTCGTAAAAAAAGGAAGAATATATTTAAGCTAAACACATTTGGACGACGATCACGACTAATTGTTAATGTTAATGGAACATCACTTTAGTTTAGATGACAAGTACTGACTACAAAAAAACTAGGAAGTACTAAAAAACTACATTTCGTTTCACGTTGATTTTTGTGATTTTACGAGAGCAAAGTACCTTAAAATAATAAAATCCTTTTTTTTTAGAATAATTTGAACGAAATACATTCCAAAACAGTGGGCCCTAATAAAAAGATTAACTCCTTTATTTTGTAAAGGAGCTCACTTATGATTGCTCTAAATTTTCCAGAATGACTAATTTAAACAAGTTTTAAGAAATTAAATTTAATTAACTGTCTGAACTCCCACAAGGTGGACCGATGACCTGGTGAAGGTCGCGGGTAGCCGATGGATGCGAGACGCACAGGACCGGTCGTTGTGGCGACGCTTGGGGGAGGCCTATGTCCAGTAGTGGACGTTTTTCGACTGATATGATGATGATGAACTGTTTGAAGTTGAAAAAAGTAATATATAAGAAACAAAAAAACACACAAAGTTTGTTTGTAATAAATTTAAGTGAACAGAATCAATGGGAATGAGTAAGTGTGCGCCGGATGCGGATATGAGTCCCTGGCTACGCTACGTGTTGGCTTATATAGGTAGAACTCAAGCTCCGGGCTGGCTGAAGGGGTGTAGGTTGGAGACGCAGCTAACAAAAGAGTATAAAGTCACTCAATCTGACTAGCCTTTTTCAAATTATGTTACGGTCAGCTTCCTGTCTGAGCGGAATCCAAGACAACACAACAAAACAAGACCAATAAGACAAGATAATTCAAGACAAGACAAGGTAATTTCGTTGCGGGATCCAAGACAGTTGAATCGTTTCTCCGGGACTCGTCGGGCTTCATCGGCTCGGCGTTTTTAGGTGGTCGCTACTGTTGATTTTTGCTTTCAGGAGTTGCCGCGGTTGGGAATGTGTGGCGGATGCAGCTGACTACTAGTATTTTACATGGAGCAACTGCCTATTTGACTTCCAAAACCCAGTAACTGGGTCAAACTATACCCCTTGGCAAGACTGGTGTCCCCTAACCAGCCGAGAGCAAGCCTCGGAAAGCTCCTCCTGTTCCCCCATCGACGGACTGTCCTCGGCAAGCGCAGCTCAACCTCGTAGTTCAAGCCGTGCGGCTGTTATAATTTAGCCACAAGCTCCTCCTCTAGACTATAGACTCAACTTGTTGAATATCCCTACGAACTTTTGGCAACCCTGTTCATGATAGGATTATATTCATTAGTATAAAAGCCCAATGAACAAGAGCTTAATAAAGGCAAGTGCCCCTCGGGCTAGGACGGTTAAGCGAGAGACAAACTGGCCCCCGTACTCAACGTATGCAACACATTATGATATCTGGACTCATGTTTTTATATGAAAAACTATGCCTTTTATATAACTTTTGCAGTTTTTTCGAGCGGTACTTTATTTTAGTTTCGATTCCCGCACGGAACAAATATTTGTATGGCCTACAGTTCGTTGTTCCGGCTCTGGCTGTATTTTGTATGTGAGTTTTTGTGTTTGTAAACGCACCTAAGATAAAGGAGAAATTCCTAGTAAGGCAATGATTATAAAAAAAAACTGGCCAAGTGCGAGTCGGACTCGCGTGTTAAGGGTTCCGAACGAATTTAATTTCTTTTAACATGTTATTTTAATATTATAGACTTCTCATAGGTTTTCCTGTAATCTATATTATGTAAAAATCTATTATCTCCACTTTTTCAAAATTTTAGGCTCAGTAATTTCGGAGATAAGAGTGGTAATTTTTCGTCTAATTTCTTGAATAACTTCGAAACCATTAATTTTAATTTATGAATAAAAATATAATTAAAACGCTCACAGTCAACTCTTTCATTTGATATTTCACACGGTATTATAAATAAAAATTTACTTTTTAATTTTCTGGTTTGACCCCCAAAAGTGAACCCCATACTAAAAATTTAATAATTTACGTAACACGTCCATATTTGGGTTACAGAAGTCCATATGTGTACCAAATTTCAACAGAATCGGTCCAGTGGATCCGGAGAAAACTGGCTGTACAGACGGACAGATAGACAGACAGAGGATAAACTCATAAGTTTTTCATTTTACCATACAAAAGACCCGTTTTGTGAGATCACAAAACGGGTCTTTTGTTCTCAAGATACATTACATTTTTTTCTCAAAAAAGTCAAACCATAACAGGTAAAATCAAACTTAATGGCAGCTCAAAACACTGCGCGAGTCGCTACTCAGCAACAAATTCATGTGACAGCGGCAGTGATGGGTGAATGGGAAAACTGAACTTCGCAGACGTCATTAATAGCTTTAAGACAACGACCTTAAGGCACTTGTCTCACCGCCGGCGAGGAAGCGAGTAGCTATCGACCATTTGCTCGGTGAGGAAAGGACAAAGGATATAGATCTCGTGTGAGTAAAAGAGACACATACATTCATAGTCGATAGCTGGCTGTTCACACAGCCGGCGAGCGGCTCTTACCTCTAGTTGATCACACCGACAAGAGCTATTAAAGATTTGACTCGCGCAGCGACACTCGCTCGGCGATGCTCGCTTGGCGGTCAGAACAACCAAACTACGGTAATTTCTACGGGCCGGGCCGAGTATTGCGAGTAAAAGCCCGTCGCACTAAAGCACTCGCTGAATAGCCGAGCGTCAAAACTATCGAAACTTTTCACTCGCTGATCGTTCTCTGTTTCGAGTTTGAAGCTTTACTCGCTACTCGCTGATCGCCGGCGGTGAGTTTTTTATTTTATTTTCCTTTTTTTTTAAATATAAGTGCTATATATCAAAATGAAGATAGTCAAATTGTCTTTGAGATAGTGCAAATTTCATTAAAATACGCCAAGCGGTTTTGGTGCAATTGTCGTTTTTATCTCCGTGTTAGACTTAACTTTACAAATTAATTACCTACACTACGTTGTACGAATAAAACTCAAAATTGTCATAGATCAAATTATTAAGAAAATAGTCCAATGTAACATATATATTTAACATTACGAATATCCGTTTAAACGTGATTCTCTTTAAAATCAGCTACTGAGTATCTGCGCCTTAATCGACACTTGTAACTGTAGATTTCCGTGCTTTCCGCTAAAGAATGTTACGGGTGACGTCACTACTTGCAACTCATTCACGTTTCATTTCCGTCAAGGTCCCCCCCCCCTACACTGCGAGTGGCCCTGGCCAGAATTCGCGACAAGTTTCTGTTTGCACCGTTCGTCGTTATAATCGTATTAGAAATAACTTTTCGAGGATATGACTAGGACTCGCACACTTAGGGTTCCGTGCCATAAACCGAAAAAAAAAACACGTTTCTTGTATGGTGCCCCCATACAACATACATGTTTTTTTCGGTTTAATGGTAATTAATTACAGTAACATTTTTTTTTTAATAATTTAAATTTTGTTGTTATAGCGGCAATAAAAATACACACTGAAAATTTCAACTGTCCACCTATTACGGTTCTTGAGATACAGCCCGCTGACAGCCAGACGGACAGACGCATGGACGGACGGACGGACGGACAACGGAGACTTATTTATAGGGTCCCGTTGGTGGGTAACCAACGGGACCTTTCGGGTGCGGAACCCTAAAGAGTACAAATATTTTTTTTAACCTTGTTACGTTTGTGTCTGTGCCCAATTTCACGACATGGTAAGCGATGATGTAGTCGATGATGCACTTCGCTTGTTTAAAAGTAACCTATTCAATCTTGTCTTAAATTACGATGACTATCATTTGTAGACTTTGTTCTATCAGAAAGCAAAGAATCTAGCAGGAAATTTCATTCCTTAGCTGTACGCACATGAACGTTTTCCGAAAACGTTTGTGAAGCATTGCCATTTGTGCAGCGTCCCGTACGTCTTGTAGCCCAATGATTCCGTATCCACTACGGAACTAAATTGTGCACTTCCGACGCACAGTGCCCGAATGAAAACCGATCGTGAAACGAAATACGTCTCGAATGTCATTCGATAGAGAATCGCAAGACGCATCGTTTGACGAGACGCAGACTGAGTTTGATACAAGAATGAGACCACATTCAAAAACTTTATTAAAAAAAAAATACAATCGACTTCCAAATTAAAAATTTATATTTATAATATATTACTTTAATTCTGGATGGCGTTGTTGATATCGTTGTAAATATGTCGCTGAAAAAAAACATAAAAAATTGAATTTGTTGATTGAACTTTGTAAGCGACTTATTTGGAACTTTTTAGTCGTTTTTAGTTAGTGGTCGGGTTTTTTTACAAAGTATTTTGTTTTATTTCCAACATTTTAGTGAGTTACATTTTATGGAATCGTCTCCTCGAGCACTTTATCTTGATATCTCCCACCCGATAGGTTTTGAGGAATTAAAATATTTTTGAATATATAATAATATGGCGTCAAACATCGGCCATTTTAATTTTTATTAATCCCTCTCACAATCAAGATGAATCTAACGACACCTCTCAAGCTAAATTTATCAAGCCGATAAGGCTACAGAGCCTGCCATAGAAATATACATACATACTGATTTGTGTACGTCATACACCCGAAAATCATAACCCTCCTCCTGGCGCAGTCGGGTAAAAAATTATTCATCGACTTCACAATCTCCTCGTTTTTGGAGTCACAGCAAATACTTTACGTGGTGTCAGTCAGGAGTTCCTTTATTATAGCCCAAATCACTAAACTTATCTTTAGAAGATACCTTCATTATTACGAGCTGAGTTTGAGAATAGATAACTTTTACCTAAAAAATAAATATGGCGCTATGACATATTTTCCGCACAAAAGCTCAAACTTAGACTGCAATTTATTATTCCTCAAATGTGATCTCATTTCTGAAAACACGGTCCTTAAAAGTTTATCCTCCCTTCAGTCCAAAACAGAAAAAATACTATAAAATAAACCGAACTAAAATTGATATTTTATTCCGTTTTATTTTAAAGAAATTGTGTGAACTTAATCAAGCCGAAGGTGTTTGAACTTCTTTGGAAATAGACTGACATTGAACTAGAAATCACGGCTTTACTGAATGAAACTCTGATTGGTTTCGCTGGAGTAGATGAATGAGTGAATGACATTCATAGTACGCGCCGTAGTAGGTTAATTTTACTCAGCTCGTTCCGGGGAAGTAAAGTTGCGAGATTGTAAACGGACCAACTTCAGCTGTCCAAGCTGAAGTTGGTCCGTTTACAATCCTGCAACTCGTTAGTTAACATCAACTTTATACTGAACATTTGTACTGATAAGAAAATTATTTTTAATTACATAATGTTTTAAAAGTATTGCATTACCTAAATGGATGTTATGTTGCATTCATTTTTAAAGTATTGGCATTTTGCCAGGGTCTGTTCTCTGACTAAGCTGTGTTGTTGTGTTCTATGTTGCGGTCTTTAAGAAAATGAATTTTCCTTCAAGTGTAACGTGTTTTGAAGAAAAGCGTCTTTTTTTACATCACTACTACTCTTTTTTTAAGATCCTGAAACTCATTAAAAACGTTTAAAAGTTTCAAAAACTTGTTAATTTAATTTAAATAGTTGATTAAAGTATCAGAAACTGTTAACGACTAAGTTGATATTTGTTAACACATACTTATCGATATGTTAACGTAAAAAATCGAATGTGTAAAAAAAACCTTGCTTAAACCGTTTCATTTCTGGTGGCGCAGTTGTCAATAAATATCTAATAGTATAGTCGATGAAGAATAACTGTATATAGGGGTTCCTTATCTGCGTCCCGGGGGACGAAGGAAGCCGGAGCGGCTCACCATTCATCTTAGCTCACTCGCCTTTATCTCTAATATACGTCATGCTTTATTAACGTGACCTTGTTTCTCTACCTATCCTGTATACGTATACTCGAAAACTGTCGGTGCCATAATAATTTAAAAAAGTTTTAATTAACGTCCAACCTATGGCCGCCGTTCAAACTTTGGTAAACTTATAGATTCATATTTCAAACTTCTAAACTTTAAAAACCTTTTCAATATACATCATGTACCTACAATCAATAACATCCTGCTGCCATAGTTTGGCAAGAAACTGTTTCTGTGTTCCGCTTTGTTCTACTTATTCAAACAAACTGTTGGAAAGTAAATAAAAGAATCCATTGGCCGGCTAAGTTGAGCGCTGCGATTTTCTTTGCGCTCGGATATAAGTTTATCTGTAGCGCGTAACCGAGGCTAGTCGCGTGTGCATGGAGCGCGGAGTCCACTGGTTGATCGTGTGGGGTTCGGTGCTCGCGCCGTCAAGTGTCGCTCCAAGTTGGCGAGCAAAGTTTGTGCGGCGTTGTGCGACCACCCCTCCGCTCGCAGCGATCGAAGTGGCGGCGCGCGCAACACCCCGCGCTCTATATAAAGCGCTACCCTCACACCAGCTCTCCACAACCGCAAGAGTACGCGCGCGATCGCCCGCTAAGCCGCTCGCCCGGGGCGCCGCTCTTTCTCTTTTCTCTCTTTTTCTCTGTTCGTCTGTCTCTCGCTGATGCGGCCGCGCTGAGGCCGATGCGGGCGCCGCCATGCCGCGCTGCCTCATGGCCAAGAAGTGGAAGGTGGCCCCGGCGGCGGAGCTGGCCGAGGAGTCCGACGAGGAGATCGACGTGGTCGGCGAGGGGCGCGGCCGCAGCCCCGCGCCCGCCGCCACCGCCCCGGGGCCTTCGCCCAGAGACCCTGAGCCCACGCTCCTTTACAACGGTAAGCCCCCGCAGGAGCCGGCGCTGGTCGCATGGTGTCAAGGGTCGCGCGGCCGCAACTAGTGCCAAGGTCTCACGGCGCGCGCCCGGCCCAGCACGCGACGCCGCCGGTCAACAACTCCACATGACAGCTACACATTTATGTTTTATCACTTACGAACTTACTCTATCTTGTGCTTTCTGCGAGTGTCCCTTTGCGAATTTATTATTTTCAAATAAAGCTACGCGAGCGATTTCTGTAATTACCTTTTGTTACCTCCATTGGCCAAATCGTGTAAACATTGTTAATTTGTGTTCTTATAAGTTGATTTTCTGAGTCACAGTAAAGCATAAGCATAGGGTAAAGTTCGGAAGCACGCAACAGTCTTGTGTTAGCAAGTAGGCACAAGCAGTAGCCACAGTTGAGCAACAGTTGCGGAGCGATGTCACAAAATCTGGGTGTTGGCACGGAGCCATGGCGGAGGAGCCTCCAGCACGCCAAACAGCACTAAGTATGACCGACGCACTCCAACTGTCCTTCTTATATTTCAGCGGTGCCAAAACCCGACCTCAATCCCAAGTAGGTATTATGTATTGTATCCACCAACAGTTACAGATAATTTGCTGAATATCACCGACTTCTTTAATGTCTACGTATGAATACTTCTACTAAATACATAAGCAAACTTCCCAAACGTTTACTACAACAGTTTCAAACCTCAAAATCCATAAAACGATTGCTCATATTCCTCATATGGGAATAATTAAAGTGACGCGGCTGGCCGCCAAACCGCCAATATTTACGAAATACTCCGACATTTTCACTTAATTTCGTTTAAAAACATATTCGGTTGTACCTGCCGCGGGTGATTGCATCACCAGTCGACGTTTATCATTTTTTACACCCTTTTGTTTGTTTTTATTTTTGCAATCCATATTCTGGCTCGGTCAGTATAAATTTAAACAAGTTCAAAGCGACGCTGCGTTTTTTTTTTTCAAGCTAATTAGAACCTTTGTGATCATTAGCTACGAACTAATACTAATTACATTATAATAAGGCATATTTACCAGTCTTAAATTGGAAACATTTTTAAATTACGAAGCGTATGGGATGAAATAGATGGCACAATCCGAGCCAAGCCGCGTCTACTGAAACGTAATCCCATCGGCCTTTTATTGCACAAAGAACGAAATATCTTATTCCTTTTCCTTGCTTTATTATTCGTGTGTTTCGGGGGTTCGGTTTGTATCGCTTTTCGTGAAATGATATCGAGAGCAATTGGACAATTCAAATTGATTGAATTGTGAACTTAACTCGATGCGTAAAACAGTTCAAGTTTTTAGCTACACTACATTAGGTAATCAAAAATAAGATGTGACATTGTTGAAGCCATGCAATACTGAAAACAATTAAACGCTATCTCTTGGGCGAATTCTAAATCTACAATTTTAAATCAAAATATTTTGCAAATAAGATTGCAAAATATTTTTTAAAAGATTTCCATTGATTTTGATGTTTACAGTTGCTTTTTAACACAATTACAAAGTTAAAAGCTTACATTTTACGATGCGTACATTTTGTAATGTTCACTACATAATTTGTCCTTCAACTACTGAGTTCAGACTGAAAATGTCAAGCTTATCTAGGCTACAAACACAAATGCATGAACAATACATTCGTTACCGTGGTTTAAGTCATTATTAAAGACCCGTGTTCTTACTAGCCTCGCGAGCTAATTGAAATTAATTTGTAATGGACTAATTTGCCTAAGATGTTAGTTAGAACCTTAATTGCAGCTGTCAATCAATGAAGTTTAAACTAGATTTATTTGATTTTATTTAGATAGGGAAATTCTGTGAATATCAGATGGTTATAACCTTATAACCATCTGATATTCACCGAATTTCCCTAAAATAAATTGTTGATTTGAATATCTATGGATTTTAGCTTCTACCTATAACTTTAAATTGATGCATACCTACTGCAATATCAAGCACAATCTCAGATTTAGTAACAAACATTTTCAATTTTATAAATTACTAGTGGACGTCACGCGGTTTCACCCGCGTAGTTCCCGTTCCCGTGGGAGTACGGGGATAAAATATAGCCTATGTTACTCCTTGATAATGTAGCTATTCAATGCTAAAAGAATTTTTCAAATCGGTCCAGTAGTTTCGGAGCCTATTCAATTCAAACAAACAAACAAATATTTCTTCTTTATAATATTAGTATAGATTACTAGTTGAACCGTACCCACTTCGTTGGGCGGTATTTTTCGGAGTAGTATATAGCCTATGACACTCACCAATAACGTGGCTTTCTATTGGCAAAATAATTTTTTAAAATCAGTTCAGGAGGTCTAGAGGTTACCCCCTACAACCTCACAAACTTTACCTCTTTATAGAATTAGTATAATCAACATGAAGTATAATCTAATAGTAGTGACTATACTATCCTTACTAATTTTATAAATGCGAAAGTAACTCTGTCTGCCTGTCTGTCGCGCTTTCACGGCAAAACTACTGAACCGATTTAAATGAAATTTGGTACACAGATAGTCTAGAGCCTGAGGAAGGACATAGGCTACTTTTTATCCAGGGAGTATGTTCCCTAGGGACCACGCGGGCGAAGCCGCTGGCAGAAGCTAGTTACTTATATTTAAGTAGTGAATCAGACATTGACGGTATTGATTTTTTAAATTAAATCTAGCATTAAAGTTGTATTTAGCAGAAAACCAGTCTAATGATCCACAAACCCTATTACTATATCTTTTTCCAATGACTTAATTTCAACATTTCCGAATACAGCAATAGCGCTAAGAATATTACTTACACTGCCAGTTTCAGTTGTATCTGGTGACAGATCCTTTTAAAAATTAAAAATTATCAAAAACTATTTAAGATCAATTGAACATGAAATTTTAGACAGCTCAAATCTTCAATCATCAACTTTCTTGTATCTAACAAAAGTTGATGATTAAAGATTTCGCAAAAATAAAAGCAGGAAGAGTAAAAGTATCGTTGATTTTACAAACATATAAAACAAGTCCAAATTCAAAATTTGACTATGATGCAGCGACATAGTCAGTATTGTGACAAAGCTCATTAATAAAGGAAGAAAAAACATATTCTCTTATTCTTTATTACCTTCATATTCTTAAAGGGATACCTACCCTACACTTTTCGGTACAAAACAGCATTCCTATCTACAAAATAGAAACGGTTTCATTCAATAGACACGGCAAGCGCCAGTGCGACACGTACGGGACGCCGATTTAATCGTGTTTGAATCATTTAAACCCGTTAGAATGCTGACTGCTAAGTGTCCCCGAAGCCCTCAATTTGGACCATTCGAACACTCAATGACAAAATCTGCGTCCGATTAATTAATCATTATAACAGACTGTCAGGCCTAATACTCCAGTACACGGATGGAATATAAACCCATTTTGTAGTAATCACGAATGAAATGGGCATTCGAAATGTGGAATTGTATTGTGATAACATTTCCTAGCTCGTGGTTAAACTTTTCGTTTGGTCGCGGTTATGTTTTAATGTTTAGGGGCTGATTTTTCAATAGTCAGGTAGGTTTTATCAGAAGAATAAATGTGGTAGTTTGACATTTTTAACCCCCGACGCAAAAACGACGGGGTGTTATAAGTTTGACGTGTCTGTGTGTGTGTGTGGCATCGTAGCTCCCGAACGGATGAACCGATTTAGATTTTGATTTTTTTGTTTGAAAGGTGAATTAGTCGGGAGTGTTCTTAGCTATGTTTGATCAAAATCGGTCCAAGATGGCCGCGACCACAAAATGGCCTCAATATGGGTATCAAATATTATATGTATCAGTAGCTCGCTTAGTCGCTTCACTCAACTCAATCCACAATATCAGTGAGAGTGGTAGACAATGTCGAATCGCGACAGAACATTTCAAATACGGAAGAAGGTCTAAAAGAACGAGTGCATAAATGTGCGCTAGCTATACGGTCGCGAGAAAGATAGAAAAAGACGCCGTGAGTGAATGAGTTGTAAATATTGATACATTCGGATGTGAACGGATACAAAGAGTGATTGATGGAAACGTTACCCATCTCTAATCCGTTGCCCTTTGCACTTGGTGCAGGCCGGATGCTCTCAATCAACTTGGAAGTATATAGAGTTGTTAATACTCTTTTAACTTAAATATTCAATAAAATGGACATTGTATTTGCCGAGGACATAAAATGTAATTGCCGAGGGACATTAAGAAAATAGGTAATGTACTGAACTTATTCCGTAAATTCACCTTTTTCTTGTTATTTTTGATACGTTCATATATACTAGCCCCTACCAACGGCTTCGCCCGCGTGTATCGTATCCTATGTCCTATTCCGGGACATGGTCTATTTGTGTGCCAAGTTTCATCGAAATCCCTTCAGCCGTTAAGATGTGAGAAGGTGATAGACAAAGTTACTTTCACATATTTTGTAATATTAATATGGATAACTTTAATATGTAGCCGATGTCGATTGTTTAAAGTACGTACTGTTATTGCCAGGCAGCAGGCATTGTATCGATGGTTTTAATTACATTTTAATTAATGTCGTGAATCATTTTTTGTTGACAGCTCATTAATTACTGGCATTTCCAACCGTCATGTAGGTTTACAAGGACGACCACGAACATATTTTGGTAGCAAAATAATTTAAGTACTTCACTCGTAATTGTACAAATATGTTTAAGTTTTTTTGTGACAATACTAGCTTATGCTCGCGGTTTCGCTTGCGTTAAAGTAGACTATAACTGTTTTCAGGGTCTCACCTATTTCTGTACCTATATAAAATCAATCAATATATATAATATTCTTCTGTTACTGACTGATTGAGTGACTGACAGACAACGCACAGTGGAAACTGCTGGTTGTAGAAAGCTGAAATTTGGCATTTAGGTTCCTTGGGGAGTGTAGGGGAGCACTAATTTCCCGTTCCCGTAAGAAATTCTTACGGGAACGGGAAAAACGGGATATGCGCGTACGAAGTCGCGGGCAAAAGCTAGTCTACACTAATATTATAAAGAAGAAAGATTTGTTTGTTTGAATTGAATAGGTTCCGAAACTACAGGACCGATTTGGAAAATTCTTTTAGCATTGGATAGCTACATTATCAGGGAGTAACATAGGCTATATATTGTCCCCGTACTCTCACGGGAACGGGAACTACGCGGGTGAAACCGCTTGACGTTCACTAGTTATATATAAAATTCATCAAACTCCGTTCAGCGATTTAGGCATGAAAGCGTTACAAACAAACACACTTTTACATTTATAATATTAGTTCGCACTAACCGCGACCACGTCTCTTTTGAGTGCATTGCTTTGCTAAACTTAAAAACAATATTCCAATTAATAAATGAACAAAAGTGGTTTGTTCTAACCCAGAAGCAAATGATCTCCTCAAAGCAATTATTATTATTATATATAATTATTATTATCAAACGTTTATTTCAGATTTAGATATCCATAACACAAATATAGGTATTAAGTAAATAAAATTAAACAAAATCTAAAAAAAATTAAAGTACAATTATAAAAACAAAATAAATAAAAAAAATCAAAATAAAGTCATAAAAATCAAAATTAAATCACAATAAAACTAAATAAAAGCACAGTCAAGTAGGTACAGAATAACATCCATATCAAAATAATAGTAAATAATTAATAATTGGCGAGCCAGACCCGTCACCGTCAACAACTCAATAAACTAATATTCCCATCGCCGAACACTGATACAAACAACAAGGTCACAAGTCAACCAACCTACTATCTTCACACAAACTGCCAAGAACAGTCTCCCATTAAATTTTGTAGTGAGTAGAATATCTCTTCGCGCCCGGCATCCCAATCTATCAGTGGCCAGCAGAATATTGGAGATCATAGGAGCCTTAAGCCGCGAACCCACCGCGACGCACGGAGAGGCTACGCACGTGTGTGAGGCTTCTCCTTGCATGAAAATGTATGAAATTGTTTCCACTGCAACCCACGGACACGCTACGCGTCAAGTGACGTCATTGGCACACGCGTGTCTTGTTCGAATATGTCGCCTACGTAGCTCGACTATGTCAAAACCATATTCTTGCAAAAAATCGTGTGTTACCGTGTGCCGCGGTGGGCCACGCTACAGTTGTACGTAGTCGTGGGCGTGTAGCGTGTACTTCAGTGGGAACGTAGACCCACGTTGTCAAACAAATGAATCTACGCAGCTAAAATGCGCCGCGTGGCCGTGGATCGCGTGCATCGCGGTGCGTTCGCGGCTTTAAATAAACCCATTTTCTGGAGAAGTATATTCCAGAATTATAATTTTTAGGAAACAGTTTACGGAAGTCTAGGGCTTTCTACATTCAAACCTATCAAATATCAAGGCGCAGCGCATTATCAGACCATTCATTTGACGAGACAATTAATGGTACTTACACCTACCTACCTACACTTTAGCATCCCACCCTTACGACACGTGGGGCTATAGTCGGTATCACGAGCCCTTGTAACAGAACCCTCTCTGACGGCGATCGATACCGTTCCACTAATGGACATGCCACTGTAGCTCCCAGTTCTACGCTAACCTTAAGAGGGTCGATTATTGTTATTTGAAACCACCTAAAATTCATTGTTAAACGTGTTATAGATGTAGTGAAAAATACTGAAGTTTTTTAGGAAAGGTACTAGATTTTAGAAATAGGATAAAAGTACCCGATGACTGTGACTCTATGATACTGTAGTTTTCTATGGTAAGCGCCAGATAAACTTGCAATAAAGTACATTGACCTTTCCCTGATGTCCATTTGTAGATACGCGAACAATAAATTATAAACCGCTTTTCATTACTAGAGAACGTACAGGATCACAATAGAAGTCTATTCAGGACAGGTTTATGTCTTTATTTCAGTTTTTTATATTAAGAAAGTCAATTCATTAGATGAAATTCGGCATGTAGGTTCCTTGGGGAGTGTAGGGGAGTACTAAGAGGGTACTCGGGTCGGTTACTCTTGGGCCTTTCTCCATACAAAAGTATTCCGCGGTTTTCTTGATTCAATGATTATTTTTTCCAAAAAGCTAGATCGAATTAATACGTGCCTCTATCATTTTCTTTTTCCCAAAACATAATTACTTAAAGAATTATGACAACCAAAAAACCTGAAAAAACAGCCTGTTTTTACCGCCATGTCCAGACGACTGTCAAACAAATTTGATAAGTTATTAAAAAAAATAATAGAAACATAGATATAGTCTTCCTCTAAATTGATATATTATTTTTTTCGATCAGTTCAGTTTTTAAGAAGAAAACAGCGGAATACTAAACGTCTTTTGGTATAGGTTTTTTTTAGGTAAAATCAGCACTTTACTTGGTATGGCGCAGCGCGACGGCATCGGCAGTAGTTTCTTCAAATACCTATTTGACCGACTAGTCCCCTCCTAAGAGAGGATTTCCCGAAATTCCTACGGGAACGGGAAAAAACGGGATATGCGCGTACGATGTCGTGGGCAAAAGCTACTACCGTATCAGAACCCAGCCTCACATCTTTACGGCGCATCACATAAACCTCATTTTAAATAACTTCAACCCATTTCATAGGTGATTGACATTTTCGACTTAAGTCATAAACATGTCTTAGTTTATTGTGTTGTAGTCGGTAGTACGGTCTTAACGCTCATAATCCTAATACCATGAAACAATATATTCTCTTGATATACGAAGTCCAATGCATGTTTTGTAGCACGAAATTATGATGCTTATTGTTCCTAGTTTATACATTTACTAATAAACTTTATGGTTACATTCTAAATCACTGTATAAAACAAAGTCACTTAAAGCTGTCTGTCTGTACCTATGTATGCTTAGATCTTTAAAACTACGCAACGGATTTTGATGCGGGTTGTTTTTAATAGATAGAGTGGTTCTCGAGAAAGGTTTTAGTATATAATTTGTCAAGATTTTGTGTAAATTGGCTGAGACATGAAGATTATTACTGATGAGGTCGGAAAAAAATTATCTAAAAATTCTATACATCGCGTGCGCTGCGAAAACTATTGATGATTGAACAAAATGATGTACTACAGTTTTAGATGACACATCAATACCTACGAAAAAGTCCGCAATAGCATATGTCTATCTTTTATGGTTGACTCACAATAACCATTTTTACGATATCAAATTTGATATAAAATACTGCTTCATTTGCAGAGGTGTTTTCACCAATTAGTATAAATCCTTATCTTAATAAATATGTTAGTCGTCTTGAGTGTTTAATTTAGAGCAAAATTGCCGTTCACACCATTTAATTTGGATGAATATCTTAGGAGGTATCACAAAATTAAAGTAAATCTCGCAACCAAATCATTATAACGGAGGTAGAGAACTGGTAGACACCTGAGAGCAGATGTCGTTGACGGTTGTCTATTGCACTTTGTTAGTTTGGGCTAAATAAACATTTGCATCCGTGCGAAGCCGGGGCGGGTCACTAGTACAGAATAAAGTGGATTTTCTCAAATACGATGTACGTAAATAATACGAGTATTTAAATCTATTAGCGTCATGAAATTGCATTTTTCGCATTCAGAACGTTTATTTTTTTAAGTATAATGCAAAAAGTGCGAAAAGCTGCGAAAAGTTTCCGAAAATCTTTATAAAATGAAAAAGTGTCTGAAAATAACAAAATTACACAACATGTTAGGCAGCGGTGTAATTTTATTATTATTCACCCATTACAAACATGTTTAAGTCCCACACAATAGGGGCGAGCCAATTGCAATCAACTTGGCACGAATGCAGATTCGACTACATTGCTATGAAAAAAGCCAGATGCAATACCAAAAAGTCCTTTTGCGGACTACACACATCAGGCACACACACATACATTGCAGGCTTGAATCACCTGATTGTCTGATAAAAAGATAATTCTGTGCTTCGGAAGGCACGTATAAGCCGGTGGTCCCGGCCGCCAAATGGCGGTCTTCAAATAAACCATGTCAGAGGCCCTTGAGGCGGTTTAGAAACTCTGACGCTAACCCTAGCGTCGTTAGACCTTACTGCCCACATGATAAGAAGGAGAAGACTTTTCCCGACTTGGAATCAAACCCAAGACTGCATGCTTCGCAGCAGCACTAAAATTTTGACCACGACGGCAGTCCCAGTGTCTGAAAATATGTTAACGAGATTTAGTTATACCCACAGACACTGCATTAATAACAGATATAGTTCCCGCCACGAGAAGCTATAAATTTTGTAAACACATATTCAATTGTTTCAAATGTTTGTTCTATGAATCAGACGCGTTCCAGTAACACAAAACATTAGACGGCAGCGCTTTATGTCGATAAAGCATAAACCCAACCATGTGAAATTGCTTGTTATTATCGTGTACATGTATGTTACTTTGAGTTTATTGGATTTGGTATTATTTGCTGTCACGACGTAACTTAGTAGAAGTTCTTTGTTTACAAAATTTATAGGCTGTCTTGACGGAGACTAAAGTTATAGTAAAGACTAGTAGACCCGCGCAAATTCGTCTGCTCCGCTCCTTTTGGTCTTAGCGTGATGATATATAGCCTATAGCTTTTCTCCATAAATGGGCTATCTAACACTGAAAGAATTTTTCAAATCGGACCGTTATTTCCTGACATTAGCGCGAAACAAACAAACAAACTCTTCAGTTTCATTTATTATTAGTATACTTGCTGACCCGCGCAACTTCGTCTGCGTCACAATTTTCATTACTGCTCCGCATCTATTGGTCTTAGCGTGATGATATATAGCCTATAGCCTTCCTCGATAAATGGGCTATCTAACACTGAAATAATTATTCAACCTCGGACCAGTAGTTCCTGAGATTAGCGCGTTCAAGCAAACAAACAAACAAACTCTTCAGCTTTATATATTAAAATAGAAATAGATTAGTATATAGATAGATATAGACAGAGGTGTTACTACCTAAAGCAGGTCACCTCATTCACGCACAGCATTAGGCAAAGACCTCATACAGACACTATGTTGCAGCAGACATGTTGCTTGCCCTCGTTTGTCTTTCGTGGAAAACGGCTTGCTCATTAAAATTACAAAGAAATTACAAATAAGCTGTAGTCGGTGTGAATAACTTCTTCCAGTGGTTTCGCTAAGTGAACATACTCCCGATAAAACAACCGAGAGCTATCCACCAGGCAGACACAGTAACTTGCACATTCATAATCGTCAGATAAACTTGCAATAAAGTACATTAACCTTTCCTTAATCCCCTTCGTAGATACCCGAAATTTAATTTATGAACCATTTTCTCATTACTAGAGATCGTAAAGGATCACGATAGAAGTCGATTCAGGACAGTTTTATGTCTTTATTTCTGTTTTTAACCGACTTCCAAAAAAGGAGGAGGTTCTCAATTCGGCGGGTATTTTTTTTTTATTTAGGTGCACCAATGACTCCGAGGTTTCTGATCCGATATCTGTGATTCTTTTTTAGTTCGATGCAGTATACTTGACATTTGGTCCCGTAAACATTTGATTCAGTTTGGTTTAGTAGTTTTTATTTTATGAGCATTTTTGCTTATTTCAATTTCTGCGTAGACTAAGACGTCGTCCATATATCACCACTTAAAAGTGAAAAATAAAAAGCTTTTTAGGAAGTCGGTTATATTTTGTTGTAAAAAGTTTTTTTTTGATATTAAGAAAGTCAATAAATGTATGTGGGTCAATGACCGTTATTGCGCATTTATCTGGATCCTATCATATGGATGTTTTCTTCGAAGGGTAAGACAGTGAAAACAAAAAAATATATATTTATTTAAAGCACGTTAAACGATTGAAAGAGTTGATAAGGTCAAACTTTAAGTTTTATAATAGGTTTTATTAAAGCCACGAGCCTCGACCAACACCTTAGAAGGCTCTCGTTAGGCAGCTGGATCAAGGGCTTGAGTCAGAAAGCGGTGCTTCTGGACACGGCTCGCAATGTTAGGAAGTTCATATCTCTGGACCCGGTAGCTTGAACCCTGTTGCCGATACCGGTGGGCTTAATTGCGAGCGAACCCATGAGTAAAATTATCCAAACCATCTAATAATATATGTATTTGAATTCATAATTTTGGAACAAGAAATAATACGTCATCATAAAAAAGTTCAAACTTTGCAACCGTAACTTTCTTTAGGCCCTTTTTAAAGTAAAAAGGTCTAACAAAATCAACTTAAAATACACCACTCTAATGTCTACACTTAAGTTTGTGCTGAAATATGAATTCAAGTATAGGCGAGTATGGTCTAACATTCTAGAAGTAGTTACTTTATCAAAGTTGTGTCACAGAGCGAATAATTTAGCTTCCTACACTAGCTAGGTCGCCTGACCACCGACTAGTGTTCGGCGCACGCTACGTTTCCCAGTCAGCGGTCCCCTTCGATTCCGTTCGTAAACCAACAATGTAGCACATGCTTACAATACACTTGTTGACGAAATTTATGTTGCTAGGTGACCGAGTACGAAAGTTAAAGATTTAAAGTTATATGTGGCTTGAGGATTTTTATTTTGGGTGATAGCTGCTGCGCGCTTTCAGGGGTCTGGCCTAGTTCTCCTATTAGACGGCGTGGGATTGTTTATCTGTTTTAAATATTTTATAGAAAGTAAATAAAAGATTAAACACCAACGTTTCTTGTAAAATCACGACATTTTACGTTGCATGTCATTGATTTACATGTCGCGGCATTGCATCGTGATACCACGTCGCTGTATAAAATGTGTTTTTGTTCTAAATTCAAATAAATCAGCAAACACGTGACCAGAAGTCTGAGTGTTATAGCTGTCAAAAATAAAAGGCCCGTTTTGACAGCAGGATACAATATTGCTTTACTAGTAAGTATGAAAGAGACATAAAAATAAATCTCTTTCGCACTTAGTGGTAAAACAATCTTCTATCCCTCTCTAGTGAGCTGTCAAATCGGAATTATTAGATTCTGGTGACTAATACTACTTTCTTCTCTAAGTTCGCAATCTATCATAAATTTATGGAAATTGAGGCTATTTGACAGATTGCGACAGACATTTTACATTTTCTGACTGAAATTGCTTAAAGAATAGTAGAATTAGCCCTTTGGGCTTTTCTCATACCAAAGAATCAGCATTGCCATTAAACGTGACAATGCTGCTAGTGTTCCGGCCAATTTTAGGGTTCCGTACCTCAAAAGGAAAAAACGGAACCCTTATAGGATCACTTTGTTGTCCGTCCGTTTGTCTGGCAATACCGTTTATCTTGGGAGGTATCGAGTTTGGCTCTCTACTGTTTTCTCCTCCAATATTGGACCGATATAAGAGATATTTCGCAAACTGAATAAGAAGGATGTATACTGTGTTCCTTTTTAGATGAATCGTTGCCAAATTTGTACACGAGAGCTCTGTTGACAGCGATTTATCGGACAATTTTAAGCATTTTGTGAGAGTTCTAGTGCTTATACGGTTAATAAATCATCAAAAAAGAAACATAGGGACACAGTATATATCCTTCTTATTCAATTTGTGAAATATCTCTTAAATCGGTCCAATATTGGAGGAGAAAACAGTCGAGGCCAAACCTCGAATTATGACTTTTTACATACAAAGTCTCTCCGCCAGCATTTCCTCTTAACTCCAAATATTCTTCAGACATCTAAAGGAATGGTTATCAATAGAAAAAGTAATGAAAATGCTTTGGCATAATAGCCGTGTCAACACTTGAATAGCTTCGATCATTTCGGTTCTGGGTTCTGCAATCGCAATTCGCTAGATCCAACCCGTGGATCAAAGTTTATAAAAAGATCTGAATGGAGAGCCATCCTTTAAAGGATGGTTTCCATTCAGATCTTTTTCTTTTCTTTTCTTTGAGTTTTTAAGACTAATTCTTAAACTCATTCAATGCCTTTTCCAATTAAAGTTTAAAATGATAAGAGAGTTCCATATTATAATTATGATTATTTCTTTAACCGACTTCCTAAAAAGGAGGAGGTTCTCAGTTCGCTTGATATTTTTTATGTAGTACGATTAGTTTTTTTTTTCTCTCAGACTGTCTTTTCTTTAAGTTGCACCTGCCATGTTGTCTCTGCACCACCTACAGTCGACTGGTAGAAAATGCTCAAGGCATTAAGTTCGCCCTTGTACAATGTTCTTATTAGTGCATAAAGTTTTGTTAAATAAATAAATATTACAATAAAAACAAAGATGCAGTGCGCAAAAAATTCTTTGTACACTGTATCCAGTTTGAACCTCTCCTATTTCGATTCTCAGAGTTACCTAGCGCGTTAAACACTAGCAATATATGTCACGTAAACTACGAATCCCATCAGCGCAGTGCTAACAGTCTGCCAATCAGAACACAGTACTCCAGCCAATCAGAAACCGCCGTACGATGTAGAAGTTGTATTTAAATGCATTGGTTAATCTCCTCTCGGCCATTTCGCTAGATTCACATAAGGTGCGAAATTTATTCACAATTCATTACTTTTCTGTTGTACAATACGTCTTGTAGAAACGAAACGGCCAAGCCACATATTTTGACTAAAGTGTAGAGTTTGTGAGGGCTTGTAGAGTTAGAAGCTTAGAAAGAATGAAGGCTTGTAGAGTTAGAAGTTAGAAGCGTAGAGTTAGAAGCTGTAAACGCACATTATGACATGCTAGATAAGCATGTCATAGTGTGCGTTTACAGACCCCCTAATTATCTGAACTACGCTATATTTGAGTCAGTGATGGAAGATGTATTGGCAAAACTTGCAACTGGTAATAAACTAGTAATCATCTGTGGAGATTTTAATATTAATATCTTAGATAACAATTCAGATAGCTGTAGATTATTAAATCTCTTTAAATCATTCAATTTGTCTAATGTGTTCATAGAACCAACCCGTACAACTACAACTACTGCTACATGTATTGATAATGTTTTTTGTTGTGGCAACTACTTAGAGAAAGCCATTGTAAATTACCTTCCTTCTGATCACAGTGGGCTACTGGTATCTTTTGAGTCCAACATTCCAATTCAACAAGTGCAAATACAAACTAGACCAATAACATCCGGTAATTTAAATAAATTTAACCGCACTTTAATCGGGAAGTTAAGTGATTGGAACCTTACAATGAATAATGCTAATATTTTGTATACAGAGTTTTTTTCTTTAGTCCAAACCGAATTCAATAATACTTTTAAAAAGAAAACTAAAACTATCTGCCCTAAGTTTTTATTTAGTGACTGGGCAACTAAAGGACTCCGAAAAAGTAGGGAAAGACTTTATGAGTTGTATGGCCTTAAGCCTTTTATTAACACTGAGACTTTAATAAGTATGTAGCTACCTACTCAAAGATTTATAAAAACACTTGTAAGGTAGCTAAGGCTTTATATATAAGTAATAAGGTAAAAACAGCAGACAATAAAATAAAGACGGTTTGGAAAATTATAAACAATGAAACAAATAGGAACAAAAGACATAACACTGATTACGGATTGGAGACTTCTCATGGACTTATTAGCGATAACAAACAAGTTGCTCAAGAATTTGTAAATTTCTTTACGAGTATCCCTATTAAAACTACTGAAGCCTTAAATTCCTCGCCTTCACTTGCTTTTGATTTATTACAGGCGAACGTTTCAGCCAGCCCGACTGAATTTAATTTTAAACATATAAACCCCATAGTAGTAATAAAAACTTTTAAACAAATCAAAATTAAATTGACCGAAGATCTATGGGGATTGTCTATCAAAGTTTGTACCTCAATCATCGAGACTGTAGCGCCGTACTTAGCTGTAATATTTAATTTGTGTGTGGATCAAGGAGTCTTTCCGGACCTAATGAAATTCAGTAAGGTGATACCACTTTTTAAATCTGGGGATAGTAAAGACACAAATAATTATAGACCAGTATCTGTGTTGCCAGTGTTTAGTAAGGTATTTGAAAAAGTGATGCTAAATCAGATGCTTAATCATTTTAACACGAATAACATCTTTCATGATAAACAGTATGGTTTCACCAAGGGACGTTGTACAACTGACGCTGGTGTTACCTTACTAAAGCACATCTTTAATGCGTGGGAGGACGCACAGGATGCCATAGGTGTCTTTTGTGATCTCTCGAAGGCGTTTGATTGCGTTGATCACGATACATTACTCCTGAAGCTCGGGCATTACGGACTGGTCAAAACAGCGTTAAACTTGGTCAAATCTTATTTGAATGATAGACGGCAATTGGTTCAAATAAACGGTGTCAATTCGTCGGGATTAAACGTGATAATGGGCGTTCCCCAGGGCTCGATTTTGGGTCCTTTCTTGTTTTTGGTATATATCAACGATTTACCCTATTTATTGCAACAAAAACTTGATATGGTGCTGTTTGCCGACGATACCTCCTTAATTTTTAAGATAAATAGACAGACAGACAATGTTGATATCATAAATAATGCCCTAATGCAAGTCCAAAATTGGTTCACGGCGAATAATTTGGTTTTGAATGAAAAGAAAACGAAATGTATAAGATTTGCTTTACCCAATGTCAAAAGCAGTGATTGTGACATAGTATTGAATAGGGAAAAACTAGAATTTGTCGATAAAACGGTTTTCCTGGGAATAACGCTTGACCCAAGGCTACAATGGGGCCCTCATATAACATCTCTTTCTGGACGGCTAAGTTCAGCAGCTTATGCTGTTAGGAAAATCCGCCAACTAACGGATGTCGATACCGCGAGACTGGTCTATTTTAGTTACTTTCACAGTATCATGTCTTACGGTATTTTACTATGGGGACGGGCTGCAGACATTGAGTCTATTTTTATTCTGCAGAAAAGAGCCATCAAAGCGATTTACAATCTCCGCCGGCGCGATTCTCTAAGGGAACTGTTTAAGAATATTAACATCATGACGGTACCTTGTCAATACATTTACGAGAACATCATGTATGTCAGAAAGAATTTACATCTTTTTAGTAAAAGAGGCGACAGACATAATTATGGTACTAGAAATAGGGATCAATTAGTTCAACCAGGTTTCAGACTGGCTAAAGTTGCCTCATCTTTTATGGGGTACTGTTTAAAATGTTATAATAAGATACCTCCCCATATATTAGAACTTAATGAGACAAAATTTAAATCTTGTATTAAACGCACACTATGCAGGCAAGCATATTATAAGTTGGGGGATTATATTGAAGATAAAAATGCTTGGCTGAATGCTGGTCCGGCTCCACAGCCACTAGGGCGCACAAAATAATCTGTTAGCATTTGGAAACATTGTTGGACCGGCTGAAGATTGTAAAAAAAAAACAATATTTGCATTGTATAGACTCAATTTTATTTAGCAATGTATAATTTCATCCATTTTAACGGCACATGTGTGAGTACTGTGTACCTTAAACTTAAGCTATCAGTTTTAGGTTTGTTTTTGACTTGAATGTACCTTGGCGGTTGGGAGTGTCATGCTCGCACAAAAGTCTGGCTGATGGTGGCGTATGCGTTGGATCATTTGGTTCCCTTCAGAATGGTTGGGCCGAATGGTGCTAGCGCATGCGTCATGTTCGTGGACGGGCGCTGTCAGTTGGGACTGGTCATTTCTCAGTTGCCATGGTTTATTTTAAATATTTCTTTGAATTGTTCCTTTTTTTCCCGGACGCTTTTATCCTGCTCGTCTTTTACATCGTTCTCACATGTTTGTATAATTTCAACTTGATGTAAACAAAAATTTGTAACAATTTATTATTTTTTAAAAAGAGTGTCCGTGGAGTTTCTTGCACGTTCTTCTCCATAGAGATCTACGCTTTGGAACGTGCAAATAGCTTCATCTTGTTGGACTGACCGACCTTGACAATTCAAAAGTGCCTGTAAATGGTTTATTTGAAATATACGATTTGATTTGATTTGATTTGATTTGATTTGCTTGGCTCTGCATGAGATCTGATAACTTTTTAACAGTGCGAGCCATATGAGTGCCAATTCAGTTTTCAAACCTGTCTGCTTTTGGGCTTTTGAACCAGAAGAAGATGGTCGACTTCAAGGGCATGCCGAAGTTCGGTCTGGTTAGGTTTTTTTAAACCCTGCAGACAGAAATAGGAACCCCGAGGGGTGGGGCTCCGTCGAACTGTCGTCGACCGTCTTCTTTTGAAATATATAGTACAAACATTACACAGTCTTGTATAATTGCCATTTGATCTAACTGCTGAACACAGAGCGACCGCGCCAGCTCGGGAACTTAGGGCATCCCGACACGGATAGGATAGATTCAGATAGGATTGCGTGAATTAGAGTGAGCTAGCGATGCGAGCCAACTTAGCTCCAGTGATCCCATTCATATTAAGTTCGGGGCTCCTTCGAGTTACCTTGGTCACAACCGTAATTTAGACATGTGCTCTGATTGGTAATTTTGTGTCTTAAGAGCCTTATCAATAAATCTGTAGGCGAGTCGTCCATTAGGTATTTCATGCATAGTTGATAAATACAATATCTTAAAAAAACATTTAATGAATCGTTCGTTAGTTAGTGTAGTTAATTTTATTTCAATCGAAATTAAGTAAGTATAACAGTAGTTTCGTCGACCAATATGTGTTATGAACATATGTATGTGAATCAACCGTAGTTATATCGAAAATAGTTAGAATAACTTTAGAGAATACGCAACCCATTTAGTTCGTGGCCTGCCTAGACACTTCTGAGCTAGTAGGGCCTATTAAAAATAAAACAATACCCCTAAATATGCGGCCCCCAAAAAAATTTGATACAGGAAAAGTTTGAGACTAGCTATGCTGCACTGACAGTGCGTAGTATGCTGCAAGTGACATTAAACAATGGTTTGTTTTATACAACTATTTTTTCTGACAGAACGAATAGAGGTCTAGTACAAAGTTACATTCTATCAGAGATAATCAGTGTCAAAGAGTACAATATTCAATCCCAAACATTTGTACTCTATCTAGAACCTTTCTGGTTCAAAGTGCCAAACTTTGTTAAGCAAAGTATATAGCAATTATAAAATAAATTAAGCAGCACATTATAACATTCACATCTAAAAAACTTAAACATTAAATGATACCGCGATAGTTATAGCTGTCAGAGCCGTGAACAGCAATTCATCGCTCGACAAGTGCCAGACGCGAATCTACAATTTATCACTGAAAACTTTTTAAAGCCCATGCTCACATCCCGCTGATTGATAACACTCCCCGAGAGGAATATCTGTTATTTTTATTATTCAAAACTTGAAAGGTTCAACACTTTCATAAATCGTTCGGAAATACTTTTTTAAATTCGAGCAGGTAGTCTTTGAATGCCAGAGGTAAAACATTTTCTAAAGCTGCCAGTTACTTATCCGTTCGATGTACACTGAATTTCAGATTTTCCAACTAAGTAACGAGATACGACTTTCATAGTACTCGTTCCAAGTATTTATTTATGAAAAATACTTCTTCATGATATTACCGTAAGCACTCAACATTTCCCAACTATCTAGAAGCTTATTTATTTAATGTCCGAGTGATGTTATAAGTTTCTGTTAAAAGTAAGTACGGTTGCAATTCAACTCGTTGCACGGTGAACATTTCCAAATAAGTTGAACTTTGTTAGAAATTGCATTTTCCCTATCCCAACACAAATTGCTCTAAATTTCCCCAGACATTCGCGCTGGTTGCAACACCTCGTATAAGGGTGGATTTAAGCCAATTATATGGCCAACGAGCCGTGCTCAGGACGCCTCGAAAATGTACGCTCAAATCTACCAAACGGACTCATTCAGCCGAAAATGTTTTGGCTGTTATTCGTCTGAAACTGTAAAGGTGCTGATAGACTTTATTATTCACTTGTGACAGAACATCGAACATTCGTCGTTATTAAAGGAGGACAGACAAGAATGTATGGAGCCTAGCCTAATGACCAATAACATTAACGAAAGTTTTTTTTTTTATATTCTACAACTTTCACGATGGCAGTATTTATCGAATCGCTGTAGGTAAAAAGTTATAGCCAAATAAAATGAAATAATTTAGTGAAAAAATTAGATAATACAATCAGTTTTCCAACGACATGCGACAAATCGCTTAACGCTCTTGGTTATTAGGCTGAATTGCCGCTCCTCCTTTGTTTTAACAACGAACAGAGCCGAGTATGGAGTTAAACATTGCTACGAACATTTTCCAGCGAAAGCTCTAGTAAATGTTCGTCATAATATATATTCTTCACATAGATGTCAAACAATAATGACAAAATTGCTCGGCTCGGCGAAAAGCTCGAAGCAAATTTATTTTCTTTCGCTAGAGTCCTCGCTAGAACGCTCGCTCGAATGCTCGCTACGTTTAGCGGCTTAAGGTTTTAAAACAATACAACGCGTCGAACCCTCTAAAATGTCCAATATTGCCGACGGACTGCCACGCAAACTAAAACGTACTTTAAAGTCTGTATATTGTTTTAATAAAAAATTTAGGTATTAAAATAAACAACATACTCGTAGCTACAATTCTTCAATACTCTGACGATGACCCTATACTTAACTAGCTATTTGCCGCTGCTTCGCTCCCGATGTGTATTCCATATGAACCATGCATTTTTCAGAATATTTTCAGCTGTGAAATCATTTTCGAAACGATATCAGAACTTTCCAAAGACAACTTCTAACAAACAAATAGAAATGTTTGTTTGTTAGAAGACAACTTCTAACAAACACATATAAATGTTTGTTTGTTAGAAGTTGTCTTTCACTGAGAGAAATTTAATATTTAGGAGTTTATTTTAACATTTGATATACTTTTTTTACACAAAAATTAATTCAGGTAACTTGTAATAGGTTATCGAAGATTATGATTGTGAACTTGCGATTTCGAAACACTTGTACTTAATTTATGGCAGATTTGTTGAGATTCTTTCACCATATTATGCCCACGTAATCTAACTACCTCGGAGCAAACTTTGCCCAAGATTGCTCAGGATAGAGGGGTTTGGAAGGAGAAAGGAAGGTCTTTGCCCAGCAGCGAGACACAAGTGCAAACTAACATCAAAAAAAAATCGAATTATAGGTAATCATAGATCCTAATTGTGAAATATCGTTTTAGTTTTTTGCAGATTTCTTGAATTTTTTTCAGCGTGGTATACGCACGTAATGGTTTCTGTTTCGGCGCTGTTTCCACGGCCACGTCAAGGCGCGTATCGATTACCGACCCCACCGGATAACACCAATTAAGTAGTGCCGTTTCGCTTACCGTGCCGATGTTGATTTTATACCTATACGCCTATGTTTTGTGGGTTATATGAACGCACAAATATTATTTTAATACTAAAATATATCAGATGCGATAGAGTTAATTTTAAGATATCTTTAAATTCGCCATTAGACCCTTATATTTTAAGGGTTTGATGGCGGATTTGTCTATAGAAAATTCCGACTGAACATTTTTATTTGGGATGGCTGTGGTTCCTTTTTTAACTAGGCTTGATACCTAAAAAGCGTAAGCCCTCCTATACCATTCATTTCACGGGCCAACTGTATTGCCTTAGCTGTAAGCGGGTATTCAAAAATAAATTCGGTCTGGAAAGCCATATTAAAGTACACGCTAGAGATTTCATCCCAACAAAAACATTTTCATGTAAAGTACTTGTCATGTTGATTAAGTACTCTTTTGACATCATACCCTGAGAATTTTGACTTTCTAGCTCTGTCCAGACCAAATCTGTAAGGCTAGGTACAAAAGTACGACAAAACGCTTCGAGTAAAAAAAGTAGTTATTGCCCTGCGCTTCCGTTGTCTCGTTTTGGCGAGGGCACTACCGTGCGAGATAGGGTCGCCGTTGTCGAATCGAATCTGTAATGTACAATTTAACATGTACACGGATCAAAGCTATGAAAACTAAGCTAACTCTACAAAAAATGGTTTCCATGCCTCAAGCAGCAGCTGTTATGACATAGTCTGACTAAATTGTTTACGTCCCAGCCCCTTGTAAACACGGCGTATCTCCGCAAACATGGACCTCGAGTAAGCCGTGTGTTTGTCCCGAGGGATCGAAGAGGAACTCAGTTCTGAGCACACAGCACCTGACACTTCGACACTGAGCTACTGCGACTCCAAAAGTGATGACGTAGGAAAGTCTAGTCTAGAGCAAAGTTTACTACGTACTAAGGCCGTTTATAGTCGTCTTGTTATATTATCCTGGATTTTATCTAGTTATAGAGCGTTTTTTTTTTTCAGAGAATGCATCTTGCTCTATTCTTATTTTTCAGACTACACGTCTTGCTCCATTTTGATTCCACATCTAACGATTTCAGTTTAGATACGTAGGTATAGTATGTTAATTTTGATTATTTAGGTTATATTGTATGATACCAGCACTCTTCACAGAGTTCTTTCATTTGATATGTCACACGATAATGTTCAAAAAACTTTATTTTTTATTTTTTTAGTTTTACCCCCAAAAGTGACCCCCATACTAAAACTTTAATAATTTACGTAACGCGTTCGTGTTTGGGTCACAGAAGTCCATATTTGTACCAAATTTAAACAGAATCGGTCCAATGGATTCGGAGAAAACTGGCTGTGACAGACGGACAGATAGACACCCGAGTGATCCTATAAGGGTTCCGTTTTTTGTTCGGAACTCTAAAAATGACAGTTAATGTCATAAACATCTAAACAAAAACGAAATTATAATTCCTTATTCTGCCTGATAGTCGCCCTTAAGATATATAGCAACATTTACCAACTTTATAATTAAAAAACTTTAAACAAATGTCCAAAACTATTCCCCGAACTATCACGTGAAATAGCATGCTATAAAGTTTACATAGGTACCTACGAAAGTAGTAAAGCAATCACGAACTCGATAAAACTGCCGACTGGCCAAGCACGTACCAGCATAGCCCTTTACATTTTTTATTTTTTACATTACGTACAGTTAACAAAGCTATTGGGTATGCAGGCAGCTAACTTGCAACTACTTTTAAACAATGTTGTGAGTGTGCTGAGTAGACAATTATTGTACAACACACTCGTAAGTATGTTAAAAGCTTAAAAAAATATAATGTACACTTTAGAAATAAATATTGGCAGTGCTATGGAAAAAATAATATTTTTGCATGTATGCCGAAAAGCTTTGTTGGGGTAATTCCATACGAATACGTTTTACAGAGCAAGTTTGTGTATGAAACCAAAAACCCGTAGCATTACAGCAGATAGTCTACATTGAATGCATGACGTGCCGAAAGTCTTCGTTATTATGAAACAATTATGATTTTCATAGAAAAAGTTGTACAATATAATAAATAAAATATAAAATAAATAAAATTCATTTATTTCAGGTACCCATAGCTTTAATACCTATGGGTACCCATAGGAATACCAATTTCAATTTGTCATTTATCACGTTCAAATTAATTTTAAAAGTCAAAAGTAAATGTCAAATTAAAATAAAGAAAACTATTAAATGTCAATGTAATAGGAATAGTCATACTCACCTGCCACTATGATGCCAATGATATTCGCTATGATGCCAATGATATTCGCTATGCAGCATATTCGTAAGACCAGAACTAACGGGCAAAATGTTCAAGAAAATCAATGGTTTTAGGTTTACTTTCATTGTCCGTATAGCTAAGGAGTATCCTGCTAGATGCAGTGTTCGGTAGCTACATCTGGGGAGTATTTTAGTATTAAGTGAACATGTTACTTCTAGACAAGCGTGCTATTATACGTCTGTCACATCATCGCTTGTGATCAGGTGAGATGTGGTCGTTACAAGGATAAATAAAAAAAATGTCGTCGTTTGTTAGTTTTACTGAAAACTGAACCCTAAGATACACAAAACTAACTTAATAATACAGTAACCCTTACATAGGGACCTCTTAAAGTAAAAGATACTTAACTAAAGATCTTGCACTTACTACTTAACTTAAGACCTTATCGTCGCGAGATATTTATTAAATTTTGAGACAACTTTGCCCTTTGCTGAGAATCATCAATCACTGGTTAACAGCAGCGGAGTAAAACATAAAGTCGACACCTTATTGTGATCGACATAGTCACTATTGCACCGATTGTTGAAGATCTTGATAATATTGTTATTGACAAAGAAATGTGTAGCAAATCGAATGGTCACATTTTCGGCAATTTTGTATGATTTATTTTTATACACCAGAGCTATTTTTGACCAAAATGAATGGTTATGAACTGTAAACCAGACGCTTTGGAGCCATTCTATTAGATACTGAAGGCGGTTGTCGAAATGCCAAAGTATATGGCATTGTTCACAGACATTGACATTTTCCAATATCCTATATTTTATTATATTCTATTTTTATTTATGGCAAACCAATATCTATATCTATACTAATACATAAAGCTGAAGAGTTTGTTTGTTTGCTTGAACGCGCTAATATCAGGAACTACTGGTCCGATTTGAATAATTCTTTCAGTGTTAGACAGCCCATTTATCGAGGAAGGCTATAGGCTATATATCATCACGCTAAGACTAATAGAAGCGGAGCAGTAATAAAAATTGTGACGCAGACGAAGTTGCGCGGATCAGCTAGTCCTATATATTTTTGACATTATTAAAATCGCCTTCGCCACACTACTGCTGACAAAATGACGCTTGTCTAGAGCCACTGGGGTACAGTGAACAAACGTCGACCACATCATCGATTACAGTGAAATTGTAAATAACGCGAGCCAAAACCACGTTTCTATTTACCATAGCCTCACCCCTCATATACCCCGAAAAATATAAATGAAAGCCGTCATTACGCAAAAATAATTTCGAAACTCGAAGTGCAATTCAATATTGCAAAACTCATTCGAAATTCTTGTTAGCAAACAAAAAATGAACAACCGTCCTCGTCCCTACATCAAAGTGACCGAGCAAACAAGTTTGTTTGCCAAAAAACGCAACCAACGTACAAATTCGACGATTAACACCCTGATATTCCCATATTACTTCTGAAAATGAAGATAGTATTTGTAAAACGAAACACGAAAGCTTTTGAGTGCGCTTTTCTGTAAGAATTTGACAGGTACGACTTTTCGAGTGCGTATTATGCTAATTTGTTTGATTGCTGTCCTACATTTAGACGTTTGCTAAAATACAGTTGAATATGAAAGAAACAGTTAAAATGATTCGTTGATACTGAAAAAAAGTTAACGATTGTAGTGTTATAGTTAGGACGGCTTCCTGAATTGAGTATTTAAAACTTTTTATAAAAAAATATAACCGACTTGTAAACAAAACACTACAAAGAATAAAATAACCTTAATTTCGGAAGTTGGTGTTAAAAAACAAAGAATCAAAACCAAAAACACCCACTCGGTTATATTTTTTTGGAAAACGTTTTTTTTTCACTTTTAAGTGGTGATACTTGGACGATGTCTTCGTCAACGCAGAAATTTAAATAAGCAAAAATGCTCATAAAATAAAAACTACTGAACCAAACTGAATCAAATTTTTATGGGACCAAATGGCAAGAATACTGCATCGAACTAAAAATAATCACAGAAATCGGATCAGAAACCTCGGAGTAACCGGTGTACATACATAAAAAAGAATACCCGCCGAATTGAGAAGCTCCTCCTTTTTTGGAAGTCGGTTAAAAATTAAAAACGTGTCACTTTAATACGTAACTTTTAAAGTCAGCTAAAAAAAATTTGACAAACACTCAATTTGAAATGCATAATTCACAAATCGGGTGTTACTACCGATACCTATAATCCTTTTTTCTAATCTGTTTTCATACTGCAAATTCACTGGACCAACTATATAGGTATATTGTTAGATCGTATCTCTAACTACAGTGCGACCACATAAACGCAACCATTAACTCATCGAACCACCCCAACACAACACTTTCAAATATATATTCCTACTACGTGCAATATTTCGCTCCGTCGCGTAATTACAGTTTAATAGTCCGCCAAAGGTCTGATAATAGTTAGTTAAACAATTAACACGTTTGACCACCACGTGGCTCGGTAGTTGTAATAAGTTTCGGTAATTTCAAACGGGCCGTAATTCGCATTGCGGTTCCTAGTAGAATCGAACCGTAATGTCAGTCCAGTAGTGCTATTCTGTAACAACATTTTCGTATCTCGACAGTGGAATCCGAGGTGAGTATCAAATTAAGACCTTTATATTGCGTGCAATAAAGCTCACTTTGTGAGTTTTGTCACTGAGGTGAAGCTCGATATCGAACTAATTATTTATAGAATAGACTAGCTGTTCCTATAAAGTATGAGTAGTAGCCGTTGCACCGCACAGTATCCTCATATTTCCATGCAGAAACTTAAAAAAATCGAATATACCGACAACTAATGCAAACCGCCGCCTATTGATTCAGCGCGCACGCAAATTATTTTAACATATATCGGTACTTTTATTACCAACTTTTTTAAAGATAGAATTAAATAAATATTTAAAGTACTGAGAAAAATTCCAAAATTATTCGTGTAATAAAGGTGGCCAAACAGTATGTATTCAACTTTGTTTTGGTCAGTTATAATGACATTGATCATTGCATTAACTTTGGTAATTGTGTTCTAAAGTTCTAATACAATTGAAAAAGTTCTAACTCATATTCATCGCTGTCGGTATGAGAAGGCTTTCGACTTTATTGATACTTTATTGATTATTTGACTTTCATTTTTCTGTTCACTCACACACTGCTAATTAATGGTTCCAATATTTGTAAATATGTGAGTACCATGTACTTATTTAGAAAATGAATAAGTCTGTCTCTGCATACTCTAGGTGCATGGTCCTCACATATAGTAACAAATTTTTGTATACCAGAGCATATTGTTAAAAAATTATTTGAAAAGAACAACAATGGGGTTTCTTGGCCGTTCTTCTCCATAAGAATCTACCCTTCCGAATGGACAGTAGAGTCACTATATTATTTTAAATGTAAATGACGTTCAAAAGTGCCGTTTAATGGCCTGATTGAAATAAACGTTGTGACTTTGACTTGTTCGGCGGACAGACTGTTTTGGAGGTAACGGCATGGACGCAGTTTTGACATAAATATGGAGTAGGTATATTTCACAATTTAAATAAGCAGATGACATCGCAGACTTGCAGCAGAAACTAGACGGCCTACTTGATTTATTTATGTTTACTTTAAAGATATACTTTTATAGAAAATTTTAGACAAAAAAAAAACTGGTTGCCTTATCGCATTCCGCTATCTCTTCCAGGCAACCTGGAATGGATAGACTTAAAGATAGCCTAGACACGAAATGGGGTTGCACTTGGTGCAAATATAAAGTTGACATAGAAAAAAACAACAAAGAGAAATAAAGCAATAAAATATACTAAAATAATAATAAATAATTTTGTATATTGTTGTTTTGTACTAACATTAGGTTAAGACTTTTACTAACAAGCTACGAATAATTTTATCTGCAATAAATCTTTATTATTATAAATACATACATATAAAGTATATAAGTAAGATATTATGTAAAAATTATCAAAATTACAACGAGAATGGAATCACAGTGACAAGTAGTGTTCCATTACAGGTCTTTTAAAAACTCGTTGCAATTTTTTTGATGCTGGCAATGCATTCCATAGACTAGCCACCTAGTCTGTAAAAGACTTATCAAAGCATTTTTATTACCAAACTAGTGGACGTCACGCGGTTTCACCCGCGTAGTTCCCGTTCCCGTGGGAGTATGGGGATAATAGCCTATGTTACTCCCTGATAATGTAGCTATCCAATGCTAAAAGAATTTTTCAAATCGGTCCAGTAGTTTCGGAGCCTATTCAATTCAAACAAACAAACAAACAAACAAACAAACAAACAAATCTTTCCTCTTTATAATATTATATATAAGTATAGATTATCTGATGACATCAGAAATTACGTGTGTGAGTCGCAAAGAAACTGGAATTGTTTAGATGTCGGCGCTGCGTATTGCACAAACACGGGGAAAATTTGTATTCCTTTTCCACTATAGGTACTTCGTAAAATTCCGAATCAATTTTCATAAAAATTTAAGAGCAGAGGCATTTATTTACTATACCTATCAACAGAAAACCTAACTTCAATAATTAGTCATGTTTTATAGGTGTATTGTTTTGTATCGAAAACTTTATTGTTATTTCATAAAGTGAAGGAAAAATACACGTATATCGATACCACCAATATAAAAAGAGAATAATTAAACAGTAAATTTAGCCTTGTCTCGAATCGTACTAAAATTATAAATTATGTGAATGTCAGCATGCTCGGAAGTTTTCTAAATAATCACGACTGAATGTTCAAACAGATTTGGATGGAGCTGGCATGGCACACAGGTAAACCATGACATGAAATAGGCTGTATCAAACTTTAAATCCTGATATGTTTTCTTAGTTCAAAACATTTCACAAGGATAGAGCTGCAGGCAAAAGTAAATACCAAATAAAATACTCAAAACATTAACCTGTACCTAGAAGACGGCCACGCGTCGTACACATCATATGACAATTTTCCCTTGTGAATATGGCACGTGTACAACTGCACATGTAGGTATTACACACGTGCCATTTTCCTCAGTCAAAACAAAGGAGCAGGGGGATGTGCATTCTAAAACAAAGGAATGACTGTCACTCTAATAGATTGACACTTATAAATATGGCAGGATAATTCGTTGCTTGCTTTTATTGTTCTAGGTATTTGTGTTTTAAACGTCGGGAAACGTATGCCAATAATTATAGGTTTCATGTTATTGGTATGGTTTGAAGAAATAAAATAATTTTATGATATAACTTTTTGATGAATAGGTTTTATAGTTGATTTTATTATATATATGCACCATTGGTTTTTCATTCATATAAATGTTGAGGATGTATGATCCAAGAAAACTTTGTCTTTATATGTTTCACCGGGGTTTGCACATGTCGTTAGTTTAGATTAAATGGCGTAAGATTATAAACTCTTTCTTGTCAATAACTATTTAATTTTAAATGATCTGTCACAATAATCGAACGAAGGTTTATTCAAATCTTGTGATGTTTGGAATAATCCGCTAAAATATGCATAAGTTCATGCTTTTTTCGCATGAGTTATGTAGATAATATTTATAACTTTTTGAAAAGAAAAGTGAATTTCCATTTCTTTACGTTCAATGAACTTCTTTGGCACAGTTAAGGCCAAAATGGTATAGAAAAAACTTGACTAACAGAATGGACAGCTATATCAAAGGATGTCACAGAGCAATTCCCCAGGTACAACATTGATTGCACAGAATAGTTTGTTCGCAATGAAAACAGCACAAAACAATATTCGCAGAGACCCCGCCCCGCGCCCCCGCTTCGGACCGCCTACGCTCCGCCTACTAGGATGCGCCCAGCTACGTTCTATTAAATACGAAAATGAAATGAAGTTTCGAATTTGTGATAAAACTTTTACATGGAGTGACAACTTGACTAAGTTTTGTTAAAAAAACTTACTGGAATAGCTGTAGCAGACACGAGAACTTTACTTGTACATTTTTTCGAATATAATTAAATCTTCGAAAAAGTCCAACTGCATCGTTATCGTGGAGAATATATTGATTTTGTTGGACTTTTGCTGCGAGTATTTCTACTGAGCTTGAAGTCTTTGGTTCGATTCACGTGTCGGGCGAAGTTTTATTGGAATTTTTATTCGGAATTTTTCTGTAGCATTCTAGAAACTTGGTCTCCTGGTTTGTGTCCGGTTGAAGGCTTGACCCAATATCATACGACTTAAAACATAACAGGGTGTGAGTAGCGTTATATAAGACGTCATTCAGAATATAAACATCTTACATTTTACAGTCAAACCCTGCTTGTATAGATAATGTCTTTACACTTGGTATTTAGTCGGCGGCAGCTTTAACGTCGCATAGAGGCTGCTACGAGTCGCGTAGCAGCGTAGACATCTCGTAGGCGTCGTAGCACTTTCACGCTAGCAAAATCAGAGGGCCAATTTTACACATTTTCAAGCAAACGCAATCTGTCAAAAATGTATGGAAATTGAGGCTTTTTTGTCAGATTGTGGCTGAGTTGTGAATGCTTACGTTGTTTAAAAATTAGTAGAACTGGCACTCTGCGATGTTGGCACAGCGAGGCGGTTCTCTTCTATGAGATATAATCCACCGTGCCTAGGGTGGGTTGGTGGTTGTCACATGTCCCCGATTTTATTTTCCAACGCCGTTTGGGGAGCAGTGAAGAGGAAATGGTTTACGTAAAGTAAAGTGTCTGTCTGGGTTTGTACCTCCAAACTCGTACACGTGGCCGTCATCACTGGACAAGTCTTTTCTTTTGCTATTTTTAGGCACACGTTTGACCACTATCTCACGTGATGGTAAGCGATGATGTGGTCGAAAATGGAGCACGCTTGCCTAGAAATAACCTATTTACTCTTGACTTAAAGACTCCCAGGTTGTAGCTATCAGGAAATACAGACTTCGGCAGGGAATTCCACTCCTTAGCTGTACGCACTATGAATGTGTTCCCAAAACGATTTGTGCGTGTGGATGGGATGTCCACTATGTACCGGTGGCGCATCGCCGTTCCTCTTGTGGTCCGATGATGGAACGGGCTTGGCGGAATTAAATTATGCAATTCCGTCGCACATTTCCCAAAATGCAACCGGTAGAAAACCGACAGGCTAGCAATTTGGCGTCGATGCGCAAGACTTTGGAGCTTCGTTGCGACAACGAAGTCTATATTCGTTATTTCATTCGGTACACCTTATTTTAACAAGGTTTAAAAAAAAATGGAGTAACAAATTTTTTGGTCCGACCATTTTCAATTTCGCAGTTTGTCAGAATAGTTATAGTTGTTAGTTTTTCAGTGAACTGTTGATTTCCGGTGACTCGGTTACACCGACGAGTTCGGGAAAACAATTTAAAATAGTTTCTGTGTTGTCAACAGATTTCAGCAAACAGAGACCTGGAATCGAATTTACAACGGTTTGGCAATTTTTGTGGTTGTTTAGTTTTTTTAGTAAACATACGTACACATAGGGGCCTGCACTAGCATTTATTTGAGAATAGAAATACTTTACAGGGAAACTTGTACATTCTACGATATCATTTTGGTAGTTCTTCTATCCAAGGCCTGAAGTCTCTATGTTGATAACTATTTCGCTAATGTTTACCGAATAATACCGTTACCATGCCTACGGAATAATATCGATACGCTTAGCGGGCTGCCAAAATTCGACGTTAGCTTCAGTAATTTCACATTTGCAAGCGATGACATTCGCTGGCTTTGAATGTAGAGACTACTAAATATCTGTATTTTCAAATCCTTAGGTCTTATCGAACGAATTCGGTCGGTGTCGAGACTGCAAGCTCAGAAGTCGACGACATATTGTCACCATGATATTGATACTACTATCGCACTAAGATAATAATTTTAGAATTGGAAGTTGAGAACTAAGGGGTAATTCTAGTTCTTTTAATGGAACGTATGCATTCGCATCTACTGAGATCTAGTCGCAAGCCTTCAAAACTCCTCTAATTTGCCACATGTCATGTTTATGTTTCTTTAAAATTACGGGAATTGGCCCTCTTGTTGTACCTATAATACTAAACTAGAGTTTGAGAAATTCTAATCTTCAAATTCTTGATTCAGAGACCGCTTTTTGATATGAAACACTGATTTAATGTATGGTAAAAACTGCCAATATATTGCACTATTTCTAACCTCTTACGTGGAAACAAAACCGTAGTTAATCTAAGTATCTTTCAACGAGCAAAAAAATACTTTTGTAGAGTTATACTTAGGATCCGCTTCCACGAGACACTAATTCCATGCTAAGCAGCTTTCAGGATTATTCGCGCTCACAAACGTATTACAACAGTCTTCAGTATTTTAATCCTACTACAATAGTTTCAAACGCCGACAAATGCATTCAACAAATGACAAAGCAATTAACGCCGGGCGCTATTGACAAAGCGTAGTTACATGAATTAGAGGCGTCGCGTCGGAGTTGTCGTCGGCGCATCGTCGGCATCTAGTCGGCACTATTGTATGCTTTGTCAGCGATTATAAACCATGCAACTTGTCCTGCGATTCCTATAGTTAAACTGTTTGATTCATACCTTAGATAAGAACAATGAGTGAAACAATTTTGGTTGATATCTTTAGGTACCTAACGAAGTAATTTCTTCGCCAGTCGACAGCGATGCGGTGTTGTAAGACGCGATATTCGAGTTTATCTTTAGGCTCAGTTAAGAGTTTTTGTTTTAAGTGTATAGCTGTTGTTGTTATTATAGTTAATTATTCGCTTCGAACAGGTAAAATCATAACATTAAGTATCGATTTCCACGTTTAATGTTAACACACATAAAAGTCCTGATTCAAAGTTGCATGCAATCATCTTAGGTCTCGAACTTACAAACCAACACTGATAGTTTTCGTTTGAAACAAATTGGCAAACTCACACAGATTTTCCCAGTTTACGACCTAAATTGCAAACCTCAAAAACCGTTAGTTTCAAAACAGAAAGCAAAAGCCTAACTTTCGTAATACGATTTACGACTCTCACCTAACAATTTGGAAACAACAGACAATTCCAATTATGAAGTATGAAGGTGCTCAACGCTTTCAAAACTTCAGCCCAGTATTTGGCGGTGAAAAGTTTGGACGGTCAAAGCCGGGGTCGTCGGGTACTGTCGGCCATTCGGAATGGATTCCGGCGGCGGTGACCGCGGTGCATACTGTCAAAATGGCCGCCGCTCGTCGCGTCGATGGATTATAACACATCATTCCCTCTCAAATTCACTTCACAAAAGACTGAATCGAGAACGTGAATGTGAAATACGATGCGCTATTTCTATTTGTGCTCATTTTGACAGCTACAAAGGTAACGTTTTTGCCGTGATTGCTTTTTGTTTTGTGTGTATGCAAAATTGGCGATATTCCTCTTTGTTTTACTTCCTATAATAGAAAGAGTTGTATTTATGCTACGTTTTCTGGTTTCATTCTGCCTTACACAGCGCTGATTTAAATAACTTTTCAACGTAGCATTCTACGGAGGTATAAAGAAAATACAACTGCTCCTGAAAACCATTTCACTGAGGTACAAAAGCTCTTTTTTATACAAAACCTCTAAAAAACTGGCTTAAAATCTTTTTAAATGAACATTTACTGAGCATTAAATCTTTTGTAGTAAAAGGCTCCTCAACCTAAACCGTGAAAAACAAGGTTGGTAGTCCGGCTGTTAGCCGCTGTAGTCCGCATTCAGCCAGTAGGTAGTAAACCTCTTTAGTTTAATGTGGGTAACATTTAACCCTCACTGGGGTAGAAAACACTTTTAAACAAGTTGTTAACCTGTATACGTGATAAAGATGGCCCGCTGCGTAAATCTGGCATTCTTAACATTAGTGCGAGGCATTTGCACTAGCTTATGTCAGCAGCTTTGCCTGCGAGACACTAGAAATTATCCCAGAAATAAAATAAAAACTCCTTAGATTACAAATATTAATCCAGGTTATAAACTGCATGCACATACATTTCCGTTTAGTAATTTTTGCGTGAAAAAGTAACAAACATTCATCCTCACAAATTTTCACATTTATAATATTACAAGATTAAACACTATTAATTTATTTTACTAGAAATCATGTACATTTTATATTTAAAATTCTAATCTAACTACACAACATTTTAAGTGTTGTGTACACTTAAAATTAAAATAAAAACTCTTAAATAAGATTAAATTCGTTCACATTCGTGTCAACTTGCTAAACGCTTAGTTTACACTTCGCGTGACCAAATGGCTGGCTTCTGCCTCGGTCAGAGGATAATACCACGTTGAATGGTAATGCCGCCAGTCTTATAGGCTCACTTCCAGTCGACAGCGTTGCGGACGAATTTTTGACGCCATATTTTAGTTAGGAGATTTGATTTTTACTTTAAGATTAAACTAAGTTTCAATTTTTAGAGAAAATATTTATCCTTTCATACGAGCCTCGCTTCCCTTCTTAGTCAGGTTTTCTTTGAAATATTTTCAAAGAAAATCCTTTCCGAGTTAAGAAATTTTAATTTCGCTTTTCGTTCACCATTTGCTAGTGACATGAAACGCTGTAAAGAGAAACTTCACTTACTAAAGCAAGGAAGTTCCAACTTTTATCTTTTCAATCTCCGCAGCTTTGATGGCAGTTAATCTCACAAAATAGAGCATTTCTACGTCATTTTTAACTTAGCTCTTTGCCAGCTTAGTAATCATATTAAAATGTCCGTGTCTAACGGTTTTATGACGTGAGAGGTATAGGTCTTCCCCTGACGAACGTAGTACAGAACTAGCGAAGCCCAATTGTTGAGTATGGAGTCTTTTTATCTTTCGTCCGGTGAGCCCTCCGGATTAGCAAACCCACGCTCCGACGTACGAATAAATTAACGTTCTTTGTTCAGGTTTCATTCGACGAGAATAATCAGTGAAACCCGTGTCCGTACATTCATTTCACCTAAAACCATCAGCGCTAAAAGAACGTCATAAAACATTAAGTTTATTCTCATAATCTGAATTTTCCATCAACGTTGGTGCCTTGCGAGTGTCATATTTAATTACGAAAGCTATTTCGAGACAGGCGGTAATTTCTAAAGAACAATAGCCAACTAATATCTTAAAAGGTTTTGCCGACAAGCGCCGCCAACTCGATTGAATCAAGGCTTCTATAATTATGCAATTTTGTCACAGCAGCGCAAGCGCGGGCTCCCGACGTCGTTTAAAACCAATTTACACCGTGATAAACTGTCTCTTGTTACATTTTTAGCTGTTATTAGTTTCTTGATTGTTCAGTTATGTACTTATTTTATTAACATAAAGGTGGAATTGAACCGCACGGGGCGATCTTCAAAGTTAAGCAACGCTTGCAAAGTTCGGTCTGTGGTTGGGTGACCATATACTATACGAGACTCCTCCGTGCCTCGGAAAGCACGATAAACCGTTGGTGATTAGTAGATCTTTGGTAGTCGTTATGGATTGTTAGAAGCCAGAAAATCTGACTCCAGTCTTTGCCGTGTAACCCAGTTACTGGGTTGTGGAGGTCTGGTAGGCAGCCGCTCCACGTAAAATACTGGTATTTAGCTAAATTCGGTTGGACTGGATGCCGACCCCAACATAGTTGGGAAAAGGCTAGGCAGATTGGTGGATTGGAAGGTGTAATTGAGTCGTTATAACGTTCTATTCAGTTTTGGGATCAGATTACTGATTAATTAATCATTTATTTTGAGTATTATATCATAGACTTACATCAACAATAAGCGCATGCTTAGCTTTTAAAGAATCGTTACTAAATTATAATTATTATAGTTCAAACGGCATCTACTTGATTCAAATGAAAGAAACATAGAACATTATAATAAAGACGTTTACTAATCACGACATGTTTCAGCCCTACCATTGTTAAAACAATTTTCATAGCGATTTACTGGAAATGGCAGCAAGGGTTCTGAATAAACGATGCGGAGCAAGCAGCTCAATTACTCCTTTGACCAGTTCTTCGCGACCTACAATTTACTCGGCAAATTGATTGAAAACACACTGCGGCTCCGTGACGAGCCACGGAAAAAAAGCAGTGTACAATGAAAATTTTATTTTAGAAGTTAGGGACGCCATTACTTTTTAATTTATTTCGACGTTTGTTAAATGATTTAGGAATCTTCATGCTCACGAACTAAGTAGATACTGATGCAGGTATAGATAGACTATTAAACACAGAAGTTTCGAAAAGAGGTAAAATAAAAACAGCTTTTCATTCAAAGTCCAAACGTATAATTAACTAGTGGATGTCACGCGGTTTCACCCGCGTAGTTTCCGTTCCCGTGGGAGTACGGGGATAAAATATAGCCTATGTTACTCCCTGATAATGTAGCTATCCATTGCTGAAAGAATTTTTCAAATCAGTCCAGTAGTTTCGGAGCCTATTCATTTCAAACAAACAAATCTATCCTCTTTATAATATTAGTGTAGATAGACATAGCAACCGAAAGCTTATTCCTTAAGTATGTTGGAATTACTTAACCAAATACTGGCTTTGACTATTCAGCAACCAAGCACTCTTGGTCTGATTCAAGTCTCGCTTCAAATATAGAACTTCGAGCGCTTTCGAAAGCTTCCAGCGCTTCCGAAAGCAATCAGATCTGCTTAAATTAAATCGAATAGCACTTGCAATTCAATACGCTTTCAGAATTTAAATAAAATTCTCTACAAAACTTAAGTTTATTTTTCTGAGGATGGAAATTTACGAATATTGTAATTGTATAATTTAACTCGTCTAAAGCCGGAACGAGCGAGTTTTGTTAAAGATTTTTAAAGGCGTAATTGAGTTGACATTTGTAAGCCACTTGTTGAGTTATGCTTCTGGCTTTCGTGTTGAACTAGTTTTTTCTTTTGAATAAATCGTTGACAAACAGAAGGTTGTGAAAAATAGTTATGACGTCTCATTAAAATTCTTACAATAGTAGCTGGACTTTTTAAGGCTTGGCTTCGTATGAATAAGGCATACAAATTCTCAACGAATGGATAAAAAGTCTCCAAGATAAACAAATCACTTGGCTCGGGAAGTTGTCGACATGTGGAATTTTGGACTCAGCCATAATTGTACCGATAGTCATGTCAGTCAACGACTTTATGGCCACGATCCTCGACCAATACGTTTATCATTATCAAGGCATTAATTCAGAAAGCAGTACTTCTGAACACGGCGGGCATTATTAGGAGGTTCCTCTTTCTGGAGCTCTAACCACCGATAGCTTAAATCCTGCTCCCCGATACCAGAGGGCTAATTCTATATCCATAAGTTGATTTAAGTGTTTTTTAATAAATATAAAAAAAAAGTATTAAATAAGTAAAGAAAAGAAATCCAAGCTAGACATGGCTAGATTAATTAATGATAAAATCACCAAACTAACTAACGGATAGGCAACTGTGTCCAATAAAAGCCACTCGTCCTGAAACAATTAAGGATCTATCCAGTCATCCGCAAACACCCACCAGACTGTGAGGAAATATAAGCAGACAGACGGCTCTGCGGAGAAGGGTGCACACATTGTTCTCATAATGCATTAAAACTAGCCATACCGCCTCTGAGCACGAAGCTATACGACTTAATTTTGTTTGAGTCTACATGAACAAAATACTTAACTTATCATCACATCATCATCTGCTTAGCCTTTTCCCAACTACATCTATACTTAAAATTTAAAGCTGAAGAGTTTGTTTGCTTGAACGCGCTGATCTCTGGAACTACTGGTGTGATTTGAAAAATTCTTTCAGTGTATAGCCCATAGGCTACATATCATCACGCTAAGACCAATAGGAGCGGAGCAGACGAAGTTGCGCGGGTCAACTAGTAATAATATATTGGGGTCGGCTTCCAGTCAAGCTGACTGAATACCAGTATTTTCCATTATCTGGATAACACGGTACATAATAACTACTAATAACAAACTTTTGAAGAACAGTAAGGCATGAGTTGATGTCTAAAAAGTTAAAACAGACAATGTCTTACGCTAATTAGATCTCCGTAACTGCTCAAAGTCCCAAAGATATATATTTTACCTAGTTTGGGGATCAATATCTATAGAAACAAAATTGTCAAATATTTACAGTTTAATATTTTAAAGATGTAAAGTAATTCTGTAACGAACAAATAAACTTATAATATCTACTACAACAAAACGGATGTTTTAAACATTATTAATAACAAAGTATTGCAAGTTCAATGACAAATTCAGAGCAAACAAGATCTATGGCGTAATAGCACAGATTTAAATAGAATTCAAAGAGGACTCGCCGTATAACTACGCCAATGATTCACAATGCTTTGATTTTCCGTGTAGCGGTTTTATTGAAGCCCAGCGTGGCTTGCATAACCCGACGGCTCTACCCGACTAAAGAAGCGGTAATGTTTTCATGTTAAGTAGTTTGAAGCAACTGGTAGCTCCAACCGCTATTCCCAGAGCTAGGGTAAAATGAAGACTTACAGGGACAGTGGAACGTGCAGGCACAATAAAGATCAATACTAACCCACACTTAATAGTATCGCTTCTATAAAATAATTCTACTTTAATAAGCCATACTTACTAAATATTATAAATACATAAAAGGTAGTTTAAAAGTGGCGCCAGTTAACGGCGCCAGGCGGAAAAGTTAAAAGGGAATCGCTTGTCTTGGTATGGTCATGTGAAGAGGAGGGATGAAACGCATGTAACTAGAAGAGTTATGAATATTAATGTGGATGGATGGAGAGGGAGAGGAAGGCCGAAGAAAAGATGGCTGGATTGTGTGAGGAGCGATATGAAAAAAAAGGTAGTTAGTGATAGCGTGACGGCTGATAGGACGGAATGGAAGAGAAAACATGTTACGTCGACCCCAAGTAACATGGTATAAGGGCAGGAAGATGATGACTAAACGTTATAAATGCGGAAGCAACTCAGTTTGCCTATCTGCTTATTACCTCGACAGGTCTTAACTACTGCATGGATATGGATGTAACTTGTCACACGCTGTGACTATATCCTGGAATAGGACATGGGATACCTTTTACACGTAGTTGAACATTGGAGCTCAGAAATTTTAATGAATACACTTCATTACCTATCAACAAATTAATGTTTATTCCAATGTGCTGATAAAATATTCCATTTTGAGAGTACTGGTTTTATCAAAGCCTTCTTTCTCATGAAGTGCAGCATTCCATCCGATAGTAAGAATCCGATTTAATAACTCGGATCCTAGGCTACCACATTGTAACGAAAACCTTGCTTAATAACTGCCACAGACGACAGTATTCAACTTTTCAGCAGAACGGTACGGGTTTCAAATATTCTAACTTCAATTCGATTGTCAGCAGCATGTTTTATTTTTAGTTCATTAGCACTGCGTGTTTTTTTCGGAAATGCTCTCATAATATTCAATTAAAGCAAATCAATCAGTAAAGAAAAAATATAGTAAAAATACATTTCGATCTTTGTTTTTCTTTCTATAAAGAAAATTTCTTCGTATATAAAAAAAATAATTTAATAATATTTACGTACTTTGTGTAGAGAAATAAGTATAGCAAACGGTGTACTTTACGAGTATGAATTGAATGCAACCAAATCAAAGTACCCTAACTTTGATTTGGTTGCATTTAATTCATACTCGTAAAGTACACGTTTTTTGACTAATTCTCTCAAGGAATCCTTTAGCAACGCATGCCGCGGGTGAGTTGTGGATGAGTGATCATCCGTTGCATACCGAGGTTTTCTGTGTCTCGAAAATCACGTTAAGTCATTGATCCGGCTGTCCTTTGAACACCTTTGACAATCGTTACGGGTTGTCAGATGTCTGCAAATCTGACACAATATGATTCTGACACAATTTGACATTGCAAAGGGGTGTTGCCTAATTACTGGTCTTTAAAGGTCGTATAGACAGTCAGTCCACGTATAATACTGTATTCAGCTGCATTCGCTTAGAATGCAGCAAAATTGGGCAAAAGAGTCAGCTTCTGTAATTGATTTTGTTATCACAAAAGCGCTCCTGTCAATGTATTACTTACCTGATCATATCCCAAATAATTTGCTTATCCCATCCTATTATTATCTGCTCACCCACCCAACTTGATTAGCTTTATAACAGCCTCTAATCACATTATCTGTAACAATATGTTAGCGTGATAATTCTATCATTATCTGCACCGTACCGGAGGCTGCCGAGCGGATGCGAGCGGCTAGGAAAATGCAATTTGCCATCGGTAACGAAGCCCCTATTGTATCTATTTATATTCGAACCAGCGAAGCGTTAATAAAAGCACACAAATTGAGCAGTTGTCCAATAAAATTTGAGGCTTTAGATATTGGTTACGTGATGGATATCATATGAATGTGTAGATTTGAGGGTTACGTGTATGAATTTGCAGTGTTGAGTGACGCCGATGTTAGATTGATGTACTTTATTTTACAACCTGATAAATAACATTGAATGCAGTGTCTTTCCAGTGGTTTGAATCGAGAACATTTGAAAATTGTCCTATATGAATAGGTAGTAGTATGATTCTATCTCTATAGAAATACTTAAAAGCAAAGCATTTAGCTAAAAGCATGGAAATGGCACTCCCTAAAATGAATAGATACTCTCAATGCAAATTATTCCGGGACGCCGGCTACCAATACCTCGTTTCAAAGCGTATGCAACCGTGTACGGTTTTACCTATAATAAGGAACTCTAGTTAATTAGTCTGTCGAAACTGCCACGAATGAAAGGGGTAACGAGAGGGTCGCGTGGCTACTACGCGATATTAATAATGTGTAGCTACATGCATGTCCATTGTTCTGCCAGTCATGCTCCTGTATTCATATGGACACATGTACTGGCTACATAATAACAGACATTAGACCACTACACAGGTGTGTGTGAGACTTCTTCTCTTTCCGTGACCCGATGCATTTAATTAGTGTTCGGTAATCAATTTGAGCATTGTTCTATTTTAACGAAGCTCCTATCTACACTGATTGACTAGGGGGTCTTTTAACTACCGACCGTTTCGTATTTTCCATTCTGTGTTTATTATTTTATAAGCCACTAGTGATGCACCCTGGTTTTCGCACGGGTGCTTTTCTGTTTATAAGTAAAAATCAATATAAAAATCCGTTGTGTGATTTAGAAGAAGAAAGAGATAAAGGCAGACTATTATACTTTATTATAATCTCCTTATTTATTTAACTAGAAACAAGTACATTTTACATTTCAAATACTAAACTATTAAAAAATAATAATAACTTCTAACTTAAATATGGCGTCAAAAAATTCGTTCGCATCGCCGTCGACTCGGCCCAGAATACTGGCGGCATTTACACGTTGAATAGAAATAGGTAACAATTTCTTACAAAAATTACGAGGAAAAGCTGAGATGTAGAATTAGCTGTAGGCCCGGTTAAATTCTGACGATTCGTGTTCGACTTTTAATTTATTAGGGTTCGTAACATCCGAATGAATACCTGGAACTCATATTTTTTAAATGATATAGCCGATAACTAAATATTATTTGCAACAAACATATCTATTTAAATTAATTTCGTGATACCTTTAAAACTCTGTACTACAGTAGCGGCATCAATGCCGCCACAAGAAAAACCAACGGAGCAAATCTACATCGCAACAAAAAAAGAACCGCGACACCATCTATCCAACTAGCAGCGAACTACTAGGTTGAAATCCTGCATCGCGCAAGCAGAGTTTACCGTGCAATTTGAACATATACATCAGCCCGAATATCAACTATTGGGCAGTTGCACGCCAGGCACAACAACCGTCTGGTAGGAGGATCCTCCCTTTTCAATGGAGGTGTGCGGGACTTTACTCTCTGTACCGCATACCTCCAAACTACTACTACCGGTCTATTTTGTCGACGTCTTACTGTAGACTTAACTGGAGTGAACGACAAGTGAGCTGTCATTCCATCTTGTTTGTATGGTTTGACAGCTCTCTTGTCGTTCACTTTGCCAAAGATTTCACTTCGACATGTTTACAGAATCGCACTGCTGAATTGAATGATTCGATCGCGAAAGCGACTCACATGTCACAATAAATTAGGTGAACATTAAACTAGTTCATTATTAATATTTTCATCAAAATCAGTTTTATAGGAAAACTGAAAACGAAGCCGTATTCGAAACTTATTCCCAGTGGAACTCAAACAAAACCTACGCCATCATAAGCCTACTAGGTGCTGAATCCACCAACTATAGCTAGTTGGTGGATTCACACACAGTGCATTGTTTAGTCGCTAGGCTAGGCGATGCATATTTAACTTGCTACCATAGCCCTGAAATACTCTCTGGAACACTTAGCTGCTCTGGCTTAATTTAACTTGAATCATGTTCCAAAGGGAAAGTTTTCAAGTCGTTCAAAAGCGTCTCAACAACTTTCGCGCTCCAAAAACGGAGCATTAAGTCTGAGATGTTCCAGAAATTAGGTCATTTCTATTAAAACTGAAGCTAGGAACAGCTCTCCAAAATGATGAAGTGGCTCGTAATTTATACAGCAAGTTTACCTGTAGGTAAAGTAGTTAGCAATGCACTAACTGACTTAAGCCTATGAGATTGCCGTTTTAATAAACGGGCCACCTTGAAGGTGCTCCGATTTGACATGAAATTAAAAATTAAAATTAACTTTATATTTTAACTATGAAATTCCCAATTCTTTGTTTCTGTGGGTTTTATTTTTGTGTATTATAGCTATATTTTGCCAAAGCTGGTCTGTGGATGGGTGACCATCGTAACATACCGAGTTTCCTCCGTGCCTCGGAAAGCACGTTAAGCCGTTGGTCCCGGCTGTCATTTGTAGATTTTTGGCAGTCGTTACGGGTTGTCAGAAGCCAAAGTAAATCTGACTCCAGTCTTGCCAAGAAGTATCGTGTTACCCAGTTAATGGGTTGTGAAGGTCTGGTAGGCAGCCGCTCCATGTAAAACACTGATATTCAGGGGAATCCGGTTTGACTGGAAGCCGACCCCAATATAGTTGGGAAGCAATACCTTTTTTTTTTTTTTTTTTTATTTGTTATGGGTTTGCTCTTGACTCCAGTCTAGGTCAAAGATGACCGAGACAAAGTCTACGATGGAGCGAGCTTACCCAGAAGGAGCCTGTTCACTCTAACTTTGAAGAGATTAGGGTTGTAAGCGTTTGGAAACACGGACGCAGGCAGAGAGTTCCACTCCTTTGCTGTGCGCATTATAAAAGACGTTTGGAAACGCTTAGTGCGAGTTGGTGGAATAGCAACAAGGTAGGGATGGTAAGATGCAGTGCGTCTGGATGTCCGATGGTAGAAGGGGGCCGGTGGGATGAGGTCGTGGAGTTCTTGGGCACACTCACCGAAGTACAATCTGTAGAAGACCGACAAGCAGGCAACCTTACGGCGATGAGCCAAGCTATGCAGCTTGGCATCTACCAGTTTTACGTCACCGATTAGCCTCTTAGCTCTGCGTTCCACCGAGTCAAGCGCGGCAAGCTGATACTTAGCTGAGCCATCCCAAAGGTGGCTACAATACTCCATGCAGGATCGGACTTGCGCTTTATACAGGGTTAAAAGCTGTCCAGGCCTGAAGTATCGCTTCACCCTATTTAGGATGCCCAGCTTTTTGGCCGCCGTTTGGGCTTTGTACTCGATGGTGGCGCCGAAGTTGAGACTGGATGTCAACTCCATGCCTAGGAGCTCGAGCCGATCAGTCACAGGAACAGATGCACCCCGAAAAGTAGGAGTTTGGTCAAAACGACTCCTTTTTGCGGTAAAAAGACACGCCTGTGTTTTGGTGGCGTTAAAAGTGACCACATTGTCATCACCCCACTGGGAGACAAGGCTTAAGGTCAAATTTGTCCGCTCTACCATGGCCTCTCTCAAGGAACGAACTTCATCCCCGCTGGTTGTTGCGCTGGACAAGTATCTCTCTGAAACCGTACTGTCATCTGCGTACCCAACAAGACCGTCGAATACAGTCGAAAGTGGCCAAAAATATTAATAATAATAATTTCAAAGGTTATGACCTAAAACGTGTCAGAATTTTGGAGCGTGGACTAAATAACACGCTAAAAAAACAACAACAGCAATTTTAGTGAGGCGTATGTGCAAAATGCATCTCATTTTAATTTGAGACAACGAGTCCCAAACTGAGACATGCTCGCATGTTGGGTAGTCAGCGACATATAATAATACACGATTTGTTTAATTAGTTTACCAGTTACGTAGACCAGGTATCTAAATATCAGTTACAACCTGATAACACTAGAAAAGTTAATTCCTTCTTCCTTCGTTTTAAATTTGTATGCCAATTTCTGTCATAATAAAAACTTTTTGAAAACTATATTTATAAAAGAAATCAGATACGAAAAGTAAAAAACATTAACCCTTAAACACTTTAGCGAGCCTTAAAAATAATCACTGTATAGTATTGAAAATAAAATGGAATCAGGTAACGTCATTGAAATTCAACGTTTTGATAACACAAGTCCTGTTCCCATATGAGATAAAGAAGCTCATTTCAAAGGTTTGAGTTAAACATTCGAAGAACCTGATTCATATCGATGATTGACAGTGGTTCATAAATAGCTATGAAATCAGTTTTTTTTTAACGGGCAACGTTACACACTAGGAATTTCTCCTGTTCTGTGTGTGCGTTTACAAACATACACACTCACATACACAAACAGCCAAACCCGAAACAACTATCTGTAGGCATTCTGTAGGCCATGCAAATATTAATTTGTTCCGTGCGGGATGTAATCAATGATTGACATTCGGATGAATTCCTTGAAATGAAAAACTTTTTACAAAAAAAAAATAGGCTACTTCCAAACAAAACACTACAAAGTATAAAATAACCTTCATTCTGTTGTTTTTTTTTTGTTTTGTTTCTTTGTTTTAACACCAAATTTCGAAATTAAAATAATTTTATATACTTTGTAGTGTTTTATTTTGGAAGTCGGTTATATTTTTTTGTAAAAAGTTTTTCATTTTCACTTTTAAGCGATTATACTTGGACAAAGTCTTCGTCTACGAAGAAATTAATCAAAAATACTTATAAAATAAAAACTACTGAACCAAACTGAATCAAATTATTACGGGACAAATGGCAAGTATACTGCATCGAACTAAAAAGAAATATAAGAGAATTTTTCAATTCGAACCAGTAGTTCCTGAGATTAGCGCATTTAACCAAACAAACAAACAAACAAACTCTTCAGCTTTATAAAATTAAGTATAGATTCCATATATTGTCCTCACAAAATCATTTTAGTGCTATTAATAAAGTGCACTTCAAATAAAACCCTTGACCTTTATAAGTTTTAATGTTTTAATTTCCAACTAAAGCCTTCACTTTGATCGAAACTTACTAAATTATGAAAGCAGAAACCTCACTTCATACTGTGGACACGTGAACAAACTGCTGTTGGAAACTAAACTTGTTAACTATTGACAGCTTATCGGTCTCATTTCTGAGGATTTCGTTTGTAGTATAAAAGTTTTCATCAGCTGCACGAAACAGTTTAATCATTTATTTATTGCCGCAACCTAGTTTCGTGATTGACTTGAAAACTTAAATACTTTGTGCTAGCACTTCGCCCGCGACTTCGTTCGCGCGGCTTTAGTATTGCAATTTTTAAAGGAATCTCTATTTTGTTCGAAAATAAATTATAGGCTATGTTACTCAGGCATAATGTAGCATTCAAATGGTGAAAGATTTTTTGAAACCGGTCCATTAGTTTTTATGTTTATTCGTTACAAACATACAAAAATAAAAATCATTCCTCAATGTAATATTAGTGTAGATGTAGATTATATGACTACTTATTTAGTTTTATGGCTTAAACAGTACATAGGAATATGTTCCTATGCACTGTTTTAGTATTTTTTGGTAAGTAGGATCTACTATATTTTTTTTTTCATTATGTTTTATTTTTACACGACTGCCTAAAAAAAGGAGTGTTATGTTTTCAGGGTTCATGTATGTATGTATGTTTGTGAGTTTCTTTATTCCACCGTAACTCCTAAACGCCTTAACCGATTTCGATGTATGTGGTATCGTTAGAAGCGTTGCGCATACAAGCATTGGCCCAAAAATTTAAAACTGAAAAATAACTTTTTTATTGCAGTCGGGGAACCATTAAAGAAATGTTACAGAGTATCTACTATCCCCCGACTGCAATAAAAAAGTTGTTTTTCAGTTTTCAATTTTTGGGCCAATGCTTGTTTTTAATTTTTTAGTTCATTTTTGGACATGGCAGGCGTGGTTTTTAATTATTTGTTTTTATTTCAGACATTTTAATGACTTTTTCACAAAACTTTAACTTCATAGTTAAGACATTGAATATTGGCATATATGGCTGAGGGCGAGTTTTCTTGATCTATAGTTAACCATTGCTACCTTAATTTCGTTACTTTGCGTTTTTATATTTAGCTTGACCAAAGCTGAAATAAATAACTACTATTTTATAACTAATAAAGTTCGAAAAATGCATTTAAACGTGCCCAACATTTTAAGGACAGTAGTAATTATGAATAAAACAACTAGCTCTTACAGACTGAAGCGAACAGTACATGTAGAAAAAATAGAGAATTCTACTAATATATCTATCATTATTATCAAAAAGAATATTTGACAGATTTGCTGAGTAACGTAGGCGGTAGGAGTATTTGTGTGTTACGGTAATATTTGGCTGGTTTATGAAATATAGCCTTTTCAATCACAAAGTTCATTTGTTGGGGAGTGCTTCAGCAGCGGCTGGACAAGCCAGTCGCGCATGCGTAGAGTGAATCCGCACAGTATAAGAGCAACTGCGCGTCGCGACTGCAGCCAGTTTTCGACATATGAAGGCCCGGAACGGTCGCCTTTATATATCGAGAGCCGGATAAAGCAATTGAATCTTCTTTTATTGAAGAGGATGATTTGATTAATTTTGTTATTTATTCCAAAGACTTTTTCACTTAATCTTAGTCAAACAGAAATTTAGTACAGTTCATAATATCTACTAGATTATAATTTCAAAGATATTTTAATAATATTCTATTCTAGGAATGGGGTGGAAATGTATGGGTTCTGATTCAAAGTCAAAGTCAAAACGTTTATTTCAATTAGGCCATTAAACGGCACTTTTGGACATCATCATTTAAATTTAAAATAATAAGGCGACTCTTAGTGTTCATGTCATGGTTCAAGAAGCTATTGAGATTCTATTATAATCAAATATTTTGTCGTATACATATATTTATGTGTGGAAGAAAGAAATAACAATTATTTCTTACTAATGATAAGGTCCTCCCTCAAAATAAAGGGCTCGCAGAGACGCTTCCAAAAATGTAACTTATTTAAAAAATTGACTTGTGTCAAAAACCCGATAGCCAAAACCGACCTACAAGTTCAAGCATTCTGATGCACTAGGTAGCATCAGGTCTATGATTAAAATGTACTGTTGTTATTTCTAAGCAAATCAAGTAAGACTACAAAAAAACGACATTCACTACTATATTATGATAATACCTTCATCACACTACTAGTAGTGTGATGAAGGTATTATCATAATATAGTAGTCGAAGATGGAGCACGCTTGCCTAGGCAAGCGTGCTCCATCTTCGACCACATCATCGCTTACCATCAGGTGTGATAGTGGTCAAACGCGCGCCTATAAATAGTAAAAAAATAAAAACAGTGATCAACTTAATCGTAACCGTCACTACTATAATCCTCAAGTTCTTGTCACACGGTACCGCCACGACTTTAATGCTTAAAGCAGAAGCAGACATGTGCTGTTGTACGCTAACGTTCACAGTTGGTCTATTAGTCTTTATGAGATGAAAATAAAGTGTCTGTCAAGTTCATGTAACACGGTACCTTCACGAATATAATGCTTAAAGCGGAAGCAAACATGTGCTGTTGTACGCTAAGGTTCACAGTTGGTCTATTAGTCTTTATGAGATGAAAGCAAAGTGTCTGTCAAGTTCTTGTCACACGGTACCTTCACGAATATAATGCTTAAAGCGGAAGCAGATATGTGCTGTTGTACGCTAACGTTCACAGTTGGTCTATTAGTCTTTATGAGATGAAAATAAAGTGTCTGTCAAGTTCATGTAACACGGTACCTTCACGAATATAATGCTTAAAGCGGAAGCAAACATGTGCTGTTGTACGCTAAGGTTCACAGTTGGTCTATTAGTCTTTATGAGATGAAAGCAAAGTGTCTGTCAAGTTCTTGTCACACGGTACCTTCACGAATATAATGTTTAAAGCGGAAGCGGACATGTGCTGTTGTACGCTAACGTTCACAGTTGGTCTATTAGTCTTTATGAGATGAAAGTTAAGTGTTTATCAAGTTCTTGTCATACGGTACCTCCACGACTGCAATGCTTAAAGCGGAAGCAACATGCGCTGTTATACGCTAACATTCACAGTTGGTCTATTAATCTTTATGAGATGAAAATAAAGTGTCTGTCAAGTTCTTGTCACACGGAATCTGCACGACTATAATGCTTAAAGCGAAAGCAGACTTGTGCTGTTGTACGCTAACGTTCACAATTGGTCGCATTAGTCTTTATAAGATGAAATCAAAGTGTCTGTCAAGTCCTTGTCACGCGGAACCTTCACGACTATAATGTTTAAAGCGAAAGCAGACTTATGCTGTTGTACGCTAACGTTCACAGTTGGTCTATTAGTCTTTATGAGATGAAAGTAAAGTGTTTATCAAGTTCTTGTCACGCGGTACCTTCACGAATATAATGCTTAAAGCGGAAGCAGACATGTGCTGTTGTACGCTAACGTTCACAGTTGGTCTATTAGTCTTTATGAGGTGAAAGTAAAGTGTTTATCAAGTTCTTGTCACGCGGTACCTTCACGAATATAATGCTTAAAGCGGAAGCAGACATGTGCTGTTGTACGCTAACGTTCACAGTTGGTCTATTAGTCTTTATGAGGTGAAAGTAAAGTGTTTATCAAGTTCTTGTCACGCGGTACCTTCACGAATATAATGCTTAAAGCGGAAGCAGACATGTGCTGTTGTACGCTAACGTTCACAGTTGGTCTATTAGTCTTTATGAGGTGAAAGTAAAGTGTTTATCAAGTTCTTGTCACGCGGTACCTTCACGAATATAATGCTTAAAGCGGAAGCAGACATGTGCTGTTGTACGCTAACGTTCACAGTTGGTCTATTAGTCTTTATGAGGTGAAAGTAAAGTGTTTATCAAGTTCTTGTCACACGGTACCTTCACGAATATAATGCTTAAAGCGGAAGCAGACATGTGCTGTTGTACGCTAACGTTCACAGTTGGTCTATTAGTCTTTATGAGATGAAAATAAAGTGTCTGTCAAGTTCTTGTCACACGGAATCTGCACGACTATAATGCTTAAAGCGAAAGCAGACTTGTGCTGTTGTACGCTAACGTTCACAGTTGGTCTATTAGTCTTTATGAGTTGAAAGTAAAGTGTCTGTCAAGTTCTTGTCACACGGTACCTTCACGAATATAATGCTTAAAGCGGAAGCAGACATGTGCTGTTGTACGCTAACGTTCACAGTTGGTCTATTAGTCTTTATGAGATGAAAATAAAGTGTCTGTCAAGTTCTTGTAACACGGTACCTTCACGAATATAATGCTTAAAGCGGAAGCAAACATGTGCTGTTGTACGCTAACGTTCACAGTTGGTCTATTAGTCTTTATGAGATGAAAATAAAGTGTCTGTCAAGTTCTTGTAACACGGTACCTTCACGAATATAATGCTTAAAGCGGAAGCAAACATGTGCTGTTGTACGCTAACGTTCACAGTTGGTCTATTAGTCTTTATGAGATGAAAGCAAAGTGTCTGTCAAGTTCTTGTAACACGGTACCTTCACGAATATAATGCTTAAAGCGTAAGCAGACGTGTGCTGTTGTACGCTAACGTTCACAGTTGGTCTATTAGTCTTTATGAGATGAAAGTAAAGTGTCTGTCAAGTTCTTGTCACACGGAATCTGCACGACTATAATGCTTAAAGCGGAAGCAGACTTGTGCTGTTGTACGCTAACGTTCACAATTGTTCGCATTAGTCTTTATGAGATGAAAATAAAGTGTCTGTCAAGTTCTTGTCACACGGAATCTGCACGACTATAATGCTTAAAGCGAAAGCAGACTTGTGCTGTTGTACGCTAACGTTCACAGTTGGTCTATTAGTCTTTATGAGATGAAAATAAAGTGTCTGTCAAGTTCTTGTCACACGGAATCTGCACGACTATAATGCTTAAAGCGAAAGCAGACTTGTCAGCACAAGTCGCGAAAGCAGACTTATGCTGTTGTACGCTAACGTTCACAGTTGGTCGCATTATTATGGACCAAGTATGTCTGAAATAAAAAGTTATTTTTATTAGTCTATGGGATGAAAACGTACTGTTTGTTTCAGTTTTGGGCTGCCCGAAGTATTCTTATAGTAAAGCTGTAAGTGTGATTCCAAAGGGCTTTTAACCAATGATTCGACTATAAACTACTGTAATTAAGTCGAAGAAGAGCGCAGGATGGCGTATTCCTGCTTGATGAGTGCTTAGCCCAAAAATGACGTCACAGACATAATGTGTGCGCAACAGCGTAAAGTTTGCTTACCGATGACACACGTACAATAATAATGGCATCTATTCCAAGCACTTCGCGATTTATTACTATGTTAGCGAACTGAGTCTTAAACAGACTTGACAAGATTGAATCCGACTAATAAGAAACCAAATAATCGTCTCCGTAATTACATTTACGACGTTTTATTTGTTTCTGGCAAAATACATTTATAGTTTTTAACTTTTTTCTACATGGGCAGATTTTGTGTCTATAATGAAAAACATTTACAATAAGCATTAAAACTAGATCAGTTTTACTATCCGACGGTTCCAGTAATGTCTGCAATCTATATTCACATTTTAATTTTTTAATGATGGTAACTTTTTTTTTTCCATGGAGGATGTTTTTTTGGCATCTTAACAAAAAATATACTCCACAAATAAGCTTTCGAAAAGTTAGGTCTCATTACCGACGCCACTTGGACCGATTTCTTCCCATCTTCTCTTCACAAATCACGAGGTGGCGAAACTAACCATAAATATAATTAAACAGTGAAAATAAATATGTACTAAAAACCAGAGGACTCCATTTGAGTGTTCTCATTAAAGCAAATGAAGATAATAAGATAAAGCGGAAGAGACAATAAAATCAGGGATCCTTGCCGAATGGCGTAAACCCATCGTTTTAATCCCGCTCCTCGCTTGTTCCGCAGCTCGGCTTACGAACGTATTTCGTTCATCGCAGTTATCTCATTCTAGTGAAAATTAATTAAATTAGATTTCGCGTAATTGCGTATAATAGAGGAATGAGCTTTTTGGGAGAAGAGTAGATAGCTCTGAAACTTGACGTTTTAGAAGCAATGTGCGATATTTGTTTAATTAAGGATAACGTTAGAGATGGGGTCTTTTACAATCTGTTACGCTTTACTGAATGTTTCGATGAGGTAGGTACAATCAAAGATACGACATCAAGTTACAGCCTCATCGAAAAAAAACTCTCATCCAGATTTCAGCCAGCGACGCGACGTTTCAAATTCCAGAGTCCGCCATAAACCATGTTACTATTCCAATAAACCTATTGTTCGACGAAAAAATACCAGCCGAAATAGTGAAGTACTTTCATACCTGCACATCGGAGAGGGCACAATATTGGAACGACGCCGTTTGTAACAAGCTCCGGGCTGTGCTGCTTGAAAAATAATAAAATCGAACGAAGGTCTAACGGATCCGGAACTATGTAGCTTAATTGGGTTTAAATGAAAGCTTAATTCGATTATTTTTTGTACTTGTTTATATTTTTACCCTCCGGTTGACAATAGTTTTCATTTAAACCCAATTAAGCTACACAGTTCCGGATTCGTTAGAACTTCGTTCGTATCCGCAGTAAAGGTATAAATGGAGTCGTGTGTTGACTTATGTTAGAAATAGGATAGCTGTAATAAACTTTGGATATAGAAAAATATTAAAACCCGAAAAAGAATCCACTAAAATGTTGAAAAGAATCTGCTCACATATTTTTCTCGATCGCGGCATGTCTCTGGCTAAGCATAAAACGTTTTCCGACTGCGCACTGTAAGAATGGGATCATAAGAGAAAATATTTATTTTCCCTGCAACGTCAGCTGCTTCTAACAAAGGCTTAGCAATATGAAATAAACGCTTCTCGGAGATTAGCGATCCGGCGAGCCTATTAGCCTTATCTTCTCGGAGTAATGAATTAACTAAGTTTAATGTGCTTGGAACTTTAATTAACATTATCTTCTTATCTTGAAATTGATGTTCGCCGCGCCGTTTTCTAATCCCGTTATTAAAAGTATTAACTTATGTTCACACGGAGTTCTAGAATATCAGTCTATTAAGTTGACTTTTTAACATTCATTAGATTTGGAATGCGAATTTTGTTCGAAAGTTTTGAGTATGAATATTGATGTCAAGGTATGTGAGGCGAGTTGACGGAAGACCACAGAAGCAAATGATTGAATGTGTGAAAGATAGTAAACAGAAAGGGGGTAAATAATACTTAAGATGACCACTAATGGCTGACGAATCATATGATGGGACGTAGTTTTCACTCCGGCGTGACCAAGGGAATTAGAGATTGATTTTAAATATACAACGTGTAACAGAATAAACACAATACCTCTTAAGGGGTCATTGTACTTATCATCATGAACAACTTTTACTATGGGACCAATACCGAAATCGCGAAAAAAAATCTGCTGTTCAGTACATTTTGTCGAGTTATGCGCACTTTAATTTTAGATTTCAGTGTTGTCCCATAGTGAAAGTTTTTCATTATGGTGAGTTCAATGACCCCTTAAGTAGTATTGCATTTATTCCGTTACAGGTTATATAATATAGATTAATAAACTAATTGTCTTTAATAAATCATTTTATGCAAAAAACTAAAAGTAAAAGCGCGGTGAAATCATTTAATTAAGCAAACAAACAGGACCGTTTGGATATTATTTAACAAAAATACTGTTTAGAATCATTTATTTATCCCGTCAAGTTGTAACATATAAACTTGTTCCGTTCCAATGATGAGGATTATGTTAAAGTGTTGTAAGTTAAAATAAATTAATAACAACATTTATTTGACAGAGATAATTTTAGTCCTATTTCAAGGTAACTTGAAGATTTTTAGTTAGTAATCTGTATTACTAACTAGAAATCTTTAAGTTATGACACGATATAGTGTTTTATTAGTATTTGATTCTTCTTATCGTGTGGGCAGTAAGGTCTAACGACCCCACACACCCTAGTGTCAGAGTTTCTACACCGCCTCAAGGGCCTCTGACATGGTTTATTTGATGAAATATTAAATTTTTATTTTTATTTAATAGGCATACGTTTGACCACAATCTCATCTGATGGTAAGCGATGATGCGGTCGAAGATGGAGCAAGTTTTCCTAGAAGCAACCTATTCACTCTTAAGACTCCGAGGTTGTAGCTGTCTGGAAACACAGACTCTAGCAGGGAATTCCAATCCTTAGCTGTACGCACTATGAATGTAGCTTTTTGAATATGCAAAAAAGTAAGTAGTTTAATTTGATACATTTTTTTTTAAGTTTCAAAAACGAATTTAATAATTTTCTAAATTGTTCCAGCCGTCTTCTAGTAATCGGTAAACAAAAATATTAAAAAATGTAAAAGATATCAACGAACTGAGAACCTCCTCCTGTTTTTGAAGTCGGTTAAAAACGAAAAAAATACTGAAATTCAGTGCTATTGAGGTAGTAAGTGACTTTGTCTAGCAGAGAAACATATTAATTAAGGCTTACAAAGTCAGAAATACCCGTTAAAAAATGTTTAAAAAAAAATATAGCATAAAAAATTATTCTAAAATATTGGGTATATTTATCAAAACAGTTTAGATATTGATGCTCCTTTGAAAAAGGGTATAGCAAAGGTATCCCCACAGAAATACCACAACAGTACAGCTATTGGTACATAGACCACATTTTATCAGTCTCAGAAAATTTCCTAAAATTTATGAAACTTTTGGAAAATAAATATTATTGTGGCGTCAAGTTTACTATGCTCATTGTTTTTTTTTCAAGAGAAAGAAACCTATATAAAATTAAAAAAGGTTTTTTTTTTAAATCACGCGATTCTACTGTATCAATTTTAGACCACATAAAGTAGAAAAAATGTTCTGAAAAGCTTCTGACCCATCGCAGGGGCTACTTACGTAATTGGGGTCGATGTATATTATAAAGCCACTCCAGCTTGTGCTTAGTCACCGGCATCACTCAAGAAGTGGCTCATAATGTAGCATTTGCCCCCATTTCATGTCTGCCCTTATTCCGTCAGTTATACTTTGTGTGTCAGACTTTATAGCGTAAAATATACTAATACTATAAGCTTTAGTTATACGCAGCTGAATACCAGTATTTTACATAAAGTGACTGCCTATCTCCGCTACGATGTTAGATTTCCTGGCTTCTGATTATTCATAACGACTGTCAAAGATGTTCAAATGACTGTCGGGACCAACTCATCATATCAGCCGAAAAACGTCCACTGCTGGACATAGGCCTCCCCCAAGCGTCGACAACAACGACCGGTTCTGCGCGTCTCGTATCCATCGGCTACCTGCGCCCTTCACCAGGTCATCGGACTACCTTGTGTGAGGCCTTCCAACGTTGCGTCTTCTAGTACGCGGTTGCCACTCCAGAACTTTTCAGCCCCATCGACCATCTGTTCTTCGAGCAAAGTGCCCCTACCCACTGCCAGTTTAATTTGGCAATCCTTCGGGCTGTCGGTAACGGGACCAACTACTTAACTAAAATTTGTTACTACCGCGATATCCACCTAATGTAGATATTGTTTTGTTTTTACCATTCACCGGAGATCTCCCGTCACCCATTCAAACATGGCGTCGTTACAGTGTCGCAATATTGCACCCTGTTTTTATAAAATAATAACTGACGATCCTACAATATTCACAAAGTAACCAAGTGTTATAAAAATGTCGTCGTATTTTCTGTATCAGATCCGCAGTAAAGAAACAATTACAAACGCGACTTTTATAATAAAAAAACCTGACCGCAAAAAATACCTAACCGCAAAAAAAACTGGACCGCAAAAAAAGAAAAACAAATAAACCGTACCAAATTAAACACTTTTCCAGCAATCTGATGCAGTTTGGCGGCATCAAATCTATCGTTTAACTAAAATTCGCTACTAATAATACCTCTACAGCCAAAATACAGGTTATATTTTTGCGTAATTATATTTCAGTAGTATTAATTCGCGCCCGCAATAATTCTGCGGCAAACCACGACTAATTGGTTACGTATTGACGGTGACATAATCGAATATGAACTGACTGTTACAGAATTGGTATTATTGCTCGCGTGAATAACATTATTGACACTTTTTAATAGGTGGAAAAATGTCTGTTGCGGCGAAAGCTGTAGGTACTTGTGCCAAGTTATAAAGATTGTCAATAGATAAACTAAACTCAAAATGTAGGGCAATAAGTATTTGACAGTTTGCGAATGCTATAAGAATGAGAACGCTTATTTAATATACGACCATTGCCCCTCAGTTGTAATCGTATACCTACAAATATAAAAAAATAGAAATCTACCAGCAGTATTGAAACCATTAATTGAGTAAAACACAGCATACCTCAATTAATTTTAGAAGTGTGTAACTGACTAACTAACGCAATTTAAATCTGTCTAAAGATCTCTGAGTATCTATTGCAAAGCGAAGACGAAGCGAAAAGGCAGTAGTAAAAACATGGCGGAAAAACGCAAAAAGAAAACACATCGCCTTTCTAAAAATAGAATCGCAGTAAAACAAAAGGTCTCGCAAGAAATTCGGAAGTGAGCCTACGAAGAATCGCGGGGACAGTAATGTGTCTCTTCTAGGTCAGATAGTGCGATGTAGGCCAGCACCCCTGCTTACACCCCCATCACATACCCCCCACATTTGAACAGACAAATTGAAGCGACAGTGTTCAAAGAAGACTGTTTTCCGCGTAACATAATTTATAGACGAAAACATCTGATGTGTTTATGTCGTCTGAAAGCGTCATGTAGATATAATTTCGCCAAAGGGTTCTAGGTACGTTTCCATACGATCATTTTAAAGTAACACGTTCAATAGTTTCAAGAAGTGTGCAATTCGATAATAATAATATGATTGACTGATTTCTCCATTCAAAGTTACATTTTCGATATTGGCTGCATATTTCATCATTTCCAGTTTCATAAGCTCATTAGGGTCTTAACTAAATGTGAGCCGAATAACCACTCAACCGAAATGTTAGCGAACAAATTCGTCCGTAATTCTAACAGCTCATACGAACACATTAGTCTCATTAACAGATAACGTGTCGGTCAAATAATACTCGTACCTGCACGGTGCGGTTAAAATAACAGAAATGTTTTACGTTCCAAATTATTATTAAATGCCAGAAATGCAACATTCGTTATTAAAAGCAACAAGCTATTTATGCTTCTCATTAAAATATGTCGTGTTATGAATTAATGCTACTTTCGGAATCGTTGCATTTTAATTCAGTGATGTATTTTATAGTTGACCAATAAAAGTGGAATTTAATCTGGTTGTTTCATACCCCTGTCCAGCCATAACACGTGATTGTTGAATATTTTAATATTGAGTTTTCAGCAATTAAAGAAAATTGGAGGCTATTATTTCAGTGAAACGCGAGTAATTTTTATCTCTATTTTTCCTTTACGAATTTCGTAGGCGACATGAACTGTCGTTTTTTACATTTGCCATTTTCCGGAACTTTTGCTTTTGTGCTATCGGGAAAATCCATAGGCATTTTAGAAGTGCTTTTAACGTTTGTATCTGGCCCTGTTAGTGAGAACATAGAGGTACAGCGCAGCTGCGTCAGCTTTGCCTCGGAACACGGAAACGAACTCTCGATCGTCCGCAACCAATAATATCTAACGTCGAGCGAATTTATTTGACAATTTGAAAGTTCCTTGCTCTTTTCGCCCGTACTGGGATTTGAATGGAAATATACAAGAGAAAAAGAAACAGCTTCACGTTACAAGAAAATCTTGTTTGCTTAAACACGTCTTAAAACTTCTCCTAAGTAAAACGTCATTTAAAAAGCAAACCTTCAAATTGTGATATGCTTCCATTGTGATAAATCGATCAACGTTGACACGGCGGCATTAGCGAAGTGCCATATAGCCATGTACGTCTCGACGGCCGTCAAACAATGACTGAGATGACAATGGAATCACTTAGGTCGTGAGCAGTCATGTGAGTTACGTGATTGCTTACGGCTTGTGTTTGGGAGAATTTCAGTGACGTGGCCGCCCAAACAGGGCAGGCACACAATGGCCCAAGTGGACCACACTTCCGATTACTATATTGTTGTTTGGCACTAACTCTATCAATATAATAATACGCTCATTCACCGCGCGTAGGGTTACGAAGTAGATATGTTTATGTATATGAGATGATTGTTAGTTTCGAAGCTTTTAGTTCATCTAAGAGGTTCGTTAAAAAAACCATTAAAAAAAACTTAAGAGCAAAATTTTTTATCCGCCTTTTTATATTTATTGAGACACAAACAAATTAGGCTTGAAACTACTACCCACGTTTTAGCCTAAAATATGTCAACGACATGCCTTAAAAGTTTGCACATACACAACGATTTTACATTCGAAACAGATCACAACAAGAAATTCTCAAAGCACTGTGCACTAGAGACTAGAGATTCATCTCAGAAAGTCTGACATCGCCAAAAATCAATTGGTTACGCAGTTCACATCCCCAACGTCAACAAGTACCCTATAGTAGCCCCGCGGGGGGTTGGGGTCGGGGTCGGGATAGCCCCCTCGGAGGGGTGAGATTCAACTGGTGCAATGCGGTGTACCCTACCTCCCTGCGTTGTTTTTGCCATTGTCCACGGAGCTTTTGGCGCCTTGCGTTTATTTTGTAACGTTTGTTTTGCTGCATCGTCTTTAATTACTTTCTGTAACAATTGTTATTTTTGCGCTGCTTTTGTGCCCTGGAAAGTTGCTAAAGTGTGCAGGTACGTGGGTTGACATTTTCTTTTACAGCTCCTTTTTGGCAATTGGCTCAATCATACGCAGGTCATTGACTTGTACCTCTAGATAAGGCACGGTCAGATCAATAAGGTCAAAGCAATCGCTATCTTTGCCAAACGGAACGCATATAAAATAGTGAGGAAAGTTCTCCCCGCTATAGGTATTAGAAAAATCAAGCGGTTAATCAGAAAAAACTCATTCGTTCAACTGGTTTAATTTCCGTTGTGGCGCCACAAAATGCCGGTCAAACGTCGTAGTCCCAATGAGATTAGCTCGTTAAGCTTGACGTCAACTAAATCTTGCACGTTTTCTCTAATGCGATCGGTTTCCGGCCATATATTCAATTCTTAACCAACGAGAAAGTAATGTGGAGCTGACATTTAAGTATAAACTTTCATCGAAAACGTTTCAGTTTCGCGAAACGGTTGTATGAAAATCAGAATCGTGTCAACAAGACGTGAATGCTCTTTAAACTACTCAAGGTCATGGCAAACCAACAATTTTGATTACAAAAAGTTTGTGGTCTTAAGAGCCCTATCACAGAATTGCGTTTTCACTCACAAAACTGCTGACTCATCGCATTATACAGAAATGAGGCAGTTGTAATTACGTTTATTTTAGGGTTTAATTTTTATTTATTTAATGAACATTTATAAAATTTTCATTTCTTATGAAATATGGGTTATTGTTTGTTGTTGTTGGGTTGTGGTTTGGGTTATATTAATGTATTAAGGAAACTTTACGTTATAATATTAATGTATTAAGGAGAAATTTACAGTTAATTCTGAGCGTTTTAGTAGTTTTTATGGATTTTAGTGGGATTTTTTATGGATATTCCATTCTTATTTCAAATTTCGGAGGCCGCTATGAACGAAACCACTATATAAGGAATATTATAATATATTTGTCATTTCATTTGGTTAGTACAGTAGGTAAATCCGCGAGCTCGAAAAAGTGCCGTCGCGCTTTTCATGGGAAACTTGCTTCGGAATTTTGGCTTTTTACAAATAGATAAGAAAAAATGCGAAAAGTGTGGCTGCTATGTTCAATACTAATAACTATTCTCAACTACCCAATAAGTCAAAGCTGTCTAAATATTTCAGTTTCTGAGAATAAGAAAGCCAAAGTTGGTCATTTTACGCAAAAAACACATTCAAATTGTAATAGGCCTCTTAAACAAACCTTTTAGCGTTTTTCAATAGGTAGGTAAAACGGCAGTTTGACAACATACATTCAGACAAGTTTACGACATTCAGTGTCGCTAACATTGATATGAGATTGTAGTTTTTTAAGAACGAAAATTAGCCGTCGGGCCATTGAAAAATCAGTCCGTATTGGATCCTGCAAATGTTCAACAGTTTTTAAAACAAATCTTTCTTCAATAATGTTCAATACTTTTATTTTTGTTCGACCAAGTAAATGTTCATTTGTTTATCAAGTAACTCTTTACCTTTCACATATTGAAGTACCAACTGAGTCGCATAAGGTAATGTCACATGTGTCTCTACTAAACAAACATAACCGTCTACTCGTACCTACCTAGCCTAGACCGGCGACGCTCATAAGCTTGCACGTAAAAGCTTTCCCCTAAACTGCAGAGTACAGTGGGGTAAAGATCCAATAAAACGATAGTATTTTAGTGAAAATTGGTGAGCTTATTTAGCGAGAACCGCCTATGAGCCTTTCGCAGCTAAATTAGGGTAAACAGGGAGAACAATTTACCGTCGGTGGTCGGCGTTTTGGTCGATCTCGATGGAAATTATGTTTTAGCAAAGTTAACGCGTTTATTTCGTTGATTAAACGTTTAATGGAGCATAGGTGTTTCTGTAACACACATATTTTATGCTAAAGTTTTATGTCTCCGTTTGTATTCATCTCCGTTTATGGAGTTTAAAGTTCGTCCTTTTGTTATTTGATAAGAAAAGGCTTTTAAAAGAATTTACCTCTAAACAGTTACCAATCACTCAAACAAAAATCAAACTTTTTCTCTACTTCTAAGTTTCTGCTCAAAAACCATACTTCTAAAAGTAACCACGAATTATTCAGTAAAAATATCATGTAGGTAGGTACTAACTTCAACTTTGTTTACCAGTCTGATAATCAGCACTAAAACGAGAGTAATTACGAGCAACTTGTTTGGCTCGAGCGTCGCTGAGCTACCCTTATTCTCTCCGAAGCCCCGTTGCGCTGTTGCTTAATCTAAAGCACAAAAACAGGAGAAAGAAGGCTCAGTGAGCAATAACAAACGCGCAATTTTTGTGAATAATGAATGAGAGAAGTACACACTGCGCACTCTATAGACTGTACGTATACAGTCGAACAAGCTTACAAGCAAAATTATTCATCTTTTCATAACATTGCCAACTTTTGGCTTAAGAGAATGATGTAAAAATGACGGCAGAATTAATTTGTCAGAAAAGGGCGCGAGTGAAAGCGTGACCGTTGACAGAAGAGCATGAAAGAACAAAACGTATAGGTACCAAGTTACAAAGGCCGGAATACGACGATGATGAATCTGTAAAAGAATTGCTAAACACTCAGCACGTTAGCAAATTGGTTTAGAAATAATAAACAATTTCGAACGCCATCCACGGATCAGGTAATTGATTTAGATCGTAGATCGCCTTCGGAATTTACAGTGTAGGTACTGTGCCTTACTGAATTTCGGTCCCTTGGCGATCCGTACCTATCTCGAGACTTACCACCCTGTATACAAAATATTTTTTTCGATTGTAGATCCCTAGTTCGGAGGTTCAACAGGCTATGACAAAGAGCTTCTACGATCGCTTTGCATACGAAATGGGACTTCTGCAATGACTATCTTGTTCAATTTCATTTTGTTGAGTGCCTAAGCCTTGCAGAGAGGCTCACGAACGAAATTTCTCAAATGTTCATCTATTATTTCGGAGGGATTAATAATAAAAGATTTTACTCGTGTGTTTCGTTTTGCATTTATTCTTTTATCTTCTAGAATATGAACTACTGCTTCGAATTTATATAACCAGAAAAACGTGTAGTACACCCTTTATAGTTTGTTCATAGCGATTTTGAAAGAGTTTATAAAACTATCCGGAGTTTCTCCGATATCGTTGTTTTCTTGAACGTGGCGAACGAGGGAAAAGTCGGAGAAGGCGCGATACGTCTCACGACAGTTTTTTTTTTACTATTAATAGGCAAACGCTTGACCACTATCTCACCTGATGTAAACGATAATGTGGTCGAAGTTGGGGTGCATGCGCGATTTCAACGCAATAGGACCTAACGTACCAAAAAAAGTACTAGCCGAGTGCGTGTCGGGCCACGCGTATTGTAGGGTTCCGTAGTTAACCCACAACAACTTTCTTTCTCCAAGTACATTTTATATGTTGGTCGACTATTACTCGTTAACTAGTAAAGCCTACTTAGCTGTGATGGTTTTCCTTTAAAATTTGTTATATATGCTATGGTCCGCACCAGATAAATCTACATCTACACTAATATTATAAAGAGGAAAGATATGTTTGTTTGAAATGAATAGGCTCCGAAAATATTGGACCGATTTGAAAAATTCTTTCAGCAATGGATAGCTACATTATCAGGGAGTAACATAGGCTATATTTTATCCTCGAACTCCCACGGGAACGGGAACTACGCGGGTGAAACCGCGTGACGTCCACAAGTGTGCAATAAAGTACTTTGATTTTTCCCTAATATCCCTTCGTAGATACTCGAACAATAAATTATGAACCATTTTTCATTACTAGAAAACGTAAAGAGTCACGATAGAAGTCGATTGGAAACAACCGTTTAAGCTAAAGTGAGGGCACTTATCTCTGACAAAAATTAGCAATTTAATGTTTAATATTTCGCAAACGAATCCTTGGATGGAAAAATGGTTTTCGCACACACTAAATCTGTAAAAAAATAAGTTTTTGTTTTCAAGATTTTATTTTACCACTTTGTACGCGTGATGAATATTTATACCCATACCAATTTTGTAGCGCTAAGCATCTCTGAGCTAAACCACGTCCCGATAGATAGACAGACAGACGGACATAGCGAAACTATAAATTTTCCTTGTTGCCTACGGAACCCTAAAAAGGGATATATGAAACTAACACATGCCGTGGTTATTTAGCCAATCAATTGTATTGGTAGTGAGACTGCACTGCCGGATAATTAAAATCTATTATGTTTACCTACATTTAACCTATCTTAAACAGATATGTACTTTCACCAAAATAAATCACCAACAGGTAAGTTAAATAGGGCGCAAACCAATCGCTATTTATCGGACCGTCCTAACTCGTATAACTAAGTTTTTGCTAACGGGAAAATCTTATCTGCGCGATCGGAAATTCGCTTTATTTCGCTGCTGAGGTAGGAAAGTAGGTTACAAGGCTTTTTAGATTTTAATAGATTAAATTCATCTGAACAGTTGAATGGAAATCGATTGTCATCTCTGGCATGACCATAATGATGTCTTCTAAGATGGATTTGAAAACGGAACTGCTGTGATAGCCAATTGTTTCGTTTGACTTGCCTGGTTCGTCTTTTGAACTAAAGGACCTGAGTGAGGAAGGAAAGTGAACGAAATGAATGAAAGTTCAGATCTTGTATTATTTTAATCATAAAGCTCTTTACAATACTTATTTTAGTAGCATTTTGGAAAAAGTTTGACGAATAATACTAAACATTCTTGTTAAATTTACTTTTCACAAGCTTTTTCATGGCTTCGCTCTCCTGGCAAGACCTTTTCATGATGCGGAAGAATGAGAAAAGTGCTGTGACGAAAGTTTTAGTGTGTTTTGGGTTAACCCAAGAAATTATCACGTCAGGTTCACTTTAATCGGTGATAACTTCGGTTTGACTAAGAATTCTAAATTCAGGGGGTCTATAAGGCCACTTTTACAGAATCAGAAAGCACATCACGCTACCCGTCACTGTCAAATTTTCCCAATCAACCTTGAACCTAATGCGTAAGTGATAAAGATGAAAATGAAATTTGACAGATTGTTGTGTAGTTAATATTATGATTCTAGTATGATTCTACTAAAGTGGCCTTTTAGACCGACAGATAAACTTTATATTGAAGGCTTGTCGTTATTTTGTTTGCTTACAAACAGACGAACAACAGAGCAAACGATCGATAAAAAATTTGGCCGCTATGGCAGTTTTTGTTGATCGCCGGGTCAGCTTTCTGTCTCGAGCCCCGTAGTATTATTGTCTACTTGATTTGCTGGCTACGCTCATATCGTTTACCAACGTCAAACTGTATTTTATTTTATTTAATAGGGACAAAAACAACAGAAGTTAGGATTCATAGGTAAACATATCATCGTCTCATATTATAAAAAAGCCTGTAAAAATAAAGTCGTTTATCGCCATTTACATGTTTCTGTGGGACCAACAGATTTCCATGTTGTTTTAACTATGATGTAGATAATTTATCCAGTAAGATTTTCGTCCTAAATTAAGTTACACATAATAAAGAAGTATCGGTCTTTTATCAAGTCGTAAAAACCGTGCGATGTAAGAGCAAGTCACTAGTTAAATATATATATAATATATTACTGATCATGATTTCATTATGTGCTTATACAGAATGTTCCAGAAGTACCTACGTACCTAGACATATGACTAGATACGTACCTAGACTACCTTTAAATATTTAAAGGTGGTGATAGCTGCTATAAAGTAAAGACACAAAATCAACATAAAAAACGATTGACTTTTTTTTAAACCCGTCCGCATATAACGACGACGAACACTTTTGAAGCAGTCTGATGCATTTGGTGGTGTCTATTTAAGTTCAATCACAGATTCGATGCCAGCAACTGCATCGGATTGCTTAAAAAGTGTTCCTTTTTCACTTTTTATTCGTTTTCCGAGGTCGTTTTTTTTTAAGTCAGTATTTTGATATTATTTCTTTACTGTATAGTATCTACAGAACACCGCCCTAAGATATGATCACGGATTTATGGAGCACCCTGTATATGAGTCGAACTTCATGAACTGTGTTTTAAGTCAGGCATGACAATGTATAAAATTGTTGCTTGAAACCATTGATACTTGAAACGTACATTTTTGATAAAGGTTCGATAAAGTTTTAATGATTCCAAGAGTAATTAAGCAGAGACAACCACATAAGTTCCTAAGTTTTTTTTTACCTGGAGCGGCTGCTGCAGGTGCAGAAAACCTCAAACGGCGCAAATATAACAACTTAATTGGGAGTTACATATTTGAGCCGTTTGGCGTTGAAACACTAGGCCCATGGGGTCCGAGTGCGCATCGAGTCTTTCGGGACATTAGCAAACAACTTGTCGACTGTTCACGTGACCAGAGGGCTGGGCTTGTTTTCGGCCAAAGAATCAGCATTGCCATTCAACGCGGCAATGCTGCCAGTGTTCTGGGCACTTTTGCCACTGACAGCGATGTGGATTATTTTTTTGATGCCCAATGATTTATTTTGTTTTTATATATAATTTCGTGTTAATGAGTGTATATAGTTACTAGATTATTTTCCTACCCAGTTTCTAAGTTAGAATAAGAATAAAGTTTTATGTTCAGTGTTACATAAAATTGATACTTTGATTGGCAGTTTTAATTATTCCAAGAGTACGTAAGTAGTGACAACAAAATAAGTCTCTAAGTTAGAATCAGAATAAAGTTTTATGTTCAGCGTTACATAAAAAATAACCTTACCACTATTTCATCATTAAAATATCTGTAACTAAGTATTTTGTATCACCAAACTAGGTAGAACCTGTATCTTGGGGTCCTGAGTTGTGATTACAATTGGGTGAACATGTTTTGAGTCGGTAGGTAGGTTTTTGACAAGTTAAAAAAATAAGAAGAAAACGTAATAAAAAAAAATTACTAGTTATTAACTTACATTACAAGTTAAAATATATATATATATATATATAGTAGAAACAAATTAACTTAAAAATAAAGCCTATAAGTTCGCTTGTGAGTTGCAAGTGTTCTTCTGTATGAGATGTTTATTCATAGAACTAGCTGACCCGCGCAACTTCGTTCGCGTCACAATTTTCATTACTGCTCCGCTCCTATTGGTCTTAGCGTGATGATATATAGCCTATAGCCTTCCTCGATAAATGGGCTATCCAACACTGAAAGAATTTTTCAAATCGGACCAGCAGTTCCTGAGATTAGCGCGTTCAAGCAAACAAACAAACAAACAAACAAACTCTTCAGCTTTATATATTAGTATAGATTTGTACTTTTTTATTTAAGTTTTTGACAGGAATGTTGAACTGAATTAGTTTAAAATTTAGTTGGTAAGGACTAAGTTAAGTAAGTTCAAGCTACATCTCCGCCAACCCCTATTGTTGTTTGTATGTAGGAAGGTATATTCGTAGCATTCTGACATATACAGGTATGAATAGGTATGGTATACCTATTTAGTTTTACACCACCAAATACCTTAAATTGGTACTTTGTGCACATCGGTCCTTAAACCACTTACAAAAAAGTGTTTCGAATCTCCGTTTTCTGAATTATCATTTGAAGTTGAGTCAAATTAAATATGTTTATTTATTGGTATTTTTAAATCTCCATTTTATCCTAAACAGATGTTAAACTTTGGTAATAAAGCATGATTTGACACGTTTTAGACGCCATTTTCTCATTATGAAAACCACCATACGGAGTTGGAAATACAACTGTGGTGTGTACTTGAGTAAAACCTCGGACAGATGGGCAGAGCATTCAGGCGGAACCCTCGAGTCCCTCTTTCATGTAAAATCATGGACCCATTTTCCGAAATGAATGTATAATGTATTTCTTAATAATTAAGTAATTTAACAAAAGCGTTGATACTTGATGAAGGTTTTCATAGGGCTTCTTATAACGCATCCAATTTCAGTTGCGGTTGAGTAGGCACATGTACCTTTCTTTATAAGTATTGTTTGCTAGGTAACACAGGACTTGACAGGGCTACCATAGTGTCTAGTTAATTATAGAGTGAATACCATCACTATATCATTAGCTATTTTATATTAAAAACATTTTGTATATTACTTTTGTTATTAGCTTTCGTCTAGCTATCTATGAAAGAAAGAGAATAGCGCACAGCCACTATGTTAAGACTCACCCCCTCAGGTAAGTATTCTGCCCCGAATAGCACTGCTTCGCTGACTTTGCAGTTACAGCCTCGCTGAGGCGATGGCGGCAAAATTTTTGCCATGATGGCAGCCACGTAGACTTCGATAACAGCCATGAAGATCTAAAACAAAAGAAAATGGATCTAAACCGTTGTACATAAATTAACAGTTAGTAAATTAGATAGGTAGGTACAAGCAGTTCTAAATTGGTAAAATATGTAAACTGTCAAAAATAGTACGATTACTGTGTAAATTTGAATAGTACAGTGCAGGACTTAAATAGGACCCACGATGTCGCGAAACATGTGATGCGGAACCAACGTGGCTCCAACCGAGGTAGTTATGCAAATATACCTAAACATATTCACGTATCTTAACGCGCCATAGCTGCGCCGACTGAACAACCTCGCTGCATGAACGCCTACATAAATCAGTTTATTTGACAGACTCCATCGATGCGCTGCCGTTCTCTCCAAAATTATTTGCAAACGGCACATCAACATTTTGCATTTATTTAAATAAAGCCCACCGTTTTGTTTGAACGCGTTGATTCGATGATCGAATGTTTATCGTGTTAACAATGAGGCAGGTAAACATTGCTGTGTCATTAAAGTGGGTCGTTTCAAATTAAACAAGTAAAGTATTGTAAGCTGATAGTAATTAAATGGAAACATTATTTTAAGTGGAGCAATCGATGTTTATAATTAACGTTCACATCAGACTATTCTTTACGTTTTCAGTTGAATACATACATAAAGACCATGTCTTATGGTTACCTACAAGTCTCGCAAAGTCTACGTAGTGTCTACGGGCAGACTATGCGGCGTCTACGTATTGCCTGCACTGATTACGGCCAGTGCGCAATCACTCATAGCCTATCGTAATGTGGCTTCTTCTTGTAAATTCAGCTTAGCAATTAGCACTTTTCATTATTGATTATTGACATTTTTATCCGTAGATGCGTGAACAAAGTGACATTCAATCAGCAATAACGACTGTCAAAGTAAAAAATAATGGATTGGCTACTTCTAGCGTGCCTCATTACGGTTTGCATTTTGTCTGTAGCCCTATAAATACAAATATTATTCAGAACTTCGAAAGTTCACCTCAACATTCATAATAGCAGAACCGTCTACAAGTCTAGACTGCTAAAGAGTCAGCAGTGCGATCGTTAAAACTTCCCCAGACTGATTCAACAGTGAATATATCGCAATTCTAGAGTTACTAACTCTTAACAAGCCAAAAACTTGGATATTAAACTAATAGGAAGAGCGCAGGAAGCTCTCAGATTATTTATTATTCAGCGGCTCGCGACAACTACCCTCGGAGGCTAAGTGTAGTAATAGCAGGGATGCAAGTCGTGCTACAGGTTGCTACGCCACAGGTTGCCTTTTGCCGGTTATTAACGAACCCGAAATAACTCTTAGCAACCCCCTCCTCCTCCAAACTGGGGTGACGTACGACCTCTTGCGTGTTACGAGGGAGCTTTGAATTACTGGTTTTCGAATAGTACCTACAAATGGCGGCTCTCGTTCGAGCAGAAAATATTAAGTAGGTATTGGAAAAGACTCTTTTTTGTTTGCTCTAAGCCAATTTAGTTTCGCTTTTAGGCAATGGCCTCCTTTATTACTTTTACTTCTAGGTTTTTTTCGTTTACGTTTTGTTTAGATCTAAATATACCTAGATCTGGTGAACGGTCCCCGTCGATTCTGATAGAACAGGGAACAGCTACTAGCGATACAACCTAATATTTTCTACATTTCGTACTTGAAATATACTATGAAACAGACGGTTTATAGCATAAAATAATTATAAAAAGCACGTTTGGCGGATTACAGCACCAATAAGCCCGGAATAAGCGTGCAATGTTAATATGAAGTTAGCGTAACAGTAAAACTCGCCTTCTAGCACAAAAAATCTTTCTTTAGTTTTTAAGGAGTCTTCTACTTTTTAACAAGTCGCTTTGATATTAGTATTTCACTGAAAAAAATCTACCGAAGTTTTTGGGATCAAATGAAGACGAAACATGTTGGTCAAAAATCAATATCAATATAGAGGTATATAAAACTCTCCCGTTCCTGGTGACTGGCTGACTGACTGGTAGAAAACGCACGGTCGAAAGTACTGGTCTTAGAAAAGTGAAATTTGGCATGTCCTTGGGGAGTGTAGGGGAAGCACTAAGAGGATTTTCCGAAATGCCTATGAGGCAAAAGCTAGTATATCCATACAGGATTTCCCATTTAAAGATTTTGTGTTTTAGAGTTTCGTCTATATTTGGATTCAAATTGCCTACTACTATTCTTTAAACTTTTGCATAATATTCCCTGTTCCCGAAACCGGTGGGCTACTATTTTTTATATTTTTAAATGTTTATTATTAATTAGAAAAATATATATAAGTATAGAAAATAAATATATGGAATAATAATATAAGCCTTTATTTAGACCACATACAATATTTATATAATAGTTATGATCTTAATGTAACGACTCACGCCATTCGGTGACACCGACTACCCGGTCAGTTTGCCCAACTTTCCATTTGTTTCCAGTCTGTTCTATTTTGCGCTTTCCTATGATAGTCGTCAGATACCCGCGCAATAACGGTAATTGACCCACATACATTTATTGACTTTCTTAATATCAAAAACAGAAATAATGACATAAAGCTGTCCTGAATCGACTTCTATGGTGATCCTTTACGTTCTCTTAAATGAAAAACGGTTCATAATTTATTGTTCGAGTATCTAAGAAAGGATATTAGGGAAACGTTAATGTACTTTATTGCACCTTTATCTTGCGCCCACCATAGTCCATGTTTTTCCTGCTATATAATCTTTATTTCGTCTTCCCACCTTCGTCTTTCTCGATTTCTTTCCTATTTCTTAGGTACTACAATGCTGTCTTTTTGTTCCACTTTTCAATACCTCTTATTAAATGATCAGTCCATCTCCACTTTAGTTTTCTTAATCTCTTTGCTACGTCTTCAATTTTCGTACGTCTTCTGATAATTTTGTTGTTTACTCTGTCAGATTTCCTTATATTCAGCATGCTTCTTTCCATTCCAAACTTTTGCATATCGCGAATTAAATGTTTAATCAATGAAGCGGATGTACCATATCTACCAGAGAGACTTTACTTTACCATCATCTGAAAATGCAATTTAATAAAAACTGTAGGTACTAGTCCATCGCAAGCTTTTAAAGTAGAGTTAAGAGTTGAATAAAAATATCGTTATTCAATTTAATTTTACAGTAGCAATAAAGTGCTGGCGAGCAGACGATACCTACTCGATGGAGCGCCGTAAAGAATTCTTGGCACTAGAAATGTCCGCAGTCCATTTAGTTCAGACTTCGACGTCGACGACGCAGCTATCTTTCTACTCGCTGATGCAATTCCTTTACACGAAATCTCCCTTCGGGGACGATTAGCTGTTGGATCGATTATGTCTAACACGCATTCTATAGGTAGGTTAAGAGTGTTAAATGATGCATTCTTTATTGGGTTTTAACAATAATAACATATTCGTTGCGGTTATAGGGAAAAAGTGTTTTTCATGTTTTTAATTTTAAGTTTTAGTTGGAATATATCCACTAAGAATCCGTGTCCCTTTCGGGACAAAACGCCCCAACCGTCAGAATCCGTCAGTCCCTTTCGGGACAAGACGACGCTCGCGCGATTGCGCACACGATTTTGTCCCGAAAGGGACTTACGGATCCTGAGTGGGTATACAAAAACATTGGCAGTTGAAATTCACTGTAAAGATGAGAAAAGACGTTGCCAAATATCGTAGCACCCTAGTACCTACAAGTTATGATCTTCGTTTGAGTAGAAATTAGCATAAAGATTGGTTCTTTTCTAAGGACTCTAATTCAATATGTTCAAATCAGCATGAACTCCAGACGCGAAAGATTTTCCTTTAAGTGAACAGCGTACTCATGTGGTTTCGTCTTCCGCAGGGTACACCGAGGAACAGCCTTCCACGCAGTTCACCGCGCAGCTGCCACGCGAGCTGAGCCCGGCCCCCGCCGGCCCCGCCGCCGCCCCTCAGCCGGCGCTTCAGCCTCTATCCTATGCCCTTCTGCAACTCTCCGCCTCCGACTCGACAGACCCGCCCTTCCTCCAGGTTCAGCTCCAGTCTTCGCCTGTCTCCCCTCCCCCGCCACCGGCGAGCGGCAAGTCCATCTCCATGTGCTACACCAGCACTGGCGCCATCCTCTCTCTGCCACCCAAAAAGAAAGACATCTACCGCCCGTACTGCCTCGTGGACCGCGCGGCGCACCTCAACCGCCCAGAGGAGGACCTCAACGCGGCGCATGCCATTCTCGACCTCAGCCAGCACGTGTTCCTCTCGCCGCGCGTGGAGCCGCCGCCGCCGGAGCAACCGCCCCCGCCACCCGCCGCGCCCTCGCCGTCGCCGCCACCGCTGCCGCCGCCACCTGAACAGCCCGCGCCAGAGACCACCACTGAGCGACCAAGAGAGACCATCGCATACACGTATGACGCATTCTTCGTGAGCGACGGCCGATCTAAACGTAGAAATTACGCTAATGCACCGGTCGAGGCAGTTCCACCGCCCGAGCCTAAATCGAAGTATACGTGCAGCGAGTGCGGCAAGCGGTACGCGACGTCATCCAACCTGTCGCGCCACAAGCAGACGCACCGCAGCCTGGACTCGCAGGCGGCCAAGCGCTGCGGCGAGTGCGGCAAGGCCTACGTGTCCATGCCGGCGCTGGCCATGCACGTGCTCACGCACCAACTGTCGCACGTGTGCGGCGTGTGCGGCAAGCTGTTTTCACGACCTTGGCTGCTACAAGGCCACCTGCGCTCTCACACGGGAGAAAAGCCTTACGGCTGCGCGCACTGCGGGAAAGCTTTTGCGGATCGATCGAACCTGCGCGCACACATGCAGACGCACTCAGCGGACAAGAACTTCGAGTGCACGCGGTGTCACAAGACGTTCGCGCTCAAGAGCTACCTCAACAAGCACCAGGAGTCGGCGTGCGTGCGCGACGACGACGACGACTCGGCCGAGCCCGAGCCGGCCGCGCCCGTCTCCGCGTCCGGCTAGGGCGCACGCCGCAACTAGGGACCGTAACCACCGCCGAATGGTTTACACGTAAACGTAAAGTATTAATATGAATTTAGCTTGTTAACGTAATATAAATAAAATTTACAATATGAAACAGGAGCGAGCGCGTCGGGCGGGCGACGGACGCGCGCCGGACGCGCCGCGACACTCAAGCAACGTTTCGCATACAACGAATCACGTACGACCCCGTAGAGCCCGGCACCAGCCGCAGGCCGTAGCGTCACACGTCCCGCTAGCGGTAACTTAATATTAAATATGTATATAGTCGTCGATTAAATATACCCTTATATACATAGATGTATTGAAATATGAATGAAAACTAATATCTTTTGTAGGTGATTTTTACAACCGCAAAGTAGGTTAGAGAGTATTAGGGAGTAAGTTTAGCGTCGAGATGCGAGAGCCGAGCGCCGAGGTCGTGGCGAGGGCGCCTCCGCCTCGGTGAGGAACTTGCCAAAACTTTCCGTCCTACGCTCCGCCACACGCGCCCGCAGCTCGCGGGCCCCGACAGTGCCTTACCTCCCGCCGCGCCGCACCACCCGCGCCCCGCATCATCGCACGCACCCCCGATTTTTAACACATTCATACAAATTACTAAAATATTCCGTGAACCTGCGCGCACTTTAAAAATCTAATAAAATAATCTGCTTTTTTGTCTATGCAAAATGTTAGTACAACTTTTCGTCCAATCGACTTAAGTACCTGTAGAATCATAAAAATAATACGCAAAAGTAAAATTTAAATAGTAAACCACGTGTGTGCGTGTCGGGGCGCACGCAGGCGCGGGGGGAGCGGTCGCCCTGTGGCGCGACAGGGCAGGGCCGCGACAGCCTGCAAGCCTTCAGTCGAGCGTGTGTCTTTAGCTGACAAGTCAAACGTAACTGGCAATAAACTAACTTAGCGTAAGGTAGCATAACTTAGGTTAACAAGGCGAGCACGAGGTGCTCGGTCAGAAATGGGTATTCGAAAAGCAATAATAATGTAGGCATAAAGTCGCGCACCGCTGTCAAATAGACGCAGCAGACTATTCTATTAACCCTATAGAGCTCCGTAGTTGTTAGCTGTACTATGAGTCGGCCCCACGGGCGCTACTGTGACACGAAAGTAATACGCTATAAAACGCGTTGTAGGAAACGTAGCAGCTAGTGTGTAGTGAGTTCATTTGGCAGGTCCCAGTGCCGCCCGCGGGCCCGATGCCCTCCCTAGTCTATTAGTTAGTGCCTCGAGTCAATTCTTCGTTGGTGTTTCTTTGAACCCAGTCAATTAAAGTATCTTTCCAGAGTTCCTCTATAATAAAAAATACATTTTGGGAATTCCATTATGAAAACTTTCGAATAACTTTTTAGAATACTTTTAGTTGTGTGGAAAACCGTTACGGTTATAACTTTTCTGTGGCGAGTTATGTGTGTATCTAAAAGCAATGGCTGCGTTTACACAACGAACTTACAATAAACAAATTATTTTTGAAGAGCGTATAAAATATTTTCAAGTCGCCTCATTCAAAAACTAAATTAAAAAAAAACCAGGCGTTTGAAATATCTATTTGTGTTTTTGATCAAAATCAGTGCTGTCAAGTTGATTGAAATTTTTTTCAATATTTTGACTTCCTATCTCATGACGCGACAGGACCGCCCCTAGAGGCACTAAACTGAACACTAGTCATTATATTCCTTCTCCAAATACATAGTCCTACTAGTAGCTGTAGTGCCACATTATATCTACTTTCTTAGATACTATAGTTTTCTTCCCTTCGTATTAAGTTAACCCTTTGATCGCCGACTGATTAGCCTCTGTAAGCCATTTAATCATTAATATATTGAAGAATAATACTGATACCTAACGATAATATATTAACTTTAGTATAGACGGTGTACACTCGGGTACATTGTACCAACGCGGCGATCATGCGGTTACAAATTATATAGTTTTATAAAGATAGGGTACGCCAGACAAAGGTGACGCGTAAAAAGCAATATTAATGTAAACCATAAGCAATATTACTGTAGAAGTTATTGGTTATTAATAAAAATTAGACTATTAGATATTTTGGTGCTTTGGAGTTATATTTAAAAAAATCTGAAACGAAATTAACATCGAATATTGTGTAATTTATAAGTGCGATCATTCTTCGGTTCACATAATATTGAACGAATTCGATCATCTCTGTTTTCTATGAACCTACTGATTTCATTATCTTTCAACTTCTTTCTAGTACTCTAGCCTTACACTTAGTCTAGATCTATGTATTCCCTCTAATACTCCCTTCTTCGAGGAATTCTTTCATATAATTCTTCTTAGCTCTCCCTACTGGTCTTAAGTAGAAAAATTGCAAATTAATTGCTTTTGATGATAAAAAAAAAAATTAAAAACGAAGATATTTTATTCAAATATTTATACTAACGTTATTGTAATTGTAGCGGTTATACAGATAAGTAACTAACGATTAATATTAACGAAACCAACTTATACTATACAAAATATTTAATATACATTGTAATGTAAATATGTCCCTGTGTACCAAATTTCCCTTCTTTACAATTTTTGTAGATGTAGTATTAATAAATTAACTTTATTATAAAGTATTATACATATAGTATAGTGACGTGACGGGGCGTCTCGTAACCGTAGCTGGTAAGTCCACCTTTAGACTTGATAGTTTACACTCCAATGTTATCTACCTGTTAAATTGCGCACCTACGAAACATTTATTTTTCGTTAAAAGATCCCCTGTAAAAACAAATCGTGTTCTACCCAGAAGCTCCATTTTCTTTAGTCGGATAGATAAAAATTATACAAATAAAATAATATTGTAAAAACTATTAATAACTAATGCAAGGTACACACGAAATGTCTCCATTATTAATTCAATATAAGTCGACAACTTCGAATTGATCAGTAAGCTCTATAGCTAAATTAAATACAGTGATAAAACCAAAAAAAATGTCCAAATTAGCAATATGATAAGCAATATTAATTAGGCTAATCTCGAGGCTGTAAACGAAGTTAGGCTTAAAATATAATTTAGAGACGAATACCAACTATTTCTAAGCTACGCAGAGCACGTATGTCGTATATTTTTTTGAACTTTGCATAGATGCACACAACAGATAATTACAAAAAAAAAGTTACACAATATACATTTAGGTCGCGTAAAAAGATTTTGCCATTTAAAATTCATTAGTGTTTCGCTGGCACAGCAACACGTTCACCGTCAAATCAATAATTATTTTACAACGCCAGCAGCGCGTGTTTTTGGCCACGCTGCCATTTAAAATTAACACGTCAATTTGTGCACGTGACCGTGAATAGGAACCTTTCACTCGGGACAGTGGTTTGCCGTTAATTAGAGACGAATAACGGTGAACATTATTGAAGCAATAAAAAGCATACCACATGGTTGCATGTTGTATGCTCGAAACTGCCATTTAGCCACTTAATACCTGTCTTGGAGCCAATCACGTGGTCGGCTAATCACAGACTCCCATCACGAACTCTCTGGCTTACAACCTGCCGGAGCGGTACTATCTGGTTTTAGCTTCACTTCCCTTTCATCATAACCTACACGATGCACAGTGCACTTATGCACACTAAGTCCTAACATCGTTTACAGAAAGTATACCATAATTCTAGAAAATGACTATAATAGTACATGGCAATAATGTGACTACTATTAAGAAAAGCAATAATAAAGCAATGTCATTTTTTACGTTTAGTTGTGGGATGCGGAAAATAAACTCGGCTAAATAAGTAGACTGGAAACAAAAGTGATATGATGTTTTATAAAATTGCATTGTTTCTATTGCTTAGGGTAAAAAATAAGAAAAATATTTAGTTCTCATTTATAAAAATAAGGCAATTACTATTTTTAGAATGTCATTGTTTTAATGAAATCGATTCAAAAGAATATTCAATTATATGTGGACTATGACGAAAGTTTGTATCATCGGACACTCGAAAAAAAATTGTGTCGCTACTCAGCAAAACGTTATTGAGCTCTCGTAGCTCAATAACGTTACGCGGACGAACGGCTACGAACGTGCTACGCCGCGCACCGTAGCAAATCGCTACGAGTGCTCTGTTTTACAGTTTGATGCATTTTGCGCTGACGTGACAGAGCTAAATGCTGTAGTCGGAATTATGGAAAATATTTATGAACGTATAATAACCTGTTTAGGAACGAACTGATTCTGAAATATAATAGATATTTATATACCAACTTTTAAAAATACATGAAACTATAAATCGGTATTGCCAATATATTTACGTGGATTTAGTTGCAAAAAAGGCATAAGCGACAGTTTTATGAACCTTGACTGTTGGATGTATACTAGAAAGTATTATTGCGCATGAAATGGAAAGCGTAACAGCTTTGTTGCGACATGTTAATAAATAACGAAAATTTTAAATTCAGCTCGCAATCATTTTTTTTATAACGGCAGTACAGACTATACTTCAAAGACTGAATTATTGACGTGTTGCTATACAGTGCACGAAAAAAAATAAGTTAGAACTATTAAATGTGTGAAACTTTTATAAAAGAAGAGCAAAAACAAGAATTACCAAACCTATGTTGAATGTGTGGTGTAATTAAAGGTCATTTGGTAAAACTCTGTCGCTTGCACTCTTTTTTGCACTCAAATACTTTCTCAAGGACTATGACATTTACATTGTTACCTATTCGACTACCAATACTAGAATAGTCTCATAGAACGAAATAGCGTTTTTGAACATCTTTACATCACAAAATAAATATTTTAGTGACAAACGCAAGTGACGTACTTATGTACAACTTATTACGAAAACCGGCTAATAAGAACTAAGACTTTGTCTGATATAAGCCTGAATATAAATAAAAATATGGAGGCAACGCAGAACCAGCTGACGGTTCAATAAATAAATCATAAAATAAATGCTTGGGCACGACTCTACTTAATATCGTACAAAATATGACCGCTTAAAAATGTATATGAGGAGATAAATACATAAAAATATTAACTGAAATAGCAATCAGTCCGTCGGTTCGTAAATATCTAAATTTATTGTTATGTACTAAAGTATTGGCGAAGAGACGTAATAAAAATGATGGTTAACGAATGTTCGTCTCGCACGGCGTTTGAAAATAACTCGTAACTTTATGACATTATAAACTTTATTAAATGGAAGAATATATTAAATGTATGTATGCACGGACTAACTAAGTTTATGAAAAATGTAGACGAGTTTTGGATTTAAAATATACACTAAGGTATTGATGACATCGTTTTGGAAATTATGTGGTACAAAATAAATGTTAAAATATTTGGAAACTGTTGATATTGTACAAAAGCAAGAACGTGAAATAGGTATGATAAGATACTTTACTTCCTACTTTTTACTATGCCAATCTAGACACTGGCTAGACTCACCTTAAGAACTCAAGGTATTTTGTGTAGATCCGCAACACATTTCATCTGTCGAACGAGATCTAGTACTGTATAGTTTAAACTTTAAATCCCTACTTGCAGTACTTCTTTTACAAGTTTTAGAACTCTTCAAAACTAATTATACTAAAAACTATAAATGGAATTAACTACGATGATCATTGCGTCTGTTGTAGGTCCAAAAATACAATTTAGGCCCTATACATAATGTGAATAAGGTTTAGGAACGAAAAGCAATATACAATTAAAAGTGATTATTATCAGCAATATTAAATTTTAAGAGAATAACAATTATTGAGACAACGATAATTATTAAAAAAAAATCGAAAATCGACAACGAATCGTTTTCATTCGTAATTTATTTGCACAACGAAATTAGAGTCAAAATTATTTACTATCGCTAGCGATTTAGGATATCTAAATTATTGATATGTTTTAGATGAAAGATAGTCACTTTTGAAAAACGTTTTAGTCTAATTATGTCAGATTTGAAAATAATGATGGAGGTTATTTTAATGTTACAAATAAACGAGCCATAGAAACAGTACTTTTTTGATAGCATGAAGAAACAGTAAGCCTAATTTAGGTCGGAATAGTTTAGATATAGTGTAGGCTATAGTATTCTAGCTAGTCATATTAATGTAAATGATATATTAACCTTAGCAGTAGCAAGAAAGGTGATTACATAATGTGATGCATCGTAGCGAGCGGGAGACTAGATAGTACGGTAGAGTGAGAACGTTTACTATCACTGAAGTGATTGATGATTATTACTGAGTTTGCCTTATGAATTTTTGTATAAGTGAGCTTGACGTCGAACGTAATGGCTATGTTTGACAAATTACCACTAATAATTTAAGTTCCAAATAAGGTATAAAACCTGAAACCTGTTAGTTGACAGATTGGTTTTTCAGTAATTTTCCCAACACAAATAGAAGAGACATTTTTTTTGCCGCTGCTACCGAGCGTTCAATAAACCTGACGTCGCAATATATCCAGCTCTCAAAATATTTGTTTCGCACCCTCATGCTCACTTGTACAACAATTTGAATAAATATAAAATAAGATCACGAATATACCAAGTTTGAACGTTTATACGTAATGACGTATTATTTCCTAGAATATTGATTCCAACAATTTCATAATTAATAATAACGACCAAAATATTGAATGTCACTTTTGTATTTCTGCGTAGTTTTCTCACTAAGGTTCACTGTTCACGCGTATTCGTCCTCTAGTTACCAAGAAAGTACTTGGGCTGTTTATTGTCTACTGTGTGTTCTATAACATGCCTTCCATAGTTAAAGAGATCGATATATCCCAGTGAGCAGTGATACTTAGACTTGACCAATAACTATGCATATTTAAGGCTTAGTCTATCATTTCGCTCTAGATTTAAAATGATAACTCAACAATATACCCATGCCATGTAGTTATTATTTTATGAACTTAAAATTTAATATTATACAGTAAGTGTAGTATGTCAATTTTTTAATTCACGTATTCCTTCCTATTATGCAATTAATATATTATACCAAAAAGTACCTACAGAGTTAGTTGATAACATTGCATGAAAAATATTATTATACCTAATAGTATAGTGTAATAATAAGTACCTAAGCGAATGAAGAATTATCCCAAGTGTTGTATTTGGTGAGAAACGACGAATTTAATTTATATTTCGATTGTTTGTAATGTTGTAATGTCGCGTACAGTGAAAATCACCCCTTCCAAGTAAATTCCAATTTTATAGGTTCAGTATTATCGAGAAGCTTTCCCCCTGTCCTCACTTCTTAAACTATGCAATTACAGATATTTTGAGCAATTAAAAGACAAATATTGTAAATATAAAATAAATATATAATCATGTATAGTCATACAACAATATATGACTTTGTTTTTAGGAACATCTTCTTTTTCACCGACATTATGACATTAGCCTAAAATTGTTCCTAATTTTCCAAAATGAGTATTATTGTGTGATTTGACAGCTTAGTTATATTAAGTTCTATGTATAACGCATTTAATTAATGTAATCTAAGTACCTAGGGTCCACTGCGTTACGTCATAATGTAGATGTTGCCTAGTTAAAGTTAAAGGTATTATGACTTGCTTTGGGGCTAAAAATCTTATCAGCATTGATATGTTTTGAGTCAACATTTACCGAATAGTATCTGATCTTCCTGCTTTCCTGACGTTACTTTCAACTTCCAATATACCTAAGTAATAGTAGTTTAAGTCAAATAAATTCAGTGTGATTCTGGTTAGCATTATTTTTACACTTTCGTTTTGATTTCAAAGAACTTGCCGTAAAGGTCGAGGTCACTCAAGACCAAAAATATAAAACACGAAGCTTAGAGTATTTTTTTGGACATAATGTACTTATTTTTTGTTACTTCGCATTTGTTTTTTAATGTTATGTTTAAGTTGTTGACATGTTAAATTCTGTTCTTTGTTTATTTGAAATAATGGGTAGGTACGTTTGTCGCTATCGCTGCACAAATGTAAGAGTGTAGTTACACAAGACATGACGAACGCAAAAATTGTTACTTTATTGTAATTATGTGAACCCGCTTGACATATTGTTTGTGTTGCATCGTGTGATTTTGTGTACAGATTTATTTTGACTATACATAAAAATTAATTGTATTCAAGTGGTTTTATTTCACCTTTTCCTGTAACATCCTTCATTAGATGTCAAAGTTATCAGTAAAAGTAAAACACTCATAGTTGGTGATGATGAAATTATCACATGGCGTACCTATCCGTGATAAGTTCCATAATATAGCTAGCCATACCGCCTGTAAAACATTATCCTTCCGGGTCAGTCGAGTAAAAACAAATGGCACATCACCATGAAGGAAGGTAACATTTTGGCAGCCCAAAAGTTATTCTAATTTCCCAACGTTTTGATACTTATTACATGTCCTAAATTACAAAGTGAAGGGGGCTTTGGGCTAGAAGCTCAAATTGAAGCAATTATAAATGTACCTGATAAAATAAAAAATATAGATAGGCACAATAGGCCGCACGTTATTGGTAGGTAATAATTTGACTTTGAGCTGAAGGCCAATTCTCGTAATTAAAAAGCGATCAAGATCAAGTCTTCTCTGTGGCATTAAACGTCAAAATGTAGGGAAATTTTTCAGTTTTCGGCTGCGATGCAAATGCGAACGCCCCTTAAAATACTAGAATTGCTCATCTGGCCAAGCGTAGTATAGAAGTATAGATTGAGAGTCGAACTTCGTTTTGCTTCCACTAACGTGCAGCCGACCGTACTCTCGTGTCAGAGCTGTATAAAATGATGATTTAACTTAGTATCTAGTATGTACCTACCTACCTACTGGTTCTACGATACTATGACATTATTTTCGTGTGAATTGAATATCAGTAAGTAAGTACCTATCTAATGTAGTAAAACTAAATCGTGTTTACTTCTCGTAAAACAATAATTTTATTTATTTATTAAGTTTCAAGTTCTATAAGGTAGCTTCTACTTCTACAGGTACATTTAACTAACTACAGCGCAAAACAGAGGTAGGTATAGCTATATAACTAGCTACATCAGGTTTTCTAAATACAGAATATCTCTACTTAACGTATGTATATGTGTAAAAATATACTTTATCGAGGCCTTAATTCAGCAGTGGCAGTCGTTTGGCTCATTAAAAGAGGAAGCATTTTCGGTAGGGGTACACTCGTAAATATAGCCGAACTTGACCGAAGGCCGAATTTCGCAGGAGTACTTAGATACCAAGGTTCAAGGTTAAGACCCAATATTATGTACTTTGGGAGTTACTTTAACCTTTTGACAGCCAGAGCATAAACGCATCGGCGTCTCGGGATCCCACACCAAACCACAAACTCAACGCCTTATAAAGCATAATAGGGATTCCAACATCTTATTGATAACCAATTAATCGTTGCTTTTCGTTCCATATTTTTTAAATAAAATATTACTTGTAACGTAAGTAATAACAGAAAACTTGATTTAGTATTTTTATTTTGTACCTACTTAATAATGTCGTTTGCTTGTCGGCTATAGCCGACGGTGGCGTGTTGGGCACTTTTTCATTTGTCGGCTATAGCCGACCGTGGTGATCAAAAGGTTAAAGAAACCTTCTCCCAAATATCCGGAATTATGAAAATTATTTTAAACCATCCAACTAGAGCTAATGTAGAGGAAGATAGTTTGGAATTCATTAAGTGCTTACATTCTAGATAGGTAAGAGTGCTATAGAGCAGACCTCAACAATGCACGACTTACAAGTATTTCGAATCTGAACCTGTAGTTGAGTCCCTATATAAACTCATGTCGCGTTTATGAATCCCACAAACTCAATTATAGCGGGATATACTAAACATTACTCTTTCTATCTGCAAGGATCACTAGCGACACCTAGTGGAAAGCATTTGCAACTCTAATTGCGTACCGGCTCTTGTTGTATTTGGAGATTTGTCTAAGTTATTTTAAGAAAAGTTACTAATTCAGTATATCGGAAATATGTCAGTTGATTAAAAAATCGGGAAGTCAACACCATCTAGTGGCGTTCGATGGAGTCTAGAACGTAGTGCTCGATGAAGGCTGAGCTTGCAGCAGTGGTCTACGGTGGCAATCGAGCAGTGAACACGTCTAGAAACCGCGGCGTGTTCCGAATACTTATTCAGTGTACCTATTGTGTGAGAATATTATTACTGTTACTTTGAGTGTGAATTGTAATTTGATCTAAAAGCAAAGTTTTTCTATAGCGCAATAACCAACACTTCCCATAGTACGCACACTGTAGTTACAATATCATAGCTGATATAAACTAGAGTTGTACCATCTCCGACAGGTAGTAGTATATTAAAACACAAGTCCAATCTATCACAGTGTCACAGACCTATTGCGGTTTTCATAACTTCATATGCGATGGTAAGTGTTTGTTTACACTCGTAAAATCATCTGTCGGTTAGCGTCCATGTTCGATCCGAAACGCCCGCAGATGGCAGAGCGGTCGCATCGCAGCTGACTGGGGGGAAGAAACAACGCCGTTGCTAGGCAACCCTCCCCATCTTACGGGGGCAGCTGCCTCCCACTATTTGCGGTTATTGCCTACCCATCCCTCGCAGAATTTACCTCCACACCACGCGGTTTTACCACGTGGCGAAACTTTTCAACGGAATAAGATCAAAAGAGATTCAAAAACCGAATAAAAAGACTTTAGCTGCATGACTGTGCGTAATATCTCACTGTGATAATCATAATCATTTATTTGCGTAAAATGTGGTAGGTACAGATGTTACATGATTTTAGTGCATAGACACATTCCGCCATGTAGTGATGACATGCAAAAATACAGGCAGTAAGTCTTTTAGTAACATAACAAAATAGTTAGGTACACACAATTACAGTATAGACAAATTAGTAGGCACGATGTTTAGGTAACTAATTCGTGATCGGTGGGGACATAATTAAATAGGTAGATAAATCTTGGTCTTGAATAAGGAATAAACCCTACTTATTCCATATAAGAATCTATCCATATAAGAATCTAGAGACGTTATAAGAAACGTCTGAGGGCTCTGGAATCTTGAACTATCAACGTCGTTACCTACCTATATGTGCCGTAACAGTAATGAACGAATTTTTAGTACAAGTGGCTGTCCATAGAGCTAGTATACATATAGTATAATATGTTATATAGTTAACCCAAATCCTGGTGATATTATACACACTCTTCTCGTCAGTCGTCCGTACCATAAGCGAGTAATGTTACTTCTTCGTCACAAGCTAGTGATGCAGCTGAGTCGTCACTGCTGCGTCATAAGGGCATTTTCACTTTAAAGTGTACTCTGATAAAAACTGTCCGTCACCAAACTGACGTCACATGCAGGGGAAGATTTAAAGAAAAAGTTTTCTAATCACAATTAGATATTTTGTAAGAATAAAAACTTTAAAAATATTTCTATCTGATTCGTTTGAAACAGTTGAAGGATGTAAAACGCCTATATTAAAGAAGGAAATAACGTCACTAAGCTGACCAAAAGTGGACTCAGCTGCCCAGACGAAAAAAAACACCTTTATACTCGAGACAGTTTTATAACTAACGTTTTTAATGCCGACCGTGATCTTCTTACAAATGTTGTCATTTTAGTAAATATAAGTTTATTTAGTTATTATTTTGAACAACTGGAACCGTCACTAAACTGACATGTCCTTAGACATGTCCGACCGGTTCAAGTTTAGAAAATTTATTTGAATTTTTAGCCTATTCTGTTAGTTTCTTGTACAAAATTCATGTGACGACAAAAACAACACACTATGGTTGCACCAAAACTAGTAATTTTGGCCAATTCAATGTCGATAAGGGATGGGACATGCCAACTCTTAATATTTAAAATACTCATAAATTAATCATTTGAACATTTTTTTATCAGGATTGCATATGAATTCATTAATCTATACTAATATAAAAGCTGAAAAGTTTGTTTGTTTGCTTGAACGCGCTAATCTCAGGAACTACTGGTCCAGTTTGAAAAATTCTTAGTCAGTGTTAGATAGCCCATTTATCGAGGGAGGCTATAGGCTATATATCATCACGCTAAGACCAATAGGAGCGGAGCAATAATGAAAAATGTGACGCAGACGAAGATGCGCGGGTCAGCTAGTTTATCTTATAAATATTTTACCTTTTTATTCAAAAAATTAGACCACATGGACATTATTTATCTCGCTATAAAATTTTGAATATGTGGAACAAGCTCAAAATGAACACTTAAAACTGAAAATGCCCATAAGCTAGGGATGTAGCTCGAGTATTCCCATTGCCGCATGGATTGCCACATAACTAGTACTCAACTCATTAGGTACAATTAAATAATTGGTACCTTAGTTTAGTTTCTTGAGTAGAAAAAAAAACCGGCCAAGTGCGAGTCGGACTCGCCCACCGAGGGTTCCGTAAATTTATTGTAGCTACAAATTACTTTAAATAAAGACTATATTTTTTATGATTTTATTACAAATGTATAGTTTTCAGACTTTTTCCTACACTCGTAGTATAAGACTGTATTACTTGCCAAGTTTCATTGTTCTAGGTCAAAAACCCTTATAGGATCACTGTTGTCTGTCCGTCTGTCTGTCTTTATCTCGGGAACGCGTGGAAGTATCGAGTTGAAATTAAAACCATATACTCAGCTCATGGCCCCTTGCAGCTGTGAAAAAATTCTAAGTTAACGTAAAAAAAAGATACGGTCGTTTATGCCGCAAAAAAACGTATATTTCGACACTCAAGGGAATCAAAATGTATAGGGTATTTCCCGTTGACCTAGAACTATGAAACTTGGCAAGTAATAGACTTGTGAAAAGTCCGCTGACTAGCCCCCGATTTCGGAGTTAGAAAATCTGCAACTCTCATGGTACGAATTTTCTATGTACATTTGAGAAAAGTGAAAAGCTCCTTAAACTCGCAATCAACTAATAATAAAATAGCAGAAAGGTCGGGTAAATTAAAAACAGTAAAATATTTTCCAGCGTCTTTAATTGCAATTAAAACAAAAATTATCAGTAATCAATATAGTATTATTACATGACATTTTACGTTTAATATGACTCAAATATATAAAAACTGATCATTTTACCTCCCAAATAATACAATATAAAAAATATAAATAGGTAAACAAAAATTTGATTTCTTGCAAAATTAAGGAAATTAATTTAATTTTATAATACAACACATTACTTTATGCTAGTTTGGTATTAGAACTCTGTATTAAACTTATGAGGCGTATTTATCACTTCTAATGAATATGGATTCAATAAACATAAATTACTTTTACAGTGTAATAGTAACTTTATATGATTATTACACATTTGTTTCAGTGTGACCTGTTTGTACATTTACTAGCCAACAAATTGATTAAAATAGTGTTCATAAGAACCAATCACTCTTGTGAGAAATACATGATTTTTTTTAAATAAAATGAAAGCGGTTTTATTGACTAAATATATAATTATTTCTTGGACAAAATTCATTTCATAGTATGCGAACTTATCCACCCTATCAAATATATTCACATAAACCGCTTTCATTTCAATACAATAAAATAAAATCATAATTTACAATGTAAAGTGTAGAAATAATAGAAAACTAATGTCGAAATAAGTACAAAATATAAATAATAAATATCAACCAATTTACAATACAAATATCAAATACCTAACACGTATTATGCTTTTCAGTCATATTATACGTTAAGTTCCATGCACACGCGGTAACTCTTGCATCTGATCGTCGGAGAGCGACCGCCACAGAACCGGTACAAAACGGTCACTAGGACACCTCATCAGTTGAGTAGACATTAAGAATATGGACAGTTCTCAACATACTGATACTATCAAATGTGCAAGGTCTAGCTTTCCTAGTCAAAAAGGCAGGTCGTCTCTCGTAATAGCTGATGTTCTTTTGTGGCGAGTGAGCGCACGATTAGTTTCAAGCATAGCGAAACCAGGCAATAGCCTACAAACACGCTAACATGATATACTACAAACGGACAGACAGTTTGTCGACTTGCCGGCAAGTGCTTCGTCTATTTTTGTTGACATTACGATTACAAGTTATTCTAGAATCAATCGTGTTTCTAGTCACTTCTCAATGGAACAAGACAATACTAGCCCTGCCCTACTTACCGTATTTTGTTTGACGCACACATACGCAACAAGATGCCTAGTAGAAAGAGTTCCGCGCACAAATTTAGCGGTGAAAAAAACACCATGAAAGGGTACATATAGTAAGTTCCTTTACGAAAATCTTATCACAATTGTACCGATGCAAACTTTACCGCGTATCACCGGGACCTGACAAGCCGCAAGAGCTTCTACGCGGCAAACAGCAGTACTGCGTGAATTTCAACCTCAATTACAGCTAAGTTAGCAAAACAATGTAAGCCTATCTAAATTTACATCACTATGTCGATACTTTGACTAGCACTTACAGTCAACGATGGTTCAGGATCAAAACTGGCCAATGGAAACGAAACACGTACTTAAATGTTTACAGAATAATTCGTGATCTACACTTAAATACTAAATTTGCTTGACAAGTTTGATTTGTGTGAATTGTAGTATTTTTTAGAGGTGAATCCTATTATATGAATGAATTATCGATTAAAACTCTTGTATTATTTCTATTTATTTTAAAATTCCATCCTAGGCACACCACACGAACCTAGCACTACATTTTTATACTGACTTAATCTTTATAATATTTTTTACCCGGATAAAGATTATGTATCTATGTGTATTAGCACAACTGTTTTTATACTACTGACTATCATAGTGTAGATACAAGTAATTACAAATACGTAATTAAAAAAGAAATCGCAATACTTTAAAACTGTAATAAATAAATACAAAATCTTGTAAAGTAATCTTGAATGTATTGTGTTTCTGAGAATAATATAATTAGTATGTAGAAATGTGTGCGAAAGCAGGCGTCGACGACTAAACAAATAAGTCTACAAACAGTTATAAACTACACAAACATGAAAGCAGGGATAAACTATATTGTGTTACAAGAATTAAAAGGGGACAAAATCTACCAGCAAAATACCACACACTCAAAGTTTGCAAGTCATAGCCAACTTCACTTTCAAAAGTACACAAATACTAGAAGCAGTTTTCATCTGAATATTCCACCCTCAACCAGCGTTTGCTGTAATCTTTTTTTTAATAACTTAATATATTAATTTATGATTTCATATAGCACTAATAATTAAAACTTTATGATGATTTCCAATAAAATATGAGTAGACATCGAGCGAAAAATGTGTGATAAAATATATACAAAAATAATTGTCGCTTTAAATGTGGATTATTAAATGAATAATATAAGGCTTTAAGTTACACGAAACGTGTTGCTTTCGGGCCAAGAACTAGTCTTGATACAAAATTCTAACAAAACTAGTTAAAATTTTGTAAAAAGACCGAGTTCAACATACGCTTCTAATAGAAATAACGCAAAACACGAAAAGTCGTAATTTTACTCACCATTATAAACAACTTTATACCATTCATCCCTTTTCAAGTATTGCGGTATTTCTGTTACGCCTTGTTTATGAGAAAATCTTCGTTCAGGCACGGCGTACTTAGCCCGCAGTCGTTTTGTGTAGCGAGTGCTTAAGTGTATAAATAGTATTATGCATTTAAATATTGGAGAAGGCTACATTCACATGTGACATAGTGAATACAATAAAACAATATATACCTAATCTATTTATGCACCATTAGTAATTTGATGAAAATAACACCAGCATCTACTAAAAAGAAAAATAATTTCATAATATAATGAATAATTCAGTCAAAATAAAACTTTCCTACTTACCTTGCGAACGGTACTATTGCGTGCGAGTTCATTATACATTTCATAACATACAAGCTGTACTGTTATCAATAATACATATTAATCAATTTATAAATCGATTTCGAACGCAAGCGTACCGTAACGCGTCTAAAATAATAATTTCAACTCATTACATAAACATCTAAAAATAAATTAAAGTTATAAAATTGTGATGCAGATGAAAACCACAGCCCAATGGTCACATTCCTTGAGAAGATTTTTATAATAACTATTGTGTATCTATAATTATAAAATGTTCAATATATTCTTTTAATCTAACTAACACTACTAAAACGTATTATTTGGTGGTTACATCTTGTACATAATTTTAATGAGATTAAGCTTGGTCCGAGGTGGACACAACTTTAAAAAAATGTGTCTTCCTCGCCCAAACGATTCTTGACATGAGCAATATTAAGGACTATAGCGCCAAGAAACAATATAGCCAAATATTAAGCACACGTAGTAACTATTATGATGAATGATACAATGTAGTAGTATATATAACAGAGTTATATAATGCCGTGTGAGACATCGATTGGAGCGTATAATGACGTGCGTGGTGACGTGATCAACACAGTGAGTTACACATTGCTCATCAATTTAGGATATATATATGAAGTGCATTTAAGGGTTCAATAACCACTATTAGATTTAGTCATACAAAGGACAGGAGTCAGAACACATTTAGGTTTTACATTTAATGATATAGTAATTCATTGAACTCGAGAGACGTTTCATATGATTAATCCTGAACATTTTTTCTTCATTTCCTCAAACATGCATATCCTATATTAATAAGTAATGCTAATAGGATAAAAATGGATACGAAGGACCAACACATAAATCAATTCCTAATTGCGGTTGCAACCGAACTCGTAAGATATAAAACGTTACCGAAAATACTGATCGACCAACACTTCGCTTATCCGTTTGATTCGACGGTTTGGAGATGTGACAAACGACAAAACAGAATAGGTACAACATCAAGTAGACGAAAAGGTAACACGTATTAAACTGCTGACATTAAGCTATTACATATTCTCAATGCATGGTATTGACCTAAGTTTTACTAACTCTTCTCCAAAATCATTCTACAGTAACAATTTTGTGACCAATCAGATCTTTGCGTACATAATAGCTTTATGTCAAAACAAATTACAGGATCATAAGAAAACAATCTCAAACATTCACTTAAATAATAAAGGTAACTGACAAAACTTAAATAAATATAGAATCTACTATACAAGGTACAAATACCTCCATGAATTCATGCACATGACGTTTTGTTAAACTGTCAAAAAAGGGAAGTGTACTGCATCTCCAGAACCGTCGTCCTATTCACATCCTCAAGGTAACTTACGCGTTGATGAGAGTCGCTGGCTTAGCGGACGTACACACATACACATAGTCCGAATCGGAGTCAAGTCGCACACGGCTGGCCTTGCGTTAGGCGGTCGCGACTTGCCACACTATCAAATGGCTCTTGGAAGCCCGGTCGGCCAAGGAACTGTGTCCGCTTGACGACCCATCCTCCGCAACTACTACACTGTCCTCCATTTCTGAGTCGGCTGCAAATTAAATGTTACATTGATTATTTTGTATTACCAAAATCGATTTACAGCTCAATCCGACACAAATGCCCATTTTTTTTTTGTCAGTACCTGCAAAATTAACCATCAAGAACACCAACTTTAGGTTTTGTAGTCAAAAATAAAATGTGACCAGAAAAGAAGTGGACAGACAACATAGAAAGATTAATAATAAACAACGATGGGAAATGAGTTTAAATGATGACGTATATGGGGTGCTGTTGCCATGACCACTTAGAAATGTTAACAATAATAAAAGACGTTACAGCTATCTTTTCAGTGGCTGCTAGAACACGTATTGCAGGGCGTGCTCTATACACACTCTAAAGACCACACGTGAAGAAGCCATCTAATATTCTGCACTTTTAAATAATAAACTAACGGTATACTTCTTATAAGAGCTCCTCTCCTGCGGCACTTCTCCAAAACTTTAGCTAAAACATTGCAAACATATAACAGTCATTGTGCAAATATTGCACACACAGATTTCTTTGATTTAGCGACTTAAAAGCGAAGAGATATAACACATTAAGAATTGTTATTTAGTATCTTACAGCTACACTGTCGTACATTGAACATAGAGTCTATCTGTTAATATTTACATGTCTATATACTGATATTAGCAATATACACGTTAGCAATGTATTAGGAACATAATTAATCAATTATGTAACATGGTGCTCACCTGCCGGCGGATGTGTTACACCGAAAACCAATGTGTTAGTAATGATTTTAGTGGTATGTTAGAATGAGTCTAAGTATGCGTGAACCGATGGTATGAATGTGAGGTTTTGACAGAGAATTGACGATGGTAGTTTGTCGGTAAACCAGCGCTTTTCTGGTTTATTTCAAAGATCAAATTATTTCTTAGTAAAGGATTTGACACCTAACGTAACACTGCATTGACTTTATTAAGAAGTTTCAATGAAAGAATCAATTCTTTATGTAATACCTTGCGTAAACTTACGTTAACAAGAATGCAGCACACGGGAGCTGTCAAAACCTCATGAAAGACCCATTGTATGTCGAAATTTAACCGTGAACTACATGCTTATGTTAGCTCGTGTTATGTGTCAGCAAGCGCACATGCTGGTTTTATTCTAAAATTCAACGTACCAGTAATAAATATAAATTAATTATGCTACGTTCAGGTACGTTCAGGAGTCTCTTAAGACCTGCCATACAATGACGTGGGACGCTGTGTCACGTATGTCATCAGCATGCTCTTCTATATCGGCAAAAGAAAAAAACCGGGGAAATTAAAATCATTAACTGCATTATGCCTATTCAGTACGTATTTTCCACTAAAATTGTGAGTTGAATTTATTGATTACTTATGGAATTCGTTCAAAGTAAGCTATTGAACTCAAGGAACTCTATGAACATGGCTTTTTATACTTTTCAAAGTTCGAAGATCATCTTAGTATATAGTCCACAGAAAGAATAGTCTTTGATTTTACGGGAAACTTGTGCTCCGAAAAGCCTATACCATTATTGATTCAACAAAAGGTATATATTGTTAAAATACAGTGAACGAAACCTCCACTCCAATTGTTAGACAAAAAAATATGACACAACAAAAAAAAAACACATTTTAGTAGAAAACACCTGAAATTCAAATCAAACAATAGGCACAAATCCTTATCACAATTTTCTCCTACTTGAAAAAAAACAATCTTAATTCTATGCGTAGAAGCGTAAAAGCGTCATACTATAGTCTACTATTATTAAGCAAAGCTTACTAAACGCAATGGGGATGAGTTTTAGACTAAACTAACGTGCATATTGCTTGTTTTGAGCTTTTAGTTTATTTTAGAGTAGCTATGATTTAGTTTTATGGATCTCTTGTGCGCATTTAGGATTTAGGAGCATAAAATTGCGGCCACTTTCAATCTTATGCTGATGTTTATAAAATAGACAATAGATTTATGTAAAAGATACTGATACCTATTTTTCAGACAACATTGTCTGCAAAGTCATGCCAATTTTTCTCCAAGGCATTGCTACTCTTTCTAACAACACAATTATGCACTTACTTGCACAGGACATTTGAATGTTTTTGGGTATTTTTTTTTTGGTCGACAATTATGGTGTATTCATCAACACTAGGTTGAAAGGGTAGCTACATATAAAAACTAAAACGCACTAGCAATCATAGAACTACTGTCTGAATTAATTTATTATTTGTTCGTATGGCTGGTGGAATTTTGTTAATGTTTTCATTACTAACTCTTTACTATAATGATAGGAAAATAAGTAACCTAACACTGATGTATGTAATGTAAAATAATGTATACACACTGCTACAATATCGTATACATTCTGACGAATGACGAAAAATGTTTATATAATGCTTCCATCACAAAATAAATAATATAAGTAAGCGACACTTAATACTTTTCTAGCAATATATGATTTATTCATAACTTTTGCTTACTTTTTGTACATAAAATAAACGATTTATTTTCTTGTTTTCTAGTAAATTGAGGCATCTAATGGGAAATACTGCTAGCACCTGGAAATGTATCGTCTGATAAAGAAGCCATGGACTTAGGTTGAGGTGCTCATCAAGATTAAACATTCTTATTGAACAATGTTGGTGGAAAGATAAATAATTGGATGAAAAGTTAGTTTAATTAAGAATAATTATTAGATTATGATACAAAATGATTGTTTTGGGGATATAGTTACAAACAAAATTAGTGACACAATTCAGTTAGTCAATAATTTGTACAGTTATATTAATTGTCCAAGAAAACTGTTTTATTTTGACGAGAACGAGTATTCAGTTGTCACTCAAACCACAGCTCATATCTCGAATCTCTCATCAAGTAATCCACTCATCAATCAGACGAATTATCTCCTAATAAAACCAATTCGCTGAATTTAGTGACCTACAAATTGCTCTTACCCTTTCTTTTACTTGAGATGGGTTTGTTCTTGACTAGTCTAGATCAGAGGTGCCAGACTCGCAAATGCCGACAAATTGTCTTGAATAAACTTCGTCGTATCATCTTATAAAGTTTAAAGCTATATCTGGCAGTGGCTGTATAGTTGTCTATGAAAATAATAAATCATCTAACAATGAATTAAAAAACATAAAATGGAACATACCTATTCTGAAATCAATATATCCTTCGCCACCCGAAATGACCAGCATGGGTGGTATAGTCGGCGAGTGTCGTCGCGGAGACTCGGGCGTGCGCGCGGGTGACCCAGCGACTCCTGGCACGGCCACAAAGAATGTGACAGCGTCGCGGTGGCCGTGGAAGCTTAGCTGGGCGTGGGCCATCGAGCACCAGGGTATGTTGCCGGTGGGATAGGCGGCTATGGCGGCTGGAAAAGGTTAATGTGGGAATGTTAGTTTTAAGAGAAAAAGAGTTATGATCTTGGATGAATATTGAACTTAAATTCAAAGTCCTAGTTAGAGGCAATGATGGAAATTTGGAGAACCAATTTTTCAATAGTAATAGTAGTAATTAAATTGGCTCAATTAAACGTAATTTGGCTAACGAAAAAAATAGGTCCTAAATCTTATTGTTGTTGGTACAAAGCATGAAGACAAAAATAAATGAATTAACGATGATATAACGAGGTATTTCAGTTTTTAAAACCTATGGATCTTATTATTTAGAAATCTCTGCTACAGAAACATTACACCACCCTTTATAAATAAATATTAATTTGGATTACCCAGTAAAGTGTATACTCACGTTGCGCAGGCGACCGCGACGTCGACGGCTGAGGTCCGACAGAATCTCGACTGGACCCTTCAGATAGCGGTACAGATATCACAACGCCATTACTCGTACCGATCCACAGGCGTCCCGAACTGATCAACAGAGCCGTGATCCTGACCAATGAGAAGCCGAGTTTGCCGGTACCCAACATTTTGCTGACATAAGGTTCTATGTCTACATCCTTCAGGTGTTGGTATGTATGCGCGTGGTACAAGCGAAGGGTCGAGTCCATCTTGATTGAAACCTGATTATAAAATACATGTTAGAAAAGTACATGTGTGATTTATTATATATTTACTTCAATAATGGAGGCAAAGAAAAAGTATTAATGAAAGGAAAAAGAAGCTTCGAACTATTTACGTTGTAGATTCAATACTTATCTACTCTGGCTCCTATGATATATTTTAAAGGATCACAAACACTTCTAGTGATACTTGAGAAACTGATACATATCCTAGCTGTCCACATGCACAAATGGTAACAAACCATTTGTGCATGTGGACAGCTAGGCGATTAATTCCAACATACAGCAACAATGTTAAAATAGAACTAGATACACATTATAAATGAAACGCAGGTTTGAGAACGATGATATTAGTGTGAATGTAAGTGAACTGCAAGTGAACACCGCTTTATTCGATCACAAATGCCATTTTGTATTCAACACGCAAAATAACTTGATTCACCGAGATAATTTGGATTAGCAAGCTGAAGTAGACAAGGGCTTCCCATGTCTGTCCAAGAACTGATAGCCCAGACATGTCCTTAAGTAGGCTACAATCGCCAGAGGTTCTAAGGATCTTTGAGGAGGCAGCTGGGACTCAAAGAGTAAAGAGAACTGGAACATAGTTAAACTAGTGAAGGATTTAAGTCCAGACATCGTCAAACTAAACGGAGGGATAAATACGAATCTTGAAAGGCGGAGGTTTGGGAGTTCTAGACCGTACTTAAGAGAGCTCTATGTCCAGCAGTGAACTGTGATTTTGTTTGTTGACTATGGCAATACGTAAAGTTAACTACATATAAACGTCCTCGGTCGCATCATGACGTGTCTTTGAAACATTTTCTTACGAAATACTCTACACCAAATATCACAATTTTATGGGAGCGTCCAGCCCCAACAAGGGGTAATAAAACTACTGCTTACCCAGACACCGTCGCCGTCGCAAGCCATTTGCCGGACTTGACTCTCCTGCCGCGGGTGCGCTTCGAGCGAGTGCAGTAGCAGGCGTGAACGAGGCTCTATCACATGCACTTTGTTGCGGTAGCCACACCACACCGTACAGCCGACGGCGCTTAGACAGCGTACTGGAATAACGGTAGCATTTTGAGGACAAAGTTTTCATCAATTCAAACTTATTAATTATTCTTTCTTCACAATGTTTGCCTTAATATTAACATTGTTTATCACTAACGTATCTAATTATATTCCACCATTGTAAGAGACTGGTGCCTGAAATAGGTTTTTGAGACAAAACCTGTGGAACAAAGTAAATGAAAGACGTCTAAAATAGATAATATGAAAGTTGCTTTTTATTTGGTAAATACTTATTAAGTATTGTAAAAAAATATAAAAGATTCCTTCAGCGACGAACTTATAAAGCTTCAAAGTTGATATAGGTAAATTAAAAGAGAAATTCGACGAGGACTAATGTCTAAGGCCGTGACGCCCACGCTGCTGGACTATAAAACGGCGTTTTCGAGAGAAGGGCAGATATTTATACTAGTTTAAAATTGTTATACCTATCTAGGTTTTTGTCAATTTTTATTCGGTTTTCTATATTCCTTTGCTATTTGTGTTTGTCTATACTAATATTATAAAGAGGAAAAAATTGTATTTTTGTATGTAACGAATAAACTTAAAAACTACTGGACCGATTTGAAAAATTCTTTCAGTAATGGATAGCTACATTATCAGCGAGTAACATGGGCTATATTTTATCCCCGTACTCCCACGGGAACGGGAACTACGCGGGTGAAACCGCGTGACGTCCGCTAGTTTATCGATAAACTTGATAGACAACAGCATTTTTTTCATGCAAATTCGCTTTTGCATGTCTTTTAATATAATCGCGTTCAAGAAATTTTAATATTCTATTCTATCATTGTCAATCTTACCCCTCAGACAATTTTAACGACAATTCTCGTAATTAAAAAATGTTTAAATCAAGTCGCAACAACATCTCGGGGACAGACAAGACAAAAACTTTTCAAAATGAAATGAAATAAGATATGTCCATCACAAGTGACTCCCATGCGTCTCGTATTTTTACAGAACCTTCGATGTCGTATAGTAATGCCAAAGTACGTTAAAAATACCGAGTTTCCATTCAGGAAGTACATTCGATTAATTTATTCGTTTATCCTTGCTTTCGAATGCCTTGCAGCAAAGCCCCAATGGAGTAAAAATGATTTCATTTGCCGATTTCCATCATCAGCCAGTGCGCAGTGGAGCGGTGGACATTGAACGTCACGCATTTCGCTTATTTATACAGCATCAGGCCACTTCTCCTAAATGGATCCATATGTTTGGCTCACTTTCTCTTTATAAAACTTACCGGAGCACTTCGGATCCCCTAGTGTCAGCAACCAGTACTGTCCAAAGTCCCACTGGCCATCAGCATGGCGCGCGAATATCGCGACCGTGCCGTCAGCGAGAGCCACGATGCTTCGGGACGCACACGCCACGATTGACAATATAGCGTCGTTTAGCTTCACTCTGGAAACAAGATTCAATGATTTATGCTCTACGTTTCTTTGTTTTGAGGGAACGATATAGTAACTGTAATATTTATTGCATTAGACTCCCCAATTGTTGGAAATAATGACTTTTTTTTTAAGATTTCCATCTTGCTGCGTGGCTTCCTCTCTACATTGTTTGAGTCAGCCTCCAGTGTTATAATAATAGGTTTGCAATCAGTATGAAACTACAAAGTAGGTACGCTATTTTGATTATGTCTACTAGATTTATTAGCATGTTAGATAGCGCCGGGTTGTTCCTCTTTCTTAATTTACTAACTAATCCTCTAATCAACTGCCTCAATCTGTCGACTATTCTATCTTCTTTCTCTCTTAGGCCGAGGCGCTCGGCTATTAGGCCTTTGGTTATCCTATGTAAGTATTGTGATAATCTCACCTAGCTAAGCATTTTTTATAGTTCCCAACTGCAGAGTGCACATAAAGGTTCCCGCTTTTGGTGCCAAGCCACATGGTCGCCATGACAGTTGACATCTTCCGCTCCTGATTGGCGGTGGTTTCGGGTTGAGGTTCCGCTTTTTGCTGCTGAGCGAACGCTTCGACGCCCGGCTCGGGGGAGCTCAAATGTCCACCTGAGAATTTGCAAAAATAAGTAAGGAATATACAGAAACAGAATACTGGTATTCAGCTAAATCCGGCTTGACTGGAAGCCGACCCCAATTTAGTTGGGAAAAGGCTAGGCAGATGATGATACAGAAACAGAATGCGGGCGAAATCGAGTACAAAGCAAGCTACTATTGCACAAAACTTCCAAAATCGCATGCAACGCTGCCTTAAAAAACCGTAAAGATGACGCTCAAATGGTGGTCATAGTTCCCAATCACTGACTGATCATAGGCCTCCAAAAACAGTTCGTTGGCTTCTCGTATCCACCAGACAAAGCTTTATAACATAACTAATATCAGATTTAGGGCTGATTTTTCTATAGACCAATTTACCCGAGGAATAAAAATGGCCGTCTGACAGCTTTTGTATGGAAAATATCAATATGACGAATTTGTTTTTCCAATAAACGTTATCTGACTATTGAAAAATCAGCCCTTAGTCAATATATTTGGCTTTTACTATTGATTGTCTTATTTTTGTGGTATACAAATTAGCCGATAGTGTTCCTACTGCTGGAAATCAAGGCTTATTCTCTGAGAGGGAGTGGGCTGTAATAAACCGCGCAGGCCCGGTTTTAATTTTTGTTTTAGGCCATCCGATATTTTCGTTGTTAACCGTATTGTTGCTAGGTCCTCTCAGAAGACATCTAGCACCATTTCTTGGTATACTTGTAAATAAATAAGGGCTTGTTAACTATTATCAATCTGCCTAACCTTTCGCCAACTAAATACGCTGCGGTCAGCTTCCAGTGTAAGCGAAACGAGCTAATTACCACTATTTTACATGAGTGCCTGCATAGCGGGCATTCCAGCCATCCCAGTTACTGAGCAACACGATACCCATTGGTAACACCAGCCTTATCAATGTTTATCATATTAGTAAAAATTCCGACTTGTAACTTCTCGCTGAACAGAACCAAGGATCGCCAAACTAAAGTGGCAGTGGGCAGGGCACATTGCTTGCAGAACAGATGGTCGATGGGGTCGAAAAGTTCTGGAGTAGCGACCGCGTACCGGAAGATGCAACGTTGGAAGGCCTCCCACAATGTGGACCGATGACCTGGTGAAGGTCGCGGGTAGCCGATGGATGCGAGACGCATAGGACCGGTCGTTGTGGCGACTCTTGGGGGAGGCCTATGTCCAGCAGTGGACGTCTTTCGGCTGATATGATGATGATGATGATGATGAACTTCCCGCTACGACTATCTAGGAGTGACAGATTTCAAGACACAGAAAGGACTAGCAAACTGGTTCCACTCCACAAAGAAGGCTGTTGGAGGCAACGTGCCGGCGGCAGAGCGGCCCACACTGCAGAAGCCCGCATGACTTGGCGACGTGTCGTATGTGGTCGCGATCCTCAGCAGATAGGGATCGACAACGAAGAAGAGATCTCGATATGTAATGGAGTCTCAGTGCTAAAACATCCTATTCTCGAAACGTGCCATAAGAAAAACCAACTTTTCGCAAAACGTCCTTTTAGCGGAACCTCCGTCCTTCAAACAAAAGAATCAGAAAAGTACCACAAAAAATATATGATTTTTTAATTAAAGTTAAACTTAAACTTTATTGAGAATAAAGTTTCTTTAAACTGAAAGTCTCCGGTAAGCCTTGTCATAAAACATAATTCTAGGTGTGCGTTATTCCAGGTTATAAACGCCGCTGCAGAGCATGGAGCATGCTATTTTACAAGAGTATCAACATAAGTTGCTCATTTCCTTTTCTGTTTCAATGTTTTGATTTTAAATATTCAATAACGAGACATGAGAAAAAGCCGATAGTAACATTCTACTAATAGGACATTTCGCAAATAGTTCGTTTTGTTAAAGAAATGCTCACACGACTACGAACCGACCTTTACGAGCTTTGCTCAAACGTGAAAATCGAACTATGCTTTTATTATTTAGCAATGAGAAAGGGTCTCGAGGCTAAATTTACCTTAAAATAATAACAATCATTTAATTCTAGTAACGAGACTCATAGTGTTAGTAACAATATACATACAAACTATGTTAGTAACACATTTGCGACATCAGTGTTGCAAGGTGGCAGGCCCAGCTGATAACCTGGAACAGTGGTTCACAAACGCACAATCTAGCCTGCTTGCTACCATGGACAGGATGCTGTTGGTGGTGCGTCACACCCTACTGGCCAGGGCTAATAAAAATAAAACGAATAAGTAAAACTTTTGTACCGTTTATAGGCGTGGAGCTGAGTGGTGGACTGTCGGGATGCACGGGGTCGGCCTCATCCACATTCTTCACGACCGGCTCTTCGCTTTGAGGCTCCGGTGCTGTCTCTGGTTCGTTCACCGGAGTGCTCGGCGGTGTCAAGATGGCGGCTTTTACCTAACGTGTGGAACATTGTGGTTAATTACTGGAAGTCGTCGGTGTTTAGGGATGGGGTTTAGTCATTGTTATTTTCCGTTTAAAAAAATTGGTTGTTTGTAAAGTAGGTTTACGATCGAGATGTTTACGTGATAACGAAACTTAACCGCACGAGAAAATCTCCATTCGTTTGTATGCCGCTAGAGTGAGAGAGACGGAAGATCGGTCCACTCACTCGAACGCTATGCCAGCCTCCGCTCGTGAGGATTCCGCGTGACAAGTTTCACGGAATGACTGGCAGCGCTCGAGATGAGACGGGAGATCGGTCCGTCTCTCTCTCGTTATACCTGCGATCGCGCTCGTGAGGTTTTGGTGTGACACAAGTTTCTGAACATGTCACCCGACTAAAACGATTTTAAAGACGTTATCACGTCAAAAAATCAGGCAAGCTGTGTCAGGGACGCAGCCTCAGTGGAGTACGTGTAAACGTCTTGTGACCTTACAACTGTACTGCTAAGTAATAACTAAAGGTAAAGGCGCAGGCCCATCGCAGCGCATGCTGTGCACGGACATGCGGCACATTTTAGCTGCGTGGATTCATTTGTTTGACAACGTGGGTGTGTCTCACCGCGGCGCACAGGTGCGATACAGTTGTACATATTAGTGGGTTAAATTCGTGGTGTATGAATCTTCGCCGAGTGATGGCTTGGCTATCGGGGGAACTTATTGACCTTGAATATCGAAAAGACCAAAGTCGTCCTGATTCTCTTTCTGCACTGCCGCCAACCCCCTTAGGAAAGTAGTATAGTAAAAGCTCATACATACACTAACCATAAAAATTCTGATCCCAAAACTTGTAATTGCCTCACAGTCCCCTTTGCCTACAATGTTAAATACCTGGGTATTCTCATTGATGAGCATCTGGGTATTCTCATTCATCAACTGGCAAGCCCATCCCGAAACACTAACCAGTCGTATCAGAAAACTAATTTATATTTTTTAATCATCTTAGATATTCAGCTGAACCTGAGACCCAGAAGCCTCAGTGTTAGTGTTCTCATTTATTGCATTCCTGTAGGAAGGAACCCACAAAAAATTATTACTACAGGCTGAACGAGCCCAGTGGGCTATGTTTAAGGTTATGTGGTTCAAACGCCGAGACCCCTACCCTACCCCTACTGCCCTACTGCTTTGCTCTATTCCAAGTCCCAAGTAATCACAGTCCGCCAACTCTTCGTTCTGACGCACTATAGCTATATTGCGTCTCACAACGCGCGTATCCCAACGAAATTATACCTTAACTGTCCTCCCCTCAGCGATGCCCTAAGCCGAGGTCCGCACCCAACAGAGGTATCCATAGCGTGTAGTCGCTTAGTTTCTAAGTTTTCGTTGACACAACCTTCTAGACTGACTCTCGCAGACCACTCGTAAAAAAATAACAAACTTACTAAGCGCGTAGAGCCGACGATGACTGCATCCTTATCGCCGTTCTCTTCGGTGGCATTATTCTTTGGTGCGACGTCGACTGAGTCTATTCTGCCGGCGCAGAAGAGTGACTGTAACAAATAAACATTGTAATATTAAATTCAGAATTTGATATCCTATCATACACGACAAAGTTCAAATTCAATACGCATTGTAACCAAATCCATCAAAAACCCAGTTGCACGGCTCCCACCTTCGTACCAGATACGCGGGGAATTCTCACGGCAGGGTAATGCGTCAGTAAACACCCCATTCAAAATATATGATTTCACTTGAGATAGTTCCCTAGTTCTCTCAACTTTTAGGGCGGTTTGGGATCTACCTCGGGCAACGGCACCACAGGCTTGCCTGTGGTACGGCAGAACGATCCCACTAAAAGCGGTGTAGGCTCCGCAAGGAGCCGCTTGGCTTGCTACCACCATCCCGCCGAAGTCCGGCGCCAAGCAGCTTGCTGTGCCAGCCGTTGGCCGACCGCAGTTAGTAGGGGGCCCAAGTAGCACACCAGCCACGTGTCAAAGGTTGCCCCGCCAACTAGCGAAAAATCCCGATACACACCACCGTGCCAGCCAGCGACTGGATGGGAGGACCTGCAGTCTCCAAATGAGTTCCCCACAGGTCAGTTTAGCTCAAGTGTTCCACTTGGTTTACTGAGCAGCGCCTCGACAGTTCGACTTTTCTCCCCATCTACTCTCCATGATGACCAAAGCAAAGAAGAAAAATATGGTAAAACAACGGCTGCACTTCCTCCCACTAAAAGTGCACCTCACTAATATTAGGGGGTTGTACTCCAATCTCGATCCGGTCCATCACCATCTTGAGACCGAGAAGCCGCACCTGTTTTTCCTAACGGAGACGAAGATAACAACCCCGTCGGACGTGGTGTACCTCAACTACCCAGGCTACTCTCTGGAACACAAGTTCAAGAAGCAGGGGTCTGTGTGTACGTCCGCGATGACATTTGTTGCTTTGAGAAATCGGATTTTTCTGCCATATACTTTTGGACACAGGCGTGGAGAAAGTTATCTACATCGGCGTATACCGATCGCACAGCGGTGACCAGGAGACTACAGCGATGTTTAATTCCCTCGTGGAGTCGACCGACGTAGCCCAGCAACGGTACCCAACAGCGAAGCTCATTTTTCTGGGGGACTTTAACGCCCACCATAAAGAGTGGTTGTTCCCGTACCTGAAAACTGACCATGCCGGGTTGGAGGCGCGTAAGTTTGCTTTAACGCTTGATCTAACCCAGCTGGTGAACGTGGCAACGCGGGTACCGGATGTTGACGCCCATACACCCAATTCTGATCCGGGCAGTCTTTCAGTATCGGTCTCAGCTCCGCTGGGAACGTCTGACCACTGCCTGGTGAAATCCGCGTTGACCTACTCTCCTCCAGATAAGTCCTAGAGGCACGAGGCGACTATGGCGATACGAGTCAGCAGACTGGGATGAAATGCGGCACTTTTTTGCGTCTCTCCATGGCGCCAAGTGTGCTTCCCCTCGGGTGACCCCTCGTGCTGACGTAATTTCGGATGTGATTCGGCAGGGGATGGAATATTTTAATATTTTATTCCATTCTCCGACACATTTTCCGACATTCCGCTCGGTCACAAATCCCGGCCTTGGTATAATGCAGAATGCGGACAAGCTGAGGCCCGTGAAGATTCTGCTTACCAAGCATGGATCAAGGCCCGCGACCGAAAGATTAAAGCACGTAGGGTTCGCGCGAGGAAAAGAGCCTTTAATTCTGCCGCTAAGTTCTGCAAGCGGGTTTTACGTAGGGCACGTTTTGACCATGTCGGACGTACCGGGGCCAAACTAGCATTGCACCCTCCGGGTAGTAAGCAGTTTTGGTCCCTGTCGAAAGCGGTTGAAACGAATTTCTGTCGAACCACTTTGCCTCGCAATGTTGAAACCTGATGGCTCGCTGGCTCACTCTGCAAGTGAGAAAGCAAATTTATTTGCAACTCTCTTTGCAAGCAATTCGCGTCTGGACGCTGGCTCCAAGCAACCACCAAGTTTACCTCGTTGTGACTCTTCGATACCGGAGATCGCAGTTCATATTAAAGAGGTCCGAAGAGTATTGTGCAGTCTAGACGTGAATAAGGCCAGTGGACCTGACGGCATTCCAGCGAGAGTGTTGAGGCAATGTGCACCTGAACTGTCTCCTGTGTTGACTCGCCTGTACCGCCTCTCTCTTGAATAAAGAACGGTGCCGAAATCATGGAAGCTTGCGAATGTGCAACCGGTGCCCAAAAAGGGAGACCGTGCTGACCCTGCACATTACCGTCCGATCGCGGCGCCAACTTCGGCGCCACCATCGTACAAAGCCACCACAGTACAAAGCCCAAACCGCGGCCAAAAAGCTGGGCATCCTAAATAGGGTGAAGCGATACTTTAGGCCTGGACAGCTTTTAACCCTATACAAAGCACAATTCCGATCCTGCATGGAGTATTGTAGCCACCTTTGGGATGGCTCAGCTAAGTTTCAGCTTGCCGGGCTTGACTCGGTGGAACGCAGAGCTAAAAGGCTCATCGGTGACGTAAAACTGGTGGATGCCAAGCTACATAGCTTGGCTTATCGCCGTAAGGTTGCCTACTTGTCGGTCTTCTACAGATTGTACTTCGGTGAGTGTGCCCAAGAACTCCACGACCTTATCCCACCGGCCCCCTTCTACCATCGGACATCCAGACGCACTGCATCTTACCATCCCTACCTTGTTGCTATTCCACCAATTCGCACTAAGCGCTTCCAAACGTCTTTTACAATGCGCACAGCAAAGGAGTGGAACTCTCTGCCTGCGTCTGTGTTTCCAAACGCTTACAACCCTAATCTTTTCAAAGTTAGAGTGCACAGGCTCCTTCTGGGTAAGCTCGCTCCATCGTAGACTTTGTATCTGTCATCTCTGACCTAGACTAGAGTCAAGAGCAAACCCATCACAAATAAAAAAAAATAAAGGAAGAATTCTGAGAATGTTAACCGAATAGTGGATAAAAGGAACGACCTGCTACGTCTCTCTACATCCACCGGTTGAGGAGCCACTCCCCAATAACTAAAATGGTACTGCTTCTCCGCTGGTAGAGGAATGGTGAGGAATATGCCTGTCATCCCAACTTAGTGAATACAGCACTAAATGAGACGGGATTCGACGAATGCTGTATCCACTAATCGGTATTGCGCCCTGCCGAATTGCCAGGAATATAGCATGCCGCATATAAAAGACTAACGACTCACGTTTTCCCAATCTGCCTAGCCTTTTCCCAACTATACTGGACTTGGCTTCCAGTCGAATCGGATGCATAATCTGAGTACCTGTACTTTACATGGGAGCAACTAGCCTTCACAACCCAGTAAATGACTGGCGTACTATTATGACTCGGTGCCCCAGAGACTTTTTGGAAGTGCTCATCTGACGGTAACCACCTCGGAGAGATGCGACCTTTGTCGCGAGCAGCTGATACCCTCTGGTCATTCATTCGGGCCATCGTAGTCTTCTGCCCGAGCACGCAAGATCGGAACCTTCCGAGATCCGTCAGATGGTTCCGATCTTGAATGTGTTTGTGCGGCACGTCTCTCCGCAAACCATGACTCAACCTACTATCCATATGAGCCACACTCCTGTACGCGAGGATCTAATAACTGCGTCAGTGAACGGGATTGCCGCGGCTGAATACAGGGCCAGGTACTTTCGTTTCAGGCAGGTGTCCCGTATGGTGTCGGCCGGTGCCGTATGGTGCCGTCAAAGAATAATACCATCCCATCATATCCCGTGGGTGTCGTAAGAGGCGACTAAGGGACTTGCCAGAGAATGGGCAGCAGCGTTCTCTGTAAAACTCAACACCATACACTGCGATCGCCAACCCGCCTGCCAAGCGTGGCGATTATGGCAATCCCCCCACAATGACAAGCACAACCAAAAAATGGCCCCTAGTGCCCGGCAGCCCGTCTACCCTTGACTCCGGTAGCGGTCAACGTCACGGCGAGGCATGGGGTGCGAAGAATCCCCGGAGTGGACCCGGCTACCATAATGAACACCGACGACTGTACCTGGCAAGACTGAACACGAGAACACTCCGGACCGACGAGAAGATCAACGAACTTGAGGAGGAATTGAGTAGATTGCGATGGAGTATTGTAGGATTGTCTGAAGTCCAAAGAGAGGGGAAGACACGATAATTCTCAAATCCGGCAATCTGCTCCATTTCCGGGAGGGTGATCAGAAGTCCCGGGGTGGTGTCGGGTTCATCGTTCACAGGTCCCTTGTGTCCAATGTGGTGAGCAACGAGAGTGTGTCGACCAGGGTGGCATACTTGATACTTAGAATATCGTCAAGATATTCGTTGAAGGTCGTACAGGTTTACGCCCCAACACACCCCGACGACGAAATAAAGACCATGTATGAGGATATATCCAGAGCCATACATGGTCATAAAACTCACTTCACCGTGGTCATGGGGACTTCAACGCGAAACTGGGCAAACGAGACGGTGACGAGGTGCGAGTGCGGCAATTTGGATTTGGACGTCGGAACCACCGGGGACACTTACTGGCTAGTGTTATGGAGAAGAAGGGCCTCTATATGATGAACTCCTTCAGAAAGCGTGAGCACAGGAAGTGGACCTGGCAGAGCCCAGACGGTGTAACTAAATATGAGATTGACTTCAACATGTCGACGAAGAAGCAAATATTCAATGATGTCTCTGTGATTAACGCGATGAAAACCGGAAGTGATCACCGCATGGTAAGAGGTACATTGAATCTAAATATCAAGCTAGAAAGGTCTCGACTGATGAGGTCTACGCTCCGTCCAGCACAGATCCAGATCCAAAACTCCGAAGAGCTTTCAGCTCGAACTTCAGAACCGTTTCGAGTGCCTAGGGAGCTCCGTGGACGATTGCAACGATGGGTTCGTGGAAACTGTCCATACGGTCGGGTCTAAGTTTTTCAAGACTCGCTGTACAGATAGGAACAAGGGGGTCTCTGATCCTACTTTGAAGCTCATGAAGGAGAGGCGGGAGATGATTCTGCAGTCTTCAGAAGAAGCGTGCAGATACCGGTAGCTCAATAGACGGATCTCCAAGTCCTTGAAAAGAGACCTCCGCCGCTTTAATACTGAAAAGATTAAAGACGCGATAGAGCGGAATAAGGGCTCCAGGGTCTTTGCTAGAGATCTGTCTATTGGGCAGAGCCAGCTCACGAAACTGAAGACCGCTGATGGCAGAACCATATCTACCAAATCGGAGCTTAACGACCCAAGCGCTAACGACCCAAGAGCTAGATTGACCCGGCACTATACCGAGGACATCCCGGACGTCAGCCTGTAATACGGACAATACGGAGACCTTAAAATGTAAACTAAATATATTAATAGCTGCATGTGAAAGCTGGTTTTCTATGAATAATCTTAAATTAAATGTAAGTAAGACAAAATGCATGATATTTAGATCTACAGTTGGAAATAAATCTTTAGTAAACGTAGAATCCTTAGGCAGAAAAATTTGTATAGTAGAAAGTGTTTTGGAGATGAATGAAAATCTTCTTCGATAGCAATAAGGCGTATAATCAAAAATATTACAGTTCTTTGACAAGAGTAATGCGTTTGTCGTCTGCGTGTTTGTCGAGCGATTCGATAAGTGACCGAGGCGCCGCGCGCGGAGGAATTCGGAACCACACCCGTGACGTCTCGTAGTAGTGGTGAGCTCGTTCATGACGATGATGCGTAGACATGCCGCCCGCCTTGGAGTGACAGCCTCCAACGAACGAGAAGCAGAAGAATGTAGAAGTTAGGGTTCTTCCTCCTTTAGCAGCGGACATAATCTGGGGTACGATCTTCGTATCACTCCGTTAGCGGTTTTGATGTCAGCTACACGTGCCAGTCCATCCTTCCCAGGTGAAGTGCTTGTGACTCGTCCAAGGCGCCATTTTAAGGGTGGCAGGTTGTCTTCTTTGATGAGCACCAAGGTATTGGGTGCTATTGTGTCGGTGTTGGACTGCCATTTGCTCCTTGTCTGCAGCTCCGAAACGTACTCCTGCGACCAGCGTTTCCAGAAGTTCTGCCTCATCTGTTCGATGCGCTCGTAGCGGACCAAGCGTGACGTGTTTGCAGCTGTGAGATCTTCGTAGGTAGGTGCAACGAGCGGCCGGCCAATCAGGAAATGGGCTGGTGTAAGAGGGAGTAGGTCGTTTGGATCTGAAGACATGGGATACATAGGTCTGGAGTTTAGGAGGGCTTCTATTTGTGTTAATAAGGTCGAGAATTCCTCATACGTGAAGTTTACGTTTCCTACACGCCGGAGATGATATTTAAAAGATTTCACCCCTGCCTCCCACAAACCCCCAAAATGTGGTGAGTACGGAGGAATAAAGTTAAACTTAATGTTTTCGCTTGCAGCGAAATTTAAAATATCGTTTTCACTAGCATTAAAAAAATGAGAGAATTCCTTTAGTGCGCCTACAAATGTTTTCCCGTTATCGGAAAATATCTGTGCGGGTTTTCCACGACGAGATAAAAACCTTCTCAAAGCCAATAAGTATGCTTCCGAACTTAAACTTGTGACTAGTTCTAAGTGTATCGCACGAGTAGCAAAACATATAAATAGGCAAACATAACATTTTTCTAGTTTTGAACCCCTTCCTCTGCGATTCAATATGAAGAAAGGTCCAGCATAATCTACACCACAGCGCAAAAAAGGATACCCCGGTTCCAATCTTTCGGGTGGCAAGTTACCCATTTTTACTGACAGTGCCTTCCCTTTCTGGCGAGTACATGTAACGCACTTATGTACTGTTTGCTTGGCTAAATCACGACCCTTGAGTGGCCACCAACTTTCTCTGATAGTAGCCAAGAGCAATTGTTGACCAGCATGGAGTAGACGTTTGTGTTCAAGTTTAAAAAGAAGTCGCGTGAAAGTATGTTTCGAACATAATAATATGGGATGTTTTTTATTATAAGAAATGGTGTGTGAATTTACTAGTCTGCCTCCCACTCTTATGACGCAATCAGAATCTAGGAACACATCAAGACTAGATATGTTTCTCATTGACTTGACAGGTAAGTTTTTTATTAATGCAGTAAAGATGTCTGGAAATGATGTTTGTTGTGCTAAGCGTACTAGAAATAAAGTTGATTTATTTAACTCATCAGTCGTAAGCGGACCAGTGCTACGTTCTGTTTTGACCTTGGTTCGTGCATTATGAATGAATCGTAACAAGTAAGCGGCTGCACGTCTCATGCGATTAAAATTTGAAAAACGTTCAAAGTTGAAAATGCTAGTAAAAGTTGATTGTGTAAATAAAGAAGTAACTGTTGATTTCATTTCTGGTAAATCGTGTAATTCAATCGATTCATTGTGATTATCATGTCTAATTTTGGTGTTAATTTCAGTTAAAAATGCTGGCCCGTGCCACCAAACATCTGAATTTTGAAGCGCGTCGAGCGAAAGCCCGCGAGATAAAAGATCAGCAGGGTTATTTTTACCAGCAACATGTAACCACGGCAACTCACCAGTCAATTCATTTATTTGCACTACTCTGTTCTGGACAAATGATTTTAACAGGTTAGGTGAAATTTTAATCCAATTTATGACAATCATGGAGTCAGACCAAAAGTATATGTTATCAAAATTTAATCTCCATGACTGAATTATTTTTTGATATAACTTAGCACCAACTAAAGCTCCGCACAGCTCAAGTCGCGGTATTGTTACAGGTTTAATTGGTGCGACTTTGGTCTTAGCACAAAGTAACCTAACAGTGACAGGTGAGTCGTCGTTGTATGTACTTATGAATGCACATGCACCGAATGCATCCTTTGATGCATCCGTAAAAATATGTAAATCTGTGTATTTTGTATTTACTTGTCTGACATGACGAGGAATTTTTATGTTTTGTAAGTGTTGAAGCGTGTCAATAAAGTTTTTCCACATAAACAAAATATCGCTAGGTACTGGATCGTCCCAACTCAACTTACAAAGCCAAAGGTTTTGTAAAAGTATTTTTGCAATTATAATTGAGGGTGATAACAAGCCTAATGGCTCGTACACCTGTGAGACAACGGACAAGATAACGCGCTTAGTCACATGAGTGTCGATTTGATCAATCTTTGTAGTAAAATATAATAAGTCTAAATTATTCAACCAACCAAGACCGAGAGTTTTAGTTAAACAATCATCGCCTAAAGTTAATTCCTTATGTTGATCTGTTGTAGAAGGCTCCGAATTAAACAACCATTTACGTAAATGGAAGCAACCAGATTTTAAAACGTCATTTACTTTGGTACAAATATCTAATAAACATTGTTTATCATCATGACCAGTAATTAAGTCATCCACAAACAGATCTTCATCTATTACTTGCTTTATGACGTCATCCTTACACTCAGATGCCAGCTGTTTGATGCACCGAATACTTAGATAAGGAGCGGACGCGGTACCATATGTTACTGTATTAAGCTGGTACACACTGAGTTCGTCCGATTTATTTTCACGCCAAAGAATTAACTGAAGATTTCTTTGATCTGCTTGAATATTAATTTGTCGATACATTTTTTCGACGTCAGCGCATGCAACAAATCTAAACTGTCGAAAGCGTAACAAAATTGAAAAAACGTCATTATGTAAACTAGGGCCAATATACTGAATATCGTTAAGTGATCTGCCCGATGATGATTTTGCACTTCCATCAAAAACCACCCTAAGTTTGGTAGTACTACTATGAACTCTTAAAATACCATGATGTGGCAAAAAATAATTTGATGATGGATAGTGATTGACTCGACTCATGTGTCCTAAACTCAAATATTCATTCATGAAGTCGCAATATAATTTTTTATATTCAGGTGTAGATTTATCTAATTTACGTTCAAGTGCGTGAAAGCGATTTAGCGCGAGTGTATACGTATCTCCCAGTGTGTCGCTGGACTCGGCTAATGGAATGCGCACAAAAAACCGACCCGTGTTATCGCGATAAGTAGTTTGCATAAACAGGTTTTCACATAAAGTCTCGTCCTTAGTTAATTTATTTTGCGGAGTGATTTCTTCTAACTCCCAGAATTTTCTAAGTTGAGCGTCTAATGATTGTGAATAGTTGCATTGAACTCGATTGTTGCGTGATGTTTTATTATTCAACATTGAGCCAGATATTACCCATCCCAGCTTAGTATTCTGCAGATATGGACCACTACTTAGGCGAATTAATCCGTCATTTAAGAGTTCCCAGAATTTATCTGCCCCAATTAATAATTCGATTTCTGATGGCGAATAAAATTCGGGATCTGCTAACTGTACATGATCAGGGATATTTATGTGTGATGTTGTACCTAAAGATGGCAACTGAGCTGTTATTTGATGTAAAACTAAACAATTAAAGCGTGTACTATATTGTGAAGTTCTAGACCTCAAATTAACTTCGCACGATTGTGTGGAATTAGTCACCGAGTTACCTACTCCGGAGACTTGCACAGTGGACTGTATTAATTTAAGATTAAGTCGTTTGCATAAAGATTCTGCAATAAAGCAATGCTGACTACCGTTATCTAATAAAGCGCGGGTAGTGTGATAAATATTGTTTTTATCTGCAACCTCAACTAATGCTGTAGACAGCAGTACAGTCTCTAATAATGAATGAGTAGTACTTTGATGTGTTGTATGAGATGCAGAATGTAATGTGGTAGTATTTGAAGACTTACCACTAGTTGTATCCTGCGACGATGCCTGTAAATTAAGCGCAGCTGGCGATGTGGATACACTCGCACTATCGTCACATTTATCATGAATTAAATTGTTGTGTTTTTTGTTGCATTGCTTACAAGGACCGAACCAACATTCATCTACCGAATGATTAGCGCGTAAACAATTACAACATAACTTCTTTTCATTAATGAATTTAATTTTATCGTTAACAGATAACTTTAAGAATGAATCGCACGAATAAAGAGATGGTTAGCTTGACACATAGCGCAAATACGAGAACGTTTATGATGTTTATTATTAGATGGTTTGTTTTGTGTTGATGTATAACTATGTGATTTGTTTGGTTGTTGTGAATGTGATGGTTTCTTTGCGTTATTGTCTGTGGAAGATTTACTATGTGCTAAATAAATAGTTTCTAGTACGTCAGCCCTATTTTTAAGAAAAGTAATCAAATAATCGAGAGATGTACGTGAATTTGACTGATTATGACTATTTATAATTGAACTTTTATGAGTTTCCCATTCTCTTTCGGTAACTGAATCAAGTTTAGATGTAATTAAATAAATAATCAACGTGTCCCAAGACTCGGTCGGTTCGCCGAGGTTTTTGAGTGAACGTAGATTTTTGAGAACGGTATCTATAAGTTTACGAATTTGATTGGGTGATTCCTTATTAAGTGACGTAATAGAAAATAAAGCTTTAACATGGTTTTGCACAAGTAAACGGTTATTATTGAATCTGTTTTCCAATAACTCCCATGCTATGTTGTAATTCTCGAAGGAGAATTCTAATGACTTAATAACCGATAATGCACTGCCAGTAAGAGAAGACCGTAAATAATGGAATTTTTGCACATTATCTATTTCTTTAGAGTGATGGATGAGAGATAGGTAAGTATCGCGGTACTCCAACCAATGATCATAAGAGCCATCAAAGGAAGGAAGTGAAATTGTAGGTAATTGAATTTTACTAGTAATTTTAGAACAATTTTGAGCATTATCTACGTTAATAATACACTTAGCTTTAGTCACATAAGCATAATAGTTCGTTTCAAAAGATTCCCTTTCAGATAATTCCTTTTCTATTTGACTATCGGGTATTCTTAAGTCTATTTCGTCCTGAATTTCTGAAAACTGCTGTAACAATAAATCTGCCTTTTGTAAACGCGTTTGTAATTCTGTTTTTATGATTTCAGTAATAGGCATTATTTCTACAGAGTCTACATACTTCATGAATAGTCGAAATTTACCGCGAACAACACCTCTTCTTTTATTTAAATCACGAAATATATCCTCACCACTGCTACGACTTTCTTTTGATGGAGTTTTAGTCATTTTGGAGTTTGTGGAAGACAGTGGAAAACAGTTATTTTAAAGATTAGCAAAAGATTATTTTTTTACTTTTAAGTAGAGGGTAGCGATAAAACGAAAACCTTTGCGCGTTTTTAGCTATTTAACGGGAATAAAACACTTAATTTTCACACTATATCAACACAAATGAAGCACTGAATAAAGAAAAAAGGGATAAGGATAAAGAATGATGATTGACCTGACCGTTTTATGCTGGTCCCGTGGATGACTTCGCTGATGGCCTCGTGCGTCCGATTTATGCTGGTCGCAACGATTTCTTCTGCGGCATCCGGCGTTGAAGGTCCAAACTATGTTTTGGAGATGAATGAAAATCTTCTTCGATAGCAATAAGGCGTATAATCAAAAATATTACAGTTCTTTGACAAGAGTAATGCGTTTGTCGTCTGCGTGTTTGTCGAGCGATTCGATAAGTGACCGAGGCGCCGCGCGCGGAGGAATTCGGAACCACACCCGTGACGTCTCGTAGTAGTGGTGAGCTCGTTCATGACGATGATGCGTAGACAGAAAGTTTAAAATTTTTGGGGGTACAAATTGATTCTTTGCTTAATTGGAAGCCAGAACTAGATTCAATTACGAATACAATAAGTAGTGCGTGTTATGCTATCAGATCTCTTAGGGATGTTTTGTCTATTGCCCAACTTCGTACCATCTATTTTGCTCTAGTTGAATCCAAACTTAGATATAGCATTAAATTTTGGGGAAACAGCTATAAATATAATATTAAGGCAGCCTTTACTATGCAAAAGCGAGCCTTAAGAACCATGCTTCGTTTAAACCAGATAGAATCATGTAAGGAGTGTTTTATTAAACTTAGAATTTTAACGGTCTCATGTCTTTATATTTTAGTTCTACTTACTCATTTAAACAAAAATTTAAACCAGTTTGAAACAGACGAAGAAAGAAAAAATAGACTAGATACTCGCAGAAAAATCTTCCTACTATTCTGCAGGCAAAGCTAAATGTTGTCAAACACTCGTCACGCGTGCAGTCTGTCAATCTGTTTAACAGATTACCACCAGGATTAAAGAATATTCAGAATGTGAACTTGTTTAAAAATAAACTCAGGGCTTTGTTAGTCAATAAAGGCTATTACAGCATTGACGAATTTTGTATTGACAAAAATCTTAAAAATAGTATTGACGTAAAATTGAATTGAATGTTTGCCCATTGCTCGTTGACTTTGTTTGTATTGTTTCTTTTTGTATACCTACCGTGTAAATATTTCGACACAAATGTTTTTTTGTTTATGAAATAAATAACTTGAACTTGAACTTGTATGAGATTAGGATGGCTCTGAAGCAGCTTAAAAATAACAGGGCGTCGGGTGAGGACGGAATTACGGCCGAACTCCTGAAGGCGGGTGGAAGACCGGTCCTTAAGGCCCTTCAGGAACTAATCAATTCCGTCATACTTGAAGGGAAAACGCCACAGGCTTAGAGTAGAGGTGTGGTGGTACTCTTCTTTAAGAAGGGCGACAATGCCCTGCTTAAGAACTATAGGCCCATCTCACTTCTAAGCCATGTCTACAAGCTGTTTTCCAGAGTCATCACGAACCGTCTCACACGCAGGTTTGACGACTTCCAACCTCCCGAACAAGCTGGATTCCGAAAAGGCTTCAGCACCGTAGACCACATACATCCGCTCCGTCAGGTTATACAGAAGACCGGAAAGTATAATCTGCCCCTCTGCTTAGTGTTTGTGGACTACAAGAAAGCCTTTGATTCGATCGAGACTTGCGTTGTGCTGCAGTCTCTTTAACGGTGCCAGATCGACTATCGGTACATCGAGGTGCTGAAAGGTTTGTACAAAAACGCCACCACGTCAGTCCGACTTCAGGATCAGACCTCGAAACCTATCCTCCTGCAGCGGGGTGTGAGACAGGGAGACGTCATTTCTCCGAAACTGTTCACAGTCGCAATGGAGGATGTCTTCAAGGTTTTGGACTAGAGAAGGCTAGGCATTAATAATGTCAATGGCGAGTACATCAGTCACCTACGATTTACCGACGACATAGTCGTCATGGCTGATACTACGGAGGACCTCAGTACAATCCTCGATGACCTCAGTAGAGTTACCGAAAGGGTGGGTCTCAAAATGAACATGGACAAAACCAAGATCATGGCACCTACTCTCGAAGTTGTAGACGAGTACGTCTACCTAGGACAAACAGTCCAGTTAGGTAGGGCCAACTTCGAGAAAGAGGTCAACCGTCGAATCTGACTCGGCTGGGCGGCGTTCGGGAAGTTGCGCGGTATCTTCTCGTCCCACATACCATAGTGTCTCAAGACGAAAGTCTATGATCAGTGCGTGTTGCCAGTGATGACATACGGAACTGAAACGTGGTCGCTTACAATGGGCCTCATCAGAAGGCTCAAAGTCACTCAAAGGGCAATGGAGAGGGCAATGCTTGGAGTTTCCTTGCGTGATCGAATCAGGAATGATGATATCCGCAAGAGAACCAAGGTTACCGAAATAGCTCGAAGGAACGCCAAACTAAAGTGGCAGTGGGCAGGGCACATTGCTCGCAGAACAGATGGTCGATGGAGCCGAAAAGTTCTGGAGTGGCGACCGCGTACCGGAAGACGTAACGTTGGAAGACCTCCCGCAAGGTGGACCGATGACCTGGTGAAGGTCGTAGCCGATGGATGCGAGACGCACAGGACCGGTCGTTGTGGCGACGCTTGGGGGAGGCCTATGTCCAGCAGTGGACGTCTTTCGGCTGATATGATGATGATGATGATGTCTCCCGGTTACAAAACCAGAAACGTCTTTCATTCGTATGTTTCCCACGCCTTTGCTCATATCGTCGTCCATTCATACTCAATCCTCATGTCATGTTTCTCATCGCTCCTGATAGAAAGCCCATACCACAACAACCGAGTTCCAAATAAACCTAGGCAGTTTCTCTCTCAATTCTGCGTTTATTAGTTACCACCAATAAAAAGTAATAAAAAAGCGGCCAAGTGCGAGTCGGACTCGCTCACCGAGAGTTCCGTACAAATTTGTAGGTACCTACATAGTACTTTAAATTAAGGCTATATTTTTTTATGATTTAATTACAAATGTATAGTTTTCAGACTTTTTCCTATATATGTAGTGTAAGACGGTATTAATTGCCAAATTTCATAGTTCTAAGTCACCGGGAAATACCCTATACATTTTGGTTCCCTTGAGTGTCGAAATATACATTTATTATAAACGTAGCGGCATACACGGCCGTATTTTTTTTTTCACGTTAACTTAGAACTTTTATTTTTTTCACAGCTTCAAGGGACCGTAGACCTGAGTATATGGTTTTAATTTCAACTCGATAAATCCACGCGTTCCCGAGGTTAAGTTCAGACGGAACGGATAACAAAGTGATAACAAAATTATAAGGTTTCCGTTTTTTCTTTTTGAGGTACGGAACCCTAAAAATATCATGCTATGAGGAGCTCGTGGCTAAATAATAACCCTAGGTAAGTCTGTGAATGGGTGACCATCTTAAAACATCGAGATTCTTCCATGCCTCGGAAAGAACTTTAAGCCGTTGGTCCCGGCTGTCATTTGACGATCTTTGGCAGTCGTTACGGATTGTCAGAAGGTAGAAAAATCTGACACAGTACCGCCAAGGAGTACCGTGTTACCTAGTTAATGGGTTGTGGAGGTCTGGTAGGCAGCCGCTCCACGTAAAATACTGATATTCAGCTGAATCTGGTATAACTGGAAGCCGACTCCATTCTATATTGGGCTATTGGTACAGGCCTAGCCCGTTCCAAACTATTTGGGAACAGGCTAGGCAGATGATGAAAAATATCTATACATACAGGAAGTTTCTTCTCGGTGGAACCGACGACTCTTTCTTGGTAGTCCCTGTAGTCTTCAGCGACGGCGCCCGGCACGGACGCCACGCATAGTATGTGCTTGTCCGTCACCGGAAACGATTCTATCACCTCGGCAGGATTGTTCGCGTCGATAATCTGGAATTAATTCGAAACATTTTTATTTTGAAACACATTGGTATGCCTTGACTCTTTCAAACTTGCTCCCGTCCGTTGCGGAAAAGATGGTCGAAAGCTGTATGAAATGGTTGGTTCTTATGATGAGACGGGACGAAGAACACTGTTAGAAAAGCTTTGTCTTACCCAGAGAAGAAAAAAGCCGGTCAAGTGCGAGTCGGACTCCCACACGAAGGGTTCCATACCATAAACCTTATTTTTTATTATTTGCGTCAATAGAAACACACAATTCGTGAAAATTGCAAGTCTCTACCTCTTACGGTTCTTGAGATATAGCCCGCTGACGGACAGATGGACGGACGGACAGCGGAGGCTTAGTAACAGGGTTCCGTTGGTTACCCTTTGGGTACGGAACCCTAAAAAGGGCAGAAGAAGACCGCTGGCCACTTGGTGGACAACCGGTACCAAAGCTTTATAACTAAATAGCTGTGCCCCTTCCGTGTTTGTCTGGCGCCTACGCACAAAGAAGGCCGACTCAAGGCAAGCCAAAGGCAAGGAAGACAGACCTACCGAATGTATAAAAAAAAACATAAAACTCGGTTAAGCCGTTGCGGAAGAGTTCTATAACAAACACCGTGACACGAGATTTTTTTATAGTAGAAGACTAGCTGACCCGGCAACGTTGTTTTGCCATATAAAAAAAATTGCCTACGACCTACTCTCAGACCTCCTACCCAATATACACAAAAAATTTCAGAAAAGTCGGTTAATCCGTTGTGGAGGAGTTCTATAACAAACACCGTGACACGAGATTTTTATATATTAGATTAGATATAGGAAAACGAACCAGAGAACTGATTAATACAGCCAGAGTAACAAATAAAATAAAAATATCAAATACTTACCATAACGATTCCCTTATTTTGGTTGCTTGAACATATCCAGACGAGAGACGATAAGTTTTTTTCAGTGTATTCCACGCTTTGAGTGGACTGCAGCTGTTGGTTTATTTGTTCCACTTCTGGAGAGTGCACCGACTGGGCCTTGCTCATCTCGTACGCTGGGAAGAAAAGTATTTATTAGTTCCACATCTATTGGGTGATTTACACCAACATATTAGGGGTGTCGCTCACACTTAAGTGTCGAAGCGCGGGCAGTATTTTGACTTAAGAAAGAGGGAGATTGCATGTGCATGATTTTTCATGTGCGGCTGTAGGGCGTTCCTCTATAGGACACCTGAATACCAAGTAGCATTTTCGGGGAATATCGAGTTAATGTCACACAGGAGAACAAACTTAAGAGCCAACACTCATCAAACTAGTACGAGGTCGCCCGCGTTTTATGGTCATGGTCTACGAAGTGCCAAATTCTGTTAAAATCCGTTCAGGCATTGAGGTTTGATTTATTTGCAAAGCTGCAGACTTTCACATCTATACTAATATTATAAAGATGAAGAGTTTGATTGATTGTTTGTTTAGTTGCACGCGCTAATAACTCAAAAACTTTTAGTGTTTGATAGCCCATTTGTCGAGGAATGCTATAGGCTATATAACATTGCTGGCCTGTCGGTTTTCTATCGGTTGCATTTTGGGATGTGTGCGACGGAATTGCATGATTTATTAATTCCGCCAAGCCCGTTCCATCATCGGACCATAAGACGAACGGCGATGCGCCACCGGTACATGGTGGACATCCCACCGACACGCACTAAACGTTTTGGGAACACATTCATAGTGCGTACAGCTAAGGAGTGGAATTCCCTGCCAGTCTGTGTTTCCAGATAGCTACAACCTGGGAGTCTTTAAGACAAGAGTGAATAGGTTGCTTCTAGGCAAACGTGCTCCATGTTCGACCGCATCATCGCTTACCATCATCTAGTTTAGTAGTAGCATTATATTTGTAGGAATTAGGATGTATCATATAAAATATTTACCCAAAGACATTGTGTTCTCAAGAGCCTTGTCTTCCGGATTGGCATAGAAGACGCTTTCTCCAACCATGCACCCGCCATCTGGGGTGCGACCTCCGTTCAGATTGACGGCGGCAGCGCATAGCAGCGTCATACGAGGCTCGTTCTCAGCTATAGGTCTGAAAATTTTGTAACAAAATCTCAATGACAGGCGCGTTTTCTAGTATACTAAGAGAGTAGTCTGGTAATGCTACGGCCACACTACCGTGATATAGCAATAATTTTTGCCATAATTGAAGAAAAAACATGTGTAGCCACGATTTATGGCCATAATTTTAAAATGGCAATCAATATGGCATATGACAGTAGGCAATAGCTCGGGTGGTGGTTTTTTTCGCATATCAAGGACGATTATTTTTGTGTGAAGTGCCCACCCTACAGTTTGTTTAGTGTGCGACATGAACTCAACGGAAACGCACTTGCCGACCGACATGGAGTGGTTAATGAAAGGGTGCTCAAGTATTTGGAAGCATTCTAAACGGAACTAAATTTATGGAATACCAGACAGAACAATCATAAAAAATTACCATATCTATGCTTAGTTCATTGTCATATCTACGTCAACTGAAGTTGTAACCACACCATTTCACGCGGTAATTTATCTACATTATCTACACTAATATTATAAAGAGGAAAGATTTGTTTGTTTGTTTGTTTGAAATGAATAGGCTCCGAAAGTACTGGACCGATTTGAAAAATTCTTTCAGCAATGGATAGCTACATTATCAGGGAGTAACATAGGCTATATTTTATCCCCGTACTCCCACGGGAACGGGAACTACGCGGGTGAAACCGCGTAACGTCCACTAGTGTATGTATAAATTGAGGAGCCTCTTCACTTTCAACGTCATAATTATTGCGGTAAACGGGCGGTATACCGTAAGGTAGTGTGGCCGTAGCTTGAGAGGATACTCATTTATTAAGTAAACACTAATTGATATAGCACTCTGTGCTAACAAATGTAGCAATTTTGTAGTCAACCAATCAATTCGCCTAGCCTTTACCCAAGGGCGGCTTACTGTATACCCGGATACAGCTGAGTGGGTATAGCCAGTATTCTGCATAGAGCAATTACGTATCTGTAGTAAACTTTGTAGTCTACCATTGTCTATACTAATCTATATACTTAATATTTAAAGCTGAAGAGTTTGTTTGTTTGCTTGAACGCGCTAATCTCAGGAACTCCTGGTCCGATTTGAAAAATTCTTTCAGTGTTAGATAGCCCATATATCGAAGACTATATGCTATATATCAGCACGCTAAGACTAACAGGAGCGGAGCAAACGAAATTGCGCGGGTCAACTAGTTCAAAACAATGTAGGTAATTTGATTGAAGAAATTGATGTTTCCTCAAAGATTTTTTTATTAACTAATTGCCCAGGCCAATTTAAAATGAAGCCTCATTAACACGATGAGTGACAACATACAACTGCGAAATATCCCTATAAGTTTCGCATGGACATTCTTGCCTCGGTCGGTGATAAACTTTCTTCGTGAGCTATTAACGTACAGAGTATCCACTTACCTGCAGAACACTGGTACGGGAACAGGGACCCCTCCCGATGACAGCGACGTACACGAGCTGGGACCCTTGGGGCCCTGGCCGGTCTTACTGGGCAGGCTCCAGCCGTACGCCTGCGTGCGCCCGTCCTCCTTGCGAACGTGAGCCCGCACCTACACGCACACACGCACATGTGTACGATATCAACCCAACGACAACGACATCACCCAAACATATTCCATGGTAAAGCAGGTAAAACAAACACAAATATAAACGTACATATTTAATTAGCGATTTAAAAAAATGTAACTATAAATACGTAAAAACACTATACACATGCCTATAACTAATATCACTTAAAGTCACTAGCACTGTTCAATAACTTGAAATACGTGCCGTCATTGATTCAGCTGAAAACAAAAGAAAGGAAAGGAAATTAGGTACAGGGAGAGGAAGAAATGAAAATAAAACACAAACAGAACACACTGGGTACACAGATGGCACACACGAGACAGCACACAACATGATAGTATGTCGAAGATGTACAAACGTGTGAACTGAGAAGCGTCTCTGCAGGTCTGGGACAGGGTTGCGGATTGCAGAAGCTTTGGTGAGAAGCTGCAGCCTACGCGGGTAAATGCTCTACTGTGGTGGTGGTAACGTGATAGTGACATATATGGAATCATTTTTTAGAACTACTATGCAGTAGTAAGAAAAGTAGAATGTTTGAATAATTTCACTTTTGATGAAAATTTTGGTTCAATAACATTTCATGCACTTCAGAGGTTTTTTATTATGATTTAAAGAAAATATGTATGCGTAGCAAAATCATCCAAAACCAAGCTGCATAAGAGTATGCATAGTTGTGTAAACGTGATGCAGTGGAGTGATTTTCGCAATATCTATATTAGATACTATTTACGAAGATACAATAATAATAAAAAATATTCGGGTCGACTTAAGAATCTCCACTCTTTTTACGTGGATTAAACACAAACGAAATAACGATTCCTATTTCTGAAGACACATTTACAAAATTTAAAAGTTTGAACAATAATCTGGGTTCTTAAAATAAACTACAAACATGTAGGATTTCGTCGGAATGAAAGAAACGTGGTGGCATATGTATAGCGAATACGTAGTTATATTTATAGTGCAAATAAACTATTTATACTTATATTAAACATATTATAAAACAAAAATGTGAAGCGAAGGGAATGTGTATATAAAGGAAGAAATATACAAGGAACGACTTAAAGCTAGAGAAACAAACATTTCCAGCCCAATAAGAATGAAAGTAGAAAATCGGCGCAAGATACAGAAGGTAAATAAAGATCTCAATACTTAGGCCCATATAAATAAAACAATAATAAACAGCACAGAAGCAGTAACGATGAGCATGATTTCCGATAATAATAATTATTGCGCAAGTAGAACTCCGTATTTTGTTTCTTTGTCGGTAAATCTCGTTACTGCACCAATTTCTTTACCAAAACTTTGAAAACATATTTCCTGATTTATAATAAAAACGTGCGAGTTGTTTTTTATTTATACGGGCCAATGCATCTTTAGGACCCTTTTACACGACGGTGATCAATACCATATATCGACTCTTTACAAGAACAACGTGACATCTCATAAAAACGTTTTTTTTTAATGATTTGTTATTCAAAACCGCAAAAAAGTAAATTTATCTTTTAAAATAATCAAAAAATACGTTTTTATGAGATGTCACGTTGTTCTTGTAAAAAGGCGATATATTTCCATAAAAATAGAATTGGAATTTTTTCGATGAACGTAATTAAAACAAAATGATGCATGAAACTGCAATGTGGTACTCAAAGTATACAGTAAAATATCGCAGTGACCATCATCGTATAAAAGGGCATCAAGCGCATAACACTAGGCAATCAAAGGACTGCCAATTAGCCTTTGCCATCCAGACCTCATTATGGACCGTCGAATAGAATTTTCTCTCTATAACTGCAACCGAACACGAGGAAGTTCAACAAAAAATGTTAACCACTATTGTGATTCTCGCCCACATTATGTTCGGTTGCAGTTACAACTTATTAGTCAATATTCTGCCTTTTGCTGCCTTCCCGACAGAGATGTGCTTATCTACATAAATAACGATAAATGATGATATCAATGAAGGGAACGTGCACGGCGAAGACTGTGCCATCTAGCATTGCAAATACAGAACTTATTTTTTATAAATACTTGTCACTGACACTTCTGTTCACCTTTAGCTCATGCACGCTCCCTATCGTTACATTATGATAACGTAGTTTGGGTTAGCTGTGGTTCAACGAAGTACAGCTAAGAAAAGCATCTCACACGCGCCGCTAATACCAGTTAGCTGTGGTCTTAATATACACATTGTCTCATAGCTTGGTTTCCCCACTTAGCACATCTCAAGTGGAATGGCAGCCTTAAGATAAATACACACATATCAAGGCCGTGACCGGTACGAGGAAGGACCGTGGTTCGTAAGAAACTCAAAAAAATATCGGTGTGTACATTTTATATGAACTCGTTCACACACGTTCGTGTCCGTGTCTGACCACGCTGCGACGGACCACGGTCCATCCACATCCCGGGCATGGCCCGGATATGTGTGAATCACCTTTACAGTGAAGACGGTCACCAAAAAGTTTCATCATACCTGGCGGAACTGCTCGCTTCTCTCATGACGCCTATTGTGGTGATGGTCGGTCAGCTGGGTCTCGAAGAAGTCGGCCTGTGTCCTGGAGTGGCGCAGGGCGGGCTGGGGAGCGGCGACCGCGCGGAGGTGCGGCGTCGATAGCGGTCGTTGTGGACGCTCGCTGGTACTGCAATGAAGTATGAGGTGTCGTTCAAATATACGCCTTCGGCTTTTGGTGTAGATTTGGAGGTAAGAGTACAGTTATCTAAAGATGTGATTGTTTAAGAGATAGGTTCATGTTTAATACACGCGGACACGTACTTGAAATAAGAGGATGCGAAAAAAAATACATTTTTACTTGATGATAATGATAGTCTTATAATAATGACATAACGAAACTTAAGCTCGTGCAAAAAATAACATTGCTGCTGTGCATGTAAAGTTGCTTTGTTGCTGATTTTACATTTTAATTTGATTCAGTAGCCTTGCCTTGGCCCAGATTTATATTTCAAACAATCGTATGAAAGGATTTTATTGCTTTCGCGCCACCGGAATTTAAAACATAATAATATAAAGTAACATTTTAATCAGTACAAATAAATTCATTCGTCAGAACATTAGATAAGTTGCGGTAGTGTAAATTATTACACAGTAACTGAAGATTGTGCAACAATCCACAACTCTTTGTCATTCATAGAGAAGTTTCGAAAATATCCACATCAAAACAGACCTCTCAGAATTTGACAGATAACGGTACCATCACAATATATTTCAAGCTTTAGGCCCACACGATGAGGAATCAACTTTATCAACTCAACTGTCGAAACAAGCCCGTTGTTATTTTTTACTAGTCACAAGTCTAACTTTAGGAAGTGTCCCGTCAAATCTTTCCAGAACTGAGTTCCCATATAATAGTTAGCAAGCACAAGTAAACAAAAGAAAAACAAACAAAAATTCGCAAAAAAATAATAATTAAAAGATATCGCTGTTGTCATAGCCTTTAAGCCACTGCTAATACAAAACAATCTTCGCTTCAAACATTCCACAACGCCTGAGCAATGTCACAACCCGATACATACATGTATTGTTCAAAAATATTGCTGTTGGCAACTGCACTTTATGCGAGCAAAACATAAAATCATAATTCGCAGGGCTAAGAATAAAAAGCTAATGAATATCGTTCACGAAACGGATGGTTTAGTCCCAAAAATATTGATACAAACTCTAAAATAGGAAATTTAAAAATTCAAATTTATTTGTTTCACATAGGCCTACATGGGCACTTACAAAACATCAGAAGCTAGTTCATGGTTCTATTTGTTAGATTCCTATGGAGAAGAACCGGCAAGAAACTGATCGTTAACTCTTTCAAAAGATTTATGGAAAATCATAAAATCGCGAAAAATCTATATTTTTCTTTCGCCAATCTATGCAGTACGGACAATTATTATTTGCATTTGCGATGGCAATTTCTCTAAATACATAGTATAAAACAAGGTCTCTGTCTGGCTCTGTTTCTCTGCTTAGAGCCTATGCACACGGCGTATTTTTAACGCGCCGACGACGCACGATTTACGAACGCGCGCTCACGTAACTACAGATGACCAAAAAGCAGTACTGTCTGCGTCTGAATTACGTTTAAAGCGTGTTAGCGCGCGTCATCTGTACGTCGTCGGCGCGCCGAAAATACGCCGTGTGAAAAGCCAAACCACGCCACGGGTTTTGATAAAATTTTCACTATAAGGAAGAGTTATAAACGTAGTTTTTTTATAATTTAAATTTTCACCCCTTCGAAGCCGGGGCGAGGCGCTGGTTCGATACACAATAGGCACAGCAAAAGGTAATGAAATATAATTTAAAAAAAAAACGCCAAGCAGCATGAATACCTACTTAATTATGACGAAATGGATACAAAAAGGCATAAAATGAAATGAATTATGAAATGTCTTATTTAATGGTTTCTGAAGTTATTATCTGTCGTTTATCTATCCGTTAACGCTATTTGTCCTAACGCAATTGATCGGTGAAGAACCTCAAAATCCCGGCAATAATTGATATAAGAAAACAAGGTCAGGAACACAATAATAGGCAGACAAAGGCCAAGCAAAATAGTATTAAATCTTAATATTGGTCTATTGTTTGGTCATACTATTTGATTTCCGTAGTCCACGCTTATGCTAAAAAGTACAATGCAGTATTCTCTTAGCACAATAGTAAAAATCACTTTTTACTTGGACCTCCAGCCCTGTGTTCCCTTTGAAGTCACGAGGCTATTACTGTTACATTGTTTGTGGTATTACTAGGTATGCTTTTAGCCTATATTTTTTTCTATCAAAACAGAATTGATTGTTATGATAAACTTGCAATAAGGCACATTGACCTTTCCCTAATATCCCTTCGTAGATACCAGAAAAATAAATTATGAACCGTTTTTCATTACTAGAGAACGTAAAGGATCACGTTAGAAGTTGACACCCGACAGCTTTGTCTTTATTTCTGTTTCTGATACTAAGAAAATCAATAAATTTATGTGGTCCGTGGTGGACCGTCATTGCACATGTATCTGGCGCCTACCTTAATATCGAAGACATCGGTGTACTACACACTATTTCACCCAAACACCAATAATTAAAAAAAAAAATGACCTCTAATTACTTGTTCTGGCATTAATATTTCCATTATTTAAGCTAGATCTAGTTACGTTGTTATTTAATTTGTTTCTCATACACAAAACCCTTATTTTTTTAAACTCTCGCCTATTATCAACCGCCAAGCAGATCCTAAATTCAATTCAATCTGAATCTGCTAAGCCGTTGCTAAACAGCTCAGAGGTTTTATGCATGAGACCCAACATATTTTTTTGTATTTTTCAATATTCTTTTCTTTTTCATATTTGTATGCTTATGCCCGCTAGGGCAAATGCCTGCCAGAGTTGCGGAGAGTGCACAGGGTAAGCTCGCTCCATCGTAGACTTTGTCTCTGTCATCTCTGACCTAGACTAGAGTCAAGAGCAAACCCATCACAAATTAAAAAAAAGGTGTAACACGGATGGGTTTTAGTTAGCAAGAGTTTGACACTCCCTTCTGCTCCGCTGCTGAGCGGGAGGAGTCATTTGATATTTGAAAAAAAAAAAATGTCTTCTCAGCTACAGTAAGCAGTACACCAATGTCTGCGCGTTCGCCAGTATTTACCTGAAGAGGTTACTAAAAAACTTCCATATGCTCTGTTTGTTCTTCTTGTCCATAGTTGAGTCGACGCGGCTGGCGCGGACCATCTCAGTCCAGCGAACTGCGTCTTGCAGCTCCATGAAGCGCTCCTGAAAATATGCAAAAAGCAATTAGTTTTTTAATGTTACAAACAATAGTCCAACAACATCGAATAATAAATCTCTAGACACTAAACCTATATGTAAACCTATGTGTAATATAAAGATCCCAGTGCGAATTTTTGCGCGTTTTTGTTTTCCCCAATCGATCGATCCAATTCGAAAAATTATTTCAACGTATTTAAGGTACAGCATTCCAGATGGCCTATATAGGGGTGAACTTTTCAAGTGTGCCTGGTAAAAGAATTTTCGAAATCGGTTCAGTAGATTCAGACATTACTTCCTACAACCCCACAAACTTTACCTCTTTATAATATTAGTATAGATAAAGAAGCAAACGCTCACCTTATACTGGTTACGCTCCATCAAGACTCGCGCCATCTCGACGCGAGTGAAGCGGCGACGCTGCGCCATGGGCACATCAGCCTCGTCCTCATTGTTGTCGCCTCCGCCCGCGTTCGTGCTCACCGTCTCCTGTCGCATGGCCACGCAAAAACTAAACATCATACTTTTAACAAAAACGGAGGGACACCGGCAATTCAGCCTAATGACCAGTAACATTAAGCGATATATCGTTGGAAAGACTTTTTGTTCTCTACAACTTTTACTATGGCGGCAAACCTCGAATCTCTGTGGGAAAACCACATATCGCGTCATTAGGCTGGGCTCCATAGATTCTTGCCGGTCCTCCTTCATAATCTACATCGTACTTTTTAGTTATAAAAATTCATCATCATCATATCAGCCGAAAGACGTCCACTGCTGGACATAGGCCTCCCCCAAAAGAGGGGGTTTGGCATAATCGCCACGCTTGGCAGGCGGGTTGGCGATCGCAGTTTATGATGTTGATTTTTACAGAGAACGCTGCTACCCATTCTCCGGCGAGTCCCTTAGTCGCCTCTTACGACACCCACGGGAAGTGAAAGGATGGTATTATTCTTTTATCATCCTGGTTTTTATTACATACTAATTACCAGCAGGTTGATAGGCTCTCGATTCTCAATCAGCTTTATGAGCACTTGTTGGACTTAATCTTTTGTTTTTACAGGGTCACTACTAGTTCGACGAGATTGGATATACCAGTACCAGCACTTTTTACACGACTTTGGTAACTAATTCAACGGACTTCAATATCTAGTCACGAATAAAATGACCATTTGCCCCGCTTTGGGTGGGCAGGCCCAGTTTTGTAACATGGACTCTCGTCTATGTGGCGAACAACAGGCGTAAAAAATTTACGCTTGGAAACCCTCATAGTTTTAGAACACTTTGACAAAACACGAAATTGCGGCATTTTTTATACTTAACCTGTTCGCAGTCCTATGCATCACATGATGTGATCTATGCTATTGTTTAAGGCGTATAAAGAACAAGCAGGTGACGCAACCCGCTACAGTTCAGTTTCAGGACAGGCGAGGAAAATATAGGCCACGAGCGCATATCTGCATAGTACGTGCCTGCGCCGCAGTGTACGCAGCTCTTAGGTTCATGCATTACAAAATCTGCTCTGCCCTGCGCTACGTGGACTAACGTCAACTGCGTCTCAGCTTACGCTTAGCCTAAGTATTGTCTGCTGTGAGGACAGTGAATCTATTAATACAACTAACAATTAAAATCCAGCCTACCTTCAAATGCCTAACTTCATCCTCTAGCTCGGTGACCCTATCACGTAGTTTCTCTCGCGCCGAGCTCAGGTTCGCCACCTCCTCCCTCAAGATCTCCAGCTCCCCGGTCATCTCATCGACCTTGACTATCAAGTCGTCCTTCACCACGTTCAAGGCGTTCTTCGTCGCTAACAACTCGTTGTTCTCCAGAATGAGATTCTCCACCTCTTTGCCCATTCCTGTTGAGTTAAGAAGAAGGCATCAGGAATGTGTTTATCAAGCTTTCGATTGATTGAAAGCTTGGTGTTTGAAAAGTTATTATTCATTCGATTTGAATATCTTAACATTGTTTAATATTTTTGTGACTGGAAAATCTGGAGTAATATTTATATTTCTTTTCTTTTCATATAATTATTCTCTGATTAAAGCCGAAGTTAAGACAGTTATACGAATCGTTTACTTACTTGCATCTTGCACTTTGGAAATCGCAAACGATTGTTAGGCCCGTCACACACTTCGCCGCATGCGTTAGCAACAACAATTTTAACGCGTAAAAAAAATTGTACTATTTACTAACAATAATCATACGACTATAGTTGGCATTACATAATTGCAACGTAACGCGACGTAGTGTGTGAGACGGTTATAATTTCAATGAAATAGTTGAAATGTTTACTACAAAATTGTAATAAATCGTTAAAAAAATGGTGTTAGTGATATAATTCAGTCAATATTATACAAATTACTTACCGAAATAATTGTCGTTAACTGCAATCATGCGTTGATGCAACATTTTGTTAGAACGCATGGAAAGAACGTACAGTTATTAGTATTTTATGAAAATTTATTAATGTAGAAATACTAGTTAAATGCTCACACACGACGCCACTTTAGGTAGACATAAAAATCGCAACAATTAGTTGCATATTTCAATCTACATATTTTTATTAATGGGTCTATATGTTCATATCAGCTCTTTATGTTGTCAAGCATTGCTACTAATTAATTCGTTTATATAAGCATCATACTAGTGAACACGGACTTGAACGTTGCAGTCACACTTACATAAACGTCTAAATTGTATTTTTTTTAACTCTAACCATCGGTTTCTGTAAGCTTAATCAATCAGATGACCGAAACTCGTCAAATATCACAATACGGTTGGTTTACCAGCCGGGGTTTGACAGCCCAGTTATCTAGAGACCGAGGGTTAGACATATAGTTTTAACAGCAACATTGAATTTTGAACAGTAAAAGCAGTACTGCATTTTTTGAAATTGCAACATAATAATAAAATACAGTAGGGCCTCGATAATCCGAACACCCAAATTACCGTCTTTATTTAGGCCGCTAAATAAACGGCGCCGTTCAATGAAAAAGGCTAGGCAGCCAATTAAACAGCTGATAAAGCCAGTTGGCTGCGACTTATACAGAGAGGCACAAATAATATACTTTGTATCATAAATTAAGAAACAAAAAAACAGTGGCGTGGTGTGTAAGCTAACATAAAGATAGAACGAAAATGATTTCATTTTTACAAGTCAAGGATCAATACTTTTCCACCGACAATACTATATTATGATAGAATATGTGAAGTCGTGAATTCGTGATACACAATGTGTTGTTACACATTATATTTTCTCATCATGAATTCTCTATCACTATGCTTTCTACAGCCGGGCCCGTCTATTCTGCAAACGTGTCACCGTGTGGAATGAACTTCCAAGTGAACTGCCATTCCCCTCGTGAAAACTTAGACGTAGTGAACACGACGTAGGCTGTCAATGTATCATATAAAATGTAACAGAATAAACGTAATACCTGTTAAAGGGTCATTGTACTCATCATTATGAACAACTTTTACTATGGGACCAATCACGAAATCGCGAAAAAAAAATCAGCTGTTCAGTACATTTTGTCGAGTTATGCGCACATGTATGGGGGAGTGTATTTTTTTTCGCGATTTCAGTGTTGATCCCATATTAAAAGTTGTTCATAATGATGAGTTCGATGACCCCTTAAGAGGTATTGCGTTCATTCTGTTACAGGTTGTATATCAAAGTGAAATTTTCACTTCAGGCTCACTCTACTTAAAAGTTTTCATGGTGGGATATTTACAGAATGGACAGGTGATCACAAAATTGCTTACATTAACAACTGCTTCATATAAGATAAGAATAGATATTATGAAATACTTTTCGAACAAAACCTGTTGTCTTTCCTGCTGATTCATCTATTCATGGTGGTAAAGAACACTCCTTATCTTATAAAAACAAAATCATAGTAAAATACATATCATAAAGTTAGAAGTAAAAGAATATTATAATAAATACATCAAGGTGAAATTATTTACAAGAAAACCAAAATTTATAAACCAACATTTTAAATCAAATAATATATTATTCAAACAAAATAATATTTACATAGAACTACATTTATGACAAAGAACCCGAATGAATTGCAACTGAATTGAAGAAAGTTAGTATTACCGAGTACTCTACCTTAATTTAATTTTGCCTTAATAACAGAAGTGTTAGCTCAATATGAGTCAGGATTTGCTTGTATCGCTTTGGGTTCAAACAGAGCGGTATCAGCATTTTTTTTTATTGTAAAAGTCAGTTATTTTTTTAAAGCCAGTTTACTACACATGGTCCCATTTTAGAGGTCTTAAAAAGGCAACGTATAGAAGATCCCATTAAAATAGATGGTCAAACTTTTAGAAATCACTAAAAGAACCAAAATAAGGATAGATGTATGAATAAGAATAACGCGAGTACAAGCACTTACCCATAATGGATGTATTTATTCTAGTGTACCGGCAATTTATTATTTTAGGTCAAAATAAAATCACTTTAATCAGTGTTTTTTTGGTTGGATATCTTAGTGAATAGGTTATGGTCTTGGTGAATAGCTTACTTCTAGGCAAGCGTGCTCTATCTTCGACCACATCATCGCTTACCATCAGGTGAGACAGGTGTCAAACGCGTGCCAATCAATAGTAAAAAAAAACATATATATCTTTGGTTTGACGTATTGAACGCTATGTTAAAATTTTTCCATCTATTTTAATGGGACCTTAAATAGAAGCTACTACTGTTACTTTAAGCTACTGCAGTCCACTGTAGACAAACTGTTTTAAGCATAATAAAAATATTTAATCCTTACTAATATTATAAATGCGAAAGTAACTCTGTCTGTCACGCTTTCACGCCAGAAATACTGAACCGATTTAAATTTAATTTGGTACACAAATAGTCTAGAGCCTGGGAAAGGACGTAGGCTACTTTTTATCCCGGTAGTATGTTCCCTAGGGACCACGCGGGCGAAGCCGCTGGCAGAAGCTAGTTAGTCACAAAACTACGAATGTGGTAACTATTAGCAGTAGGTAAGTTTAATATTAATAACCCTGCCTTTACTTCTCAGGAGCTGTCATATTAATGGAGGGTAAAAAAATGTCACTGTAGCGACAACCTTGTATGAAAATGATATAACTGCAGAAAACGAAGGCCTTTTATCATTTATTCAGCAGATCGATACTACGAAGGATTTCGTGGCATATTAGCTTTGTATTATTCAGTGATAGGCGCTTTTCTGTTCGAATTATGCGATTTGGTTCTATCTTACTTCTAGCTATTGCCCACGACTTCGTACGCCCATATCCCGTTTATTCCCGTTCCCGTAGGAATTTCGGGAAATCCTCCCTTAGGGCTCCCTTACACTCACCTAGGAACCTATATGCCAAATTTCAGCTTTCTACGACCAATAGTTCCGGTTGTGCGTTGTCTGTCAGTCACTCACTCAATAACGGAAGAATTGTATATATTAGGATTTGTTACGGAACATAAAAAGCGCTTATAAGTGTTCTTGCTCTTGATATTAACACCATTCTTAAGCCTTTTAAATTTTCTAGGGTTTAAATGCTTTTTAACCCTTATAACATTTTCTGTAAAACAGGCTTTTGGTGAATTAATTAAGTAGTATTTTTCAGGCTTAATAGTAAGCCGATCAAAAGGTATTACTAACACATATTAATCTCAACAAATTAAAGATATCAGCCATTCATAGATTCTATTCACTTTTCCTGCTGTAATCTATACTACGCTAAGTTTGACAGTTTGTCTACATGGCCGATTAAAAAACACATAATACGCAAAGCACTTACCAGAAGACGCATATTCGCCGGGATGGACCCAACTACCTGTTAGAGGAAGCACACAGTTATTTACTTTTAATACACGAAACAAGCACAAATATAACACACTAGTTGACTCCCGCAACTTCATCTGCGTTACATATTTCAAGAATGCTCCACTCCTAATGGTCGTAGCGTAACGTTAGTCCAATCGATCACGGCAAGGCAAATAATATAAATAGGTACAAATCACAGACTGCGCAACTATGTAAATGCTAAATAGGTTATGTTAATAAAATGAAAAATTCTACTTAATCGTATACTGAACTTTACCTACTGTTACATTTGTAATTTTAAGGAGTACCTATGAAATTAGTAGATCGCACAGGGAAAAGCCAATCTTGGGTCTAATCAAGTTTGCCACCCCTGGCCTATAGTCTTCCTCGATAATAGCTATCCAACACAATAGTTTTTCAATTTGAACCAGTAGTTCCTATTAGCGTGGTCAACCAATCAAATAAACTCTTCAGCTTTTTAATATTAGTATAGACATACACAGATTTATACTAAGTTTCCGCTGAAAAGGAGCCGAAGAGATTGGTCGTACAGACCAATCTAATTATTTAGCGAAGGCAAGATGTGGATATCCAGTAATCTCGTTAGTGCCTAGCGCGTTCCCTTTCATCTTTACCGTTCGTCGACCACACTTCGGGGAAAACGCAGTCTGAACTTCGGTCTTTGAAAGCTTTTAGTTTCCGTTTATGCCTGTAGTATGCCAGTGATATGATTGGTTGGTGGTATTACACTAGACATACACTTTATTTTTAGTGTAAAAAACAGAAGGGCTTATCACTTAATAGAGCGATCTTATTCAGACAACCCTTGGATAGATTTGAAAGAGAAGGAGAATAAATAAAAATCGGCTAACCAATGGATCGAGATCGACTAAATAACATAAGGAATTTAAAAATAGAACGGTTGTAACAATTGGTCTTATCGCTAAAAGCGATCTTTACAGACAACCTTTGGATAGAGATTTTTTTTCGGTTAACCAATCAATTGACATCGCCACGCTCAAAGCTGTAGTATGCAATATATGGTGCCGGACACATCGCATGTTTCAACGTCAAAAATGGACTTTTTTACGTTGCAATATGCGTCAGCGGTAGGCAGGATTGTGTTCGGTACCGCATACTGCAGGGCTATGCGTTCTGACTTAGAAACCGAATTTTAACGGCTTTCATATACTGGATTGACAGTTCAGATAAATGTCACATTTTTCGATGGATCGCTAACTAGCAGTACCAACCGGCTTTTATCATCAATTTACCACCGATACGCTAAGGAAATGATGGTAAAAGGCTTACCTGTGATATCTCCGTCTTCGCCTTCAGCGACGCCTGGGTCCACGTCTTGGAAAGCAAGCTCCTGGTACAAAGTGTTGCCACTTCGCTTCTCGCTCTTTGTTTGCGATTTACCGGTGTTGGGAGCGTTAGGTGGCGCCACTGGCGATGTTGCCTGGAATAGACATAGTTTTGAAACGTCAATATCGATGAATGGATTTTAGTGGTATGATATTATTTTAAAGATGGTCAATAAATTTAATAGGGTTTTTGAATGGATTTTTTATAACATTTCCCAAATCCTAGAGAGTAGATAAGACGCAGTTAAAAAATACTGCTTGAAAATCTCAAAAATAGCGGTGCTATCAGCGTTTAAAAATCTATGATAAACAGAGGCAGCTCTAATGGCGTATGACGTCACACACAAGTCCCGCCAAATTGAATTGACGCCATCCAGTAAAAAAGTCACTTTGTGTGACAAGGATAGAATAACTTCAAAAGTGTATAAACTTCTCTGTTTTTTCACCAACTTTAATCATATTTTCGCCGATCGTACTGTTTTAATAAAATCCATCAAATAAGGAGTTATTCATTCATGTTTATTTATTTTTCATAGTAGTCAAATACTCTATTCGCTCAAAATCATATATTACGTTCCTTTAACAAATACAGATCATTTAATAGTTTATTTTTTTTTTCACAGTTCGATTTAGGTTGAACGTGTTTCGTATCATTAAAATTGTTCGACAAAGTGTTAAATCCTTATTCGTTTTCGCTGCATTAATTGCTAGCGCATTGGTGCAATAATTGCTGGCGCATGTATCGTTAAAGCATTAATAGTTAATATTCTTCATAAATCGATATCCACACGTACAAGGTAAACCAGAAAAGGTGCCGCCTCTGTAATCTTCGTGTTTCCGAATTAGCACGAACGTCGCATCACATATAGCCCCAAAGATAGCCATAGATAACTTTTAAGTTTCGTAGCGCGGCATTTTTCACTTTGCAGTGGTGCGACTATTAGCACATTAGTGTTCAGTTTACTCTTTACCGGGCTTCTAACTCCGTTCTGGTTGCAGATCATTAGTATGTCACTCAAGTTTTTTGGAAGTATAGAGTTGTTAACCTTTAATTTAGTAAACATGATTACATTAATAAGCAAGAACTGCATGGTTGTATCAGCTCTGTATTATATGTCACCATCGCACTTTCGCATTACCGAAAATAGACGAAGATTCCCGATCTCTTATACCGCCAAAAGGATCTCACACTGTGAAAAGTATGGAGGTTCAATAATAAAAAAAAAGCATAGACCGTTCTTGTGTTTTGAATTTGGAAAATTCAACGCAATTGTCAATCTGACAGCCGTCAAAGCAAATATTTGTATAAAATGCGAGAAAATGCGATGTTTTTCAACTGATAAAATACTAACATTCATAGTACTTTTGTCCGTGATGTGTCAAGTAGTGTGCATAAAATGTTATCAGTGCTCATCCTTAACCAGCCGTGGATGTTTCAACTATAACTTGAACAAAGCACATTTGAAAGACTGCAAAGAAGACAGAGGGCGACCAGTGTGTCGGTCGCTATCTCAGGTTAATTATTTTTTGTCCAACCAAGACGTGAACGTAGTAAGAGAATGTGCCTATGTGTACGAAAAACCTCTGAAGTGTGACCAGTCAAAATTCAGCAACGTACATTACTCGCATGTGTGTGAATGCAACGCAGACGGCTGCAACTCGGCGAGCAATGTGAAGCTCGTTTGGAAGATTATGTTGTGTGGCCTCCTATTGGCAGTGGTTTTAAATTAGCTAATAACGTGCCCTTGTAAATATGTATGTATTGTAAGAAGTCGTAATAAATTTAATATATAAATAATAAATAATAATATATAATTAATAAAGTTTATATAAATATTTACATCACCTTTCAATCGAAAGATGACCACTACATAGGCCTCCCCCGAGTGTGGCCATATCAACCAGTCCTGTACTTCTGTCGTCCACCAAACTTATCAGAAGTCTCAAGACAAAAGTCTATACCTAATTGGGGCATGTCGCCAGAGATTACATATTGAGTTGAACCGTGGGCATTCATAATCGGCTTTACCATAAGAACCTTTAAGTCGCGCAATGAAGAGGGCTGTGCTTTGGGGGCTCCTGTTTGATCAAATCAGAAGAAATCCGCAGGAGGACCAAGATAACCAGCAGACCCGGAAGAATGTTCATGGTATTCCTCAAATAAGAATCGGTTAAGGAAGAGTTACTCGACTATTATGAATGAACAACGTCGTATCTAGCAGCAGCCCTCGAGCAGACTCATTTTAAGTAGTATGCTATTGCTTTAACGCGTTATTATAATGGTCATTGGCCATTGACTAGATCTTTATTGTATGAATTCTATGAACAATATCATATATACAGATACAATTTTATTTGAATAATCGTTGTATAACAAACAGACACAGGTACTATACAAGCATTTTTAAATCTTCTAATATATAAAAATCTCGTGTCAGTGTTTGCTATCGAACTCCTCCGAAACGGCTTGACCGATTTATATTAATTTTTTTGGGTATATTCAGTAGGTCTGAGAATAGGTCGTAGGCTGTTGTTTTTTTTAAATGGCAAAAAAAACGTTTGTCAGATCAGCTAGTTAATCAATATTTTTAAAATGCTAAAGACAACGTGCCCAGTCAACGAACCCAACGGCACCGACCTCATAAAAATATTTACAATAGATTTTTTTTTTTAATAAAAATAACTTTTACATCTCCCTTTTTGATTACAGGGCTAAGTACTTCGGAAACTCAGGTACCCTCTGGGGGATAGTTGGTAACACCAAGGCGTTGCTGGCCTTCCTTGGGGAACTGGGGTGGATCGAATGACACATTTGTCCCACCTGCACGCAAAATACGCGCTTAGTCGTGGAGTTGCGGAAACCAGCCCGATTTACATACATACATCTCCCTTTTTAGTTATTTAATCAAATTAATTAGTTTTGAAGTCGATTTAATTTTCTTTAACGCCCTAGAGAGGAAAGCAATATTATTATCGAGTCTTTCCCGCTTAAAGTTCGGAGTAAAGTCTCCCACCCGCTACTCTAGGATCAAACTAACAATACTTTCTTTCCGAGTATGAGAAGTGCCGTTCATTTAATATCACCTAACATGAATGGGTTCATGTTAGGTTCCTTTAAACCCTGCAGACAGAAATAGGCCATTTGGGAAGCCTTTCAATTAAATTCGAAATCGATCGATTTAGAATTAATTTTCTAAAACGGTCCTGCCGTCTTCGAGTAATCGGTGAACATAAATATAAAAACAAAAAAAAAAGATACCGACGAATTGAGAACCTTTTTTTTTTGAAGTCGGTTAAAAACGAAAAAGAAATCTTAAATTCGGTACTGTTGAGGTGGCAAGTGACTTTTTTTAGCAGAAAAACACATTAATTATTTTAAAGTCAGAAGCAACCGTTAAAACATTTTTAAAATAAACATGTAGCATAAAAATGTATTCTAAAATATTATATTTCTCAAAACTGCCGGGTGAGATTTTGATGCCCCTTTGCACAAGGGTATAGTTAAGGTATCCTCACAGAAATACCACAACAGTATCACTACTGTTTCAAATACCACTTTTGATCAGTCTCCTTTCAGTTCAATCGCATTCGTATACCAAGAAATGCTTTGAAATGGATTACCAATTCAAATCCGGTCCATAGGAACAAAGCAAGTTGAGCTTGTTATTATGTCGGAAGCTCTTAACGTACAAAGGACGGTATGCATAGGCCTGAAAGTGTTTGCCGTTCCTCTAACTGTGTACGTTTCTGTTATAATCATAAAAGTACCTACATCAAAAACAGCGCCAGCTTTAAGGGAAGAATCCATAATTACACTTGACATTTCCGGAAATACCTACTATGAATATATTCATCGTATCCCACAAAAGTTTATTTTGTGAGGTCTTTATCTTAAAGATAATCTAAGATACGTTTTAAAACTCTCCACTGCTTTGGGGATTTTAGAGAGGTATTGCGGTCTCATTACCGTCAGTTCCTTTCAACGATCAATGGAAATGTGGATTGAAAACCTATCTGTCGCAGCTTTATACCCTAGCTAGTTTGTTTACCTAGGTCGTGTTCTTGAGGAGGACACAAGTTATAGCTACCAATAATTCGAAATACCTGCCAAAAAGAATAAATGCTCACCAAATTGTTTTTCATTAAAAATAAAGCTATTTTCCTTTTTATTATATGCCTTTAATACATTCAAATAACGCCTTAAGTTAATTTCAGACCAAATATTTTATATTATCGCTAAATACGAGTAAATGTTACCAATATTTTATTTCACGACTTTTAATTTAGTCATTTTTGTTGAGGCATAAAAGCTAACGATCGCTCCTACATTTTATTAATATGAAGTTTTATATTGCGTATCCCAAACACATATTACTTATTAATTGAATACGATGAAATCGGGGTTTGATCAGTCATAGCGGCTTCACTGATGGCAGAGTGGCACTCATTAAGTTTAATAGTGGCGACCACCAGAAAACCGCCGAGTCCATGAATCTCGACGAGTTCCGGAGAAGCGATTCAACTGTCTTGGATCCCGCAACGAAAATAATCTATACTAATATATAAAGCTGAAGAGTTTGTTTGTTTGTTTGCTTGCTTGAACACGCTAATCTCAGGAACTACTGGTCCGATTTGAAAACTTCTTTCAGTGTTAGATAGCCCATTTATCGAGGAAGACTATAGGCTATATATCATCACGCTAAGACCAATAGGAGCGGAGCAGTAATTAAATTTGTGACGCAGCCGAAGTTGCGGGGGTCAGTACGTCTACCATGAGTTTTATCAAACTATACTCGCTAGCGACTGTAGTTAAAAACATGTATGAAAACTTTAAAAAAAAAACAAGTTTCTAATTCATTTTCTTACTTTTCAACTAAAGTTTTACTTGCAACTTGCTTGCTTGTTAGTTAACAACTTAAACAAATACATTAGAAACTTGTTTTTTAAAAGTTTTCATACGCGTTTTTAACTACAGTCGCTAGCGAGTATAGTTTGATAAAACTCATGGTAGACGTATAGCTAGTCGGAAAATAACTGCAGAGGACTTACTACAGCAAGTTCCAAACAAAAACTTAAAAAAAAAATGCAACCGACTTCCAAAATAAAATACCGAGTCAAGAGCGAGTCGGACTCGCGCACCGAGGGTTTCGCACGATAATATAAAGCGTGCAATGTTTTCAAAGCGTGTGTTTTGGTTTTATGCTTGGCGCAAATAAACGCTTTTTCTTTCTTCTTCTTTCAAAGTTTCGTCCGCGAGGTCTATATTTGTCAGAGAACTTTAACACTGCGGTGTATATTGCGCTGATCTTAATCAGCGCCATCTCTTGACCGATAATGGAACTAATGTAATTTTGTTGACGATTTCTGAAAAGTGTCCTATTTAGAGACATCGTTTCATTTTTCCTGTAATTTTTACATAAACTTCTATCACATAGAATAATTTTCAGATTTTCCTCTTTGCAAACTTCGGAGATGAGGGGGGAGGGGGGAATGGTCAATTTTTTTACATTTTTATCAAAAGTCGAAAACCATGCCACCTAAAAAAACTGGCCATGTGCGAGTCGGACTCCCGTGCAAAGGGTTCCGAATGCATTATATTTTTTAACATGTTATTTTAACACTACAAACTTCTTATAGGTTTTCCTGTAATCTATAGGTAAAGATCTATTATCTCCATTTCTTTTTCAAAATTTTAGGCGCAGTAGAGTCTTAGATAAGGTGCCCCGAATGGTCATTTTTCGTCTAATTTCTTGAATAACTTGAAAACCATTTATTTTAAAATTATGAAAAAAATTATAATTAAAACCCTCACAGTAAGCCCTTTCGTTTGATATGTCACACGATATTGTTCAATAATCTGTTTTTTCTTTTGAATTTTCTATTTTGACCCCCAAAAGTAACCCCCATACTAAAAATTTTATAACTTACGTAACGCGTCCATGTTTAGGTCACAGAAGTCCATATGTGTACCAAATTTCGGCAGAATTGGTCCAGTGGATCCGGAGAAGTGACAGACGGACAGACGGACGGACGGACGGACGGACGGACGGACGGACGGACGGACGGACAGACGGACGGACGGACAGACAGACAGACAGACGGACAGACACGAGTGATCCTAAAACGTCATCTAAAACTATTCCAAATTTCAAGTTAATAGCATTAATACTTCTTGAAATATCCAGCTGTGACAGACGGACAGCCTTGGTCACACTATAAGGGACGGGTACGGAACCCTAAAAACACGACTAAGAATAAAATAAACTTTATTTTCGGAAGTCGGTGTTTTTGGTTCCTTTTTCATTTTTTGACACCGACTTCCTAAATTAAAGTTATTTTATACTTTGTAGTGTTTTGTATTTGGAAGTCGGTTGAATTTTTAGCCTTCGCAGTCCAAGTCCAGACTAACTCATAGTAGTTAAATATCTACTTTGCTTTGGGATTGGCATTGATCTAACAATATGTCACTTTACTAGATTTTATGTTGAGGAGGTTTATCTTCGAAGTTTAACGTCCAATACAAATTATAGCTATAACTAAACCTAACGCAAAAATAATTATCAAGATCGGTTAATAAAGATTAAAGTTATGCCCGAAGAGATAGCCCCAAAAATATGGAAATTCAGGTTAACTTGTATGCATCTGCGTACCCCTTCACAGCGTACCGGCGTGATGTTATATTATAAACTGGTGTAAACAATACACAGCATGCAATTTCAGCAATCCCGGGAGATTTTCTATCATTTATTGAAGAGTTCCTTTGCCTACCTCTGAAGTTTTTATCAAAATGGGACCAATCCGGTAAAATACTCTTTCAAACAAGAAAATATTCATCCAAATCGGTTGACAATTGGCGAAAGTATCGCTTAACAAAATTTTCCAATCATCATCAGATCCTGACTTATAGCTTCCATCATCAGCTCAGCAACATGAGATGATGACCCAGCACAAATATCTGAGTTGCGTTAGAAAGTATATGAAAAACATTGTATGTGCCGTGCCTATAAAATTTGATGGTTGTTCTCGATTGTCCTCAGATACCATCATTAGATTCCGACTTGGTGACAAGGCTTTCGAATAAAAAAAGAATTTTGAAAATCGGTCCACAATAGCGGAGAAATCAGTAAACATATAAAAAAATATATACAGCCATTTAACATCCTCCTTTTTGAAGAAGTTGGTTAAAAACTACAAAGTACAGGTGTCCTATCTTACCTGACTCTGTTGAGTGATGGGATCGGTCTGATGCGCGCACTCCACAGTCCTCACTGCGGCCAAGTCGGAGCCAGTCGGCGGTGACGGTGGCGACGACGACAGGCTGACAGGGCTACCAGGCATGCTCTCCGTCTGCTCCACATTGTGCATCGAACTCTCCAGCGAGGCGAAGCCGAAGGATATGGGACCTGAAGAAGAAGGAAGAATTTGTACGAATGAGTTTTTGGAACAGACAGTTGTACATGTCTGCTACTGGTTCATAGTATATGAAATTTAAATGTTTATTCATTAATCTTCGTGGCAAAGTGTGTCGCTATTTGTAACCTTTTTAGAACATTATTGATGCTTGTCGAGAATTTTTATTATACTACGTGAAGAAGGACTGGGTAAATACACTTCGATAAAGACCAAGTTAATTGTCAACTGACGTACCTAATTTAGCAGTCGACCTCAACATATAAATAGTTTAATAAATTTGTGAGGATAAAAAAAATAAGTACAAATAAAACCAAATATAGACCAAAGTAATTTCATACTGCCATGTAGTAATTAGATTGTCGGGACGATACACCGAAATAAAATTTTATATTCTCTATTAGAACCAATTGGCCTCTGCCTAATTTAGCCAATCAGGGCAATGGATAACAAAATGCAATGTGTGTTATACCAGTAAGCTTGTGTACGTAGAAAGCCAGAAATGTGGCCAGTTTACTTGTGGAATCGTGAGATTACATCGCGATACTTACTCAGTAAACGATTTCATTTTGTTGAAAGTCAATCAACTATCAACTTTATCGATTCCGAACTCTCACATATGAGTTTGAATGATATGCTTGTCGATCATAACTTTATTGAAAAATTACCATGAATGACACTTCACTTTACAAGAATACATCTACCTACCCTAGGACAACAAACATGAAAATCATGTTCGGTGAACATATGGTTCCGATAACTGCTAAAACGCAAAACGGAGCTATCAATTGTTGTCAATTACAGATTAGGTACCATTGTAGTTGAATACAATAATATCTCCTGACTTTGATAGGCATTATGATGCAGATAATGTACCTATTCGGCGAGATTAATTTCCGAATCGCAGTACTGAATAGAGATAATACGTAATGCAGATAATGTGTCTGCAGCAACCTAATGCCCCCGCAGCTATAATCCCTTAATAGGTTAATCCCCTTTCAATACTAACGAAGTCATTTGCATATTGCACTGTTTCATAATACCTTAACATAGATTGTCATAAAACAAAGCCAGATAGCATAACGAACGTCCAAATGTATCTGTATTTTTAGACGAAAGCTTTTATCCAAGCTTGTATTTACTTATTCAACTGAAGCAGATATAAAATATAGCCGTGCTGTGGTAAGCTGAATACATTTTCTTTTGCCTTAGTTCTTTGAGCAAAAGTAACACATATGCATGTTTAATGGAATAACGAACTCGAATGCCACAGTTATGGAAATAGAGACATGTTAACATTCCATATTACAACAGAGATAGCCAAGGGCAACTGGTCCGCCTCATTATTCAAACACCTAAATGAATTACACATTAACATTCTCTGAGCCCAAAACATCGGCAGCTATATTAACATTTAACTAAAAAAAACTACGGAATACATAGGTACAAACGAGTATACTTTTTGTGTACCGCGAATTGGATCCACATCCATTGGGGAATTCACGTCTTACAAAAAAAGTATACTCATTTTGCCTTCAAATACTGTTGACGCTTTGTAAGCTAGAAACTTCTAAGGAGGCAGCATGTAGCAATAAGAGAGGCTATATTGATTTATTGAATGTCCTCGGTAATTGGTTTAGTTAATAATCTGTAGCGTCGCTCACAACTGCAGTAAGTCTTGGATTTTTACTGAAATTAACGACATCCTTTGGATCATATATTATTTTCTGACCAACTGTGCTATGCGTTATGTTACAAGTAGTTTTTAATTATAATAAGATCTAAAGCCATCATGAGATGAAAATATTACTATTCAGATCCGATATTCATTTTGCATTACATCCGCCCACGCTCTTGCAATCTCTAAGCCAGGATAACCATGGCAACGACTAACTGGCAAATATTTCACTTATTGCACTAATAAAGGACAGTTGAAAGCTTTTAAAATTAAAGCGGGTCGCTTTTCGATCTGAATTCATTGGAAAAAGCCAAACCGCTGTTGAAAACTAAAAATGTTTTAATTTAAGACCTGACATTTAAACTGTAGGAAAAGCGGCTTTAGTGCATTTTACGGGCGAAGTCTAATTTAAATTTATAGTGAGCCATTACTGAGTGGTCAGAATACTAAATGATCCATAAGAACTTGTACGGTCGGATTTCTATATTTGGTTCTTTTCCATTGAGCGGACTTTTCAGCGCCTGCCAGACTTCCTACTAATCTATTTTTTAAATACACAGCCTGTTTCAATGATAGTGCCGTCTAGACGTTGAAATTTCTTCGCGAATATTTTATAGGCATAGACAGAGAATGTGCGCAGACAGGCTTTTGCTCAACGTTAATAATGAAAGCACTTACACTCGCACCGCAATGAAATATCATCATAGCGAAAATGTACTGAATATAATCCGATTCAAAATATTCGTATTGAGTATTTTGACTTATACAGCAGTTTCTAGCTCTGCTGTACGCACTGTCTTATCCTATTACGTCAGGTTCGATTAGTTTCACTATATGGACGTTAAGCCAATCAGCTTATACGTATCATCATATCAGCCGAAAGACGTCCACTGCTGGACATAGGCCTCCCCCAAGCGTCGCCACAACGACCGGTCCTGTGCGTCTCGCATCCATCGGCTACCCGCGACCTTCACCAGGTCATCGGTCCACCTTGTGGGAGGCCTTCCAACGTTGCGTCTTCCGGTACGCGGTCGCCACTCCAGAACTTTTCGGCCCCATCGACCATCTGTTCTGCAAGCAATGTTCCCTGCCCACTGCCACTTTAGTTTGGCGATCCTTCCGGCTATGTCGGCAAACTTGGTCCTCTTGCGGATATCATCATTCCTGATTCGATCACGCAAAGAAACTCCAAGCATTGCCCTCTCCATTGCCCTTGAGTGTCTTTGAGCCTTCTGATGAGGCCCATTGTAAGTGACCACATTTCAGTTCCGTATGTCATCACTGGCAACACGCACTGATCATAGACTTTCGTCTTGAGACACTGTGGTATGTGGGACGAGAAGATACCGCGCAACTTCCCGAACGCTGCCCAGCCGAGTCGGATTCGACGGTTGACTTCTTTCTCGAAGTTGGCCCTACGTAGCTGGACCGTTTGTCATAGGTAGACGTACTCGTCTACAACTTCGAGTGTAGACTTTCCGATCTTGATGGGAGTGGGTGCTACGTGGGTATTTACCATGATCTTAGTTTTGTCCATGTTCATTTTGAGGTCATCGAGCATTGTACTGAGGTCCTCCGTAGTCTCAGCCATGACGACTATATCGTCGGCAAATCGAAGGTGACTGATGTACTCGCCATTGACATTAATGCCTAGCCTTCTCCAGTCCAAAACCTTGAAGACATCCTCCATTGCGGCTGTAAACAGTTTCGGAGAAATGACGTCTCCCTGCCTCACACCCCGCTGCGGGAGGATAGGTTTCGAGGTCTGATCCTGAAGTCGAATTGACATAGTGGCGTTTTTGTACAAACCTTTCAGCACCTCGATGTACCGATAGTCGATCTGGCACCGTTGGAGAGACTGCAGCACAGCCCAAGTCTCGATCGAATCAAAGGCTTTCTCGTAGTCCACAAAAGCTAAGCAGAGGGGCAGATTATACTCTTCGGTCTTCTGTATAACCTGACGGAGCGTATGTATGTGGTCTACGGTGCTGAAGCCTTTTCGGAATCCGGCTTGTTCGGGAGGCTGGAAGTCGACAAACCTGCGTGCGAGACGGTTCGTGATGACTCTGGAAAACAGCTTGTAGACATGGCTCAGAAGTGAGATGGGCCTATAGTTCTTAAGCATTGTCGCCCTTCTTAAAGAAGAGTACCACCACACTTCTGCTCCATGCCTGTGGCGTTTTCCCTTCAAGTATGAAGGAATTGAACAGTTCTTGAAGGGCCTTTAGGACCGGTCTTCCACCCGCCTTCAGGAGTTCGGCCGTAATTCCGTCCTCAAACGACGCCCTGTTGTTTTTTAGCTTCTTCAGAGCCATCCTAATCTCATACAAGCTGACGTCCGGGATGATGTCCTCGGTATAGTGCCTGGTCAATCTAGCTCAAGAGCTAGATTGACCAGGGTTTAGACATTGACGTGTATAACTGTCCGTAGAACGTCTCGATCTCTCTCAGAAGCTTCGATTTGCCGGATATGGTTCTGCCATCAGCGGTCTTCAGTTTCGTGAGCTGGCTTTGCCCAATAGACAGATCACTAGCAAAGACCCTGGAGCCCTTATTCCGCTCTATCGCGTCTTTAATCTTTGCAGTATTAAAGCGGCGGAGGTCTCTTTTCAAGGACTTGGAGATCCGTCTATTGATCTGCCGGTATCTGCACGCATCTTCTGAAGACTGCAGAATCATATCCCGCCTCTCCTTCATGAGCTTCAAAGTAGGATCAGAGACCCTCTTGTTCCTATCTGTACGGCGAGTCTTGAAAAACTTAGACCCGACCGTATGGAGTTTCCACGAACCCATCGTTGCATTCGTCCACGGAGCTCACTAGGCACTCGAAACGGTTCTGAAGTTCTAGCTGAAAGCTCTCGGAGTTTTGGATCTGGATCTGTGCTGGACGGAGCGTAGACCTCATCAGTCGAGACCTTTCAAGCTTGATATTTAGATTCAATGTGCCTCTTATCATGCGGTGATCACTTCCGGTTTTCACCGCGTTAATCACAGAGACATCATTGAATATTTGCTTCTTCGTCGACATGATGAAGTCAATCTCATTTTTTGTTATACCGTCTGGGCTCTGCCAGGTCCACTTCCTGTGCTCGCGCTTTCTGAAGAAGGAGTTCATCATATAGAGGCCCTCCTTCTCCATAAAACTAGCCAGTAAGTGTCCCCGGTGGTTCCGACGTCCAAATCCAAATTGCCCCACTCGCAGCTCGTCACCGTCTCGTTTGCCCAGTTTCGCTTTGAAGTCCCCCATGACCACGGCTTACGCGTATATCTGATCGTAATTGCAGCAACTGCGATTCCCTACACAACGTATAGTTAAGAGGCAGTGTATAGATGCTTTAATAGCCTTTCGATTCTTAGTCCTAATTGACAAATCGCGCCCCGAAATAGATTTGCTAAAAGCATTTAAAATGCTGAGAAAAGAAGCAATCAAACCGGTCAAAGGAAGCTGCAGCATTGAATGAATGATAATTGAAAAAATAACTACGCGCTATTAATATTAAAATGTTTTTAGCACGATTTCTCAGACTGCGATTCTTTTACTTGATTATTTTTTATTCAAATCAAATGCCATATTTTCTGTACTTTTTAGGGTTCCGTAGTCCTGACAAAGAACCCTTATAGTTTCGTCATGTCCGTCTGTCTATCTGTCTGCCCGCCTGTCGGATTTTTGCTAAGAGACCGTTAGTACTAGAAAGCTGTAATTTTGTAGGGGTGTGTATATCAATTACGCCGACAAAGTGGTAAAATAAAGTTGTGGAAAATATATTTTTTTAAGGTAGCTCCCCTACTTGTGAAGTGGGGATGAATTTTTTTTTCGTCATCTGCCCCTGCCTGTGGCCTATCGTTGAATCGGTCTTTTAAAATGAGTCGTTTTAATGCTCTATTTACGAAACTGTCAACTTTAAAGTGCAAATTTTTGTTCTAGTAGCCCCCCCTCCCTCTAAAAGCTAAACTACTGGCTTGAAAAATCTGGAAAAATTCATGATAGTGCATTTCATAAACTTTAAATGAAAATGATAGCGACTAAAATAGCTTTATTAGTTTAGCTGTAATAGTCGTAAACTTGGGTGTTGGATAATTTCGTACCAAATACAAAATCATTATTAATTATATTCAGAATAAAGAACTACAGAATCGTTCTATATTGTGATAACGGGCTACTACGGAACCCTACACTGCGCGTGGCCCGACACGCACTTCGCCGGTTTTGTTAATTTTCAATGGTAGTTAATTAAGTTCGCGGGCTTAACGAGAAAGATAAATTATTGGAAGCTGAAGAACAAAACAGCAATAACTCTACATATTGCTTAGCATCATATGATAACTATTGCCCGGAAACGTTCATAAACGGTTACAAATTGTCAACTCTTATTGACGGTTGCATTCCACCAGGGTTTTGCAATCTACCTGGTTCATGTGTAATTAGATAATGGCCTATACCCATCAAACTAGCGTTCCACGTAGGTAACAGGGGGCGATGCGGATGGCGCTCGAGCAATAGAGATCATTGTCGTGTTACTGAAAAGTCGATAAAGCAAGTATCGGCCAAACAATCCCATACGAATTCATTCTGTGACTCCTCCGTGTCTCGGACGGCATGCATGTTCAGCCATTGGGCTGCCTGTTATATACAGAGTGATTTTTTTTAAGTGTGCCTTCATGGCCAAATCCGAGACTGAGGAATATCGAAAAACACAGGGGCCGGGTTGCAGAGGCCAGTTAGGCAGAAACTCTATGTAATTACTGATACTGATATCGAACTGCATTCGGTAAGACTGGATTTCGACTTCAACACGGTTCGGAAAAGAATAGATAGATTGATTTTTTGACTTGAAAAACCCCCAATGATCCCAAATCCAAAATGAATGTGGTAAATCAAATATCGTCAGTTATCATCAACTCTCCCATAGAGTTAATATTACATGCTATAGAAGAGCATGCCACAGAAAGGGGTTCGAAGACGTGCCAGCTTAGACGTTTAATATTAGAGATAACTCATTTTGTGATTAAAAAGAAAATCCTCGAGATTATCCCTTGATGAATGACGGGAATGCTTCTGGAAGTACGTCAACCGCTTTGAGCCTTTTTATATAGACACAATGGACGCTTTGATTATGTTTGAAGGTTTACACAAAGCCATGTTGCTGCGTTCTAGAATCGCCTCCAGCATTTTGGCATGGCCGGTATCGGGTTGGTTCCACATGGCTAGTTTGAACAATTCCTCTCTATGTTGTGCAGTTGGGCCTGTTTGGTGATTCAACTAGTGTGTAAGCAAATAGCTTTTCCGGGCATCGATCCGGTTGTGTAGAGGTGGCCAAGTTTGACATATGAAAACTTAAGACGACGCGCAGATGACACGCGCTACCGCGCTTCAGACGCAGACAATACTGCTTTTTGTTGCTAATCTATAGTGCCGTGAGCGCGCGTTCGCAAATCGCACGTCGTCGGCGCGTTAAAATACCCCGTGTACATGGGCTCTTATAGTGCCTACCAACAATCAACTCAACCGATCTTAGTCCACTGCTGAGCATATGCTTCTCCCAAAGCTACGCATCCTGCCTTAGTGTGGCTGGAACTCAGACTGGCAATCTATTTAAAAATAACCGACTTAGTTCTACTTGAACAAAGCGCCTTTCGAGATTAAGACAGGCCGGCAATGATTAGCCCATATTTGTATGATGACTCATTGTCAGTGTGTTACTAAAATAAGTAGTTATCTAAAACGGCCTTCATATTGCAAACGTTGCTAATTTTCTATCACGCCATTCAAAGTTGTTTTTTTTTACTTTGTTACATTGTTGATGGGTCAGGTCAGTTTTGCAGTTTGATAATCAACGATACGATACGACAAACAGGAAGTTTTTAGTTTGAGTAAATGAGTGTCGCTTATCCAGAAAACTTTGTACCCTCTTCAAATGTTTATACCAAAAAGAAACTTTATTTATTTTTGGTCCGCTAGTGAAAAATTTACTTGAAATCAGTGCTAATCTTCGCATAAGTTATCAATTCGATGACAAGATTAGTTCTTACTTAGCCACAAATTTTATCAATGATGATTTTACCGATTGTTTGATAATGTACTTCTTCGAGTTGCAATAAGGTTGTTTTTGTCTGAAAGAAACAATTTATTAGGACACTTACCACTAGATCTCATCGGGTTCAGCCCAAGTCTTCCCCGCACCTCTCCTCGGTCACTGGCTGTGCTCATCAGCAACTTGGTTCGCTCCATATAGTCCACATGGGTCTTGAACAGCTCATTGTATCGTTCATGAAGCTTGGAATACTCCTGTAGACAAAACACTTTATTTGAGGACTTAAACAAACATCTGCTATCGGTTAAAAGATGTTATCATTAATCATTTATTTATACGAGTATCTTATATAATGCTCTATAAATACTACTAGTGATCATCTATAAATTCACGACAACATCACAGTCAGATTTGTCCTTCAAGAGAGCGTAGAGCGATGTTTCAAGAGAGTGAAAGGAGTTTCGAAATAAGATCTGCAACCACGTTACGTTTGATTCTTAGATGGATGTTCTAGTTACTAAGAACAGTAGGTTTAATGCTCATCGTTCGTGAAATCGAAAAAAGAGGCTTGGAAGCCAATATTGATCTCAATTAAATCAATAATATGAAAACTAGAATAAGGCGATTTTACAGCACCGCGCTCCGTTACGTGGCGCGGACCGCAGGTTTGAAGATTGTAAGCAAGTATTTTTATAGAAAACACGCCTATGGCAGCACACTGAAAAGCGTGCCAATGAATCTGCGTCCCCATGCTACGGACGGAGCGCGGTGCAGTGTGATAATCGCCTCACAGTTTCTTAAGAAACTGTTAGGCATATCTGCACGCTGTTTTTAAGCATTTCTCGAGAGAGCTCTCGAGAAATGTTTTTAACAGCGTGCAGATAAAGCAACTTTTCGTCGGCATTTACTGCGCAATTACATGTGAAAAAAATAGGTAGTAATCTACATGATGTGATAAGTAATTTGGTTTAGCCAGAATTTATGTATCGGAATCACATAATAAGAAAAATAAAAACTGGCCAAATGCGAGTCGGACTCGCGTGCAAAGGGTTCCGAACGAATTAAATTTTATTTAACATGTTATTTTAATACTATAGACTTCTTATAGGTTTTCCTGTAACCTTTAGGTCAAGATCTACTATCTCCATTTTTTTCAAAATTTTAGGCTCAGTAGTTTCTGAGATAAGGTGTATAATGGGGGGGAATGGCCATTTTTCATCTAATTTCTTGAATAACTTCAAAACCATTTCTTTTAAAATTATGAAAAAAATGTTAAAACCCTCACAGTAAGCCATTGATATATAAAAAACCCAAGATACACACTCAGCATCTCAAAAACGTCCGCAAAAAAACAAGCGCAATATGTACAATTGTGCGCTAGTTTCAAACAGTCTCGCATCGCTCGCCCTGCTGCACTGCTTTGTAAAAAAAAACTTTAAGCGATCCGTGTAAGGTTGAATTTGCAAAAATTGTTTACAGTATAACTACACACAACTCACACATGACACTTGATACATGTCAGTTTTTGACGACAGTTTCGAGTGTTGCAGTCTCGAACAAATGTTCGAGACTGTGCATCTTGGGTTTATTATATACCAATGCAGTAAGCCCTTTCATTTGATATGTCACACGATATTTTTCAGAAAACTGTATTTTTTTAATTTTCTAGTTTAAACCCCAAAAGTGACACCATATTAAAAATTTAATAATTTACGTAACACGTCCGTGTTCGGGTCACAGAAATCCATATGTGTACCATTGAACAGAATCGGTCCAGTGGATCCGGAGAAAACTGGCTGTGACTGACGGACAGACAGACACCCGAGTGGTCCTATAAGGGTTCCGTTTTTTGTTCGGAACCGTTGATATATAATTCAGAACCCTAAAAATCACCAAATCACCCCCAAATCGTTGCGATGAAACCATTTTACTCCTTAATTTTTTTTAAAGTGTAAAAAAAAATCTAGGTACTGCTTTGCAAACGAAAATAAATTGGTTTTGTTACTTTTATTAAATATGTAATTTTGTTTTAATAAGTAAAAAATGCAGGTAGCAGAGTGGCGCGTAGAGGAGTAGTTAGCTCCGTTTGTATGCACAAGGTCATTGGCATGTATACAAGCCTTAAATAAAGACGATCATGAACTACATAAGTTTCTTTGTGTTATAAAAACGTGCGAAATGTGCCACTTGTAATATCGATCCCAGTACAATGAACGTACGAACGATGAAGTAATTAATGCAATAAATGCTCTTTCACCTGCCACTTTTATGAGTCAATGCAATGAATGAAAACGACTTCGCGCTGGTTCAACTTCATCAATGTGGACCCTAATGGACTTCGTATTTAGTAACTTAATGGGGCACCGAGGAAATTATACGTAGTTGGCGTTCGTTATGTAATTATTATGTAAGATATTTAAAGATTCACTCTATAAATCTTACACTTTAGAACCACGATTACTTTTAGTTTCCTTTATAGAAAAAAAACCAAAGTAATCTCTAAAAAAACACTTTTTTACAAAAAATATAAGGGACTTCCAAAAACAAAACACTACAATAAAATAACATCAATTCCGGAAGTCGGTGTTTTTGGTTAATTCGTTTTTTGACACCGACTTCCGAAATTAAAGTTATTTTATACTTTGTAGTGTTTTATTTTTGGTAGTCGGTTATATGTTTTGTAAAAAGTTTTTTATTTTCACTTTTTAGTGTTACCTGCGTACCCATTCACAGCGTACCGGGCGCGATGTTATGTTATGAACTGGGGCCTATTTAATAAAACTTACTTAGTGGTTTCGGTGTAAAGGTTCAATACGAATGAAATAAGCTCAAACACTTGGCAGTGCCTACATACCGATGTGGAGTTCCCTTGACATTCTGTCGTCTCCATCATCAGGTATGATCCAAACCTTCATTGTTTTGTAGTATCACCCGATATGCACACGAATATCAAGTTTTTACCAGATGCGTGCCTACAATTTTCGAGAGTTGCCTTCGATTTCTCAGGGTTTCCATCATCAGATCCTGACGTGGTGGCAATGGGACCACCTCGGCAGCATACCCTTTCATATAAACAAAAGATTTATCGAAATCGTTTCTTAAACGACGAAGTTATCCGCGAACACATAAAAAACATAATAAATATAAACGCTGTCGAATTGAGAACCTCCTCCTTTTTAGGGTTCCGAACAAAAAACGGAATCCTTATAGGATCACTCGGGTGTCTGTCCGTCTGTCTGTCTGTCCGTCTGTCACAGCCAATTATATCCGGATTCACTGGATCGATTCTATTGAAATTTGGTACAGTAAAATAATTAAATTTGTAGAATGGGGGTCACTTTGGGGGTCAAACTAGAAAAAAAGTTTTTAAACAATATCGTGTGACATATTAAATTAAAGGACTTACTGAGAGAGTTTTAATTATATTTTTTTCATAATTTTAAATAATTGATTTTGAAGTTATTCAAGAAATTAGACGAAAAATGACCATTCCCCCCCATTATCTCCGAAATTACTGAGCCAAAAATTTAGAAAAAAATGGAGATAATAGATGTTTACCTATAGATTACAGGAAAACCTATAAGAAGTATACAGTGTTAAAAAACATATTAAAAAAAATCGTTAGGAACCCTTGGCACGCGAGTCCGACTCGCACTTGGCCGGTATTTTTTAAGTCGGTTAAAAAATAAAATAAACCCTCAGTACGGCGTAATCGTAAATACTTCACAAAAGGTAGGTTTGATAACCTACCTATATTACATGTTTTTACAGAAAACGTAATTTTACGTATAGATTTCACATTTTCAAAATGTGTATTTGTTTTAATACGAACAAAATACCTAAATTAGCGTGCATTCCGTCCCTTCTAGCTAGAGGGAAGCGAGGTGCTTCCCTCCAATCCGCTTTAGTCTGGCTTCGGCCTAGTAGTGAATGCAAACCGGTTTCACCGAAAGCCGAAAAACCGGTTTTTCGGCAAATTTTTAGTGGCTAAAAACCCGGTTTCTTTTTCAAGTTGTCGGTTTTTCGAGTTTTACATTATTTTCGAATGACAACATTACTGCACCACGTGTAAGTCAAAACGATGCATTTGATATCAGACATTTTGGTTTGCCAAACATTGCCATACGGTCAAAAGAGAAAAGACGTGTTGTTTATCGTAGTATTGGTAATTTGGTAACTTTTAACAAACATACCTTTAATTTTAACAAAATGTTGTATTTCTTACAGACTTCAAAAAAAGGAGAGGGTTCTCAATTCGACTGTTTGTTTTTCTTTTTCTATATTCAGAGGAGGTCCAATAAAAAAATCATCAAAATCGGTTTAGCAGTTTAGCTTTTAAATCAAAATAGATAGAATTCATTTACTTGGATGAAGTATTTTGTTTGTATGACATTCAAGTAAATGAAATTGCGTATTGCTTTCCTGTGACTTTCCAGTGGTGTTGTTAGGTGTGGAGTACCTACCACTAAAAAGCGAAAAATAAAAAATAAACTGACATCCGAAATTAAAGTTATTTTATACTTGTAGTTTTTTTTAATTGGACGTCGGTTGTATTTTTTTATAAAAACGTTTTTTAATGAAATTACTTATTTATTTCTTTTAATAGATGTTTCTTTTTAACAATTGAAAAGATGCAAGATGTAAGTGTTGTTACAATCCGTTTAAAAATGTCATTTAGATATACAATTAAAAAACTTATTTTCAACCCGGTTTCACCAAAAACCGGTATTTCTTTTTGTACGAAAACCGAAATTTAAAAACAGGTTTTAATTTTGGACGGTTTTGCATTCCCAGCTTCGGCTGTTGAACATTGACCTCTGTTTCTTCCGCTTACATACGGTTGTCGCTTGCGCTTAAGCACACATGCACGGACCGCATAGAACATTATATATAATGAAAAGCTCAGTGCGCTCTAAAAAAATTGACATAGCTTTCACAAAAAATACTTCAAAATCAATAATTAATCCCATGCACCTGTACTTTGGGGGATTCCCATCGATGCTACATTTAAGTCGCCACCTTCAGGCCCAAACAATCTAAGGAGTTAATAACCATCATCTCGAAAAGAAGAAAAATCCTTCAATATCTATATCCACACAGAACTGCGAAGTATTGATAACCGAAAACATAATCTGTTATCCACAATGCCATTCCACAGATTTGTCCGACTACAATGCTAATGAACCTAAGTCCTACAGATTTAAATTTAAAGCTTATGTAGGTAATTCAAGCTTCATTAAAATATGTTTCGTGAAATAGAGCAAGCACTTCGTTCTGTGAAAATGTGACCTGGTTCTCCAACTGTAGGTACTCCTGTACTTTTTCTACGATATAAAAAATAATGGTACTAAACGTAAAACGTTATTGGATTAGCACAAGAGGATTAGATAAATTGAATGCTTGTCAGCGTATTTGTCTTTTTTATTTATTCGATATTTTATAGAAGACATTGAGGTTTAATGAAACCGTTTAAACTAGAGACCTTTATAAATCGGTCAGTTGGTCCAAAAATGCAGCTGATTCTCGTGACAAATTAATTGATCCTTTACTTACATAAATTCGTTTGTTCAGGTAATTTACACCCATTGCACTATTACCATAAAATAAAAATAAACATTAGAAACAATAATATACACATATGTAAGACAGTGTCAGTAATAATGTGTTTTTCAAGATAAATAAAATTCGAATTAATGTTAAATTTTAATTCCATCTATCGATTCAGCTGTTCTTGTTTTCACGACGATAATACTGACGATATTTTATACAAATTGATGCAAAGGAACTCTGAATGTAAGTTTCCCTTTACGTAGGAACAAAGGAAAATGGTCGGTGTAGCACGGAAGCCATGCTCCAATTTTTAAAAGATATGAGATTTGTGTACTTTACAGACACAGTCTACATAATTACAACAATGCGACGACGTTTCGGAGTCGTTCGCGATACTGTAAAGTGTACATGTACAACTTGGGGACACAAAACTACACACGAGTAGTAGTTAGTATTTCTTAAATTGTGCATCATCTATACTAATATTATACAGCCAAAGAGTTTGTTTGTTTGATAGTTTGGTTGAACGCGCTAATATCAGGAACTACTTGTTCGAATTGAAAAATTCTTTTAGTATTGGATGATTGTTATATAGCCTTCCTCGATAAATGGGGTACTTATCGAGGAAGGCTATAGGCTATATAACATCACGCTACGACTAATAGTAGCGGAGCATTAATCTTTACTAAAATTATAAAACTGAAGAGTTTGTTTGTTTGGTTGAACGCGCTAATTTGAAGAACTATTGGTACGAAAAGATTTTTTTTTTAATGTGGGGTCGCTGATAGGAGCGGAGTATTAGAAAAATGTACGCCGACGAAGTTATGCCAGCTAGTAAAATATAAGACAGGTCTTGCTGGTATGTGTATCTAAAAACCCTCTTTAGAAATAAACAAAATCTATACTAATATATAAAGCTGAAGAGTTTGTTTGTTTGTTTGTTTGCTTGAACGCGCTAATCTCAGGAACTACTGGTCCGATTTGAAAAATTCTTTCAGTGTTGGATAGCCCATTTATCGAGGAAGGCTATAGGCTATATATCATCACGCTAAGACCAATAGGAGCGGAGCAGTAACAAAAATTGTGACGCAGACGAAGTTGCGCGGGTCAACTAGTCAGAAATAAAACGGGACAGAGATAACGGAAACTGTAAAAAATGATACCTTTGAACGTATGAAAGAGCACATTTTTAATTATATTCAATTACGTAATACTACAACGCACAGGACCGGTCGTTGTGGCGACGCTTGGGGGAAGCCTATGTCCAGCAGTGGACGTCTTTCGGCTGATATGATGATGATGATAATGATGACCTAATACTAGGTTACGCATGTCTTAATAAGAACGACATCGTTATAGTGTGCCGTCGGGCATTATAAAATCGAAAACATACTAAAAACAACTAATCCTCAAAGCATTATCAATAATTCCGCTAACAGTTTGAAATTATAGCAAAAAAAAATGTTCACAGAAAATAGCTATGTATAGGTTCAAAGAGCGGGGTTGCGTTATTGGATCCTAGAACAATAGTCTTCGAGTACAAAGCGTACAAACATACATGGCGCTGCTCTGCCGAGAGAAATACAGGCTGGACCAAGATGCCATTAAAGCAGACGGCAGAAAACACAGGAATGTGGCAATCGCGCTATAAAGGCTCTGTGCATCGGCGGGTGACAACAACAAAAGAACGCTGGATATTGGATTCAATATTAAAAGATTAAAAAACAATTACTTTAAATACCGATTATCGATAAGCCAACTTTAAGGATTCACGCGGATTGAACCAGCTATTTGGCTTCTTTACATCGATGCTCTCTTTTTATTCTTTTTAACTTTACTTTTACTACAAACTAACATTTTATCGCGGCGCTCCCATTATTTTACAGGAACCATTCACTCGGGAGCGTCGTGTCGGAGACTGGAGGAACAGCACCACTTTACAGATTGCCAAAGCCCGAGCTACCTTAGCGCAGCGGAGACCTGTCTGGCTACCACGGAAACTGACCAGAAGAGTCAAGCTCAAAATCTTCAGGTCCAATGTCAAATCCGTGATGCTCTATAAGGGTGCGAAACGTGAAAGGTAACTAAGGATATCTCACGCCAAATCCAGCGGGCTACTCTCTAAGCCCGAAGTCCGTAGTTTCGGGCTTAGTTGCGGGCGTATTCTACTCCGTATCACCTAACCACTAAGAATTAATGACAACACGATTTGACAGTTACTGTAAAATCGTGTTGTCTTTCATTCTTAGTTCGGATTCGGGACTAATCGTAAGTCCGTAGGTGATACGGAGTAGAATACGCCCGCAACTAAGCCCGAAACTACGGACTTCGACTTAGAGAGTAGCCCCCAGGTCTTAGTCAATCGATGCCATCGTCGAATCCTCGGGATTTACTGGCCCGATACGTAGAGCTGATGGAGAAATCTGTAATGTGATCTTTAATGTAGAGCTGATGGAGAAATGCCACGAGAGCCCAGTCGACCGCCAGATCAAACGTCGTACCTAAGTGGAGGTGGATTGGTCACACGCTCCGGAGGGATCCCGATCACATTCTCAAACAGGCCAAGGACTAGAATCCACTAGGGAAAAGGAAGCGTGGTCGTCCCCGTCAAACCTGGCGACGGCGACGCACCGAGTTGGCAGAAGCGACGAGCATCGGAAAGACGTGGATTGCGTGAAGCTCAAGACCGCTCGCGATGGAGGACTACTTGCTGAGGACACTTCTGCCCCAGCTAGGGGTCATAAATTTTAGGTTGAATAAGTATTTCTATGACAGTGAAGATTTCAATTAGTGAAAAAATAAAATAACACCATATAAACAAAAAAACAACTGTAACTTTTCTTATATTAGTCATATTTTTCACTAATCACCAAGTTGACCAAATCTTTCGATACATCCTGATTGTATCACATTTACCATCTACCAGCTATCTGACAATCATCCTTATGAAGATTTTCATGCTAGCTGGGTTCATACTCCAATCATAATGAAAATTTTGGAGATGCTGTGCAGACTGAACAGTCTACAGTTCTACACCCGACCAACATAAGGTTTATGGCCTTCCCACCACCTCCTAACATTTCTTGCCTCCTCAATTGACATAAACACTTTCATATACAAGTTCTGCATTCCAGTCTCAAACATAATTTCTATGTATAAGGGCAGTGTGAAACCAGCCATAATGAACGATATTGCGATATCTATGCACCAATTATGGTCGGACAATTAATTACAGGACCGGTCGTTGTGGCGACGCTTGGGGGAGGCCTATATCCAGCAGTGGACGTCTTTCGCCTGATATGATGATGATGATGGACCAATTATGTTAACTCTATGGTGACTTACCTTCTTCAACTCATTCTCCCGTTCTTCGAGCCTGCTAGCATGGTCCAGTGAGTTCTTATGCTTGAGCTCCAACATTCTAACTATGCTGTCTAACGCCTCCAGTCTGCCTGTCAACTCCTTCCTCTCTCCTTCGAAGTGGTCTTCAGCTTCGAGCAACTGTTAACAACATAGAAGAGAGTAGTCAACAGGTGCAAGGTTTTACATGTCATGTATTAAGACTTATGGACTTCCAGTTTTATTATGAGTTCTGTATCTAAAAAAGTAAGTTGCTCAAGACTTTTTCAGCTAGAAATCTAGGTTACTAAAATTACATCAGTTGTATTGATTTCAAAGTTTAACTAAAGGTTTCCAACTTAAAAACAGCCAAGCTAGAAAGGTACACAAAAATGAAAAAAATATTATATAAAACTCTGAATCAAATTTGTCTCATACTATGACTTCAGTTTAAAACAAAAAAAGTTGTTTCTAAAAATAGAAATAAGGTCAAAGAAGGGTTGAAGTTTTTTTTATATGACAATACTTGAAATCATAATAAGTTACGTAAAGCAAGTTCAACCCAATTTTGCAACACTTACTAGGTTTCTCAGTTGAGCACCGAAATAACTCTCAAGTTAATTTACTAAAAATTGTTCAAACAGAGTTTTAATTATTATGATTAATTTCGAAAGATGCGAGCTGAAATCGTTGCCAACAGTCTAATTAAGATTGATTTCTGTATGCAATGAAAACGGCTTGTGGTACAAAAATATAAAACTTCAAATAGACCAGTTATAGGTACTTTTGAATGGTCAAGGTTTGTCAGTCAACTACTGCAGTCAGTAACATACTTATATGGTATACATAATAAAAAGTATTCTATTCTATTCTAAAGATAGCTAGTTCAGCCGCGCTAGCGACAAGAGCAGCCAATTGTTCTGCATCAAAACACACTCACAGACCCTATCTCCAGAACGGCAGTTGCACATTCCAAAGTATAGATCCAATGGAATGTGCAAGAAATTCCGTGGACACATGGTTACATTCGTTTTGAAATAATTAATGCGTGGAATTATACAATTCAAAACAAATTGAGTTTATAAAATGCAAAGATGGTGTTACAATCTTCAGCACTTCTAACAATGTCTTCACATCTTAATCAAAATTTGGGCATTTTAATCGCAGAGAGCGGATCAGCATTGAGCCTAGTATTTTTATCATCAATGTACAGCTCTAGTTAATAATATGCTTGTCTACATAGTGTGCGTTTTATAAAATGTTTAATATTCTGCTTATTTAATTCTAATAAATGTATGTGGTGGTATTTTATTACAAAACGTTAAACAGTTAAGTCTGAAACCTGGTTGAACTAATTGGTTCCTATTTCTAGTGACATAGTTATGTCTGTCGATAGAGCATCAGATTTGATCATTATGGAGATTTCTTAATAAAATTAAACCTTATCGCAATTAAAGTACAAGTTAATTTTGGAAACTGAAAATGCCAATATTTGGACGATCACGCCAAGTCATTTGCCAGCATTTATTATTTATCGGCATGGTAGCAACTGTGCTAATCGCGCACTCAACTATCCCAGATGATACTCTAACTGTTCTAATATTGTATAGTTCTGAGTTTATCTTTTTGTGAAAAAAGTACTGTATGGAAGATATTAGTAGTTAGGTGTAAAGTTCATTAATTCACAAAGACATAATAATATAGCACAACAGCTACAGGTTGGTTGTTAAATTTTGAAATCTGAACTTGCATCCATTAGACACTCCTGAAACAATTAAGGGAGCGGACAAACTTGCTAATGGTATGTAGCAGCGGTTGATTATTTGTGTTACTTTATAGGTATATTCTCTCATCATTAGTGGTAAGCACTATGGAAATAATGCAAACATAATTTGCAGTTTTTATTTTGGAGTTCAAGTCAGGCAGGAGCATAAAAAGCAGAATTGAAGGAAAACATAAAAATAATGTCATAGTGGCAACTAAACTAGGAGTCATTATGTCTTTCAGACACATCCCTCATACGTTCTTAAGCTACTTTCAGTGAAAATTTATAAGATTTCTCATTGAGAAGAAAAGCAATACATCCTCAATTTCACCCCAGACACCGTACGGTAAAAATACATCACCAAATACTTTCTCAGAATGATAAAAAAGACGGTTCTTACAAACTTTTCACTTTTGTGCCTTTTTTAAGCAAGTCAAAACAATTATTATGTAAGATGTTTACGTTTCCCCCTAATATTTTGATGTGGAAGTTATTACATCATGATTGCATTTTAGATATGAATATATTAGTGAGGAAAATATAAACTAGCACATCGTCTGCGTATACTTTAGGGGTGGCACACAACTGCTATTTCCCATATTCTGATTCTCGGAAGTTCATCTTCATGATTCTTTATCCTGATAGTTTGTGAGGCTTTGCTGTCCGTACTTTCAGCCCCGGAACTACTTCGACGTGTTTCTTGGTCTTGTTACTTTTTAATCTTAACCGCTTACAACTTCAGCTCAGGAAATACTGTGACATGTTTCTGGTACCCTGGTACATAATTAATCTTAAGCGCTCATAGTTCCTCTTCCCGGTAAAAACTTCGAATTTTTTCTTTTCTCCTGGTACTTTTGAATCCTTACCCGATCACAATTCTAGCGCCGGAAACATCCACATGGTTCTGGTTTCCTGGTACTTGCGAATCTTTAGCGCTCAAAATTTCAGTCAAAAAATCACTTCGACATGTTTCTGAGCTCCTGTTACTTGTGAATCTATAGCGTTCGTTTTCCAATTTGAACATGCCGCCTGCCTGGACGACTATTAAACAAAAAAAAGCTAGCCCAAAAATACTTTTACATCGTTCTATTCTCCTGGTAGTGGGGATTCTCAAGTACTAAGGCAGCAGCGGCTCTGGGTTTCCACTTCCTCCTCAGTCTCCATTAATCCACTTTGTTGCTTTCACACTTTTTGGTCTCCTGGTACGTTTGAATCTTTAGCGCACACAATTCCAGCTCAAAAATTACTTTGACCCGTTTCTGGTCTCCTGTTACTTGTGAATCTATAAGCATTTACAATTCCAGCCCTGAAAAAGTAGCGACATTTATATTTCTGTTTATCTGTTCAAAAATTAACTAACTGGTTCTTGTGAATCTGTAGCGCTCATAATTCCAGCCCCGAAAATACTTCTACATGTTTCTAATCTCTTGGTGCTTTTGAATCCTAACCGCTCACAATTCCAACCCTGGAAATACTTCAACATGTTTCTGGTGTCCTGGTATTTGTGAATCTTTAGCGCTAACAATTTAAGGCCAAAAATACATCGACATTTTTCTAGTCTCCTGGTACTTATGAATCTTTAGCGCTCACAGTCCCAGCCTCAAAAATACTTCGAGATGTTTCTGTTCTCCTGGTAGTTTTAAATCTGAAGTACTAAGGCAGCAGAAACTCTAGATTTCCACTTCTTCCTCTGTCTCTGTTAAGCCATGTAAGTTACCGGGTTAAAAAATAGCCTATGTTTGATTCCAGGATACGAACTATATGTGTGCCAAATTTCATCCGAATCCCTTCAGCCATTTTGGCCTGATTGAGGCACAAACATACAAACATTTTTGCTCAAAATACCTTGACATATATTTGGTCTCTTGAAACTGGTGAATCATTAGCGCTAACAATTTAAGGCCAAAAATACATCGACATGTTTCTGGTCTCCTAGTAATTGTGAATCTTTAGCGCTCACAGTCCCAGCGCCAAAAATACTTCGACATATTTCTGTTCTCCTGGTACTTTTGAATCTGAAGTACTAAGGCAGGCAGCAGAAACTCAAAATTTCCACTTCTTCCTCTATCTCTGTTAAGCCATGTAAGTTATCGGGATAAAAAGTAGCCTATGTTTGATTCCAGGATGTGACTTATATGTGTGCCAAATTTCATCCCTTCAGTCATTTTTGCCTGATTGAGGCACAAACATACAAACTTTCACATTTATAATATCAGGAGGATCTCTGGCATAGGTAGATTTTAACTTTACCAATATCTTTATCAAATTCTTCTGTTACAAACTGGCTGACAGACAATGCACAGCCGAAACTACTGGTTGTAGAAAGCTCAAATTTGGCATGTTGCTTCCTTATACACTGTAGGGGAGCACCAAGAGAGGATTTCTCGAAATTCTAACGGGAATGGGGAAAAACGGGATATACCCGTAAGATATCGAAGGCAGAAGCTAGTTCATTATAAAAGTAAAATTATACTGGCTTAAGTCTACATAATTGAATAGTTATCCTAAAAAAATCAATAGCACAATATCAAGGAACGCTTCAAATGCATTTACAAGGCAATTAATGCAAAAGTTTAATAATTATTTTTAGAATCACACAGGAAAACGAAACCTCACACATGTATTTTATAATTACATTTGAAAACAGCTTTGTGCTTTATTTCCTTTACAAAATGAGCAGAAGGAACAACTAACTATAATACATTTAAACCAGGATAAAATCCTGACATAACACATGACACATTTATGTTAGCTTCACCAAAATGTTTATATGCACTCTTAAAATGCAATTGCAGACCAACTTGTCATCCTCAAAGTAATCAAGGTAAGTCTCACTTACCCTTGTGTCAGTTTAAAAATGTCAAAGAAACTATTCTGGCAGTGAGGTTTTGGGCAAATAATATCAATATAGGTGGGACATCCTGTTATGCAAACAAGACCTTGCAGTATTTAGATAATGTTAATATTTCCCATCCTTAAAAAAAAAGTAAAGTAATATATTGCCCTGATCAATTTTGACCATAGCGGCCATTCACAATGTAGATAGGTCATCAGGACGGGACATATGCACAAGTCTGTGCATAAACTCAGATACACTTTCTCTTCCATTATATAAAGTACAGTATACCTATATATTAACAATGGAAATCAACACTAACAATATATTTGCCACATTGGACATCAATAAAAAAAAAAACAAAATCAATAATTTCATGATTACACAGAAAAAAATATTCTCGTACACAGTACAAAGTTTCTGTTTTTTAATTGTATCTAATATGATCATGTATCATTCAAGGTTACTACTTACTAGTACTAACGTGTTGGCTTTAAACTCATATGAAGCATTACAACAAAAGATATATTTGATTGTGTGCAAGAGAATTAGACTTTTTTATGTTTGTTTGTTCAGAACAATCAATTTATGCTGCTTACTAAAAATACAAATGAAAGTAGAGTACTCATAGATAATGTTACATGTGTAATTTATTAATCAGTTTAAAATTAAAACTAATTATCATAGAATAGAGTGTAAGTGGTGAATTAGTGTATTAATTATTAAACATAGTACTTATATGTTTTTAAATCATGTTTCAAAATAAACCTAGCCAGATTAGGTAAATAATGAAATCAAAGTTATTTAATTGAAGTCAATGATTTCAAAATACCTGTGTTTTGATTACACAAGTTTTATATCCAAAATTATCAAATCTATGAGCATTGAAATGTTGCAACTGACTCAACTTGAATCTTATTGGATTCAATTAGAAGATAATTTACGTCTGATAAATATGGAATACCTATATTTAAAAGAGTTTATAGACTATACCAGTCTTATGTGGAAAACTATTTGACACATTTACCAAGTTGTTTACAATAGAAACTTCCAATTATTCTTAGTAAAAGTGGAACAATGCATCATATGCTAGTAAACAATAACATAAATCAGCACAGGTCAAGCAGCACACATAGTAAATTATGATAAATACCAATACAAGCCTGAACCTTGATACAATTACCAGATGCCTATTTCTTTTATTATGCAAACTTGATACCAAATAATCTTGTTTACCTTGGGATTCAGATAACAGAATGGATGGCACATTCCACCAAAAATAACCACAAGTCTTGAGCAACTCTGAACCACATAAAAAAAAATAACAACAATATGCGTGCATCAAATACTGAGTTTGGTAAACTACTAAATACGTTCTAAGGCAGCCTTGTGATGAAAAACAAAGGAAGACAGTCAAGGCCCCTTCTTACAAATAGTTTTGTTCACTCACCTTCTGCTCCGCGTGCTTCCTGGCCGCCTTCTCGCGCTCGTACTGCGTGACCAGCTGCTCATTGTCCTCGCGCAGCAGCTCCAGCTCTACCTCATGCTCCTGGTTGGTCTGGTACGCCGAGTCCAGGCACTCTAGCACGTTCACCAGCAGCGGCATCAGCGTCTTCACTACATCCTCGTCGTAGCGCGCTATCATGCGCTCGAACTCCTGATATATGCTCCCTGCCAGAGACTGGACCTTCTCCGACATCACAACGTGGGAGTCTTCATGGGTCCCATAGATCGTCTCCGAAGAATCCTCGTACATTTTGGAAACAAATTGTAGTCAAGTTAAGAAATACGAAATCACTTTATCTACGTCAACGCAAGGGCGTCTAATTATTATTTTCTTCAAACATGATTATGTAGTGGATAATATTATTTGATGACGCGATCGATGAGTGACTTCAAAAAACTCCTCCATAAGGCAATATTTTACATTTCAAACACACGTATTACATTGTACTTCTTTTCCTTTAAATAAATAAGGACACTAAAATTCTAGTCTTTTGACTGCGTAAATACGTAGGAAAAGAAAATAGATTTACATTCACACCATGTCTTGTCTGATTGAGGTCTTTTTGCTGACTGTTGAAAAAAAAACTTGGCGATGGAAATTGTCGATGACAATATAATTGGTTGGTAGCCCTACATCGTTTCCGGATGTATAGTCTGCTCTGTCGGATGTCAAGTTATAAAACCGTAGACGCACTCATGCGCTCACGTATGTTATGACATCAGTAAATGTTAAAAGTTATGAAGAAGTAATATTACAGTACCGCTGTAATATTATTTCTCTACAACTAGTCAAAGTTATCGTTTATTTTTGATTTAATTATTGATACTAGTGATAAATCTTATTTAAAAATATATACGAACCTGATAATGACTATTTGTGTGAATTTTTATTGCGTCCTTAGATTGTGCAACCTACTACAACACCGACAGCAGCCAATTTGTTTCGTGAACTGAATTATTACTTCGATTCGGTACATACCAGTTGCTAAATAATGTTATTTCCGATGTAACAATTGCATAGGGTCGTTGGCTGATACGATTCGATAACCTGGTGCATTTGATTGCAAATTTCAAAATACATCGGCATCGCCTACCTGTGTGTTAGTATTATAATAGCTCGATTCATGAAGTGGGTGATAGACGTATGAACTTATAGTACGCGGTTTTTAAGATCGCGAACTTACTCGGCTCGACGTCGGTGACACACGTGATAGCTTGCTCATTACTCTGGCACCAGGGGGACCGCGATGTCGTCAATGGAGGAACCTTTTTGTTATTCAGGAATAATATTTTATTATAGCCAGACAGGATACTTGTATGAGAAAAGCAAAGAAAAAATTTCTGTTAATAATTAGTGTGAATCGCTTCGATAATCATAATTAGTAATGTTTGCAACACAATAGCACTCGACGTGTCACAAAACAAAGTAATGGCTCACGGCTTGCGGCGCACGGCGTTGACACGTACGAGCCGAGGCGAGCTACGAGCAAAAGTTCAAACCTGTTGGATCGCCAACAAACTTACTCGGGGGTTTGTATGTACACGTACTTACGGTGCCACACGAGCGAAAAATGTCGTCAAGCCACAAGTACGCTTACTTGCTCACACGTCTATCACCCACTTTATATGTGTTTCTCTGTATATTTCTAGACTAGACTAACATATGATCTACGTTAGTGAAACCTGATATGACAACGCACTCAACTCAGATGGTATTGTTGGAAATTCGAATTGTACACGGTAGGTACAGAAAGTTATGAAAGTATTGATTATGCGCTCATATATTTATTTTATATTACGGCAATTTAGACGAACTGCGAATTATACATAGGTACTCTGCTCACCTCCAGAGTAACTAAATTGAATTTTTGCCTGTGTAGACCAATGAACGGCCCTGTACAATTTTTATTAAAAAACTAAGGAACAGTTGATCAATATTTATTTGAGATTTACAGACAACGCACAGCCGAAACTGCTGGTTACAGAAAGCTGAAATTTGGTATATTATAGGTTCCTTGAGGAGTCTTGGCGAGCACTAACAGAGGATTTTTCGAAATTCGTAAGGGAATGGAAAAAGCGAGATATGCAAGTACGAACTCGCAGGGCAAAGCTAGTATATATGGCAGAAACAAATATTTTTTGTTTACTCCAAACACCGCAAAATAAGAAACATAGGTAAAATCCTACCCGCTGACCTCACACGGATGTTTACTACTTACACGAACCTCCTCGTATCTACCTCACTCTTTCTGTTATTGAAAATCGATAAACCAAAAAATCAGTTGAGTTATTTGAAAGAAGTAAGTAGCGAAGCGAGTAGCGGAGATATAAATTCAAGAAAAGAGCTGATAAAGACCTCGTGATGCACGGATGTGTTTGAATTTTTTTGGTTTATTGTAGCGCCGTTTTAAGCGTCGTCCACACACATCCGGGATCCCGTCCCTGACGGGACACGGACAGGACGGAGAAAAATCGGTTACACACGATTTGTACGAACTTGCTCACACATATCCGTGTCAGGAGGTTCCGGATCGTCAGTGTCCCGGAGCACGCACGGACGCATGGACGCCCTGACAGTGCTATCCGATTTTTATCTCAGTCCCGGCCGTGTCCCGTCTGGGATTCAAGACCACTTGTGCAAAATGAACACAGAAAAATTAATAGAACTTGTCCGGCACAATAAAATTAATTACGATCTATCTAATCCACATTATTTAAATACTTACAAAAAAGAAAATGTGTGAACACTGAACGAAAAACTCGAAACTCGGATGGCCCTGACCCGGATGTGTGTGGACGGCCTTTACACTTTACATTGTATGTTCATGAGAATCAATTTCCAAAAAAATGAGATTCGCAGCCTACCAGGATCTTGAGGACTTGATCGTAATTGAAACTTTGCGACTATCTTATCAGTATTAAACCCTAAAAATCTGAATATATTTATCTACCTGTAACTGAAAAAAATTTGATAGCTGTAAAACTGCTTTATAAGCTTGGCCCACACATTATATTTAGTCTATGGATCCATGTTTATTTTCTAAGATTACTAGCTGACCCGGCAAACGTTGTTTTGCCAAATAGATAAATGAAAAATAGCCTTCTGCCTATTCTCAGACTTCACTAAAATTCGGTCAAAGTTCGATAACAAACACTGTGACACGGGATTTTCTTATATTAGAAGATTGTATGTGTTATTCATAAAATAATGTGTCAAGTAAACTAATTCTGATACGTTTTTCAAACTCTTTTTTTTTAATTAAAATTCGTGGCTTTTTGATGTTCAGTTTTGCAATTATTCACGTCTATTCAGGGACTGAACAATTACTAGTAATCTTCTTATAGTCATGTCCACTCGCGTTGTTTTGAAACCATTAGCCCCCACATGTTGCCGGCAACTAAAGTTGTTGTTTGCCGACCTAGCATTACTTGCTCTTTCCCATGGTTTTTATTAGATATAGGCATAGCAGATCTCCAACAAAAAGACAACTAACTTTTTCGAGATCTACTATTACATATCGTGTATTTTTTTATAACCGTTGATTCTAGTAGTTATTTTTCGTAACTATGTGAAATAAACACCCATGGGAAAAGTTGATGTTTTTTTTTCGAAAATTGCACTGTTTACAGAAGGTGAAGTATTTCTTTTGAAATATAATCTTCAGAATCTGACTTGTAACTATTCTGTGAATAGTTGATTCTTTTGAGGTACAACACTATTAATCAATAATGCAGCCTCGCCTTACCCCGCCCTGCCCATGGTGTCATAACTTCGAACAACCTGATAGAATCTTCAAAAAGTTTGTTGCTCTGAACAGTAGATGGTGCTATTTAAAAATTTAAATAAAAATATTTTTATTAGACTGGTATTACTGGCTCTTTTTTTGGTTATGGCTACAACACAACACCATTGACATGTGTTTATTTCATTTCACGCAGACTTTCAGTATTTACATTCTCTTCAGCAGACACTTAAAAACTTATAAAATAGCGAACAAAAAAGAAGTAAATGAAAAATTTGTAATTTATTTACTTATTTTAATAATAGATTATTACTAATTGACTTCCATTGAGTAGAATATGTTTATTATTTATAGTCAATAATAGTCACTCATTTAGGAATGAAACGTTGTGTTATTGACATTGACATTAACTGTTTGTTTTCAAATCTCACAATCCGTTTATTTTCTTCTGAAGTGAACGGATGCGTTTATTGTATTTTGTTAATTTTCAATGACGACCCGGCTTGTTACACTATTTCTGTTCCCGACTGACCTGGCTTTTACTTGGATTCCGATATTACCGCTATCATCGACTGACCTCTCTGGCTGAGAATTTGGACTTTATTGTTTTGCTTTGTGAATTGGATTTTCTCGACCATGCCTATGAAAAGATGTGCCTGCAGCAAAACTCGTAAGTGCATTTAAAATTATATATTATTATTAGTTAATTTTGGTCCTTAAAGTACTTATATGGGTAAATGGCAAACATTACATTTTAAAGTGATGTGATATCACAACACATTTTTGGAACTAAGTGATATCACAATGTATGAATTTGGATGTGATCTATAGATTCTATCTAAAATTTAACATTTTACTTAGAAAGGACCGAGTCAGCCTTACAAATAGATTGAAACTTTGTACTGAAGAGCTGGACCAATGTAGGGAACAATATGATAAAGATACTCAGTGCTTCCAAAATGATATACTATACAAGGAGTACTTGCTGAAAAATATTTATGAAAAATATGAGACCTCACAACAACAACTGAGTGAGCGCTTGTTTGAGGCTGGGGAACTATTGGACTTGGTGAAGTACAATGCTGAAAGATACGAGTCTCTGACTAATAATCTTCCATGCAGCTGTGTAAACCAGCCATCATCTCCCCAGCCCCAACTAGACATGTCTCCACCGGTGTTGGCTCTTCCATTAGAAACATGTGTCAAAATACCAGGAAATAAATCTATATTTTTTTGTGATGAATTAGGTTCTGGCTTTGGAAAAATACTACATAACTACTTAAGCCATAGTTTTACCAACCATAGTTATCATAATATAAGTCTTAAACAAATGGTTAAAAGAATTATAAATACAAATCTTGATGATTATTCATTACCAGAAAGGACATAGTGGATAGTGTTGACTCCTTATTAAAGTTAATCATAGGAAAGCTGATGTTATGTGCTTTTCCTTATTCCGATAGTTTATCAGATGATCAAATCAAGCATATTTTAAAGCTGAATAATACTATTCACTTGCTGACATGTTGTCATAGTGACAAATTATTGTATTTTGACACTAATAAGTTTGTTAGTGGTTTTAAATTAACTCAGGGAGCTTTATCTCTGTCTGGTAAATGTAGACATATGATTGCTATGTTGATAGCATATAATATTAACGAGGTTATAGCTAATATAACAAAGATTAGGTTAAGTGACGAGCCTGTGTTGTCTAGTTGCTCTAACAGCGTAGGGACTTATTTTTATGATTCTTTGTGTTGTACGAAGGAGGACCCACTTAAAATATCAACATTCATGGAGGCCTCTACCCATCAGATAGAGTATTCTCTTCCTGATGGAACCTATAAAGACATTTTAGACTCCTCAATTGTAGCTGTGGAGATCGCTCCGTATAATTCTTTAAACTGAACTGCAAGACAACAGAAGCTACCTCTTCTAATAACCAATTATTATATGTGAATAGGAACAAGGTATCTTCTAGCAGTAGTAATATAGTTCATGGTAAAAATCCTAAGGGAGGGCAGCACACTTTAAAATTGTTTAATCAGAATATTCAAGGTTGCTCTTCCAAATTACTTGAAATAGAAATGTTTTTAGAAAAGACCAAGTTTGATGTAGTTTGCTTAACTGAACATTGGTTAAAAGTAAGTAGGATCTCTTAATTTTGAAAATTATTGTGTAGCAAGCCATTTCAGCCGACAATGTATGATACATGGATGATCACTTATTTTAATTAAAAGTTACATTAAATCTAAAGAAAGAAAAGACATTGTTAAGCTGTCGGTTGAACACACCATTGAATTGTCCTGTGTTGAGCTAGATAAGCATGTTGTTGTATGTGTCTACAAACCTCCAAGTTACCAGAATCTATCTGTGTTTGATTCTGTAATGGAAGATGTGTTAAAAAAAGTTTGTACTAGCAATAAATCAATAATTATATGTGGCGACTTTAATATTAACTTATTAGAAACTAACTCGAATAGTATCAGATTATTGAGTCTATTTAAATCATTTAATTTATCAAATGTTTTTTTTGAACCTACCCGAGTAACACTTTCGTCTGCGACTTGCATAGACAACATATTTTGTAATTGTGATTATTTACATAAAGAGATTGTGAATAAGTTGCCCTCTGATCACAGTGGACAAACAATAATGTTTTGCACCTACATACCTTTACAAAAAATTCAAATTAAATTTAGACCAATAACAGATAAAAATTTAGAAAAACTTAATAGTACTTTGGCCAGTAAATTATGTGTTCAAAATTTTAATAACATAGAAGATACAAATGGGTTTTATACCAAATTTTTTTCATTACTCAACACTCAATTTAATGATAATTTTCCAATTAAGCCTAAAAGTATTTACACTAAGTTTATATTCAGTGATTGGGCGACTCCAGGCATTCGAATAAGTAGAGAAAAGCTATACGAACTATATGGCCTAAAGCAACACGTGAATAACATAAGCTTTCATAAGTATGTTGCAAAATATTCAAAAACATTTAAAAGTGTATGCAAAATAGCTAAAGCTCTGTTTATTAGCAATAAAATAAAATCAGCAGATGACAAAATAAAAACCACCTGGAAAATAATAAATAATGAAACAGGTAGGAAGAAAAAGCGTGAAACTAAATACTCAGATGCAGAGGTAGCTCAGGAGTTTGAAAACTTCTTTGCTGATATTCCACGTAAAACTACACAAGCTCTTAACTCGTCACCCGCGCTCTCTGCTGCCTTTTTAAGGAAGAATGTCAAGGTATGCCCATCAGAGTTCAAGTTTCAACATACGAACCCCTTAGCCATTATAAAGGCTTTTAAAGATCTTAAAATTAAATCAACAGAAGATCTTTGGGGAATGTCTGTAAAAGTCTGTAGATCTGTTATTGAAACTATTGCTCCCTACTTAGCTCACATATTTAACTCTAGTGTAGACCAGGGAGTATTTCCTGATCTCATGAAGCACAGTAAAGTCGTTCCACTGTTTAAATCCGGTGATAGTCAAGAACCCAACAATTACAGGCCGGTGTCAATCCTGCCGGTTCTCAGTAAGGTGTTTGAAAAGTTAATGCTTAACCAGATGTTACTACATTTTAATAAGAATTCCATCTTTCACGAACAACAGTACGGTTTCACTAAAGGGCGTTGTACAACTGACGCTGGTGTCACCCTAATAAAGAACATCTTTAACGCCTGGGAGGATTCACAAGACGCCATTGGAATCTTTTGTGACCTCTCGAAAGCGTTTGATTGCGTTAACCATGAGACACTTTTGTTGAAACTTGAGCATTATGGGATTAGGAATACATCCCTTGATTTGATTGGATCATACTTGAAAGACAGACAGGTTAAAGTACAGGTAAACGGTGTAAACTCACTAGGGTCTGAAATGGCAATGGGCGTTCCGCAAGGTTCAATATTAGGTCCATTCCTCTTTTTAGCATATATAAACGATTTGCCCCAATCACTTCAAAATGAACCAAAGATGGTGTTATTTGCTGATGACACATCATTGATATTTAAAATAGACCGACGGTCACAAAACCTTGATGATGTCAATTACTCTATTCACTAGGTTCAAGATTGGTTTACGGCAAACAACTTAGTATTAAATGAAAAAAAAAACTAAATGTATTAAATTTTTTTTTACCTAATGTTAAAAGTAACGAATGTGAAATCATATTGAATGGACAAAAACTGGAATTTATTGATCAGACGGTTTTCCTGGGAATCACTTTAGACGAGAAATTGCAATGGGGACCTCACATAACATCTCTTGCGGCGCGGCTAAGCTCAGCCGCTTATGCTGTTAGAAAGATAAGACAGCTAACAGATATAGAAACCGCGCGTTTGGTCTATTTTAGTTACTTTCACAGCATTATGTCGTATGGTATTTTGCTGTGGGGTCGAGCTGCTGACATTGAATCCATATTTATTCTACAAAAGCGTGCTGTCAGAGCCATTTATAATCTTCGTCGCCGCGATTCTCTTAGGGAACTCTTTAAAAAGATTAATATTATGACAGTCCCTTGTCAATTCATCTATGAAAATATTATGCATGTAAGGAAAAATCGACATCTCTTTAGCAAAATTAGTGATAGACATAATCTTAATACTAGAAATAGAAATAAACTAGATCAACCATTTTTTAGATTATCCAAAGTACGAACATCTTTCATGGGGTACTGTATTAAATGTTACAACAAAATTCCTTCTGAAATATTAGAATTAAATGAAAGAAAATTTAAAACGTGTGTAAAATACACACTTTGTGAACAAGCATATTACAAATTAGATGATTATATTCAAGATAAGAATGCTTGGAAACATGCTAGTCCTGCTCCATAGGACAATCTAGGGTGTAGTAGACATAGTGAAACTGGTTGATATTGTTACGCGCCAGAATTAATGTTGGGTACATGGCGGCATTTGCGTACTGCTAACGCCATCTAGTTTCAAGTAACGAAACATTTACGTGCTGCCATCTAGTATCGAGTAGCAGACACTTGCGTGCTGCTGGCGTCATCTAGTATCCAGTAGCAGGCATTTACGTGCTAGAACATTCTCGATGTTTAGACACCTGGTCGGTCGGGACCTGTGTGTGCCTGAACTTTCGAGAGGTTTCCATACAAGAGGGTTCTGGAAATGACTGTCGGTATATAAAGGGCGGACATCCGGCGACGGCAGTCAGTATTGAATTGGCGATACAAACGATAACTTCGAGAGCGATCTTCAACTGCGAATTATAGTGAAGTGAAGTGTTCAGTAGTGCGATTGTGTTTTATAATTAGTGTGTTTTAAAGTGCTAATTAGTGTCATAAATTAAAGTGTCAGTTTTGGTTGTTTAATCGGCTGTTTTTATTGTAACGAACCCCAAGCTCGTAACAATTGGTGTCAGAAGAGTGGATAATCATGCCGATTCTGCCAAAGGACGACACGGAGGGTATCCGTACCCGTAGTCAACGCCAGCAGGAGACGGACCAGAGGCGTTTTGGTGGTGCAATGCCGCAGACGTCGGAAGGTCAGCTACCGACCATGGAGGCCGGCCCGTCTATAGCAGCTCCGGCATCATCAGCACCAGACTTTGCTGCTCTGATGTTGATGTTGCAGGAGCAGGCTCGCCGACAGGAGGAACAGGCCCGCCGACAGGAGGAACAGGCCCGTCGGTTGGAAGAACAGTTGCAGCACGACAAGGCGGAGCAGGCCCGACGACAGGAGGAGCAGGCCCGACGACAGGAGGAACAGGCCCGTCGCTTGGAAGAGCAGCTCAAGCTTGACAAGGAGGAGCAGGCGCGCCGCCAGGAAGAACAGATGCTCCTCATGAAGGAACTTCACGCGTCCTTCAGGAAAGACATGAAGGAGGTGAAGGATAAGGTTGCTCAGCATGACAACCGCTTGTCAGACGCTGAAACCAGGATCAGCAAGTTTGATGACGTCATTGCGGATATGAAGAAGGAATTGGGCAACCTTAAACTTGGAGATGGAATTGCTACTTCAGCAGCCACAACACCTTCGCCACGTGGGTTCAAAGTGCCGCCGTTCGATGGGACGTCTTCTTGGTCGGCCTACAAGATTCAGTTTGAGGCTGTCATGAAGGCGAACGGGTGGAGTAAAAATCAGGCCATGACTGCCCTCACCCTAGGCCTGCGCGACCAGGCCTTAACTGTCCTGGAAGCTCTCGGTAAGGAGGTGACTTACGAGCAGCTGCTTGAGGCGTTGGAAGCCAGGTATGGCGACGCTCATTTGGAGCACGTGTTTCGTGCGCAGTTAAGGGATCGCGTGCAACGAAACGGTGAGAACCTGCAGCAGTGGGCCCTTGAAGTGGAGAAGTTGGTGCGAAAAGCGTACCAGTCTGCACCAGCGCTCATTGAAGGGAACCTGGTGCAGGCATTCATCGACGGCATCCGCGACCTTGAGGTTAGGGCTGCAGTGAGACTCGGGCACCACGAGACGCTTAAGGACGCCTTGGCCCATGCACTGGAGGTGGAAGCTGTGCGGCAAGATCATCGTTCCCACCGCGTCAGGGAGGTTGCAGCGGTTACAGTTCGCGATCGTTTAAAAGGATACAGCCCTAGGTGCTACGGCTGTGGTGAAAGGGGCCACCTTCGATCCAGTTGCCCTAAGCGAACTGCAGAAGGGGAAGGTAGCCGATCTCCAGAGGGCAGGGCGGCTAATAGCACCGCCCAGCAACAGCAGGGAAACGAGTAAAAGCCAGGACTGCGGGGCGGGTGCTGGCTGATGTTCAAGGAGCCCCAAGGATTTCGATCTCACAAACCCGTGACGGGAACAGCCTTATCATCAAGGGCGAGGTCAACGGGACGTCATGTAAGCTGACGATAGACACTGGAGCCTCTCGCACGGTTGTCAGTTCCCAACTTATAAGTCGGTTCCTTGGGGACTCTGCATACAACCGAGAGCGCATAAATTTGGTAACAGCCACCGGTCAGCGCATACCCGTCCGAGGAGAAAAAGAGATGGATTTGAAGCTAGGCAACAAAATCTACCTGCATAATGTTGTTGTGGCCGATATAATGGACGATTGCATTCTGGGCTTAGACTTTATGAGGAAGAATCGTTGTGAGATCGACGTTAATCAAGGAGTTATGAAATGTGGACAAGAGGAACTTTTCATGGAAGTGGCTTTACCTGGAAATGTGTACAACCTAAAGAAGATTGTTCTTCCTCCGAGATCGGAAACGGTTGTGCCGGTTAGTCTTCCTCGGAATCCTGGGCAAACTCATCGTTGCGTACTCGTGGAAAGGGTAGACAATGACCTTCCATGGAAAGTAGCACGAACATTGGTCAGAGCCAACGACATCTCAGGAGTACGTGTGCTGAACCTTTGTGACAAGGAGCAGGTGATAGAAAAGGGCACACTGATGGGTACCTGCGAGGAAGTGGATTGGTTGCGTCGATGCCAATATCTATCAACTGGGACCCTCAGCAAGGATGCACAAACGAGAGTGACCACACTTTTAGAAGACTGTCGCAGCGCTCTGTCTCAAAATGAAATGGTCAAGGCGAAGAGGATGTTACTTAAGTATACCGATGTTTTCTCTTTGAACGATGCTGACATCGGGAAGACTGGCTTAGTTCAACACAAAATAAACACGGGAGAAGAATTGCCTATCCGTCAACGGCCAAGGAGATTACCGGTAGCACGTGAAAAGGAAGTGGAAACCATGATCGAGGGAATGGTGAAGGATGGTGTTATAGAACCTTCATCCAGTCCATGGTGTTCACCGGTAGTGCTGGTGAGGAAGAAGGACGGCAGCATGCGGTTTTGTGTTGATTATCGTCGTCTGAACGTCGTGACGAAGAAAGACAGCTATCCTTTGCCAAGAATTGATGACACTCTGGACATGCTTACTGGAGTAAAGTGGTTTAGCACACTAGATCTAAAAAGTGGCTACTGGCAAGTAGAAATCGACCCGAAAGACAAGGAGAAAACTGCATTTTCGACAGGAAAGGGTCTATGGCAATTTAAAGTTATGCCATTTGGATTGTGTAACGCTCCGGCAACGTTTGAAAGATTGATGGAACTGGTACTAACCGGGTTGATTGGTGATGCCTGCCTTGTCTAATTGGATGAAATCATCATCGTAGGCCGTACGTTTGAAGAACATCTTCAAAATCTGGAACGCGTGCTCATGAAGATCCAGAGTGCCAACCTCAAGTTGAGTCCGAAAAAGTGTTCATTTTTCAAACGGCAAGTTAGCTTTTTGGGTTATGTTGTGTCGGAAGAAGGTATCCGCACGGATCCAGAGAAAATCGCCGCTGTCAAGGATTGGCCAATTCCAAAAGACAAGACGCAGGTCAGAGCGTTTTTAGGTTTGTGCTCCTATTATCGGCGTTTTGTCAAGAACTTTGCAGATATAGCCAAACCCCTGCACAAGCTAACTGAGGAAAAGCGACATTTCTGTTGGGATGAAAGTTGCGACATCGCTTTCCAGGAGCTAAAGGACCGTCTGTGCAAAACACCTATTTTGGGGTATCCTGATATCAGCAAGGAATTTATAGTTGACACAGACGCAAGTGATATCGGACTTGGCGGTGTGTTATCTCAGCGAAATGGCGATCAAGAGGTTGTGATTGCGTACTTCAGCAAGTCATTGTCGAAACTGGAGAGGAATTATTGTGTCACGAGACGGGAATTGCTTGCTGTGGTAAAGTCATTGCAACATTTTAGCAAATATCTACTGGGGCGGAAATTTCACCTACGAATTGACCATCCTGCGCTGAAATGGCTATTGCAGTTCAAAAATCCAGAAGGACAAGTTGCGAGATGGATTGAACTACTGCAGGAATACGACTTTGTGGTAGAACATCGCAGCGGAAAATCTCATGGCAACGCTGATGCACTGTCAAGAAGACCTTGCCCTGAAGACTGTAAGCATTGTACTAGGCAAGAGGGTAAAGAAGTCATACCTTTGAGGATGCTCAAGACAGACCTCAGCAACGAGTGGAAGGAAAGCCTACAACATGCTCAGCACGAAGATTCAGACATCAAGCCGATTCTGGAGTGGATGAAGGCCAGTGCTCCTAAGCCCACGTGGAGTGATGTCTCAGCGATGAGTTCGATCACAAAAAGCTATTGGGCCCAATGGGACAGCTTAGTGATTCAGGATGGAGTACTGTGCCGTAGATGGGAAAATGCCCGGGGAGACAACTGTCATTTGCAAATGGTTGTCCCTAAAGTTAAGGTACCGGATGTTTTACAGCTATACCATGATGGTTGTTCAGGAGGCCATATGGGAGTTAAACGCACTCTACTGAAAATACGGGAACGGTTTTACTGGGTCCATTGCCGTGACGATGTCGAGGACTGGTGTCGGAAATGTACAAGTTGTGCGGCTGTAAAAGGACCTCAGACTCGTAGCAGAGGTGCATTGAAATTGTACAATGTTGGTGCACCATGGGAGAGGATAGCCCTGGATGTTGCGGGACCATTTCCGGAAAGTGATAGTGGTAACAAGTATTTCATGGTTGTAATGGATTACTTCACTAAGTGGCCGGAAGTCTTCGCCATTCCAAATCAAGAAGCTTCAACAGTTGCAGATAAACTGGTTCATGAAGTCTTCTGTCGTTTTGGAGTACCCTTGGAGATTCACAGCGATCAAGGAAGGAATTTTGAGTCACAGATATTCCAGGAAACTTGCCGAGTTATGGGTACTCATAAAACAAGAACAACTTCTTACCACCCACAATCGGATGGAATGGTGGAACGATTCAATCAGACATTGGAGAGATACTTGGCAAAAGTTGTGGAAAATCGGCAACGCGATTGAGACAAGCACATACAACCGTTTTTGTTGTCATACCGAAGTGCTGTTCACGAAAGCACATCAGTGACACCAGCTTTCGCAAACTTTGGTAGAGAATTACGGCTGCCGGCAGACCTGATCACTGGAATGCCACCTGATGCCCCACGTAGTATAACCGATTATGCGAATGACTTGCGGAACAAAATGAATGACATTTATGAGCACGTCAGAGAATCGGGCCAGCAAATGTCTGACAAGATGAAAACCCGCTATGACCGCAAAATGAACAATAAAGGTTTCGATGAAGGTTCACTTGTGTGGTTGCACAATCCAGTTCGCAGTAAAGGGAAATCTCCTAAGCTTCAAGCTAAATGGGACGGGCCGTACCGGATTGTGACAAAAATCAATGACGTGACCTACCGTATACAAAAAGGTACAAGAAGTGCTCCTAAAATCGTCCACGTGGATCGACTGGCGCGTTATTATGGGGCCGATAATGCTCGGGACGAGCATGTCTTAGGAGGGGGCAGTGTTACGCGCCAGAATTAATGTTGGGTACATGGCGGCATTTGCGTACTGCTAACGCCATCTAGTTTCAAGTAACGAAACATTTACGTGCTGCCATCTAGTATCGAGTAGCAGACACTTGCGTGCTGCTGGCGTCATCTAGTATCCAGTAGCAGGCATTTACGTGCTAGAACATTCTCGATGTTTAGACACCTGGTCGGTCGGGACCTGTGTGTGCCTGAACTTTCGAGAGGTTTCCATACAAGAGGGTTCTGGAAATGACTGTCGGTATATAAAGGGCGGACATCCGGCGACGGCAGTCAGTATTGAATTGGCGATACAAACGATAACTTCGAGAGCGATCTTCAACTGCGAATTATAGTGAAGTGAAGTGTTCAGTAGTGCGATTGTGTTTTATAATTAGTGTGTTTTAAAGTGCTAATTAGTGTCATAAATTAAAGTGTCAGTTTTGGTTGTTTAATCGGCTGTTTTTATTGTAACGAACCCCAAGCTCGTAACAATATGTTTGTGTTTATTGTATTAATATTTACTATGTAAACAGGTGTATTTACTGATTTTTATATTTAATTTAACTCACACACTGATCATATAAATCAATAGTTGCAAAAATTTGTACGTATGTGAGTATTATGTTCCCTTACTAGCAAACTTATTAATTTTACCTCTGCTGGCATTTCTTTATTGTACCTATTAGTAGTATATAAGTGTTTTTTTGGGAGCATCGTCCTCACATATAATCAACTGATTAATGTATGCAAATATTGTAAAGCTTATTTTTGAAAAGAGTAACTATGGAGTTTCTTGTCCGTTCTTCTCCATAAGAATCTACCTTTTGCGAACGGACGACTAGAGCCACTATAATATTTTATTTTATTTTAATTTGACGTTCAAAAGTGCCTTTATTGGTCTAGTTGAAATAAATCATTTGACTTTGACTTTGATTCAAAGCATAAATTTCAGATTTGATGTTATTTTAAGCTACTAGCTATCTGGCTCATTTCGCCCCTAGTACAAGTTTTACAGTTAGCGAAGCAATGTTTGTGTCTAAGTTGAGTGTGTTATATTTAGTATAATACCTATCAGTGCCGAATTAAATCAGCGCGGGGCCTATAGCAAATTTTACCAAGGGGGCCCCCTAAACATAAAACCTTTCTAAAGTGAAAACAAAAATATCCATTCAAAATAATTATAGCCCCTCTCTATTATTTCTCATGGACCCCGGGGCTCTTATGTAGCACCAGATCCCATATTTTTTTGGTTTGCCTACATTATCTGGGGTTGTTTAGATTTCAGACGGTATAGTAGCATGAAATAAAAGAAAGAAAACGAGTTTTTTGCTCGAAGTATGACCCATACCATAACAAAATAAACCAAATTAGTGACTTTATCTGCAGAAAACGGCTGTCGCAGTATAGTGGGAATTAGAAGGACTTGTGTGTGAGAGAGATCCATGGTATTTACATGATTTTGAAAGTCCAAAGGCAGGGCCCCACAATGCACGGGGCCTGTTGCATTTACTACTCTTGCTATGGTTAATCCGGGACTGATACCTACAACTTTGTTATTATACACGTGTCACATACCCATGACTATTTGTATTCTGGCTATTGTACTAACTGACAATTCTTTTCACTTAACAGGGGCAGATAATGTTATCCTGCATTTATTTCCTAACCCAAACAAGGAGCCAAACAGATTTAAATTATGGGTTAATGCTATTGGTGGTGATCTTTTTTTAATAAAAGATCAAACTGTTTTTGATTATTATCGAGTGTGCCATGTACACTTTGATGAAAAGGACCGCACCTGGAGTAAGAGACTCAGCCCAAATGCAGTACCTACATTAAACTTGCGAGGTAATAATAATATTGTCTTTAATCTTTCATAGCTATCTTATTACCACATGGTAAATAAACTGCCTCATCATCCCAAGAGTGGCTGTGCAGAAGTACACCTTATGGGAAATACAGGCATGATAGTATGTTGTTGTAGTACATGAAGAACTTAGGTCATGTTTATGCCTTACAGGTTTTCGAACTGCTATAACAAGAACTCCTTTGCAAGTAATATCCAACCAGGATTTTTCAAAAGCTCAACTGTCCACATCAACCGCTCAGCCATCAATATCAACAGCATCAACCCTTAAACAATCAACATCAACAGCATTAATCGCTCAACCATCGACATCAATGGCATCTACCGCTCAACCATCTACTTCAACAGCATCGGTTGCGCAAACGTGTAGCAGTCTACCATCAATATCGACTGACAACATACATTTACCATTGACATCTGGATTATCTGGTCAACATACTCTATCAACATCCAAATCTTTGCCAAGGCGTAAGTACATTGTTATTCAAAGACTACTAACTGAAGTTTCACTGAGTGAGTGACTGATGAAACAGGTCCAATCTGATATCCAATTCACTGTTCAATAAAATGACTGGACAGTCTATACAATATTAAATTTATTTACTTGGATAATTTGATAATAAAACTAGAAAAGATATGATTGAGTACTTGAAATTATGAATCTTCACTTCTGTGAAGTTTCAACAACTAATTAAATTTTACATTGTATTTTCACATGGAAATAACTCATGTTGTAGTATAGAGATTACCCAGTCGGTAAGATCATAGTAAGGTTGTCTGCCCAGACTGCTCAAGATGACAGCTTAAATATTTAGACTTGTCACTTAAGTGTTCACAAATATTTTTCCAGGGAAATTGAAGAGGACTACTTTGTATAATCCTGAGGTGGTTGCTTTGAACAAGAAAATAAAAAATCTTCAAAAGTCCAAAATCACGATGGCAGAAAAGTTGAAAAAGGCATTAATATTGTCTGAAAACACTTCTTTTCAAAAAGCCATGAAAGAATTTACGCCTGCAGCAACAATATTTACTCACCTTCAATTTAGAGAAATTGGGAAGAAGATATTGGGGAGGCGATTCACCAAAAATGAAAAAGTTATGGCATTAGCCCTTTACAAACAGGGTCCGAGATCATATCGCTGGCTTAGAAGATTTTTTGTTTTACCTTCACCTTTAACCCTGAGTCGTATGATTACGAGAGCAGCGCTAAAGCCAGGGATGAATGAAGATTTGTTTCGACAGCTAAAAAGCAAAGTGGATAAAATGAAGGACACTGACAAACTATGCATCATACTTTTTGATGAAGTAGCACTTGCACCACACTTCGAATATAGTAAGAGACGAGACTGTTTAACTGGATTTGTCGACGATGGGGAAACCAGGAAGAGAAAGATAGCTGACCATGCATTAGTTTTTATGATTAGGGGGATTTTTAAGAATTATAAACAGCCTTTGGCGTATACATTTTGCGCCTCAACAACGTCGTCAATAGTGAGTCAAATAAAAACAATTATTAGAAAACTTAAGTCCATAGGCTTAGAAGTATTGGCAACCGTTTGTGACCAAGGTGCAACTAATGTGAGTGCCATAAACTGGCTAATAAACGAGACAAGAACGAAATATTTAAGAAAAGGTAAAGAAATGAAATACAAAATTTTTGAAATAGATGGCAATGAAGTAGTGCCCTTATATGATCCCCCTCACCTCATAAAAGGAATTAGAAATAATTTATTACAGGCAGACTTAAAAGCAAATTTAAATGGGAGAAATGTCACAGGAAAGTGGGATCACATTGTCGAATTATATAAAAAAGATGGCACATATGATGGCATTAGGCTAATACCTAAATTGACAGACAGACATGTGATCCCACATAAAATTTCTAAAATGAAAGTAAAATGTGCCACTCAAATATTCAGCCGGACTGTAGCTGGTCACTTAGGATCATTAGCATGTGAGTATATCTTTTGTTTATATATAAACAAGGTGTTGTGGCTGTACTCATCATTAAGAACAACTTTTACTATTGGACCAGACCTGAAATTGTGAAAAAAATCTGCTTTTCTCTACATTTATATTCGCCTGTCGTCAAAATATATTATAACTAGCTGACCAGCGCAACTTCGCCTGCGTCACAATTTTCATTACTGCTCCGCTCCTATCGGTCTTAGCGTGATGATATATAGCCTTAGCCTTCCTCGATAAATGGGCTATCTAACACTGAAAGAATTTTTCAAATCGGACCAGTAGTTCCTGAGATTGGCGCGTTCAAGCAAACAAACAAACAAATATTTCATATTAGTATAGATGTGTTGTTCATAATGATGAGTACAATGACCCTTTAAAAGGTCATGCGTTATTTAAGTTTTAACTTGTATACAGGGCCAAATTAAATAATTTTTGGTGAGTAGTAGCTATTCAAAAATCATAAAATATAGGCTATTAATCGGCCCTTAGGCTATTAATTTAGCCATGAAATTAGGACATTAAGTTTAGCACCGTGTAAGCAGTCAGGCAATATTTTAAAACAGCTTTGTCATTTCAGGTCAAGGAGTACTCCCTCAAGAATGTGAGGAAACAGCTGCACTGCTCAAGTTCTTTGACGAATTGTTTGACTCCGTGAACGGTAGTTTTGATAATTTTAAAAAGAGAAGAGGAAAACTCCTGCTGGGCCCAGTATCGCCAAGATCGAGTCATAATAAAGTATGGGCTCATGCTAAAAAAGTATTGTCAACAATGAGTTTTCAAAAAAAAAATGGAAAATCAGTTACTGTACCCTCCATTAAAAACTGGTTACACACTATTGATAATATAGAATATCTGGTAGATACATTACAAAAAAAATATAAGCTTACATCTCTTTGGATGCGCCACTTCAACCAGGACCCTTTAGAAAACTTTTTCGGAAGCATAAGAAGCCATGGGTACCGCAATAATTCTCCTTCTTGTGCTTCCTTTGAAGCAGCTTTTGCCTCACTGCTAATTAACAATATGAGTAGTGTGCATTCACCAGGGTCCAATTGTGAAGTAGATTCCTGCATCACATTTAAATCTTTAAAGATCTTGTTTTTTAAGACAAGTGAGAGGTCAGCTTATACAACAGAAGTAGATTTTGAAGATATTGACAGTGACCACATCTTTAAAGATTTAGAAATCAAAAGGAATGATCCAAAAATAAGAGCACAAATAGATTATGTGACTGGATATGTTCTGCGCAAGTTAAAAATAAAGTGTAGTTTATAGAGTTGGGTAGCACACACATTTTTATTGAGGATCGTGCGAGGCACTCTTTTTCTCAAGTGTGCTAGCACAGTGTGCTAGCACGATTGAGGCGAGGCTGAGTGCCGCTGCCGCGAGGCATCGTGTTCGTGTCTACTCGTATATGTCCGCCGGCTGACCGGCTCACCGCTGTTCTGTCTCGCTCGCTCCCTCACGAACGAGCTCGCCTTGCGCTCCTCTGCGCCTCGCGCCTGCACCTGCACCCGCCCGCGGCGAGCTATGATTCGTCGGAAATGATCGGACGGAGACGGAGTCGCTCAGAGATTTTATTACTGGAAATTCGGCCCTATCACGTTACAATAAACCAGAAATTTGATTTCGGTTTTATTTAAAATGTTTTCAAAGTTTACAGTATTTTAAATTTTAATATGTAGATTTTATTTTCTTTAAAATATTTGACTATTAACTTTTTCGTTTACTTTTTTCATTAAGAAATAAATATACAAAAGCTGAAATCTCATTAATTTTATTTTACCATTTTACCATAATAATTTTTACTCGCACCACTGCGCATGCATCGAAACTAACAGTAAACAGCGACCAACAGACAGAAACATTAGGTACTTTATGTCACAAGAGGCAGAACCACAAACCACACTAACAAAAAACATACACGAATTTTCCACAGTACCACACCTAGCACACCTCCCTCATTCACTCACTCGCAACTCGCACCATAGATAAATACACTATAATCGCTAGCTCTCACTTTCAATCGAAACTAGACTCAGCCAGTCACAACTCACGGCACATTAGAGGCACTCGGCCACTCGTTTTATTAAGTTTGCAACATTCAACTGTGGTAGCACATCTAAATCAAGTGTGCGAGTGACTCTTTTTGACAAAGTGAGTCGATACAAACGTGCTAGCACATGTGCTGAGTGCCCAACTCTAGTAGTTTATGTAGAGAGTCATTGTATAATAAAGACATTGGTGAAAGTGCCATAAAGGTTAGAGAATATTTTAAAAACAAAACTTGCCTCACATATCCATCACTTTCATTGATAAAGTGCTTTTCTAATATCCAAGATGTGGTCATGGGTATATTAAGGAAAAAATCCGATATTAACAATTTAATGCAATACCTGAAAACCATATTATCAATAGTGATTGACTACGGTTTCATAAACTGCAATGAGCATAAAAAAGAGATAATTTTAAGAATTGAGCAAATAACTCTTAATTTATTTGTTTACAATTGGTGCAAAAACACTAATAAGTTATTAACAGGGTCCAGGACTGATTATGAACAAAACGACGAAATTCAAAAATTCGCGTATATATACTGTACGAAAAGGCTTAAGAAATAAAAACAGATTTTTGTATTATCTATTTCGTTTTATTTAATTTCCAGTCGCAATATTTTTTTAAAACCATTCAAAATGTAGGTACGAGAAGGCTAGCAGCCTTGTGCGAAAGTTCCTTGCACAAAGCACCAGATGGCGCTATACGCCATACATTCCGCAAAATGACGCGAGTGACGACTCTATACCCTATATACAATGTACTCTGTGGCCCTGCCGCACAATCCCCTCTTGTTTGCTCGGGTGTCAAGCTCAGTAGATCCCACGTCATGTTGAATTTCGAATCCCGTCAAGAAATTGTGAATATCGTGTAGTAATAAATTTACAGTTACGCCGCCGCGTGTACTATTAAAGCACTTTAGAGTTCATTTCAAATACTATAGCGATTAGTACAAGTCACCAATAATCGGCCTAATTGTTCACTCGATGTTCGTTTTGCATTTTGGTTGACTCAGTTTTGATTTTCGTTAAAAGCTAGGTAACAATGACCACTACGGCGGGTAAAAAGTCTGTAATTGTGGCATATTTGTTATGGATCTTGGGTGGCATATTTGGTGCCCACCATGTCTATTTGAGAAGGGACCGACATGCGTTCGTATGGTGGACGACTATGGGCGGCTTCCTGATAGGATGGTTAGGAGAAGTCTTTCGCATTCCCAGGTATGTTAGGGATGCGAACGAAGATCCGAAGCACATGGAAGAGGTCGCCGCCAGAATGAGAAAAACGAACAAGGTATGAAAATGAAACTAAATGTTTTTTGTACATCTGAGCTTCAACCGTATGAGATTAAGAGCTTACTCTTCATAAACGTGTAGATTTTTATTGTTCAAAACTTCTGTTTCTTTGACTTATAGTATTTCCTTACATTAGACCGACTTGGACTCGGTAAAATACTGATTGTCTATATTGAACATAATTGTGAAATTCAAATGGAACTAACATAGAAGCTGTACTAATATGATACTTCAAAGCTAATATCAATTGAGTACAAAGCTGCTTATAGCTCTAGTATTGAAATTTGTGCTAATAAAAGGATTTTACTAACAAAATGTGTGTTTAGGGAAAGAATTAATCCAAATTTCGATTACTTGGTACCTAATATTAACCTAATGCGCAGAACAAAGGTGTATTTTGGACTCTAAACAGAATCCATTTGGATTGCACCATTGCTTGTAAAATTATAGTTTTTGTGCAGTTGACGTTGACGTAAATATTCATCTAAATTGACAAGCAGCAGTGCAGTTTTCATGCAGTTGGCATATAATTGACTGGTCTGTCCATTGGCAGTTTCAATATTGTTATGACAACTGCACCCAAACTGCAATTATTGCAGCTGGTGTGCAGTTTAAAAGCAGGTTGTCTGCTATGGGTCTAATATTACTTATAAATTTGTATAAATTATTTGTTGCCCCACCTTCATTCGGTTGCTGTAAAAATTGTTTGGTGCCACACCTTAATTCAGTTGCAACTCTTAATATTTTAATTGTATTATTGGTGTGGGGCCTTTCTTCTTACTGTGACTATTAATGAATATATCAATTTCCAATTATTCCATTCTGGTGATTGGAAGAATATTGCTTCTCAGTAGTGGCTTTTTTACTACACATACTCCTACATGAGTAATCTTTAGCTCCAAGTAAATTACTAGAAGTTTCAAAGTAGTCCAAGATACACTGTTAATAGATATCATGAAGTAAAATTGTGTTGTATGATTTCACTTCATTGCTTTTACTGAAAAGTAAGCAGACAGTGTAACAATATCTATTTTAATGTCTAAACATAATTTCTTTACCGAGCTAATTTCCAGCTATCTATTGAACTTCTTCAATAAAATTGTATTCTTTTTTTTATTTGAGATGGGTTTGCTCTTGACTCTAGTCTAGGTCAGAGATGACAGAGACAAAGTCTACGATGGAGCGAGCTTAAAAAACTATCACATTTGATGAGTATTTAAGGCATATTTAAATTTAAGTATATTATTAATCTTGTATTTGGGATGGATGTCATTTTTTTTTTCTAATTATTCTGGTTGTATTCTATTTAAAGACTTGACTTGCTGACCTTTGGGCGAACTCCTTGGTTTCATACTGTAAGTATGTATATGTACGGTGTTGGGTTTATATTAACACAAAAATACATCTAGCTTCGCTTCTGTGCTGATACTAATGCAAAATGCTGCAGAAACTACTAATTAGAGAATGAATCAGAAAATGTTAATTTAAATCTTCTCATGATTATCATTATTCTTAGCAAAATTGTGAAAATTACATAAAACACAACCATTATGCAGTGCATTTTAATATTTTTCTTTCTTGCCTTTAAATGGCAACCTTTAATAACCAATTATAAATAGCACAAGTATTATAGTAACAAAAGTAATATAATATTAGATGAATCTAAAACAAGTTGTAATGCTTACTGTCATGTAATTGCAATTCTAGTTTTGTAGATAGACACAAAACCCTACATTTTAAATATATTACGATTTATGTAGAGTGTAAGTATGTAAAACCACTTCAGCGTGCATAATTTAAAATGCGGATCATAAACAAGAACCTAATCAGAATAGTTTAATTAAAACTTGCAATATCAAGGTTTCACTTGTTTGATTGCATTATTTCATTGCACAATAATATAACTGTGTTATAATTTTGCTGAGGCAACAATTATATGCACTGATAATTGGTTTTGGCATATTATTTATTTTATGCTAATAAGCAGTATGGTGCAGTGTGAATTCAGACAATTTTTTCCATACTATTGCGCACTGAGCTGGTATCATACAAAGGAGATAGGTAGTTCAATGGCCTTTTAAGAAGCAGGCTGTTGATGTTACAGAACCATTTAAGAGATGTAAAAATCTTAAAATTCACTCACATACATATATTAGATTAGATTATTTAGATCCTCCTTTTCAGATTTTTGTCTTAACTAAAGTAAATGCATTAAGCTTTTTTGTAATATCACTTATTCCTGTACTACTTTAGAAGTATTTATCATTATTGAATAACAAAATTGAAGCATTTCAATTTACGGGTTTGCTACTAAAACACTAACTTGTAGGAAACTATCTGCTGGGCCATTCCATTTTTCGACAGACAAAAACCTGTACCTTTGTAAAAGTAACAATTTTCCTTTTAAAATAATAGGTACTTTTATGAATAACTAGCTGACCCGCGCAACTTCGTCTGCGTCACATTTTTCATTACTGCTCCGTTCCTATTGGTCTTAGCGTGATGATATATAGCCTATAGCCTTCCTCGATAAATGGGCTATCTAACTCTAGAAGAATTTTTGCTGCGTGTCCTGTTAAACGTGTGTTTTGTACAGGGTGTTGTCCGTTCGCTTCGGCGTTAGCAGATCGATGCAAACGCGCACGCGTGCAAGCATGCTCCCGCAGCTAGAGCAGCTCAGCTCATCCGCTTTGTGTGCTGAACTTTAATGTAGTTCAGCACTGGTATACAATAGTATTTATATTAATATGGATGATCTGTGCTGATCCAAGCTGACAAGCGGGAAATATCCCAATGTATTAGCAATGCGGAGTACAGGTTGTTCATTGATTTCAGCCACCATTCTCTATGAATCGGTTTACGGGTATGCTGATGGTCGGGTATTCCTGGGCGCAGATGACGATCTCCGCGATACCTCCAGAGATCTGGGGTATCAACCTGAAGTATCTCAACCTTCTTGTACCTTTGGCTACGGGACTTGGTAAGTTGATGTCGGTATAATACTTTTTATATTGCCAGGAATTTTAGTTGTTCGATATTCGTAGGTTCAAAGAAGCTCAGTAGCTCTCACATCGAAATACACGATTCACCGTCATTTACTTTGTGGTGGTTGTTCCCTTCATGACTTTTCTATAGCAGTTACGTGGTTGCAGGTGTTTGGACTGTCGGTAACATTGGACGCGAGAAAGGCTGCTTGAAGTGGGCGGTGATAGGCTCATACGTCGCATACCCCATCCGCTACTACGTGTTTGACGATAGCGTCTGGATAACCCTCATGGTGATCGCTTCTGCCTGCTTCTTTGACTCGTATGCCAAGGAATGGAGGAGGACTCCTAGGAAGAAGAGTCACGTTGCAAAGTAAGTTTTGAATGTATCTTGGAAGGATTTTTTGAAGCCTCAACGTAAGAATCCTTTGCTAGATGTTAGCATATTTGGCTGATTCCTGACACATATCGTTTCATGAAGGTAATAAATAACTAATTATCAAAATAACTCATCTTTATTTCTCAGGCGTATGGTTATACTATCGGTCTGTTGTTTCCTGTACATCGGGCTGTGGTGCAGTTACTTGTACTTCCACGGTACAATCACTGACAGCGAGGGAGATGAGATACCGATTTACGAAGCGATTCATCATTTCTTCACGAGTCCGTGGTAAGTTACATAAGACACGATTTTTTAACAGACACTCTTTTACCTCCATGACTCTTTTACTAGTATCCAGTAGTATGTAGTATCATATCGTGATTTACAAGCTAAACAATACGACGATTGGCACTGTGGCCAACACACTAACATAAACACACACTTTTTCTATAAATCAATAAAATATTTTTTATTCTAGCTGACTTTTTTTATACTGTATTACTATCTTAACTTGTATCTTTATCATCTAAAAATTATCTTTTTATCCTGAAGCCGCAACGTTTTGGGAATGCCATGTAGGTAAGTATTTCATATTAAAATATACATCCGTCATCATCGTCTCTTCAGAATTTTCAGCCGTTACTGTAATATTCAACAGTTACTGGGTAACACAATACCCTAATATTGGTAGTCTCGACTTTCGGGCGGACTGGATTAACAGCCAGAAAGGACGTTTTGGCAGAGCGTCAATGCATGTCAAGGCAAATAAATTAAATGGCTTTGTAATGTAGAAAGACCATCTACTTGATATTTAAAAGCAAATTATTCCCTTTTATATTTTTTCTTCTACAAAGCATGAAAATACGGGTTAAAAAGTTTGAAAACTATACATTTGTAATTAAATCATAAAAAATATAGTCTTTATTTAAAGTAATTTGTAGCTACAAATTTGTACGGAACCCTCGGTGGGCGAGTCCGACTCGCACTTGACCGGATTTTTCTTTTGTGTATCATTTGTCAAAGAATAGAATAAATCTTAGTTCTAAAACATGTCGTCTATTTTTTTTAAACACAGTAACAATTTATTTTACATTAGTTATATTTTATTTATCTTAAATTCGTACTCCGCAGGTGGCTGGACGTAAAACAATGCATAGCTGAGACATACCAATACGCGCAGCATCACGGCTGGTACGAAGTGTGGAAACAAGTCGTCGATTTTTCAGATCCACATGGCGAACAGAACGCTTATAAGGTAATATCACCCTTGACATTTTGGAAGATTTTAGGGAATCAGTGGTTGACCACTGGAAAGTCATAATGACGCTTTTATATCCAGTGGTCAACCACTGACACTCCATTGAAAGTATCTTGAATCTTGTCAAAATCAACCATTATGAAATCAATGATAGACACTATTGTAATAGCAGACTTGGGGCCCAGACCGCGGTCGATTAACGGGCATTAAACAAATCTCAGCCTTGTCTTAAGCCGAGATATTTGTATGTGAAGTTCACATCTAAGATCTTTGTTTCCAAATATCTCGGCATCGTGACACCATTATTCTACCGTTTTTTTAAGGGTCCTTTACATGGGAGTATCATTGTTGGCCTGACTTTGAAGAAAAATCAATATGTTTACGCCCAATTCCAGACAAAAATGCGAAACTCCTTTTGAGACAATATTGTGTTGTATGCGGCTACATGTTATCAGTCCTCGATTGACCGAGATCTGGTTGTACCCAAAGGCAGGTCTGCATTTAAACTGATAGTTGCATAGTAACCGCGTGGAACTGAAGATGTAAATTTGGCAAAGTTTACATTCATCTCGACAACTGAAGTCTACTAGTTCAAATGCAAACCTTATGTACACCTTAATACTCAAACTACCTTTCACTCAGCCCTAACCTTGTGGACGTCTTACAGATGAATGCGACCCTTCTTGCAGCAAAAATGAGCTTACTGGTAAAATTAATTCTCTTGATCTGTAGTTGCAACTGTGTTGTCTTGAATGTGCATAGTATTTGTTTGCTATAGTGTGTTACCAGTTCTTTAACTCGGCTTTGTCCTAAGTCGAAATATTTGGCTGCAACTAGTTGACCCGCGCAACTTCGTCTGCGTCACAATTTTCATTACTGCTCCGCTCCTATTGGTCTTAGCGTGATGATATATAGCGTATAGCCTTCCTCGATAAATGGGCTATCTAACACTGAAAGAATTTTTCAAATCGGACCAGAAGTTCCTGAGATTAGCGCGTTCAAGCAAACAAACTCTTCAGCTTTATATATTAGTATAGATTATCTGCTTTTTTGTTTATTAAATTGTCCTTTATATTGCAATATCATTTTTCGCTGCACTTGAAGAGAAATCAATAGTATGACTACGCCAGTTTCCTAAGAAAATGATATGAAAACTGTTTTCGTGACATGATGTATGAGGTGTCATCGATCAACCAAGGTCTGGTTGGTCCTTGAAGCAGATCTGCATTTAAACTGACAGTTTGTTGCATAGTACCAGAGTGTAAACACTATGCAGGCAAGCATATTATAAGCTGGGGGATTATATTGAAGATAAATATGCTTGGCTGAATGCTGGTCCTGCTCCACAGCCACTAGGGCGCACAAAATAATCTGTTAGCATTTGGAAACATTGTTGGACCGGCTGAAGATTGTAAAAAACAATATTTGCATTGTATAGACTCAATTTATTTAGCAATGTATAATTTCATCCATTTTAACGGCACATGTGTGAGTACTGTGTACCTTAAACTTAAGCTATAGCTATCAGTATTAGGTTTGTTTTTGACTTGATTGTACCCTGGCGGTTGGGAGTGTCATGCTCACACAAAAGTCTGGCTGATGGTGGCGTATGCGTTGGATCATTTGGCTCCCTTCAAAATGGTTGAGCCGAATGGTGCTAATGCATGCGTCATGTTCGTGAACGGGCGCTGTCAGTTGGAACTGGTCATTTCGGACTGGTCATTTCTCAGCTGCCATGGTTTATTTTAAATATTTCTTTGAATTGTTCCTTTTTTCCCGGACGCTTTTATCCTGCTCGTCTTTTACATCGTTCTCACATGTTTGTACAATTTCAACTTGATGTAAACAAAACTTTGTAACAATTTATTATTTTTAAAAGAGTGTCCGTGGAGTTTCTTGCACGTTCTTCTCCATAGAGATCTACGCTTTGGAACGTGCAAATAGCTTCATCTTTTTGGACTGACCGACCTTGACAATTCAAAAGTAAATGGTTTATTTGAAATGTACGATTTGATTTAAAATTTCGACGACTGCAGTCTGCTAGTTCAAATGCAAATCTTATCTTTAGACCCTTAATACTCAAACTACCTTTCACACTTCAACCCTTAACCTTGTGGACGTCTTACAGATGAATGCGACAAATGCGAACCCTCAAACTACCTTTCACTCTTCAAGCCTTAATCTTGTGGATGTCGTACCGACGATTATGACCCCTCTTGGAGCAAATATGAGTCTATTGGTAAAATACGAAAATTTTCTTGATCCGTAGCCGCTGCTGTGTTGTGTTGAATATGCATAGTATTTGTTTGCTATTGTGTGTTACCAGTTTTTCATTCGGCCTTGTGCTAAGTCGAAATATTTGTCTGTAAAGTTCTCATCTGTACCTCCAATTATCTGGGCATCGTGTCACCGTTTTTGTTTTACGTGTCCTTTACGTTGCAATATCATTATTCACCGCAACTTGGAAGAAAAAACAATATGACTACGCCAAGAGTTTCCATATCTTTATCTATGCAAGCTGGCGTAGTCATTTTTTTCCACTTCTTCCGCCCTTCTTTTTCTCAATTCTTGATGTTTTTGCGTATTTTTTTCAGTTTGCGTCTCGTCGTTATAAATGTTGTTAATTATGTTCCTCATCTTCAGGCCGCTATTGTGTATCGATGTTGCACCTTATTTACTTTAAGCCGCACACACAAACTTTCTGCATTTAACTATAAAAATATCAAAGTAAAAAAATCACGGTTAAACGCCTGATTTGAAACTACAATTTTGTTTTTGCTAGCTTAATGAGTGACCCACTGCTGAGCAAAGCCTTCCCTTTCTCTTTTCACCCTACAATGTATGCAATAAAAATTCCAGGTGCTTGGTGTGAGCCGCGACGCTAGCCAGCAGGAAATAACATCGGTCTGGCGCAAGTTGTCCCGCGAAAACCACCCCGACAAGGTGAAGGATGAGTTCGCCCGCCGCGCCGCGCAGGAACGCTTTATGGAGATACAGCAAGCCTACGAGATCCTGTCCAATAGCAAGCACCGCAGGAACCGCCGCAACAAGAAGGACAACTCGGGCCCCGACGCCGTCAAAGTCGACTTGTAGGCTTCAGCAGAAGGCGACCCGGGCGCCTTCATGAGCGAGTACTGGCATACCTTCTTCGGCGACCTACTGGCGATTCTACGGCGAGGTAACGTTGTCATGAATTACATAGCATTGGGCTATTTCATCTATTACATTTTTTTTAAAAATAGGCGTATGTGTATAGATAATGGTGATCAGAATCAGGATCCTCATGTTCCTGATCCCCAACATCATGATCCTGATCCCCGACATTATGATCCTGATCCTCAACATCATGATCCTGATCCCCGACATTATGATCCTGATCCCCGATATTATGATCCTGATCCCCGATATTATGATCCTGATCCCCGTTATTATGATCCTGATCCCCGATATTATGATCCTGATCCCCGACATTATGATCCTTATCACCGTCATTATGATCCTTATCACCAACATTATGATCCTTATCACCGTCATTATGATCCTTATCACCAACATTATGATCCTAATCCCCAATATCATGTTCCTGATCTCCAACCTCATGATCTTGATCCCCAACCTCATGTTCGTTATCGTAATCGTAATCGTCGTCGTCGAGTTTTTTTAAGATATCGCTAATTGTTATGTGTCACCTTTTAAATCAAATTTCAGCATAGTTCTGGATACGTCAGTAGAATAGATCAGTGAACGCCTAAGTTTTAATATGCATTTCATATTAATTTAATGTACTGCTATTCTTAAATATATCTATGAAATCTGGAAAAAATGCATCTCGACACATTCTGTCCTATACCGTACACACAGGCATTACTTTCCAAATACATATTTTAAAAAGTAGTGGATGTCAGTAGTAATAACATTATATTGATATTAATTACCATTCTATGGATTGAAACATGTAATTGAATAAAGGACAAACCCTTAATTACATGTTTTTTCAAATAGATTTGGCTTTCAGTACTTATACTTAAATGTTAACATTAATTGATGTCATGTAGTCAAACGTTCGTCTGAAATAGTATGCATTTATTCGATACAATAATATTAGACAATAATAATTGAGTGTGTAAGTCATCCTTTGCCATTTTAAAACCGTGTTAATTGTCAGTAGTCAGGCAGGGGACAATACTTCTTTCATAGTATATGATCAGTCCACTAAACCACCTAAACCCATAGCGTTTCATCTTTTCTTTCCATAGTGTGCAGTAGTCCTGCACTAACCGGGGAATTTTCCTTGGGTATAATTTCATAGTGCATACAGGGATAATCGTCGGTCGGTGCCCTATTCCATTTGAAATGTCTAACGGGGCCTTTGTGAGTTGGGTTCCGCCCTTCGTACACCTACCAAAGGATCGGGACCCCAGGGTCCCGAGATTGGCAAAGACAATTAATAACCTGTATAGGCAAATGATACTACAGGTGGCGTTTGGACGATTAACTATCTCATGACGTCTGAAGAGAGCATTATTGTAGTTATTTGATGGCAATGCTCTGCAACTCGAGCTTATTCGTCTGAGATACTTATGTCCGATTTCGACTAGCACTAGTGGACACCTAAATTAATATCTACTGGCCTTTACGCTAATGGTTGATAATCCAATAATGGAATGATTTTAAGGTGTTTGTTAGTGATAGAGAAAACGGGCTTTTTAATGTTATAGATAATAATTGACTGTATTATATCTGGCCTAAGTAGCCATGTGTCTTCCTGTACTTCTAGATATAAGTTTTAGTTTTATCTTGAACTTGTTATATTCTGTATCTGAATCTCAGAATCTTCCAATGAATTTCTTGATTATTGGAGGATATAAATGTAAGATTACGACATTTTAATGTGTACTGTACTATGTGAGACTATATTTAAATCTACTCTTTTGACTGTGTATACTACGTACATATAGTACGAATAATTAGTGAGTAGAATATTTAAATATTACATTAACATATAATAATTGATCTTGTCAGTTGCAAGCTTCGTTCATTTGTGATCTTTTCCCCTGCACTTTGATCTTAAAATCGACGCTAAACTTTGTTTTGTTTATTTGATGCATTACCCTTTTTATCATGTAACATTTTTATGGGCAACAGTAAAGTTGATCCCACTGAAATTTTCTAAACCCTCTGGGTATCACCTATTAAAATTATTGTAAGAGAAACGCGAAGCCGTCCTTTGAAGGTGGGAACTTAGTTCCGGAGTAAATTAACGTAGTTAGGATTCGTGAAACAGTAAAGACTTTAAACATCGTAACGCACAATGTGTTTATGATACGATAAAAAAAAAATCCCATATAAGGCCGGTCGCCTGCCAGCATGAATCTACTTCTGCTGGCAGTGGATTATGGCACATCCTGCATGCTTCTATATGAAGCCATTATTTTTGTGTTACCTCAGCCAATTTATTTTTGCTTGGTATTCAATGTCGGTAGTGATAGCAATGTTAAGTATTTATTTGATAAAATTACTGTAAGACTATGACCTGTAATTTATTATTTTTAATTTATGGTTTTGTTTTAAACTAATAACATAACCAGTTTAGTTTAACATTGTATTCCAAATTAGTAACTAATAAGATGCATTTTTTAAATAATTTTAGTAACTTATAATTATTATTATTTTATATTTTTGTAATATTGTGTACTTAACAAGTGTTAAGTTTGTTTTGTCCTTTGTACTACATATTTTTAACAAGGTTTGTAATTTCTTTTTGGTATACTTAGATAAATAAATGTATTTCAATTCAATATTTATTGTCCTTTAAATCACTCAAACTCATAACCAATATCACGGCATCATACGCATGGCGGTTTATCGTTTAGTGCCTGATTTCTGAGGTACTTTATCGGGCGTTTATCTGTCCGTTAACGCTATTTTTTTAGACGACATTGGTTGATTATTGGTTAACGGACAGATATACGACCGGTAAAGTACCTCTAGAGTCTGCTAATTGAACTGGGGTCATTGTACTCATCATTATAAACAACTTTAACTGGGAATGGGACCAATTCCGTTCGCTTTCATACTGTATATCTCAGTTGTAAATTTTTCAATGCATCATTTGAAGATTCACTATGTAGGTACATGTATTCAGCCTCCGGCAATCAGAAACGTACTCAGTGTGCTAGCGGGTGGGAGGAAGTACGACCGGCTCGCGTGCTGCGCAGGAATGGCGCGCGAACTTGAAATGGACACACGAAGCTCGCGAGCGGCGCATTCGTGTCGCATTTGCAAGATGCGAACACAGCCTTACAGTAGGTACCTATTGAAACTCTATAACACCTACCACAAGGTATGGAGTAGGTACCGGATTCACTTGGTCTCTGTGTTACGTAGCTAGGCCAGTTCGTCAGGTGAAGAATGTAGGTACGTGTATTCGTTGCTGGGCTCACTAAACGACTGTTCTATCTTATCAGGTAGGTTAGTACTCTATCGTCAGTGATATTGTGTGTCTTTTATGTTTGTTGGCAAGAAGAACAATAAAACAGCGTAAACTTAAAAGGGTTTAATCGAAGTTAGGATCTTTAAGGTTGATACAATAATTCATTTCTTTGGGACAAGCTAAGATTCAAAAGACTGTAGACAACATTTTAGTTAAAACGGTTTGGGCTAAAACTTATATGTGTAGTTTTGGTTTTACAAGATGGCCGCTTTTGTATTGCTGTTGCCGGTACGGTGGCGGAATATCGGGTGGATGCGAAGGCCGCAGACCTCACACACGCACCACACGGCGGGTTCTGGGGGTCGTCACGTCCTTGACAGTAGTGTGTCCGACGCTGACTCGACGCACTCTCGGCTGCATGCACAGGTAGCTGGAAGCAGATTACACACAATGTTAGCTTAAGTTGCTCAAGCGCCGTGGGCAAAATACTTTCAATTAATACAGAGGAAACATGCAGGAGCTGCATGTTTCCTCTTATTTCTCGTTCCTTTATGTCCTACCTACCTATTGATTCGCGAAATCTAAACAAACATTTAAAACTGTTCACACAATTTTAAATAAGTACTCACTAACCTCCAATATACCCTTAACAGAGATCGAATAAAACTAACCAATTTTCGGCAGGAAAACTATTGAGGAATCATTAAAACTGTCCCACTAATTGTTTACCATGATTAACATTCCAGTTCACCACTTACTTGGTTACTTGTTGGCGGTGTCCGGCCACTGATGGCCGCTCCAAGACACTCGGTGCCGGGCTGAGCTCTCAGCAGCTTCAGCTCAGCATTAAATCGTGTGTCGTATAATATATTTCGTAATGTCAGTGTTCGCGTTGTCAGCGAAGTGGCGGCGGGACGCGACGCCGTGCTGCAGCTGGCTGCAGTGCCGGTATAATATGCCATGACCTTAAGGGGGGGATCAGGCCAGAATGACAAAGTTTATAGTGGATCAGACAGGAATTAAAACACTCTTAATAATATTCAGCACAAGATCTGATCAGTAGCGTACCAACATTATCCGCCTCGGGTGTCACCCATGCTATGGGTGACACCCGAGGCGGATAATGTGGTGTCACCCCACAAAAGAACCACCCAAATAATGGCCTTAGCCTAACCTTTGGCCTTTCGTTCTGGTAACGGCAATCGCAAGCCATGCATTCATGCACCCCAACTCGTAAAGGTTTTATTTTCTTTTGATCATTTCATACACAAACATAGTGATTTTATTGAAACATACAGAAACGCTCGAGAAAAAAGAGAGTGCAGAAAGTAAGAGCGAGCGAAGCGAGCTCGAAACTTTTTACACCCTACCACGGACTACGTCGCCCGTAAGGGGGTGACACCCGACCGTGACAAAAAGTCAACGAACGAGTGTCACCCTTAAATGCAGAAAACCTGAAGGACTAAAGAAATTTTTACACCTCATCTCTGAAGGATTTTGCTGTATTTTGAACATTCATACTGAAATTTAAGTTTTTTGTGGATTTATATAGAAAAACTCACGAAGCCAGAGAGTGCAAAATGCAAGAGCGAGCGAAGCGAGCTCAAAAAATTTTGCATCCTACAGCCGACAGGTTTCATTGCGTCAAACGTTTAGGGGTGCCACCCGATAGTGACAAAAACCAGTCAACGAGCGGTAGGGTGTCACCCCTAAGCGGGTGTCACCCGGTGCGTGCCTCGCTACGCTACTGGATCTGATCAGGGGATCTGACCGGAATAACTTATCCGCTCACAAAAGGAATATCCCGTGTTAAATGAGAAGGTACATTATGAAATTCTTTTCGTATTTTATTTATCCTAAATTTTCCAATACAAACCAGTAAACAGAAGATTCCATTCATGGTTAATAGTGCTGAATTAATCTCAGGCCGCTGCGCTGATTAAGTTAGTAACACTACTGTATGTTCATTTTGGCGTGATATCGTCTTATAAATCGATGAACGCCGGCTGCGCGCACGAAAAAGTGTCACGTTCTGCAAGCGACAGCGCGATACAAGCGATAGAGAGACACGATCGGCTTAAGCGTTCGGCTTGTTTGTTAAGATTGCAATTGTTTTTTAATGACGTTATCACGTAAAATTATCGTCCGTAAACCGACTCTACAGCCTTTTTTATTTTATGTGTGCTTACTGTGAGAAAAGTAATCATAACGTTCTAAACCTAATGTAAATGAGTTTTGTGTGGAAAGCGAAAAATAACTCTATATTTCCTCCTGAAAATCTGTTTAGAAAAATATACTAACTTTGCGTATCCTGACTAAGTTTCATTTAAACTTGTGCATTGTGCGCGTTAGGTACCTATATTGCAAATAAATATTTTGCCAGTTTTTGACCTAATACTTAATACGTCTGAAACTAAATTGCAACGATAGATGGCATAGCCATGGGCGCCGGCAGGACATTTGTCAGGGTATGCATCTTCAAAACCCCGCCTGGAATAGGACAGGTTTTCTTTTGCCCAGAACTAAAGAAGACGGATACAATACGAGGCCGAACACGAGGGAGCTCGAGGTGGCTCGGATTTGCTAGATCTCTTTTACTACATTCCGCTGCTCTATATTTTTTATATCTGCAGTCGCATGTTTTATTGAAAGCCAGCAGGGCGGTGCAAGTGCACCCCTCTACCGGCGCCCATGGACATAGTCTACGCCGTGCACGTAATCTACAAGTCTGCAACGAGTAACAGAATAGACACAATACCTTTTAGTATTGCGTTTATTTTGTTACAGGTTGTATGCGATTCGTCGTCATTTTTACGAGGCACGTTGTAGAGTTCCACGATCGCAGCGCGATAAGACGTCGCAACGAGGCACGAGCTATTTATTACTTAGTAGGTCCTGCGGGTCTAGAAAGGCCACTTTACAATGTAGAATCATATAAGAATCATAATATTAATCATACAACAATCTGTCAAATTTCATTTTCATCTTAATCGCTAAAGCAATAGGTTCATGATTGATTGGGAAAATTTGACAGTGACGGGTCGCGTGATGTGCTTTCTGATTCTGCTAAAGTGCCTTTTTAGACCCACTGTATAGATAGTGTTTTATCCATAGATAAAACACTATCTATACAGTGGGTCTAATACTACTAGTGGGTATAATAACGACGCCGAATCACAGCTCGTGCCATAGCACGAGCTGTGATTCGGCGTCGTATCGTGTGCATTTGTTTTGGACTCTGGGTGGCTACTCTCTAACGAAATCCGTAGTTTCGGGCTTAGTTGCGGGCGGGCGTATTCTGAGAATGAATGACAACACGATTTCACAGTAACTGTCAAATCGTGTTATCATTAGTTCTCAGTGGCTAGGTGATACGGAGTAGAAAATGCCCGCCCGCAACTAAGCCCGAAACTACGGATTCCGTTAGAGAGCAGCCCCCCTGAGACGGTGAGTGTGTGTGTGTGCGTAGGTATGTGTGTGTAGGTTTGTATTCATTGTTGACAGTAAGTGTACAGGAATGAGGTAAAATTAAACCAATTACACACATTGTTGAAGATTCTTTACTTTAGAAGAGATAGAAAACAGTCATAGAAAAGTGAAACGCTATGTCGATCTCCACATTTTACATTGTGTATCGAAACAATCTACAGAAAGTATCGCTGTGAGCACAGCTTGAAGAGTCATTGACGTTATTTTCTAACAAACTATGACGTTTAGAATCGTTGGCGCAAAATGGCAAGGCCAAAGGATGGATGAAGTTGGAAAGTGCCTTGCGATCCAGACAAGGTTCCTGGCTTGCTGGACGGCAGGCAGCTTTCCTTTGTCACGCCAACGGTGGAAGAAGTTTCGAAGTGCCTTGCGATCCAGACAAGGTTCCTGACTTGCTGGATGGCAGGTAGCTTTCTTTGGCTGCGTTTTTTTGCATGTTTCATTTACGAAATCATTGACGAACCCGACAAGTTTCCTGACTTGCTTTTCCTGACGTGATCGGCGGGTATACTAATACTAATTCGACATTTTTGTATTATGTTGCAACTTTCAGACGCATGTGGTTTCCATCTGGTTCCTCATCATCTGTAAATAGTCAAGGGGTACACGTTAATGTTTAGTTTGGTTTGGTATTCAATTATTTTATAGGCTTGTATCTACGGGGAGCTAACAGGAGATCGATCTAGCTAAATAGACTGGTTACTCGTAGGGTGATTCCAGGATAGGTGCCGCAGCTTTGAGTACTCTATGTTAGAAATGTCGTAGGCTAAAATCGTACTACGTAATAGGAAGCGCTACCCCCGCAGACCTCCATGCCACGCCAACTGCACCCGAAAGTGCACGCTTTTTGCCAATGAGTGTAAAAATCTTCTGCGGCGAGACCATTACAAGCGTTGAAATAATAATCGTAAGTACTTACTATCGAATATCTTTTCACTCAGTTATAAATTCTATATTTTTTAAATTGATTTGCTAATATAACAGTTTAAAGTACACGAAATAATGCTATAAATAATAGTTTACCTTTTAACTTTTTTTTAATTAAAAAGGCATCTATTCTGCGCTAAAAGTAGTTGCCCCATCTGCTCGGGATAGATAGGCCCCTGAGAGCATCTATCTATCCCTAACTATTTGCATAAATGTTTTCATATTGCAGGTGGAACAAAAGCCTTTAAAATATAAAAGGAAACCGGGGGTGGTCTCCCGTCACAGTAGTTGGACTGAAGAAATCTTCACAAATTAATGTTAAATATTTAATACAAACTGATTATTGAAACGTTTTATTTCAATTAGCATCTAATATTGAAGCAGTCATACAGCGAGTTTTCTATTCCTCACGTGAAGCATCTATCCCTTGAAGCATTTTTACTACGAATCTTCTATCCCCCACGATAGGCATCTATCCTACTTTGGATAGAGTAAAAAAGACACAATTTCCTCAAAATCTATGAAACTTATGTAAAAACAAAAGGGGAACCATCTAAATTAAAGATCAAAGTTACCATATGCAAAGATGTATTACCAGTAGAATTTTAATTAATAAGTTTTGGCTCCCTATCAAAAAGTGGGGCACCTATCCTGGATTTACCCTATAATTATGTACCTTCCTATTTATTTTCCATTTACAAAAGGTGTATCTATCTATTACATCAGCGACTCCGTGTAAACTAAGACTTCAAGACGCAAGCCCTCATTACAAAAAAAAGAAGAAGAATAAATCCGCGATCGTTTATCTAAATGGATTAGCAGTTGGTTTGTATCACACAGACTAGGTACTCTGCTCTGGCACTTGAAGTCTACGCAGACTCAGTACGGCGTAATCAATCAATACGTCCAGCGCGTCCAGCTCCCTTGCACGCTGTACCCCCTTCCCTTGCACCGCTTCTCCCTAACCCGATTATTTTAAATCGCAGCACACACTTTATACGTAACATAGTGAAAATATTAGACTTAGTGCTGGTGCAAGACAAACAAGACCTTTTAAGATTTTCAAGTAAGGATGGCACAGCCCAACCGGCCGCGTCTTCCATAAAAAAAGTAACTGTAGTCACTAACTCAGATGTTTAACAGAAATGAAACTGATGTCATTACAGACTAAGGTACTAACCTTCCCCCTCGCTGTCCTCCATGCTGTCTATCTTTGGTGCTACATGGGCGCGCGACTCTCCTCGGTGAAGTTTGCCATCGGAATGGCGCAGTGCCGGGGCGGCACTGCGACACCGAGTGCGTCATTCCAGTGCGCAAGTGCATTTCAGGAGGCTGAGTAGGTATCGAATATACGGAACTAATTTCTGCCATGCATGCTCTGAAGTTGGATTTCGTGGTGATATGAAGGCATGCTCCTATAAAGACAGTGGTGCGATATACTACCTAAGGTATAGAAGGTAACTATATGCTGAATGAAATCACCGTCAAAATTAATTAGTTTTCTATAGGCGTAAGCAGAAGTGCAAACATCAGTTGAGTCGCTCAATGACGCAGGTCAAATTTGTCCAGAGATCGCTGGCCAAGATTGACCTGCGTCATTGAGTGACTTCACGTGACCCATAAACGTGATCAGTTCGCAACTCCACTTCAGGTGCGGTCATCACTGGTCGGTGATTTCATCAGGAATTATTAGCATAAATATATTGTTATTTTATTCCTGACTAATTTCAACCAAAACTAAACAGTAATTAACAATTTCGGAAAATCCTCTCTTAGTGCTGGGGAGCACTCCCTAAGGAACCTACATGGCTACATGCCAAATTTAAGCTTTCTACCTGAGCTTTCTACGACCAGTAGTTTCGGCTGTGCGTTGTCTGTCAGTCAAACAGTAACTCAGGAGTTTTATTATATTAATGATGATTGATTTTGCCTTTGAGTCAAATAATCTAGAAAATTGACTGTGACAGACGGACAAACAGACAGACACACGACAAGGGTTCCGTTTTTCCATATGGACGTTCGGATCCCTGAAGATTAACTTTGGTGTATAGGTTATCTAATTTATAAAAATCTCGTGTCACGGTGTTTGTTATCGAACTCCTCTGAAACGGCTCGACCGATATTCATGAAATTTTGTGTGTATTGCAGGTATGAGAATAGGTGGTACGGATTTTTTTTTGCAAAACAATGTTTGCCGAGTCCGCTAGTCTACACTAATAATAATATATTATAAATGAATAGGCTCCGAAACTACTGGACCGATTTGAAAAATTCTTTCACCATTAGAATCTTACATTATCCCTGATGGACATGGGCTATAGAATATTTTCAAAAGAATTAGGGATCCGTATGAAAACTTCGATAATGTAACCCAAGGTGTGAAAAAAGTGACAAAAAAGATCCTTACATCGCGTACGCTGCGGAAACTATTAACAATAGAGCAAAGTGATACACTACAGTTTTATGGGGGACATCGAAATCTACAAAAAAATCCTAAGGTATATATGTAACTATTATGGTTAAGTCACAATGACTGCTTTTTGTTCAAATTATTCAATCAAAACCTGGGTGAAATGGAATAGTAGTGATTTTAGTATTATGATGTTAATCCTTATCTATTTAAATTGTTTAATAATTAAGATTAGTTATTTCGATGTAAATTACACTTGAAATTATTCAAATTGGATCTTCGTTTAAAAGTTACGACGGGTATAAAAATACTCTAACTAAGTAAAATGTTCGGTTTGAGCGAACTGCCCTACGTTTAGTCTATTAATAAGTAATTTACACACTAACCGAGGGCAGAGGGGAGATGAAGTTCGTGGAGTACCAACTAAACCCGCGCGAACGAAGTCGCGGGCGAAGTGCTAGTAATTTTATAAATCAGTTAATTGTAGTCATCATAATTTTTTAATTTTCATTTATTTCTAGGGTGATCCTCAGTAGTAAAAAGTCCGAAATGAGAGATTGGACTCTTACTAAAAAGTCCGAACTTTTACCAAAAAATCTAAAAACCTAGGGTATATTTTAAGTTTTACCACTAGTAAATAAGGTCTATTCACATTTGTCCCGAAAACTGCCACCACGCACTGGTGACAAATGGGAAAAATAACTCCAAATGTGCGTGGGGACATACTTATGACACAATTTTCGCAGTCGCCGCTACTGGCTTTTTTAACTGGGTTAGTATGTTTTACCAGTGGAGTCAAAGACGCAGGGACAAATGGGAATAGACGGTAAATAATAGGTTTTACCGTAGGTAACGAATATATCTGTGCCTACTCGTAGCGATCATATGAGTTTTTGCTTAAAAAAGCTTCGGCATCATTCCGCCCGTGTGTTTTCTAGCTGCAAAAGTTCTTTAAACTATCCTACTATTTTGCACAAGCTATTTTTATAGCCCAAAAATATAAATTCGGCTCCCCCAGTTTATATAAACTAGTTTCGACCAAAAGAGTAGTTTCGGCAGCTGTTTCGGTTTGGACTGTTTGGTCAAACCGAAACAACCGAAGTTAGCGATATTGCGAAGAGAGCGATGTTTGTAATGTTACAAACTTCCTCTAGTCACTGAAGAGGTGCCGAACATTCGTGGACATTCGCTGATAGACTTGAGCATTCACTTCTAGCGAATGTTCTTTGTTTAAAATAAACAGGAGCGTGGTGAGCATTCTAGCGAACGATAGTTTTGCTTCGAGCTTTTTGTCGAGCCGAGCAATTGTGTTTGTGTCATTATTGTTTGACATCATCGTGAAGAATACAGGAGCGTAGCTATTTTCTCAGCGTAAAATACTGGAATACTGTTATGAAGCTGAATCCGGCTTGACTGGAAGCCAACCTCAAAATAGTTGGGAAAAGGCTAGGCAGGGAACTAAATAAACCGCTCCACGTAAAATACTGGTAGATATGTAGCTGAATCCGGCTTGACTGGAAGCTGACTCCAATAAAGTTGGGAAAAGACTAGGCAGATGATGACTTTGTGATATATCAAATGAAAAGAGCTTATTGTGAGGGTTTTGATTATATTCTGTTACATAGTTTTAAAATAAACTGTTTTGAAGTTATTCAAGAAATTAGATGAATCAAAACCATTCCCCCCGTACCTATCTCCGAAACTACTGAACCTAAAATTTAGAAAAAAAAATGTAGATAGTAATATTTCTTTACCCATAGATTGCAGGAAAACCTACGAGAAGTCTACTTATAGTGTTAAAGTTATACATTACAAAAGAGAAATTCGTTCGGAATCCTTTGCACGCGAGTCCGATTCGCACTTGGCTAGTTTTTGATGAGCATTTACCTACTAGAGCGTTCACTAGAATAATCGTGTAAATGTTCGTAGCGATGTTTGGCTCTATGCTCGACTCTGTAACTCTATCCGTTGTTCAGTTCGACCGAATGCTCGATGTTCTGTTTACAAGTAAATGCTCAAGTCTATCAGCACTTTTTAATTTAGGGCGAATATCATGTCTAAAACAGATTCGTCAAAATTCTGCTTCTGGCTATGTTAGCCGATTCCAATATTTCGTTTACCGTAGTCGCATCGCTACGTATAAAAGGCTTTTAGCTCTTTCGGTACCTTTTACTATTATATTTGTTATGTCTGAGTTGGGTGGTATTGATCGACGCGTAGAAATATGTTGTTTTAGTCACCTTAGCTTTCTAGCTGACTGGGACGTATTACTTTGGTGTGTTATGTTAGCCTTTTGACCGCCAGAGCGTATCGGCGTCCCTCCCACGCCAAGCAAAAATTCAGCGCAAATATGAAAAAAATATGGATTCCAACATCGTATCGAAAACCAATTTATCACTGCTTTTTGTTCCATATTTTTTAAATAATAAATATTACTCTTAACGTAATCACAGAAAAGTGGATTTAGTAAATTTATTTTGTACTTAAAAATGTTGTTTGCTTGTCGGCTGTAGCCGACCGTGGCGCTCAAAAGTTTTATAATAGGTACGTCATTGGGATGTTAGGACAAAAATAAACAACGACTCTATTTTTAATTTCCTTTATCAAGGTACTTGTACCTACAGTTGTACCGCAATACGACATCAAAATTACTACATTGTTTGAACAATAAAATTTTAGCCATGTAAAGATTACAATTTCATAATTTTTGTTTACAATAAAATGCATTTGATCATCTAATAGACATCTATTGATTACCTACACGAGAACAAGCCGAAATATTATTGAAAATCTTATTATCAGAAAACCTTAGTGTGCACATAATCAATAAACATCATATAACACCATCTAAATATATGAATTTTAAATCTATTTCATTTTAATGGCACAAAATAATTTAGAACTTTTGATAAAAGATAAAAAAGAACGAAATAATGGTATGCAATATGCGTAGTAACTACTACAATACAACATACAAACGTAAATTGGAAATAATTAAGTAAAATATATTATATACAATAGCGTATTATTTACATGTTACATGGCAAACGAAGGAGTTTGGTCTTATATGAAACAATAAACCTAAAGTAATAAGAATTTGCATTTTAGTTGAAAGTTGAGCTTAATTTGTGCTAATGGGGTGTGCCCCTGTCTTTTAAATACTTTTTTATTTATGTAATAATTATGTACATTTATAACAGCTGCAGGTATAGAGTGGGAAATGATGCAAGATGCGGCAATTCGTCAGCAGGGCTGCCAACACAAGAAAAACACCCAGAATGTAAAAGAGTTGGTTGGCATCCCCAGCGACCGTCCACAAAAAGGCAAGATCACATGAAATAACTTACGGTAAATGAGCTTTGTACACAACATCCATTTTTTCTAGTTGCCTTAAATAAAGAAATAGATTTTTTAAATGTCTTTTACTCATAGTATGTTATCTACTAAAAATTTATGTAAGAATATGAATATCTAACTACTTTTGTATTTGAATTGGTTGTCTTTAAGTGTTTGCTGCCTACTATCTACGACACATAATTTGCACATCTACTACACATAATGTGAACATCTATAAATGCAAATAGAAAAAACATTTTCTCGATTATGAACTTGTTAAAGAATGAGCGGATTGCGACAGAGTAACGTACTAGACATCAATGGCAAATGTTTATTCGCAGTGTCCACAATGCTTGCGAATCTTACTCTACACCTACCTGTCACTGGTTGCAAATCATTAAAAAAAAATTAAAAACTAATTATCACAGGTATAACGTTAAAATAAACACGCTTAAACATAAGCGCTCGAAAACCTAAAACATAGCCGTCCTTAACGTAAATTAATAAATAACTTATATTTTTGTTAAGTGCATCAGACGTGCACGTCATATAATAATATACAAATTAAAAATAACAGTACCTTTACATTTTAAGTAAAAAATTAACAAACTGTATTTTTATAACTACAATAAAATTCATATTAGAAATTGGATCAACGATCTAACACTAGCCATCGAATCAATGGCACGGGTCGTGCGCTCGGCACTGTTAAGTAAACATAGTCAAGAGGAGATCAGTGGGTGTCGCGGCGCTCACACCGTGGTCTCGTTGCGGCGCAGCGGCTGCAGCTCGCGCTGCAAGTCGTTGTAGTACTCGTGGTCCGACATGGACTCTTCCTCCACGGAGCGCTGCGGCAGGTACTTGCTGGTGCTGGGCCGCGGCGTCGACTCGCTGCCGCTGCCCTCGCTCATGCACAGCGACTCTAACGGCGCCGGCTCCGTCGGGATGCCCAGCGTCTGCGGCAGTACGTTCTCCTCCGACATCAAGTACTCAGGATTGTCCACACAACGCTTGCCCACAAAACCACTAAATCTTAAGTCTTTCATAGCTTCCTGATTCTCGCCACCTTCACCTATTAGGTCCATGTACGTGGAAGCGTTCTGCGTGTGCTGCGGCGAAGGCATCAGGTAGTCGTCCTCGTCCAACGGCAGGTTCAACTTCAGGTTGCCGACCTGTGCTTCTTTGATTTTCGACATGTTATCGAAATTAGTTTCGCAGACGTCTGGTCTGCCTTTCATCGGATCGCTGCAGTACCGAGAGCTTGAGCTATCGGATGCGCATACGCCGTTATTATAGTAGTGTCGTAGCTCCATGGCGTCCCCGCAAGGGTTGGCTTGATTGTATCTGAGGAGCTCGTGGTCCCACGGCTCAGGCTTGCTTGTACCATCAGGAGTTCCACACTCGTTGTTGGGGGCACCCGATGGCCACGAAGACGAAGGTTGCTTCATTGCGTTCTGGTGTATCTCAATGACGGAGATCGTAGTGTTTGTGCTTGGTCCTGACCTGAATTTTGGCTGCAAGTATTCATCAGCTTCAACCAAGGACTCTGGACCTTCCATCGCCGATGACAGGTTGCGAATCATTTCTTTCTCATCCTGGAATGGAAATAAGGATTTGTTAGTTTTACGTATGTTTATAAAAAAAACTTCTTGTAGTAACGCTTGAGTTATTTGTAAGGACAGTCGAAGCTGAAAAAAATGTACTATAAGTTGTTGTATGACAGGTTTCTTAATTGCTATTGTATGGCCTAGAATTATGCCAAAATTGGTCAGAATAATATTAACATAAAAATCTGTTAAGGCCATTTTTTGCAAGACCTAATAGGTTGACGTTCCGCAGTGACTACGGTGGAGGATAAAAAAAATAATGCCAATAAGTATTGTTAGAAGTAATGTATTTATTACCTGCGTCGAGTAGGACGGAAGCCGCATGAACTTGTCACCCGGTATTACCAGGTACCTGCCTGGGTCTCGTGCCATTTCCGCAAATGTATCGGCAAGCTGCTTGAAAGTAGGCCTACTGTCGGCGTCCAGCATCCAACATGATACCATGATGCAATAAATATCCAAGGTGCAAATGCTGGGTTGAGGAAGTTTCAGTCCGTTTTCAATTAGCTCGGGGACATTTCGAGCAGAGATCGACTCGTAAGGCCGTGCGCCGTAGCTCAACAGTTCCCAAATAGTTACGCCGAAAGCCCACACATCGCTCTTGTGAGTGAAAATCCTGTGCTGGATGCACTCCAGGGCCAGCCATTTGATTGGCATTTTTCCACCAGCAGCTTTATATTCATCAGTATTGACTTCTAATAACTTTGCCAAACCAAAGTCTGTTATTTTAACACAGTTTGGCGTTTGCACAAGTACGTTTCTGGCAGCTAAGTCTCTGTGCACCAATCGCTTTTCTTCTAAGTAAGACATACCACGAGCAATCTGCGTACACCAATTCAAAAATGCCTTGGAGCCAATTTTTTCCTTGTGTGTTCTGACGTAATCGAGAAGACATCCTAGAGGCATCAGTTGTGTGATGAGCATCATCTGGTTGGTCATGCATACAGCTAATAATTGAAGCAAGTTGGGGTGCTCAACACTGGCCATAATGTAGGCTTCTTCTAAAAATTCCTTACTGGTGTTAGCGCCCGTACCGTCCTTCAGCACTTTGATAGCTACGGGTATTTTCACGTTTTCGCCTTCTGGTACCCACACGCCTTTGTAAACTTTACCAAAGGCGCCAAAACCGAGCATTCCTCCTCTCCGTAACTCTACCTCTTTTACAATTCTTAATTTGGCTAAGTTTGGTTTAACGTTAGTAGGACGAAGAGGTTCATTATCTTCGCAGCCAGTCAGAACCATTGTCATTTTGACAGCTTCTTTGTTCGCCTTTGCTTTCTGTCGACACGTATAACCTATAATTCCAAGAATCACCAACAACAAGAATCCAACAACAAGTATGATAACTAGTACGGTCGGTATCTTTGCAGCTACCATGTTAGGGTTACCATTTGTGTGGGTTGAACAGTAAGGCTCATCGATGCGATTCTGTAACTGTTCATCAAAATATATCTTGTGGGGCATATGCGAAGGGCAAACATCGGTACAGTTAAATAATGACTGGTTATCGGAGTCTTCTGGAGTTAAAAATATTTTTAAATTCTTGCATTTTACGCATTGTGTCGAAGCGGACCCGACACAGCCCTTGCATTCGGGATGACAAGGCGTGCAACTCTTGTTCACTTCATCGGTATAGTCATCTGAAGGACATTCGTCCTCGCATTGGTCTCCTCTCTTGTAGCCGTTACACACTAGGCACACCTGAGTATGTATTCCAAAGCCAACACACTTTTTGCATCTAGGATGACATTTTCGGCACACCACTTTTACTTTTCCTTCGAGTGGTTTGACATTGCCGACCCATTCATTATAATATCCATCGGGGCATGCTTCATTTTCACTCAGACAGCTTTCAACAGTTGCTTCGATGCTGATAATAGCTTTCTTGCAGGAATTACAGGCGCCTTCACCAACCGTGTTATTTGGTCCCGTACAGCCAGTTAAACAGTTACTGTGACATGGCTGGCAAGTTGCGTTATCTGATGTGTATCGTAAATTAGGACATTTGTTGACGCAGTATGGGCCATCACGCACGTGCCGACAACTCGTGCAGTTGGCGCGGGTGGGTCCGTCGCAGCCGTCCTTACACTCCGGGTGGCATTGTTTGCAGCTCTTCGGACCATCTTTGTATAACCTGAAACCAGCGTAAAGTTTACGTCAGTAATAGAGTTTTATAAACATCATCGCTTGTTACATGAATATAGAGGTAGTTGTCGGTAAATCTAAGAGACAATGACGCTGTTGCTCGGACGTCGAAACTCTGTGCTACCCACACATACTTCGCCTTTGTTATGTTAATAAGGCTGCCAAAATTGACAAAGGCCGTCATGAAACGTGATAGGTGCATTTCTGGCAGAATTGACAGAACCGATTGTAAAAGATGAGTTAACGAATGCTTGTACAAATTTACAAGGTTCATGAACTACAGTCTCACTTACTTATGGTCCAATAGGTTTAAGTCTTAGACAAAGTTTAACAAACTGAAGTATTCGTAGACATTCGTAAAAAGCATTCTCGGCAACAGAAATAGAATTTAAAAATGGTAAAACATGGCAAAACAATCGCTGTGCAGTAATTAACCTGAATATTAAAATATAATTATTTCGGCATATAAGTTTATCATTGCGTTGTTACCCACCCAGGCAAAACACTGCAGTTCTGGAGGCATATCTCATCAAATTGGTAGTTTTTGCAGGATAGACATTGATCCGGTCCAGGGCCCCAGCAGCCGTCCGCAGAACATTGAGGATCACACACCAAATCTGCTCTTTCTGTTGAAAATGTATTAGTTAGGAACAAAGCAGTACAAACAATAAGTTCCACTCGTAATGAGATGATACTTGGTGGCATCTTGAAATAAAAATCATCGCGAGGCTGTCTGAGGCAGTTGCTGTTATTGGGTTAGTTAGAGTGTGTGGACATAGAGAAGAAATAGACAATTCGCTTACTAAAATATAAAATAATAACTGAATCGCATAGGCAAAATTACAAAACCTAGTAAAACCTAACCTTGTAAAATGAGGATCCTCAAGACAAAAACTAAGTCGCGAAGCTAACTCACCACAATTTCTGGGATCTCCATTGTTTTGGATTATTTGCTTGTGATCCTTCGACTTCACGAGTTTGTTCCAAGCTATTTTGTCGGCGAAACATAAAAACTTATTTTCCATGATAGCTATAGCACCAGAGTTAACTCGTTTCAAAGATTTCAATCCCAGAGACTTGAGTGACGTCTTGACTATGTACAGAGAAGCGAAGAGGTTCTCGACGACCTGGCGTCCTCCTATCACTTCCAGGTTGCGGAAGTAAGAGAGGCTGGTGAAGTTCGGGTGGTGAGCCTGCACGTTCAGGTAGCCGGTCACCTCGCGCACTGTGCTGAACACCTCCAGCTTGTGAGGCTCCATCTTCGCATAGCGCTCCCCGAACGAATAGTCAGGGTTCACATGCTGGAAACCAGTGAACGTCATTTCCAAAATCTCAATAGAGCCGTCAATGATGGTGCAATCTTTGAAACTATCGATATTTCCAGAGTGAATTGGTTTTTCCGCATGGCACGTCTTTGGACATGTGACGTTGCAGGGTATGCACTCTCCGTTGACAGCAGTCTTGTTGGGGGGACAGCTTCTCACGCATGCTCCATTATCTTTCAAGAGATGCTCAGGGCAGTTTCGGACGCACGTCGCACCATAAGCGTATTTTCCATTCGGGTTCGGCTCCCAAGAATAAGTGGTGGGGTTATATTTTTGCATCGGCGGGCATTCTTGAGAGCATGTGCCTTCGTCATAGAAGTTCCTACAGGCAAGGCATTGGCTGGGCAGAGGCCCCGTGCAGCCGCCGGCACAGAATGCATTGCAGCAGTCCCGGGGATTGCGTCCGAAACAACGTCCTTGTGCACACTGTGGACTGCATATCGTTTTAGAGAACTTCTGGCAGTTCTCGGGGCCCTCGCCCCAGCAACCTGCTTCACAACTACTGTCACAGCGCGGACAGTCTCGCTCAGCGGCAGCAAAGTCATAAACGTAGACATAGGTAGCGTTGACTCCAGTGATGATTTCGTCCCAGTTGATAGTTTTGACGTGGCAGAGGTTGTAGTTGTTGTAGATACCGACACTGCCCCGAAGCACATCGCGTAGCGCCGGTAGCTCGAGAGTAAACGCAGATGACATGGTGACCATCAGAGCAAACTCTTCGTCTCGCACGTTCAGCTTGAAGAGTGTCCTTCCGCGAATAATTTGCAGTTGTGGCAAGACAATGTGTCGTACATTCACATGCGATATGAGCACGTAGCCGGTCACCTCTCTTATGTACTTGAGGAAGGACAAGTCCATAGTTTCGTTCTGAAGCCATGTCAGCTCGAGGTTGCCGTCGACGTAGGTGCAATTCGTAAATCGATCCCGAAGATTCCGGTAGTGGGTGTCGCGGTTTGACGGCACGGACATCCGTCCATTTGTTCCGATGCATACTGTAAAAAAAGAAAATAATGCTTTAAACATACGAGCCATTAAAACGAAAGTGTTACTTCGTAGGGCGTTTGTATATTCATGTATTAATAATAAAAACAATGTATTTGTATTGGGTCGTCGTTCGACAAGTTAGGAACTGAGCTCGTCTAACGAAGAGGCGTTGCCGCGTGGGCGGACTCTAAAGCAAGTTTCTTCTACTACGCTACAAGTTAAACCGCTATTTGTGATTAATTGATGGAAAATAGTTTACAATGCCGTTTCGCCTCAGCGAACGGAACCAGCTTTAGGAACTAAACCGTGTATGTAAAGCGAATTGAGCGATAGTGTAAATTATCGTCGTTCACCATGTTTACCGTTGAACAGCTTATTTTTAAACTAAATACAATACACGACTGTTTATTATGTACTTTTTGTGTGTGTTCAGAGTAAACGTTAATGGGAGATTTGGTTTTAAATAAATTAACATTTTGAAATATTTTGGCGTAGAAGCAAATCATTGTTCTAGCTTGAGCTTCAAACAAAGGAGTCTTAGTTTACCATGGGCAGTATTAAAACCACAATAAAAACGAACGTTAGTAAATAGTTTTGCAACTCGAAATCTGGCACTTCATTTCCCAGAGATCAAATGTCCACGTTATTGCTTGCATAACTTTACCTATATAAAACCACAAAACTTGTGCTGTGAGGCTAGTGAGACTTGTTCAATATTGAGACTCAATGCTTGTATCTTAAGTCCGAAATTGCTTGCAGGTTCCGTGGAGGCTGTAGCTTGTCAACGAAGAATAGTTATTGTCATAGAACTGTATAGAAATATGAAGGTATTCAAGAGGCAAGGTAAATTTTACCTGCTCGTCTGTATAATAGTCAAGATTTTTTACCATCGTGTATACAAGAGTATAATGTTACTGTCATTCGATATATTTTTGGCATTTGAACGTTCCGGGACGGAATGTGAGAGAGAGGTTTTCAAGACTTTTAGTTTGAGTTAATTTTATTACCTGTTCAAGTATCCCGTGGGGCGGTCAGATTTTGATGATTTTAAACTTTATAATATCATGATTATACTTTGTGCCCATTTTATTGATACTAAGCGCTGCCTAGAATGTAGGTAGAAGTACCTACTATGATTTATGAGTATTCTCAAACGAGTGCGCCCACATGCAACCTTTGCCGCAAGACGTTTAGTTTGGTTCATCGAAATCTCCAAATAATAAAAAAATATGCGAACATGATTGTCTACTTTTGTTGATTAGCACTCAACTTATAGATACCGATTCAAAGAATGAATCAAGGAGAAATGAAATAAGGAGAATTTCGTGAACTCTATGTAGGCAGACGTAAGAATTTACGTAGGTAACACTTTTTTCCACAGTTTGTCCAGGGATTACGCTATTGCATCACACAAAAATGGAGACTGGTTGAATTTTCTGGCATCGGTATCCCTCACTGCGATAGCGTGGACTTCTAGCAGTACTTCAAGATATAAAAAAATGTGTATTATATGAGTTATCGAGAAGATGATGATGTTTTTCCAACTACTTGACTACTCAGAGATATTATTATGAAACACGTTCATACATACATAATTAAACATAGGTAGCTTGAGTATATAGTTTGCTAATTATCTCGCCTATGTTTATTGGAGATATATTAACGTAATAGCTACTTATACCATCACGCCTGTTTTCCTCAAAGAGTAGCAGAAAGTGTTTGTTGTTGTGTCGTTTAAAAGTTACGACGGGTATTTAAACATACTCTTAGTAAGAAAAATGTTGCAGTTTGAGCGAACTGTCGTTTAGTCTATTAATAAGCAATTTACACATTATCCTATTAAGGGGGTAGAGGGGAGATGAAATTCGTGGAGTACCAACTAAATCCGCGCGAACGAACTTGTCGTCTATCTTTTCTCTAACTTTTATGGTGTACATAATAAAGAGTATTCTATTCTATTCTATTTTATTCACACACATTTTGGCAGTTACTTCATTTTTAAAAATAAGTTCGGGTCTCGGTTTCGCCCGGATGAAATTAATATAGACAATTGACAAACCCTCCTCGTTATTCACTCTTTCTGAAAATCAAAGGTTTAGATAGAAATAAACGGAGAAACATACAGAGGTGTAAAAACTTGTCATAAACTGTTTAGAGAAAGGCAAAAAAAAATAGAATGCATTTATAAAGTTCGTACTGATAGATTAAATAGAAGATTGTCGGAAATTATGGCAGACAAACATACAAGTAAAAAAAAACAGCTAAATATAATTTAAAAAATCGAAGCAAAAGTGATTTGATGATGTTTAAATCAAAGCACAAATGTTTGGGGTTGTGTAATTGGAGTCAACAGTTCATTTGGTTGGTTTCTGTTCATCTAAGAGCGTTGTATTGAAATCAATATGTCGTCGTGTGTATTGTGGCCGTCTGTCAACTTATTTATCGAGTGGCAGCCAAGTGAGTGCGGTTAGATTAAGTGCTAACACAAGTTACCTACATACTCAAGGTAAGCGTATTCCTTCACTACTGGCTCTAAGTTCGAACGAGGTAGCCATAGAAATAACTTTCTCCATAGTTTCAATTACAATTAGACGATAAAATATACATACCTCAGACTCAGACGGAATACTTAATCATTAGTTAAACTTTTTAGCTATGATGTAGTTGCAAGCGGATAAGTCTCCTCAAGACTGGTTAACATAATTATAGAATCAATTTACTCAAAATATAGTCAAACATTTAATTTAATTTATACTTTCTAAAATGCCATCTGTTAAAACGACAAAATTATGAATCGCTTCGTGCCACGGAGTTGCTCGCAGGCGCACACCTATACAATTTGGATGGGTTGCTACCCACGTTTGTGTCTGATTTGAGATGGAGCCAACTGTTCGACGAGTGCGCATGATTTATGACTTTCATATTTGGTTGTTTAAACTTGCTACCTCGATCCGCGATTACAAAACAACAAACCGCTTTTCGCTCCTCATTGCGCTATGTACAGACTCATTAACAGATCTTTAATTTAAAAAATGCGATGGAATGCTAAATATTGTTTTTAACATTATCATTTTGATGTGAGCGTCGTTGTGGTGTCCGGTCGACCTAGTTGAACCTGTTGATGACATATGCGATACTATTGAAATGTGCTCACAGATTCAGAGATATAAAACGTCATTATTTCATGTTGAGAGCAAACAATAATGCGTGGGTCGCATTGGACTGTTGAAACTGTCAAATGAAAGTGTGTTTTCACCGGCTGTGGTCGAGTCTATGTAGATATTCGATTATGAAATAATAAAAATAAATAATCTTCTTTTTAAATTTGTTTCTTAGAAAACTACAACCTCCTGGAAAATAACTGATGTCAACCGACTCTCAACTGGTTTTAAAATATAACTTGTCACGAATCAAGTTTGGCGAAATTATTACTAATCTGAAAATATCATCGAAAACATTTGACGAATCTTGATGAAGAATAAATAATTATAATTATTGTGGAGTGGCTTTTTCATGAAAATAATTACAAACGAGGACAAGATAGAAAAGCAAACGTCACAAACAAATGACTGTCTTTTTAGAAAAATAAAACTCTATTCAATGCGCACGAGTCGTGGATAATAAACATTTTATTTTAATCTGAATGTCCGTAGCAACAGGACAACAGTGTCATAGTAATCTATACTAATACACTACAGCTGAAGAGTTTGTTTGTTTGAACGCGCTAATCTCAGGAACTGCTGGTACGAATTAAAAAAAAAATTAGTGTTTGATAGCCCAATTAAAGAGGAGGCTATGGGTTATATAACATCACGCTACGACCAATAGGAGCGGAGTATTAATGGAAAATGTGACGCAGACGAAGTGGCGCGCGTCAGCTAGTCACTGATAAAGATCTACTGAGTTAATTTTAATTATGTATGCAGATGTGATTGCCGTATCGAAGCAGTCCACATTTTAATAGTAAGTAAACAGATTTATTGGAAGGCGATTATATAATGGTTTGTTTACTTGGTAACTTCATTTTGCTTGCCCTTTGTTCTTATTTGGATCTTGAAGACTACTATCAGTTCCCGAAATCTCGACAGATTTTGGTCTTCAGTGTACTGGTCTTTTGAGTAGCAATTATAATCTGAAATGGCTTGTATAGCCCAGGTTTCCATAACAAATAGCACTTTGTTTGAACACGAGTGTTCTACATATTCGAAGCGCTTAACTGTACCTAATCATATTGACCAAACTCGAGAAATAGAAGCTACACATCTGAAAACGGTTAGGTTGTGCAGCGATGCACTACCCGACCAAGTTGGAGAGGGCGCAGCCGCTGCGCTCGCCGCGACTGGTTTGTCTTAAGGCAATGTTTTTATCCAGTTACTTGCATTCTGAAGCATTGGAACCAGTTTTGTCCCGCAACCATCTCGTTCTTGTAACACGACCTTTCACTACAATCCATTATTGTATGGTGTCCCATACCGCGCCCGAGTGCAGTTTCCTTTTATGTTTATGAAGAAATGAGGCATTGGACGTGGTGAATCCGAAGTGACCGATGGGTTGACCGAATGGTGTTCGAAAACCGAACCTGAATTTCCACGAAAGTAAAATAACTTTTACACAGGAGCACCTTTGCGTATAAAGTTGGGACTAATCAAAGGTTTATTTTTTGAGTATCTAGTTTCAAAGTAGGAGCAGCGTTTTTGTTCGCTACACAACTAATGCACTAGTGCCGTCTCGCTCTAATGTACAGAAAATGGCTACGACAGGTAATTCTCTAAAGACTCACCGAGAGTTTATTGAAGACAAGTTTTTATGAATAAGGGTTTATCTTACGAGCACTTAAATGGCCACAGAATAAAGCGCGGATCAGTCATCATCACAAAATACTAAAAATAATAAATCTTTTTCTTGGTGTACCAGGCACACAGAAAACATAAGTACATTTGCATAAATGTAAATAACGCAAGGTCCTGACATGGTGCACGAAAAACCTTTATAATATTTCATAATTACGTGGTTTTATGTAGATAATCTTACATTGTGCTGAAGACCGAGACCAACTACCTCATGTATGTACATATCCTTGACCCTTTTGTGAATAGTAAATAATTGACAGCGTACTAAATAACCTCATTTGAGGTAACTGTTGAATATGGAGCGGTATTGTTTGTATATTTTGGTGTAAATTACGAAATATTCTGGTTATTAAGTGGAGGGTTAAATAGGTAGGTACAATGTTGTTGGTAGAAAATGCAGTCTCAACCAGCGGGGGGGGATGCAAGATATTGTGCAAATGTTTTATTACATAAGCCGTTTTCTTGTTTACCTGGCTATCTTACGAATACACTTAAGATAGCAATAGGGAAAAATACCGTATTCAATGCAAAATAAATATTTATTGTGCAGGTATGATTTAATAAGGAATCATAATTATTTATTTCATTGTCTAGACTATGGGCAAGTTAATAAACAACTACTACCAACACAATTGAATCAGTTTAATATTTAATTACATGTTTTGTGAGCTGTACGTCTACCATGAGTTTTATCAATCTATACTCGCTAGCGACTGTTGTTAAAATAATGTATGAAAACTATTAAAAAAAAGCAAGTAAAACTTTAGTTAACAACTAAAAAAAATAAGTTAGAAACTTGTTTTTTTAAAGTTTTCATAATTATTTTTAACTACAGTCGCTGGCGAGTATAGATTGACAAAACTCGTGGTAGACGTACTGATCTAGCGGAGTACGGAGTTTAAAACGAATACGAAACCATTCTTTGGACACACTATAATAGTAAACACATGAAAGACCAGCGGGTCTAAACAGGCCGTTTGAGTGGAATCATTTTAGAATCATAATATGAATCATACAACAATCTGTCAAATTTCATTTTAATCTTTATTGCTTAAACATTAGGTTCAAGATTGATTGGGATAATTTGACAGTGACGGGTAGCGTGTTGTGCTTTCTGATTCTGCTAAAGTGGCATTTTTAGACCCCCAGAAAGTTATCTCTAAGTAAATCTTTTTGGGATACGTGTTGGGTATGAGTGTATACCCCAATATTAGAACTTTTCTAGAATATTATTAGTCACTCAACAAGGTTTGTTTGGATAAAACAAAGTTGCTATTCTGCTTCTAAACCACGCAAAGAATTTATTTAAACAGAGCAATACACGATGAAGGTTTGTGTTAAAAGCATGAGCAAAGCCGGGGTGGGTCGCTAGTATCAATATAGTGTAGGATAATGTAGGCATATTAATGATTCGTTAAAAATATTTCCACCTTCACACGTTGTAACACTAATTAGATGTTTTCCTAGTTCAGGAGTGATCTGACTCATAAATTCCGGTTCTTTTAGTTTCTAACATAGCCAGATAGATATTCGATACATGGCGATGGGTCAAGAAACTCGGCGCGCATATCATTTAGAACTCGATTCAATCTAGTCAACTTGAAATATCAAATCGGTTCATTAATTCAAGGTGTTAATTATAAAGTTTTACATATAACGTTGTTTTATGTCTTTTGAGCCTAAACGAGCGAATGTCTGAATTTTATCTTGTCCAGAAAATGTTGTCTAGGACCTGTTTTCGTATGAATGTTTTATAAAACTAATAAATAAAGTGGATTCTGGTCGGATCTGGACTTTGAGCCAATATTGACATAGTTGGCTAAACGCTACACTGAGATTTACAATCCACTCATGCATTTTTCAATCTATTGTTAGGTAACGGTACGGTACACACTCAAAGTATTTATACTTCGTAGCATATGTTTGAGAAGATACTCTTTTGAAACTAAATAATACTATCATAAAAAATACAAAGTTACGCAACCCTATCCTCGCCTGCGTTGAGATCTTTTATTGGGAAAATTCAAACGTTTTCCGGGCGCAAAACCGTACGCTAGGACTCAAGAGTCATCGCAAAAACATCATTTCTACACTATTGGCAAATAACAACGTAATTAAAACGCAAATGACCTAGATTTACGTCCTGTAGCGAATAAACAGATATAAAAATAACACGTGGGTCTTAAAGTACCAAAAAGTGTGTAAATACTGAGCCAGGTGGTAAGTTTGTCATATATTTTACCCCACACGTGCATAATTCCATGGAAGTGCGTAGGCGCTTGTTATTTCCTTCTGTAAGGTCTCGATATAAAATCGTCGGCTACACATAGTACTGCGTTTTCCTTGTTGGTGATTTTAAAAAGTATTTTAGTGGAATCGGTGCAGTGTTATTTTCGCTTATTTTGTGTGTGTAACTAGGAAGTGCATGTGTTTACATAAGAAGAGATTGTTAATTAAATAATTTAGTTATGTTACTTTGATTTTACGAGTCGAAATTGTTTTATGCGAGTTGGTTATTTTACATCGAACTGTTTTACATTTAATCTGTCAAATCAAGCAATCAAATGAGTGTCTAATATTTATTAATATAAGACACTCAAAAAATACATAGCTGCTCTATTACTTTTCATTCTCATCCATACACATTGTCTTCTTAAAAGTGCAAAGTTTTAATCTGATTTCAAAGTTGTGAAGCACGCGTCCGTAATTGCAGGGGTGTGCAACTTAATGACATGCATGCATGTCTGCCCAGCCCTAATGCAAATAATCACTGCACATATGATGCCACAGAGTATTAATTAAAATGTTACAGGTTTACGTCATTGTTCAAAGAATAAAGATATACCTAAAAGTACGAATAGACTTAGTTTAACTAAGGTTTTTAACGATTTGCAATGTCATGTTGGATTATAAAAAAAGCCGATGAGCCTGGAAAGTCATACGGAATTCAGTTCTTGTGTAGCAATATTGACAGGGGCAATACTTAATTATTAAACCCTGGGAACACGTCACTTCATATATAGTCAGAGAAATAACAGAAGTTATGTCCGTGGTAAATAACTAGTAACTAATAAAACTAATTGACATTTATTATAAAAACGTTAGCAATTTTGCAACACATAGGATATGACGCGTTTTAATACCTTGTATTTCTTCTGCCTGTCCTTCTCTAGATCCGTTCGAAAGACAGAGACAGATAGTGATCAATTTCAAGGTACGCAATAGTCGTCAAATATTGGAGCCAATCGCTATTGGGACTAAAAATGGTTTTGTTATTTGGTCTGTCGCGTATAAGATAGTTGCTATAATTTAGTCGGAGTCCGACCATCGATCGGATGTGAACTGACATAACTAATAATACAGGTTTGTTTTCCTTTGCAGGCAAGCACTAATTTATTTAATGGCCTTATTTTCCTGGACATTATAAGGTCTGCCGTTCATGTGTCTATGTTTTATCATGAAAAGTTTACTTTGAGTGCTTTTTTTTCAAAGCGAATTACGTTTCTAGTGACGACATCAAAATTATAGGTTAAAATGTTTGTAACCACTGTTAAGAGGGGACTCTAGTCGGTAACTCTTGGGCCTTTCTCCATACAAATGCATTCCGCTGTTTTCTTCGTGGATAATGCTGCTAGAGCAATGATTTATATCCAGAAATCTAGATCGAACTAATACGTGCCTCTATCATTTTCTTTTTTCCAAAACATAATTACTTATTTCCAAAACATAATTACTTAAAGAATTATGACAATCCAAAAACCCGAAAAAGCAGCCCGTTTTAACCGCCATGTTCAGACGACTATCAGACAAATTTGATAAGTTTATAACAAAATAGAAAAAAATAGAAGCATAGATATAGTCTTCCTCTAAATTTTGATATATATTTTTTATAGATCAGTCCAGTTTTGAAGAAGAAAACAGCGGAATACAAAACGTCTTTTTGTCAAGGTTTTTATAAGTAAAATCAGTCTCTGCTTCAGTTGTCGCTTTCGCACTTTACTTGATAGGGCGCAGCGCGACGGCATCGGCAATAGCATCTTCAAATAGCTATTTTTCAAATTCCTCGGGACTAGAGTCCCCTCTTAAAACTGGCATCAAGTATGAGTCCATGTATTTACTTTCCTGATTATACATTTTAGCTTTTCATTGTTTAAACGTTAAATGTGACAGCCGCGTTTGATAAGTGAACGATCCTCACCTCATAATGGAAATTTTAAGTCACCTAAGTTATTATCCTTACTTCGTTACTAATATTTTAAATGCGAAAGTAACTCTGTCTGTCTGTCTGTCGCGCTTTCACGCCAAAACTACTGAACCGATATAAATGAAATTTGGTGCACAGATAGTCTAGAGCCTGAGAAAGGATATAGTCTACAGTTTATCTCGGAAGTATGTTCCCTAGGGACAACGCGGGCGAAACCGCTGGCAGAAGCTAGTTATTAATACTTTGTTGAAAATGGTTACATTTTTTTATAGCAGAAGACCACAATGTTAGAAAAAATTAATTTTCAATAAACATTCTTCCATACTTCGAACACTTGATCACAATCCTAGTCTAAGAGACAAACATGAAATTAAAAAATGTTACCTTAAAAAGTAACAATTGATTACAATTGATTGATGTATTGCATTTCTTTTTCAAATGCAATAGAAAGACGCAACTGATTTCTCCGATTATTTTTGTTGCATTTGACAAAGCCTAAAGATGCCGCTCAACGTCGAACTTCTTTCATATGTAGATCAGCGAGAGATATTTGTTATTCAAAAGCAGAGCCCACGAGAGGACCACCCCGCCATTTGCTTGGTCGTAAAAGTTCCTTGTACTGTCAGTGTCAGCGATGGCAGTTTTTACTTGTGAACTTATGACAATTTGACGTTTCATGGTGAAGAAGCATGTTGCAGAAAGAAGGATGTGTGAAATTAGATTTTGACAGTATCTATATGGTAACTGGACATTAGTTGCCTGTTGTGCTATATTGAATCAGGGCTGACATATACTAAAAATTGAAAAAGAATCTCGAGCAAATCCATGTTTAACGTCAATGTTCCATCAGATTTGTTACATAATACTATTTGTTACATTTATGTTAAACAACAAAATAACACAAAAGACACGTCTGAAACAAACGAAACAAATTGGACGTTGAATAGAACCATAGACGATGTAACATTTGACAAGTAGAACGAATAAGTACCGTTCACATACGTCAGTGGGTTTTAAAATGCGTGTTTCTAAGTAAAACCGATTATTTCGACATACCGAAATGAAAGTAGGTAATAGGTTATTAACCAATTGGAGTTTTAATAACTGCGACTTTGCACACAGTTTGCAGGTTTGCTATTACGTCAAAAATCGAATTTTGGAATGTCTAGATAATGACAACGTATGTCACGGAACAACACAGATGAATATCATTTTACGATATGAAGTAATAGAGTAGAAATTCGTTTAACAATATTTTGTGCACGTATGACATTTTTTTTAATTGAAAATTAATTATACCTGTTAGGTACCTACTTTGTATTGTTGGACAATGTACAAAACTTTGGGTCATTTATAACGGCTCTCGCGTCTGTTTCATGGTATAAGTAATTAGAACGGAACATGTCACCAAAAATATGTAGTTTAATATGTGTTTAGTAGTAAAAAATTTTTTTGAGTTTATCAGCCGGTTTAAGAATTGAATATTTGGAGTTAAGAATATGTCAAACCCTACTTACTTACTTTTCAAAGTTTGATGTTTTTTAAGCTAAAGTGGAGTTTGAGAAATACTCAACTAAAATTCGTGATTTAGAAATCGGGAGTATGACATAAGTTTATTTTTGCAGCACTATTTAAGAGCGTTTTCGCCGTACGGCATTTCATACAAACTATCTAGTCCTTAATTTTCGAAATGAATGAACCGATTTTAATGGAACTACACATAAGCAGGATACATAGGTCTAAAAAGTTAGTACCTAGAATAAAATCGGTTCCTCATTTTTAAAAATAAGGACTTGAAAGTTGTTTGTATGAGATGAAGCCGTACCTACAGCGTAAACGTTTAAATACGTATTTATGAACAGGATTATAATGGAGTAGGTATATTTTAGTCGTACAAGTACAATCTGGGTAATATAAACCTTTGTCTCTTATCCTTCAATTGTGATCTAAATCAAAACTTAACCCAAAACCACTCGAGTACTTCACTGTAAGATTTTTGTCCAGATTAAATAATAATTTAATAAAACAATGCAGTTTTGAAAGACTTCGCCTAAACCGCGAAGACTTCCAAAGCTCCATTGTTTTGTTTTCTATAACAATTGGTCAAAACAAGTTTAAAGTTACGAGCTAATCTTTTAGTACACGACTGTACTTTTGATAATATTATGAAAAGGAATTAGTACTTAAGCAGAAGTTCTGCTTGCTGTGGCTAGGTTCACATATGAAAAAAAAACTTCATTTGTAAGCTTTTTTTGTTGGCGATTTTAAAAATATCTAAGTATATGTTATTATTTTTGATAGAATACAGGGTACTTTGCTGTAAATATCATAAATTTAAGTCTTGTCATACTTAGATATTCATATTTTTAGACGCCAAACATGTCGTGTGCTTTGAATAGATACATTGAAGTAAGTAGTAGCAGTTTTTCCCAAAATGCTTATTCATAAACTCAATATTATCCTAACTCTGAATCTGCTTCCACAATATAAACAAAACAGTCCTTGTTGAGAGCGCTCGGCAAGCAATATATAATTTAGTGAATCCGTCCGTTTGTCCGCGACAGGCGCACAAAAGCTGCAACCACCAACTTGAAAGTTAAAGCGTTTCACAATACGTGCACCTTGCCTTTCATCCCAGAGGATATTGTCCGCATCCCCTTCAAGGCTCTCGGAAAACTTTGTCACACAAAATAAGTTTAATTGTTCATACAGGCAGCCTCTTAAGGCCAGTTCAGTGTACCGTCAAGCAGCTTTCCGCGCTATATAAGGCTACGTTTGTTGGCTCGAGATAAGCTTTGTTTATTTTATTCCAGCGATTAGCTGGTACCGCGTCTTTATTTCTACAGTTTTATGGAGTTATTTTACGGTCACTGCGTGTGGTTTACATGTAGGTTACAGGTTTATATCACGTTTACAACTATATCACAGAACACATTGGCGTGAAGGTTTGAAACTTTGAAAGCGCCGTGGGCGGCACAGCACTTACTCTTTCCTTTAACGAATTCCGAATGTTTGTGTCGTGCGGGGACGTGGTGTTTCCCGTGACCGCGGGAGGCGGCCGGGGTCCCGACTGCGACCAGGCAAAGGCACCACAACAAGGCACGCGCAGCGACCATGCTGCGACATCACTCGCGAAGCTACGCACACGACCGGCCGGCACAAACTTCCATCGTGTACTGGCCCGCCCGGTTTGTGGAGCCTCGCGCTGCGCGGGCGCACCCACAGACCCAAGCCTCCGCAGAGCTGACAAGGAGGCTTGCCTTTGGGCGGGAAAGTTTGGCCTATGAATGTTCTGTGTACCTTCTAATCGAAACGAGCCTTGTTTTGTAGGCTTAGTAAAACGAAATCCAGTCCAAGTCCACTTAATAATCAATCCACTAATACTTCAAGTGAAAACAATAAAAATATCCGTTTAGTACACCAATTCTGCTTGTAAAATACTCAAAAAAAAATAAATTCAACTAGATCTCTCAATGCACAATTAACTTTTCAGCACACGTTTCACGAATTTATGAACACTATAAAGCTAGACCGTGAGCCCGGCTCCGTCCTGCGTGCCGCATCTACTAGTTGTGGCGGTCTACCTCTGCCCTCTCACGAGCACAGGTAAACGTCGAGAAGGACGCAGGTATGCGTCGCACTCGACACGCCGTAGAAAAAAAAGCCACGTAACAAAAGTTTTTAATAACGCATTATACAGATACGAACAAATTGTACTGATGGACAGACGAAAATGTAGCTTTTGGACGTATCATGCACCTTTTTTGGTCGGATTTAGTAATTAAAATCTGTGATGTGTTCGTTTTTTTTTATCAGTATTGGTGCAGCATTGTTCGGGTTAGCTTTTGTAGCTGCAAGAGCTTCCACTACTGTACAGTTGAAATTTCATTGCCCTAAAGCTATCAAATAAGTTTACTTTTTATTTTTATTAAAAAAACTTTAACTTTATTAAAATGTTTGGCTCCTAGTCTTAACACAGAAGGTACAATTTGCTGTAAAACAGTGCACTCAATTACAAAGTTTCAAAATAAATTGGCCTATTACAAAACCTTCTCGAAGTTCACTCTAAGCTTGCTCAAAGCGACGTCCCTAAAGCTAGCTAAACTCGGCCAGTGACTAATGTTACAGGTTCTTGTGGCACTATAATCGTTACCGTTGCCCAACGTACGTAACGAGGCAACGTTTATTATCCAATCTTTATTTATATCTAATTTATATGTACTGTTTATATGCTTTAGCCTTTATATCAAGTTTTTCTTGTTCCTTTGAATTTCCTTATACATTCAGCTAGAGTTGAAAATTGCTAATGTATAAACAACCTTGAACCTACTAGAAACATAGCCCTTTAAGGCCAGACCAAGGTGTTTTTTTTTCCACCAGAGATGAGCGAGGATGCGTAGCGACGGACATGTTTGTTATAAGACCCAATAAGATCGCTTCATTTACCTAGCCTCGCTCAGTGCAAGCGCTTCGCATCCGCACTTAAAGCATCTTTAAGATCCTAACTTAAACGAGAGGCTTTGGAAGCTTCCTGAACGCATCGTCTGAAAGCTGCAAATACAGGCCATCTATCTGTCGACATTTAGCGCCAAGATTTACTGCACAACAGTAGCCAATCATTGAGGCGATTCAAATCAACTCGGAATCTCTTTGAGACTTAGGAAACCTAGTCACACGTGGTACCATTAGAACAGAACCTATGTTGTTCACTGAACCAGTAAAATCGATGACTGCTCACGTAACTTTCGTTTGTCCAGCTGTAAACTGTATTACAAAGACTTAAGAACGTACTTCGACTAAAAACTCACACTAATCAAACTGTCAACAGGTTTATGGTATAATACCATAAAGTCATACCCACATTAGTTTACGTCTTGTAATCACGCGTTACTAGTAAGCATAATTCATTGATTAAATGATCAAATCCTTTACATCTACCGCTTAGTTCCACATAGCGATTGAAAATCGAAAACAGAGGTACTCAATCTTCAATCGGCGACTCGGCGTACCACAAGCACGGTATCATTTTTTTAAATATATTTTTTTGAGAAGTGTTTGCTCTTGACTCTAGTCTTGGTCATAGATGACTGAGAAAAAGTCGACGATGGAGCGAGCTTACTCAGAAGGAGCCAGTTCACTCTGACTTTAAAGAGATGAGGGTTGTAAGCGTTCGGAAACACACACGCAGGCAGAGAGATCCACTCCTTTGCTGTGCACATTATAAAAGACATTTGGAAACGCCAAATACATCTGCCTAGCCTTTTCCCAATTATATTGGGGACGCCTTCAAACTGAATTTAGCCGAATACTAGTATTTTACATGAAGCGGCTGCCGACCAGACCTCCACAACCCAGTAACTGGGTAACACGGTATTTCTTGGCAAGACTGGAGTCAGATTTTCTGGCTCTCGGTATGTCAAGATGGTCACCATCCACAGACCGACCTCGGCAAGCGTTGCTTAACCTTGAAGATCGACCCGTGCGGCTGTTATTTTTTAGCCACGAGCTTCACCGTACCAAATACACCTAGGCGATATATTTGATAAAAATGTTTAGCATACCTGATAAATGATTACTCGCATTTCTCAAACGACAATCATCGCCTATAAATATATTACATAATTATTCTTAATATTAATAACCAGTTGGTTTTTATTACAATTCTTTATTTCTGTAGATATGTACCTTGTTTCGCCGTTGATATTATTATACCGGTAAGTAGTAGCGATTTTAAATGGACTCCGATGAGTAACACAAGGTTTATAGCTGACGTTATATGCATTTATTTGCTTAATTGCTATTTAATCCTATTTGTTAAATGTTTTATTACGATTGGATCGACGTACAACTTAAGCCGAGACCTGGTTATGACTGGGCTATAATTTTTATAATATTGCCCGTAAAATGCTAATTTAAAGCGTGAAGGGCGAATAAAAACCTACGAGTGTTATTGTAGAGTCACACTAGTAGGTGTTTATTCCGTAGTGCGAAAACCCCGTCGATTAAGTACTTAAAGAGCGTTGTAAAATAATTGTTATGTTATACTTATAACACTTATAACTTATAAGAAATGTTGAACGCCTCTGTAACTTTATATGAGACTACCTTTATAGTGCTTAACAGATCAAGAGGAGTGGAGCAGGAACCTAATTATGATCTATACTCTATACTTAATATATAATGCAGAAGAGTTTGTTTATTTGTTTGCTTGAACGCGCTAATCTCAGGAACTGCTGGTGCGATTTGAAAAATTCTTTCAGTTTCAGTGTGTAGCGTTCCATAGCTAAATGTCACGAGTAAATATGTATTCCCGCCAAATTTGACAGCTATAACTTATCCAAGATCGCCGCTTGCTCCTAGGCCGGTGGGCCTAGGAGCATAAAATTGAACCGGTGGGTTCAGGCAATGATGGTCTGCAAATAAATTAGAGATTATTATTATCTCTAAGGTCTAAAATTAGCTTCCAAGATCTTTTTGACACACTAAATAGTGAAACTAAATACTAGCAATTAATTAAAAATTACAATTTATTATTATTATTCCTTTATTTCAGGCAACTGTGGCCCATATAAATACAATACACAACAAAATATAAAAAAATTAATACATATAAAATATAAACTAAGACACACGAAGTGACGGCGTCGAGTGATTTTTACATTCTTAGTATTACGAATGAAATTCCAATGACGTTTATATTTCAACTGTATTTTAAGGATTCCTATGTGTTTATTGGCCTAGCTTTCGTAAAAAAAATACGAGAAATCTTTTAGCCAAGCCAAATAAACTATTATTCTCCTCTTACACCTTAGTTAAATCTATTTTCCATTTTGCACATAATTTTCAAACCTAGTATTGTTCGTGAATATAAAATTATATTACTCGATTAAAATTAATGTTAAAGTGAACATAAATAGTTATTATTGTTATATACTAGTTATTTATAAGTTTACTGCCTAGCGGTAAAAGGTATTGAGAAATAAACTAACTTTAGCAGTAATAAGAGAATGGAATAATTTTAGTAGTTATTTTGATCGTGATGTGCATTTTATTATGTAATAGCGTGACCCCCCCCCCTAGATTGCTGAAAAACCAACTAACGGTCTTTACTAAGAAAAAAAAAATTAAGTAAACGTACTTAATATCTCTATTGTGATCTCTCTCTATCACTCACAAGGTTTTCTGGGAGAGAACTAAACTTTGAGTAGGAGCTCGCTTTTGTACAGACGCCAGCACATTAAGGTACCCGAAACTGTCAAAATTTCCCCATCAACATTGAACCTAATGCTTTGGCGATAAAGTTGAAAATCTATTAAAGGAATTTGACAGATTGTTGTAGTTTGATATGCTGGCGTCTTTACATGAACTGTTCTTCTCTGTAAATTATATAAGTTGCTATGGTGTACAATTCAAAATGAAGAACACTGAGAAGCTTTTAAGAATTTGAAAATCTGTGATGTGACCTTCAAATCACCCGTACCTACTTCTCTTGTAAAATATTAAACACGATGCCTTACGTAGTAAAATCCTACAAAATACGGTTTAACTGCCAATTTTAAAAATAAACCTCCACGTCGCTAATACCTTGACAAACATCATAAGCGAGCAGTGGACACTAATTTACACTATTTATAGTGTAATGTATCAATTACTTTATTTACCAACTTAGATTATATTGTGGACACAGATAGCAAGCGCGCGTTGAACTCTTTACGAAAGTCGAGATCTTACAATAACCACGATACTCAATCCAAACGCACTATAGAACTACATCGTTTCACTCTACGTCCATTGCTCGACACATTTAAACGCGTCATCGAACTATTCCATTAGAGCACGCAATGTATAAGAAAATTTCAAGTTGTCGTGGGTAACGGATTCGCGGAATGAATGTTTGGTCAGTCGTTAAATCGTAGCGGGTTCACCTCACATTCCTGAACTATAGAGCCTTCACGGTCTAGAATGCTCTTACAAATCTCTCTCGGTTGTTCGATGTATAGATGTGTCGGAAAATAGTAATGTAGCCAATCGATTTAGGATTTTAATCGATCATAAAATTATCTCAAAAATGCAAACTTCTTGCAATTATAATGATGCCATATTGTTAATCTGTGTTTAAGGAGTTTTAGTTACTCATAAAATAAAATGCTGCCATTTTAATAGCAGATTTTTATTTATGGAAAGACGCTATTTTGCAGTGAGTGATTCAAAGCCAATTTCAGGCATTAGATCGAAGGTTACAAATTGCACTTTTTGTAACTTGACTTGTGTCGCCTAGGTTACCAACACAAAAATGTGAAGAAACGTAATTGTATGGAATTTATTAAAAACTAAAAACAGGCGACTGCCCTTTGAATATAATTTCTCAAAACATACAACACTTACCGACATCGTATGTACTATGTTCACCATACAACTTCAGTTCCTACTTCCCAGTGACATATCACCAACATAATCTTGCTGTCAGCCTCATTTTTATTACTGAAGCTGAAAGGTGATAATGGCATGTGTAGGGTGCATGTGCAGTAGTACGGTCCTTATGCTACGCCTACAGGTTAGCCCGCCTCGTCAGGCTGTCAATAAAATATCGGGTAAACTACACAATATGACGCGTGGCTTGTTTAAATTGCGACTACTAGGCGCTCTTGAGTGTCTTCCTGGGTATTTACTATAATTGTTTTATTATTGTCGATGTGAGAATGGAAACATTTTAAATATAAGTAGTACCATAGTGATCGAGGAAATTGCAGAAGACTATGTCAGGAAGTCAATTAATTTTGGGACATGGCAGTTCTAGACTAGGTTGGCGAGACGAGTCATCTTAATGGTTTATATTCTATACCAGAACAGAACTTTCGAATCAAATTCGAAAGATTTCATACTATTCTCACTCAGGTTTAGTTTAGCCATATAGATATCGTGCTTGGCCACCACTTATGAGGGACCGTAAGAGTAAAGCAACGTTCTTATGTTTCCTTTAAGAACTCTGAAAACTATAAGCACGTGTTCGATTCACGACTTCATAAGTCCACATTGTGACTGAGTTTCAAAACAGACTCACAGACAAAGCCCACCTGTCTCATAAAACGCACTGAACTCTCCAACACGAGTTTCAATACTATACTACGCTATTTTATTCCAAACTCAGCAAACAAAACATTATTAAGGATTACAAGTAAAGCACAGGGTTCTACCTGCGCCTGCGCACAATAGTGAAATCAAAGCGCCATTGTGGCTATACAATGCAGTCAAGTGGTTGGAGTGGCTTTGTTGGTACCGTCCTCCAAGTGCCTGTTGCCAACACATAAAAGAATTAGATAGTGTACTTTTTAGCTGCCAATTTTAATAGGGACGATGTGCAATTTGGGTTGGGAGGCTTTTTTCAACAGAGGTTTTACTTAAAGTTCAGTTTGCAGACGTTTGTAAACTACTCTGGCGTCAGATGGTATGGGAGTATTTTTTAAGGGTTATAAATTTATAATATACAAGAACTAAAGCTACCTTTATGCCTTCGGTTGGATTGCAAATATCAGAGGTCCTAGCACGAATATTTTGACGTATAGTAACGTTAACGTAAGTGAATTTTGAATTTGAAAAACTACAACCCCATAGTATTTAATTTTAATTTTATGGGACATACACAATTTATATCATTCAAAAATATGTATATAGTATCTAATTCAAATAAATATTATGTGCGAAACGAGTATTGAAGATATGGTAAAATTTTACGTTACGTTACTATACGCCAAAAATATTCGTGATAAAAATGTTTTAAGGACCAGTCTGTCTGTCTGTCTACGAAACTCACTTCGAATTCTACTGTCGAGATACGAAAATGTTGTTAGAGAATAGCACTACTGTAGAATTCGAAGTGAGTTTCAAATGAAGATCTTTATGTTGTGTGCAATAAAGCTCACTTTGTGAGTTTTATCACTCAGGTGAAGCTCGATATCGAAATAGTTTCTTACAGAATAGACTAGCTGAATTTATGCGGACTATGTTGGTGGTACTGGTTATATTATCAAGTTACAGTATAGTGAAGTAGGTAAAGGATATTATCATGAATCAGTTATTCAAATCTGATAACTAAGAAATTGAACTTTTGGGCAATAGAAACTAAGCAGTTTCTATTAATCATTAGAGTAGATTTTTACTTGTATCAAAAGCGAGAAACTAATGTAATTAGTCAATCGATGCGGACGAATTTTTTGACGCCATGTTTTAGTTAGGAGTTTTTACATCTTTATTTTAAGTGTACTTATTTAGTTTATTATGGTGAAGTAAAATATATTAAACATTTTTCAGATGCTTTTCAGTAGAAAACATTTGTAGACACTTTTGGTAATATTGAACGTTATTTCATGAAACGAAAGTTTATTTAACAGGCTTAAAAATTGCTTAGCTTTCCAGAATTTTAGTTGTTTTTATTGAAATACCTCGCTTTTTCTATATGCCCAGGGATTTAGACTATCTCTGCTCGGTTGGCGGCAATGTCTCGAACACTAAGGTAAGCTTCCCACGATCTAGTGGCGGATTTTATCGCGCCTGGTGGCAACCAGAGGCAAGCCACAATCTCTGCAATTCCAATTCAGCATCGTGGTTATAGACATGTTTAATGCAACACCTGTTTTATTAGGGTTAAGCTAAATTACTGAAGTAGGCAAGGATATTAGCTGATGACTTTGGGTCGTATGTTGCAGTCAAAATATCATGCCTTGTTATTTCCTTTACTGTAAAATGTAGATACTTTTCTTGGGGTAGTTAAAGATATCCTTATATATAAAATTCTTCACAGACAACGCACAGCCAAAACTACCGGTCGTAGAAACCTGAAATTTAAGAAGATTCCCGAAATTCCTACGAGCACGGGAATAAGCGGGATATGTGCGTACAAAGTCGCGGGACAAAAGCTAGTAGTGATGGGCGTTGAATCAACGAACTAGTTGAATCAACGTTGATGTCTCTTCAACGGGATTAACGTTGACCGTGTACAAATCAACTCGTTGAATTCGTCAACGAGTTTACGAGGATTACAACGACGTTTATGAATTCAACTCGTTTGACGAAACGAGAAAATGAAGCCAACGTTTTGTTATTTTCAACGTACGTAAATTGTATTTCATTAACAATAAAACTCCCGCAAACTGCATCAAATTGTTCGTAAATTAACATTACTACAGCATACGTTAATAAAAGCGTTTAGGCGTTTATCGTTCATGCAAGTTGACGTTTGTAACACGTTAACTCGTTGACGAAATTAACTAGTTGATCAACTAGTTGACAAACGCAATTCAACGTTAACGTTTCGTTGACGGAAAAACCTTCAACGACCCATCACTAAAGGCTAGTTACAGTATATGAAGTAATTTCTTGAACTGCTGTCTAAAAACTGTATATTTCTATACATAATTTTATGTATGTATTGAGTTTCGGTTAGTATATACAATCTAGTTTCCAAATATACCGAAACGTACATTTAAAATTCTTAATTAAACCAATGTGTCAGTTTACATTGATTTAGAAACTTCTCTCGCATTTAAAATTCTTAAGCAGTGCCTCAAATACTCAAGCTTCATATTAATTAATTGTTTTTATTACTTAAGCCCAAATTGCTATGTTAACACGTATGTTATAAACAAAATGGGTTGTTTGTATTCAGCTGCTGCTGTGAGAGGGGGAACTACCGAAATGCTTGACTTGTGGTCAGCTCGTCTCTATGTACGGGTGGTCCTCTTACTACATACTTTGGCGAACAATGCGGCTCTTGTTCTAGCTACATATCTACCGTTTTTTGAATGTGCAACGATTTTTATTTTTCATTATACTACTTACTTATTAGTAAGTCTTTGATCGCGAATCACGAGGTGAGTCGTCATCAATTTGTGGCAACAGCCAACAGCCAAATCAAGATAACGGGTTCTTATTAATTTTAGCACAAGTGTTTTTTTTATATAAGAACCTACACGTATTCAAATAAAACTGAACTTGGAATAATATAATGATTTATTTTTAGAATACTATTTTATGGCGTAGTAGCCAGTGTTAAAAGTTGCAAAAATAGCTTGTTATTTAAAATAATATTATGTGTCTATTACGCTGATATATCAAGACATGTTCGAGATTTTATTCAATGGCGATTCATGAGTAAATGGATTCTGACGAACTAATGAATTAATGCAACATTTTATCATTTGGCGCCAAACTTTCCTACATTTAACGAGTGTCTTAATGGCCTGACATCGTAAAGATTAGTATTAAATTCGTGAAAAAAAAGGCTTTACATCTCTAAGTATAATTAAATTAGCAACATTCCTAACAAGATTTTTACATTTAAATTAGTGTCAAAACTTGCCAAGTTAGAGAAACCTGTAGGTATGTCACTTAATGAACTTTGTCGCATTCACCCGCCAAACCGACGAATATTTATGTTTCAATTAAAGATGCATTAGTCATCAATTAATTTTAAATAAACAATTATTTTATATTTTATGCCTCCATGCACTATTAAATACGTTAAAAATTACGTATTGCCTGATGCAATCAAATTTAAAGGCCCAATAACAATTCTCAAAACTAAGGTTGTGTGGCGTGGAAAATAAACGAGCGAACGACGAAGGCAACAGACGGGGCCGCCACCTAGAGACATTAAAAATTATGTTTCTGATCATTAATACTAAACGTAGAAACTTAATAATTGCCGCCTATTATACATGTTGTAATAAAAAAACGCATTCTTGGATACCAGCCAGTATCCCACTGCGACGGGGTTGGAGACTCGAGTTTATGATGTACGATCTTAATTGTCTGACAGTCAAAACTGAACAGTCTCCCCTATACAATAAGAGCCACCTCAACAGGTATGTGTTGACTGTGCACAAAATACGATACGGTGTTAATAATAAAGAATAAGTTAGAGTGTGTTCGAAATGTAAAGGAATCACAGGGCGAGGCATCTGCCACCCCCGACTGCTCGTCGTAATCGTATCAATAAGTCAGGCCGCAAGTTTATTTTATCGATATCAATCGATCATAAGGTCGTGCGTTAACGATACCATCAGATTCGTTCCTTTTGATTTGAAATTCGAGTGTTTTATAATTACAATCGATAGAGTTTTGTGTTTTCACAAAAAGTTGATCCTTATCAGTGATTTGTTATTTGTGAGCGAACCACAAATTAAGGTACTTAATTATAAATCTATCTGGCGGTCGCTTGCGGCGGTTCACACTCGCCTCAATGAGAAATCTTCGAAATGATTCGAAGCGAACCAAACAGAGCAGTCAATACGATGCAAGCATGGATAACATGCCCCGATAAGCAGATAAACTCTGAAAGAATTATGTAGTTTGAAATTAGTTATCTTTGGGATATACAAAGGAAAGAGAGCGATGCACAAAGCTATGCAAAGATCGTTCAGAATGCATTTGTACAGCAGATATGCATCAAGTCGCTTGCATATGTTCTCTGAGCAATTCTCATGGTAATGCGTGGCATCCGAGGCATGATTGCCCTCGAGTTTTGGGTTGGTGAAGCTTGTTCCCTCAAGTCTCATGGAAAATAAAATACGACTAAATTACTTTTCTCTTTTGTTAACCTACAAACGGTGTTTCGGTTTGGAGGAGAAAAAGGCTGATCATTCAAGAATATATTGCTAAACAAATAACACATTATTATGCTAATTGAACAAGTACCTAACATGAAAATACTTCAAAAATTCTGATTGTGTTTCGCAAGTGTTTATTTTTCAACACGGTACTGAAGTCACGTTCGGGATGTCTGCTTGCATATATTAAGTTTGTGATTTAAAAATCAGAGCCCATCTCTTCACAACAAGTACAAAGATGGCGTGTCGCTGATAAATACACTACTGAAATTATAAGCGTCCCGAGTTCCCGACAGATGCACTTTTGACATACAAACGGACAAAGGGGCCGTTCGCACGCTCGCCACAAAACCACGTTTTTTGTAGAAGCCTCCGAACGGAATCTAAACGCGAATCACATTGTGGGATCCTGCCTTCTTATTTCACTTTTTATTTTTTTACCCATTGGCTACTTGGAAATGTTGCCAATGTCTTACACTTAATTTTCTGAGAGAACGATTAAATTAAAATGAGGTTTTTTGACAAATGACTGCAGTGAGAACAGTTTAGACCTAAATCATTAGAGTCTACCGTTATAATGGTTTGTCGCGGTTTCAACTGTTTATATTATCTTTACCATTAAAATACTTGGGTACATACCGTGCATATTTCAATATTTTAGAAATTAAGAAGTGCAGTACTACAAATTTACGAAGCCTTACGTAGACTTACGTAGGCTTATTTGAAATTAGGTGAAACTTGTGTATACTTGAGCGCCCCAAAGCTGCACAAGGTGCAATAAGGGTTGCCAATAGACAATCAGAGTGTATTTCTTCAGTCAGTTAGTCGCTATCTGTCAAAAAAGTGTGGAATTTAAAGCTTTTTTGACAGATTGCGAATGACATGCAACTGCGAATGTTGCTTAAAAAATAGTAAAATTGGCATTCTGGAATTATAGATGTTGAAATCGAGAATAATCTGCCTAGGTTCATAAAATTTAATATGCGGTACTTATGAAGGCATGATCATTGCCAAATCAGCTCAAAAAAATGCAACTGACCTATTTTACACAGTCATTCTTATCGCTCATATTTACGTACAGTAAACTTCTTAACGAGATTTTTTATGGCTAGCAACCATTAGAGCTGTATGCAGAGTATTATCCTCTTATCTCGTCCATCTGAGTTCTGTTACTGATAGCGAATTGGGTTGTACTTAGAATTTTTGTTAATTCTTATAAACAGATAGGTACCCGATTTGGATTTCTGAGAATTATAATAAAAGTAATTAGGGAATATGCATGAATAAAATATTTATTGTCCATACAGTTTACACAGTTTTTAAAATAGAAACAAAATTGCTCGAAAAACTAACGAGGTATAATTATTTTAAACAAATATATGTATATCTGTCCTTCTCGCAAAAACGTTGTTTTATATGGCAGCTGTATAGGCGTCATGGACTTTGACGTCAAAGTTAATATCGGACTTCTCTTTCTAATTGTAATCTTTGAAACTTTATAACTTCATCGCTGATGAAGGTATTTAAAAAATATTTTCATGATCGTCTACTAAGCTAAATAAATATTTCATTTTGCAAATAAAAAAAACGCATGCTTATTCTCTAATATTATCTAGACTGTTGAGAAATGGGTTTGGGTCTATAATCGAGGGTGATCTGTAACGCAACCTTGTCAGAGAATTTCAATAACTGACAGGTTGCGTCAATAACCGAGACAGTGTAAAACACCAAGTCGCTATCAGCCTTTGTTTCTCCGCTTCATCATCATCATCATATCAGCCAAAAGACGTCCACTGCTGGACATAGGCCTCCCAAGCGTCGCCACAACGACCGGTCCAGCGCGTCCCGCATCCATCGGCTACCCGCGACCTTCACCAAGTTCTCGGTCCACCTTATGGGAGATCTTCCAAAGTCTGCGTGGAAGCGTCTTCATGCGTCTTCCGATACGCGGTCGCCACTCCAGGGGGGCTACTCTCTAACGAAATCCGTAGTTTCGGGCTTAGTTGCGGGCGGGCGTATTCTACTCCGTAACACCTACAGACTTACGATTAGTCCCGAACCCGAACTGAAAATTAATGACAACACGATTTCACAGTAACTGTCAAATCGTGTTGTCATTAGTTCTCAGTGGTTAGGTGATACGGAGTAGAAAATGCCCGCTCACAACTAAGCCCGAAACTACGGATTTCGTTAGAGAGTAGCCCCCCAGAACCCGCTCCGCTTACTTCTTCTCAATCACGCAACAGTGTTTTATATCATTTTGACTACTAGAAAACGAGGATGGTTTGTGTATAGTAATTGCACGCGTGTAACGCCGGAGCAGATCTCTAGTTAGATAGAACATTCAGTCTTTCTGAAATATGATATGATCATGTGACCGACTAAAACATATTCAGGTAATGCAGGACAAGAAAGTGCAAAGAGTGACATAACCAAGGCTAAATATTCCATCTCGGACTCGCGACTGACAGACGCTCATAAATCGTTGACGTAAAAACGGACGTTATGCCACACCACTCGACGACCAAAATGGACGATTAAAATCAAAAATAAAACTACAACACGGCGTGCTTTTGTCTTACTCGTGTCTACAACAGGCTTTTATCTGTTGGACGCCGGTGCCCGTTCCTTATTTCAAAAAAAAAAAGTTGGAAGGAGCGATGGCGCGCGCAGGCGCAGGTAACTCGGCCATTTTGCCTCACGTTTTTATTGTTATTCTTTTTCAATAATCCGCATGTTTTATGGCTTGTTAGGTAGTTTGTTACGATTCGAGGTTACTAATTAAGTAACGGGAAACACCAGTAGCAGGAAATATTCATTATGAAAATGGTTTTTGGGGTTCCGTGCCTCGCGGTACTACGGCTTTTACTCTCGTTGGCCCATTTATTTAAACATTAAATAAATCGAATGGTTAGATTGAATACAGTTTGAATAAAAGTAGATAGTTTAAGGTTTGGGAGATTCATCTAGTACTAAAAGTGGAAAATTGGTCCTTAATTCGAAAACCCGAAGCACCGATTTGTTTGAAAGCTAAAAAATAAGGAGCGAGATCAGTTCCAATCACCCCGACATTGTATTTGCTACTCGTGAGTTTCTGCTGCGTCGGCGGCTCGTGGCTGAACGGACGCCATCGCTGCAGTTTCTATGCGGTTGGCGTAAACATGTAGGAATGTGCGAAGTCGGCGGTATCCATTAGGGGTCCGTATCTAACATACAGACCAAAGTTAGGCAACCTTACACTGCTATTATTTTGACGCTAATTGAACTAAGCATGATTTCGAACAATAACGCGAAGGCTAAATTCTTCTTACCACATTGGCTTCAACTTTTTCTTTGCGTTTGAAAAGCCATTACAAGACTATACGTTAATAATACGTTCAGAGGTGGCGTGATAAACGGGTCTTCGCCTAACATACCATTAATGATAATAATCTGAGCTAATCATTAGGTACGAAAAATGCATCGTCGTAACAAACAGGAAACATAATATTTACCTACCGACATTTTTTATGTTAATTTAAAAGTCGCAATGTAAAAAATCTCATTTATTTTATGATACGCGTAATTCTCAATTTCCTGTGATCAGATTGGATTATACTCTGATGAAATAACTCATTAGTATGGTGTTATTTTATTGTCACGAAGGTCTATTTGGCAGAAATAACTTACATAGAACTTTTCCAGGTTTCTTTAAATTTCCATGACCAGTTTTTAATGACACACATTTTTTTAAATGAGAAGCTCACTAGAACCGATGGAGTTATAAAATAATTAAAAGGAAAATAAGAAGAATCAATGCTTAAATCAATCACAAGTTCGTTTTGTAGTTTTATTTTATTGCCTAGAGTAGACTGTCTAAGAAAGTTATCCGCAGATAAGACTAACATGCTTGGATTTCTCATAAAAAATTCTTATACATATAGGTACTAGATTCAGACATCCAAAATCCGGCTTTCCCCTGAAGTATGTAGGGGTCAACTATCTAATTAAATATAAATTCTCTTTATATATATAGATTTTGAATTAACATTCATTCATTCACTGATTAATCAAGAAATCTCGAAAACTACTTGACCCAAGTAGATGAAATTTGGCGAGAAGGTGAATTATGAGAGAGAGGAGACTTCAACTAAAAAAGGATTTTAGGAAACTACCCCCGTATAGGGTTGTAGTAGAGGGTGGGAATAGAGGGGGCTAGTGCGTAAATAATTCTAGGTGAATGTTTGGTGCGCTTTTACTACGTAAATAAATGAGTTTTCGAGTATTAATAAATGCGGGAATCACATGTTTTAAAATCTAAATATTTATATCACATGAAATAGTTTTGAAAATATTTTTTATATTATCTTTATACTAGCTGACCCGCGCAACTTCGTTTACGTCACAATTTTCGTTACTGCTCCGCTCCTATTGGTATTAGCGTGATGATATATAGCCTATAGCCTTCCTCGATAAATGGGCTATCCCACACTGAAAGAATTTTTCAAATCGTACCAGTAGTTCCTGAGATTAGCGCGTTCAAGCAAACAAACAAACAAACTCTTCAGCTTTATATATTAGTATAGAGTAGTATAGATTATCTCAATCCAAGATTGCGTCGACTGACCAAGCTAATATTTTCTTTTATTGATTAACGTGTGAATGAATGCGGATGTTGGCTCGTGTTGTATGTTCATATTATGTACAGATGTTCGCAAACTCGATTATATACAATTCATCATTAACTTCCACGTTTCCTTTTATGTACACTTGCAATGCAACAATTATTATATTATTAATCCAATGATGTAGTAGGAAGAACGGGTTTCGAGAACAATTCCTGGCTTGGAGAAGTAAAGCCCCTGAGGTGTATAGACAAACCGAGGGGTCTATGACAAGTAAATGGAGTTCTACTGAAGACTAATCTCATTTAGGCAGGCTGTCGCGTGATAGTTCGATCCACATAACTTAGAGTAACCTATTTTTAACCTTATTTGCAGATGTCGTTCGTCAAGCTCCCTGCTGTTGCATGCTATAAATTTATAGATGAAGTGAAACAAGATAAAGACAAAAAGCAAAGCACAGAAGGATGAAGAAGCAGTGAATAGAACAGGGCGGGCAATGATAGATGTGGAACAGACGATAGATGATAGATATGAAGTCATGAAAATGTCTGACTGAATATGACTGGCTGTCATGAGATGGATGATCATGAAGTTGCAGGTGATGGTGATGGTCACCATATTTACCTTGCTGCATATTAGGGTGTCTCTCCAAGGAAGCTTGAAACAAGAGCAAAATATGATGAGCATTTTTCAACAGGTACCATGTAGGGCTAGACAGAACCTTACTTCATAAGAGGTCCATTGCGTAAGGGTCATAAAGACGTAGGACTATTTTTAACGAGAGAACGCCTACGCATGGATATCAACACGAATAAGGGATTGTGAAAGTGGTGGTATCAGGAAATACCCTAAGATCACCGAAATTGAGAACAGAGCCCCGGTCTAAGTAATTATACCTACTAACGTGACCGGCTTTGAAGTTTGTTACATGCACATTCCGATTAGAGAAAGTATGTTTTTTTTAATTCGGATTTAGCATTCTGAATAAAATCATGATCAGAATTATATCCTGTTGCAACAGGAGAAACTGTTTTTGACGTTTTTTCGGAATATATGACTTCAGTAGTAAGATCAATCTTAAAACCAGTGATAATGCCGTTATAAGAGGAGACTAACTCTCGGGTATTGGATTTTAAGCTTGATCAGTCCCTGGTCAGTGTGCCTCAAATCTCATTTCAACCGGAATTTGTTTATTCAGAGAACAATAATCATCAATCCTAACATATGAAACTCTTCCGTTACTGGTGACTGAGTAAGTGACTGACAGACAACACACAGCCAAAACTGCTGGTCGTAGAAAGCTAAAATTTGCCATGTAGATTCATTGGGGAGTGTAGCGGGTGCAATAAAAGGGAATTTCATGATGATCCCCGGGAACGGGAGAAAACAGGGTATGCGCGTACGAAGTCGCGGGCAATAGCTCGTTCTAATATAACACTTACCGTTTTGATTTCGGAAGAATCCAGGTTCATGGGATGCTTGCGTAAAAGAAAAAACTTGTTAGTATTGGTTAGTGTAAGATAAAGATATAAATATTTTAGTACTTGTTAGTTTAATCGATAGTAGGCGCCACATAAATTTGCAATAAAATGCTTGACCTTGCCCTAATATCCCTTCGTAAATGTCCGTACAATAAATTATGAACCGTATTTCAGTACTAGATAACTTAAAGGATCACGATAGAAGTCGAAGTCTTTATTTCTCTTTTTGATATTAAGAAAGTCAGTAAATGTATGTGGGTCAGTGACCGTTATAGCACATTTATCTGGCGCTTACTATATTACTATATATTGCCTTTTTTAAAGAAGTCTATATATATTCATCATCACATTATCTCGCATGAATAGTGACTTTGCTGGACTGTCAAATCATGAATCAATATGGTTGACCACTATTAATCGAATGTTTAAAAGCAGTCGAATATTTGCATATTTTATCAAATACTTTATACAGTGCGTCCCAATTTTATTGGATAGAAATTTAAAGTGCATATAGACCAGGTAAGTCTCGTCCTTTTGGACCTAGATAAGCCCTCGATCGGTCTGTTAAAGGCTAGAATCCAGTTCACCCTCAGTAAAGCTCTTAAAGCCGGCAGAATTTATGGTAATATTCCCTGGTCGTGCGCATAGTGCTGTATATCAAATTATTTTCATTGCTTGCCCTTCCATTGGGTAATCACTGTAAGTGCAGCTACCAAGTTCTAGTGTTGTGCGAGACGACATACTAAATAGTATGATATCGACAAACCATAGCATTCACTATTGCATTTGTTCTGCATTGACTTTATCTTGTCTCACCAGGCAAGCGTATGCAGTGTTTATTTATTTTTAAATAACACGTCGAATGACTGCATAATTATGTTGTCAAGTATATGTGTACTAACTTGTAAATGGTTTACGGTCGTTTAGTAGTAATTTCACTTACCGTTCGGGTTATGGATGTATCGCAGTCCTTTAGCTGCTTGTGCAAAGAAAAAGAAACATGTTAGTAAACCTTGAAACTAAGTTTATACTAAGGCAGAAATTGCGACATTAATGTGACTTAATGTCTGACATTAATTTCTGTAATGTTCATACTTTTACGGATATTATGTGGCTGAGTAGTATCTGTTGTGTTTGTGTGTGTGTGTGTATGTGTTGTGTGTTGTTCTGTGTTGTGTGTTGTGTTGTGTTTGTTCATACGCAAAACTCCAGTTAGTGGTGCTTGGTCAGCATGGATAAGAAAAAGTTATTCCTATATACATATAACGAAAACACAAGATACCAAAGGAGATCATCTATTACTCCAGTTGAACTTTGGGAGTTTTAGCATTAGGAAAATGAATACATATTTGCAATAATGTAATGCGTTTATTGGTCATGATTATTTTATTTTTTAATTTATATAATTGAGGGAGGCCTTTGTCCTGCAGGGGGTCAGTGTAGGCTACAGTTATCATTCACTTAGTTATCTATTTCCTATACCAGTGTCAACAGTTTTGTCAATAGATCCGAATAGTATTTAAACTTATTCAAATACAGTGCGGTGTATTGAAAATTTCGAACCGCAATATAGATACTCGCGTTCACACAGAGACACTCGGTGTACACACTGAGTGTACCGTGTACAGTTTAGTAGTCTAAAATTAGCTTTACAATTAAGAAAACACAACCGTCATATAAAAATCTAAGTTAAATTGGCGCTCTAGTAAATGTGTCCTTCTATAAGCGAATAACTAAATTATTGATTGGATGCCAGTTTGTTTTTAGAGGCTCTGATCAAGGCACAATTTATCGATACATGAATATGTCGGGGTGCATCACTAGGCATCAAAGAAAATGAGATACATCAAAAGATTTTTGTCGGCAAAATATTGACGCAGTTTTATCATGTACTTTGCGGCGTCATGCATCCACCGTGATCTAATTGAATACATTATTAAAGTAGCCTTTAGCTGTTGAGTATTGAAGACATTGTTACTAAAAATATATTTTATTTTTTCTAATTTCAGTCACAGTATTCGGAAAATTTGCGCTTATTCCCAGGAGCTCCAAATGTATTGTTCTCCTAACAATTCCTCTCCATACATTGATTCCCAAGAGCTCCAAAAATGTTAAAGTACAAATTGCATAAAAAAGAGACTGTAATTTTTATTCCCGTAGTTAATTTTTCAATTTACAATAGGTACTTACTTAGCATAAGAGTGATTTATGACTGCCTATGTACTGAAACTATTTATCTCGAAATTATAACAAAATGTTAGCTATTGGTTTGTTGACCTTATGCAATTTGGTTTGGGGTCGCTGGGAACAAAATTATGGGGCGCCTGGGAATAAGTCAAAATTTGGTCCGTGTGGTTAAGTATATTTATGAATGTTAATGATAAAAGATTTTTTGTTTTCCATAAACGGACAAATCGTAGACGAAAGTAAACGAGATAAAAATAGCTTCAAATGTTGATACTGGCGAAGAATATTGCCAAGGACGAAATGGTAACCACGAAATTATTTACAGGCGACAAATACAGTCTATTATGATACGTCTTAATTAAAATACAATCAGTACTCAGGTTATTTAATTAACAATGATAAGGTTGCATAAATATAACTAAGTTAAACTAATGACACGTTAAAAAGTCAACGAAACGAGGAATTATTTTCATGAATAAAATCTAATCTAATTAAAAATAAATATTCGACCTGAATAAACCAAGTGCGAATCAGCAAATGCAAATGTTGAAATACCAAAAAATAAGGGATTTATTACGTGAAATTTCGATAGTGTTTGTCTATCCCATACATTTTTGACGTTTTGATAATCGCCACGTTACTCGCGACTGACTCTTGGCTCACGCATTTTTTATTATTGTCTATGTGCAAGACACATACACATACACACACACAGACACAGTAAAAATAATGTTTTTAGGGTTCCGAACAAAAAACGGAACCCTTATAGAATCACTCGGGTGTCTGTCTGTCTGTCTGTCCGTCTGTCACAGCCAGTTTTCTCCGGAGTCACTGAACCGATTTTGTTGATATTTTGTACATATATGGACTGCTATGACTCAAACACGGACGCGTTACGTAAATCATTAAATTTTTAGTATGGGGGTCAATTTTGGGGGCCAAACTAGAAAATTTAAAAAAAAGTTTTTTGGACAATATCGTGTGGCATATCAAATGAAAGGGCTTACTGTGAGGATTTTAATTATATTTTTTCCATAATTTTAAAATGAATAGTTTTGAAGTTATTCAAGAAATTAGACGAAAAATGGCCATTCCCCACCTTATCTCCGAAACAACTAAGCCTAAAATTTTGAAAAAAATGGAGATAATAGATCTTTACCTACATATTACAAGAAAATCTATAAGAAGTCTATAGTGAGAAAATAACACTTAAAAAGTTTGGAACCATTTGCACGCAAGTCCGACTCGCACTTTGCCAGTTTTTTGGAATCTGAGTTTAGAGCAGCAAAGGCTCTAGACAAGTGAAAGTCTGTCAGAGGTAGTGTGGCGAACGCAATTGTCAAAAATTCCAAAATGTAAAGGATTGACAAAATTGACGTCGAAATGTCACGTGATTACTCCCTTATATTTTGGCATTTCGACAATCGCATTCGCTAATAGAATAGCGCTTTGTCTAGAGCCTCAGTTCTCAAAATAACCCAGCTCAGAAAACAAAAGCAAACACTACCCATAAACAGTAATGTAGGACTATCTACCAAATTGCAAAAGTAACAAAACTTGCATACAATGATTGTCCACAACCAGAGAAAATTATACGTCTTGGAAAGTACAAGCCGGAATATACCCGCTCAATAAAAGTATGCTTCTCGTCCGAGGAAACAGCGAAAGCTATATTACGCAACAGAAATAACCTGTGCATGGATAAAATAAAAATTTATTCCGACCAAACTCCACACCAAAGAAAGTATATGCAAAATTTAAAAGATGAGCTCCGAAAACGTACTTCTAATGGAGAAATTAACCTAATCATCAAATATATTAAAGGAGAACCAAAAATCGTTTCAACAACCGAACATACGGCCTCATCTGTTTTAACAACTGCAAAAAACTAGAAAGAATATCATATCAAATTACGAACAAGTACAGCGAAATAAACCCAACCAAAAAATCTTTGAATTGTTTCTATGCTAATGCGCGTAGTATAGTTAAGCCAGGAAAGTTCGATGAGTTAAAATGTATAATAGCATCTTTACAAGCTACTACGCACATTATTGTACTTACGGAGACTTGGATCAAAAATGAAGATGAAGTAAAGAGGCTGCAAATTCCATGCTATACACACTACTTCAATTTCAGACCAAATAAAAGAGGTGGCGGTGTCTCAATATTCGTCCACGACAATCTCAAACACAATCTTATAGAAGAACTATGTGTGGACAACACTCACTACCTCTGGGTGTACGTGAAAAAGTTCTCCTTGAGCATCGGTGCCATATACAAACCTGATAAAACTAATATTAACAACTTCCTAGAGATTTACTCGCAACAGTTGCAGGGGAAGAAGAGAGCTATAATATTTGGCGACTTTAACTTAGACTTGCTTAAGCCAGACCGACCAACACGTAACTACAAGAACACACTGAAAGAAAATAACTTCAAAATATTGAATAAAATTAATCGCTTACATTGTACCCGCGAAACAACCTCAACCAAAACCATACTAGATCATATTTCTACTAACCTACAGGAAAATAACTTTCATATGGTTATGATTGAATCTGCGATGTCCGACCATAAGCAAATATTTCTGGAGATAAAACATTATAAACCTCCCCCCTCTATAAAGGCGGAATACACGGCATTGGATTACCCAAAATTATATCAGTGTTTTAAAAACAGTATAATTGATTCAGACGATATAGAACCGACCTATGAAAGATTATCGGACAATTTACAGTCATGTTTACTAAAGAGCCAAGTCACAAAAATTAAAGTATTAAATCCTCCAAGGCGAGATTGGATAAATAAAGAAATAATACATGATATTAATAATAGGAACATGTTATGGCAAAAATATAAAACCAATAAATCGGACACGAAATTAAAACAAGAATACAAAAAAACAAAATTAAGGGTAGCAAACACCATAGAAAATACAAAAAACACATACTACTACAAATGTTTTAAAGACAACATGACGAAACCTCGAAAAATGTGGAAATTAATAAACGATCTATCCAAAAATAAAGTAAAAGATAAGACTGGACCAGAAAAACTCGAGACTGATACTGGCACTATTACGGACCAACAGGAAATATGTGAATCCCTCAACTCTTACTTTTCATCCATTGGGTCATCCCTAGCAGACCTTATCCCTAGCAAGTTTAAGGGAAACCAATATCACCAAGAATCTGAAAGCAGTGACCAATCAAAACTTAACTTCTTAACACCAGCAACCACGGATGAAATATTAAAAATAATTGACAATTTAGACCCAAATACTAGTTCTGGCATTGATGGCGTAAGTACAAAATCTATAATATGTGTAAAAAAACTAATATCCGATGAACTTACAGAGTGTATTAACCTTTGTTTGGATCGAGGCATCTTTCCCGATGGCTTAAAGATGGCTAAAGTTATCCCAATTTATAAATCTGGAAGTAAGTCTGATCCTTGTAACTACCGTCCAATTTCTGTACTACCTGTAATCTCGAAAATTTTCGAGAAAATCTTATATAACCGTTTGGAAACATTTCTTAAATCAAAAAACTTCTTATATCACAAACAATACGGTTTTCGACCTCATTCAAATACTCTTTCGGCAACTATTGATCTCATAACGAAAATCAAAAAGAAAATAGATGAAAAACACATAGCTTTGGGTATTTTTATCGACCTCAAAAAAGCTTTCGACACAATTAGTCCCGATCTGTTAATACAAAAGTTGTCTCATATTGGTATCACGGGCAAGGCACTACAAATTTTTAAATCATATTTACAAAATCGTAAGCAAATAGTCAAAATAGGTAAATGCCAAAGTGGTTCAAATCTCGTCAATTTCGGCGTACCTCAAGGTTCAATTTTGGGACCACTTTTGTTCCTAATTTATATTAATAATATATCCCAAATTGGCCTTAAAGGAGACGTCTCACTTTACGCAGATGATACAAGCCTGTTTTACTTCGGCCAGTCGATCGAAACTATGATACCGCATATCCAAAAGGATCTTAATATTCTAAATGACTGGTTCCAATCTAATCTCCTCACCATAAATACTACAAAAACGAATTATGTTATAATGGCTCCAAAAAATAAAAAAATAACAGATAATATAGAACTAAAAATTAATGATCAAATAATCCAAAGAAAAACCAAAGAGAAATATCTAGGCTTAATTTTGGATAACTCCCTGAGTTGGAAGCCGCACATTGATAAAATCAGAAGTAAACTAACATCACTTACAGGAGCTCTTCACAGTTTAAGAAAGTGTCTTCCTCGGAAAGTTCGCTACATTATTTATAATTCTTTAGTTAAACCACACATTGACTACCTAATTGAAATCTGGGGGACAGCAGCAAAAACCACTCTAGGAATACTACAGACAGCACAAAATAAATTAATCAAAATTCTTTTCAATTACAAATTTCGAACGCCAACTCAAAGGATATACAAAGATACCAGAATAATGACCATTTCCCAAACATACATATACTATACGTGTATTCTTATACGCAAAATAATACATAATGACATTCATACATCGCTAAATTTTACTAAAAAACATCAAGTTCAAAAAATTAGACTTAGAAACTCCCACTACTTAGTAACGCGCCCACCCAGAACAGTTAATTACGGAAAAAGAAATATTGAATATGAAGGTGTTAACATTTACAATAAAATACCGATGGTCATAAAAGAACACAAAAGTATGTCTGCATTTAAAAAACAATTAAAATTATACATTATGAGTAAATAAAAAAAAATAGGTAAATTAAAGGAAATAAATAATAATAATTAAAAATATATATATAAAGTAACAACGCATGAAAAAACTCAAAGCTAATCAAATGATACAAAACTAAAATTAAAAATATTCAATTGGTTAGTACGCTGCCTTGTATGCCACATCTAGTATGTTGTAACTTTTACTTTTGTATCTGTGTTTGCTCGGTTGATATTTGTTGTAATATGTGTATCGCCTACCCACTAAAAAAAAATGATTGTTTTGTTTTATTTTTTTTTTCTGTACGCTAGTTATTTAAACATTATTTGTAAATCTTGTTTCTCAGTAAGTGAATTATTGTTAATTCTTATGAGGAAATAAAGTTCTTAAACCACATTACAAATACCCAACATTACTGGTATCCATAAACTAGACAGGGCATAATAAAGGTCTGCATGAGAAATGGTAGCAGGTTGGGGCTCCGGCGGCGGATCGTGATGACGTCTGCCCGCCTCGTCACGAGCGAGCCGCAGCCCCGAGCTTGTCGTCCATCATCCGGATGTGAGCCACCAAATTAGGGCTTTGAAACACGGATCACATTTTCAGAAGACACTGCAATTGTAGTACTTTTGACGGGACCCGGAGTTGTTGCCGATAATGTAACGACAGAAATCATACCCTTGTTGTCAAGCAGAATGTTCCTGAATGTGAAGCTATATGTTTCTTTCAATTCCGTCAGACACTACAATTATTAAGTCCGAGACAATAGACATGATGTCTGGATTTAGAATATTAAACATTCCACAAATCAATTTACTTTCTTATCTGCTAAAATCACGCGAGTGCTCTTTGTTCCTTAATGTTCAAATAGTATTGTCATTTATTTTAGCGTCAAATGAGATTATTTAATATTTACATTAATTACAGATTGCAAATGTTAACAAGAATGATAAAACTTGACATGTTTATCACGGTTTGTTCTAAAATATTTAAATGATTGTAACAACAGTGGCAGGAGTCAGTAACAATAGCACCATGGATCGATTAACATTAGCTACGATTTCCAAACATCTTACTGAAGAAGTTATTGACAAAGTTTTCAAGTTAAAGACGAATAGTGAGGACACTGTCCAAAGTGTGGAAATTACGAGAGCAGCTCCCGCAGGCGAAGGTCTCATCAGCGCCGTGTACCGGGTCCAAGTAACTGGCAAGAGGCATACTGCCAAATTCATTGCTAAAGGACTAGTAAATGACCCTCTTATGCGAAAATCTCTGGACTGCCACACATACTTCAAAAGGGAAGCTTTATTCTTCTCGACCATTCTACCCATCTTGTGTGAGATCCAGAAGACTTCTGGTGCAAAAGAGAGGATCCAGAATTATCTTCCGATATGCTACGGATGCCACCTCGATGGCAAAGACGATTATATTTTGATGGAAGATCTCTCTGAGAAGGAATGTTCGTCCCTATCTGAACATATTACAATATACGAAAGGAATTTGACCCTGAAATCTTTGGCGCATTTCCATGCTGTATCCCTAGCTCTGCGAATTAAAAAACCTGATACCTTTGCGAAGCTTGCGAATGGACTGAACGAAGTTTACTATAATGATAAGAATAGGAATTGGTATGCGAATTATCTTGCGGAAGCCGTTAAAATAGATAGAAAAGCGCTCGCAGAATTTGAAGATCCGAAAAGTGTTTACTATCACAGATTTAACGCGCTGGTTAACGACGATGTTTATGGTCAATTGATACGCATCGTTAACAGTCGAGGTGATCACCCCGTGTTTAATCATGGAGACGCTTGGTGTCCCAACTTCCTGTGCTGCAAAGACAAAGCTGTCGCCATCGATTTTCAACTATTGCGATGTGCTTCTCCCGCCACTGATTTGTCGTACTTCATACTGATGTGTAGCAACCTGTGTCGTAACAAAGAAGAATTTCTGGACGCTGTCGAGATTTATTACAAGTCTTTGGAGTATTATCTGACAGATATGGGGATAGACGCCAGTAATGTTTTTTCATTTAGCATGTTAAAAGAAGAATTGAAGAAGTATGGTTGTTTCGGGATATTAGCATCAATCACATCGTTTCCCTTGTTAGCCAACGAACGTTGCGACACCCTACAATCCTTTGACCTGAAGTACTCCGGCTTTGACCGCATACCGCTTGTGGAGCTTTGGCCGTTGACTCCAATTAAACACGAAGAACACAAACTGCGGCTCGTGAATGCTGTTCGTGTTGCCGTAGACGTTGGACTAATCTGAATTCCACAAATGTTAATAGAAATAATAAAAATGTTCGTTATTATCCCAGTGTTTCTTGTGTATCACGACTTGGCTACAGCGCACTTAGCGGAATAGTTAAACTTAAAATCATCTCTAAACCGCCAGCCTCGCAAACTGATTTGTATAGAGATTCTACACAAAAACACCTGTATCTATATAGATAAGCCTTTAGATGAGTCGGCAATACATTGGAATGTTCGGATTCGTGACCGCTAGACAGCCGAAAACTAATTATCGCGCGGTGTCGAAGTGTTCGGCCGGCCGGCGGGCGCTGGACCTGCCTCGTGTGTATCGAATAGACTCGCATACAACTTACAATTTAAACCGGCCTATCACATTGGTGTTTTTTTACCTTTCTCGGTTCTATCCTACAGTCGGCTTTTATTGCTATCTTGTGAATTAATAAAGGACTGCAATTAACATGCAGTGATAACGACTGAAATCCAGTCTTGAGTTAAGCGGTCGTTGGAGCAAGGTTCCTTCGTCACATTCACAGATGCACACGCAAATAGAAAGCGCGCTAAAGTGGCAATTATTTGTTTTACTGTCCTGATAAGTGGGGTTCTAGTTACAAGGAGATTTTTTTCTTTTTCGAACGAAATAGCACTTAAACAAGGATTCTCGTTATTTAAGCGTTGTGTGCAATAACAAATTAGCATCGACATGGATTTATGTTCCCATAAAACACGAGAAACGGCCAAATATCAAATGCGAATCACATCGGATTCCTAAAACCGTGCAAATGCGATAAAACTGAATAATTCCGTCGTTCGTACTGTTCAGAAATTTGTAGCAAATAGTTAGCGACACTGAATGTAAATGTGACGATTTCGTTGTACTTTATACATATTAAAACGCAATACCCGTCTTTAAGAAAATTGCTTAAAAGGCAAAGCGGAGTAGAATTTAAATATGCAAACTTAAACGTTGGTTTACATAGAAGGGTTAGTATAAAGTTAAGGTATGTCTGACAGGTGATTGGCGCGCAATGTGTTCGGATCACGCGTTCGGTCCTCGATCTCATTTTAATCGTTTCACGTGTGAGGTGCTGCGTAGTTCTAACGAGCAAACACCAATAAACTTGTCTTGGCAGTTGTGATTCATATGGGAAGGAAATATACCGATGTGTGGAGTCCGAAGGCCAAATATGTATGAGAACGTAGCGCGCCTGTAGGTATCCTGATGCCTAAAACTCTATCAAGATATTAATATTAAGATAAAGTGGACGTGATAAATAGCTGTTATTAAATACTTTTTATTAATATAGACTCATTCACCTTACTGCGACTTTGATTTAAAATGGTATGACGTATTAATATGCGCTTATCTGATTCAAATAAACAGGCATTATGACCGATTTGTTCTGGTAAATGGACGCACCATTTTAGAACTGCCGGCTGATCTTTATTTGCTATGAGGGACTATCAATGGCGTTGGTGTATCTTAACAGAATGGCAGCAACCCTCATCACATGAAGAAACATTAGATAAACATCTAATCGAATTCTGGTAGGAACTCATTGAAGACCAGCGGGTCTATAATGGCCACTTTAGCAGAATCAGAAAGCACATCACGCTACCCGTAACTGTCAAATTTTCCCAATCAATCTTGAACCTAATGCTTTAGACAAAAAGATGAAAATGAAATTTGACAGATTGTTGTATGATTCATATTATTATTCTAATATAATTCTTCTAAAGTGGCCTTTTTAGACCCGCTGAAGAAGATCTAATCAATAAGCACAGCGAGAGATATCATTCTACACATGCGGGTACAGAAGCAGGAGCACCAGATTATAAGGGAGGCTATGAATGATTTGCCGTATACCTATGCTTCAGCCAGCCTATGTTATCTTCCTGGGTAAAGTAAGAGGTAGTTCCCGACTGAACAAACCACGAGGTATAGGTTACAAATGTGATAGCCGCGATCCCAGGTCGCTAAGGCTCAATTTACATTGCCGCAGAACAGAAGAGTCAATCTGAAACTTAACATGGCAAATTCACCCTTATCTCCTAAAGAGACATTTCTTTTGTTCTTTTTGTCTCAGAAGAAATACGGTTATGTTGTGGAGATAAGGGTAAAATTGCCATGTTAAGTTTCAGATTGACGCTTCCGTTCCGCGGCGATGTAAATTGAGCCTGTCGATCAAGCGGTATGTGTTGGTCTGTCTTGAAATTCGCTGCAGCAGGCCCGAGTAGAGAACTGTAAATGGCAAAAATGGCATTTTTCTGTCAACTTCTTATTGAAAGGTAAACCAGGTAGATGAAGCAATGAGTAGATGGAAAAGCCTGTACGTGCTTCCACACCAAACTGATCACTTTGTTTGACTGTCATCCTTAAAATATGTTGACCAAGTTCCGTACTTAGAAAGCCCTACTGCTGATCATCATCATCATTTCAGCCGAAAGACGTCCACTACTGGACATAAGCATCCCCCAAGATGGTTTGCCATAATCGCCACGCTTAGCAGGCGGGTTGGCGATCGCAGTGTGTGGTGTACACAGCTGATAGCTCGACCTCATCATCATCATATCAGCCGAAAGACGTCCACTGCTGGACATAGGCCTCCCTCAATATAGCTATGATAGCCCGACCTAATCGAATCCAATCGAGGACTGTCTAGTTTGGTGGAGAAGTAATTATGTCGACCAGTGGACTCTTACAAGTTCAAATTAAATAAGCTGGTGAGATTTCAATGTCAAAAAAGCCCTAATCCTAGTCCTCTAGCGAATGGTTATATAGTTAAATAGGTTATATAGTTTTTAGTTAGTTGTTAAGTTATTTTGTGTTTAGTGCGTCATTTGCGAAATAAACGTATTTTCTTTAATTCTTCTTATTTAAAAATTGCCGTATGGTGTCGGCCGGTGCCTTATGGTGCCGTAAAACAATGATACCATCCCATCACTTCCCATGGGTGTCGTAAGAGGCGACTAAGGGACTCACCAGAGAATGGGCAGCAGCGTTCTCTGTAAAACGCAACACCATACACTGCGATCGCCAACCCCCCTGCTAAGCGTTGCGATTATGGCAACCCCCCCCCCCCACCCTTTGGGTGAGGCCTATGTGCAGCAGTGGACGTCTTTCGGCTGTTATGATGATTTAAAAACTTAGCAATAACTATGAAAATTAGTGATGTTTTCGACAGTTTACTACTGCAATACGAACGCGAACGTATCTTACAATAAAAGATGTGCCCCTCTGATCATTGAATTGAAGATATTCATCAACACAACTGACGATGGAAGGTTCACGCCTAGCAGTGAAGGTTTACAAACACAATAGAGCCCAAAAACATATTTACTAATACAAGCAGTTGGTAACTGGTAATGAACGGAACAAAATGTTAATTCTCTCAAAACAATACAGGCCAAATGTTAGGTGTCACACGAAATAAACTAACACTGTATAAGTAGGAACCACGTTTCAATTTATTTTGATTTTTGGAAAATTTCGTTTTGGTTAGTGTTTGTAATATTAATTACAATAATTTGGATCCATGGACGATTCCAGCAAGCATTCGTATGGAAATGATATTTCAATTAGAAGCGATGTAATGTGCAATTAAAATTTTAAACGAATGAAATAAATATCAAACAGATGTTTAGTTTTCTTTTTCTGATCGTTTTAGTATAATTTTAGTGGAATTTACCGACGGTAGCATTAGAGATCTAAAGGATTTAACAACGCATCCAATTAAAAAGATTATTATAATTTTCAATACACTCGTGTTACGACGCGAAACGTAAAAAGCAGCAAACGATAATACGACATCGAAGTACTCGTGCTTTAACGACTGTCTGTAACCAAGACGTATCAAAATAAAATTATACGTGTTGCAACCCTGCCCGGTGCGGCGCCACAGCTGGGCTGAGCTGGGCCTTTCCTTAAGATCCAACCTCACATCAATTTGTTTACACTAAACTACTGGACTTCGGAACTTCAAAATACCATCAAAAAATCATCAGAATTATTCCAAAAATAAAACCCCAAAAACTCGAAATAAACAACAATTATTAATAATTTTACATGCCCCATTAAGAGTGACCATGCGGCGATGTCCCAAAGAGGGATAAATAAAAAACAAGAGTTCACATACGACGAGGCTCTTAAAATTGTCAGAGAGAACTTCTAAAAAGAGATAACGCTTTTAACATTAAAAAAAGTCGAGTCCATTTTGTAAACAGGTTGTAAACGATCTTGTATGCGGTGTTCAACCGAAAAATGGTAAGACATCTTAAATGTTTCACTAAAACGTCTCATATTTGAATTACGCGTGACCGCTTTGATGTGGACGACTTAAAAATATACAATTTATACACACGCTTTATGTGTGCGAAGCGAAACAGGTATCTTGACGCATGTCCTGCCCGCGCTGAGGGCTGCTAATTTACAAAAATAAAACCTATACTTAACAATTAGCTGTGCGCGATAAATAACATTTAAATGTCTTAGCACATATTTATTTGTTTATTTTGCAATAAAAACACTACCTACATTAATATTGTGTATTTCATTGATACGGACACCTACACTGAGCCTAAACGTGAATCATTTGTAACTTGTAACCTAAACGTTGCTTCTTTTAGTATCTTTTTAATATTTATAACTTAAGACGAACTTAGGGATAATCGTAAATATTATTTCAAGAAATCTTATCCGATGACAAGGCCAAAAATATAGATTTTGATTTTGAATCACCTCACATTATAAGAATACTGGTATTTTATCAAGATTCTTTGATGCAATAAATAATATGTAAATTATAATCACATATTATTGAATGGCCGACTGTTCTGCCAAACTGTGCATACCGTAGCTTCTTTAGAGCCATTATTTATTGAAAGAGTTCATAGGGAAACGTTGGCGTTCCCAAAGTTATGGACACATTTGACACTGTGTCAAATTGTGATAGTTTGTAGTAGTAGAGTGAACTGGCATGTCTACCTGTGCACGTAGTAGGAATACTATGCCTTTACGAGCCAACCGTGAAATCGGAGAGCGAAAGAACGTTGTAAATCAACTGGATGGTCGCATGCATTTTTTACTGTCCTGCGTGAAGGATGACCATGATTAGTTTGCTATGAGACATAGACTAGGCGAGGAACGATATTACAGATTATGGCAGAATATTTATTTTACAAGTTTACTTCTTAGTATTATAGTTTCCAAGGAATGTAATTATAAATGTAAATAATTATAAATAGTTATAATTTTCTGAAAGTTGTCTTGCATAATTTAATTTAATTTCTAAAAAATACTTTTTAGAAATTAAATTTTACTTTTTGGTTTTGTTTCTTAACACCGACTTCCGGAATTAAGGTTATTTTATACTTTGTAGTGTTTTGTTTGGAAGTCGGTTATATTTTTTTGTAAAACACTTTTTATTTTTTCACTTTTAACTGGTTGATACTTGGACGAAGTCTTCGTCTTCGCAGAAATTTAAATAAACAAAAATGCTCATAAAATAAAACTACTGAAACAAACTGACTCAATCGCATCGAACTAAAAAAGAATCACAGAAATCGGAACAGAAACCTCAGAGTAATCGGTGTACATACATAAAAAAAAGAAAACATAATTAATTACTGCCAATATGCAATAACAGACATGTGTTCTAAAATAAACACTGTTTAATATTTTCTATCAGAACATGAGTAATATGAAATCCCCAAGTAAATCACTATTTTTCCATTAAATAAAAATTATGGTAATTTATTACATCAGGTAAAAAAGGCGCATCAAATCACTCAAGAAAAGGATCCCGAGGTATGATAAAGCTGTGGTCACATTAGTGAGGTCTCGAAGCTCTTAAACTTTATCTAAAAGCGAGGCCACTCTTGTTAGTAATCTTCGTTGAAGAGTCGGGAACAAAACATTAGAGCCTTTTAGTTTATCGAACATTTATGCTAAATAATGTATGAAGGAATGTGATTTGCTTTTAAAATATCTAAGACAAGTGAGCATTGGAAAAAGACGTAACTCACAAAGAAGAAAATGTCGCTATGGTAGGCGACAGATACATGTGCAATAACGGTTATTAAACTACATACATTTACTGACTTTCTTGATATCAAAACAGAAATCTATAAAGACATTAAGCTGTCCTGAATCGACCGCATCGTGACCATTTATAAAAAAATAATAAATAAAATATGTTTATTGCATCAACTGAAATTCATATTCTATTTACAATATGGAGCAATAAATAGTTTGCTTGTGTTAGGAAACTGCCTTTCTCCAGGTTATATAATAATGATTACAAAGTTAATGAGATTGTTCAGGATAAGTGTAAACTTATCTATACTAATATATAAAGCTGAAGAGTTTGTTTGTTTGTTTGCTTGAACGCGCTAATCTCAGGAACTACTGGTCCGATTTGAAAAATTCTTTCAATGTTAGATAGCCCGTTTATCGAGGAAGGCTATAGGCTATATATCATCACGCTAAGACCAATAGGAGCGGAGCAGTAATGAAAATTGTGACGCAGACGCAGTTGCGCGGGTCAGCTAGTACAAATATAAAAATAAAACTAAGTTAAAGCAAAAATAAAAATGAAAAAAAAAACATTTACTTTCTCTTGTAGTGAAAAACGGTTCAATTTATTTATTGCGTATCTACGGAGGGATATTAGGGACAAGTTGATGTAAGTACCACTACCGACTCTTCAATGGTTTTTTTATGACGTAGCTTTATTAATGTGAACGTATAGTAAAATTATGCATATTCCACTTGGTGGTAAAATGATTGACCGCGGTTCCTTGGGCAGCTCGAAAATATCATATTACACGGGCGGGACCAGAAAAAGATGCCTTCTTGTATATTTATATGATAAACATTCTACGAAAATAACGTTTTATCATGTTTTATTGATAGGTTTTATACTTTCCAAATTAAATGTCAAATTCCTTTCCTACAAAATGTCAGTAGATAACTGGACATCGGAACTAAAATCTGTAAAATTAATTTAAGGTGTGCTTATTTTCTTTTTCCGAGTGTGACAATACGCATGAAATTCAGATACGGATTTCATGCGTCTCATTGTTTGTTAGTCTCGTGTTATCTACACTAATATTTTAAAGAGGAAAAAGTATTTTTGTATGTTTGAAACGAATACACTCGAAAACTACTGGACGATTTCAAAAATTCTTTCACCATTAAAATGCTACATTATCCCTGAGTAACATAGGCTATTTATTACTAGAAAAAATTAAGGATACTTAACAAAATTGCAGTTGCAGCGCGGATAAAAACTACCATTAGAAATTGTAGTTTTAATAAATTCAACGGTAATCTTTTACATGATTATACAGATAATATAGGGTAATTAAGTGCCTTCCTTCAAATGCGAAGTTCGTGAAATGTGAGCTAATATGCAATGATATTGAAGCCGTCAACTTGTCTTCGAGTAACCGAACTCGTGTTTATACATGAGAAGTTGCAAGAAATATTTGTAGCTTAAACTTTAAGTGGCTTCATTTCCAAAGTAATGGATTTTTTTTTCAAAGGATTTCCTTGAACATCAGTTTTCAGAAAAGTATCAGTTTACTAATTCTGAGTAGAAGGAAATTCTCAAAATTAGCGATTTTTGGTTGACCGAAACATTGTTAAGATTAACTAACCTAGTTTACTCTATAAACCCAATTTGGTTCCCAATCCCTAAGTCATCGGGATCAAAATCGTTGCTAATTAGTCTTATAACTTGAACACACTTACAATTACCAATCAACTTGTATACGTGGAAAGAAGTCGCTAGAGAGTAACGTTCATGACCGCACGGGAACGGCTATTACATCTAACCGTTAGTATAAAGTTTCGACTATTTCAGCGTTCAAGTGTTTCAAATATTTTGTTTTGATGCTATCTCCTCTGCCTTTGAAGCATATCAGTGATGTTCATCGGAAAACCTGATATTTTTATATAAAACGCGACGACCGGGATTTGACGCGAGATCGTCAAGATTAAACAAACGTTTGTCGTACTTGAGTTACAACATTTTGTGCTTAGAGGAGATACCCAGATATGTTTTGTATTAGTTGGGTATGTGCTAACTGTATGTTATTCTTGACTTTTATGAGTGTATTAAGTAGTGCTTATTTCACGTTAGCCTTAAACAAATACACATGCCTGTAACTCGCACTAAAGTGTGGAAGTTATCTATTCATCAGGTGAGATAGTGGTCAAACTTATGCCAATCAATAGTAAAAAAAAAACGGGCCAAGTGCGAGTCGTACTCCCGTGCAAAGGGTTCCGAACGAATTTTTTTTTTCATGTTATTTTAACACTATGTATAGACTTCTTATAGGTTTTGTAATCTATAGGTATTTTCGGAGGTCATTTTTCGTTTAATTTCTTGAATAACTTCAAAACATTTTTTGTTTTAAAATTATGAAGAAAAAATAGAATTAAAACCCTCACAGTAAGCCCTTTCATTTGATATATCACACGATGTTGTTCAAAAATATATTTTTTTGTTTTCTAGTTTGACCCCCAAAAGTGACCCCCATACTAAAAATTTAATAATTTCACACAGACTCCACAGAAGTCCATATTTGTACCATAATATGTTCTGATTGTTGTACCTATGTCAGTATAACATGCAAGCTTCTTGCATAATTTTGTGTAGGCATGTGTGTTAATGCCTTTATGCTCAGTAGGGTAGTTAAGCGGATATGTGGCTCTGTCTGTACATTTATTTATTTAGGAACACAACGATAATATTAATGAAAAAAAAAAAACATAAATTGTACATTGCTGTGTTCTGTGTAAATATATCACTTACAGGTGTACACAACTTTTACACTTTGACATTAAATTAGTATCAATTAAGTTTTTATTTTTTTCAACAAGTATGAATAGAAAAATGTAAATGAATGAATACTTATTTGATAGATATTACTAAAACAGTATGATTGGTGAAATAATAAATTAAATTAGCGCATAAACAGAGAATTTATACGGTTTTGAAGTTATTAGTTTGTACTTGATGGATTTAATTCAATATGGCGGGACTTGTGAGTGACTCCACACGCCATTTGCGCTGACTGTGTTTATCACAGATTTTAAAACATTGACAACACCGTGATTTTTTTAGATTTTTTATAGCATTTTTTTTTACTGCATCTTGTCTGTAGTGCTATTCTGTAACAACATTTTCGTATCTCGACAGTGGAATCTGAGGTGAGTTTCAAATTAAGGCCTTTCTGTTGTGTGCAATAAAGCTCATTTTGTGAGTTTTGTCACTCAAGTGAAGCTGGATATCGAAATAGTTATTTACAGAATAGACTAGCTGCTCTCCAGGTTTTGATAAATGTAATAAAAATAAATCCAGTTGTATACCCTATTAATAATCTTAACTGGATAATTACAACTCTACAAAACAGTCTGTTTTCCTCCGTTCTTTAATGTGTGTCAGTTTTAATTTCTATACGACCTCATAGCATTACAAAGAGGTAGGTACTAATCGTTGTACAGTGGGTGTCTATTAGAAGTTGCCAGTTACCGATCGTTCCTGCCCACGAGCGATTGCCCAACATATTATATGACGATATTGACGATGGAGTTATTGCCCATTATTGTTTGTTTTAGTTGCAGTAATATCTAACACTTATGAATTACACTCACTCCTCGCGCTGCCTACGTACGTTTTGCTTGAATGTGATGGCTTACCTGTAAAAGGAAAAATATTGGAATTAGTTATGAACTGTTAGATGGTTAATACGATGAAACTGTCATTATTTAATTACTTGTTTGTCCTTTATTTCAGGCAACTGGGCCCATAAAACACAATACATATATGTATATGTATTAAAACAATATAATATAATATATTATAACAGCTTGATGCCCTTGAGTCTAGTGAGAAACGAGCCAAAAAGATCATCGGCAATGATAGGTTCGTCGAGTCGAAGCTCCAAAGTTTTGAGCATCGACGCCGAGTTGCTGGCCTGTCGGTTTTCTATCGGTTGCATTTTGGGGAGTGTGCGACGGAATTGCATAATTTAATTCCGTTAAGCCCGTTCCATCATACGACCACAAGACGCACGGCGAGGCGCCGACGGTACATAGTGGACATCCCACCCACACGCACAAAACGATTTTGGAACACATTCATAGTGCGTACAACTAAGGAGTGGAATTCCTGCCAGAGTCTGTGTTTCCTGATAGCTACAACAAGAGTGAATAGGTTACTTCTACGCAAGCGTGCTCCATCTTCGACCGCATCATCGCTTACCATCAGGTGAGATAGTGGTCAAACGTATGCCTATCTAAAGTAAAAAAAAACTAAAACAATAAATATATAACTATAAACTAAAGAAGAAGGTTTAATTTGGTGAAAGTTTTCAGCATCTGAATATAAGCAACCAGTAATCTTAATATGGTTCTTAAAAAACACCTAAGCATAGTCATTCAAAATAAACATCATACAACTATCTATAGCCTTAGGTAGGTACTCTCGACTCAGTGAAGAACAACGAACATTTAAAGGCTCAAAGATTCAGACCTATGGTTTCGAGATTCTAACGAGTTTCTTTCAAAACCATGTCTTACCTTACAAGCATGTTAACAACCTATTATGAAAGCATACATAACACTTAAACTAAGAGCTATTTACACCAGAAACAGATCAAACACCTCCGTAAAAAAAAAACAGTAAAAAATCTTAAATGGCTGTAAAAATAATAGAAATCATGCTTTAACTTGAGCTATTTTAATGTTTATTGAGGTGCTACGCAAGTAACGCAAGTATTCCCCTGTCCGAAGTCACGAGTACAAATTAATAAGATACGAATCCGTTGAGAGGCTCATTTAGGCCTTTGGGCACACGCATTATGAAGAGAACTTGTTCGACTGGTCGTTAAAATTCCCTCAGATTCGAGCCGGCAGGCGGTGCCTACAAGCTGTTTTACACTTTTGCCGTGTGTACTTGTAACGCTGATTCGCTTTAGGCTGTACCGGTGAATGTTATTGCTTGCTTACCAAAAAGTTAATTTTAGATCAGAGCTTAAGACAACTTTGGTTTTCATTTTTATCAGCAATATTGTATGGCCGTTAAAGCTGTCTAAAGAAGTAATTAAAAACGAATTCGCCAACTGTTGAAAATATTCCACGAATAGCAAAGCGAAAGCAGGTATCCTTCGTGTTAATTGCGAAATAAAAAGTTTTTGTGGGGGTGTGTGGGTAGCCATATTTAAAACTAAAGTCGATTTTATTTACAACCACAAACAATAAAATTAAACCTTATAACCATGACGTAAGGTTCTATTTGGTCGTATTTTGAGTTACTAAGTGATATTTACAACTAACCCACGTTTCTTTTCAACACTACGAGGCAACAGCAAGTGGGCGCAGCCTACATGAAACATTGAAAAATAACAACAACTGAGTCTAGGCGCGAATTCGGCCCTGACGCAACATTCGAAATTTAAATAGTGGCAGTATTTATATTTCTATAATACAATAGAATCGACTCGAAAAAGTTTTCAAGCTGTAGGTCAAAGTTGTTTGACAGGTGTGCAACGGAAAACAGAAAAGATGTTTGAAAGGGTAATTATTCTTCGAAACCCTTTGATGGACGTTTAATAATTATGACTTAAATTACTTATTAAGCGTCTATCAATAAATGGTTCTTTGCGTAGGCAGTTAATGTCAAAGACTTGCTTTTGTTTGAATATAATAGGCCGTTAATAATGTGGGTAATTAAAAAAAAATGCAGCATACTTTAATTAACACTTGGTAACGTGTTTCTTGCGTAATGTTCGCTTACTAAAGCTTCACAAGGCCTCGATATCGGTAACTTGTACCGCCAAATTCCCAAAAAGTTCTCAGTTCTGTGTCAATATGATATTTACTCAAGCCGTTTGTGACCTTACAGTTTCCCGTGTCCTATTTAATAGCGGTGAGGTGGAGGCACCAATTACCGGCCGACACAATATTTTTAGTTAGGTACTATTTTTCATCCTTGATCTAGTTTTTTTGGCTTTTAATCTTATTAGATTATATTTTATATTATTTCTATAGATGTATTTCTGATTATATTATTGTTATTTAGAAAAAATATAAACGGCTTACCCTTTTATATGTGTATTTCACAAGCATTTGCTTGCGACTTCGAACGCGCATATCCCGTTTTTTCCCGTTCCCGTAGGAATTTCGGGAAATACTCTCTTAGTTCTCCCCTACACTCCCCAAATACATACATGTCATGCCAAATTTCAGCTTTCTACGACCAGTATTTTCGGCTGGAAGAATTTTAGATATATTGATATTGATGATTTTTTCAAAAGTAAAGCTTAATTTTATGAAAACAAGCACAGCAGTTTTGGACTTAATAATGTACACTGTTTGATGTCCAATAATGTTTTTCGACCATGATTCGACTTACCCTTTGTCAATGTAAAAGCGTAAACAAGAAAGCTTTTTGTAGCCGTGCAAGCCTTGTAATTGATTTTTTGTTTATTCGAACATTTAGCTGTCATCTAAGACTATTCAGGCGCAGCGTTCGACTTTTAAATTTAATTTCTAACATAAAAACTTCTTGGTATTGATACTGAAGGTGAAAAAAAAATAGCCTCATAAGATTAATTTGGTCTTTGGGTACAAGAAGTAGGTATATGTATACTTCTTGTCGCGGGCAAAAGCTAGTACTTTGTACTTATGAAAATAGGTAGGTATGTACCTACTTTCATAAGTATAAGGTAGTAGCTTTTGCCCGCGATATCGTACGCTCATATCCAGTTTTTTCCCATACCCGTAGGAATTTCGGGAAATCCTCTCTTAGTGCTCTCCTACGTATAGTGTAGGGAAGCTACCTACATACCAAATTTCAGATTTCTACGACCAGTAGTTTCGGCTGTGCGTTGTCTGTCAGTCACTCACTCAATCAGTCAGTAACGGAAGAATTTTATAAATTAGGATAATAAAGACATGAAATATTTTATTACGTCGAGGTTAAATGTCAGTTTCGCCTCAAAATTATATCAGCACAAGGTCATATATCAGTGCGTATCGTCAAGGATACATACAAGGGTGTCTTTGTAAATAAATCGAGCATATTCGGGATATCTCGATATCACTAGGAAACATCGACGTTTATCGGGCCAAGGAGAACAAACATGAATTTATTTGCGTTACGATGACAACATTATAATAATACTAACTTGTGTCCCTGACTTTGTTCGGGTTTTGGGAACAGGGAATAGATTATTACATACTAACTTGAAGATGGGGCACACGCTGGGTTCGGTTAAAAAGCTTTTCTATCTACATAGACACATTGTATAAGTCAGGGTTCCCAATATTTTTTACAGTGTGACTCCCTTAAAATGTTTTTTTTTTTGCGACGCCCTTTTGTAAGAAGATACTTGTGGTAGCTCCATTTGGGATATGCTTTTCTGATTAAGACTCATTGAAAAATATTATAAAATTGTGGTCGATAAGTGTTCGACCAATATCAATTTATTGAAAACTTGGCTTCAGATTAGATCTTCAACAGATTTTGCATGCAGAAAGACTCAAAACAGGTTGCTCCATTGTATTCGTCAATTGCAGCATTTGCGTTTCATATCCGTGGCGGTGTGCGACGCCTCTGGGAAAGATCTGCGACGCCCGCGCCCCCGGGGAATCGCGACGCACGCTTTGGTAAACCCTTTACCGGAAAATGTCGTAAGTAAAGTTTTGAGTATGACTGTGGTGTTTATAAGAGTAGGGGAAGACCAAAGATGCGATGTATAAAATACTTTTGTATCAATTATAGTTCTTCAAACAAATGTAGGGGAGACTGGGACCAACAGAAGCCTGCTGCGTAAATATTAGTGTAGAAGTGTATTATTAGTGTGTGTGTGTGTGTGTGTGTGTGTGTGTGGTGTGTGTGTGTGTTTAGTGTGTTATTAGTGTGTAAAGAGAAAAGATTTCTTTTATTTTTGTAACGAATAAACTCCACCACTGACGGACCACTGGGAATTAAAAAAAGTCTTTCACCATTAGAATGCTACGTCATCCCTGAGAAACATAATTTATAACTTATTATGGAAAAAAAGAAATCCCTACGAAAATTGCTATATGAAATCCGCGCGAACGAATTCGCGGACGAAGCGCTAGTAAATTATAGAAAAAAAAAACTTTATATTATCTACCTGCTTGATATGAGACCGTCCAAATTCCTGGTTCTCTCCATCATCAAACGTTTAAGCAATGCCATGCCATTCAATTTGTCATTTGTTTATCGTTGGAGCAAAGTTCGTTGAAACTTCAAAGTCTACGTTTTGGCGTGATCGTATTACAATGAATGTTGTATTTATTTGACTTCTGCGAACCACATACATAAACATTAAATAATAAGACTAGTACGTTAAATACAATAGCGCGGCTCATTGCTCTCTAAATGAACATTTGAAACTTGGTTTCAACTTAAATGTACCGGGATTTCCGAGGCTGTTTTATGTATAACAGTTTGTACTCGTTATTTAGGGTTTCGTAACCAAAGGGTAACCAACAAAACCGTATTACTAAGCCTCCACTGTCCGCACGTCCGCCTGTCTGTCAGCGGGCTGTATCTCAAGAACCGTAACCGTACGTTATGTGAAAATTTCAACAGTCTTCCTTCTGTTGAAATTTTCACATAATGTGTATTTCTAAGGCCACTATAATGATACAAATAATAAATAAAAAAAAAGTAAAGTGAAGTAGTTATTACAAAGTAAAGTAATTAAATGAAATAAAAAATTAAAGGCGGTTAAAAGAAACTTGTTTTTTTTTTCGGTTTATGGTACGGAACCTTTCGTGTGAGAGTCCGACTTGCAATTGTCCGGTTTTGGCTTCATAGAGCTGCTTATGTAATAAAGTAGGAAGAATTTAGATTATTGTTTAGTTCATACCTATTAAATACAAGCCCAATTCATCTGTTTGCCCTAGAACTACCTATTCAACTTTAATTTAAATAAAAAGATCTGTTGTTTCAGCATGTTCCACACGGATGTAATCCAACATCCCATCCAAGGTGACATTGCTTGTTGCCTTCCTTGTAGATGCAATCCAAATTCATACAAAATTTGCGGATGGAAACCAAGCTCCCACCAAGGTCACTTTGGATGGGACGTTGAATTTCGTCCGTGTGGAATATGCTTTACTTAAAACTAAGTAAGCCACATTATCTGTTCCTACCTTTTACAAATAAATAAAAACTCATCGAAGACATATCGATAATATGCATCATAAAATCAACAGTATAGCGTCTTATATTTTGGAGTCAAACCTTCATTTGTTGCTCATTTCGTAACGCGGCACGCGCCGCAGCCCACGTGATACTTTCTTTAGAAAATTTATAATCCAGACCCCCCCTGACCCTTCTCGATAGGGATTATGTTCTTCTGTGGTACAAGATATGATTTGACGGCGATTTGAAAGATGATGTTTGTATCCAGCTTGATACAAAAGAAAAAAACTAAACCTTACAAATAATTACGAAAACTGTACATTATACAGTAAGAATTTAACCCTAAATAAAAGTCACCTGTTAGATTGTGACTTTTTAGTTCTTGGTGACGCTAGTGATACGTTATTCTGCTAGCATTCTTGCACATAACTTAGTAGGTTTAGGTAGCTCTGTCTATCTATATCATTAATATTAATTTTGAAAACACTCGTTCCTGAATTATTTTTTTCACGTCAAAGAAACACAGTTAAATAATCTGGGAAACTGACAGTCGTATGAGTTTTACTTTATAATCAAATGCAAAGACACTAAACCCGCTTCCACCTATAACTTGGACGGTTGCCCTGCGCCTACGCAGGTCGAAAGTGTGCCCGGCAACGTTACACTCAAAACTTTATACTTAGTTATACTCATTCGCGCTCCATTGTGTGCCTCCCATCGTGGCCCATACATCTGACCCGTTGACACTACAATACTACCGGATTTTGTTTGAATTTGGAAGAAAAAAAATAGCGGCTTTTCGGTATGATTTACACAGGTCTTCATAGAGTGAATGAAATTTTGAGGTCCATATCGATCAATAAAGATAAAAATGAATTATTTCATTGTTTTCAAATGATTGGGCTGCACAGCTGGATCATCTCACAAGATGAGTTAATTGAGATTTTATTTCTGATTGTTTATAATCTAATTGTAATTGCGTTATAATAATTTTACTCTGATAATGGCTTGATGCTAAAATTACCCTAGTAATAAATATCCTTTTATTCTTTAATTACTCGTAGATTTAATTTCTGAATGTTTATATCTATTTCTGCTTGTTTATTTCTGTAATACAATTCAAATTATGTTATAATCTTTATACACAGGCAAGGCAATGGCCTGATGCTAATATAACCCTAGTAACAAATATCCTTTTATTGTTTAGTTAGCTTTTATTTCTAAACGTTTATATCTGTTTAAAATTTAATTCAAATTGTGTTATAACATAATAATTGCACCCAGTTAAGATGTGACCCGGTGCTGAACGAGCTAAACTAGGTACGTTTATAGATTAACAATATATCACCAGATCTCAGAATAACTTTTTTTGTTTATTTCACGCAAAAGCAGGCAGGCCAGCTCTCTGGATATTTAAATATTATTCTGAATTTTCTATGACTATTTAAGTACTTACTGGATTGTAGAGCCTTATCATCCTTAGTAAATTTTATTGTATTGTTGTATTCCTTACCTTTGTTTAAATCTTGATGGTTTACTATTATTATTTTCTTTTTACTATTGATAGGCACACGTTTGACCACTATCTCACCTGATGGTAAGTGGTGATTTGGATTAAACAAATACAAACGTAAGTAATCAAGCTTTACACTCTCGAAAATAAACAGACTTTTGGAAAGGCTGAGAAGAAGTCACAAGTTGTGTGCAAGAGGAACTTGGAACAACTTTGAGTAATCGCTTCCTTCCTCAGTCATTAATGACATCCCTTCGCCATGACATACATTTTCCAAAAAACATTGGGTTAGACTTCTGGCCTGAGGCTGTAGATAAAATGTACAATAGGCTTGAAGGATTGCCAAACTGAAGTGGCAGTGGGCAGGGCACATTGCTCGCAGAACAGATGGTCGATGGGACCGAAAAGTTCTGGAGTGGCGCGTACTGGAAGACGCAGCGTTGGAAGGCCTCCCACAAGGTGTACCGATGACGGGAGGGTCGCGGGTAGCTGATGGATGCATGACACACAGGACCGGTTGTTGTGGCGACACTTGGGGGAGGCCTATGTCCAGCAGTGGACGTCTATCGGCTGACATGATGATAATGATACTCAATTAACCAACCTGATAGGAAATCAGTTCATTAGTAGATGTTTGCCGTAAGATATTCTTGTTAATGGTACCCTCGTCTTCCTTACACCCGAAACATGAACAGATTGTTTTATGAGGGCAAAGTAACGCTGTAATAACTTGACAGAAAGCAGTCCGCCTACATAAGAAGCTCGGGCCTTCCGATCCACACCTGTTAAAATTGTATAACACTCATTAATGTCTCGTTTGGCAATCTAAAGACCGGATGTATCTTTATAGCCCGTAGAAGCAGCCTTTGACACAGATGCATTATCAAACCATCGCCCCCGCTCGGTCAAAAAGCCTTTTAATATTGAATAAATACACCTACAGTCCACCGTTGCAATGTCATGTAACCAGACTATTTTAAAAAGTCACATAGTTTGAACATATAATGCTGTATTCGGACCTCTTGTATTAAGCTGGTTGATGATGCAGTTGCCTAATACCATGTAGGTTGACGACGGTGTCGCTGGGCGATCATCGCGTCTAGTTTTCGTCTCGAGCTCACATGGTAATCTCGACTTTATTTTTACCCTTCGTTGGTCTTTTTTGGTTAAATACAGGTTGATGTACCGTTTTGAAAATGGAATTACGTCGTCAGCCGCTCCACGGTGTCGCAATCGACGCGTGCCTTGCTGCTTGAAACTAGTGAAGAGCATCGTTGCTGTATTTTATGCTTAATTGGTGCCGCGCTAAGGTTCTGTTTTGATTGTTTTTGGTTTCTACTAAGCGAATTGTATGTAAGTGTGGGGCAAAAGGCAAATTTGTTGGCACGTGGGAAGAACGCTGACGTCATTATAAGAAACGAGCACCATAAAACTATCTTTCGACTTAGCGTTGATAAGAAAGACTTGGTAATTTATTGTATAATTAGTAAGCGTACCTTATGGCGTCAATTCGTATTAATTATTCCCTCAATTATATCAAATAAATTAATAGTAATTTTGTAGTCAACTGAACAGTCACTCTTATTAGGTTCTTAAGTATACTGAGAATAGAATTGGACAACGGACTGACCGTTTTGGTTATTTATACACGCAAAACAGCAAAAAGTGGTAAGTTGAGTTGCAAATACAGTTTTTAGTCGATTGCCTTTCAAAATTGAAGTCTAGACCAGCCAGGAACAAAGGTTTCTCTAAAAAGAAAACATATGACTATTCAAGAGCTAACATATTACAAAAACACTAGTAAAGTGCATAGTACACAGAAACAAAAAACTTTACAGTGCTTAAATAACATTAATGTACAAGACTAGTCGTGAAGGTAATCCACTTGACTTTTTGTCTCGTTTACTCGTGTGTGTAACGTATGTGGCTGTCCCCCTCGTGCGCGTGCGCAGCCTCCGCCGCGCCGGGACCTTTTCTTGGAAGTCTCTGCGGTCCCTAGATAGATGCTTATCGGTTGTGTAGAAAGTTAGTTTTCTATGTAACTTCCAACTTTATTTCTATATTTAATTTCTCGTTGACTATGAAGACATTTCTAAGTACCTATTAAACATAATTACTTTCTAAATGATTTTTCCTTACTTGGGTTTTGGAAAACGAAGAAGCAATTAGAAAAAAACAAGCGTGAAAAAATGCAAGGCTTTCGTCAACCTTCCAAGGCCCCTGGGAACGAAAGACCACAATTTTCCCACCACTCCTTTTAGTACCTTTACAAAAGATTCACAAAATACTTAGCAGTAAAACTAAACATTTTCAGCGAAGAAATACCGTTCTGTCGCCGGTGATTTTTCAGTCTAAATACGGCCAGTTGCAAATGCACCGTACTCTAAACCAAACAGTACCTACGTAATGACCCAAAATATAATTTAATGTATAAGTAACTAGATAATGATAGCGGACAGAGATTAGGTGTCGTTGACACTGATAACTAACTAGGTAAACTGATAAACGGTTAAATTTTAAAACACAAACAGAGTTTACAAGTAGTTTGGCGAGCGGCCATTTCTGTTTACATGCACAACAACATGACGCGCCGTTGACAAATTCGTGACGCGAAGCAAATTGGCGGGAAAACACACTAATGCAAAATTTGTTGAAGTGTATCTCTCGAATCTGCCAATGACGTTGATGACAGTAGAGGGACAGTAGAGGAATATCATAAAAAATCAAGAAAACAGCAGCTTTAAACCAATTCCTAAACAAGGAAATTTACTTAGGACTGTATTACCTATGTGTGATATGAAAATTACGACCAGTTATATATGTAAATACACCCAGAGAGAGCTTTTTTTTTTAAGGATGGGAAGTCATAAAATGACTGCTCTGGGTGAAGCAGAAGGGAGTGTCAGACTCTTACTGACTAAAACCCATCCTTGTTCCTCCTAATGCCCTTTGCGTTCCAGGGCCGCGGAGACTCTTCAAACAAACAAATTCCGCAACCCTAGCAGGCACTGGCCCTAGCGGGCCCCGTCTTCTATGCTGACAGCTCTTTGAGGCACGTGTGGAACACAGCGCGCTGTCGACCCACCCAGAGAGAGCTAGGAACTTATTCAACATCAGCAATTCGAGGAGGATAGGGTTATGGTGTCGGCCGGTGCCGTATGGTGCCGTAAAAGAATAATACCATCCCATCACTTCCCGTGGGTATCGTAATAGGCGACTAAGGGACTCGGCAGAGAATGGGCAGCAGCGTTCTCAACACCATACACTGCGATCGCCAATCCGCCTGCCAAGCGTGGCGATTATGGCAAACCTCCCCATTCTTGGGGGAGGCCTATGTCCAGCGGTGGACGTCTTTCGGCTGATATGATGATGTTGCTGCAGTAAATGATAATTTTGAATTCTAGAAAATGGAAAGTTTACTGTAATCGAAAGTAATCAATACTTATACAGCAAATATAAATAGTTTATTTGCTTCTTTGCGTACCCAAGGTATGAGCGATGAATTAGCACTTGATTAGTGAATGCTAATCTGTCTAGTTATAGACCGTTGGCGGACGATCATATCATAGAAACCATGAGTCGAATGTTATTCAGCAACATCTGGTTACATATCCTTGGGAAAATTTTGTCTAATGACGATGAAGAGCCAACCATTCCAAAAGTTTTCAGGGTTTTTCAACCTAGTGTTCACTAATACCATAGAATTTGTCGGGAGGGGCCATATTATATGGTACCTAATCAATTTTTCATCTTTGCTATGGATCTCAGTCAACCTATGCTTGAATTTAACATAAGATTTCGGTTATTTGAAATCCCTACAACTTCGTTTAAGGAAAGCGATCTCCTTTCTTTTCTTTCCATTATAATCGCCAACTGCTTAAGTCATATCAGTCGAGATGCCTTCGATGGATAGGGCAAACTGGAGGAGGCGGCAGGAATTTCGAGAAAGCGAACGATTGTCATTTTTAACAGCCATTATCAAAACACAGATATGGTGTTGTAGGTATTCGGTAAATTAGAAATGTGAGACCTTGCTTTTTGCCAAATTTCGTGATTCTAGGTCAACGGGAACTACCATATAGGTTTTCGACCCAAAACCTATGGGGTACTTCCAGTTGACCTAGAATTGACAATTTTGGTTAAAAGCAAGCACAAGTAAAGGAAAAATTCTGAAAAAAAAATTTGATAATTAAGGTAAATTTTAGTAACAAGTTTTTGCGAAATTCTAGATTTGCCGTGTTGACTCAGGACCTTGATTTTTATACTCCTAATAGGGACTATAGACCTCAGTATCTGGTATAAATTTCAACTTGCTAGGTCCACCCATTCCTGAGTAAATCAGTGGTGCCACACGGACAGACAGACGGACAAGAGAGTGATCTTATAAGGGTTCCTTTTTTACCTTTTGAGGTACGGAACTCTAAAAAAAAGCTTTTGACAGCGGCTTAGCCCGCGTGAAAGTCTGATATATTCCTAAGCGAATAACTCACGGGATAAAAAGTATTCTATGTCCTAATCCAGATAATAATCTACATGTATGTATGCCAATTTCATCCAATTCCGATCAGCCGTTAAAACGTGAAAAGGTGGTAACAGACAGAGTTACTTTCACATTCATAATGTGACTATGGATTTGAAAATTATCATTAAAAAACACAGTTAACCTCATCTTGGCAATGGCTTCATATTACATAACATCATAGGCATGCTAGTCAGATCCACATAGGAATGTTTTGTTCGCGCAATGTGATATTATGCCACATTCCTTAAGACATTGACGGAACCATGGAAAGCATATTATTTGCTGAGTCCTCTCCCTCTAAAAAAAACCTTTGAACTGTCAAAGAGTTGAATGTACTCGTAAATGCGCTTTACATATTGGGGTCGGTCAAGGAGTTATTTGTACAACACAAGCCTTTATCTCAGTACTAGTTGATCCGCACAACTTCGTCTGCTCTGCTCCTATTGGTCTTAGAGTGATGATATATAGCCTTCCTCGATAAATGGGTTATCTAACACTGATTTTTTTTTTCAAATCGGACCAGTAGTTCCTGATATTAGCGCGTTCAAGCAAACAAACAAACAAACTCTTCAGCTTTATATATAAAAGTATAATAGATTCACAGTCACAAGCCTGTGTTCTGTGTTTCTGTGTTCTTCATCTCTATATTGAAACTTCTCTCGTGACACGTCCAGTGATCCATATTACTCGCCTCATTGACATCTTCAACAAGTGATATCTTATTAACATCATCATCATAACAGCCGAAAGACGTCCACTGTTGGACATAGGCCTCCTCCAAGGGGGGTTTGCCATAATCGCCACGCTTGGCAGGCGGGTTGGCGATCGCAGTGTATGGTGTTGCGTTTTACAGAGAACGCTGCTGCCCATTCTCTGGTGAGTCCCTTAGTCGCCTCTTACGACACCCACGGGAAGTGATTGGATGGTATTATTCTTTTACGGCACCATACGGCACCGGCCGACACCATACGGCACAAGAATGAGGCTAAATATAAGATACATTTTCTCAGACAGAACATTCCACATGTTGAAATAATATCTAGAACTCACAAGTGACAAACTTTCATCACAGTCAGTGTAGGACCACACCATGTTAACACCATCGTCGCCGTACATGGTCAATCAGGTCAACACATTTGCAACACAAATTTCGCGTGTGGCAAATTGCAGATTTTTATAATAAAACCTGTTGGAATTAGGCCCGTGCCAAAACGTGGAGGGCACCTATCATTATCCGCATTATAACTGATCTTGCATGCGATGGATTTATGTTTATATGAATTCTTAGCTTGAGGCGTCACTTTCGAATTCTGCATACATTTTTGTGATTCCAAAATTTTTATCTGCATGTTTATCATTTTCTGAAAATATTTTTAAGTTTTGCTTGTCTTTTTGACTATTACTACCTGTTTGAGTATGCACCATTTTTGTCACGTCAATGAAGTTTTTACTAGCAAAAAACGTGAGACCACATTTAAAAGGTAGATTTATTAAAATATGGCCAAAACATCCTCTACAGGAAATCGGGCCTTAAAATCAAGTTAATATACAATTCGTATGATCATTTAAAAGGTGACCAAGGAATATTTTTTACATTTGTTGATACAAACCGCGTGTTAATTAATAGGTACACATAGAATGATTTAGCGGTTACATTAATGTGGTACCAAAACCGGACGGAAAAAATGTGTCTACGTGAGGAAAACTAAATGACTTTTCTAGTTCCTAAACGAAGTAACAGGTCCTAATAAAGAGAGCCCGTACAGAACGGGTTCTGGACCGTCCGATGCTTAGAACGTGTAAAATTGTTTTAACACGACGCCGTCGAGTTTTCTCCGATACCGCGAAGTGATTAGGCGCTGGTATTTCTATGGAACGTGCAACCGGCGCATGCGACGCTCAGATGACACTGCTCATAGCTTTAGTATGTAAAATAAACCGTTCGAGTCTGTTTTCCGAGACCATTTTGATGGTAGGTTTAGAACCATTTAATATTCATGTACTAACAGCACGCTATGGAAAAATATTAAACATGACAATGTGTTTGGAACTGTAGACAGATGATGCTATATTCATCGAAAATGGTTGCATGTTCCTTATTTTACTATAACGAGGATATAATCACAGTTTCATCATGACGCATCTATGAGATCTGGCCAAAAACGTGTGCAAATGAGTGCAGAACAGATTCTGTGACTTGAAGATGTCTGTTTCTTCACTATTAAGGACCACATATAGCACTGTATTGAGAAATAATAAGGGTTCTTTAATTGCAAATAATATCGACCCAGAATGCTTATATTTCTAATGACATCAACTTTGCGATGATGATTAGAGTGTATGCCAACCTAGTGTTGTAAAAAACTGGAGTCTTGGAGTCTTTTCATAAGACTTGCAAACTTCTTGAGTATTTTCAGTATTCAATGCAAAAGTTGTTTTTTTAATTACTAGTTTGCCGATAAAGTTTTGTTTCGATGAAGCAATGCACGTTACTATTCCTTACTTCCATGTTCACTATAAATCCAGCTTTTATTAATATGTATCTGTTTATATTATCTTCCTAAGGTATTTGAAAAGGTTAAAGTTCTGGTTGGCGGGACTTTTTTAGGTAGCAATAATATTTTATCAGCAACAGGTGTGAAAAAAGACTTGGGACACTACTTCGATTTTTCTAGAAGTCTTATCTTTTTAAGACAATGTACTGTCTTAGATGGAGGAACATACTAAACATATAATGAGGTAGAATTGGAAACAAACAGAAGAGCTAGCAGAACAGGTAAGCGATGGGATCCTAAGGTTCTGGGATGGCGAACGCGTCCCGAAAGACGCAGCTTTGGAAGTCCTACAAGGTGGACCGGTGACCTGGTGACGGCCACAGGAATCCGCTTGATGGAAGACGCAGTACCGTTAGATTTTGCGACACTGAAATGATGATGATAGAAGATAGAGGGTTCAAAAAGACCGCCTTAGTAACAGATCTGCAAGACCATGTACAAAGACTTAAGTGACAAGACAACTGTCGAGAGCGCTTATTACAAAACCCGTAAGATCCTCCGTACCACGTACACTTGTGTGGTGGTGCGAAGGTTGTCTAAACCGATCTTTTTATGTGTGGGGATACACCATAAACGTCTAATGCCATAAAATAACTTAAAGGATACGAAGTGGGAGATTCGTTTGGCCGATTCTATCTGACACTGATTAGATTATGATTTAATGTAAATGACGGGTGTTAGTTTAGAAGCAGTTGGGCTAATCTGCGCTATTAATATCATATTAGATTTTGTTGCCGAGGAATGTTTTGCGTAACTACCTAATGCCTTATACATGGAGTACAGGTTGTTGCTATTAGGGTTGCATGTTAGGTCGATGAACAGTTACGATTCTATGGGAGCTATCGGTAAGTGTTAGGGAAATACTAATTATAACTGCCACAATCTTGAAATTATATGACTCCTCTATGTTAGGGCTTGTTACAACTAAGGCTAACACTCATAAATTACATGCCAAGATATAAATTAAGAAGACATTTTGGTTTAGTACCTTGTTAAAGTTGTTAGTTTATTTCGAGTTTTTTTAAGACTTACTCGATGCACCCAATGACGTCGTTAAAGGCAAAATTAAAATACAAACGTGTTTATATTACGGTCATTTTACCCACAATAATGCATCGAATCCCCGTTTCGACCAATCATTCTCTTTTACGACTGAATTCCGAGAATAGATATACCGCACATAGCACGTAGGCATAAACATCGATTTCAATATTTAACTGATAAAACCATGGTTTTTTTTTGTATACACAGTACCTAACGTTTGGTTTATGTTTATTTCTCGATTCTGTTTGCAATACAAGCATGGACGGGAGCAGTATTTGTTCACTGATAAGAGATGGGTTTAAACGTAGCTTATCTATTCCATATCGATAAAGACCGATCACTGCGCGTTATCGTGAATAACATATTTTAAGTAGATTCTAATAATTTAGGCGGTCGATAAAGGCGCCACTCTTAAAAGCTCGCTATCCACTACTGGCGAAATATTAACGGAATCTAAGCTACGATACGAAAATAATCATTATTTTTTCATATCTTAAATAAAACTAGTATATTATAAATTTTCTGCGTTGAGCTTATTTTTTAAGAACATATAAATAAAGATATAATCAACAATAAAATTCTTTTACGATCATTTGACTAATTAATAAATTCTCCGAAGCAATAAACGGGAGGGATTTATATTTTCTAAAGTGTTATAAATGATAAAATATGAAATGTTTTAGAGGATTTTTAGTTTTTTGCTTGTTTTATATTTACGATTCTTAGTTTAGAAATTATTACACGATCTAAATTCAACATACCTGTTAAAGTTATCGTTTAGACACGTCAAGAATTAATTTGCAGACTTTACAAAAATGGTGGACTTAAGTATGGCGCCGAAACAGATTTGCGAAAAACAATTGACATGCAAAAGACGACAAAAAACGTTCTTTATTCAAATCGGCGACTAACAAGAAACAAATGAAGAGCTCTAAATACCCGATAGGGAATGCGTCACATGTTGTTGTCAAGCGAAATATTATATCATTTGCTACGTGGCTAGCATAAGACGCCGAGGTCCTGCATATTTGCATAGGCTAAGTGATACCTGAATATTTATACTCGTGTATAAATGTCGGGTACGCGGAACACCGCTTCGCAACCACTTGATTTGCATAAATATAGTTTTATAAATCTACATTTCTTGCTATCGGTAACAAGACGTTGACTTTGAATGGTTTCCTCCTGTATTTTAGATTCAGATTTAGGTAAGAGAATTATTTTTATTGAATGTCGTATTTATTTACCTTTTTATTAAGTAGTTTTTAGGGTTCCGAACCTCTTTAAGGAAAAACGGAACCCTTATAGGATCACTTGGATGTCTGTCTGTATGTCGGTTTATCTGTCTGTCTGTATGTCGGTTTATCTGTCTGTCTGTATGTCTGGCTGTCCATCTGTCACGGCCGATTTTCTTTTCATCTATCGGTCTGTTCTTCTCAGTTGATATCTGTTCTATTCAGTTGATATCTGATACACATATAACCTTCCTCTGTGACCCAAATACTGACGCGTAACAAAAATAAATTATAAATTTTGAAAGTGGGGTCACTTTGCGGGCGTCAAATGAGAAAATTAAAAAAAAGTTTTCCCACTCACACAGCCCTGTGTGAGTGGGAAAACTTTTTTTTAATTTTCTAACTTAAAAGTAATTTATTTTACAAAAATATTACATTCCGAAGTTATTAAAGAATTTTCATCTATTATGAAAATTAACCATCTCTCCCCTTGTCTCAGAAACTACAGAACCTAAAATCATGAAAAAAAATAAGGTCTTTACGTGTAGATTACAGGAAAACTTATAAGAAGTGTGTGATTAAAAGTAACATGTTAAAATAAAATACTCGACTTGGCGAGGGTACTGCCGTGCCCCCTGATTCGTTCGGAACTCTTCGCACGCGAAACCGACTCGCACTTTTCGGGATTTTATTTTTAGTTTAATATGAACAGTAAAAAGTTAGGTCGGTACATACATATAGACAGATACATATAGACCATAGATAACTAGTCTCTAAAAGAAGTAAGTTCCGAGGTATGACTAGAAAATATACTACAAGTTTTTGGAACCTTTCAGAATAAAGTCATTTTTGTACCGAATTTCGTTAATAAAGATTATATAATCTAGAATTATTAAATTAGAAACACAAAACCTTTTTTAATCCAAATACCGTGCCTTCATGAAAACATAAAACTAAACTAACAAATAGCTGTTATTTACGTTTAAAATTTAAATCAGCCATGCTCGTTGTCCTTTTCTGCGTTATTACTCAAGCAATAGAGTCTAAATTCTCTTGGCTGTTACAGTTTTAGTCCACGAAGGTGGTAGCCTACAGCGGGCCGAGTTTATGACGGATGTACACAATAACAGACAGGAAGTTCACGGTCGTACAAGCCCTACTATGAAAACCTGTTGGATGTTTCACTTTCTATCCTTCGCTATTAGAGAACATTGCATCAAAAGTAATTATTAGCAAATTATTTGGTTGATCAGGATGGCCTTTTTTGGCATAACGATGTTTTGAGGTAAGTTTCACAATTTTTTTTTGCCGATTTTTTTTTCTCCTTTATGTGTAAGTACCTACAACAATTTTTAAAAGGTCGGCAAGGGCGAAAATAACTATTTAAGCATTTACATAATATAATCCTTACTTTTGTCCCTATCGCGAGTATCCAGGCAGCAATGCATCATTGCATGTAGGGAATCCATATTCTACAAATTTTATGTTTTACCTTGATGTTTGTCCAGCCTGACAAAAAGGGTTCACACGGTGCTATCCACTATGTTCGCGAACCTCTTGCGCTCCTTGCTTCTGCAATTGCTCCCACATAGTGCGTTTGCGAACATGGTTCGCACCATTATAGTGCGAAAAAAAAAAATGCATTTAATCAAGACTTCTACCAACAACCTCCGAGCTCCGTTGTCTAGATTCTAAAGAATTTCCTCGTCAGATTCACGAACCCTATATCTGCTCGAAATATCAACGCATCGACCACAATGAAGGCAGTATTATCAAAATTAAAAAAAGAACGAATAAGCAAGACCAGATAGAAGCGATATCTTCGGTCGTGGCCGGTCGTCGTCGTGCTGCTTCGTATCGGCCCATCTCGCTCTCTCGGAGCGCACGACTCAAAACAAAACTAAACAGAACATTCTGGAGATTAGAGACCACGTCGACTCAATCTAGAAACGACGCTGACTGACGGTGACGGAAGTCTGCTCAGCCCGCGGAGTTATGAGCCTTGTGAATGGGTTAATGAACTAGTAAAAAAAGCATCGTGAGGAATCCGGCATTTCCTTGAACCCAAAATTCAGACACACGTGGATATCTCCAACCCGCACTGGGCCGTGTGGTTACCAGTACCACGATAGCTACCAGTGCACCATGGCTACCAGTGGGGATAAGTTAATACTGTCCATCAAAATCTGATAAGGAGCAGACGCAGACATCTCAAAGAAGAGAATGAACCATTTTAAGATGCAAGCCAGAAGGCCAGTTCTACAAATTTTTCAGTCGCTGTCAAAAAAGCCTTAATTTCTACACGTTTTCGACAGATAGCGAATGCGAAGACAGAATGCGGGTGGTAGGTTTTGTTTCTGCCTTGTTAGGGTTCCGAACATCCGTAAAAAACGGAACCCTTATAGAATCACTCGGTGTCTGTCTGTCCGTCTGTCACAGCCAGTTTTTTCCGGATCTACTGGATCGATTCTGTTGAATTTTGGTATACATATGGACTTCAGTGACCCAGACACGGACGCTTTACGTAAATAAATATTTTTTAGTATGGGGGTCAAACTAAAAAATAAAATAAAGTTTTTCAAACTGCATCGTGTGACAAATCAAATGAAATACTGTAAGGGTTTTAATTATATATTTTTTTCATAATTTTATAATAAAAAGTTTAGAAGTTATTCAAGATTCCCTTATATCCGACACCATTAAGCCTAAATTTTGAAAAAAAAAATGCTGATAATTGTTCTATACCTAAAGTTTACAGGAAAACCTATAAGAAGTCTGTAGTGTTAAAATAACATGTTAAAAAAATGAAATTGGTTCGGAACCCTTTGTACGCGAGTCCGACTCGCACTTGGCTAGTTTTTTTTTAGTTAAAATTGTTTCTGCCTTTAGAAAATGTAAGACCCCGTATGAGGTGATTTTTTAGTAAACTGCTCCGTATTTCTGTCTATTGGCTTATTTCCATTGAGTATAACGTTATACAAGTAGTAAAACTTGTATTATGAAGTTGCTCTTTAGTATTTTCACAGTTCCATACTTTCTTTGATACCTTTTGTTGCATTTTCTTGCTCTAAATTCTCAACGATTCGTTCAACTTTCCTCCGTCTAAGTTTGGGTGTTAAAAGTAGGTGGATAGAGTGAACTTTCTATATCTCGTCCGTCCACCGTAAAGTCGTAACCCGTCCCACTGGTGACCCTACTATGCGTAGGATGATAAGTAGGTGATGCACTCTTAAGAAGGAACTTGCACAACACTCTTAGGAAGTTCACTGAAACATATTACTTTTCACTGTTATTTACATGTTTCTGGTTCAGTCAGTGGCGCAGCTTGTCTCAAAGTCTGGATCAAACATTTTTGGGGGCCCTTTTTAGGGGTTTTAAACAAAATAGGCCCTATTAGCTAAGCACTGTCTTGGCAGGGTACGAAGGAGATGGCGGGACTAAATGTATAGCTTTGCGTCCACATGTTGAGGCCCTTGTGGTTCGGGGGGGCCCGTATCTTTGATGCGGCGGTAGTAACGCCTCTGGGTTCAGTGGTTCCGGTTTTCAGAGTTTATTTTGAAGTGGACGACACTATCGGAATATTTTGGTTTCTAAAAGCAACCCTATCATTTGGAAAATTGGAACATATTATTATTGTATTTTTGCCGTATGGTGTCGGCCGGTGCCGTATGGTACTGTAAAAGAATAATACCATCCCATCACTTCCCGTGGGTGTCGTAAGAGGCGACTAAGGGACTCACCAGAGAATGGGCAGCAGCGTTCTCTGTAAAACGCAACACCATACACTGCGATCGCCAACCTGCCTGCCAAGCGTGGCGATTACGGCAACCCCCCCCCCTTTGGGGGATGTCCAGCAGTGGACGTCTTTCGGCTGATATGATGATGATAATGATTCATGCCAATGACCTTGTGCATACCGCTACCTATAAATTTTTTTATACACTGATGAAAAATGAAGGAGTAAAATGGTTTCATCTCAACGATTTGGAGGTGATTTGGTGTTTTTTTTTCTTATTAGGTGATACAGATAGACAAATTTTGGCTACACCAAATTACGTATCATATCATGTAGATTACTAACTATTTTTTTCAGATGTTATTTCTCTGTTAGTGCCGACGAAAAGCTGGTTCATCTGCACGCTATTTTATTTAAGCTTTTTTCGAGAGAGCAGCCTTTAGGAGTAGGAAGGGTTTAATTAAATTGATTTTGAATTTCATCGAAACACTTTGTATCATGCACATGCATTCAACCCGTCCTGTGCCGAGCTCATTACTTCTTCAATTAGGCAACATACTCTAAAAAGCCTCATCTTTGTTTCTCATATACGAGTGAAATTCCTTAGACGTTTGACGTGAGCGTGTTGGGTTAGTTAGTCGACGCACGCGCCGGTTGCCATTATAGTGTTACTTTTGCTCGTATTCCAACTACCGACACAAACGACTTTGTGTGTCGACATTTTCCTACATTCCTCTTCTGATCTGACACTGTAAATTCTTGTGTGTCTGTTAAGAGGCTGGCCTTGGTTGTTTGTTAGAAGTTTTCATAGTGAGTTTAACAAACACCGTGTAACACAATTTTTGTTGGATATTAAAATTGTGGTAATAAGTTTTGATTTTTGAATTATTTTTGTAAGGATTTTCCTAATCAACTAAAAGAAGCTGTCAGACAAAGCATTTAACATTTTCACAGGCAATATCTATTGTTAAGTAGGTACCTACGAAGAAAGCTAGGTACATACTACCTATGTGATACTATAAAAAATAAGCTTCATACACCCCACACGGGTGCCCTAAGGTTATGGGAGATAGGCGCCAATTTAATTCATTGTTGCGCCCAATTCTGAACAGAATAATTATGGTGGTTGGCAACTCTAGATTCAGTAATACTATGCCCGTAGGACATGATACATATTCTAAGGTTACAAACATTTCTGTAAAAAATCGAATCCATTATTAACTTTATAATAGGGTCCTTAAAACATCTGATAATAACACACCATGGGAGTTTATTTCGGTCCTTTTGTTCGACATTACAAACTTTATCAACGCCCACATCAGACAGTATAATTCTTATATCGTAGCAATAAGGTTTATTATTTATTGGTTCCCGCTTTCTGATATGAAAATCACGTTTATATGCGGTATCATTCTTTGTTCGCGCCGCGTTTGTAATTACAAATCGAAGCTTTTGAAAAGAATCAAAGGATTGAAGAGGAATAGTACGTAGAGGTATAATTTTGATGCTATAGGTATCATTGACATCGACGAATAAATTCGTGCATTCTTTTTGTTTGAATATAATACCATTGTATGGATTAAAGCTAGCCTGCATTGGGCTCGAAGTGCCATAGTTTAAATCTTTGAACCTTTCAAAAAAACTTTAATTTCCAGAAATGCTGAAATCAGTGCTAGTAAGGTGACCGATCCTATATATAACTAACTAGTTTTTCCCCGTTCCCGCAGGAATTTCGGTAAATCGTCTCTTAGTGCTCCCCTACACTCCCCAAAGAACCTATATGTTATATTTCAGCTTTCTACGACCAGATGATGACCAGTAAATAATTTGACGTAATTAGGATATATAAAATTCTTCTGTCACTGGTGACTGGTGATTTACTTTCAGTAACTAAAATAATTGACTTCATATAAAATACACTAGACTATTATAAAATTATTACAGGTACACAAGAAAACTCACTTCTATAAAATCAAAGCGATGTTTAGCACGATTCCGAAGCAGCTTCGGGCGCTCTCTCGAGGCTTTTATTTTTACAAGCAACGCGGTACAAATTTGTAAGGGCCCGACACGAGCCGTGTTCACGCACGATGCTCTTTTTTATTTATTTTTTAATATATGACCCGTTTTGTATCGACCTCGGTGTAACTCGAAGGTCGAGCCATGATTGGATGTTGGTCTTTTTTGAATTTGGAACTTTTTTCTTTTCATTGGTAGAGTTACCAATTTTCTCTCGTAATTAGTTGAAATATTTCCGTGGCTTTAGTTTAATTTCTGGCGGTATGGTGTTTTTTGTCTCGTTTCATAAAGCCTTAAATTAGGAGGTGCTGTTGGTATATTTCCTGGATTTCTGGTATACACTACTCTTTGAAATGCGGGTGCACAATGGATAATGGTTCCTTTACTGAGCCCAGCGATTGTATGCAATTAAAGAAACACTTCAGTTCTGAAACCGCAATTGATGTGGCTTCACACACTCGGAGAGTAACATTTTCGACTTAATGTTCTTATCCCTATAATTTAATACTTTCACGCAACACCACACAATGAAGAACTGACATGACATTTTATTTGGGTGGCTTTGTTGCGTTAACGCATATTTTCGTCATGAATTCCAGTCTGCACGAATATATTGATCGGAATAACATTCAATAGGTCTCCAAATATCATCATCAGCATCATCATATCAGTCAAAAGACGTCCACTGCTGGACTTAAGCCTCCCCCAAGAGTCGCCACAACAACCGGTCTTGTGCGTCTCCAAATATAATATTCCGAAATCCTAGACGGGAATAACAATGTTATAATATATGTCACGACGAATGGCTTAGGAAGAAGATGCGTTTGCGCACTGCACATGTATAATGCATTGTGTCGCCTTTATATTCATCCAGCGGTTACTGCTTAGTATTTCGGTGATAGAGAGGCGGTCAACACTGAACCTACTAACGCGGTCAATATCGCGTGCCCTTAGAATTTTATATGTAAACACACATACGATTAACGGAAAGGTATTTTAAATTGCTAAACTATGTATGGAGAGTGGAACGTGCCTCAAACAAGCATTGGTCATGTTCAGGGACAACAGTGGCGTGCCTAGGGTTTCAAAATAAGGCAAGCCCAATAAAATTTTAACCGATTTCAAAAAAAGAAAGTTCAGTTTTCGACTGAGTATATAGGTACCTACGTATGTATCATCGCAATTTTCTCATAAACTACTGGTTAGGTACAATAAATTAAAAGTGAATTCATCCATCTTCTTCTTTCCTCTTCTTCAATTTCACTCTTGCTTGTCGTGCGGTGAATGAGTTAACCAAAGCACACTGAAGGCATGCTAGTGCTAGATTGAATATAATAAACATATCAGCAATTGCATACCTCCGGTGGCTTTGAAAAAAGCCGTTTGGTTTGCTTCATTGCTTGAGGAAACAAAGTTATGGTAAGTAGGTGCTTGCTTCGTAACAGGACTAACAGGTTACAGACAAAAAAAAAAAACAAAGTTACAAAACGAAAGTTACAAAATAGCTAGATAGAATGTAATAAGGAATTTAAATAAATTATTTATATTCTAATTGGAATCGTCTATCTTTCTTAAGAAATGATTTAATTACATCAGAGTAAAATGTTGGTGATCGTTTTAATTCTACCAACAACTGTTTTTCAATAGCTATCATTGATAATTCGGAAAGACGCTCTTGACCTTGTATATTTCTCAGATAGGTATGGATACGTTTAAGAGACGAAAAAGCACGTTCCGCGGAAGAACTTGTAGCTGGAATAGTTACAACAAGATACGCTCATTTTAACAGCTCGGGAAAGGCATCTTCAAGGTTATTCTCATTAATGAAATCAATTAATTCGAAAACATTACGGTCTTTCAGATCAGGACTAGAATACAAGCAAATCAATTGGCTTTTTAATGTTTGTTTGTCGAAATAGTTTGCATAAATGTCAAATAATGAATCTAATTCCTCTGTAGGAAAATGTGAGTGATAATTGTCAAATTTTTTGTTGTTGAGCAGTTGGAAAAACTTTAATTTATAAATTTCAGAATATCGGTCAGTAATTTCGGTATTAATGTTATCGATTACTTCTACAAAAAGTCGTCTGTATTCCGTTTTTGCACAGCGTACGTTGCGTCTCAAACGAGGAGCCGAGTTATTTTGCAACGTATTCTCATAAATTTGATCAAATTCGAATTGAAATTCAGCACGTAACCATGCCTGAAATTCCTTTATTTTATTAATACAATAACCGACATCAACTTGTGATTTTTGTAGAATATTGTACAAGCAGTCAGTTTTTTCAAATATCCGATGAAAAATAAAAAGAAAAAAATTGAAATTAAAAGATCTCAAATTGTTTTCAAAATTCTCCGCAGCTAAAATCGTATCCCCGTCCCAGTTCTGTGGATTGTCGCACAGATCAGAAAACAACTCAATAAGTTTACTTTTTTGTTCATAAACCGTGTTTACAACTCGCGACATGTATGTCCAACGAGTTGCGGGAGCATTAGGCAATTTTTTGCTGCAATGAGTATCGGAAAAAGCAGCTCGTTTTGTACTATTACTAAAAAAATTACACAAAGCCTGAAGGGCTGAAAAAAATAAACTAACCTCCTGAATTCTATTGCATGATTTAGACAACACTAAGGCCAAAATATGTGCATTACACCAAATGTAAATTGCTTGTGGACAAACATCTTTAACTTTTTGTTGAACTCCATTTCTTACACCGGACATTACACTAGCACCGTCATAGCTTTGCGCTACTAATTTTGCGATGCAATCATGTCTATTCAATATTTCTAAAATAATATTGGAGAGTGAGTCTGCTGTGCGACTTTCCGACACATTAAGAAAGCCCAAAAAACGGTCATGAATTTCATTTTTATAATAATCTCTGAGAATCAAGCACAGTTGTTCTCTATGACTAACATCGGGGGTTTCGTCAATAATAATTGAAACAAATTTTGTTTGCCTAACTTCGTAATCGATGCAAGTTTGCATCACATCGGCTACGGAATGAATAATATCGTTTTGAATTTTGTTAGATAAATAACTCGGCCCCGGTTTGTCACTTTCCTGATGCTGCATATGCTTTTCTAAAACGACATCGTATTTTGAAATTAACGAGACCAGTTCTAAAAAATTGCCTATATTTAATGAAGTTTTGGACTCATCATGTCCTCTTAAAGGAAGTTCCTGTTGTGCTAAATGACAAACAATATCGACTAATCTTTGAAATACACTACGGTTGTTATCAACGCGCGTGTTATATTTTGAAATTTCCTCAGATAACTGGCGTGATATAGATGTCTCAATTCGTTGTTTACCAAAATTACCGAAAGAAACCATTGCACACAGGTGTTTATGGGAATTTGCGTGCCTTTTAATGGCGCCAGATATGTTATTTAAATCATTATAACCAGATGTATTCCAAACGGAATCTTCATTCGAAAAAAATATGCAGCACCAACAATACAGCTTATTCGTGTGCGAACAGCCAACAATCCAACTAGTTTTATACACTGATCTATTAAATTTTCGTTTATGCGATTTACTAGTCTGAGAAATACACAGATTAGGCGTCGGTTTTAATGAAGAAATTAACTGTTTTTTCTGAGCAAAGCTTAAAGATTTTACCTTATCTTCGCCAATCAAAACTTGAACACATTTTAAATCCTCACAAGGTACAATTACCTCCATTGTTGTAGGTAAGTCACTAAAACAATTGTATCACTAAGAAAATCTAAGAAAACACACAAATAACTTTAACAACATAACTTTTCCACTCAAGCGAATGAAACTGAAGTTAGTTGCACTCGGGTGTCGGAAACTACTTACCAGAGTTGCAGTGTTGTCATTTAGGCAAAAAAAGTCCCCAGGTATATGAAAAATCCAGCTAGATGTCGCAATTTTTTTATTTTTAAGATATTGCTTGAATATTTAATTTCGTTATTTTAAAAAGTCGCTAGTTTTTATTGTTGTTAAATCTTAAAAAAAGTCTCCAAACTCGTTAAAAATCTCCAAGATCTCAAAACGTCGCTAAAACGGCAACACTGCAGAGTTGGCAAGGTGACAAGGTCACGCATACGCGGGCAACTTCATGCGCATGCAGGGCTTAATTCTTTCATACTGATCGATTTGTAGACGCAAAAGTTTCTGACTCGTTATATGGCACATCGCTATAAGTGCGAAAGTGACAGAGCTAGTATTTGAAAGCCCGGTAAAAGCCGGTACGTGTAAGCGAGATAGCTATATGTAGATTCTGCAAATGCGAAACTCTGCGCGCGAACAATCGCGATGTGTAGTGTGGCATAGGTAGATACTTTGTGTTATTTTGATAAGAATTAAGCGCGCGAACTTTTAAATAGTTTGGGTTTGATATTGATTCTCTATCGAGCATTTTAGTAAGGCATGCCGGGCTTTTGGGCTTGTATGAAGGCTCCGCCACTGAGGGACAAGACATCACTTAGGCGTACGTAGGTACTTCAAAAAGTTTTTCTTTTAGACCTTTTGCTTGTGACCCGTTAGGTAACTTCTTCAGAGGTTGCTGTATTGATTCTATCGCCATTAAAGGGAGGGAACTTAGCATAATTATCTGAAAAGCTTCATATAGAAAAAAGTTTACATAATATTCAGATTTAGAATAGAATAGAGTACTAATTATTATGTACACCATATAATCTGCCTACAGAAAAGTTAGACGAAGAAAACATTACAATGTACCTAAACAAGATATCTACTGGAACCAAACAAAATCGTTTCAAGCAGAGTTGGTGATGTAAATACCTTGCATGTAGCTATCAAGTAAGTAGGTATTATTAGAATCAAAATAACCACATATGTAACTATTAAGATAAACTATTTAGTAGTGGACACGACACATCGCCTGTCACGACAAATGCTTGTGTGGTCGAAATGACTACAAATCTTGGACTACTTAAACTTACAATTACTGAGGATCCAAAGACCAAGCTATGTTGGCAATTGTGTAGTTAGAGACTTGACAAAATTATAGGCTTAAAGCAGGAAAATGTGATTTAGAGTAACGTTTCTAGATTATTCATTGTGGGAAAATAAATAGAGTGATTACGAATTTTAGGGCAAAGACCACCGTGGTTTGTGTCTGTTATACCAACAAAATTAAAAAAAAAGAAACGAAGATTATAATCATTATGAAAAAAATACAGCTGACGTTACAGTTACAGGTTAGGTTATCTATTAGTTATACGTTATAGTTACAGTAACACTGTAACAGGCAATGATATAATAAATAAGTCAATGGTGTTACCATTGGTTAAAGTTGTGCAGAAATTACTTTATTTGACTTTGTTTTTTTAACAGTCTGTGGTGTCCCACTGCTGGGCAAAGGCCTCCCCCATATCCTTCCAGACACTTTTATCTTGCGCCATCTCGAATCAGTCTTCGCAGTGTGCGTCCAGATCATCTCGCCACCGCTTTCTTGGCAGGCCTCGGCGACGCCGTCCATCCTCTGGCACCCATTGCATGGAGACTTTAGCCCAGCGGTCACTATGCGTGCGTCCGGTGTGACCCGCCCAGTCCCATTTCAGTAATTTTTAATAAAGATTTAATGTTCTAGCACATCACTTAGCACTCAAAGATGTTAGGTAGGTACTCTAGTTTAGTGAATCAACAAATGCCTTAGGGAACTGGTCCTGCCAGTTAAAAAAATTGTTTCAGGAGAAATGAGACCTATCTACCCATTAACATGACTTTTTACAAGCTAATTAATATTGTTTTTAACATACCTAATTTGATCGCACTGATTACGTGTGCGATAAACAGAATTAAGCAATATCAGAAATGTGTTTAAAACTTAAATAACCCTTCAATTTATGCGGAGACACGATATTCTGAGTAGGTAATAAAACGTCCCTATGTACACGTATTTTTTTAGTGAATCTCAACAAAATAATGACCTACATAAAAATTGAATTTTGAAAACAAACGGCCAAGGAAAGTTTCGCGCCAAACAACTGTGCCGAAGGGAAAATTGCATGCGCCATCTTGGAAATCGGACTATAGCGCATGCGCCCTCGACACGTTTAGAAGAAATAAAACCTACGTGGTATACGATAGCGGCGTACAAACTTATTTGATCGGTCGTTCAACCATGTCGATGTTGCGTGTTGCTCTAACGTATGTGTGCGTCTCGCTCTCCCGTACCGTTAAGGTGGTATGCCTGAGTTATGGCATTCCGATGTTACCACCACCACTTCGGAGGCTGTGCGGCGAGCGCGTAATAGTAAGTTACATGTGATTTTAGCCTCAGGTACATCCAATGTTTCTTACAAGGTGTGAACGCCCTCTGGTATTAGAAAACTAATTGATGGATTTTTAACTACGTTATTTAGTAAGAAGCATCCCTTCTAATAGCTATTACCGATATTGCCTAAAACCTGCTCAATAAATAGTCCGTTTATTAAAAAATGTAAACAGACCTAGATATTTCTTAGCGTTATCGTAGTCTAAATCCTAAAATCTATAGGCTTAAAGCAAGGTCAACACTGGTTTATAAGTTTTGACCTAAATTAGACTAGACTCAGACTGTATCTGTGTAGGTACTTAGCTAGCTATTATTTTAAGTGTTGTACCTATCTGAGATATCAAGTCTAGCGTACTACCTACCTATTAGATTTGAGATAGGATCTGTGGTCAATTCACGTGAAATTCTAAGAACTTGTAGGCAATCAACATTCCTACTTTATCCTTGTTTTGGCCGTGTTAACATTTATTAAGATCAGTGTTTTAGTTTATTTCTTAGGGTAATGTGAAAACTTGGGGAACGAAGCATCGTATCTATCACATCGTTTAATATCTGTCACCGGAAAATATTAGACTCCGCAAGATTGTAAATTAATAAATCTTTATTAGATTATAATTTCTCGATACATTATGAAAAAATCGTTTGGTAAACAATCATTCTCTAAATCCCATCCAAATTCAATAGTTATACGGATAAACTGGAGTATATCCGTGTCTTATTAAGAAAAAATTGTTTACAATGTTACGCGATATTTTACAATCTTACGTTTGCAATTTTCCGGTGACATATCTACATGATGATGGCAGTTGCTCATGGTTTATAGCAATAGGCTTGAATGTTAGGTGTTTTTTAATTGCGTTTCTTGCGGAAGAAGCCGGATTCCCATGATGATGACTAATGCTACAAGTTTAAGCCAACCATTGATGACTAGATACTGTTTATCGTATCAGTCACAGCTTGAACGATTTGAAGACCTTAAATCTAATTTCGGAAAAGCTATAGTTAGATCCTAGGTGTGGTAAGTATGAACTGACTCAACTAGGGGTTCATGTAAAAGAAATATAAACCCGAGCTTGCCAAGGTTGGTTCGACCACCTAAGGATGTCAGTTACTGCCAGGGTTGCGGAGTTTGTTCGAAAGAGTCACCGCGGCCCTGGTACACAAACGGCATTAGGAGGAACACGGACGGGTTTTAGTCAGTAAGAGTCTGATACCCCCTTCTGCTCCGCCCAGAGCGGGAGGAGTCATTCGATGATTTCCCATCCATAAAAAAGGGATGTCAGTTAGCCAAAAACATGTAAAAATCAGCTAAGCTATTAGCTGTAAGGCATCAGTTGCATCCGATAAGACTTGAAGCCCATCGCAACTTGGCTGGGAAAAGAACCTACATTTCATTTTCATTGACTAAGAAACTACAAGACACGGAAATTAATATAGATTCGTCAAATAAAATCCCCGATGCATTAGATTTGTAACCGATAAATCGATAATACAAATAAGTGCCTACTGGCCAACGTATCGCCAAATAAGGACAATCGTTCGCATGACGCGACCAGTCGTTTCCTTTCCATGCATAATAAATAGAATCGATTCCATATTTAGTTCGAATCTATATCTCAACGTAAATCAAGACAAAACTTAATTTGTTCTTTATCTTTTATAGCATAAGGTAGAATTATGTATGAAGTTGAATGTGCAAACGAATAATATGCAATCAGCCAATGGTTTGTAGCTTGCAACTATGCAAAATGATGTCATAGATTTGCCGGTAAGAATCGTGTATCAAAAAGCTAGGTTTTTGCTGAGTCTATCATGTGATATATTTGACTATCAAGCATGTTAAAATACTTATTATTAAAAACTTTAGGAAATTACCGTAGGTTGGTTAGCTGGACAAGATTGGCTGCAAACAGGGACAGTGTATGATAGTGAGGACCAAGGCGTCTAAATAGGCTAGTTAAAAATGCTGTGGCAGCAGATGGTGACGAGAACGGTGGCTGGTAGCAGTACTATTCCTATACCGATTTGACGGCCTAAGCTGTATAAACGGAAAAAATTACACATGAAAAGAGTAACAACATTAATACCTATTCCATGGAAAAGTCCACCAGTTTTCATCATTCTATAGTTACACAGTTATAGCTTCTTTAGTTACTGAATTTGTAATCAGGTAACTTAAATCAGATTAATATAAATGGTTTGCCGTAAAATACCGTATATGGCAATTAGCGGCCACGGAGCCAAAAACGCACTAATACTCGTAGATACGTAGGCTGACAGCTACTTAGTAAAGATGTTTCGAAAATAACAAACTGGACTAGACTTAAAGACATCACTTCCCACACTTAAATAATATATGTATTTGTTTATTTACGAGCTAAATATGAATGTTCTACCGGTCCACTGGTTTCGTTTGTGTGTTAGCGCCGATTTTGTGGTCCGTTTACAACTGGTTCACGCACGCGCGCGACATATTGCTGTTTATATTGCTAAGGCGTTTAAAGTTATTGTCGGATTGGTCCTTTTCAATCTATGCTAATATATAAAGCTCAAGAGTTTGTTTGCTTGAACGCGCTAATTTCAGGAACTACTGGTTCGATTTGAAAAATTCTTTTAGTGTTAGATATCCCATTTATCGAGGAAGGCTATAGGCTATAATATCATCACGATACGACCGAAATACGAGCCGAACCGAATAGGAGCGGAGCAGACGAAGTTGAGCGGGCCAACTAGTCAATTATTTAATACTATAAATCATTTTTGCAATACAACCTACTGAAAACAAGGCTATTCTAAAAGGGTGCCTACACACGTTCGTCGTGAAAATGGGAAACAGGCAACAGCCTACCTGAAGAACCTACCTATGGGAGAGAATCTGATCTATATACTAACGAAAGAGATTATTATATATGGCACTGGATAATTGCAAACTCCGTAAGATTGTAAAGAATTTTTTTTAGATTATATTTTCTCGATATAGGTATTGTAATCATATCATTTTGAATAAAATAAATCCCATCCAAATTAATACTTAGTTCGCAATGTATACGTGCCTTATTTAGAAAAAAATGTCAACAATTTTACGCGATATTTTACAATCATACGGCTTCTGGTATTTTTCGGTGAAATAAAACGCTTATTACTTCTGAATTATTATTCTGCAGGTAACCGGAGGCGGCTGCTGTTGGAATGATGGTTGATTTTACTTTACCAAAATTATTATTGGAAAAACAATTATTGTTGTTTCAACCATAAATTATTGTTGTTTGTTGAGTAGTGTCTTAAGACGAAAGGGAAGGAGATACTTTTGTTCAACTACTGTTCAGCAGTGGATTTTGGTCTAAAAGTTTAGTTGGCTAATAAATTAAATTAACTGTCACGGTTTCCGCACTGGTTGCACGGATAGACATGAAACATCAAGTAAGCTCATATCAAAGAATATAAGCTTTGATGTTTTCATTTGTCCACCGCCATCGGGTTTGCCATTTCTTTTCTCGATGAGTTGAGTTTTTAATATTTTTTTTTCTACTGTGTGTTGTGTCGTAATATGATTTACTAGTGGACGTCACGCGGTTTCACCCGCGTAGTTCCCGCTCCCGTGGGAGTACGGGGATAAAATATAGCCTATGTTACTCCCTGATAATGTAGCTATCCATTGCTGAAAGAATTATTCAAATCGGCCCAGTAGTTTCGGAGCCTATTCATTTCAAACAAACAAACAAATCTTTCCTCTTTATAATATTAGTGTAGATTTATTGCCAACGGAGCACCTAAAATTCAAGTATTTTATAAGAAATCCTATACCTACTAATATTTTTGAAGTTTTCAAGTCAACCATATGCAGTGTTTTAGTTTTGTGCGTAATATTTTGTCTCGGTTTTTAAAGAAAGGCTTTGGCGGTGTCAATGTCATGTATTGATAGGGATTTTTTTAGAGAAAAGTCGTCGTTTGTCTAGTCGCGTCGTTAATATGATTCTATTTCTATTTTGTACCTCTATAAGCGTACGTATTCATTTCAGTCTAGTTATTAATTAGTTTAAATATTAATTTAATAAAAAAATATATATTTATTATTTGTCTAATACTGACAACATAAATAAATACATAATGTACCTAATTATACACACAGTAATTGAATTATAATACTAAAGATTAATTTAAAAAAAAAACTAGTTGGGTGTGATCGACGAAAATAATCGATTATGCATTGCATCACTGGTTTATTTACGAAAACGAAAAAAAAATATTTTACAAACTTTGTTTTGCGGTTACCAACCGCATTAAAAATCATGGTCATATTTTTTTAATTTCGTAATGGATTATTGTTCATAGCACTAATGCGTATACGGGCCCAAGTTTTTGTCGGATTTTATGGCGTATTAAGCAAGATTTTCAATAAAATAAAACAGGCTTAAAACGATGTAACTAGCGACATCTACCAGCACAGTCAATTACGAACAAAACTTGACAGCGCGCCACCTATCGAGTCTGTGTATAACTACTCCAGCGACTCTTAGCGGTGTACGACACGAGCATCAAGTGGTGCCATGTTGTTTCACCAGTCGCTGTATAGATGGCGCTAGAAGTGTTTGGTGTTAAATAATATTTTTTGGTACTAAGATATAATTATTATGAGTGTTAAAATAAGTAACTCGTAGTTATCGACAAGTCTTTTATTCATTTGCAAATAAAACAATATTTTTAGAACTTAAACGCAAAGGGACCGTAAGTTGAGTAGTCTCGGGAGTTAGATTAAATATTTTAAACTTAACAAGATTTAAAAAAAAAACTATTATTTTATTTTGTGTGTTATTTTATTCGAATATTAGTCTGAAAAACCTGGTTTAGATAGGTATTTTTTTAGGTTTCATTCATGTTTGACAATGACAGCACCACCTAGCGGGAGAATTTCGGTCAATCTACCAACGATAACACGCTGTTTATAGATGGCGCTAGTGTAGCTTCATTCGGTTGCCCACAGATACTTGTGTTGAAACACTTTGCCACTAGATGGCGCTACAAGTGTCTTCACCATTTGGTAGTCTATTTCACTTTTACAACCAGCCAGAAAACAACCATTGCCATTGGTTGAACTTTTGCATACCCAAAGCGCGGGAATCACCACAGGCGGCACCGCAGTGTGTCTTGTGCTCAGACTACATCAACTATCATATTTAACTACCAGGACTAACTAGGTAGGTACCTATATGTCTTATCTTCGAAGTACTATCCCACTTTAATTTTGGATAGGTACCTATCCCATTTTCAAACTGGTTTTCTTATTTGAATATTATTTTTGTGTGTGCGTATATACCTATTCATCCTCAACCATTACGATTTTCTGTCACTATGAGAGGTTCGCGCGCAATTAGCCGACTTTTTATTCAATTATAATTTGTATTTCTATATTTATCGTACCTAATTGATAATGGTATTACATTTCATAGGAAATTTTCAGTCACCAATAAATAACTTCGTATAAGTACTTTTGTAGGTATCCAAATTGTCAGTTGTTACCTTAGGGTTAGGAATGCGACGCTAGAAGGCGGAAGACCCCATGTTTCGCACTCCGAAACGCGGCGCGTCAAAGCTGAGGGAAGTAGAGCGGACTTAGCAGACACTTGTACCTACTATGAGTTCCACGCTGCACCTATGGATGAAGAATCGCTTCAACGCTGCAGCGAGGGATGTATCCGAATTCGCTCACAGAAATGTGTTCCTTCTAGTCTAAATAAAGATGAATGTTGTATTGTATCTTTAAAAGTAATGTCAAAAGTACGCAACGGTTTTTCAAGTTTGCTGTTAAAGCACAAATTAAAAGCCTGGTTGCAGGGTGACAAAGCGCAACTTAAGCGACCAATGACCCAGCATGCCACTCTGCAAGCTCAAACTAAGCGTTACAGACGATCTTATTATACTAAAGTAAAAGGAACACAATTTAGTGAGAGAATTCGAATATGAAACAACTGCAGCCTAATTGCATAAGTAACTTTTCTAACAGGTCGCTCGGCGTCGTCGCTGAGCGTCGCGTCGTATCTCTGTCTTGGTGTTTAAGCTGACCCTAGGTTTCTACAGTGCTGCCATTGTAGTGCTTATTTAATATTTAACACAAATGTATGGAGGCGGACTCAATGCTTAGGAAGAAAACAATCAAATTCGCAGCTTTTTAAACTCACATTCGCAATCGGCTGCAAAACTGCACAAACTAATTGCATCTAGAAGATCACAATTTCCAATTACAGAACATCTTTCCGGGTAATAAAGAAACATCAGTGTATAGGTACAGATACGTACCTATAACGTAAGTAACGCAAACTTCGCGGTAGGGCGTCAGAGATGGTCTGTAATCAAATATCTGTCAAGTGATGCATGAAATGAAGGCCCGGCGCTGCCCGGCCGTTGCCCCGCCACGACGTGAGCCTCTGTTGATGAAGAGCTAATTGGTATTTGTGTAGCAGTGAAATATTCCTTTTGTACCCTTAGGGCTAAGGCACATTGACGCAGTGTCGGAGCGTCAAACTAAAAAGGGCATAACACAGTGACCCCTAATTTCACAACGAAAGATAAAAAGTAAAAAAGCGCGCTTTTGACTAAATGTCGACTTCGATTCTAGGGGTCTACTGTTCAAGCCCGAAGACCGTAGTTTCGGACTTAGTGACGGGCGTTTTCTACTCCGAATCACAGTTAAACTGCCGAACCGTGTTGATAGATCGGGTTCGGGACTAATCGTAAGTCCGTAGGTGATACGGACTAAAAAACGCCAGTCATTAAGACCAAAACTACGGTCTTCGGGCTTAGAGAGTAGACTCCCTACGTCAGGGAGTTGTCAGAGAACTATTTTTCTCAAGTGCAAATCGTTTAAAACTAAAACCACAAATACTAAGTTTAGAAAGGTTTTAAGGTCATAATTATTTATGTATTTAAACTTTTTGCGACTGAATGCGTTGGGCATATCTCTACCCTTATACGAGTAAATAATACTAGCTAGCCAAGGAAAAACAATGGAGCACACTGAGCATGTTTTCTTAAGCAATTTGTTTGATGAGTTTTTTTCCGTTTTGCCTTAACTCCTATGGTTCATAGTCAAAATATTGATGTTTATAACCCGGTAAGATAGTTTCGTATAGTAAAATAATACTTAGCCTTTTCCGTCAAAAAAGGCTTGCTTTACAGATGAAAAATTAGGTACGTGTGTTGGGTTGCGGAATCTGTTCGAAAGAGTCACCGCGGCCCTGGAACACAAATGGCATTAGGAGGGACACGGATGGGTTTTAGTCAGTAAGAGTCTGACACTCCCTCCTGCTTCACCCAGAGCGGGAGGAGTCAATTGATGATTTCCCATCCTTAAAAAAAAAGGTACGTTCGTAATATTATTTTACGAACGCAACGAGCCAGTTGGGTCTTTGGATATCTTTGGAAAAAAAATAAGTACATCTAGGTACTTGACTCAAAACAGTCGCTTGTCAAATATAATTATAATTAAAAACGGACTTGACATGACAAAAACGCCAGGACACATTCAGCATTTAATGCAGAAGTGATTGCATTACAGTGTTGAATGTATGTCCTGGTAGTTTTTTGTAAGATTTAATCAAATCTTGGCAGAGTAGCCGGAGGGGCCAAATCTAAATAGGAAAACATAAAAAAAGAATAGGTAAAAATTACATAATTAGAAGAGTGTTAGAAGGCCTCCCACAAGGTGGACCGATGACCTGGTGAGGGTCGCGTCGCGAATAGCCGATGGATGTGAGACGCACAGAACCGGTTATTGTGGCGACACTTGGGGGAGGCTTATGTCCAGCAGTGGACGTCTTACGGCTGGTATGGTGATGATGTTAACTGTTCCTAATAGATCATTAATGCGAGATCAAACCATACAGGGTATCTGTTGTGTGGTCTTGTTTTTCTCCGGATCTACTGGACCGATTCTGTTGAAATTTGGTATGCATCATATGGATTTCTGTAACCCAAACACGGATGCGTTACGTAAATAAATATTTTTTTAGTATGGGGGCACTTTTGGGGGTCAAACTGGAAAATTAAAAAAAAAAGTGTTTCACAGTGTAAGTATCGTGTTTTTCATAGTTTTAAAATAAATAGTTTTGAAGTTATTCAAGAAATTAGACCAAAAATGACCATCTCCGAAACTACTAAGCCTAAAATTTTGAAAAAAAAATGCAGGTAATAGTTCCATACCTAAAGATTACAGGAAAACCTATAAGAAGAAAAATAACATTTTAATAAAATTAAATTGGTTTAGAATAAAATGAATTATTTTAGTTCCGATAAGAAAACAAATGCAAATTTAGCAATTAAAAATCATTATTTCAAGAAATTTAGTACTGAAACTGCACGGGGGTCGACGCGAGAGTGATGAATTACATGTTGTTTTTTTCATTGGAGTAGGTACCTATTAAATGCCCTTGGCCACGTTAGAATTCACCGCATGGTTCCGTGTCTAGCATAGGACTGCACTAAGCTGATGATGGACACATCTTCCAAACCTCTTATCTACATTAGGATTAAAACACAAAAGTTATTTATCAAGAAATGTTATCTTCGTAAGTGTTGAAACACATTGGGACTTCGGAGCATTTAATCGGTCATTCCATAAAGTTGAGCCCGTATGCTGTTGTTCATTTAATTATAGGCCCCTTCATGTCAAGTAGAAAGGGCAAGGGGGTGTTTCAAACGTAACCAATTATTGATGTTTACATTTCTGTAAAGCATTTATTTTTGAGAATTTGTCGCGCGATCAGATGCTGAGGGAAAGTAAGGTTTGCTGATTACCTAGGCGTCCCCAAGGTGGACCGATGATCTGGTGAGGGTCGCGTCGCGAGTAGCCGATGGATGTGTGACGCACAGGACCGGTTATTGTGGCGACGCTTGGGGGAGGCCTATGTCCAGCAGTGGACGTCTTACGGCTGATATGGTGATGATGATTAACTGTTTTTAATAGATCATCAATGCGAGATCAAACCATACCAGGTATCTGTTGTGTGGTCTCGGTTTACTTCGTTGTACTACTATAAATAGTTGCGCTTTAATAATGGGAATACATGTTTTGAATGATGAATTTTTTCTATCTTAAAAAAAAAGTTATTTATGTATTTTGAAAATTGTGGTTTTTGTGTTCTGTCTGATTTTTAAAGCAGATGTTGTTCTTTAGTTTCTACCTACAAAGAAAAACGGGTAAAATAAAATCAGCTTTTCATACGTAAACTATGGATGAAAAATATTTTTTACTGTGATTGTATTTACCTATCCTTTAAAGTAATCAATCAATGTTAAAATAATTAAACCACATATGGTAGTAGTGTATTTTTAACAAAGGAGTACCTACTCCTTTGTTAAAAATAATAAATAAAACATTCAGTCGAATTGAAAACCTTCTCAATTCGACTGAATGTTTTATTTATTATTTTATATACAATTTTCTGTTCTGAGTGTTCATCCAATCATTTTGAGTGCTTTGGTTTTCTGCAATCTACAAAATATAACGTCGGGGATAGTGCAAATCCGCGAATCTACCATACCTACGTAAAGTGTGCGTTTCTGCACTGCGTGTAGGTTTACAGGAGAAGGTTAAAATTTTTATTATATTTCAACGGCTTTTGACCTCATTTTTACATGGAGGGTATTATTCATGTGTTCTATTCTATGTATTGTTAACAGAAATCTATTAAAGTCTGTAATGTATATTAGTAGAAAACTATTTAAGTCTTAACTATATTGTATGGCTACATTTGTCAGATTATCCAATGCTAGTTCCGCGGATTTGCACTATCCCCGACGATAAGTAAAAACTGTTTGTTGGAAGGCTTATCACTTGAGCACGGTTGGATTACTTTTTACGTCGAAAATTTTGTCAAGCGATATAAAAGTTGCCTGACTAATTGGAAAATAAAATACCAGTAAAGAATAGTTTTATTCCAGACTTCGTCTCCGTGACATTTTTCATGAATGCTCCGCTTCTGTTGGCCATAGCGTGAGAATATTTAAAGCCTTCCTCGATAAATGGGCTATCCAACACGATAGAGTAGATAAAAGATTTTTTTCAATACGAACCAGGAGTTCAGATTAGCGTAATTGAACAAAATAAATGAATAAAAGCAAAGCTTTATAATATTAGTATAGATAAGGTATTTCTCTAGAACGCATTTTATTGTTATCCTTAAGAAAACAAGTTAATATAATAAAAACAACATTTGTCACGTTCGGTCTAAGGTTTAGTACACTCTTAGTATTCATCACGACGCGTGGTCGTGGACACGAAAATCAATGTCGACACAAATGTATTCTAAAAATCATTGGTGTTTAATATTAATACAGTTTTTGTCGAAACAACTCACGTTGATGGTAAATAAGCAAAGGTGACGGTAAATGATGACAGAATTGTATGCGCTATTATTTTTACTGGGCTATTCTTTTACGATTTTGCGCTACTTTTTGCGACTCGCTGTCCCCTTCGTAGTCTATAGGTTCCCGAGAGCTTAGTTTTTAACGCACTCGATCACGTTAACGTTAACGTTCACTTATGTCAAATTGTATGGAAAAAAGGCTTTCCGTTATTGTCACCAGACGGCGGTTATTCAGTTTCAATACAAATTGACGTTACGCCATCGCGATCAGGGAACGTTAAATAACTCGCACTAAGGCTACTGAGGCCTTAGCTTTTAAAGCACTTGATCGCGTTAACGTAAACGTTGGATTATGTCAAATTGTATGGAAGAAAGGCTTTCCGTTATTGTCACCAGACGGCGGTTATTCAGTTTTAATACAAATTGACGTTACGCCATCGCGATCAGGGAACGTTAAATAACTCGCACTAAGGCTACTGAGGCCTTAGCTTTTAAAGCACTTGATCGCGTTAACGTAAACGTTGGATTATGTCAAATTGTATGGAAGAAAGGCTTTCCGTTATTGTCACCAGACGGCGGTTATTCAGTTTCAATACAAATTGACGTTACGCCATCGCGATCAGGGAACGTTAAATAACTCGCACTAAGGCTACTGAGGCCTAAGCTTTTAGCGCACTCGATCGCGTTAAAGTAAACGTTGGATTATGTCAAATTGTATGGAAGAAAGGCTTTCCGTTATTGTCACCAGACGGCGGTTATTCAGTTTTAATACAAATTGACGTTACGCCATCGCGATCAGGGAACGTTAAATAACTCGCACTAAGGCTACTGAGGCCTTAGCTTTTAAAGCACTTGATCGCGTTAACGTAAACGTTGGATTATGTCAAATTGTATGGAAGAAAGGCTTTCCGTTATTGTCACCAGACGGCGGTTATTCAGTTTCAATACAAATTGACGTTACGCCATCGCGATCAGGGAACGTTAAATAACTCGCACTAAGGCTACTGAGGCCTAAGCTTTTAGCGCACTCGATCGCGTTAAAGTAAACGTTGGATTATGTCAAATTGTATGAGAAAAATAGGTCTTCCGTTAGTGTCACTAGACGGCGCTTATTCAGTTTCGATACAGCTAACGCGATCGAGAGCGTTAAAAAACTATGTTCTACAGGCCTGTCCAGCTGAAGGAGGTATCCGATTATTACGTCCTACCTAATTTTTGGCGAACTTTTATTTTTCATACTTCAATTTCATGTCAACAGTCATATTTTGTGTTAATAGGACAACATTGTGATAGGTGAACAAAGCAAGAGAAACATTTGTTTTATTTTTTATTCCTACTCGCTAGTGTTGTTTTTCTGACAAAGTTTAGCTAATTTTTGTTTGCAGTTTGTTCCTACAAGAGTCAGTCAAACATGACAAACTAAAATTGTGTTGTTAACTTGTTACTGCACGGAGTTTCAAAAATCCTCAAATCTTTTTCGTTTTAAGGGTTCCTAACCCAAAGGGTAACTAACGGAACCCTATTACTAAGCCTCCGCTGTCCGTCGGTTCGTCTGTCCGTCTGTCTGTCAGCGGGTCGTATCTCAAGAACTGTAATAGGTTGACAGTTCAAATTTCCTTGAATGAGTGTGTATTATTGAATCTATACTTAATATATAAAGCAGCTGAAGAGTTTGATTGATTCAAGCAAACAAATTGCTTGAACGCGCTAATCTCAGGAATTACTGGTCCGATTTGAAAAATTCTTTCAGTGTTAGTTAGCCCATTTATCCAGGAAGGCTATAACGCTATAACCACACATAATAAAAATTAACATTTTATGGGGCTCCCATACTAGAAACGAGTTTATTTCGGTTTATGGTACGGAACCCTTCGTGTGAGAGTCCGAATCGCACTTGGTCGGTTTTTATTTTCCCGGTTACTTTTTTCTACAACGAGGAATAGAGAGCCAACCAACTAAAATTCTCTAAAGCGACACGAAAGAAGCGAAAATTCGGCGATAAACTAAAAATGACATTTGCGCCATTAAAATTAGTGAGCTCACTCGAGTCCGGTACAAGTTTGACCCGTTTGTAATACCAGCATGAATGAATGCGGTGCCGCATGCCGCTGGTTCGGTTATGATGCGAACGAGTGGTCGCGACATCACGATCACTTGTTTTATTTGCAGAAACCTGTTCACTGATCCCCCGCGGTCCTCGGCACTTTTTATCGCGTTTTTTAATGTTCCTACATTTGTGTCTTGTATGCAAAGGCAAAGAATGCAGCGGGAGTAATTAAGAAGGTTCAAACTACAAGGTAAAATATTAAAATAATTTTTGGGAAGGTATTAAATTTTTTGTCTTAATGTTCGCGGTATTTTTTTTTGTTTTACGCATAAAGGATGCGAATGTAGTCTTTATTGTGCATCTTTTTAATTAAATTATTTTATTTATTATCTTGACTTTGGATACTTGTATTATTTTTGATCTGCTATTGAATAAAGAAAATGGTTTACTACACCGGCATTACGACTTAGAAGTCCTAGTTTCGGTGCCCAGTACGTCTACCATGAGTTTTATCAATCTATACTCGCTAGCGATTGTAGTTAAAAAAATGTATGAAAACTTAAAAAAAACAAGGTTCTAATTTATTTGTTTCGTTGTTAACTAACAAGCAAACAAGTTGCAAGTAAAACTTTCGTTAACAACTAAACAAATAAATTAGAAACTTGTTTTTTTTTTAAAGTTTTCATACATTTTTTAACTACAGTCGCTAGCGAGTATAGATTGATAAAACTCATGGTAGACGTACTGTTCGGGGAGTGTTCTTTTTTCGTTTTTTCGTATGGAATTTTTCAGGCCAGAGGCAGGGTTTGTTCTTTGTTGTAAGCAATGGGCTCGTCCGTTAAGGCATGCGACTTATAAATTACTAGCTGCAGCCGCGTGAATACGAAAATTATTCCAGGGGAACCATACTCCCAGGATAAAAGTATCCTTTGTGTTATAACGATTCCACACGACAATCCTGGATCTGCTCCTGGATACCTTTACCTCTGCCTATCGACTGTCTTACAAAGGCGGCCCACTTAATGTACCCGACATAAACTACATCCAGGCGATATCTTTTTTTAAATAATTCGTTAAGATAATAGGTACAATAAAAATAAATAATGCATTAGAATTATAAAACAACCTGTTAATAATGTTTACGTATCAAAACAATGTCACCGTTCCATTCCAAGCCGTCTTTGGAACACAAGGCTCGGACTGCGCTCGCTCCTGGATGTTTCAAACTACGTCATGCGTTATGATCATGATCAATATTTAAATTTTTTTAATAGTTCAAATGTTCATAAATACCATTTTTTTTTAATATCACCGTGTATAATTTTAGTCTTTCAGATCTAGGTACGAACGTACCCTTGTCGGAAAGTCTTATTTTTTTGTAATGGAACTACTTAATTAAGTTGTATGGGTACTGTGAACCTCCTTGTCTGCGCTAGCTGGCAGACAAGTTAGTCGTTGGAACTTCGGAAGCGTCCAGCAAAAATATAAAATACTAGCTGAGCCATACCCACTTCGTTGGGCGGTATTTTTAGTAAAAAAATATATATTTTTTTTTAAAAAAAGTATCTTATGTTACTTCTAATACCTCCAAGAATATATGTACAAAGTTTCATGATGATCGGTTAAGTAGTTTTCGCGTGACAAACAAACTTACATTCACATTTATAATATTCTACGTAGGGATTACTTGAATTAGGGATGGTAAAAGGATACTTGTTTGTTTGTTTGTTTTGATACATGATTCATGTAGTAGCTCGCTTCTAAGATAGATGCCGTAAATAAGTATTCGTTTGATCTTAAACTATATTTTATCTATCTATCTATACAAATATATAAAGCTGAAGAGTTTTTTTGTTTGTTTGCTTGAACGCGCTAATCTCAGGAACTACTGGTCCGATTTGAAAAATTCTTTCAGTGTTAGATAGTCCATTTATCGAGGAAGGCTATATATAGGCTATATATCATCACGCTAAGACCAATAAGATCGGAGCAGTAATGAATATTGTGACACGCAGACGAAGATGCACGGGTCAGCTAGTTTAATATAATCCTAAAGTACCTAATATAATGGGCAGCTACCTGTGGTATAACAGTACCTACTTAAGTAATTTAATTTTATTACCAATGATACTGATTCTAAAATCAAATTAACTTATGAATAAAGCGCCAGTATTTTTTTTTAACTTATACTTCTTAGTAATCATCAACAGAGGGACAGTTTCGGATTTTATCCCTGCCTCATTCAAATTAAAAAAAAATCGACCATCTTTACGACTTGCATTACGAAATCGGGCGCTTTAACGTACCGACGATGGCGTCCATAATTTGGGAATGGTTCCAATACAGGATTAAAGTATTAATACTTGTAATGCTAAAGAATATTCGCAGGCACCAGGTTTGCTCGATTAAAATGTCATTAAAAGTAATGTTTAGGCCGACTGTGTTACTTTATTTTTATTACAGTCAGCAAAGCTCTTAGGTATACAGGGAAAAATAAACATTAATTAGGGTTCCGTACCCGAAAGGTAACAGACGGAACTCTATTACTAAGCTTCCGCTGCCCGTCCGTCCGTCCGTCTGTCTGTCAGCGGGCTGTATCTCAAGGACCGTAATTGGTAGACAGTTGAAATTTTCACAGATTGTGTATTTCTATTCTATTACCGCTATAACAACAAATAGTAAAAATTAAGGTTTGTGGTACGGAACTCTTCGTGTGGTGCGAGTCCGACTTGCACTTGGCCCGTTTTTTTATTTTTTCACTGCATTGCCAATTTCAAAAGTATGCATTGTATCTTTTTAAGGTTATGAGTATGGCATACTTAAGAGTGCGGTGTACAAAAATTGTCTACTCAGCACACTTACAACATTGTTTAAAATTAGTTGCAAGTTAGCTGCCTGAATCCTTACTTACTATAATATTATAAATGCGAAAGTCACTCTGTCTGTCTGTCTCGCTTTCACGCCAAAACTACTGAACCGATTTAAATCAAATTTGGCACAGAGATAGTCTAGAGCCTGAGAAAGGACATAGGCTACTTTTTATCCCGGGAATATGTTCCCTAGGGACCACGCGGGCGAAGCTGCTGGCAGAAGCTAGTAATATTATAAATGCGAAAGTAACTCTGTCTGTCTGTCTGTCTCGCTTTCACGTCAAAACTACTGAACCGATTTAAATGAAATTTGGTACAGACATAGTCTAGAGCCTGAGAAAGGACATAGGCTACTTTTTATCCAGGGAGTATGTTCCCTAGTACTAAATAACTTTGTTGACTGTACCTATCTCTAACTTAATGTGTTTCTGGTATTTTTATCCGACTTAAAAAAAGGAGGTTATCAATTGCGACACGTATGTATGTGGTATTGTCAGAATTGTATAGTTTTTGTACACTGTGCGTGGGTGGACACACACTTGGCTGGTTTTAATTAGTTGTTTTGTGAGTTTGCGATGAAATTGTCAAAATTATTTTGCTTTATAATCCTGCGGGTCTAAAAAAGGCACTTTAGCAGAACCAGAAAGCACATCACGCTACCCGTCACTGTAAAATTTTCCCAATCAACCTTGAACCTAATGCGTTAGCGATAAAGATGAAAATGCAATTTGACAGATTTTGTGTGATTAATATTATGATTCTAATATGAATCTGCTAAAGTGGCCTTTTTAGACCCGCTTGTTACAAGCAAAAGCTTTCTATTCTGTATTAAATTCGCATTTTTTTAAATATGTTAAGTCGACAGCTTTTAACCCTATATAAAGCGCAAGTCCGATCCTGCATGGAGTATTGTAGCCACCTTTGGGATGGCTCAGCTAAGTATCAGCTTGCTGCGCTTGACTCGGTGGAACGCAGAGCTAAGAGGCTCATCGGTGACGAAAAACTGGTGGATGCCAAGCTACATAGCTTGGCTCATCGCCGTAAGGTTGCCTGCTTGTCGGTCTTCTACAGATTGTACTTCGTGAGTGCGCCCAAGAACTCCACGACCTCATCCCACCGGCCCCCTTCTACCATCGGACATCCAGACGCACTGTATCTTACCATCCCTACCTTGTTACTATTCCACCAATTCGCATTAAGTGTTTCCAAACGTCTTTTATAATGCGCACAGCAAAGGAGTGGAACTCTCTGCCTGCGTCTGTGTTTCCAAACGCTTACAACCCTAATCTCTTCAAAGTTAGAGTAAACAGGCTCCTTCTGGGTAAGCTCGCTCCATCGTAGACTTTGTCTTGGTCATCTCTGACCTAGACTAGAGTCAAGAGCAAACCCATCACAAATAAAAAAATAAAAAAAAGATGGTCAGAATTTTACCTAAAAATCTACATTTCGCAGGTATACATACTTTATTGTTTAGTCTTCTATCTATTAGGGTTTGGTTTCCGCACTTAGTCCTGATGTTGGACCATTGTGCGTGAGCCATGGCGGCCGCTACTCCAACCAGCCAACCTCCCTCCAGAAGCAGATCAGTTTTCCTGGTGTGTTGAGAACATCTGTGAGCGAGTTCTGTGTCCCTATTGTTTGACTACGTATTTCGATAACGCCTGTGTACTCAAGGAGTACGTGCGATACCGTTTCCTCCTCCTTCATGCATGCTCTGCATAAAGGACTGTCCGTAATACCTATCGTGTGTAAGTGTTTTTTCAATGAGCATTGTTTAGTCTTATTTATCGATCGATTTTCAAATGTGAGTATTTCAGAATAAAATACTTTCGTCTAAACCTCATAAACGTAGTAAGCATGGAACTAAAGAATGCATCTAACTAAGCGCAAAGGACACGTAAGGCAGACTATGCGTGTAAAAGAGATTGCAAAATCGAAGCACAGATATTTGCAGGTCACAACAACATTACTAAGGTATTTTGCATATCTACACTAATATTCTAAAGAGGAAAGATTTGTATTTGTGTATGTTTGTAACGAATAAACACAAAAACTACTGGACCGATTTCAAAAATTCTTTCATTATAAGAATGCTACATTATATCTGAGTAAGATAGGCTATAACTTATTTTCTAAAAAAATAGTGATCCCTACGAAAATTGCAATACTAAAACCGCGCGAACAAAGTCGCGGGCGAAGTGTTGGTTAGAAATAAAGCGTATGCAAATAATGTGCGTACAGAATTTTAATAGACTTCGCTTTACTAGGAAAGTTTCGATCGAGTTAGAATTCCAATAGATTCGGATTTTTGTGAATTCGTTTGATCCATAGAAATATAAAATTTTTATTATATCTATGGTTTGATCAAACTGCGTCGACCCACTTCTTGTTACGTATGGTACTTTTAGAGCTGTTTCTAGTCATTCTAGACTAGGTTCAGTCTTACAGTTATACTAGTTTTGCAAGCTGAAAGAGAATTTTATATGTATTATTATATTAGAACACAATATGTGCAGGCTTAAGTATTAAGAGGCCTATTACAATTTGACTGTTTTTTTTTTTGCGTGAAATTACCAACTTTGGCTTATTGGGTAGTTGAGAATAGTTAATAGTTTTGAACATAGCGGTCTCAATATTTGCATTTTTCTCTTATCTATTTGTAAAAAGCCAAAATTCTGAAGTAAGTTTCTCAAGAAAAGCGCGACGGCACTTTTTCGAGCTCATGGTTTGAACTATTGTACTAACCAAATGAAATGAAAAATATATCATAATATTCCTTATATAGTTTCGAGTATCAGAAATTTGAAATAAGATATCCGTAAAAAAAACCCATTCAAATCCATAAAAACTACAAAAAATGCTCAGAATTCAACCTCTCCTCAATACATTAATATTATTACGTAAAATGTTTACCAAAATACACCATAGTTCATAAGAAATAAAATTTTAATAAATATTCATTAAATAAATTAATAATAAACCCTAAAATAAACGTAATTGCCACTGCCTAATTTCTACATAATGCGATGAGTCAGCAGTTTTGTGAGTGAGAACGCAATTCTGTGATAGACCTCTTAAAGTATTTTTGGCTTGATACTAAAATAGATTTCTGGTTTTTTCATTGTTTGCATTGATTTCATTGTCATTAAGGTTCTTTATAGCTGTATCGAGAAATCAATTAAAATCACACAGGCAAAGTTGTTACGGATGAATATCCGTAAAACCTCTGCCTGTGTGATTTCCTTTTTCTCTCAGCAAGGAGTGACTTCGTCATATGCACTCACATCTATACTAATACTAGCTGACTGGGCAAACGTTGTTTAGCCATATAAAAAAAATTGCCTACGGGCGATTCTCAACAGAGGAGTTCGATAGCAAACACTGACACGAGAGTTTTAAATACCTACTAGCTGACCCGCGCAACTTCGTCTGCGTGACAATTTTTATTACTGCTCCGCTCCTATTGGTCTTAGCGATGAGATGAGATGATATATAGTCTATAGCCTTCCTCGATAAATGGGCTATCCAACACTGAAAGATTTTTTCAAATCGGACCAGCAGTTCCTGAGATTAGCGCGTTCAAGCAAGCAAACAAACAAACAAACTCTTCAGCTTTATATATTAGTATAGAGTATAGATTAAAGTATCTAGCTGAAGAGTTTGTTTGGCTGCACGCGCTGATCTCGTGAACTGCTGGTTCGAATACAAAAATGCTTTTAGAGTTAGATAGCCCATTTATCGAGGAAGGCTAAAGGCTACATCACGCTACGTCCAATAGGAACATTAATGAAAAATTTGACGCAGACGATGTCGCGCGGGTTAGTTATTTTGTTCATAAAACCGTCTGGGAAGGCATGACTAAACTTAATAACGTTACACGATTCAAGATACACGTTCTGTTTACCTCTTAGTGAGATGAAACGTGAAGATTAGGATGCTACTAAGACTTGTAGAAAGTCTTAGAACGTGTTCTTGATTGTCGTTGCATAAATGCGGTTCTTGATCTCTGACTTACATGATAAAAACCGGCCAAGAGCGAGTCGGAGTCGTTCACCGAGGGTTCCGTACAAATTTGTAGCTCATCGAAAAAAAATTGTCTTTATTTAAAGTAATTTGTTACTTTAAATAAAGACTATATTTTTTCGATGATTTAATTACAAATGTATAGTTTTCAGACATTTCCCTATACTTGTAGTATAGACGGAATTATTTGCAAAATTTCATAGTTCTAGGTCAACGGGAAATACCCTGTATATTTTGGTTCCCTTGAGAGTGTCGAAATATACGTTTTTTGCGGCATAAACAACAGTATCTTTTTTTTACCTTAACTTAGAAGTTTTATTTTTTCACAGCTGCAAGGGGCCGTAGTCCTGAGTATATGATTTTAATTCATCGCGAAAACTCCATGCGTTCCCGAGATAAATGGTCTTGACAGACAGACGGATGGACAACAAAGTGATCCTATAAGGGCTCCGTTTTTTCCTTTTGACGTACGGAACCCTAAAAATGTGATGTAATGTAACGTCAGGTCCATAATCCTGGCAGGCAGACGGGCTTTTAAGTACACTTATATTTGGTTTGATATATACGTAAAGTTTTAGATATGTTAAGTACCTACATGTTTGGTGGTGGCGAGTCTATTGCCACCGGTTATAAATCCAGGGTCCTAATCAATGTGGCACACTGGCGAAAACTGTCAAATGAAAATCTGATAATCCGACAATTTTATGATTTCTCATACATTTTCTGCTTTGTTTTATACCTACTACTATTTGATGAAAGGGTACAGACAGCAACTAAGGATTTCGTAATAATTAGCTTTAAATTAATTCTTAAATACAGTTACGAAGTCATTGCTGTCTGTTGTTTTGTACAGCTGGCATCAAGAGTTTTTATATTGTTAGCTGAAACGTGCAAATTCGTCTGCGCCACATTTTTCATCAATGCCCCTATTGGTCTAAGTGTCATGTTTTATAGCCTATATCCTTCCTCCGATAAATGGGCTATCCAACATTGAATTTATCAATTCGAACTAGTAGTTCCTGAGATTCGCGTGTTTACCAAATAAACAAAAAAAAAACACTTCAGCTTTATGATACCACTCAGCATCCACGTCCCTTTCGGGACAAAACGCCCCAACCGTAGAGTCCGTAAGTCCCTTTCGGGTCAAGACGACACTCGCGTGACTGCGCACGCGTTTTTGTCCCGAAACGGACTTGCGGATCATAAGTGGTTAAAACTATTTGCTTATTTAACTATTTAGATCTACTAAACCTAACATATGTTTGTACAAGAACAAAATCCTTGCTAATATTATAAATGCGAAAGTAACTCTGTCTGTCTGTCTCGCTTTCACGCTAAAACTACTGAACCGATTTAAATTAAATTTGGTACACAGATAGTCTAGAGCCTGAGAAAGGACATAGGCTACTTTTTATCCCGGGAATATGTTCCCTAGGAACCACGCAGGCGAAGTCGCTGGCAGAAGCTAGTTTATTAGAATTTTTTAGTTAATATATTATAAGGATTTTTTTTCTGGAGAAATCGCGCTTTAAATTAGATACGTATGCAAAATAAAAAAAAACTGTTTGATATTACATATTATTATTATAGATATAGTAATGGTAGGTGGTAGTGGTGGTAAAGTTATTTTATTATTATTATCAGTGTAGTCTTTTTAACCCAAAGGTTGACTGGTAGAGAATGCCTTGTTGCATTAAGTCCGCCCATGTACCACTACTGTACATAAAGTTTAAATAAATAAATAATAAATAATTATATCACAAACTCTTTGAATTAAATATTTTCTAAAATGGACAGAGAATTGACAGGTCTAAATCCAGTCTTAAATATTGGAGACCCAACAGTTCCCGCTGTGTAACCTATCTAAATTTTTAATTCCGACATCGGTGCCCCAGTTCAGGGGGGCTACTCTCTAACGAAATCCGTAGTTTCGGGCTTAGTTGCGGGCGGGCGTATTCTACTCCGTAACACCTACAGACTTACGATTAGTCCCGAACCCGAACTGAGAATGAATGACAACACGATTTCACAGTAACTGTCAAATCGTGTTATCATTAGTTCTCAGTGGTTAGGTAATACGGAGTAGAAAATGCCCGCCCGCAACTAAGCCCGAAACTACGGATTTCGTTAGAGAGTAGCCCCCCAGGCACAAACTAGATAAACGTACAAGAGAGCGCAACATATTTTCTACTTTTGGATACCTACTTTAATTTTTAAATGAATAAAATAAAAGCTAGAATGGTGCTTTTGTTGCTTAGTAGATGTGACAAAGTGCCACCGTCATTCAAACCAAAACATAAATAAAACAGAATGATTACTTAACGTTTATTCAATTGGAAAATAGCTTTGCAGTTAAGCTGCTAATTAACTTAGTTTCAAAATACAAGGTGTCGCTTCCCATTTCGCTTTTCTTTAAACTTACTTTCATTACTTTAATTAAGTCTGGATATAAAAAATAAAATATATTTTTTTATTCTTTTTTGAACCATTCTCTCAATCACGAAGTTACGCCTCTATTTTCAAGAAGCTGCAGATACTCTCACGCATGTTTTTGTGACTATCCCTTCAAGTTTCAGTTCTTAATTCCAAACATTTGGTAATGCTTCTGAGTTTTTACTTAAACTTCAGGATGTGGGTGTACTCTAAAAACTTCGGATATCCTTAAGGTCTAAGCAACATGTGTTCGATGTTACGAATTTTTGTGGAGAGAGAGAGATAACAAAAAAAAAGGTTGCTCTTTCTTTCTTAAGTTTCGTCTCGCCCGGCTCAGCATCTGTCAGGGATATTGGGTGACCCGGCGGCATCTCACGTGAGTTGTAGACTTCGCCTAACAAGTTTTGATATTTGGTCGTAAAATGTCTTTTTAAAATGAAAAACTCATAACGAGCGTAGTTCGTTGAAAAATTAAATTTGTATTTTTTTTCTTCAGTTTTTGTACAAGTTTTAACTTTATCTATTTATCTAACATCCTATATATCTGCTACGTCTGTTACTAAAGTGAAATCGCTACTCAATTTTCTCTAGGTTCACTTACACTTTTTTAAACCTGTAAATATGAAGTCAGCAGTCAGCCATCCGGTGAATCCAAAATATGATTCTTACCTGAAAAAAAAGAATAAAAAATTACTATATATCATTTTATTTGAGAACACAAACAATTGTACTGTGAGGATTACATAATATAAATTAAATTAAGTCTAATGTTGGTAACAGTATAATCCTATACAGTATTATTAATTATATTAAATATATATTTTTTTAATTATACAATTCATACAACAAAATTATAAGGTAGGAAAGGCAATTGCATTAAAAAAAACATGCAGCCCACTTCATAAGTATCAAGACTGTTCCATTACCGTATAAGAAGTTGCATGGAGCTCCGGTTCACACAACCCCACCCCATGGCTTTTTGAACCTGTTGTCATGAATGTGTGCGTAGTAACAGGTATCTCGTACCAAAGTGTTTGTGTGGGAGTGCCAAGTATTCGCTAGCCTTAGAACTATCGTTTTTATGAATGAGATCTCAGATACGTTCTCGTTCCATTGAATGTCCGCAGTGCGTAGGAATTCGAAACAGATTTGTTAGAAATGCGTTGGATTGTCATGTCTGTGTTGTTGTAGTGATATTGATTGAAGCAGACAGATTCGCAGTACGCACCAATGCACCTGCATTCTGCATGGGCTACGTTGTTAATTTCGCTTTGCTTTATTTTATAGTCTTTATAGTATAGTATAACAAATATCAAAACAATCGCACCCATCCTTTTAAAATACGAGAAATAGATTTGATATCTATTTTTCGAACATTCATTACACATTTATCAAGCTTTTATTTATTCACAAATCTCTGAAAAATACGAGAAATAGATTTGATATCTATTTTTCAAACATTTATTACACATTTATCACGCTTTTATTTATTCACAAATCTCTTAAAAAAACGATAAGTATATTTGATATCTATTTCTCGTATTTTTAAGGATGTCCACATTAGCAAAGTGAATACTTCTTTATTTTCAAAGTTTTCAATTGATTGTCATCTAGCTAGAAGATTATGTCACTTCAATTTGACCGTTTCTATTTACTGTAATTGGTCTTCAAATTAATATCCACCAAAATGAATAGGCAATGGAACTTATTTTTATTCCATAGTGAAGAGAAGTGCACCCCAAAACGTACTAAAAATAACAAGCAAGATTATTAGTTTCACTAAATGCAGCTGAATAAAAGCATTTTACATGTTACTAATGTCTATCAGGCTTTCACAACGCAGAAATTGACTTACATGATGCCCCTTTTTATAAAGAAAGAAAGAAAGAAAAATATTTATTTAGGACTCGCGCAAAACAGACAGATGTTAAATGAATTAAAACTAAAAGTGTCAATTATTTGATCAATAATAAATTTAGTCTGTGCGAGGGTTCCGCATCCAAAGTGTATACAACGTAACCCTATTTCTAAGGCTCCGCTGTCCGTCCGTCCATCCGTCCGTCTGTCAGAGGGCTGTATCTCAAGAACCGTAATGTAGACAGTTCAAGTTTTCACACATTGTTTATTTCTAATGCTGCTATAACAATGAAGAAAATGAAGCTTTATGGTACGGAACCCGTCGTGTGCGAGTCCGATTCGCATTTGGCCGGTTTTTTCAAGACTGAGGTAAGATTTTGTGACTTCTGAGTACTCGCAACAAAAGTCATAGATCAAAGGGGCCTTTTCGAGCTACGGCTTGTCGAGCTAAGTCTTGATGTTGAGTGGATACGGATAGACACCGATTCATGGACCAACCACGGCAAGCATTGCTTACCCATGAACATCGACCCTTGCGGCTGTAAATTACTTAAGGCTTGTATACATGCCAATGACCTTGTGCATATAAACGGAGAAAACTACTCCTCTACGCGCCACTCCGCTACCCGCATTTTTAATTTATTATAAAAAACATAAAACATATTTTTAAAAAAAGTATCAAAACCAACATATTTTTGTTTGTATTGCAAAGCTGTAGATATTTTTTTTAGACTTTTGTTAAAGAATGAAGGAGTAAAATGGTTTCATCTCAACGATTTGGAGGTGATTTGGTGATATTTTTTCTTATTATGTGATAACGATACAAAAATTCTGGGTAAACCAAATTACGTATAATATCATGTAGATTACTACCTATTTTTTCCAGATGTAATTTCTCAGTAAAAGCCTACGAAAAGTTGCTTCATCTGCACGCTGTTTTTAAGCATTTCTCGAGGGACCAGCCTTAACCAAGTGTTCCACTATCAGCTGCTCTACCTATAGTTTTGTCCTTAGTAGATTCAGTTATAAAGAAAAAATGGAAAAAAATACAAGGAAAAGGCTATTGTATTCTTTTGAAATCAAGGTAATTCACTGATTGATAAATTTCAATATTATAAAACAAAATCGCTGTATGCATCCGTCTCTTACCACGCAACTAAGTTTGATTGCCTAAGTTAGCACAAATTGTTAAATTTTATTGTATGCGGAGTGTCAACCGTTTATGTTAAGTATCGAGTATGAAGAATTGTAGATAATATGCAATATTACATTCACGTAAGACGCATAGCACGGTAGTTTTACAAAAATAGCACAGCATTCTAGTACCACAAACAAAAAATAAACGCACAGCACAGCATTGTAGTGTTAAAAAAATAAAGAAACAAAACCAAAAACACCGACTTCCGAAATTAAGGTTATTTTAAACTTTGTAGTGTTTTGTTTGGAAGTCAATTACTGATATTTTTTTTTATAAAGTGTTTTATTTTTCACTTTTAAGTGGTGATACTTGGGCGATGTCTTCGGTCTATGCAGAAATTGAAATAAGCAAAAATGCTCATAAAATAAAAACTACAGAACCAAACTGAATCAAATTTTTACGGGACCAAATGGCAAGTATACCGCATCGAACTAAAAAAGAATCACAGATATCGGATCAGATATAAGCCCGTTCCATCATCGGACCACAAGACGAACGGCGATGCGCCACTGGTACATGGTGGACATCCCACCCACACGCACTAAACGTTATGGGAACACATTCATAGTGCGTACAGCTAAGGAGTGGAATTCCCTGCCAGAGTCTGTGTTTCCAGATAGCTACAACCTGGGAGTCTTTAAGACAAGAGTGAATAGGTTGCTTCTAGGCAAACGTGCTCCATCTTCGACCGCATCATCGCTTACCATCAGGTGAGATTGTGGTCAAACGTATGCCTATATATAGCAAAAAAAAAAAATACGGAGTAATCGGTATACATACATAAAAAAAGAAAAAAGTACCCACCGAATTGAGAACCTCCTCCTTTTTTGGAAGTCGGTTAAAAATAAGTTCGTACACTCCTCTCGACCTTTGCTACTATAGGTAGAAGATGTGTCGTCATAAAAATACAATAGGTAGGCTTTTAATACTCAAGGGGTGTCAATCCTTGGGTGAAAATTATTTCAGTCGGTCGGAAAATGAAAACAGTGGGCGTTTTCTTTTCAGCAGTTCCTATTGGCTGTGAAAACAATCGCGGTCTAAATGGATTACTGGCGCCTTTGCGCACGCACGATTATCCCAACATATACATTTACGAGTACAGGGCGTCCCAGGGCTCTGCCACATAGAGGAAAAGTTAGTACCTTAAATAGAGTAGGTAGAAAAATTTACTGAATGAAGACTTCATTTTTATTTTAAAAATAATAAGACCAGAATTTTAAATAATCGCCTGTTTGAACCGGGAATCGAACCCGTTAAATGTCTCAATTATCATCTGGTAAAGTTGATATTTGATCTAACCGCTGATCAAAGAGCGACCGTACCACCTCGGAGCTTAGGGCACCCCAACACGGATAGGTTAGCTTCGTATGGGATGGCGGGAGCTAGAGTGAGAGAGCGAAGCGAGCTAAATTGTACTTTAAACCCTGCAGGCAGAAACAGGAGCCTCGCAGCGGGACCGCCATCACGACCGTTATTTAAGCCGAATGTACATTCGATACAATAAGTGATCACTAGATTATGGTGCTTTCAAATGCCACATTTTATTCGAGACGGCAACTTGGTCATAAGTACCTACGCAGGACGCATTATGAATTCCGTGCATGTCATGTTGACAAATTTTATACAATACTAGCTGACCCGTGCCTACTTCGTAGGACGGTATTTTTCGGGTTAATATATTGCCACAAACAACGTGGTTCTCTATTGGTTAAAAAAAAATCAAAATCGGTTCAGTAGATCCCGAGATTACCCCTAAAACCTCACTCAACTTTACCTCTTTAAAATTTTTAATCATAAGTTTAAGTGTATAATATGTCAACTGAAGCTTATATAAAATGAATTATATCTCTTGAAATTATATATTTGATTTAAATCGTAGTTATAACAATAAAGGATTATAACAAATTAAAATTTAATAAAACGAAATTATATCGTTCGTTATAATATTAATATTATAACGAACGATATAATTTCGACATTACACACCCCAAAAAAAAAGGAAAATGTTGTATTAACATAACGTCACGCCCATCGCATTTTAAAACATCGCAAAACGGAAAACATAACTAATGATTATATGTATTTTAAATCAATATAATTTACAAAATCTTCTTCCTGCTTATATGCCAAACAAACAAGAATCACTCAAGACTACTTTACCACGCAATCGAATTGTGAAGAAACAGAATTCGCGGCTTCCCCTCCCACATGCGCCTGCGCAGGCTGTCGCCCTCCCACGAGCCCGCTACATCGTAACATCGTAGTAAAATTTGTAAACGTCTCCCTTATAAGGCCGCTGACATAATATGCGTAAACGTTTTAAATTGCCCAGGTCATTGTAGTATAGCCGCTTACTACCTATTGTGTTTCATATTCAAATAACTCGTTTTTCATCATTTCTTCATATTTTTTGAGAAATTTGTATAATTTAAAACAATTGCTTGATGTCTTTTCGTAAGCTCGGCCTAAATACGGCAATAACCAAAACATCGTAGCGAGGCAGCGAGCGTAGAGACGGAGAAATATTAACCAATCACTCACGTGGTGCGGAGATTTTATGCAATTCCATTGGTTAAAATTTCTCCGTTTCTCCGCTCCACTGCCTCGCTCCGCTGTAATGTACAGGCACCCTTATACTTGGGCTTTCAGTAGGTTGGCTGACAAAAAGCTCATTACCATATTTTCCACAGAGAGGGAGCTTGGGGGGTTGGGTTAACCCTCGGAGTCTTCACAATTTATGGGACATTCCGCTCCGCCTCTGAAAATTACCCTTATCTGCTCGTTGCCAACGCCCCCGACTGAAACGCCCCCCTGAAATCTTATACCGCCTTCTATGACAAAAATTTCATATAAGCAGCTAAAAAGCATTTTACTACACTTTTGTATTTGAAATTTTAACGCCATCATTGCAAAAAAACTGAAAAGTGTGTCAAAGATGACATGCCAAATCGAATTAACTTAAATAAAGATGTTACAATTAATGTTTACACTTAAATATATAGCTCTTAACTATCTAAAACTAAAAATAAACTAAAATATAGCGTCGAAAATGTCCTCCGCATCGCTGGCCGTTCTTTTTATTAAGACCTATTTCGCTTGTCTGTTCGCAGATTGTTGAGCGCGTAAGTAAATGCTTGCACGTATAGATACTAACGGTGATGCAGTTCCTTGAAAGGTAATAGCCACATACGTTACGCTGGTATGTACCAGGGTGTAGTGAAGCAGTTTCTGTTTACAGTGCTTATTATCGTACTTGACACTGCACAGATAATAGAGAGTTCTCGTCTTACACGTCTGAATGAAAACATTGCTGAAAAGCGACCCCTGTGTGACGATTAACGCTAGTGTTATCGCTGTTAATGCGTCTGTGTGTTACTGGAAGAATTTTATTACTCCAACTGTTAACGGTCTCATTGTGCAGTCGACTTATTGTACAGTCGGTTTCATTATAACACTGTTCAGATTTCAGTCCCGGTGAGCTTTTCTTTTTAACGACAAGAATGCGATGTCCCCTTTTTGTTTTATAATGTGTTTGAAGAATATGAAAAGATTTAGTCTAATTTACCCAATAAATTAGACTAAATCTTTAAGTCTAAAGTTTTAAAAGACTTGCCAATCTAAAAATCTGAACTGTTATTCAGATTTTTAGACTTTTATTCTGACTTTTTTTAAACTTTCAAAAGCTGCCGCTTGCAAACATAAGACAAGAATTTAATTTATTTTAAAATTTAATTCTCTAAGGGAAAAATTTTCATTGGTCATATAAATTCTACTTGAGGAATAAAATGTTTTGACGCTTTGCTATAGCAAATGTGTTAAACAGCCACATTTATTTTTCAGCTAGAAATATTCTGTAAAACCAACCCTAAGTCTTCGCAAAACGTCACCTATAGTGATTGTGAATGTAGTTCAATGAAGACACGACGTTATGTTGTTTCTAAGAAATACTGGCAGGTAACAATAGTGTTGATTTCTTGAGGCGTCGTCGTCAAGGTGATGATCGGTTTTTATGGTTCATCGAATTATTTGTGTGAATGAAGTAGTGATGTGAACCCAAGTTACGGAAGAATCGCAAGTACGTTTCTATGAAGTATTTTGCGAAAACTTAACTTGAAAATTATTTTCTTTGAAAAGTTTGTGGAAAAAATATCGGCACTCGTAAAGTCTGGTTTTGTTCAGTATGATTCAGTTTAAGTTGAATTCAGTTAAAACCGCAAATACATACCATGGAGAAAAATAACCAAACTAATTTAATAAAAACAAAACAGTGTCTATGGCTAACTGGCGCCGTCTGCAATATTTACCAACTTTTGATTTTATTATTAGAAAAAAAAAATTGTCATTCTAAGTTATAGTGATTTTCATTCAAATAGAGTTCAACTTACACAGGTCAAGAAAACATAACAATATAAGAAGCCAAAACATGTCAAATAGTCAGAGTTACCAAGATTGCTATTACTGAATTCGATGTGACCAAAAAATCTCATTATATCATCTATTCTATTTTCAAAAGGAAAACGAACAGACAAGCCGTACATTTTTTATATGCATTCTAAAGTTTAGTAACGGTAGTGATAGAGAGGGGTGATAGCAAATTGACTAGAAGTTTGAGTGGGATGGAAGATAGTGGGTATTTTTTTGCTGAAGCTTTTGAAAGACACAGTACGGGAACCGAAGTGTGCCAAGAAGCAGTTTTGGTTTTCATAATGTATGGTTTTGTTGTAGGAGAAACTTGTAATGTTCTTCTTTTACCGGAACTAACACAGTTATGTTAAAGGCGTTCAATACCGGATACTAGTTACCATCCTAATGTCAATATATTTAAAAATTCTTCTGTTACTATGGCGACTAACCGAGTCACTGACAGACAACGCACAGCCGAAACTACTGGTCGTAGAAAGCTGAAATTTGGTATGTAGGTTCCTTGGAGAGTGTAGGGGAGCACTAAGAGAGGATTTCCCAAAAAATACTAAAATAAACTAAAACGTTAAACTATATATAAAACGAGATTTGCGCGTACGAAGTCGCGAGCAACAGCTAGTTCGTGATAAGTTTACATTCTGATGTCTCTGCACTTTATAACATCAGATATCATTATTCAGTTACTCGTATATCTTTACTGTCTATTGTGATTTGCGAGTGCAGCTATAAAACGATCTTTAGTTCGATTACATTTCCAGTGAACCATTACGATTACGAACTTCAAGTTCTATGTAATAACTATATATTATGCAAGCATAAAATATAGTTATTGACACAAACGACATTTCATTTGAAGTTTAAAAGCTTAATTTATTATTGTATCAATTTATTGATTGAACATAAAAGTGACGTGTTGACTCGTTACACAATGGAATTCGTTTTAATCCGAAGTCTAAGCTAAAAATAGCAAAACCACAAAGATAAATTCCTTTCTGTAACAATGTTGTTATTGAAATATAACCTAAATATATATATGTTGTTTTTTAACCACCCGCTAAGATAAGCTAGGTTTAATAACTTTTACAATACAATACTTATTTTTATTTTAATAAAAAACGCGTTGGTACACAGCAATAAAAATGTCATACATATGAGACATAATTAAACGCAGCGTAAGCATCTGTTGCTATTGAATTGAGCATGATTGCTTTTTTGCCACAGTTGGCCGTGAATGCAAAAAAAGTAATTTCGCAAACTAAGTTGAGTTCGGAGAAAAAGTTTGTATATTATTATTATAGTTTCTTGATAGTTACTCGGTTTTTAAGGTTCTTAACATAAAACGGAACCCTTATAGGATCACTCGGGAGTCTGTCTGTCTGTCACAGCCAGTTTTCTCCGTTTCCACCGGACCAATTCTGTTGAAATTTGGTACATATATGGACTTCTATGTCTTACGTAAATCATTAAATTTTTAGTATGGGGTCACTTTTGGGGGTCAAACAAGAAATTTAACAAAATTTTTTTTTTTGAACAATATCGTGTGACATATCAATTAAAAGGGCTTACTGTGAGGGTTTTAATTATATTTTTTTCTTAATTTTATAATAAATGGTTTAGAAGTTTTTCAAGAAATTAGACGAAAAATGACCATTCCCCCCATTATCTCCGAAACTACAGAGCCTGAAATTTTGAAAAAAAATGCAGACAGTATATAGTTCTTTACTACATATTATAGAAAAGTACTATAAATATATATATATACTAGCTGATCCGTGCCCATTTCGTTGGGCGGTATTTTTCGTAAAATATATTTATATTTTTTAATACCTCCAAGAATAAGTATGTGTACAAAGTTTCATGATGATCGGTTAAGTAGTTTTCGCGTGAAAGCGTAACAAACAAACATTCACATTTATAATATTAGCAGGGAAATAGGATATAGGATAGGATATAGGACAGGATATTGGATAGTACTATAGGATAGTAGGATACTTTGTTAAGTAGGTAGATAGGTACATACGTGACATTTTTAAAAACAATCCCTCTACTGTCTTAGCATGTTGACGACATTAATCTTCGGTTATAAATTCATTTGTTTGTAATATGAGTCAATTCAACTCAAGTATTTGCCCAGCCCACTATTTATCGAGTATGTAAACATAAGTACAAACGTCACTTTGATCGTTATCTTCACAAGTTCACAGTCCTCAAGGCTGGAGACGATAATACATAAGTCAGTCATCTTCCCACTCAGGTCCCATGATAATGGCGGCCAGCGCAACACTCCTGAAGGGTAACCAACGGGCCTCCGCTGTTCGTCTGTCCGTCCGTCCGTCCATCAGTCTGTCAGTGGGCTGTATCTCTAGAACTGTAATAGGCAGACAGTTGAAATTTTTCAGAATGTGTATTTCTGTTGCCGCTATAACAATAAATAATATAAATTAAACTGAATTTTAAACTAAAGGGGGTGGTCCCATACATGAAACATATTTTATTTCAGTCATTTTAAGTTGAGCTGAAGATATGGCACGTCTGAAATGTTCTTGAGTTGTGATCACTAAAGAAGATTTAAGAAGGAAGCGGCTTGCTTCATTAGTCCAGATCATTAGAAGGTCGGAAAATTGTCGAAAGCAACTAAAACAGTCATATTATGCGATTTTAACTAAGACTAGCTGATCGACACAAGTTTGTCTGCGACACATTTTTCATTAATACTCCGTTCCTATTGGTCAAAGTGTATATAGCCTATAGTCTTCCTCGTTAAATGGGCTTTCCAACACTTAAATAATTTTTCAATTCGGACTTTATGGTTCGATGGTTTTGGGTGTGCTTTTGATTCCTGAGATTAGCGCGTTCAACCAAACAAATCGTTCCGTGTCCGCTTTAAAATATTAGTTGTAAATGTATTAGTATAGAAATGCCACTGTATGTTAGAGCCAGGGCAGAGAAGAGAGAAAACCAGTTCAAGAGGCAAATAAATGTCTTTTCACATTACTTTGCACGAAAACGTCAAATTATTTGCCATGCAAACCTAACCTGAAGTACGTCATTCTAACCCGTGAGTGGCTCCCGTCGACCTCCGCTGCTAGGTGCAGCGAGCACAGTCAAAATGCGTTCCAAATTCAAATTACATTAATGCTTGGCGGGTTATAATGAAATTCAGTACAATATTATTGCGGTGGGCTGGAGCCACAGCTTCGACCCGCGACCTGCTCCTTGCGGCGGGCGCCCACGCGCGCCACCTGTTTTCATGGCTAGAGCACCATTTTCTCGCAGTAGGTGTCAAAAGTAGAGTATGCTCCTCAGGGATAAATATGTCTGCCTTGGGCTAGCTTAAATAACTCGCTGCATTCAAGATTCTTGTATTAACTCCCTCGCATCGCTCGTGAGTTAAGCTTTAAACTCCCTCGCTACACACGGGAGTTAACTCTCAAATCCTTCATTGTATTCGGGATTCAATATGACGCCCGTGTCATAAGACACTGCTTTATCCCCTCGGTTCATAACCTACTATTAATTTCAGTTATGCAGTTCGCGAGTGGTTTCTTTGTGAATGTTGACACACATTATACTTTGTTACAAGACTGGTAACAATGAGCTCGTGTTTTGAAAATCGTTTCGCGTCTGTCTATCGATACCTTATTTATACATGTTTGGCATTCGAACGTCGTGTTACGAATGCAGGTTGATAATATTTATTTTCATGAGGCCTTCTCTCACATAGTTGTGTTTTCGTCACAGCTATTTTGCATGTAAACATAATTTTTGGCGTTCTAAGTTGTGGTGTTCTTCAAAGTCGATGATTAAACGGACTTGTCTGTAGGGGAAGTTTGATCCTAATTGTGTGATTATTCTGGATTATAAGTATTTGAACATACTATACAAAAGTAGTGTATATAGTGTAGTGAGGAGCTCGTGGCTAGATAATAACAGCCGTACGGGTCGATATTCAAGGTTAAGCAACGCTTGCCAAGGTTGGTCTGTGGATGGGTGACCATCTTAACATACCGAGTTTCCTCCGTGTCTCGGAAAGCACGTTAAGCCGTTGGTCCCGGCTGTCATTTGTAGATCTTTGGCAGTCGTTACGGATAGTCAGAAGCCAGTTAATCTGACTCCAGTCTTGCCATGAAGTACCGTGTTACCCAGTTAATGGGTTGTGGAGGTCTGGTAGGCAGCCTCTCCATGTAAAATACTGGTATTCAGCTAAATCCGGCTGGACTGGAAGCCGACCCCAATGTAGTTGGGAAAAGGCTAGGCAGATGATGATGATACAAAAGTAGTGTATTCATTATACTGACTACATCGCACTTGTAAAATGATATATTCAGGAAAAACCTAAATCTTGCGCATTCTTGTGATTTACTGATGATATTTCTTAGCCACTTGTTAAACTTATGAAGCAACGGCAAAGACAGGTCGCTCCTCACTTTTAAAGACCGGGACAGTGAGGTCCGTGCTTTGGAATACACTCGCTCAGTGTTGGATACGCCGTGTGCTCCAGAAAATTAAAGCAGTGCAATGCAATTGTAGCAGTGAGTCCCTGGCGTGGGTCCCGAGGGTCGCGACGTCGTCGCCAGAACGTTTCTCCCAAACCGTTAGTAGAGTCCTCCAAACGCATCGCCTTACGAGGTAAGTTGCGCAAGATCGCACCAATCCACCACCATGGCCTGACAGAACTCCAACCGGTGCTGGCAGTGTGTTTTTATAAACAATGCTTCTACGTTTTCTTTTCGAGTCGATGGTGACCCTTTAATATTTTGTGCCCAGACTAAAGTAGCCACTTTCATAGCGGCATCAGTTTCACTCATTAGGTCCTCCCCACACCACTCACACTAGGTAGGAACACCCCACTCACACTTAGTGTCAAGCGGATCTTGCCAAATTGTATTTGTAGCGGCTTACTTGGGTACTAATGCTGAAGTATTTGGATATTGCAATATCGAAGTGTTTTCAATACGGGGATTAAAATCCGATATTAGACCCAAATTTGTATGAAGCGAAGAGCCTCGTCTCCAACGAGCTGTTCAGTTTTAGAACCAACTTATCATGTGTCCAACCCATTCCCGATTGACATTGTTCTGGCCTAACGTGGACTTTTCGTAATAATAGAATAAAAATCTTGGATTACCCTAAGACCCTAAAGTGACTGTAACAATCCAGGGATCAAAGTCGGCACAGCCGTTTAGGAGGAGTTCAGTGACATACACACGTATTGAAGAATAATTTTATAAAGATTGAAACATCACCACATCACACAATGAAGGCATAATAATGAATGCACGTAGTATAATTATGCTACGTACATGATATTTTTATAAACAATGTTTCTATGCTGTCAGAGTTTAATTAAGCGATTATACCTGTAACGTTCCGTACTTTTGGATACGCAAAAATGTTATGGTTTTAACCGTACTTTTGCATCCGACAAAATTTTTATTTTTTAACAGACAAAAAGAGAAAGAAAGAAAGAATACAATTTATTTACCTAACACATAAATAAAACACGTATAGAATGGTATGCCTAAAACTAGTGTGTGCCTCACGGCTGCACTAAAAAAACGTTACTTACTTACGGTTACGGGTAAATATGAACGTTTGTATGTCCGCGGTTTTTTAAAATCAATATACAGTTTTTGGTGTGTTCCTTGGCGTTGTTGTCATAATACTTTTTTATTGGTCAACGTTTATATTTAGACCCTTTAGTTTTTATTTCAATTAGTATAAATGGTACATACTATATTTGCCATACGTACAAAACTTACGTATAAGTTGTAATCAGCAAACTGTAATGGAATTTCGGCACCGAATCTCCGAATAAAAGGTTACGAAACGGTGTGAGTGGCGCTCCGCTTATCGGACAGCAATTAGCATTCGTGTCGTAGATATTTGTTTCTTACGAGTGTTTCATAGTTCAGCAATATTTATTTTAAATATATTTTGGGTTTATTCTACGGTGTTTCGGTATAAATTGATCTAGCTAGAATATGCACAACCTTAATAGAAGTTCCTGTGTATGCCTGTAACCCTTAAGCAATCCAGTTTGATAAAGATGATGGTTAATACACATAAAATTATAATATTGAAAATGCAACCGGCCACCACTTAGTGTCCGCTTTAATATTATCTGAATGCAACGTTATTTAAAACAAGCTTGAATACCTTTCTTTACTTCGCAAACCGCGAGTTAAAATAACCGGATCTCGCCAAAATCCACTTTCATTCACGACAGGAAAACGTAATCTAAAAGGCAATAAAATTAATTAATAATTACCGATGGTATCCGTTATGCCTATAGTTGAGCATTGAAGAGTAAAGAAACTGCTTTTTGTTGTTGATAAACTCACGGTGTTATCCGCTTCAATTTATTGCAATTACATACAGCCTAGCGGCCAGGACCGTTATGCTGTAAAAAACTGGAGCCTGCCCGAGTCTCCGAAGTGATCCGAAGTGATCCGAACGGTACTACTAGTCTACAACCTTACCTAAACGGGCTGGCATCTGCGTTCCTTAGGCGAGAACCGCCAACTCGTACTTGAACGTATCGGTCAGCACTCTTATCTCATACCTAGATAAAGTCCAAGTTAGTTTCTTAGTAGCCGACTTCATCTATTATCGATAGATTTTTCGAGTTTGTATAATGGCTCTATGGAATTTTTTGAATGGCTGTTTCTGTTTATTTTCTAAGAAAATGATATTGTGCTGCTCATCATTATTTTCCTGCCCTTATTCCATGTTATTTGGGGCCGGCGCAACACGTTTTTTTCCATTCTATCCAATCAGTCACGCTATTACTAATTCCCTTCTCTTTCATATCGCTCCTCACACCATCCATCCATTTGTTCTTTGGCCCTTTTCTCCCTCTCCATCCATCCAAATTTATATTCTAAACTCTTTTACATGTGTTTCATCCCTCCTCTTCACATGACAATAATAAAACCGGCCGGTTTTCTTTCTCGTTACTCCGTACATCCATCTCAACATACTCATCTCCACTACCTGCAATCTATTTTCATCTGTCTTTTTCACTGCTGAGAAGTTCAATTTATTGCGTGTTTCCAGTAAGTTTTTATGAGGTCAAGGCTTTCTTGGATTCGTCATAGTTCGTGCTCTCAAAGAATTTATCGCATGATTTGTCAAAAGCTAGAACTGAGCGGCTGGCTTCGACACTTTCACTGGCACAAGGGGCCTTTGCGCAACCTCCGATACGCCTTTGTTACCGAATTCACAGTCTTCGACGTGTTAAGTGGCAGAGAGTACAGACGCCAGCACATCAAGCGACAACAATTTGTCAAATTTCTTTAATAGATTTTTGGATGGATTGGGAAAAATTTACAATTTCGGGTAGCTTGATGTGTTGGCGTCTGTACACAGCACAGTTCGTGACTATTTACTTTAGACGACTCAATTACTTACTCATACACATCAGCCATTCCATACATTTTTTAAAAAGCAAAGTACTTACATACCTAATTCAAATGCTACAAGTTAAAGTAAGTTATTGTGTAACAGACATATGTTATATACTTCGCACGAAAGCAATGTAATTCATAGCCAACTCAAAGCTATTTACTTATTAGATAACAATATTTGTACATTTAACGGAAAACAGAATTTAGAGTTTGGCATTCGTTGATGAGCAGTGCGATGCATCACTGCACCACTAGTCCAGCGATTTATTAGAATAAATCAAAACGATTGACGTGTTATGTGAATTTCAACTATAAGTGCTGAACGCGTGGGATAATATGTAGGTACAGTCGAAGGCACGTCGCTAGTACCACTTCAGCTAGCACAGTGAACAACGGAGGTATGTGAGGCCAGCATACACTGGTTCTGCTAGGATTACGTAATTGTTCGTAAGGGTTACCGCGGCCCTAGAACGCAAAGGGCATTAGGAGGAACACGGACGGATGGGGACGAAAAGCGGGAGAAGTCATTTGACGATTACCCATCCAAAAAAAAAAGCATACACTAGTTGTGCTGCCTACTGTACGATTGTAATAACAGACAATCAATTTGAAAACGTCACAAAAAGCAAGCGAGAGCATGTGAAGTATGACAGTCATGGGACATGGTGTAACGGCACCCAAGCAGCACCGTATCGAGTTACCGCGAAAGGTTACTGCCACCACAACCGGTGACGTCGCTATGTCAAGATAACATGCTTCCTCCCAGTCATTAACTTGATAATATATTACTGAACAAAACACACACCCCAAAGTATCGAGTTCTGCAAAATCGATTCCTATCGGCACCTGTATGTAAAGAATACGATTAAAATCGTCTCGATTTCTCGTATAATCAAGTACCTAGGATAAGTTTAAACATTCGGTGGTTTTGGAAAAAATTAATAAATAAAATATTGATTACCTACCTAATACCTATACACTGTGTAGTGTTGTGTATGTGTATGTAATATTTTCCAAATTCGATGACGATTTTGAAATAAATTTAATATTTTCCTGTGTTCCACATTTTTTTTAAAGTCATGTAAGTATTTTGTATTGGCTGTTTGTGTATGTGTAATTATATGTTTGTGAACGCACCCACGATACAGGAGAAATTCCTAGTGCGGGGCAACATTAAAAAAAAAAATATTACATGACTTTAAAAAAAAGTGGAACATAGGAAAATATTAAATTTTCCTGTCCCACTTTTTTGATGTTATTCAGAGAAAAAATATCTTTTCCCTAGCTATAATTAGATAATTACTAAAAAAAGTATTTCAGCCATATTTGATTTTCCTTGGGTACATTGTTAGAGTGTTTAGTGGCAAGTTGAATATTTGATTCGCATTCCAATCCGAGTTTACATGACGTGATGACAAAGAAACAAAGCAAAAAATGCATTTACAACATATTATGCGAAATTCTTCATCGAAAGCAATCCACGCCGATCATATTTCTTGTTCACAAACAATTCACCAAACGACCAGTAGTTTCCGAAGACCCTTTCAGTACAATAGGCCACTAAAGGCATTTGTTTATAAATAACTAACAATATGACATTGACAAACTATTATTATGTAAGACGTTGGTTCTTACAAACGTGCGGTGGACGGAGAATGAAGTGTAATGTTCGAAAATATACCTTAACAGCTTGTTTAAACATGAGCTTAGATCACAGGACTTAAGAGCACAGAGCTTAAATGTGTAAAATTTTAAATACCTACTAATATTAAACATTTAATTCCAGTAACGATGTACTTACAAACTATGTTAGTGAAGCTGTCTCCTGAGATACAGGTTAACTACCTAGTTCAGGAGGCAGAGCTTTTATGTAACAGTGATACTTGTTTGCAAATAAATAAATAAATAAAAAAAAAAAAAAATTAAGAAAGACAAAAACAAAAATAGAAACAATTAGGGACATACAAAAAAAAAACAAATTTACCGATTTCTGAAACTGACAAAATATTTCATTCTGCTGAAGCTGTAAGTTCGAATGTACTTGAAAAGTGGAGTGAGTGGGAGGGAGTGTCAGACTCTTACTGAAAAAAAAAAACTCATCTGTGTTCCTCGTAATGCCCTTAGTGTGATTCTTTCGAACAAATTCCGCAACTCTTACGTTACCTTAAATCAAGAATTTCGGCACAAACTAGAACACGCACGACAGGATCATCCAAGATTCTCAAATGCTCTTTGCAATGCCTGACCCAATTGCAACTTGCACGCCATTCCATGACAATGAAGACTATTATTCGATTGCGAATGCGTGACACCCTTGACTGGCACTTACTCTTAAAACTGCGTTTAAAGTCCTTAAAATGCGTTAAACTTATCATTAGTTATCATACACATGATATCACTATACAAAATACTACACGGTTTGACGTATGGCTTACGAGATTGAATAAACATATCATTGATATAACCCCGACACCAAAATTACCATAAAGAACAATAGCTTTTTTCTCGATGTATGCATAACGTGAGCCACAGATTTAAGTCCTGACTCCTGATCACAAGACGTAATATAAAAAACCTTGCGATTAATCTCCCTGGATGGTAAACGCACTCACCTTAAACAGGCTCCTAGATTACGCAGTACCAGCGAGTAGAACCACCATCTTAGTCAAACGGCATTCAATGACCACCATTTAAGCTGATCCTAAAATAACTAAAACAATCTGAATGCAGACCGTACAGGGCTTTAGCCTGACATATAGTATTCCACGGGCATCCAGTACAAGCGATCGCACGCGTGTTTCGAATACCATACCAATTTCAGTGAACGTTACAATGCAAACAAATTAACCAATGCACACAACCTACACCTTATAACGTAAACAATAAAGTCTTTTTTTGTAAAAAAAATGGCAAAATAAACTAAATAGCGGGAAGATGAATATCCAATATGTTTAAGAATAGGAGATGTATTAGCCAATCATGGAAGAGTACCATTACATCAACGACCAATGGTAAACGAGGGTTTGTATGGGATCTAGTTGTCTGGTATTGAGACGGTTGGTCTCCGTTCACTGCATACCGATATTTGCATATTGTGAACACGATGGTATTGTAGGTACACAAGAATATACCAGTGTACACCAGTAAAATGATATAGTCATTAAGAATGTTGTAACAGCCGTGTTGTGAATTTGCGTCACGTTTAGGACAGAAAGTATTTTTTGCAAATATTTCTTCTTGTGTACGTAAACTGCTACATAAATGTATTATAAACCTAGATCATCAACAGTTAGCGGCTAGTTAAACAACCTTTATACCTTTTGGTTGAATGTTGCACAATTAATACAATTTATAGACCCGCTTAAAATTCAAAGTAGATTGCAAGTGTTGCAACTCATTAAATCCAACGCAAGTACTACTGGTACTAAGTCTACATTATTAATATATTTAAAGCAGTTTTGCTGAATGTACATTAATTAATGTACATGTACATAAATCTATGCAGTGCGTGCTTATGTATATCTAATTGAAAAAGGAAAATACATAACTATTTTTGGCAACACAAAAATAGTTATTATATTTCGACTTTGCTGTTATTGTCAAATCTTTTAATCACAAAAAATATCTTTCAAGCCCTCTCAACAAAAATTAAAGTGCGTAAATGATGCCGCGTAATAACTCAAAATCATCATAAATGTTGGAAAATACTTTCATATTATAATTTTCAAATGAAAATTTTGTAAGTGAGTTGGTAGATGTCACGTTAAAACTTATGAAAAAAAAAACTCAGTGTAGACGTGAAAAGTGTACTCTGCCATTTGTTTGTTATGTTATAACATACGCCTGCGTCAGTGACTCAGTCACGAAGGACCAGCGGGACAGGGTTCAACTCTCGACCTTTCCCATAGTCTCAGGCCTCTCCATAGCCCCTGGCTATAGTGGCCATTGTCCCCCTAGAACGAACGTGAGGAGGACTTTAATCAGCCCTTTTAATTGTTAAATGCACGATCAAATTTATCTCGCTGTCTTGTGCAAGTGGAAAATGGCTATTCGGATAGTTATTACTTAGTTAACTTTAATATATAACTTTCACATCGTATATGGGCCGATTTTCGAATTAAGGAATTGGAAGTTGTAGTGGTTATATAAAACTCACATTAGCCTGAAAACATGAAACGTTAATTTTAAAATTTGCATTACAACACAATTGACAATTTCACAATTCAGAAACCGACGACGACAATTTATAGATGACGAAAACTTGATAAAGTTCACTAGCTTGGGCTTTCAGAATTGACAGATTTTATATCTGATCTCCTAAAATTATTGGCATATAATTTTTTATATACCAATAATTGATATTAACTAACTAATTAATTATTATTATTTACATTAATTGAGACAAAACAGAATGCAGTAAAAGTTCAAACTTGTTATCCGTATTTATTTAAGTTTTGCGTTCAGAAAAAAATATTGTTTGATGTCTACAAACAATCCTGTTGATCTGCCATCTTCATCAAGAAATTTATTTGCTATTGCAGAAAACAAAATCGGTTATTATAAATTGTTATACAGTATAATTATTCAATACCAGACAGGTTATTGATATGCTAATTAGGAGATTATCAAAGTATCATTTAAGCAATTAAATGTTAGACAGCAACATTCCGATTAATTTTGAGTAATCAGTGAACATGAAAATAGCGAAAATTAACGCACAATACCCGTGATTATAAAGTGCGGGTCTAAAAAGGCCACTTTAGCAGAATCAGAAAGCACATCACGCTACCCGTCACTGTCAAATTTTCCCAATCAACCTTGAACCTAAGGTGTTAGCGATAAAGATAAAAATGAAATTTGACAGATTGTTGTGTGATTTATATCATATCATATGATTCTGCTAAAGTGGCTTTTTTAGCCCCCCTGGTCAATTAAAATATCCGCAAATTATTATTTGCAAGCAAGGCAAAACGTTCAGTAAATTGCGTTATACCTACTTTACTTTTCTATTTTATAAACAAGATAAAAAAAAATTACCAAACAAAAACAGCTAGCTGTTCAGTACATCTTGTCGAGATACGCGCATATACACGTATGGAACAATCAATTTTTTGTCGCGATTTCAGTGTTGGTCCCATCGTAAAAGTTGTTCAAAATGATGAGTACTATGACCCCTTAAGAGGTATTGCGTTTCTTCTGTTACAGGTTGTATTTTAGTCATGACAAAAATGGCTTATCAATTTTTTCGGCGATTATACCTGAAAATCCAGAAAGTTCAGCTTAGTTACCGGTAGTACTTAGACACTCGTTTAGAGAACACAGCCGTTCTTAAAGGTTAATTTGAATGATAATCGGTGAGGATGCAGGCCTTGTACAATGTTAGCGTCCGAGTGTCCGGGCCGGCCATACCGGACGACGACCGGCATAGCTTTCTAAGCCGGTCGTCGTCGTCCGGCACGATATGCTTATCCCTCAGTCTTGTTGCGGAAGATTATATAAGACTAGCTTCTGCCTGCGGCTTCGCCCGCGTCAAAGTTGACAATTGTTCCAAGGGGCCATACTCCCGGAATTAATGGTACGTGCTATTCCGGACTAAGTTTATTCTCTCTCTGTGCATTTATTCCAGATCCGCTCCGCAACAAACATCCATCCATCCATATTTTCGCATGTATAATATTGTTTCCTAAGAATTGATGACAACTTTCTTATTTATTAGCGATCGCTCGACCAGCCCCGGGTTCGCATGGGCATTATTTATTTCCCGTTTTTTTTTCTAAACCTTTGTTTCAGATTGTCATGATAACTTCGTACATTCGTTCCTAAGTTATGATCTATCATAGATGCGGCAATTGATTTTATTTTAAGACTAACGACCTTCTAACGACCCACCCATGGTTAACACGGGTGTCATATATTTTCCGGTTGGTTTTCTAAATTTTCGTTTCTCACAAACCTTGTCCTGATAATAACGAACACAATAATAAAAATCTGTTTAATCAGTCGAGACACTCTCAACTAATGGCCTTTCATAAATGCGGTACCTTATTGATTCTTAGTTTTAGAATATTAATAAGATGACGTGACCGAGTTCTTTGTGCTCTAACATCATGCATGTTACAGGTTGTAAGGGATGGGTTATGGAACGGAATAAATCATGTCATGCATAACATTTCCCTGAATTTAGATCCACTTTGAACCTGATAGTTCAGTAATTCTGATAATGTATCATTCACGTATGCCTTACTAATGAGCTGCGTATTGTCGTTCTTGAAAGTAATATGAGTGTGTTCGACGTCATGGCAATATTGGTTATGGTTGTTTCATACAATGCAGGACTTTGTATCAAAAGAGTCAATATTTGTTAATTTTACAACAGATAAATTAAATGTTAGGTTATGAAGAAACCCTTCCTGCAAATATGCCTAGATAGAGCGATGCTGGTAGTACATTCTATTACTACTCTGCTATATAACTCATTTGCGTCGGAGCTGGGTTAATTTTGTACCATGTCCTCTCTTTGTTTTAAAAATCAAAATTATCTTAAAGACGGAAAGAGAGTAAAGTTTTTCACGTTTTTATGGATCAAATATGGGCAATCACAGCTTCACAACAGAATCTCGATAAACAGAAATGCAACGCTACAAAAATATGTCAATACAAAAAGCAAGATCGAGTACAAAAGTGTTTCCTATTACCCATTAAAAATGGAGTGTGTCATAAGGTCGTAAGACCCGTAACTTGTACTTGCGTTCGGAGCGCTTCGTGTTCGGCCGACGTCTCGCGAGATTACAGTGCGTTGGCATTAGTTCAACTGAGGATGCATGAATGAAAGTGCAGTGTTCTTCGCTCGTTCATTAATGCGTCTGAGGCTTCGGACTTCGGAAGTCATCGGCGCTCCAGACGGATGTCCGTGCTACTAAGCGATCATTATCTTAATTGTTGCAAGTTAATCAAATGTTTAATGGGACAATTCGTGTGATTTTTATTGATTACTTAATCGAAATGTTTTTTAAAACTTTCGTCATGTTATATTTATTGCCTATTGTGAAGATGCCTTTCTATCTATTCTGCATTTTCCAACTGCGGGGCAAAGGAGTTCCTTCCACTTTTCTATATATGTTCTGTTCTCTAGTAGTCAAAGCTCTACACAAAGTGCCATTCTACTAGCAATGGAAATTGTCTAAACGACAGTATATAAGCGATTGATCATGTGACATTTCGACAGCATGTTTCAATCTACAGAACAGATAAAAAAGGTTTTATCTGTTCTGTGTTTCAATCCCATAAATTTTGACAATCGCCTTGCCACGCTACCGCTGACAGAATCATCACTTGGCTAAAGCCTACGTTCGTTCGTTCCTCTCAGCCGCATCAAACAGGCGAGTAGCTACTTAAGCATTTAATACATGTCATCAGGTACTTACCTTCTATCCTAATTATGAGTTTTTTGTGACCCTAGTACTAGTAACATTAATTTTATGATCAATTTTGGGTTACCCGATTTAATCTGACACATGCGCTCGTCTGACACGATCTATCAATCAACGCAATTAAATCTTGGTACCTAGTGCACATAAAACTATAGATTTATTTTATTAATTTGTTAATCTATTGAACAGACAAGTCTTGTTATTAAAACAACAATACCTAAGCATTAACTAACAATGATTTATGAGGTCTCCATAGTTAACACTGTTTCATTTATTTACAGTTAAATGGGTCTGTAGTTTTAACTACTTAAACCAATTATAGTGTTGGTCCTCAAGTATTTTTAAATTGAAACCTGTCTTAAAACCACTACCATTTTAACAAAGCGTAGCAATGTATGAAAACCTTTTTTCAAAAATACAGAACAGGTCTTCAATAATACTTTTACTGAACAAAAACACGCGCCGCTGAAAAAGGCGAGGGAGCAAGATGGCGCGCTTGTTTCCCACGCATGCGCACTGGGAACCCGCGTCGCACGCACATGTGCTCGTTTACGCGGGAAAACTTGCCGCCATGCCATAGTGTGTGTGTTTTTTTTTCAATTATATTCGTGTCAAGCTCATGCCATAAACGAATTATGTAAACAAAACAAGAATTGAGGTTAGACCATAACATAATATAGCGTTTTTGTTCTTTACATACTTTGAAACTTAATTAAAACAATTGTTTGGTGTCTACTGATTAGTTTTGACATCCATAAGTACTAATATTTTAAATCTATCAGTCAGTCTGACTATTTGTTACTTTAAATCTGCTTGATTGCGCCTTGGAGAAGACAGAATACTTTATGGGAAAGCCACTGGCAGCAGCTAGTCTATTCATAATTTGCACAATCCACACAAATCATTTGAATTTCTAAAATTAACTTTTTTATAAGTGAACACAAAAAATTATCAGGCACATCCGTCACTTCTGTTTGAAGATCAATAAATATTGCAGCATGCTACTTTGTTGTATCTAAAAGCTATCAAGACACTTTTTAATGTTGATATCCGAAGTATCTCGAGGCCGGGCGGCCGTCGAACCGGCACCGTTACAGCAACCTGTTCTCTCTCATTAGTTCCCTGCGGACATCTTACAATGTAATTGCCATTTATCTCCTGCCTGTAATGAGTATATAGTACGAACTTCAACAGGACGTAGTATTTTTTTCTTACGCTCACTTTAACTGTAACTTTGGCCCGTCATCCGCCATTTGAATTGAAAACGTGAACATTATTTGAGATTTCTTCAGGATTGCGTCGATGTGTCGATTTGTGTGTTGTATCTTTGACATTTTAAACTTTTTTACAATCACTTAAAACGAAAACATTTAAAAAACCCATTAAAATAACGTGTTTAAAGTAGTTTCTACCCCGACTTGGATTTCTTGGTTATTTTTTTTTCTTGAGGGATCCGATTCAAGTGGGGGCTCATTTAGCTAGGAACACGTGGTAGCCCGCATATGTTCCCTCCAGCTTAATAACGAAGCATGTGTTTCTGGCCTGATATTATTAGTCAATAGTCATTTATTGATATTACATGACACGACAAATGAAAAACAACCAAATATTTAACTCAAAAGAGTACAACTGATGACTTTCTAATTTGGTTGAATACTCCTTTGCCCGCAAGAGACATTCAAGATGTTTCAAGATGCAACCGCGCCGATTTGTAATGGTGTTTCATTGGGTATGTTCGTGTCAAGTATCGAAGCATCTTAAATTGGTCGGATTGTAATGTTAGGGTCACTACCAATTGACCCTATGCAGCTGCCGTTGGTAACGGTCCGTTTTCATGCGTCTCGATGTAAATACTTGTATTTTATTTGAAACGTGTTTGTATCGATAGAATTGAATGCCTTTAGATAGGTACTGAAAAGTTTTATGTTATCCTTATAATATTTTATCGGCAGGATAGACAGGTTGCATTATTCGATATCATACGATTGAAAATTACAGTTTAAGCTGTTTGATTTGTTGTAAAAGTCAATGTCACATTGTCTATTAATCTCAAAACTGATAAAATAAAACAGCATTTCCTGTTTTCCTGTTTGCTGATAATCTAGAATGTAGAACGTATCTTGACGAAAAGATTTGATGTTAGAAGAAAATAGACATAACGTAGTTGGACTCAAGACTGAAGTAAGTATAGTATAGAGCAGTTTTACATCTATACTCTAAGAATCCCTTTTCTCAAGCACTTAAATACCACAAACGACATTGAGTAGACTTCACAACGTTCCCAGCAAGAATCAAGTGCACGACGACCTACGAGGAAAAGATCAATCAATTCAATTGTTTTCAGAGTGACACTGAAAATAATTGAAAACAGAACGGAAGCTTACATTGCCGTCTTTATTACTACGCCACTTAATTACCGCCTCACAGACCAGTCATTGGTGATTGCTGAACTAGTAAGAACCGATTCAGGAACAATACGTGACAATGTTTTTGAATCATCGTCTCAATTGATGGCGTTTATCAATGAGAGGCGTGACACATCGGTTGACAATTTATTGAAGGATTGCCAACGTTTGGTATGTGGAGAGTTAACACAAACAGAAAAAAGGACTTTAAGACAGAAAATCTTTTACGACGTGCACATTCAGGTACCTACAGAATATTATATTATCAAGTCTAATTAAATAAAAATATAATTTAAATGTTGAGTATGTAAAACGGAACCACATAGCTACAACATAACAAACAAAATAACTTGTTAAAAAAAAAGAAATGAAATCAAGAAAAACAAAAATAACGTGTAAATGTGTTAAATTGAAATAAGCCAGAAAATTAAAACTCTATACGAATTTATAGTAGCCAGCAAATGTCAGATGAATGAAAAATAAAAATATACTAAAATTAAATTAACAGAGAACAACAGAGAAATAGTAAGTTATAAACAAAAGGACGGAAAATAATACGAAATAAAAAAGTCCTGTCCTGCATCTGAAAACACACGTTTCTTTTAATCTTATTTTAATTGTCATGTTTGATATCGATGTCATTGTGAGAAATATAAATTTATAAGACCATAATGAATAAAAATAAATACCTTATAAATATTTATATTATATTTTTGTATCGCAGAAGTAGCTTCATCATTCTTATTTATTTATACGTATGGCATAATGTCGTAGGTATGAAAGATTGTAATTGTCAGCCTCTTTGTTTCAAATGGAGCGGAACATTTCCGCTTATAGTACCAAGTGCACTATGCTACCGATACGTCAGTCTAAGATACGCGTACATAGGTTTTGATTGAAGCTACAATTCTATCGTCCACAGAAAAAGGGAGACGACTGCGGGCTTTTTTGGTAATATTCGGAATCAGAAAAACATGGCGCTCCATTTTTTTTATATCCGTTTTAGTTTCCATTCCATGTCATCGAGTACTATAAGTGCCTATAAAAAGGTCGGGTTTAACAGAATGTTCACAATTTTTAATTCGTTTCTTCTCTCAGTTTTGTTTGATGTGTGTTTCATTTGTGCCCTTTTTGCTCAAATCGGCGTTTGATTGCGTATTGAGCAGGAATTTAGAGTGTTTATGACATGAACGTCAGTGCGACATCCTTCAACAAGCGTGGACGCTTGTTGAAGGATGTCGCAACATGACTGAATAAACATGGTTTTCCGGTAAAGGCATTAATACTTTTTAGATATAACGCTAAGTAATGTTATCCATTCGCTACACACTACTAGTGTTATCCATACGCTTCACACTATATTTGAGCACTGCAAACATGATGGGGTCGGCTTTCAGTATAATCTGATGAAGCTAAATACCAGTGGATTTACCTACATGGATCGAATACCTATCTAACCTCTACAACCCAGAAGCTAGGCAGCACGGTATCCCTAAGGGGCCGTCTCCACGAGTAAGAGAATCGCGGCGATATTATCGTTTGTGCTACGTATTTCTATAACAACTCGCCACACGGCGATATTATCGCGGCGATTCGACGAGTGACAAAACGTCAACTCGCGGCGATTCTCTCGCTCGTGGAGACGGCCCATTACCAAGTTGTCAGATTTTCAGAGATCTACAAAGGACATCCGGGATCCGGAAAAATACTTTCTGAGATACACAAAAGGATTGGTACCTATGTAATGGATGGGAACCCATCCACGGAGTGACCTTAGTAAGAGTTGCTTAACCTTGTGGCTGTTATTACGAAGTCAGAAGCACAAAGACCGTAATGGAAAATAAAATATTTTGTTCTCGTCTGTTTATTGAGGCAGGTGGTACAGATCAGCTGTTCATGAATTGACTCATTTTGGTACTCTTAATTATAATTTAAGAGATGTCGGACTCGTCACCAATGATGTTTGGCATTGGATGATTTTGTGACACTAATCAGAAAGAATTGAAGTTTGGTGCCGCAATGTTCACCTTTCTCGATGTTTTTTTTTCATGTTTATTTACTTAAATGAAATCAAATTTAAGTAAGCTTTTTCAATTGAGTTCACAAAATAACAATCAGCAATTTTTACCTACGTCAAATAATAATAATAATAATAAATAATTATAATATAGCCTTTTATTCAGATCTCTTAGTACAATGAATTTTTAAGCTTATGTAAAGGACTAGCATTAAGATCTTAAACTTAATAGATATGAATAAATTTAAACTAATATTTGTTGCTTGGTTATCTTTCCTAGATCTGTTTGCCAGTCGGCAAAGGCCTCCTCCAGCCTTTTCCATTCCTTTCTTTCTTGAGCCACTCTGTTCCATGCGACTCCTGCTACTTGTCTAACGTCATCGTCCCACATTTTCTGTGATCGGCCTCTTTTCCTTTTACCTTCCCTTGGGTACCACCATGTCATCCTTTTGCTCCATTTGTCATGTCCTCTTTCCAGGTGACCAGCCAGTGTCATTTGATTTTGCTTATTACATCGGTAGTTTTTGTTTTGATTCTAATGACGATTTTCTTTACTCCGTCGGACTTTTTAATGTTTAGCACACTCCTTTCCATTGCATACTGGCAAGTTGCTAGTTTGTTTGAGATGACCTGATTTAAGGACCATGACTGACACCTGTACGTAAGGACAGGTAGTATGCAGGTGTTAAGTTTGCTTTTTAGGCTTATATGGAACTCTTTGTCTTTCATAGCCTCTCTTAGACTCCAGTATGTCTTCCAGCCATTTGTAATTCTTCTGTCCACTTCCTTCTGCATAGAATCTTTTTGAGTTATGAGCTGCCCTAGATATACGTACTCGTCTGTATAGTTGATTTCAGTGTTTCCTAGATCTATAGTATGTTTGTGCCCATTTGTCATCACCCTAGTTTTTTCCGGATTCATTGCCGGCCCTGCTCTCTCACTTTCTTTCGCAAGTTCTTTTATCATTCTGGTTAAGTCTTCTGCTGTTGTTTTTGCCAATAACACTATGTCATCAGCAAATCTTAAGTACGATAGCAGTTGACCGACTATATTAATTCCAAGATGTTCCCAATTGAGTCTTCGGAACATTGATTCTAATACTGCGGAGAATAATTTCAGAGCTAGAGGGTCTCCCTGCCTTACGCCTTTTTCTACTCTGAAAGGAGTCCTTTTCTTTTCTAGTTGGATTCTTGCTCTGCTGCAGCTATATATATTTCTTATTAATCGAATGTACTTGTGCTCAATTTGGTTGTTATAAATAATTTATATTATTGCAAACGTGTCGAAACACCCTCGTTACGCATTTAATAATGGCCCAGATTTATAAATTGCAAACACACTGTACGTATTTTAATATAGTAACCTACCATGTTCATGCTTATGGAAATGACAAATATACATGTACGTATGTATAATATTAGTTTTTTTTTTATCTCTTCGTTCATTTCCTTCCTAAACACCATTGTACATTCACATTCTTATTAATTATTACCCTGAATTTTTCTACGTTCTAAAATTAGCAACCACAAAACAATTATTTTTTTCATTATTATTGATCAATCGATCCTAGCCCTTCACTTGTGTCATTGTCTGTAAAATGTTCAAAATAAAGAACAGTGAACTGCAGTACGATTCTATAATTATCTCACAGAGTATGCTTAGGTGAAGTGAGCTGTCAAACCGTACAAACAAGAAGAAGTGACAGTTGACTTCATGACTACTCCACCTAAGTTCACACGGTGAGATGTTGAGTGATTGACATCTCACTTCAAACCAAGTTCACTTCACCTAAGTGTTCACGGTGTTTAAACAAAAATTAAATGAATATATAATTTAAAAAACCCCCGAAACATAATCTTTAAAAAGTAAAAAATAATTTCTATTGACCCTACCTACCTATATTAAACTAAAAGGATCAATAGAAATTGTTTTTTACTTTTTAAAGTTTTTGTGTCGGGGGTTTTTTAAATTTATTTTTGTTTCATGCTTTTTAAAGTTAATTTTCATTTCGTTTGTTAATATTCCTCATTCCCTTTCAATATAGTGTACATTATTCTACTAGTCAAGCCCTTTCATTTGATACCCATATTGAAGGAGTTGTGAAAAATTATGTAATCCGCTTTTTTGGAGCGGCGGCCATCTTGGACCGATTTTTATCACACACACACAGATACGTCAAACTTATAATACCCCGTCGTTTTTGCGTCGGGGTTAAAAATAGACTGAATGGTTTTTTTTTTACTCTAATGATCTGTCATATCGATGCGAATTTATGAAAGTACCAAAGAGGTCTTTTTTAAATGTCCCGATTCCCTTAACAAATGTTAGTTGAAGAATTAAGCTAAAAGTTGTGAAATAAGAATCAGAAAAGAAAGAATTTTATAATTATTACCGAAGACAAAAAAATGCTTGATTCCTGAAAACAGTTGTCAGCTTTCAAAATTTTGTGTTTGTCCTTAGTGTCCCAAATGATTTATAATGTAATTTCCTGGTACGTACCACTTCTTTAACTAAAATTGTGGAATACACAAGAGGAAAACTATGGTTCAGTCTCGTATTGTGACAAAATTATTAATGATAGGTAGGTATGTATTTACACTGCGGTTAGAATTCCAGTTACTATTACATAAAACCTTATTTATACTTACTGGTGATGTGAGTACAGTCGTGATGGATTATTTATAGGTAAATATGGCCAATGCGGCCACGTGCTTTTTAGAACAAATGGTCAGACGTAAAACTAAGATTTTATATTAGTATTGAGTAGTATGACCTAATTAACTTGTTTTTATTTTATGACTATGTGTAATAAATAAATGCTTTCCATTGTTTTGTACCGAAAGTTCCACAGGAGTGATGACATGATCCTTTTGCCTACGGGTACACTTATGTTGTATGCAAATATGTTTATCATTCGGAGAGCTAATTTTTTTTTCGGACATTTCCACCTTTAATTTATAATTTTACTACTTAATATTAATGAATATTATTGCAGAACAAATAAATATTAAAAAAATGAAATCTACACATTTAAATGAGTAAATTCGAATTCCACAGGATGTATTCGAATTCTCGAAATTAATATGAAGCTTTTTGCATAGTAAATATAGTTCCAAATAGTATCGCCATTTTCAAAAGCGTGCGCAAGTTTGGTGTGAGCTGACCCTTTGTTGATTCGATTCTTAAACAGAATCGAGGTGGTGAGATCGAATCGTGATCGGTACAGTTTCGCAAGCGACTCGCAATCCCAATTAATTCTTAAGACTAGCGGACGTGTTGCGCAGTCGCTTTAGCGTTCACATGCTCCATCTTTAGGGTCCCAACATTGAGCAATTAAAAAATGTATCGTTTTGTGTTTTGACTAGGGGATTGACTCTCTCCTGTCTGGTCTCAATTGCCGCTCTTTTCTTTTAAGGAGTACTATCTGCTAGTTTTCAGGCTGCTCTTCATCCGCGCCGTTATATTTATTTTGTATTTTTTAACCTACTTTTTAATTTTGACAGGTAAAATTAATAGTAAAAAATTATACAAAAAGTGTTTATTTGTTCGTACTCAAACACTTGGGTATTCGTCCAAATATTGTCCTAGCTTTTGGTATTTAGGAGCACTAAATCTGTATGATCTTGAATTTATAATCATCCACATTTTGTCTTGCTTTATAATAACTATAAATCTTCTGTTCCATTGAAACATGGATCAAAAATACGCATCATTGTTAGATAGTTTGCAACAGGAGAAATTAGTGACGTCGTTGCAAATTTTCTAAATGGCATTGATGCAAAAGACCAGTAGTTAAGAAAACTACCGAGTATTAAGTTCATGTTCGAATCTCTATCATTTGCGTGATATTAGATATTGCGTTTGCATACTCCAGTCCCTGTAATTTACAGTGAGCGCTGATTCTTAAGGCTTGTATACATGCCAGTGACCTTGTGCATATAAACGGAGCTAACTACTCCTCTACGCGCCACTCCGCTACCAGCATTTTTAATTTAATAAAAAAAAATAACACATATTTAAAAAAAAAGTAACAAAACCAAATTATTTTCGTTTGTATTGCAAAGCAGTAGATATTTTTTTTTAGACTTTTGTTAAAAATTGAAGGAGTAAAATGGTTTCATCTCAACGATTTGGAGGTGATTTGGTGATTTTATTTCTTATTATGTGACACCGATACATAAATTCTGGCTAAACCAAATTACGTACCATATCATGTAGTATTACTAGCTATTTTTTTCAGATGTAATTTCTCAGTAAATGCCGACGAAAAGTTGCGTCACCTGCACGCTGTTTTTAAGCATTTCTCGAGAGAGCAGCCTTAAGCCAGGCTCACATTGTTGCTCACACGACTTGTGTGTGGCATTCTGATGCAGTTGATTGGCTACAAAACTCGCTGTGGTATGACAATGGCTCATTCAACCCTGCATTATGATGTAGGGCTCGCTGTGGTATACCACAGCGAGTTCTGCGGTGAAAAATAAACCAATCAGATGACTTTGATAGGTTCATTCGAAAAATAATGCGAGATTGTCTGGTGTTCTGTGAAAGACAATATGCGAGGGTGTCCATTGTTCATGTTGGTAATTTTTTATTCCAATTTCGTATTACAATTTCAAATTCGCACACATTTTGTACCTTTTTGTGTATTTTGTTTTGTTTTGTTAATTTTGTGTTAATTAATGTAATTGGACTTGCACCGTTTTAATATACTATACTATAAATAAATAAATATATTCTAAGTAATGACTAAGTAATGTGCCTGTAGCTTTACACTGTAAACATCTAGAACCAGTAAAAGTATTACTGTTATTATGCGTATCCGTTTTCATGTTACAAGTGTTTAGTTTGTTTTCTTCACGAGATGATAGTAATATAAGCGGTATGATTAATTAGTATAATCTGCAAGTTTTATCTGCAAGGGAACATATGAAACGTGAGAATGGATAAAAATGGTCTTTATTTAACACTTTAAAGGCAAAGACAAGAGACAAAAGTAGGCTTTCAAATAACACTTCCCCCGCGACTTCGTTCGCGCGTTTAGTATTGTAATTTTCGTCGACATCATTTTTTTCGAAAATAAATCTAAACCATCACGTGGTCAATCCCGAACATTCTGAACGTTTGACAGAGTAGATAGAACGTCACTTCGTGTACAGGCTCAGGGGGGCTAGTCTCTAAGTACGAAGTCCGTAGTTTCGGGCTTAGTTGCGGGCGTATTCTACTCCGTACCACCTAACCATTAAATTAATGATAACACGATTTGACAGTAACTGTCAAATCGTGTTGTCATTAATTCTTTGTTCAGGTTCGGGACTAAGCCCGAAACTAACTACGGACTTCGGGCTTAGAGAGTAGCCCCCCAGGTCCAACATAATCTATGCCGCATACCCCAAAAATCACTCACTTTCTATAAATAATCAATTGTTGTACAGTAAAAAGTACGACAAGTTAGTCGATTAGTAAAAAAAAAGAGCCGTGAGGCCATCTCGTAGGGAGCCAGGCAAGCGTGACCGCGCAATGGGGCCGCGCGCGAATTGTCCGCCGCCGCCGCCTGATTACTGAACCGGTCGCTGTATCAAAAATTCTACTAGGTAACATAACGTACTTTATAATTCAACGTAAAGAAGTATTATTATTATTATACAATTATATCTAGTCCAGACTGTCCCACTGTTGGGCAAATGCCTCCCTCCATTATTTCCACCGTTCCCTATTCTGTGCCTCTTTTTGCCAATTCCCGAGGAAAACATCCATGACGGCCCGCCAAGAAGTATCCTACTTCTTACTATTCTACTTAATAGTAGTAAATAGTAGGATAGTAATTGCGAAAGTATGTGAGGATGGATGGATGAATGAATGTTTGTTACTCTTTCACGTCAGAACGCCTGCAAGGATCTTCATGAAATTTGGCGCAGAGGTAGATTATAGTCTGGAATAACACATAGGCTACTTTCATCTCGGGAGTATGTTCCCTCGGGATCTCGCGGGCGAAGCCGCAGGCAGAAGCTAGTACAATTATATTTTGTTACTAGCTGACCCGCGCAGCTTCGTCTGCGTCACATTTTTCATTACTGCTCCGCTCCTATTAGTCTTAGCGTGATGATATATAGCCTATAGCCTTCCTCGATAAATGGGCTATCTAACACTGAAAGAATTTTTCAAATCGGACCGGTAGTTCCTGAGATTAGCGCGTTCAAGCAAACAAACAAACTCTTCAGTTTTATATATTAGTATAGATTTGAAATGGGTTTGCTCTTGACCCTTGTCTTGGTCAGAGGTGACAGAGACAATTTCGACGATGGAGTGAGCTTACTCAGAAGCAGCCTAGTCACTCTAACTTTGAAGATATCAGGGTTGAATGCGCTCGGAAACATAGACGCAGGTAGAGGGTTGTATTCATTTTTGTAAGTACCTTAACTAAAATAAACTAATAATATATTAAAATAAAGCATCAATCTATCATATAGATTATCATTTATATCCATGTCCTCAACGCTGTCAGCTGGTAATGTGCCCAAGAGACTGGCGGCAATGCCACTTTGTATGCCAACGCTAGGTAAAAACCAGCCCTTGGGTCACGGGAAGTGTAAAAACACCCGTTTATTTCTTAATAAGTGTTTTGAATTGAGCGAACAAATGACCACAAATTAATTAAAATGATGTGCCTTAATGCTTTAAATAATTTAAATATGCAGGTACTTTTTTACCTACGTCAATTAATGAATCGCCTGACTCGCGGACAGTTCACCCAGACCGTATACGGATTTGAACTCTGGCTTTAATCAAAAATTTTCCTAGGCACCGCGACTTTTGTTCGCGACACTTTCGACTACGTTTGGCAATTATTCTGGCCTAATTGAAAACACAGTAACTTTAGTTACCTGTTAACTAAAGTTACTGTTTTCAATTAAACATTGCAATTTCGAATTCGGCGGTATGGTTGTAGGTACTGTTGTACTCAATTGTGTAGACATTTCTAAAAGTATTGTGTTAGATGTGTCTTTAGCAGTTAAGGGCGCTATTACAAAATCGAGCGCTTGGCCCGGACTAAAGCTGAAGACCGCGTTTCTCGAGATTTATAGTGATTGTAGCGTTTGTTAATATGTTATTTAAATAAATAATTTTCTTTTTTCAAGCAAGGTAACATAGTAACCTTAGTTATTAATTACTTTCTATTTGAATTTGGATTATATTTTCATAGAAAAAAATATTTAAAATTTGTGGCTATATACATATAAACCATAATCATAATCACTAAGCTAAAATGTAATAGCTTAAGATGGAAAATGATACCTATCTTCACTTTTCATGTAGAGTTTCTAGTTAAGAACCAATAATATCAACAAAATATTTGAAAAAGTGTTTCGTTATTTTTATAAAAGCCCTAGACCATTCGTTGACTGTTGAAGTTTTCGAAAAATAATACGACCGACGGGTGGTCCTTCGAGTCGGATCCAACGAGGTGCATCGATTAAGATCTTTTGCAAAAACTCAGTCCAAAACAAAGGAGCTGTATCGACACGAACCTATAAAATCATAGCGCTTTATAACCATATTCAAACCTTCGAATAATAATACAATGTTTTTAATAAAACCTTGTTTACATGTGCAGCAGATTAGTTCTCATCATGTGGCTGATGTCTCAGATGTAGCGTGTATATTATTCCATCGCTTAGTTTATGTTATGTAGGCTCTAAAGGTCGTCAAACACTACTAGTGCTGATGCCATACAATATTTTGATATCGGAAGATTTGTTGAAGCAGATAATTAAGTCGCAACTCGTAGACTGTTGTTAGCTAAACTATTTTGTGCTTTTAGTCTTTAATTACTATGATAGTTATAAAAAAAATAATTTAGGGTACAACAATGAAAAGTACGTAGAGGGCAGTCGTCCTCTACGTACTTTTCATTGATTTGTAACTCAATGAGCTCTTGATAGCTCAATTTTTAATTGTCATATCAAAATTAAACATTTTACGTTGCCTGGGGGGGGGGTGACAAAATGGGTCTTATCGCTAAAAGCGATCTTTTCAAGACAACCTTTGGATGGATTTTAAAGAGAAAAAGGCCAGGCCTAGGCCCTAACTTATCAAATCACCTAAATGTAAATTCAATTAACTCTTCTAAACATAAACCTGGCTAAGTGCAACCACATTAAGCCTCCGTTCACACAGGAATAATAATTTTCACATATTCGTCCTCGGATAATGTCTCATTTGCATTGGTCGCAATCTACGCACAATTTAGTTCGAGGAACACATCAGTAGGGTGGATATAACTTTGGTTAAGCTGAGACGGTCTTGTAGCGGAACAAAACGTCGACTATAAAATCTGCATTGTGACCAGTGAACCGGCTCATTGGTCTATAGTAAGTCTCTAACGAAAACTTAGTAAGTGCATTTTTTTAAAGCAAAGGGCCAATTACTACTAACTTTAAAAAGCCTCAATTCCCCTGTATTTATGACAGATTAAGAATGAGAACGAAATTTAAAAATGATTAGAATTGGCACTCAGGAAGATAATATTCCGTTCGAAATTTAATTATGGCATAGCTAAGGATAAAAGGAGAGCGCTCGACTTTCTTATCTTCAGTTTAAGATATTAGTTTCACCGTTGCATTTTCTTCTATAATTTTATTAAAACGTATTATTTCTATATACCTATAAAACGATACTCTAATGAAAATAAAGAGGATGTGGGCACAAGCGCAAACGATGGCCAACATCGGACTAATTTGCTAGTGCCTGAACAGAAAAAGCAAAAATCACTTTTAAGAACTGGCAAGTTTTTCCTCGTCGAGTTTTCTTGTTGTTTCTTTTAATCATTAACAAAGCCGCCCTAGATGATACAATTATCATTAAGTCTACACGGCCGGAAACCGCAAACAACTCAGTTTTTAATTGTCTTGCGAACGCATTGCACTGCGACCTTACTTTTCTACAGCATTGTGTCATATTTCTCGTCCATTGAAACGTCGCAGTTAACAATTTATTTCCAATTGTACCTTCTCATTTTACTATTAGCAAGTTCCTGCGTATTTTTCAAACTGACACAATATCATTTCAGGTTATAATTTACTAGCTGACCCGCGCAACGTCGTCTGCGTCACAATTTTCATTACTGCTCCGCTCCTATTCATCTTAGCGTGATGATATATAGCTATAGCCTTCCTCGATAAATGGGCTATCTAACACTGAAAGAATTTTACAAATCGGACAAGTAGTTTTTGAGATTAGCGCGTTCAAGCAAACAAACAAACAAACTCTTCAGCTTTATATATTAACTAGCTGACCCGCGCAACTTCGTTTGCGTCACATTTTTCATTACTGCTCTGCTCCTATTGGTCGTAGCGTGATGATATATAGCCTATAGCCTTCCTCGATAAATGGGCTATCTAACACTGAAAGAATTTTTCAAATCGGACCAGTAGTTCCTGAGATTAGCGCGTTCAAGCAAACAAACAAACAAACTCTTCAGCTTTATATATTAGTATATAGATTGTTCTTATTTTGATTTGTGATTTTTGTATAATGGATTGTAATTACCTGAATAAATGAATTTATTATTGTTATAAGTGTTGCCTTGTACATTAAGGTATTAGTAGCTGCTTCCAGGCTAATCTAATGCAGTTGAATACTAGTATTTTACATGGAGGAACTGCCTGTCCTCCATAATCCAGTAACGAGGCATTTTCTACAGTATTGTGTCATATTTCTCGTCCATTGAAACGTCGCAGTTAACAATTTATTTCCAATTGTACCTTCTCATTTTCCTATTAGCAAGTTCCTGCGTATTTTTCAAACTGACACAATATCATTTCAGGTAATAAGTGTTGCCTTGTACATTAAGGTACTAAGTAGCTGCTTCCAGGCTCAACGAATGCAGTTGAATACCAGTATTTTACTTGAATACCAGTATTTTACATGGAGGAACTGCCTGTCCTCCATAATCCAGTAATGAGGCATTTCGATACCTCTTGCTAAGTCTGGTGCTTTTCTGTATTCTAGCTACCCGTAACAACTGACAAGGATTTATAAATTACAGCAGAGACTAGCTCGAGGTTAAGTAATTTCTATGAAGGCCGCCATAGACAAGTCTGGTTAGGCAGATGACAACACACTAGGTTGACATGCGAGGAGCCACTTTTTTACAAAAAAAATACTACCGACTTCCAAATAAAAAACACTACAAAGTATAAATTAACTTTCATTTCGGAAGTCGGTGTCAACACACGAAAAAACAACCAAAAACACCGACTTCCGAAATTAAAGTACTTTGTTTACTTTGTTGTGTTTTTTTATTTGGAAGTCGGTTGGTTTTTTTTTTTGGTAAAATTTGTTTTTTTTTTTGCCTCGGAGTCAGTAATATCCTAAAAAGGAGCATCTTCATGGAGCACACACGACGACACTTACATTCGGTATGGCTCACTGGTATCGTCCCTATGAGTACCACCGAGTGGTCGTAACGTAACGCTATCTGACTTCACTCATACCTATGTTTAAATTCTCGTAAGCGATGACTTCGCTTATACAAGACTCGTCGGTTTTTGGGCGTCGATTTTGAATGTAGTAAATTGGATAGAGAATGCAAGTATTCTTAGAAATTTATCTACACAAGAATATAATAGTTTTATCATAGATATAAAATTTACATTTTTAACCTCTTTAACTTACAATTACAACACTTAATAATGTAAGACATTTTTTTTTACAGTGACTGAAATACCACACGTAGCAAAAATTGAAGGAATAAAATATAAATAAAATAAATACAACATTAATTTCAAAGTTTTAAAAATATTGAACTCAAATCGTAACACAGAGAAATATATGACGTTAAAAATCTATCAAGACATAAAATTAATAACAATTTGTTTACGATTTGAAAGATTTCTCCAAACGATCGCTGTATAATTTCGACAGTAATCAGACGCCGTGAGAAACTTATAAAAATAAACTTGTATATCGGAATTTTATTTCATTTATGAGAGATAACAGAACAGAATAATTAAATAAAGTGGATCGAATCGAGAGATGTTGTGGTAATCGACGGCATTCTAACTGTTGTTTTTATACCGAAATATTTGTTGCTGATTTCTTGAAACATGCTTTTCTTCCGGAGTAGATAGTTTTAGAGAAGAATGCGACAGAGGTGAAAAAGGTGTCGTTTTCCTATAGAATTTTGTGATAAACTTTATCTAAAAAATGCATTAACATAACATGAATCTATTACAGTTGATTCTCAGCGCATTTATTTAATTTATAATCTTAATTCGTACCTTGATAGTAGTTAACGAGCTGATAATAACAGAAAAATGCACCTGCTCTTATATATTTCTCGTTGCTCTTTATAGTAAGAAGAACGTAACATATTTTATTATATTACATAAATACATAATGATATATAGTAAAATATGTAATGTTTTAGACCAAAGTTCAAGATTCTGCGTTAGATATCCTCATAAATAAAATTCTTCCGTTAGTGAGTGACTGAGTGAGTGACTGACAGGCAACGCACAGCCGAAACTACGGGTCGTAGAAAGCTGAAATTTAGCGTATGGTTCCTTGGGGAGTGTTGGGGAGCACATTTCTCGAAATTTCTACGGGTACGGGAAAAACGCAAACGCTGAGAAGTCGCGGGTAAAAGTTAGTACTAAATAAAATCTCTTGTTCTGACCCACAGGCAAAACTACGAGTGAGAAAGATGTTTGGAATAAAGGTTTATTTTATAACGTAACCATTCGCCGATGACCTGGTGAAGGTCGCGGGTAGCCGATGGATGCGAGACGCGCTGGACCGGTCGTTGTGGCGACGCTTGGGGGAGGCCTATGTCCAGCAGTGGACGTCTTTCGGCTGATATGATGATGATGATGATGTGTTACCATTCGCTAAGAAAATATTTTTGGATACAACTTTAAGGGTCATCGTATGAAAGTCTTGTTTGTTCTTTGAAGGTGACTTTAGCTAGTCTATCTTCTAATATATAAAAATGAATCCCTATTTCCCTTGGTCACGGCATCACGCGTGAACGGCTGGGCTGATTTCGGTAATTCTTTTTATGTGGTGTTTTGTTATTGTCAGGACTCAGGAGAAGGATCTTATGAAAAAAAAACTTTTTTTTTAATTTTCTAGTTTGACACCCGTACTAAAAATTTAATAATTTACTTAACGCGTTCGTGTTTGGGTCACAAAAGTCCATATGTGTACCAAGTTTTAACAGAATCGGTCCAGTGGATCCGGAGAAAACTGACTGTGACATACGGACAGACAGATAGACAGACACACAGACAGACAGACAGATACCCGAGTGATCCTATAAGATTTCGGTTTTTTGTTCGGAACCCTAAAAAATAGTAAAGTTGCCAGTTGACAGGAGCGAAAGCCACGGGGGACAGCTAGTGTTTTATAAAATTACCTACAAACTAAGAGCAATCTACAATATTCCTCACTAATTCCATCTCTGAATGAATGATAAAGTTTACAATACAACAATATCGAAGTACAGCACCGACTCCGTATAACCCATCAAAGAATTACTTGTGTAATTGGCCCTCTAACTAGATGTCATTATTTCTATTCGTTATCGTCATTATGTCAAAGTTGGTCATGGCACAGAGGCGTCACTTTTTGTTCTTTTAAAATCATTAGCCGCGTTTGTGACAGCACGCAAATGTCCAATGATATCAATTAATAAAACCTCGTACTTGAAGGTTATGAGATACAGGTGGTAATTCTTTTTAGTTTGTAGTTTTGTCGATTAAAACAATATTGGAGCCCGCTGTTCTATCTGTAATAGCTCACTATCATAGCTAAAGGGGGCCCCTCACTTTAGTCACCCAAGCAAGACACTAGTGCATTTATGACAACTCCCTTTACACTCAAATTGTGAAGTTAAAACAGCGCGACGCGGCCGTAGCTGCAAGCACATTTAGTTAGCATAACGATTGATATAGAACGGGATTACAGGATGGCATCATGTGGTATCGAGACTGGCGAGTAGGAGACGTCACGCTCAGCTGGCCAGGCTTCACGGGCTACCGAACTCCCCCTTCTCCCCGCCTTCGGAAATCTTCGGACGGGTTCGGCGATCTTCGGGTCCCAGATCCCAATTTCTTAGATGCGCGCACGCTGTGTGACTCAACTAATTATTGAGATCTATGGGTGTAATGATATCACAGGGTCTTTATTTTTTATTTTGTTGTAATTGGTCTATGCTCGGCGTGTGATTAGTCATCTAATTATAGGTCCAAACAAATATTTAGTTCCAGAAGTTGGTTGCATTTAAAGAAGGCTATTATTCATTTTAAACGACCTGGTAGGTACAAGAAACAAATTGTAAAAAATATCTATTCACTTTTTCCTAGTAAGTTTGTTGGCGACGAACATTTTTCGTATATAATTTTGGTCATATTACGATGCTGACACTGTTGTCAGCTGGCTGAAATCATTCGTCCAACATATTACTAAAGGTTTTTATTTAGTAGGCATTGTTCTCTACAGCAATGATGTTACAAAAGTTTCAATGTGTGGATCATTGTACTGTGACGTAATAAAAACAAAACTTGAGGCGGACATTGTTTTAAAAATGGGAGCCCTGTGATCCCGTACGAGTGGAATGGTATGCGGTGGGCGTGCACGCTGCACTACGCACTCAAACACGTGAATGACTTTTGTTTACATTAATATTAGGAGGTCGAAAAGTGGCATAAGATTTAAACGAAGTAGCTCTGTGACTTTGTTAATAGTTCGACGCTTACATATGTCATAGTCAAAGTGTACTTGAGTTTGACGTTTTTGGAACAGAGATCAAGAATGTGACCCCAGAAATAAATATCGACAAAGGAGTTTTTGTTTTCTGTACCTACATGTACAGCTAGTCTATTCTGTAAATAAATATTTCGATATCGAGCTTCACCTGAGTGACAAAGCTCACAAAGTGACCTTTATAACACACCACATAAGGGTCTTATGTTTACACAAATTTGATACTAACCTCGGATTCCGCTGTCGAGATACTGAAAATGTTATTACCTACAGAATAGCACTGCAGTGCCTTCAGGTAGGAGTTGTGTTGCGTGTAGACTTCGCAGAGCCAATATCATATACCGCGTGTCATATTTGAGAGCCAGCGACGTTCACCTCGAGATCCCAATTAAATGTTAGTCATAATTAAACATATCATCTGAGCTTGTAATGATCTTGAGCACTAATTTGTGGATGGACCAAGTATCGCACGAGCATAGTCGGAATGCCTGATGAAAAAAATGTTGGTCCTTTGTCCCAAAAATATTTTTGAAGTGAATACTAATTCGAAATGTCGATATGAACTTCGAAAAGCATATTTTAAACTCGCATAGTTGCCGATATTTTCATGGTTAAAAATATTTTTGCAGGCAATTAAAAACTAATATTCTTGAACATTTCATCTGCGACTGATGTTTAAGTGTATTAAGACTACAATTTTACATGAAATCAGTTAACAAGGAAAAACAAAATAAATGAAACGAGAAATCCTAAGTGGGTGCTTATGATTTTTCATTTCATTTATTGTTTTTTTTTGTGATGTTGGTTGGCTTATGCTAGTTTACTTACCTAACAAATATGTTATGTTCTTTTAATCTACTGCGATTTAATATTGAGGTACTAGTTATAACTATATCGTTATTTAAAAAAAAAGTATTTTTATGGTTGACAACGGCTTAGCTTATGCCATAGAGATAACTTACTAGTTACCTCTTAAAAAAAAACTTTAAACTGTGACGATAGCATCATTTTTGCGGGGCAAACTTGGCCAGAGATCGCTCAAGACAGAGAGATTTGGAAGGAGAAAAGGGATGCATCTGCCCAGCAGTGGGACACAAGTACAGGCTAACAAAAAATAAAAATAAAAAAAGTACGAGGGAAGTAAGTCACATACGCCTCTTTTAAAAAAGAACCTGCACCGTTCCATTTTACATGCGGTGACACGCGTATCGTTAATTAGATTATCCTACATCGTGGAAACTGTGTCATTGTAATCATTGGCCAGCTAATGAGAGAAACAGATTTATATTTAATTTCAAATCTGTTTGTTACTGAGGGTCGACGGGCTTTGACCGGGCCCGGGGTTTTTCTTGTGGTCTCAAAGTCGAGGGGCTTTCGGGACTGGAACTGCGATATTTTTTGTGGTCCCAAAGTCGAGGGGCTTTCGGGGCCAGGACTGGGGTTTTTCTTGTGGTCCCAAAGTCGAGGGGCTTTCGGGACTGGCACCGGGATTTTTTTGTGTGGTCCCAAAGTCGAGAGGCTTTTGGGACTGAAACCGGGATTTTCTTTTGTGGTCCCAAAATACTACTCAAAAATAATATAGGTGGAATCCGCAGTCCCGGTCCCGCAAGCTCCTCGACCTTTAAATACAACATCAAGGTACAAGGGATGTTTACTCACTCTTATCATCTTTATCGTTTTTTTTAACCATGCTGTTAATGGTGTATCATCAAGTGCTAAGGACTCTTATTTTCACATAGTGATTAATTATTGCTGGATATTTCCTAAACTCGAAGACGCTAGAAGGATATTTTTTACTTCGCACAAAAAATCCCCAATTGAAAATACAACATAAAAAAAATGAACACTTTTCGGTTGTGTCGGAGACTAATATACGTATTTAAGTAATTTTCAGTGGTTTGTCATCATTTAGTCTAATAGTTCTCTAATGTATACTTAATTCGCTATAAAAACAAAGGAAGACAACATTTGATAGTTTATATTATGCTCATTGATATATAAAAAACCCAAGATGCACAGTCTCGAACAAATACAACACTCGAAACTGTCGACAAAAACTGACATGTATCAAGTGTCATGTGTGAGTTGTGTGTAGTATATAAACATTTTTTTTTGCAAATTCAACCTTAGACGGATCGCTTAAAGTTGTTTTTACAAAGCAGTGCAGTATGGCGAGCGATGCGAGACTGTTTGAAACTAGCGCACAATTATACATTGTGCGCTTGTTTTTAGCGGACGTTTTTGAGATGCTGAGTGTGTATTTTGGGATTTTTATATATCAATAATTATGCTACTTCGAATCACTATTTTCGTACCCTTTTCCCAATTTATCGTGTCTGAATTTGCCACTAGAGGCGCTAGTGTAGCCTGAGGAATTGTGAATGTCAAATTTCACTGTTGGTTGGCTTTTGACAAGATTTTATTAACACATTTTTTGTGATTATTGTGAATATTTTAGTTACGGTCCTATCGACCACAGCATTGAATTTTTTTTTGTTGGAAATATGTTCTTCTTATGTCCTTCTTTTTTTCGATTATTATGAGTCCACGTAACACTTTGGCACTATTTATATGCTCACGTGTGCGTAATAACATATTTTAATGTTACGGACCTTCCTCGCCAGTGGCGCCAACTAGTGAGCACGAAAACGGTAGCTTCATTGATTTGGAGTTCGTGCAATATATCTTGATCTGCCTTACCTCTCTGTTAGACACCGCCTTTCTAGATTTATCATAAGCCTTTCTGTTCCATCACCCTGTACCATGGTGTCTTTGGTCATTCATATCAAAACTAGCTAACCCGCGCAACTTCGTCTGCGTTACATTTTACATTAATGCTCCGCTTCTATTTATCGTAGCGTGATGTTATATAGCTTATAGCCTTTTGATAAATGGGCTATCCAGCACTCCAAGATTTTTTCAAATCGAAGCGTTCATCCAACTTTTAGTAAAGATTTTCCTAAAGCAATTTTTCCCCCTCGTACGAATAACATGACAACCGATTTCCACACAATGCATTTGCCCTTGCAGGAGAGCGAAGTTCGCAGGATAAATAAATGTATTGTATAGCACAGGTTTAGCTTTTAGTAACTTTCAAATGACCACAGGTCATTATGACCAAGAACGTTATAATTAAACTGTAAATTACTCCATAACTAAAAAATACAGGTACAGAAGATTGTGTAATATGTGTTCAAGACGTCCATCGCTATCCATCAGGCATGATTGAGGTTAAGAGCGAGCCATTGACAAAAAGGACCAGCTGGCCTACTATGACGTCTTAAAACGATGGTGTATAAGGTGTGGGAAGGAGACAGAGTTATACAAGACGCATAACACTATCCCTTTTCCTTAGTTTAATCATGATCGCATTGGCACGTCATAGTAGGGCCCCTGAATTTGATAAAATTGCATTCACAGTAGTGGCACAACACGTATGAGTTAACTGTACTAGTGTACTCGTACTACACCCGTAATACTAATAATTTAATTGAAATGGCAATGAACACGCCACACATTGAATACATGTTAGACAAACGTTTCTGTAGTTAGATAAACGTATTTGGAATTGTCACTGGGATGTATTACTCTTCATTTAAAGTAAAATGTACCATAGTACGTTAGATCTAGAGCCTATTTTTCCAAGGTATTTTTCATACAAAATACCTTGGAAAAATAGCCTCTACATCGAAATGGTTTATTTTCAAATAAGTGTAAAGACAAGATACTACAAAAAATATGATAAAATTGTCACATTTCCAGTGTCGTAGCAGATACTGGACTACATGCCTATTCTTTCGCTGAAATACGAAATAAGTTCATGCCAAATTTTAAGTAACCTGCAGTCAGACACGAGTCACGACTCTACTGTAGACACACACATGACATTCGTCTCAGATCCCAAAGACTTGGTAGACATGTGTCTCTCTTCTTCGTCGTTACACTCTTGGCAGAGTAGTGATAGTCATGGTCATGAAATCTGGGGTGGTGGTAACCAGTGTTGCGGAATTTGTTCGAAAGAGTCACCGCGGTTAAGGGGGGTTACTCTCTAAGCCCGATGTCCGTAGTTTCGGGCGTATTCTATTCTGTACATTGATATATAAAAACCCCAGATACACACTCAGCATCTCAAAAACGTCCGCATAAAACAAGCGCACAATTTAAAATTGTGCGCTAATTTCAAACAGTCTCGCAGCGCTCGCCATACTGCACTGCTTTGTAAAAACAACTTTAAGCGATCCGTGTACTGACTGTGCATCTTGGGTTTTTTATATATCAATGATTCTGTATCACTTATGGACTTACGATTAGTCCCAAACTCGAACTACGAATGAATGACAACACGATTTCACAGTAAATATCAAATCTCTCTGTCATTAATTCTTAGTAGTTAGGTGATACAGAGGAGAATACGCCCGCAACTAAGCCCGAAACTACGGACTTAGGACTTAGAGAATAGCCCCTCTGGAATGCAAGGGGCTTTAAGAGGGACACGGGTGGGTTTTAGTCAGTAAGAGTCTGACAGTCCCTTCTGCTCCGCCCAGAGAGAAAGGAGTCATTTGATGATTTCCCATGCTTAAAAAAAGGGTTGGTGTAAGCTTCACAATCCGTCAACTTCACTATTGTGGCATGAGTCTACAACGTCAACGTCTAAAGTCCTTCGCGTAATGGTGCTGTGGCCGATGTTATCGTGTATGGGAAAACTGCGCTAGAGTCGTTTACACTATACGCTGCTGATACCTTAGAAGGCAATTTATAATGTTGGCCTTGTTTTATTTATTTTTTTCAATCAGTCTTATGTTTTTGGAATTGAAACTAGAATTTCAAAAACCATAGGTTACAAAGAGTTATCTAAAGTTAGCTTTATCGTTCGAAATATTTTCTACATTTGTGTGTGTTTAATAAATAAACCGGCCACGTGCGAGTCGCACTGTCACGAGGGGTTCCGTACCATAACCCGTAAAAAAACACGTTCCTTGTGTGAGAGCCCCTGAGATGATAGTGAAAATCAAATCTTGTCAAAATCCGTTACGTAGTTGAGAAGAACACCACGATCTAACAGTCAGACTTTAACTAACTAAATGTAAGTACCTACGGTAACAGCGATTGATAAATATAATTCCCCTTATTCGAAGAATTTTACGTTTTAACACTCAAAGCAATTAATGATAACAATAAAGCTGTTATTGTTGTACTATTATCTTAAACAATAAAACACTTCACGAGACGAGATGTGTATGCAGAAGGCTTTATCTCCACATCCACTGTTCATTCATTCGATTCTGCGTCAATGATTGAGTGATAAGCAGAATTATTGGAGCAGATGAGTCTCTTGAATAGGTACTTCTCAATTTTAAACAAGGAAAATGTTACAAATAATATGTAGGTATGCATATAGAGGAGAGTCCAGCAGTGGACTGCTTTAGGCTGATGATGACGCATGTAGTACGATTCGACAAGTGGCTCAGAACATGATCATGTGACAGTGGCGTAGCGAGTAGCGTACGTCTCGTTTAAAACTGTACCTACAGAACTGAATGTTTTCCATGTTGTTACAGCTGCTTATTTCAGAACTAATATAATATTGACACCCGTGAATTAGTTTTAAACGATGCTTTTTAGGGTTCTAACGGAATTCTATCACTACTGTCCGTCCGTCGGCCTGTCAGCGAACTGTATCTCAAGAACCGAAATAGGTACAGTTGAAATTTTCCCCGAGTGGATTTCAAACAAACAATATTTTAACAAAAAATAGTAAAAATTTAATTAAATTGTAAATTAAAAGGGGGCTCCCATACAAGAAACGTGTTTTTTTTTTCGGTTTATGGAACGGAAACCTTCGTATCCGACTCACACTTGACCGGTTTTTATCATTTCTGTCCCATAATTTATGGCTTTTGTTCAAAATGATCTTGACTGGTCCTTACTCCTTACATACAAATAATGCTCAAAGGCATCTTAGATATTGTATGAAGTATCTAGCGTTGACGCTAAGCGCCCACTTGCTGTGTAAACTGAGCACAAAACTATGCGCAAACAAAACAAGAAAGACGGTTTACACTTCTACGAAAAGTAACTTGAAATACTTAGGACTTATACGAACGTGCATTATTTTCCAATAACTAGCAACAATTAGATGGATGGAATTGAAAAAGATATGTAAGCATTGTAGAGTACCAATTAAATAGTAGCTTTGAGCACTACTTCAATAATATACATGGTATTTTTATTCCTTTTGCTTTTTCAGAGGGCAAAGCCCTGTTATACCATTGTTATCAATTTTACATTATATTTGTAGAAGTTTGATTAATTCAATGATCTTTTTAGAATATAGATATGATATTACTCTTTTTTATAGCTATTTATTTTGCAAATTAATCAATATTGTATGTCAGTTACGAATAAGATTAATGAAATTGAAGCTGTTTTTTTAAATATGTCGGTCAGTAATTGGATGATCAGGAAATCTAGTTAATTTAAGACTGGTTAAATGATAGTTTGATTTAAGGCTGCTCTCTCGAGAAATGCATAAAACAGCGTGCAGATGAAGCAACTTTTCGTTGGCATTTACTGAAAAAATATTTCTGAAAAAAATTGGTAGTAATCTACATAATATGATACGTAATTTGGTTTAGCCAGAATTTATGTATCGGTATCACATAATAAGAAAAAATATCACCAAATCACCTCCAAATCGTAGAGATGAAACCATTTTACGCCTTCATTTTTTAAAAAAAGTCTAAAAAAATATCTACTGCTTGGCAAAACAAACGAAAATAATTTGGTTTTGTTACTTTTTTAAAATATGTGTTATTTTTTATAATAAATAAAAAATGCGGTTGTGGAGTGGCCCGTAGAGGAGTAGTTAGCTCCGTTTATATGCACAAGGTCATTGGCATGTATACAAGCCTTAATTACCCTTTATGTTGTACTATTTCTATTGCAGTACATACCAACCTTACAAAGTTACAGCTGGAAGATGCAAGTGTGTTCTTTTGTTTATTTATATACTCAAGAACAAGACAGAAGACTGTTCCTTTGTAAACATAATTGAATGCTTATTTTAATTCAAGTCAGTCGACAACGGAATAACGACTTAATAGATAATATTTAATATGTACATTGTTCGCCAAGCAACGTGTTACAAGGTCAACATTCATAGATATGTATCTACACTTCAGACTAAGTTTAATAATAGTGTATTTTACAATGAGTATTTTGTGGCATAAAACACTTTATTGAGATCACAAATCCAAGGATTATTTTAAGGTTGGATTGCTCAAGTTTCTGTTTTTATATAACAGAACAGTTCTATTTTTAATGTCGTCTGTTTGAGATGGAGTAAACTTAATTAGCCCATTGAAACAATATAAGACAAGAAATTGACAGTATGAGATCGTCGTGTCCCAGGTTGAAGGGCAGGTGGGTTCCACGTGGAGCCAAAAAATGTTATGTTAGAATTTTCGTTCGTATTCACCATATTTCATTAGATTATGACACGCCAACATTAAAATTAGCAATATTTTTTACTTAACAAATTATTTATTTATACAGTTTAAGTGTAACACACGCCAGGTCGTATTTGTAACTCATCCATGTATTCAAAACAATTACATCGGCTTGAATATATTGATGAAATATTATTTGTTATACATTCAAATAAGTGACGAATTTTAAAGACTTTTTTTTAATGATTCATTTATTGCAGAACAGTTGAACATTGGTATTGGAGTGTAAGTTAACCATAATATTGTTGGAAATACATAACAATCCGCTTGGGGATATGTACTACCATCGTAGTCACACCGAGAGCTGAATGTTTTGAAAATCCATGCGACATCTTTGATTTCTAAGAGTTTCTAATGTTTTCACTTCTGATGTTTGGTCTTCATCAGAAGTGGGAAAATCATTAGATCATTTTCGAAGTGGTTGCGAGTAGAACATAAAAGGGAAAATAGAATTAGTTAAACGTCATGTATTTTATATTTGTTTTATACCCACTAATATTTGGTATATAATTCTAACTATTTATGTTACCAAGTACTCCAATATGAATTACGAATGTACCACCACTAATTTCATTATGCAGATGAATTTTTACTTTATGTCCTAAATGAAATTTCAAATTTGATAGGGATTTTGCGAAATGTGTGCAAAATTCGGCTTTTAATATTGTGTTAATGTGATATTTCGCATTGTCAATCATGTTCAACAAATTAATAGTTTTTGCAGCAATTTTGCAGGTAGGTGGTACACATGGGTTGCGTATGCCAGAGAAGAAACAAGTCGTAATAGACAAGCACATCTACGTGAGTAAGTGATAAAGTAAATAAATAATAAATACAAGAAAATAAATTAAATAAACCAAACGGGTAAATAATTTTGTGTCTTGTAAAATCTGCTTAAATCTGTTCTTCGGTTGTGTTGTGTTTATTTGGTTTGTGTGTGACTATCATAGTTAAAAAATATGTGTATTTTTAAGAAAGTAAAAATTATGAAGTAACGCCCAGTTACCATTATTTCAAATATTTCAGTTTACAAACTAGGCATGTGTTATATCTTGCATCTGCCATACATTCTGGTAAAATAATATTTTCTCGAAAAAAAAAAAAAAATTTTTTTTCTATTCATAGGCACGCGTTTAACCACTAATATTACTATTATACTATAATTTAACTCAAAATTGTAAATATATTGAAATATCTACTTAATAATGTACTTCTGGGTGTCTGGAATGAGTCAAGGTATCTCGATCTACTATCTATGAAAACAGACCAAAATATGAACTGCAGTCGTCAAGCCCGTGGTTGGGAAGCACCGAGCGACGAGAACAATGGAGAACTGCGAATATTTTGTCAACAATTTTTAACATCGACTAACCTGGCATTGTTAAAAGTACGAAGTTTAATATACGTAAGTCAGAACTAGATACTTACTTGATACAGAGCGGAAGGAGCCGTGAAGAAATAATGCTATTTTTTTTTATCTATGCTACTTAATTAATACATATATAAAGCTGAAGAGTTTGTTTGTTTTCTTGAACGCGCTAATCTCACTGGTCCGATTCGACAAATTCTTTCCATGTTAGGTAGTCCATTCATCGAGGAAGGCTATAGGCTATATATCCTCACGCTAAGACCAATAGGAGCGGAGCAGACGAAGTTGCGCGGGTCAACTAGTCGATTATAACTAAGATCAGTTTTTACAAGTTTAGCGTATAAATAAACCATCGCGGGTTCTATTTAGTATCGTTCTATTTTTACTTTAGCGAAGACAAAGGTGAACATTTTCACCAAGTTTTGTTTTTTAGCGTAAGCCCGCCACTCTGTTCCGAAATTACTACTCCAACTCTTGAAAACTAGAACCAACAGTGGCTGTCACCCATTCAGACGGTTCATTTTCATTTGTAACAGATGAAAATGAACCGTCACTCGTCCTTTGTAAAGTTTATTTTGAAATCAGCGTCAGACAGCATTTGTCAGTCTGACATATCGCTGAAATGGACCTTTTTAGTGCAGCCGTGATACACACCCGAGTTTCTGGCATACCTTCTTTTATTATTTTTTATTTCTATGTTCCATGCGTGTTTCATGAATGTGATACATTTAATTATTGTTAAATCTACAAAGGGATGGTCCTGAAGCCGTGCATTTAAAGAAAATCATTCATAGGAATATTTCATACCACTAAATAACGGAACAGGGGGGCTAAAAAGGCCACTGTAGGAGAATCATATTAGAATCATAATATTAATCATACAACAATCTGTCAAATTTCATTTTCATCTTTATCGCTAACGCATTAGGTTCAAGGTTGATTGGGAAAATTTGACAGTGACGGTTAGCGTGATGTGCTTTCTGATTCTGCTAAAGTGGCCTTTTTATCCTTGTTATTGCTTAAAAGGTGACAATGCATATAAAGTGTTGAGCTATGTAATTAATTAAGATTAAACAATAGCCTAAGAAGGGTTAAAGAAGGCTCTTTAACTCCAAGTACTCTCTATTGTAAATGCAGCACGCAGTTCAAACCACGATCATTCATTGTGTTCAGAACAAATGGCATAAAAATAGGTGAACACTTGCTCAGTAAAAAAATAAAAGAACCCATAGCGCTCTAATATCGACACCACTCAGCATTGATAAGGGAAAACAATCAGCGTTCGCAAATCGTTATCGCTCGAAAACTATAAAAATTTTCACTTAGAAGACGGACCGAAAGTCTTTTTGACGCCACAAATTGGCCCGAAATTGGCCCGTCTATTGCAATGCGAACTCGCCATGCGGTCGGAAATCTTCGGGAGTGGTCGTGTGCTCGAGACATTTCTTGTATTGTGAACAAATGCAAAAGTACAGACGAATATTTATGATCGAACAAAACAGAAAAATAAAAATCATGGAAAGGTACTCAACTAGAGAGAATATATTTTTAACTGCAATTTATTTCTACAAACAATAACTGAAATGGATGCTACTCTTAATTTGATTAAGTAAAATATTGTATTGAACGGGTGCCCGTGGGAGGCTGCACGTTTGAAAACCCTTGTAAATGAATATTACAAGATTATTATTACTGAAAATTAATTGGGCAGCGAGTTATACAACAATAAACCTTGTTATTGGAGTATGTGAGCACGATCATTAAAATAAAAACAAATACATTTTTACGCGCACGCTTTTGGTTCAACAAGTTTTCCAAGGACTTATTAACGAAAAAAAGGTACTTATTTTTTTATTTTATTTATTTATTAAAACTTGATGCACTAGTAATTACACTGTACAAAGGCGGACTTAATGCCTTACGAAATCAATCAGCATAACTTTTCTCTACTTAGTTGAGGTCGACTACCAGTGTGACCGAATGTAGAATAGAATAGAATAGAATAGAATAGAATAGAATAGAATAGAATAGAATAGAATAGAATAGAATAGAATAGAATAGAATAGAATAGAATAGAATAAAATAGAATAGAATAGAATAGAATAGAATAGAATAGAATAGAATAGAATAGAATAGAATAGAATAGAATAGAATAGAATAGAATAGAATAGAATAGAATAGAATAGAATAGAATAGAATAGAATAGAATAGAATAGAATAGAATAGAATAGAATACTCTTTATTATGTACACCATATGAGTAAGCTGTTAAGAGGAAAAGCGAGCGGATAGACTTAGACGGAACGACTGTCTATTTAACCTCCATACCCCAAAAACAGGGTAGTAGGGTTGGCAAGACTGTTGCAGAATTTGTTCAAAAGAGTCACCGCGGCCCTGGAACGCAAAGGGCACTAGGAGGAACACGGATGCGTTTTAGTCAGTAAGAGTCTGACACTCCCTTCTGCTTCGCCCGGAGCGGGAGGAGTCATTTGATGATTGCCCTCCCTAAAAAAAAGGGTTGGCAAGGCTAGTATCAGATACCCTGTGTCGTCTCGCTACCCGTACCGGCTGTCAAGTAAGCGTACTTATGGCTCGACGAGCTTTTCCTCTACGCATTACTTAGGGTGACACACGAGCGAAAAAGGTCGTGGAGCCATAAGTACGCGTACTTGCTCGTACGTCTATCACCCACTTTAGGATGCGTTTCCACCAGAGATGAGTGAAGATGCGTAGCGAGGGCTGTGTGTTAAGAACTGCCGCTTTATTTACCTAGCCTCGCTCAACGCAAGCGATTCTATTGGGTGTTAACAAACACATCCTCGCTACGCATACTCGCACATCTCAGGTGGAAACGCAGCGTTAACGAGCTTTCCGAAGTACGGAGGAGTCCTGCTAAGAAGCGGATGGTCACTCATCTTCGTACCAACCTCAGAAAACGAGGCTTAACGAGGAATCTCCACTCGTGCGGCTGTTAGAAGCAAGCTAAGTATTCCGAACTCCCTAAAAAAATATGAAGAACTTCTACAATTTACCAGCTAATACTTTCCTGTAGCTAAACTGACATAAGGCACAGTACCCTGATAAGAATGACGTGTAATATACATCTACTGCTGATTAGTGAAGTCATCAGCCCGACACTCTATCGAAACAGAGAGTTTGAACAACATCACGTTCCATACTAATATAGAGCCTATGTACTTATGACAAAGTTCATTTTCATTAACACTGAGTATGCATTTAAGACGTTTTGATCGATTAGTTGTTGAGTGCTGATGCGACGCCAACTGCTAAAACAATCTTGAATGTATGTATGTATTTCTTTAATGTAGAACAAAGGATAATATTACATGTGTTCGTTTGAACAAAATAATAAAATTATTGGTATGAATGTTTTTGTTTTAACGATAGGACCAATTAATAGGTAAATCTAAAACCTTAATTTTTTTTGTACGTTAAGTTACAAACTAAGGTATTAAAAATCTTCTGTTATTAGATTAATTAATACTTGGATGGAAAATCATCAATTTACTCCTACTGCTCTGGGCGGAGCAGAAGGCAGTGTCACACTCTGACTAAAACCCATCCGTGTTCCTCCTAGTGCCCTTTGCGTTGCAGGGCCGCGGTGACTCTTTCGAACAAATTCCGCAACCCTGGTAGGATACTAATATTACAAATATGAAAGTAACTCTGTCTGTCTCTTTCTTTTTAACGGCTTTGAATGACACACGAGTAGACCATGTCCCGGAATGGGACATACGAGACTTTTCATCCGCTGACAGGAGCCAGTCTACACTAATATTATAAAGAGGAAAGATTTGTTTGTTTGAATTGAATAGGCTCCAAAACTACTGAACCGATTTGAAAAATTCTTTTAGTATTGGATAGCTACATTATCAGGGAGTAACATATGCTATATATTATCCCCGTACTCCCACGGGAACGGGAACTACGCGGGTGAAACAGCGTGACGTCCACTAGTATAAAATAAAATTACACGACTGCCCAAAAATTACTAAATACTCTATGTGGAATTGTGTAGGCTACCTACTTTACAAATTATCCAGATTTTCCCGCGTGCAAGGCACAACTAATTTACTTTATTGCCTCTATTTTATAAAAAGGAGAAAAACTCGATAGCAGTTTAAAGTCTGCAATAAACGCTTTGACTTTGATGTCTATCCAATCTTTACTAACTGAAGCTTTGAGGAAAAATTGCCGTTCCTCATGATAAATAAAAGAGAATGCTCGCTGTATTTAAAAACAGCTCGAAAATTGCATGCAATGCAATATAACTTCGTCATAGTGTAAATACTGTTGAAAAGATTATGGTATTGAAAACAAATACTATATTACGTTACTCAGATTTCAGTCAATACTGATAAATAAATTAACTAAGTCAGCCTGGGCAGCCTGGTAAAGCTGATTGTGAATTTTTGGTATAAGTAAAGGAAAATAATAGAAACGTGCATCAAAAATCCTTTGTTCCGTCAAGCCCGACCATTGACTGACTAGATCAAAGAGAATCCGGATATTAAAATAGCTAGTATAAGTCTTTCAACCACCCTTGAATATTAAACTCGAAAAACGAACCGAGGGACACTTGTGCACGCTGCGACGCACCGGGATGCATAGGGTGTTTCTTTTTTACCATATTACTGACGCAACGTACTTACTCCCGTACACTTCCGCTTTATTGAAATACCGGAAGAGCCAAAGTGTATTTTTTTTTAATGTCAGACCAAGTGTGGCGTTCTCTAAAGATGATAAATAATTCCACAAAATATTGATGCAGTCTCTATTTCGAATCAACGTCGTATTAGTGGAGTGCCCGGGCTTTTAAAACGTGAAAGCCTCGAATGCTGGATACAGTGATAGGTTAACTTTTTATACATTATTATTAGCTAACCATTCCATTTAGAATTTCTAAATTTCATTCACAGTTACAAAAGTACGAGGTGAAAACCCCCAGGCGCTCCACTACATATATTGAAGCTTTTTCTGGCCTAAAAATACTAGCACTCAATATTGCACTGAACTAAAAAGCTGGCCAAGTGTGAGTCGGACTCGTACACAAAGGGTTCCGTACCATAAACCTTAATTTTTATTATTTATTGTTATAGAAATACACAATCTGTGAAAATTTCAACTGTCATTTATTACAGTTCTTGAGATATTGCCCGCTGAAAGACAGACGGACGGACGGACATATGGACGGACGGACAGCGGAGGCTTAGTAATAGGGTTCCGTTGGTTTCCTTTTGGGTACGGAACCCTAAAAATTGCAGTCTGAGAGCTGTATATCAAAATGGCAACATTTTGACGAAACTTTTTTTAGGATTCTGAATTATAAATCACAGCTATTGAGGGAGGAGATGGAAAAAGGTGACACAAGGCTCGCGAAAAATCGTTGTCATTCTCAATAAAGGTGGACTTAGCTAAGCAGTGGCTGTGGCAGACGACACCGTATAGTAAAAACATGTTGGATCCAAGCAGCAATGGCAACTGGGGAGAAATTGGTTAGGTTAGGTCACGTTAGAATACTGAATATTTTAAACCCCATGATTTTGATAATATAATGATGTCATGTTTATTAAACCTTGTAAACCTTGTGAGTTTTAGTTTAGTACATATTTTAATGTTTACTTTTGTTTGTGAGCTCATACTTGCATATTAGTTTGAGGGCTTGAGGCGCTGCGTACTGAAACACAGGCTTTAAACCTAGTTCGGTAGCAGATGCTAAAAATAGACACAATTATGTAATTATAATTTTAAGATTAATTTTAGAAGCTTGTTGATTGTTGACAAATTGTGTGAACATATGTATCCTTTCTCGTCTAATAAACATTATTATTATTATAAACGGAAACCAAGGAATTATGCTAAGACCCTTCACCGCTATTAAAATATAATTAATTAAATCTGAATCTAGTATACGTTGAACACGTTTACCTAATAAGACATAGCTGCAGCACTAGTGTTTCTAGATAGACAAGACTTGTTTGGTAAACACATGTTATTCAAGATTTCTCTTCCGCTGGGGTTCGATTAAGTTACCGCGCCTAGCTTTTACCCTCTCATTATGGAGGTAGTTAAGGCTATTTCTAGGTTTTCTTAGAGATGGGCCGTTTTTGCTGGCGACGAGCTCTGCCGCACAGTTTGATCTTCGAGGTTAAGGCACGCTTGTCGAGGTCGGTTGACCATCATACCGAGATTGCTGGGAAAACATGCTAGCTCAGCTGTTGGTCCCTGCTATTATGATATTATGTAGATCTGTGGCAGTCGTTAGGGATAGTCGTCGGGAGTAGTTTATTATACATACCTTGTAGAAACCAGAACAAGTTTCCGTGTGCTCAAGCGATTTTGGCGTACCTATTAGTGGAATCAAAAGTAGCTCACAATTTAGGACCCATTCGTTTAAGTGTTAATATGCATATAATCCGTGGTGCTTGACAACTGGGCTTAACCCAATTGTCTATGTCCCTTGGTGCCTATTGGCCTAGCTCTATTCTGCCTCCTGCTTGAAAAGGAGGGAAGTGAAAATTATATATTGTTTTTTCCTACTCTTTCGCTGTACTTTTCTGATTTATTTCGTTGCTGGATCCAAGACAGTTGAACCGTTTCTCCGGGACACTTCGGGCTTCACTGGCTTGGCGGTTTTTCTGGTGATCGCCACTGTTGATTCTGGCTTTCAGGAGTTGAAGTGGTTGGGAATGTGTGGCGGGCTTGACCCAAAAAAAAATAGTAAGGGAAATGTCCATCGTAGACTTTGTCTTTGTCTCCTCTGACCTAGACTAGAGTCAAGAACAAACCCATCTCAAATAACAAAAAAAAATCGTCTATGGACTTACTGCGTATTGGACGTGGTCTTAATAAAATTTTTATTTTACTAATAGCAAGCGTCAGTTTTTATTGACAGCTTACGTTTCGATTTACCAGAAGGTCAACTCTATCCCTTTCTAAACAACGTCCGCATTCGCCGCGGCGACGCAATCTGTCTAAAAAGCCTCGATTTCCTATCGCTTTTGACAGCTTGCGAATGACATGCGAATGCGTTAAAATTAGTAAAATTGACACTCTGTTGTACTTCTGCGAGTAACACAGTTATCTTGTTCGGGTATCTACACTTAGATAAGCTAAAGGAGTGGTTAGGAGCGGTTTTATTTAAGATTAAGAGTCGAAAGGAAAAAGTCGTGACAGAATTATTTAACTTTCTACGCCTGAGAGGCTTCACTTGCTGGATCTAAATCATCATAACTAGCTTCTTCCTGCGACTTCCTCTGCGTGGACTTTAGATCGGGATGAATAGTATTATGTGTGTTCATCATATGCCTAGCCTTTTCCCAACTATATTGGGGTCGGCTTCCAGTCAAACCGGATTCAGCTGAATACCACTCTTTTACGTGAAGCGGCGTATGGTGTCGGCCGGTGCCGTATGGTGCCGTAAAAGAATAATGCCATCCCATCACTTCCCGTGGGTGTCGTAAGAGGCGACTAAGGGACTCACCAGAGAATGGGCAGCAGCGTTCTCTGTAAAACGCAACACCATACACTGCGATCGCCAACCCGCCTGCCAAGCGTGGAGATTATGGCAAATCCCCCCCCCCCCTTGGGGGAGGCCTATGTCCAGCAGTGGACGTCTTTCGGCTGTTATGATGATGATGACGTGAAGCGGCTGCCTACCAGACCTCCTCAACCCATTAACTGGGTAACACGGTACTTCTAGGCTGACTGGAGTCAGATTGACTGGCTTCTGACAATCCGTAACGGCTGCCAAAGATTTTCAAATGACAGCCGGGACCAACGGCTTAACGTGCTTTCCGAGGCACAAGGAAAACTCAGTATTCTCGGTGTGTAACCATCCACAGACCAACCTTGGCAAGCGTTGCTTAACCTTGAAGATCGACCCATGCGGCAGTTATTATTTAGCCACGAGCTCCTCCGAACAGTATTATATGTGTTAATCCTGATAATTTATTTCTAACTAGAGGACGTCACGCGGTTTCACCCCCGTAGTTCCCGTGCCCGTGAGAGTACGGGTATAAAATATAGCCTATGTTACTCCCTGATAATGTAGCTATCCATTGCTGAAAGAATTTTTCAAATCGGTCCAGGAGTTTCGGAGCCTATTCATTTCAAACAAACAAAGAAACAAATCTTTCCTCTTTATAATATTAGTATTAGTTTCTAATATGTTCAGAAGTTTTTGCGTGAAATATTAACATAATCCACCTATCCATCCAATCACATTGTCACATGTACAATATTAGTTAGATAGGACTTATATAGATACAATTTAATTCACTTTTTAATAGCGAGCAAAAAAGCCGTGAAGGATTAGAAAATCGTTCAGCCTTTACACGTGCACAGCGGATATTTTTTCGAAATGAAAACAGAGACTTTTCCGAAATCAATTTTCGTAGAATCGTGAGGGAATCCGCGTTGTTTAGAACTATTTTTCCCTTTGGCGAGCTTACAGAAATGTCACTGTCAACTAACCAATGCTCCAAATGAAATGGATGTAGTCATTCAATTGATGGGATTTTAGACGGTCTGCTAAAAATTCAACACGTGATGTTGAATTCCAAAGGAAAATGTGAAAGGGGGAACCAGCCGCCGAGTGCTGACCGGGGCCAATAAATGATTCGATTAGCTCACACCCGAAGAGTGTAAAAGCTCGGAAATTGGATAGAACTGATACGTCGAGTTCCAAAGTCCAGAAGGCAAAAAAAGGCAGAAGACAAGAGTAACGAAACATTATCAACTAACAAAATAGAAAATCGATAACAAGAGTACGAAGAGTGTTGTAAGAATGTTAACTTGATAACCATGCATTACCTTCTTTACAAAACATAAAGAGACAAAAGCTTTGTCATTGACATGGTTGACAGTTGAATTTAATTGAGGGAGACCTAATGCAACCTAAGAAAACATTATTTTGCCCGAAGTTGAATTTACTTGTTTTTTGGGAGCCGTTTGGAGTAAAAACACTACGAAGTAGAAAATGCCCGCCCGAAACTAAGCCCGAAACTACGGATTTCGTTAGAGAGTAGCCCCCCTGGAACGCAAAGGGCAGGAGGAACACGGATGGGTTTTAGTCAGTAAGAGTCTGCCACTCCCTTCTGCTTCACGCAGAGCGGGAGGAGTCATTTGATGATTAACCATCCTTAAAAAAAAAAGAAATGGGTCTTATATATTAAATATATCTAGTAGATATATATCTAGAGTATCTTCCTTTTACTATATTTTGAGATTACAATGATTGTTTTGGGAATGATAAGAACTTAGATAAATTGATACAATCGCTGATAATAAAATTGTGTATTCTCGTCTATTTTGTGTTGTTCACCATGCGTAAAGAGCTGGTGTCAGTAACGGCTTTATTACAGAATATGAACTAAAATTCATTGTGGGAGGAACTATAATGATACCATGTGTTCTGCACACAAGTGTATCCAAGTTTGCATGAAAACGCTTTTCTTTGTTATTTGACATTTGTGTTTATTTGTCGTGTGCCTTTGTGCATTTGCTTTTGTATTACTTTATTTACGAGTTTTGGTGTTATGGATCATTTTTACCTTTGTTTTATCACACGCGTTCGACTGAATGGGCTTTCTGTATATGTTCCATACAGGTGCTAAGTATGCGTCTGGATTTTTAGCTCTCGGCTGTTTTAAGTTTTGATGGTGATCACTGTTGTCTTTGTGACAAGCGACAATAGGGTTTTATCTTGATCATATTAAAAATAATTTATCTATACTCTGTACTTAATTTACAAAGCTGAAGAGTTTGCTTGCTTGTTTGTTTGATTGAGCGCGCTAATCTCAGGAACTACTAGTCCGATTTGAAAAATTATTTCAATGTTAGATAGCCCATTTATCGAGGAAGGCTATAGGCTGGTGAGCAGTGGTGGCCGAGTGGTAACGGCTCCGACTTACGAGTTGTAGGTCGCGGGTTCAAACCCAGCCAGGCACATTACTTTGTGTAATTTATTTCATCACCACTGCTCTCAAAAACGGTGAAGGAAAACATCGTGAGGAAATCGGCATGTCTTAGAACCAAAAATTCGAAGACATGTGACATTCACCAACCCGCATTGGGCCCGCGTGGTGGATTACGGCCCATTCCCTTTCCTAGAGAGGAGGCCTGAGTCCCAACAGTGGGAACATTATAAGGCCGACTATGCTATGCTATGCTATAGGCTACATATAATCACGCTAAAACCAATAGGAGCGGAGCAGTAATAAAAATGTGACGCAGACAAAGCTGCGCGGGCCAGCTAGTTTATTATAATTTTAGTAGTTTCGTATGAAAAACTATACTTTTTAAATTATTGTTATTTTTTAATAGTATCAGGTTTTAGAGTGTCGATATCTATTTGCTCGGCAGTGACAAAAGTGCCGTTTGCGAGGTATGTTTAAATATTTGCACCGCTGAATAGCTATTCGTGTACGTACCGCTTAAGAAATAAGTGCAGGTAGGTACATAATTTACTTAAAATCTTGTCTTTTGAAAAAAAAAAAAACATAATTATGATTATCAAAATATTTTACATAAACATTAAGTTTAACACAAAGATCTTAGTATTATATGACTATATTTATAAAGATAGGTTTTATAATGATTTTTTGGAAGTATCTGGTATTCAAAATATAGAGGATAAACACTTGTAGCTGTTATTATAATATCACGTGTTTTGCACACCAAAGGAGGGAAGTGCTTACGAACTAGTACCTTTACTAGTTACCTTTCCTAACGTTAGTGCGTTATGAAGTACTATTCAGTAAAATCTCACAGTAAAACAATAGCGAATTGATTTTGAAGTGTGCTGTCATTCCATTTGAAATAGATTGACAGTTTAATCCAAACTGAGATTTTCGTGGAAAATGTATTTTACGAATGTCTATCATTCCCATTTCTGTGAGCTGTATGTTTCTGTTTCAAATTGAATGAGCATAAACAGTGTCGAAGGCTTACGGGGGTTACATATCAAGAACCGCGCCTATATGTATTACTCTTTGGTTACGTTTACAATGCAACTTTATTAAGTAAGAGAGTCTAAACTGTGATAGGTAGAAAAATGCACCGTTTTTACCTTTGTGATTGTGATGAAAGAAAAAATGTAAGAGTTTTTCCGGAATTTTGGAAATAACGGTTAGCACTAATATCTGTCTGTAGTTATCGACACTGCCTCTGTCGCCACTCTATGAATAGAAAGGAATAAAACCTTCTTAAAAATAGCCGGGAATAATCCAGTTTTCAGGCATAGGGATGGAAATGTCATCTGACTTCTTCCGGTCTAGCTGCTGCAGCTGAGTATCAGTATTGACTTCATGTAAATTGTAGGCGGGGTAGCTTGTATTTTACATACAGATACTGGACTGTAAAACCGACTCAGTAACAGGGTAGTATGATATCACTTAGCTAGACTGGGCCCCAAGTCTGCTATTACAATAGTGTCAGAATGGTCTATCATTGAATTCATAATGGTTGATTTTGACGAGATTCTATGCCATTTCTTTCAATGGAGTGTCAGTGGTTGACCACTGGATATAAAAGCGTCATTATGACTTTCCAGTGGTCAACCACTGACACTCCATTGAAAGAAATGGCATAGAATATTGTCAAAATCAACCATTATGAAATCAATGATAGACCATTCTGACACTATTGTAATAGCAGACTTGGGGCCCTGGTGTCAGATTTACTAGCTTGTGATTATTGTAAGGTACTCGTATTTCAAAGATCGTATTAAACAAAATCTGATTACTCTTCATAATATGAGTATAAGCTATGTTCCAGTTGCAGTTACATTATTAAGCTGACAATGTCAAGGAGAAAGATAAAAACGCGACGCTCTGGCGTCTCAGCTCCTAATAGTTTGTAAGCTTACGTAAATTTTTCAGCTTTTGCTGATCGACCCAACATTTGAAAATGTTCCTTTAAAATTAGGCTGAGAATTAATACTTATTAAACGTCAAAAATTACATAAGACAGACCTGAAAACGCCTTGTTTAGAAAACCAGATGGTGATGCTTCTTATCGGTTACAAATGAGAATCTGTAACCAAACAGGGCCCCAAGTCTGCTATTACAATACTGTCAGAATGGTCTATCATTGATTTCATAATGGTTGATTTTGACAAGATTCTATGCTATTTCTTTCAATGGAGTGTCAGTGGTTGATCACTGGAAAGTCATAATGACGCTTTTATATCCAGTGGGCAATCACTGACACTCCTTGTAATAGCAGACTTGGGGTCCAGGTGATGGCATCCAATTTACATCATCTAAAAAGAAATGGCAGAACATTAAACTTGTTGGGACAAGCTTGAACATCTACAGGTGGTACACTTGTTCCGAAGCGGGCTTAGAGGGTGACGTCACATTATACCCCAGCCTCGTGAAGCTTTTGTACCTGCCCTCCATTCATCAGCGATCACAATCATATGACTGTGTATGATTTTGTACCGGAAACAAGTGTGGGTCTCATATGGATTTGAAAAACTTAGGTAAAGTTTTGTTGAAACAAATGTAGACGATTTTGTTTTATCAAAATGTTCCTATACTTGTTTCTTTTCTCGATACAGCAGCATCTTTCAGTCTATTTGTTGTTTTTTCAGTGTTATAAAACACTACATCATATCTCGAGGATTGTATATTACAAAGATACCTTGTACTGTGTTCGGTTTCCTGAATCTTCAGGACAGGGGGAACAGTGGACAAGTAAATAAAATTCAACTTTGTAGATGATTATGCCTGTAGTACATGAAATCTTGTGTCGTGGAATTACCCTTTCTCTGTTCACCTTTTCGCTTTCGTCTCTTATCCTTATCCCTCACTGCTGAATAGAGCAACCACTTTGGAGTCATTGCCTTGTATGCCTGTACGATGGCAGATTTCTTCAAAGCCTTTACACCTAATTGTCCAATAGATTTCATTTTGAAAGCATCTGCTAGCTGCTGAACATGGTTTGCGGTTTGGAATCAAGCTTAGCAGTTGTATCAGCAGAGTTACCATACCTTCTTCAGTGCTTTAATTATTAGTTTTTATGGGTTTGGTTCACTGTTGATAAGGAGATGCAAATTTTTCAAATTCTTTCTTCTAGGACCAGTCACTAAGTTCTAAAACCGGTTTGAGAGCTTCGCATACTATAGATGATAGATGCAGTCTTGGGCTTAGACTATAATCAATATAATAAAATAATCTGCTTGTGTGTTGGCGAATAATTGAATTTTGGGAGTTGAGCGTGAGCAATAGACCTAGTTCAGAGGTATTTAAAAGACCAAGCTAAAACCCACTAGCATAGAGATGCTTTATTTATTAACCTTGTCTTTAACTGATTGATAACAGTCTTCAGGCAAAAAGATCAATCCAAACGAGTTTGACACACAAACTCAAATGTCTAGACTTCTAGAGCCATAGATAACATAATAAGCAATAAACGTTTTGCATACCACAATAAGTACTTTCCAGTTAGCACTTAGAGCTACAATAAAAAGCTAAAACGTCACTTAACCAAACTTTAAACACTGTTATCTTAACAACAAAGGTTAACAACTCCAATCAACAAAAAGGCGAGTACATTTTCACCTAACTTTTTAAACTGGTGCAGTCTTGTGTAAAAGTTTACTCTAAAGACTTGTCAAACAATCACAAACGGCGTCTCCGCAACATTGTTTTCACTTCTACTAAGAGGAAGAGTTTTACGGAAATATAACAGCGTTGTACATAACAGTTTGAACTTACTCTCATTAAGTTACCGTAAGTCGTTAGGCGATTAGCTTGTGCCATTAAAAACAGCAACTGGACTCCGCAATCAGCATTGCTTCGGTCTTAACTTTAGTACAAGTTGGGTAAAAACGTGTAACTTTTAAAAAGTTGAAACTTACCTCTTTCTTGGAGCTCAGCGTGGCATCCCAGGATGAGGGCCACGAGTGTGAAGAGTGTGAGGTTCCACATGGTCACAGTTTCACAATGTCACAGTCACATTCACAAAAACACGGCACCAAACATACTAGCCGTCACAAGTGTCAGGGCTGGCGCGACGCTGCTACTACCGCCACGACTGCTCCGCTCTGAAGCGCAGCCTTAAGTGACGTGCCCGCCTGCCCGTGGAACAGAGCCGCGCTGCGCGACACCCGCCAACAAATGCTGCTGTCGGAGTGTTGGCCTACGAGCAAACACTGCACTGTGTCGCAGATCGGACACTCGCCTCAACACAAAGAAAAATGCATTCATTTCCCAAGCGCCCCGAAGTGCGCTAAATAAAACAATAATTAACAGATAAATATTAATAATTTGTGTAACTTTTATGAAAGGAAAAGTTTATTAAAATATCTAAGTACCTAGATCTTCTAGTAGGTCTTTGTAAACCCGCGCGGTAAAAAATTGAGCTAGGGCTAATGTAGCTTCTGTGGATTTGCTACAGAGCTTTAGAGAAGAATAACTCGGTAATCATCATCAACTGCCTATTTTTTTTTAATAGTATGACGGGCATTATAACAATAACAAAATTAACCCGAACCTGTGTATAACGTTAAGTTTATAGTCGTGGAATAAGTGTCATCGTGGGAAGCCAGTGTCTTTAGCGGCCATAATTCCTCTAACAGACAATTGTTACAGGAATTATGGTCGCCGAATAAAGGGTTGGGTTTTATCGCCGTCACCTTTAAAATAAATGAAAACCTGTTTAATAGCAAGAGTTTGTTGACCGATTTGCCTCATAAACACATGCGCGTGTCCGGTCTGCGCATTCGCGATCTATGCTAACGTAGTAGCGGTTCTCCGAGGCTATATCACTGAGCGGCGTTTGCGCAGGTAAGCCTCCCGGGCCCAACATGCGGCCGACGGGCACGCGGGCCCCCGGGGCGCGGGGGAGAGAAGGGCTGCTGGCTGCAGCGCTCAATGCACTTGCGTCCCGACCCGACTGGGATGAGCTCAAAGGCCTCACGTGTTCAAAGGACTCAAAGGTCCCATTCAAAACGATCGGCGCGATTACGAGCGATTTCTTCCTACTTTTATTTATTAGTATTTTTAGGGTTCCGTACCAAAATGGTAAAAAGGAACCCTAATGGTGTGAGTCTGTCCGTCTGTCACAGTTGAATATTTCAAGAACTACTAATGCTGTCAACTTGAAATTTGGAATAGTTTTAGATGGCGATGAACTATTTTGCAAATAAGAAAGAAATTAAAATGTTTATATTTTTTTTGCAACAGCTACTGAAAGGGGTTCTTAAAAATTGGAAGTGGAGCTACTAGGGCATGTGGAAGAATGCTAATTGCACTTTCTCAAACATATTTTCTTTTTTTTTAGGCGGCATGGTTACCATTAAAATTTGTACGTATGTGAGTATTATGTTCCCTTACTAGCAAACTTATTAATTTTACCTCTGCTGGCATTTCTTTATTGTACCTATTAGTAGTATATAAGTGTTTTTTGGGAGCATCGTCCTCACATATAATCAACTAATTAATGTATGCAAATAGTGTTCAGCTTATTTTTGAAAAGAGTAACTATGGAGTTTCTTGTCCGTTCTTCTCCATAAGAATCTACCTTTAGCGAACGGACGACTAGAGTCACTATAATATTTTATTTTATTTTAATTTGACGTTCAAAAGTGCCTTTATTGGTCTAGTTGAAATAAATTATTTGACTTTGACTTTGACTTTACCGACTTTTGACGAAAACAATTTTTTTTACCGTTCCCCCCTGTTCTCCGAAGTTTGCATAGAGAAAAATCTGAAATTATACTGTGATAGAAGTTTATGTAAAGATTACAGGAAAAATAAAACGATGTCTCTAAAGAAAACACTTTCAGAAATCATCAACAAAAATTACATTAGTTCCACTATCAGTCAAGAGATGGCGCTGATCTAAAACTGCAATATACACTGCAGTGTAAAAAATTCTCTGACGAATATCGGCCTCGCCGATTCACATTTTATACAATGGTACAGAACCCTCGGTGCGCGGTGACCGGTTTTTTTTAGATAGATATGTCTGTTAATGAGAAACTGAAGTCTTCTTAGAATAGTGATTCCGATGGACGAGGACTGTGCTAAGGGAAACGAGTCGCTCGTTCTTATCATAGGTAACAAAAAGTTTAATAAGAAATATAAGTTTGATACTTGAATGTCTTGTTTTGCCTTGCTTATCCAGTATGAGTTTTTGTGGAACGTGTGGTAAATTAAGGGCTATCCTTTTTATGTTAATTTTTTAACGATGGCAAATAATTTTATTGGTCTGTCTATAGACGTGTAGCCGATGGATGCGAGACGCGCAGGACCGGTCGTTGTGGCGACGTTTGGGGGAGGCCTATGTCCAGCAGTGGACGTCTTTCGGCTGATATGATGATGATGATGATGATGCCTTGCCTTATTATGGAGTTTGAGGTCTTATTATTTAGTTAGTCTGTTTTGTGCAACGAACAGTCTGAAAATCATATAGGAAAAAATAGATAAAAAAAAAACACATTTGTTTGGTGCTAAAGATTAATTAATATATCAATATAATCCTAAATACACTTTTCTTAAAATATTGACACAAACGAAAGACCAATAGGAGATCAAATTAAGTCATGAGTGGTCTTTGGCACTGATTATTGTTTATACTAGGCCTATGAGCATAGGCCTCCTCCAACTACCTTGCTTTCATTCGCCAATAAATGTATTTTTAGAGTTACCCGTACCCAAACGACGAAACCCTACTACTAAGCCTCCGCTGTCCGTCCGTCCGTCCATCTGTCTGTCAGCAGGCTGTATCTCAAGAACAGTAGTAGGACAGTTGAAATTTTCTCAGAGTATATAATTATTTCTATTGCGGCTATAACAACAAACAATAAAAATTGTAGGGGGCTCCCATACAAGAAACATGTTTTTTGGTTTATGGTACGGGAACCCCTCGTGGGAGAGTCCAACTCGCACGGTCTTAAAGGCGGAGTTTTATGAGTTGGAGTATACGCTTAGGGGCACTAAGAGCAGCAAAGAAAACCGCAAAAAAAAGTATGGAAAAAAAAAATTCTGGAGTCAATTTTCATGTTTTTTTTTTTCGGAAATATCGCAATTTTATTGCAGTATCGGTATCGTAACTCTATCTAGTTTTTGAAAACCTGCGATCTTTGTTTGTACACTCGTACACTATCATCCGATGCGAATCACAAACAGTCGCACTAATGGTAATGTAGCCCGTATTACTTCTTGCGGAAGGGGTTCTGCAAAAGAACCGATCATCCAAATTCAGTCCGTCCGAATAGCAACTGCAATTCGAATGGAATTGGTACTTAAATTCAGATCGGATGCACTGCGGAACCGCACTGTCCCTAGCTCGTTTAATCTCCGGTTCTATTTATAAATTGTCAAAGCAGGAAATGCAACAGTACTAGAATGATTTAGGTAGTTAAACAAAGGTAAACAGTCTTGATTTGTCTTTTTATTTAAAAATTCAGTTTAAATAATTATATCATCATCTGCCTAGCCTTTTCCCAACTACATTGGGGTCGGCTTCCAGTCAAGCCGGATTTAGCTGAATACCAGTATTTTACATGGAGCGGTTCAGTTTAAATATATAATGCAACTAAAAACCATTGTAAAAAACTGGCCAAGTGCGAGTTGGACTCGCGTGCAAAGGGTTCCGAACGAATTTAATTTTTTTTAACGTGTTATTTTAACACTATAGACTTCTTATAGGGTTTCCTGTCATTTATGGGTAAAGATCTATTATCTCCTTTTTTTTTTCAAAATTGTAGGCTCAGTAGTTTCGGAGATAAGGGGGGGAATGGTAATTTTTCGTCTAAATTCTTGAATAACTTGAAAAACATTTATTTTAAAATTATGAAAAAATATAATATTTGAAACCCTTACAGTAAGTCCTTTCATTTGATATGCCACACGATATTAATCAAAAAACTTTTTTTTATTTTCTAGTTTGGCCCACTAAAGTGACCGCCATACTAAACATTTAATGATTTACGTAACGCGTCCGTGTTTGGTTCACAGAAGTCCATATGTGTACAAAATTTCAACAGAATCGGTCCAGTGGATCAGGAGAAAACTGGCTGTGACAGACGGACAGACAGACACCCGAGTGATCCTATAAGGGTTCCGTTTTTTGTTCGGAACCCTAATACAATTTAACGATTACTAAATCAATAGAACCAATAGTTTAAGAAGTAGTTTATTTGTTTAATATGTATTTTTGTAAAAAGTCCATCAAGATTGTTTACTTTTATTGTAAGCTTTTATTCAACTACCTACCTAAACCTTTCTAGAAGTTTAAGATAGTGGCCTTTCCCAAAACATGGATGAAAACAAGAAGCTGTATGAAAACTATTTTAAATCTAGTTATTGTAAAATCTTGGTTAGGTACATTATTCTTGTTGCTATTCCTTTACTATTTTATCAAAAAAATAAAATAATAATAAACCTACAGATTAAAGGTAAGCCGTCCAGTTTCAACGTATTATCTCAAACACGTAAGGATTACCTTACATTTATTTATTTACTAGCTGACCCGCGCAACTTCGTCTGCGTCACAATTTTCATTACTGCTCCTATTGGTAATAGCGTGATGATATATAGCCTATAGCCTAAACAAACAAACAAACTCTTCAGCTTTACATATTAGTATACTAGCTGACCCGCGCAACTCCGTTTCCGTCACATTTTTCATCACTGCTCCGCTCCTATTTGTCTTAGCGTGATGATATATAGCCTATAGCCTTCCTCGATAAATGGACTATCTAACACTGAAAGAATTTTTCTAATCGGAGCAGTAGTTCCTGAGATTAGCGCGGTCAAGCAAACAAACAAACAAACTCTTCAGCTTTACATATTAGTATACTAGCTGACCCGCGCAACTCCGTTTCCGTCACATTTTTCATCACTGCTCCGCTCCTATTTGTCTTAGCGTGATGATATATAGCCTATAGCCTTCCTCGATAAATGGACTATCTAACACTGAAAGAATTTTTCTAATCGGAGCAGTAGTTCCTGAGATTAGCGCGTTCAAGCAAACAAACAAACAAACTCTTCAGCTTTATATATTAGTATAGATATTAGTATAGATTGGTTCACCAACAATTGAACACCCAGGTTTTATGTTAAAAATATCATGCAATCAATTATTATAAATCAATGCAACTATCACTGTAGGTAAACATCCTACGCATAAGTTAGTTGTACAAAAAAAAACCTGTTCAAGTGTAAGTCGGACTCGAGTGCAAAGGGTTCCGAACCAATTTTATTTTTTTAAAATGTTATTTCAACACTACAGACTTCTTATAGGATTTCCTGTAATCTTTAGGTATAGAAAAATTATCTGCATTTTTTTCAAAATTTTAGGCTTAGTGGTTTCGGAGATATGGGGGAATGGTAATTTTTAGTCTAATTTCTTGAATAACTTCAAAAACTTTTTATTTTTAAATTATGAAAAAAATATACCTAATTAAAACCCTCACAATAAGCCCTTTCATTTGATAGGTCACTCGATACAGTTTGTGTTTTTTTTTCTATTTTTGGGTAAAAAGAGAAAATTAAAAAAAAACAAAAGTGACCCCCATACTAAAAATTAATTTATTTACGTAACGCGTCCGTGTTTGGGTCACAGAATTCCATATGTATACCAAATTTCAACAGCATCGGCCTCGTAAATCCGGAGAAAACTGGCTGTGACAGACGGACCGACAGACAGACACCCGAGTGATCCTATAAGGGTTCCGTTTTTTACGGAAGTTCGGAACCCTAATATATAAATATTAAATTAAACTAATCTAGTTTTAAGTTAGCTATCAAGAGTTTTAAGCTAAGAATGGCTCAGGACAAAATGTTATCATTAGGTACCTATTATATTCTATGAACACCTTCTTTTCAGAGTTAATGACACAAAAAATCACCAAAAAAAAGTGCTTATTTGTTACTAGCTTCTGCCAGCGGCTTCGCCCGCGTGGTCCCTAGGGAACATACTACCGGGATAAAAAGTAGCCTATGTCCTTTCTCAGGCTCTAGACTATCCCTGTACCAAATATCATATAAATCGGTTCAGTAGTTTTGGCGTGAAAGCGCGATAGACAGACAGAGTTATTCGTATTATTAATTTATAATATTATATACTAGTGGACGTCACGCGGTTTCACCCGCGTAGTTCCCGTTCGTGTGGGAGTACGGGGATAATATATAACCTATGTTACTCCCTGATAATGTAGCTATCCAATGCTAAAAGAATTTTTCAAATCCGTCCAGAAGTTTCGGAGCCTATTCAATTCAAACAAATCTTTCCTCTTTATAATATTAGTGGAGATAGTACGGATATTAGAATACTTGTTGACTCGCGCAACTTCGTCTGCTCCGTTCCTATTAGTCTTAGCGTGAATCACCACGCTAAGACGAATAGGCTGTATATCAATATAGCCTATAGCCTTCCTCGATAAATGGGCTATCTAACACTGAATGATTTTTAGTTCCTGAGATTAGCACGTTCAAACAAACAAACAAACAAACTCTTCAGCTTTATATATAAGTATATATAGATTTAAGTAGACACAAACTCCATTAAGCGTAAAAGCCTTGAACCTAACCGATCAGAGATCATCTTCAAACATTTTGGAGATCGCTTCGCTCACTTTTCAATCGTTCATCTTTAGCATTGTATTTCTGTAAACATGTAGACGTGGCTTGAATCACGAAGTGAGCTGTCAAATCATGTAATCAAGATAGAATGACAGTTCACTTCACGCTCATTCCACCTAAGATCACGTTGAGAGGCTTACAGAATCGACCGGCAGTTTGTGTTGTATTACGAGTTTGACGCGGACGAAGACGAGGGCGTTGAAAATTGTTGTATATGAGTTAAATGAGTCAAGATTCAACTATTATAAAGTATTCTAAATGTCACAATCCATGTAGCAAACACATAAGTACGTCTACCATGAGTTTTATCAATATAAACTCGTTAGCGACTGTAGTTAAAAAATGTCTGAAAACTTAAATAAATAAGTTTCGAATTTATTTGTTTAGTTGTTAATTAACAAGCAAGTAAGTTGGAAGTAAAACTTTAGTTAACAATTAAACAAATAAATTAGAAACTTGTTTTTTTTTTTTAAGTTTCCATACATTTTTTTAACTACAGTCGCTAGCTAGTATAGATTGATAAAACTCATGGTAGACGTAAAGTAGTACAGTCTTCGTCTTTGCTCTGATTTGTTAGCTGCTTGCTTGATGTTCATAAGTACCTACTTATGAACATCTTTTGAAACTAGACAAGCAGCTTAAAGTGAATAAGTACTCTCTTTAATCGTTGTACAGTTTGCAAGTTTCAAGATTATGTCCGTTCAGATACTAGGGCATAAGAAGTTGGCAATATCCTAAACTTCAATATTTATCTCTTATCTTTCTATCAGGTTTCTTGACACCTGCAGACACGTTTACCTGGCTAGTCCAAAACTAATGAAAATATATTGATCAAATCGAAAAAAATGGTTTAAAATTAATATTCTTTTGCAAGATACACTCCTTAGAAGTCGATTCAAGCAGTACAAGGTTTTCTAAAAGCCAACTACACTCCAAAAAATACTTTACCTAAACATTTCAAAATTCTTGCCAGTATCTTGACACGATACTGTAAGCAAAAATCGATGAGAATGCCACCTACTTATGGCACTTGTCTCACCGCCGACGAGGAAGCGATTAGCTATCGACTATTTTTTCGCTGAGGAAAGGGACAAAAGATATAAATCACGTGTAAGTAAAAGAGACACATACATTATAGTCGATAGCTGGCTGTTCACAGCGACAAGAGGTATCAATTCGACACCAGCCAGTTTTAACAGCATTAAGAACTTACCTCTAAGTTTGTTGTAAATATTGGTAAATATAGGTTATTTTGTTGTAAGTAAAGATTTACAACAAAATAATTTTAACATAATCTAATATGGTACTGTTCTACAAGACTTCAAATGCAACACTGTTCATCTTATCAAAAAACCGTTCGATCTTCCCCCCACTCACCCTACCTGTAATATTGTTTTGGTGTATCTCTTCAGGGTAGACAGCTAGGAAATTCTGACCTCGTCTGGTTTCAACTGACCAATAAACATGAAAGTGTTATTTTTAAAATATTTACAAAATAAAATCATTTATCATTGTTCAAAACGTATCCATAGGAATAACATGTTGTAAAAAAATTTAGTTCAGAACATGCACGTGTAATAATGAAGATTTTTGAATCTTTTTACAAATCAAAGAAAAGCCAAATTGTAACTATTGTTTATTTATAGGTATCCAAAACACTACTTTCATGAAGATTGCTTCTTGAAACTAGTGATTTTCAAAGAATAGAAACTTGAATGAGAAACTTTGCTCTAGGTAATTTGACAGGCGCTTTGATCAATCATAATATATAATAACTTTATACAAGATAGTTCACGATTGATCGGAAAAGATTTCTATTTTTATGATTTGCATAGTCTGCACTTCATTGTTTCTGTGAATATATTTGCTGCCTTAGTGTTCATCAATATTTCGTTTACACCGATATCTCGTTTAGGGTGCCTATCCATTACAGAAAGGAGCGAGGCAGCGGAGCGGAGAAACGGAGAAATTTTAACCAATGGAATTGCATAAAATCTGGGCCCCAAGTCTGCTATTACAATAGTGTCATTCCACCAATAGTGACCATTCTGACACTATTGTAATAGCAGACTTGGGGCCCTGATTGCTTAATATTTCTCTCGTTCTCCGCTCCGCTGCCTCGCTCCGCTGTAATGGACAGACACCATTGCACTCGTATTTTGGGTCGAGGGTATTTGGGGACCGGGACCGCGGTCCCGGACTCCACCTATATTATTTTTGAGTGGTACTTTGGGACCACAAATAAAATAAACAAAGGTGTCTTGGAAAAATAAAGTTAACCAAAAAATTTTGAAGTTATACAAATAAAACAATTTTTGTAAAACAAATATATTTCAAAAATGGCAGTCTTCTATTAGATAAACCTAAAAAAAAATTCAATACGAAATATAGTTAGTTTTGACTTTTAAAACATTAAATTACAACAGTTTAATTGAAAACATTTTTGCTTATTGTCCCTTAAATCTAGACCTTTTCTGCTAACTATACTTTACTTCATTTTTCTTGTTGCCCGATATTCCCTCGACCCCGTACTTTTAAGGAGCTAAAACACCTCTAATTTCCCTATTTTTTCATTATTGATAGGTTCGTATTTGGTCTCAATCTCATTTTAGTGCTAATTCTACTAATTTTCAAGCAACGTTTACATTCGCATTTAAGTTGCATTCTGTCAAAAATGTATGAAAAATGAGGCTTTTTTGACAGATTGCGACTAACATGCGAATGCAAACATTGCTTAAAATTTTGTAGAATTGGCACTGTGATGTAAAGCGATTATGTCTACGGCGATGAAGAACGCTTGCCTAGAAGTAACTGGTTGCCTAGAAGTAACTGGTTGCTTAGAAGTAACTGGTTGCCTAGAAGTAACTGGTTGCCTAGAAGTAACTGGTTGCCTAGAAGTAACTGGTTGCCTAGAAGTAACTGGTTGCCTAGAAGTAACTGGTTACCTAGAAGTAACTGGTTGCCTAGAAGTAACTGGTTGCCTAGAAGAAACTGGTTACCTAGAAGTAACTGGTTGCCTAGAAGTAACTGGTTGTAGCTATCCGGAAACACAGACTCCGGCAGGGAATACCACTCCTTAGCATTGTCCAGATTTTGACATTGATATAGTTACTGGGATGATATTACAATTAAAATTTTAACTCTTTTTTAATTAAGTACGAGAATTGGCCTTCAGACTTAAAAATAAGACTTGAGTATTAGTCCACCTTTACTTTAGTCTGAACACCTGTCACACTTTGGCATTAAAGTAGGTTTTAACACGTTCTTAACTATAAACTATTAATTTAGAAATTAGTTCTAAGGGTTAGTCTTACACTCTAGTATCTGTAACCTCCTCTTCACTTCTTATATTCGTAAACATCTGTGCTGGGTTGATGATGCAATAGTTTTAATACATCCAAGGGGCACCATCTGGCGGCCACATGGGGAAACAAATATTGAATGAGTTCATTGATTGTAACACTAGCGCGCGAAGACAGCTCTAATAGGAATGCAGTTAACATACTCGCCTGTAGATGTCGCCTCTGTTACAGATTATGAGAAGCTGGGGAGTAAGGAAACTCATGCGCATTCGTTTAGTTTGCGGTCGGCTTCTAGTCTAATCTGAATACCAGTGTTTTGACATGGAGCGACTAATTTAATATTTTACATGTCTACCTGACCTCCATTCTCTCCCGCTCCGCCCAGAGCGGGCGAAGTCATTAAAATATTATAATTTCCCATATTATTATGCCCATAATTATGTCCAAAATCCAGAAACTCTTGGCAAACTGGTGTCATTTTTTCTGATCAATAGTATGTAACGATTCTCAAAGATTTTACAACTCATTTACTGAAAAAAAAAAAATCAGCAGTACCAGTACTCTGCAACCATTGCATGAGTCCACTTTCCTTGATATTACTTTTCCAATGAAGCAATTTCTTGGTAGATGCGGTCATAGTGTTCTCACTGTACCTAGGTTTTCTGATAAAAAATTTAGGTATGTGTGTAGAAAGAATATTTTTAATGATGTGTAATACCGCAATTCTTCATAGTCATTTAACAATTAATTGACAAGGCTATCATCTCAAAGCACTAAGATTTTGCTTTAAAAACTAAGCTAAATCAAATAAAACGAAACCACTCCGGAGTTTTAAGGCAAAATCGAGACACTGTGAATGTACGATACGGATATTAACAAAACAGGATAATATTGAGGTGGTTACAGCAAAAAAAACACACATCCTCTACATTTATTTATTTACTAAGAAAAAAACAAACATATATATGTCACCGGAAATAATAAAAACGCCGTAAGATTGTAAAATAACGTGTGAAATTATAAGCAATGTTTTCTATATAAGACACGGATGGGACATTGAAAATGATTGAAATTGGATTGGATTTACAGTATACCAATCGATTATTTCATAATATATCGAGAAATTACAATCTAATCAAGAGTTAATACAATCTTACGGAGTCTGCAATTTCCCGGTGACATATACAATACATACACAAAAACCTCCGCCGTAGTTGGGTAATAAATCCTCACTTCCTTACTTCCTTACTAATATCTAATATTATATTATCTGTGCTATATTATAAATGCGAAAGTAACTCTGTCTGTCCGTCTGTCTGTCTGTCTGTCTGTCTGAAAATTGGTAGACGGACAAATAGTCTAGAGCCTGAGGAAGGACATAGGCTACTTTTTATCCCGGGAGTATGTTCCTTAGGGACCACACAGGCGAAGCCGCTGGCAGAAGCTAGTAAGATATAAATAGTGCGTTACAGGCATAGAGATTTATTTTAGTGCTCATACTAATAGAAGTCTCGTTCCATAGTAGGCCCCCATCCATCATTTTCCAAAATGCAAGATCCAGGCCAAAGCAAGCTCATCGCAAAATATACAAGGAAAGACTGGAAAATTAAAAAAATGTCTGGTGGATTTGTAGTCGAGTTGCTTTGAAGTTTGTCTTTATTTGATTTAATTTTTTTTTTTTTTAGGGTTCTGAACAAAAAACGGAACCCTTATAGGATCACTCGTGTGTTTGTCTGTCTGTCTGTCCGTCTGTCACTGCCAGTTTTCTCCAGATCCACTGGACCGATTCTATTGAAATTTGGAACACATATGGACTTTTGTGACCCAAACACGGGCATGTTTCGTAAATTATTAAATTTTTAGTATGAGGGTAACTTTTGGGGGGCAAACTGGAAAATTAAAAAAGAAAGTTTTTTGAACAATGTCGTGTGACACATCAAATAAAAGGGCTTACTGTGAAGGTTTTATTTATATTTTTTTCATATTTTAAAATAAATGGTTTTGAAGTTATTCAAGAAATTAGACGAAAAACTACCACTCCCCCCCTTATCTCCGAAACTACTGAGCCTAAAATTTTGAAAAACATGGAGATAATACATCTTTACCTACCTAAAACCTATAAGAAGTGTATAGTGTTAAAATAACATGTTAAAAAAATTAAATTCGTTCGGAACCCTTTGCACGCGAGTCCGACTCGCACTTGGCCAGTTTTTTTAGTAGTAGTAGTAGTAGCTTTTTTGTTGTTGTTTGAATACACAGGTTAGCAGATTCTTAATTTGAATGCTGTATAGATTTCATTTAGAATCCACTAATCTCACTACTATTATACCTCCAAGTTCGGATGGAAGGATGATTGTATATCACGCCCGAACGGCTGAACGGATCTGGATCAAATTTGTCACTCAGATAGATTATAGTGTAGAATAGCACATACAATTTATTCCGAGAGTATGTTCCTTGGCTTAATTAAAAAAATAATCTTTAACAATATGCTGCTTTGTAGCAGCAGTTTTTATAAATAGGGCCGTATTGTGATACCTTACGGTATGTCCTCATAAAACTTTCGACCGTTAGATATTTATGTCACCTTTTGCGAGTAGTAGCAATTAGACATTGCAAAGAGTCCAAAGACATTTTGACATTTCGTCACGCAGCCTTTTTGGCTCACCGACTAATAATACTGAATGTGTATGAAATGTAGCTGTATGACCTGTGCGTCTACCATGAGTTTTATCAATCTATACTCGCTAGCGACTGCAGTTAAAAAATTTACTTAGTTTCTAATTTATTTGTTTAAGTTATTAACTAACAAGCAAGCAAGTTGCAAGTAAAACTTTAGTTAACAACTAAAGTAATAAATTAGAAACTTGTATTTTAAAAGTTTTCACACATTTTTTTAACTACAGTCGCTAGCGAGTACCTATACTAATACATAAAGCTGAAGAGTTTGTTTGTTTGCTTGAACGCGCTAATCTCAGGAACTACTGGTCCGATTTGAAAAATTCTTTCAGTGTTAGATAGTCCATTTATCGAGGAAGGCTATAGGCTATATATCATCACGCTAAGACCAATAGGAGCGGAGCAGTAATGAAAATTGTGACGCAGACGAAGTTGCGCGGGTCAACTAGTAGATTGAAAAACTCATGGTAGACGTACAGAAACCAGAAATAAGACGAAATATGTACCAAGGTATTGTACCTGTGACCAAGGCTTTGGTATTTTGTTTCGTGTTATTTTATTTATTTAGGTACTTACTTCTTTAAGAATGTAATAGTGGTCCCGGCGAACTTCGTACCGCTTGAGAATTAATTTTTGCCGAGTTTTATTTTTGTCAAGTATCAGAAATGAAATTCAAATTCGAATGAGAAAATGATTTTATGCACATATTTATTTTCTTTAATTTTGCGATGATTGAATATTTATGCTGTTATTCGGAGCAAAGACAAATCAAACAAACCAAAGATCTTCAAAATCGGTCGAGCCGTTCTTGACGATCTAACACGATTTTTTATATATTTAGATTACGCTTAGATAGTATGAAACACTATATCCCGTGTTATCATTCTTTTACTTAAACCCTATCTTCGCAATATTTTTTAATTTACAAAATTTTGCAAGCAGATTGGGCCGCCTGAAAATTGAAAATTATCCACGTGAACAAAGATTCTGTTTGAAAATAAAGTAATTGTATATATTATATGTATATACACAGTATGCCTGGCGAGGGTCGAATAAAATAAAATCAATATATAACAACAAGTTTTTGACTAAAAAACTTTGAAATTATAACATAGGGTGGTCAAACAGTCAAACCCGATGTACATCTTTAAATCACTGTTTTTTATTAAACAAAAATATCCCGATTTTGTTCTTTGATTATATTTTATAGGCTTCACGATTTTGTGTGGTATATAACATTTGCCACACACGCAAATTAAAGTGAGCCTGCCCGAATTTTATTTTTTTATACATGTCATTTAACACTACAGACTTCTTATAGGTTTTCCTGTAATCCATAGGTAAAGATCTATTATCTCCATTTTTTTCAAAATTTTAGGTTCAGTAATTTCGGAGATAAGGGGGGGGGGAATGGTCATTTTTCACCTAATTTCTTGAATAACTTCAAAATCATTTATTTTTAAATTATGAAAAAAAATATAATTAAAAACTTCACAGTAAGCCCTTTCATTTGATATGTCATACGATATTGTTCTAAAAACTTTTTTTAAAATTTTCTAGTTTGACCCCCATAAGTGACCCCCATACTAAAAGTTTAATGATTTACGTAACGCATTCGTATTTGGGTTACAGAAGTCCATATGTGTACCAAATTTCATCAGAATCGGTTTAGTGGATCCGGAGAAAACTGGCTGTGACAGACGGACAGACAGACAGACAGACAGACGGACAGACAGACAGACCCGAGTGATCCTATAAGGGTTCCGTTTTTGCCGTTCCTAAAAATTAGCTCATCCTTTAAAATAAATGTAAGAAAGCTCGTAAATACGTAACGACAGCCGTAAGGGTCGGTATTCAAGGGTTAGACCGCTCACTCCTCACTGTGACGTCACAAACTTTCGAGTTCTCGTTCTTGGAAATGCGACCGATTTAAACATTTTCGAAACGATTCCAGAAGCAAAGACGGAGTGATTTTTTGCTATCTATAGGAAATTCTCTTTCCTTTTGAACGAAAATGTTCTCGGCTTAATCATTTTTAAGAAAAAGAAATTCAAAGTTTCAATGAAACACCGCGGGGAATAAACACTCTTAAGCATTGACGGATCTAACGAAGGGCTGAAACACCCCAAGAGACTGAAATACCATTGATAGCCTACAAGCTAACGAATGAGGATTTTAAGAAAAGTAAAGCAAGGAGTCGTGTTATGCATTAAACTAAATAAAATGTTTTGTACTTTCATAGTCTTGCTACTTTGCTAAAGCTTACCCTTAGTGGGGTCAAGCCTCCAAATGACAATCCTGGATCCACCACTGTTCTTAAGAGGAAATGTTGGCGGCGAGACTTTGTATGTAAAAAGTCATAATATATATATTACTAACAAAATGGGCTATATTGTTGTCCGAAATCTATACTAATATATACAGCTGAAGAGTTTGTTTGTTTGTTTGTTTGTTGGCTTGAACGCGCTAATCTCAGGAACTACTGGTCCGATTTGAAATTAATTGATGAAAATTCTTTCAGTGTTAGATAGCCCATTTGTCGAGGAAGGCTATAGGCTATACGAGAATGGGAAATTCCTACGGGAACGGGAAAAAACGGGATATGCGCGTACGAAGTCGCGGGCAAAAGCTAGTTGGTAAATAAATTATTATTATTATAATTCGAGGTTTTGTCTCTCGACTGTTTTCTCCTCCAATATTAAACCGATTTAAGAGATATTTTACATACTGAATAAGAAGAATATATACTGTGTCCCTATGTTTTTTTTATTTTTTGATGATTTATTAACCGTATAAGCACTAGAACTCTCACAAAATTCTCAAAATTGTCCGATAAATCGCTATCAACTGAGCCCTCGTGTACAAATTTGGCAACTATTCATTAAAAAAGGAAAACATAGAGACACAGTATACATCTTTTTATTCAGTTTGTGAAATATCTCTTATACCTGCCATATTTGGACCTATATAGGTCCAAATATGGCAGGAGAAAACAGTCGAGAGCCAAACCTCGAATTATGACTTTTTACGTACAAAGTCTCTCCACCAGCATTTCCTCTTAAGCAACGCTTGTCGATGTCTACAGCATGATGACCGTCCATTACATACGGAAACTCTTCCGTACTGCGGAAAGCGCACTAAGCCGTCGCGCGTCGGGCCCGGCTGTCATTAATTGTAGACCCCCTTTTTTTAGTGTTGCACTGACTGGACAGGTTCACTCAAATCTGTGTGGTTCTTTCTTCTAAAAACCATCTCAGACACTAATCTGCATGGTTCTTAAAAAAATACATATTGTAAGTGTGAGGACTATGTAGGTCGTTATTTTAAGGATTGATTTCATGACTGTCGGGCAGTTTGAGTATATTATGCGGCTTACCCAAATGTCCTTACTTTGGCATTGTTCGTCGGTTCGTTTAGCTCCTCAAAGTTCTGAGTTGAGCTGCACGATAACTGACAAATGCTTGCACTGTCTGGACAAGCCCATTCAAACCTGCGTGGTGCTTTCCTCAAAAGGTCACCTCAGACGTTAACCTACATGGTTTTTCATTTGTTATCAGCGATTGTATGGACTTCAAAAGAGACTATGATCTCTGAGTTTGTTTCGGTTTTTCTTCTTAAGTCAGCTACGAAATACCGGCCTCATTTGGATATATACGACAAAAAAAAATGGCGTGTAAAATAGTTACTTGTAACCTATTTGCAAAATAAATTTCATTTATCACTGGAAATCATCAAATGACTCCTTGCGCTTTGGGTGGAGAGGAAGGGAGTGTCAGACTCTTACTGACTAAAACCCGTGTTTCACCAAATGCCCTTTGCGTTCTAGGGCCGCGGTGACTCTTTCGAACAAATTCCGCAACGTCATTACAGCCTGAGTCAGTACCACGACTGCCTGTTAGTCGGCTTTAAGCAGCTTTATGAAATGTGAACTAATAAGGCTCAACTCCGTGAGACCCCCGGAATTCTGGGAGATGGAAACTCACCTATTTTTTAACGGGGGGAAATCTTCATGGATGTCCTCCACCCTGGGGTGGGCGGAGGGGTCTGTCAGACTCTTATTGACTAAAACCGTCCCGGTGTTCCATCTCTCACCTACGCCGGGGATCGCGGAAAACTTATGAGAGAGAAAATTTATGAGACTTAATAAGCAGCCGCAGAGGCGGGCCACCTCGGGTCAGCGGGGGGATTGAAGTGTTTGATTCCCCCCGCGACGTCAAAGAGGGGCGCACGGGAACACCACGCGCCGCCACCTCGGGTTCGGATGAATGGGGGCGACGGACATCCCCAAGTCCGCCGCCTCTGGTCCAGTTAGGGGGGCCGGGAGAGGGCAGCGTATGCCCTCCTCCGACGCCCGGTGCGCCTGCTGCGGGCCGGTAGAAAGGTCGAGATCTCCCTCTCACCTAACCTAACCATACGTACAGCTCTATTAAATTCTCAGACTAGCAATGTAAAACAATACATGCACGTTCTATAAATATGCAAGCATACCGTAGGCCACTTTAATATAGATATATAATCTGTTTTAGTTTATATTTACTTCAAATGATTCATCAGGGAGTTGTGTTGGCATGCATCTCTGCATCGTCAACGTCATTGGAACAGTCAATGTTGATTACAGACGATATGACTATGGCTACATTGATGGAGCATTAAACACCGAGGTCGTTGGCATTCTAGTTCTTTGTTCCTGTTATAATAATAATCATAATTATCATAATCATTTATTTGTCAGAATATGGTATATATGGTTTTAAGATTAGCCTTCTTCTACTTCTTATCGTATGGGCAGTAAGGTCTAACGACCCCACACACCCTAGTGTCAGAGTTTCTAAACCGCCTCAAGGGCCTCTGACGTGGTTTATTTGACGACCGCCATTTGGCAGTCGGGGCCAGCGGCATATACGTGCCTTCCGAAGCACTGAATCATCTTTTTATCAGACAATAAGGTTAAAGCCTGCAATGTCCTAGCCTTAGAATAATAACGCATAGAAGCCGCGTCTAGAACAAAACACGAGCGAAAGCGTGTGTCCACTTCATTTTCTTTGTGTGCGTGAGCCGAATGTGTCTACGTTCCTAAAACGCACACAGATATAGCTTTTAGTGATACCATTACCAAGCTGTTACCCACAAAATATAGGAAAACACATTACTATGTTGTTTTATCAAATCAAGACAAGTATTTCATGTTATTGGGAACTGGAAAAGATGAAGATGATTTTTCATGTAGTATGACATATTTTTTCGGAAGGTAAAATTCAATTTATTTAAAAATAAAAGTAAATAAATCGCATAAAGAATGGGATATTGTTCAATGTGTTTAGAATGCTTGATGTGTTATAATCAAATATTATAGGCATGTATTAATTTCTGAAATGTAAAAAAATCGGGTTTGATATGAATTAACTTAAATACTTACTAGTATTGTATATTAAAATAACAAAAATGAAAAACATGTTAATCAGTAATATTGAAATCTATATTTTACCATCATTTAAAAACCTTGCAGTTGCAACTGCTTCCTAAAGACTCAACGACTCTTATAATATTTTCTCTTTTTGAGAAATAAAAAAACCTATTTTTACAATCAGAATAGGCACACCAGGTAATTAATACAACACTTGAATTATGTACCTAATCAAACAACTTCAGGCAAATAAACATAAATAAACTTAGTTATTTAGTCCGGTTTTTTTAAATAACAGTAAATTACTAATTAACTTTTAGTTTAAAAATAATGTAGGTACCTAGTAGTGTCGATAACGACTATAATTCAGAGGCTGTAAATAAATATAGTTTAGTTTAACGCATACAGGATCGCCACCAGTATCCTATTTATAAAGATACATCAAAAACTATTTTCTTTTTGCTGAACAAAAATAAGTGCAAAGGTGAAAGCAATGTGGGTATTTTTTTCCTCACAAATAGCAACACTGTGTTATGTCAAGTTGGGTTATTAGAATTTTGTTTTAATGATCGATTTACGTAAAAATAGTGTATAAAATGAAAATATTTACTTGTGAAATGTAATTTGTTCACATTTTTATTGTTTTCCTGAAGTCCTATGACATCCTTTCACGCAACAAACTGTCATTTTCAATTATTTACTCGCGAGCTGTGTTCGACGGAACGTGACCTTGAGTACTGCAGGCTAAATTTGACGGATTTACAGATAAGGCTAAGGTTTAGTTGCCTCACTTGTTGCACTCGTACTAGGTTTCTAGGCGTTATTATTCTAAGGTCCTAGCCAAACTGAAAAACAACTTTACAAAGCATGCTCTTCCCATGGGAATCGAACCCACGACCACCAGGTCACAAGGAAAACGCCTAAACCACTCGACCACGGAGGCAGTTCGATTAGTCACTGGTATCATCACACTCTGCCAATTGTGGCGAGCAAATTTTAATGAGGTACATACAGATAGTAAAGAACTAGGTTAACATTAATATTAGGTATTGATTGCATACAATTGAATTAAAATGACAATATTTCAGATGTGTCGTTTAATAATAATGTCATAAAACACACAAAATGTATCCAGGATGTAAGTTGATCATATCAATCTGCTTACCCTTTTTCCAAGTTTGCATGAGTTCTGCTCGCAATCAGTATATCAAGATACAGTTCAATATCAGTGTTTTACATAGAGCCTATGTGACGTCCACAATTCAGTTACTGGGTAACACGACTCCTCTTGACAAAAAAAGAGACAAAAGACAGGAAAATTGACAGCTCAAAGATGAAAAAAAGTCTATTAGTATAACGTGCTTGCCGAGAATTCCGACAGAGGAAGTACATGAGCTAGTCTATTCTGTAAATAACCATTTCGATATCGAGCTTCACCTGAGTGACAAAGCTCACAAAGTGAGCCTTATTGCACACACCATAAAGGTCTTATGTTTATACGAATTTGATACTCACCTCAGATTCCGCTGTCGAGACACGAAAATGTTGTTACAGAATAGTACTGCTGACTCCAAGACTAAAATTCTTCCACCGATAGAAAGCTAATTTAGAGGGCCAAAGTATATGTTTTATTAGAACACAGCTTTTGCTGGCGCGTTTGCTCGCTTTCAAGTATGAACTGGCCAAGTGCGAGTTGGACTCGCGTGCAAAGGGAACCGAATGAATCGCTTTTTTGTAGCATGTTTTTTAACACTATAGATTTCTAATAGATTTTTCTGTAATCTACAACAATTGATAAACATTAAAAAAAAGGAAATAAAAAATTACTTGCATTTTTTTAATTTTAGGTTCAGTAGTTTGGGGAATGGTAATTTTTCAATTACTTACTTGAATTACTTCAAAACCATTTATTTTAAAATTATGAAAAAAAAAATAGTTAAAACCCTCACAGTAAACCCAGGCACTCGTGTCGGTTTTGACACTCTGACACTAAGGTGTGTGGGGTCGTCAGACCTTACTGCCCACACGAGAAGAAGCAGTAAACCCTTACATTTGATATGTCCCTTGGTAGAAGATGGCACATGAACGGCGGTGGGACGCACTCGTTACAGATTTCATTTTTAGGGTTCCGAAAAAAAAACGGAACCCTTATAGGATCACTCGGGTGTCTGCCTGTCTGTCTGTCTGTCTGTCCGTATGTCACAGCCAGTTTTCTCCGGATTCACTGGACCGATTCTGTTGAAATTTGGTACACATATGGACTTCTGTGACCCAAACACGGACGCGTTACGTAAATTATTAAGTTTTTAGTGTGGGGGTCACTTTTGGGGGTCAAACCAGAAAATTAAAAAAAAAGTTTTTTTACAATATTGTGTGACATATCAAATCAAAGGGCTTACTATGAGGGTTTTAATTCTATTTTTTTATAATTTTAAAGTAAATGGTTTAGAAGTTATTCAAAAAATTAGACGAAAAATGACCATTCCCCCCCCCCTTATCTCCGAAACTACAGAGCCTAAAATTTTGAAAAAAATGGAGATAATAGATATTTACCTAAATATTACAGGAAAACCTATAAGTAGTCTGTAGTGGTAATAACATGTTAAAAAAAATAAATTCGTTCGGAACCCTTTGTACGCGAGTCCGACTCGCACTTGGCCAGTTTTTTTTTAAGTTTATGATACATTTCAACAACGGTTCAGTAATATATAATACTTTGACGGACTGTGTGAATGATAATGACTAGAAAGGGCATGACTACTGAGTTCTTCTCCGTCAGACCGATGGAGAACATAGAGAAGTATAACAGGAAAATGTGACATGTTGCGCCCGACCCGATTATGATTACGTTTTTCCACCACAATTAGTAAGGCATTTTTACTAAAACAATATAATTCTAAATGTAGAGTCAAAAGGGAGAGAATTTTACAGAAGTAAAAGAAATTCACAGAATTCTGCGGGAACTTACATAAAGGTTTTTTCAAGTCCTGGCTTATATTCAAAATATTGCAAGTTGTATAACAAAAGGCTTCTTTTGACGTCAATAGACAGAGTAACAAAGAATTTTTCATGCTTAATTTATTTAATTGTTTATTTTAGGGTAAATGTTTATTCATATTTGAAAAGGTTATTTATTTTTTTAGATTCTCACGTTTCTAAGCACGCTGTTTTTTGTCACATTGTTTCTTGAATGTCATTAGGCCATGGGGAAGTGCGTGTCAATTTAGGCAGAACAGTACATATTGTAGACGTTCAGGTTAGGGCTTCTGCAACGTCTGGGGATCGTTACAAAAACAAATACTTTTGGTGATTTAAGAGATCATTATATTGAGCTGGTGCTCCAAAGAAAACTTTCACAGTCCTGTCAGTAAAACAAATAAATCCACGTATGTCATTATTTGAACCTATTCTAAATTATGAACTATCCTTTTTAATTCTTCTAAAGCTTTTTTTATAATAAAGTTGATGGAGGTCCCCGGAGGGTGAGGCAATGAAGGAGGATGTGCCACAATATATCGTGGGATATATATTATCTATATCCTAATATGTATATAAAATTCGTCCGGTTCTTACTGAGTGAGTGACTGACAGACAACGCACAGCCGAAACTGCTGGTCGTAGAAAGCTGAGATTTAGCATGTAGGTTTCTTGGGGAGTGTAGTAGAGCACTAAGAGAAAATTTCCCGAATTTCCTAAGGGAACGGGAAATAACTGACAAGCGCGTACGGAGTCGAGACCAAAAGCTAGTTATCTACATTTATTCTTTATTTGATGACTGGTAATCGAGCAATTTCATGGTATTGACGATGAAACGTAAGTGGTTGACGTACTTTAGTAACACAACGTCGCCATAGGTTTGAGAGTTTGAAACTCAGATGAATAGGTACAACAGGTGACGAATATAGATATCAATATACTAGCTGAGTTCGTCTGCGTCACATTTTTAATACTTATACTACGTATTAGCCGTACATAGCCTATGGCCTTCCTCTGTAAATGGGCTATCCTACTCTAATATAATTTTTCGAAACGAACCAGTAGTTCTTGAGATTGACGCGTTCAACCAAACAAACAAATTCTTCAGCTTTAAAAATAAAAATATAGATTAAAAAATCAATTATTTAGGCAAATATAACTTGAGGTACATGCAATATAACTTAAACTGAAATGAAAAAGATGAAGTGACAGAAAGTTTCAAGTCAAACAATGCTTTGAAAAGTTATGATCCTATTACAATAGTAAGCTCCTAGACATTACATTTTGTTCAAGTTGCAGCTAGTCCTAAGGTCCTAGCACGAATATTTTGGCGTATAGTAACGTTAACGTAAGTGAATTTTGAATGTGAAAAACTACAACCCCATAGTATTTTAGTTTAATTTTATGGCACATACACAATTTATATCATTCAAAAATATGAATGTAGTATCTAATTAAAATAAATATTATGTGCGAAACGAGTATTGTAGCTATGGTAAAATTTTACGGTACGTTACTACTGTTTCTGTTATTGTCGATTGAATTACTGAAACATGCTGTTCGAATAAACTTTGTTACCTACGTTCTACAAATACTTACAAGTTTTTTTGTAAGTACTAAAAGTGCAATCTCAAGGTTTTCCAAAGGGCGATGGAGCGAAGCGTTCTAGCTCCACCATTGAATACGTAATAAAACGATAAAAAAAGTAGGGATCGTCAACGTGGGCAACAAATCTGCCAGGCTGAAGTGGGATTGGGCGGGTCATGTATGTAGGATGCATCAGGACAGATGGGCCAGAGTCGTTACGCAGTGGGAGCCAGAGGACGGGCATCGAGGAAGGCCTAGGAAACGCTGGCGAGACAACTTAGAGGTGTTCATAACGGACTGGTCGGTAAGGACAACAAACCGGCAAGAGTGGATATGGGGGAGACTTTTGCCCAGCAATGGGATAGTATAGGTTGAATAAAAAAAATTGAGTAAGCGAGGTGTGATTGGAAGCTCCTCTCGCTATGTTAGCTTTAATTATAACTAGCTTCTACCAGCGGTTTCGCCCGCGTGGTCGCTAGGGAACATACTCCCGGGATAAAAAGTAGCTTTATGTTCTTTCTCAGGCTCTAGACTATTTCTGTACCAAATTTTATTTATATCGGTTCAGTAGTTTTGGCGTGTAAGCGCGACAGACTGACAGACAGAATTACTTTCACATTTATAATATTACTAGCTTCTGCCAGCGGCTTCGCCCGCGTGGTCCCTAGGGAACATATTCCCGGAATAAAAAGTAGCCTATGTCCTTTCTCAGGCTCTAGACTATCTCTGTACCAAATTTCATTTAAATCGGTTCAGTAGTTTTAGCGTGAAAGCCAGACAGACAGACAGACAGACAGAGTTACTTTCACATTTATAATATTAGTAAGGAAGTTAGGATTAGTAATGATTATGTAGTTTTAATGAAACGTTACCTTAAAAAAAGGCATGGCGCAGATTTGAACTACGCCTTCTCATTTTCTTTAATGACATGTCGGATGACAGTAACCATTAACATGATTATTACATTAGCACCTGAACACTCTTCATTAATCGTACTATCAATACATCCACGCGCGTTGCACGGTCGTCAATCATTGAAGCAAATGTTTGGCACTCATTGCACACCTGGGCAGGTGTTTGAAGTCCGAGCTGACAGTAATTGCGGGTAGATAATACAGGTATTCCTCTGTCAATCACACACAACTGCATTGTCGTTATCGAATTATAGTAGTCGTTAATGTATTCAGTCAGCCTTTTACCTATTATAATGAGCATTCTACATGGCGTGATTTATTTGACGTTCATAACCCATCAGGGTAACTGAATTCAGGATACCCTTCAGCTGAACTGGTGTCGGATGTTCTAGATTCTGAGGACCATGACGACAGCCTACAGATCTGCAATAACAGCCAGCCCAACACGGATAGGATGATTCGAATGGGATGACGGGAGCTGGAGTATAAAGCGAGCGAAGTACCTATGCTTCCGTCATCTCTTCTTCATCGTATATTTATGCAATAGTTTCAAAGATTCAAAAAAATATAAATTTAAAACAAAAATCTCTTAAATTATCATAGAGATAACCATGTAGCACAGTTTCAGTATATACAGTTCATACATAACGTTAGCCGCCATTTTCAGTAAACATATACGTTGGTGTGGTGGTTTCTGCTGCACGTGTTAACAGTAACCAAATCATTTAAACTCCATTTTAACAATGCAATTTTAACCCCAGTATGGGGTTAAAATTGCATTGTTAAAATCTGACCTATATATGTAAAGAACGGACCGTTGTCTCGTGCAAAATAATTTCCAATGTTCGAATGTGGAAAAATATTTTTTTTTTTAACTTATCCTAGCGTTCATTAGAAGGATGAACACTATTTTTATTACAATCTAGCCTTTTATATAGACTAATAAGTAATTTAATTAAAACCTAAACTGTTAAATTGTCTTTACTAAGAATGTGTCCAATAGCACTTTTCTTATTGTCTCTATTAAGGCGAATACACTTCGTTCTTGTGTTTGTTTGGTAACACTTGTTTCACATTACACTATTCACTAACACTGAACACTAACTCAAACGGTTGTGTTCTTTTTAGTCTTCTCACTATGTCCGTGTGGTCGAGAAGCTGGATCGCTTCGACGTTCACATGCTGATGAAGTCTCTGTTCGTGAGCTTCTGCAGATGGATGGTGGAAAAATATGAAATTCTAATTCGAATTGGAACATTTTTGATCCAAAAACGAATATTTCGACTAGGTTATCATATTTTGATTTGTTTCCTGTCTTGTACTACATGTGAGTAGTTAGAATGGTAGAAAATCAAACAAATCTATGCTGCTGTACTATACTAGTGGATCTGACAGACGTTGCCCTGTTCGAAAGTTGGCTTTTCGTCTGGGTGAAGCAATTAAACAGGGACTCACTCAAACACGCTAAAGTTCTCATAAAAGTCGGTTCAACCGTTTAGGAGGAATTCAGTGACATACGAAAGTACATGAGAATTTAACGTATGGGTGTATCAAGATAATAGCAGTATTATCTTGATAGACCCATACTTTAAATTCTAAAGAGGGAGTGCGAATTTGAATGGTTATGTGGGGCGGATTCTCGCACATTTTTGAAAAAAAAAAAACAATTTAAAGATTCCAACATAATGAGGGTTCCGTAACAAAATGGTAAAAAAGGGAGCCATATGGTGAGACTAAGTCTGTCTGTCTGTTTTTCTTTGTCCTAGCACGTCATGTATCATTTTTGCGATGTCCTTTAAGTATCAACTGGGCATGATTTTGTACCATATCATAGTCGAGTTGATTGGCCTTTATGGGCAACCAAGTGGGGAGTGGTCATCCTTTGAACGTTTAAGTCACGACTTTACGTCAAGTTTAGGGCAAGCTTCACCATGTGGTCATCTGGATATCGCTGAACATGACTACCACCGTAGTAAATTTTTGCCAACTTTAAAACTTCCTTCAATGTCATCATCATCATGAAGATCAAGATCAAGACGTCCACTGCTGGACATAGGCCTTCCCTAAACGTCGCCACAACGACCGGTCCTGCGCGACTCGCATCCATCGGCTACCCGCGACCTTCACTAGGTCATTGGTCCCTCGATGTACTTGTAGATAATCATCTACAAGAATCATTGCGGATCTCTGGAACGGCACGACACCTACAGACCAGCATTTCCATTTTTTGTAGCCCCTTCAGGTTTGGCGTAGGCTCTATATTTAGACTTTTGTGTGTAATTGTTATCACAACAATTACATACAGCAAAAGTTTTGTAATAGATAACAACTGACGGTGGCAAGAAAAAATAAATGACGATCGTTAGCACCTTAGAAGCATGATATAACAATAATAACCTTTTTATTTGTAACTACTTCGGCCTATAGACTAACATATATATTAATACTAGCTGACTCGGCAAACGTTGTTTTGCCATACAAAAAAGAAAACCCTACCACCCCCTCTCATACCTACCGAATATACACACAAAATTTCATGAAAATCGATCGAGCCGTTTCGGAGGAGTTCGGTAACAAACACCGTAACACGAGATTTTTATATGTTAGATTAGACTAGCTGACTCGGCAAACGTTGTTTTGCCATAGAAAAAGAAAACCCTACCACCCATTCTCATACCTACCGAATATAAACACAATATTTCATGAAAATCGATCGGGCCGTTTCGGAGTAGTTCGGTAACAAACACCGTGACACGAGATTTTTAGATTAGACTAGCTGACCCGTAAAACGATGTTTTGTCATACAAAAAATACCCTACCATCTATTTTCATGGTCTACCAAATATACACACAAAATTTCATGAAAATCGGTCGAGCCGTTTCGGAGGAGTTCGGTAACAAAAACCATGACACGAGATTTTTATATATTAGATTAGACTAGCTGACTCGGCAAACGTTGTTCGGCCATACAAAAAAAAAATACCCTACCACCTGTTTTCATACGTACCGAATATACACATGAAATTTCGAGCCTTTTCGGAGGAGTTCGGTAATAAACACCGTGACACGAGATTTTTATATATTAGAAGATTCGATTAGAGATAATTTAGTTTTTGTTATATCGGTAACTTCATGCAACACAGGTGTTTGAAGCCATTGAGTTTCCGGGACAATCCTTTTGGGAAAACACAATCCCCCTCCTACCGGGACTGCGCGACGATGAAGTCTCGTGTTTAAGTAATAACAAGACTTACTCGGTCTGCAGACTATGACGTTTATCGTTTTTTCGATGAGTACTCCTTTTCATGATTTTGTTAAAGAATTAACCGGTTTGTCTTTATGCTTGCAGATGAAGATTAATTGAGTTTCAAGGAAATGATACATGAGAATTTTATGTAATACGAAAGTTATACAATAAGCTGCGTTATGATGCAGATGCATTCTTCATACACTCATATATGTTACAAAAACGACCAATTCAGTTCGTGTTTAGTAGTTTCTGGGCTCATAAGCACACGAACACAACACACCAACTGAATATCAACCCGAACTGAATCGGTCTGGATACAAAAGTATGGAAATATTGGCGCCGAAAATACTCGTGTTCCATAAGAATGGCCTTCAATAGAAATATCTCAGTAAAGTAATAAACAAATAACAAAGCCGTCACGAAATATTCTCCTGGTTATTGCCAGATACCCAACAAAGGCAAAGATTACGTTCAAGAGATGTGTTCAACTGGAAGTAGGCATAAAAGTATAATTTTTTCGTTTTGGCTAAAGTACCAGCTTCAATTATAAGATTAATCAGGGAAGGTCATATGTTCTAGGTTCTAGATGAACGTTGTGTAAAATTCCTCACAGAATGGATTCTCAATGATTGGACCCAAAGACCAGGAGAAGATGACGGGACGAATTAATTGTGGAAGATGAAAAGATACAGAGAAGCCATAAGACTAGTAGGTCGAGACCCAGAACCATACTTTGATCATCTATCGATGTAGCAAAGCTTGGACGAGATTAGAATTATCGGATAATTTCTAATGTCTGTTATAAAAAATTTAAGAGACGAATTGGAAGCTCAGAAAAGTTGGCTGAATTGGGGAAGGGTGGCCTTAATCAGAGTGTACCTATGGCCGCGGGATTGTCTACGGGTATGCTAAGGTTTTTATTAGACAAGCCTGCGCAAGCACTATCATCTGCCTTCATTCTAATTGCAGGAAAGTTTTCCAAAACATAACAGGGTACAACAATATTCCTAGTAGAATGGAAAACTTGTTACTTATGACATGATTGCAATAATAATGTAGTTAAGCTTACAACATGTTGTGTTTGTCCTTTGGATATGATATGGCTTGAAGTGTTAAATTAATTTATTTGAAACGATTACAAAATAGTCGTTTTCTCCTTCCTCTACAATCAGAGGTAGGTTGTGCTTGACGTAGCCACTAAAACGAGGATTCTCTGTGCTAGGTGGTATCATATGGCATCAAAAGAAAAAGGGGGCCATATTCTCTTATTTCCAGATAAATTTAAATCTAACCTGGATATAAATAGGTGAAAATGCGAGAAAATACTTTTTTTTTTCCGTCCAGGTGTCGGTTGATCTATGCAAGGCCGGAGTCGGCGCTTGCGGCGGCGCACAGTATGAGATTTTACCAATCTAGATGGACAAAATTCTTTTACTGATGAAAACAACTTCTTTAGTGTCGATAATAACATTCTGTCAAAATAGGTATGTGGTTTGTGCTGATACAATCATGGATATATTGAATTCTGCGTTTTCATTTGAAAATATATCGTAGATTAGCAATTTACGGGTCGGTTGACACCCTTTGAAAAGGTTTATATTTGTCTTCATTTCATATTACCTCAACGTGAAAAAATGTTTTGCTAGGTAGTACGAAGCACATAATTTTTTTTTTAATAAATAAGCGCAAAAACGCGCTGTATTTTTTTACATTTTCTAGCTAAAGACGTCCTAAAGTTTCGCCACTATGAGATTTGATAGCTGAACACGATAGAACACGTTACTATTTTCTGATTAATCAAAAATAATCCCCAAAAGAATTACCCCATCTTCATCGGTCTTTAACCAACGTATAAAGCTGCTGTGAGAAAATATTTAACTTACATGTAGGAAGTTCTTGCTGTCTACAAACAATCAAACATAAATCAATAACTTGCACGGAAGACACAAAAAAATATAGCAATGTACCCTTAGTGACGCGGTTTCTGCGCGGCTTATTATCTCTACTAACTTACTTGGTTTATTATTGCTAAATAATAATAATATATTTAAGGAATATTAGCAAATTTTCATCAGATTTAAAAAAAATAGATTGTTAACGATAAAATAATAGTATTTATCGGCATTTCATATGACTTCGGAAATTTGATTATTGTCTCGTTAGATCAGCATAATCTCACACTGTGCGGCGTTGCGAAACTTTGTTCGGATGTGGAACGATCTAAATATAGGTACTTGAATATCGTGCGCGCGCGTCGTTCGCCCGCCAGTTTCCTACCTTCGCATCTTGATCAGAATCACCTGCACCTGCTTTGTATGATGAATCTGTTGTTGAAAATAATGGTGCTTATGCTGCAAGAGCACCTGAAACATACTCCCCGTTATTTTAGCCCTTTCAGTGAGTTATCGGTAAATTCGCGACACGCGCCGCATTTCATTGTGCAAGACCATGGACGCGATGAGATTTGAAATATTAGTTATTTAAAATCAGGCCAAGTGCGAGTTGGATTTTCATACGAAGGGTTCCGTGCCCTAAACACGTTTCTTGTATGGGTGCCCGCTTTAATTTTTATTATTTGTTATAATAGTGGCACTAGAAATACAGACTCTGTAAAAATTTCAACTGCCTACCAATTGCGGTTGAGATACAGCCCGGTGACAATCAGACGGACGGACGGACCGGCGAACGGCGGAGGCTTAGGAACTGGATTCTGTTGGTTACTCTTCGGGTCATCATACATCATCATCATATCAGCCGAAAGACATCCACTGCTGGACATAGGCCTCCCCCAAACGGGGGTTTGCCATAATCGCCACGCTTGGCAGGAGGGTTGGCGGTCGCAGTGTATGGTGTTGCGTTTTACAGAGAACGCTGCTGCCCATTCTCTGGTGAGTCCCTTAGTCGCCTCTTACGACACCCACGGGAAGTGATGGGATGGCATTATTCTTTTACGGCACCGGCCGACACCATAGGGCATACACTCTTCGGGTATAGAACCCTTAAAAGAGTTATTCAATTATCTGAACCATCAACCTACAATTTTGCTTTTAGTAACATTACTTGTACTTTTTCTGATTGCTGATCACTGCTTTCTTGGCTCCTTTTAACCCGGCGCCATTGAGGTTGGGTCCGGCGTAGGTGAGAGATGGAACGCCGAGGTGGTTTTAGTCAGTAAGAGTCCGACAGACCCCTCTACCCGCCCCAGGGCGGAGTACATCCATAAGGATTTACCACCGTAAAAAAATGATGACCCAGTCTGTTTAAGAATGCACATATCTTTTTACGTACGAGCGAGACTTCGCTATTCTGCTCAGTAGCTGTAGCCAACGCTGTGTTCTAAACGTTTCAGAAAAGAAATCAGTCGAGAGGTGACCGCGCTGGGAGCGATACCCACGCTTTTGTCAAAAAGGTAAAAATGGCCAATGCTCACAGCACGCACTATATAAACGGATGATTTTATAGTATTGATTTTTTAATATCTTTATGGATTCTAAGGGATTTTTGTACATACAAATGACGATGACAATCCCATCGTAACTTATACTAATGTCTTGTCCTTATTATAAATTACAATTAACGCTTTACATAAACGTTAAGGAATATAGTATTCTAGCTGCATCCGAACTTGGTGAAGCTAGAATACTATGAAAGGTACCAACATCTACATAATTTACATTAAATTGCTTTACATTATTCACACACACATCAGCTTGACTCACACACACATCAGCTTGACTTTGTATTGATTTATATTGATTTTATTTTGTTTTTATTATTATGATTTTATTTTGATTTCAATTTAATTTAACTTTAATTTACATTCATTAATTATTATTTAATTCTTATTTGGTTTTGACTAATTTATTTCTGAAATTTTAATGATTTTATTTTGGGTATTTTAATTGTGATTAAATTTTTCCAACTTAAATTATTTTTGTTACCTTAAGTTGTTGTTGTACATTGATTAATTGTGAGTTTTTTTGATTTACCATTTTGTTTGTGACATCCTAATTTTTTCTAATTTTATTTTGTATTTTTTCCCTAAATCTAATAATCTTGGTATTTATATTTTAAATTGGTCATAGGTAGTATTAAATTTTTACGTGCTTAATTTTATTGTAACTGGTATAGAAGAAGTCACTGGCTCCTGAAATACAGGTATTCTACCTAGCTCAGGAGTCAGGGTTTCACTATTTTGTTAACCGTGTTTGTACCAATAAAGAATTATTATTATTATTATTATTATTATTATTATTATTTAAATTTTTTCTTATGTTTATATGTTCATTTTGTTGAGGTATAATTTAATTTATGACTGAAAAACTCTATGAGATCTCAATTTTGTTAATTTTTTGAGAATTTAAGTAAAAGTTTAAATAAAATATTTTGAATAAAAATGTTCTGTGATATCTTTTTTCTTTTAGGAATAAAAGAAAAAAGATATCACAGAACATTTTTAAGATAAGATCAGAGTGTAAATATACATTACAATGACAAATATTACGAATATATTCAATGAAACATGAAAATGTCGCACATTACATACACAGGTCATATTGACCCACCTCAACATTCACAATGACGCCGACAATTTCGTAGCACAATGACGCTGGGTTGAATACAAGAAAGCATCTGAGGGCTTAGCACGAAAATATTTTGACGTATAGTAACGTAACGTAAAATTTTACCATAGCTACAATACTCGTTTCGCACACAATATTTATTAATAATAATAATTTATTTATTAATATTTATTTGAAGTAGATCAATTAAATATAAAAAACCCAAGATACACACTCAGCATCTCAAAAACGTCCACAAAAAACAAGCGTAAAATGCATAATTTTGCGCTAGTTTCAAAAAGTCTCGCATCGCTCGCCATACTGCACTGTTTTGTAAAAACAACTTCAAGCGATTCGTGTAAGGTTGAATTTGTAAAAAAAATAATTGCGCATCACTCGCCATACTGCACTGCTTTGTAAAAACAACTTTAAGCGATCCGTATAAGGTTGAATTTGCAATAAAAATTGTTTATAGTATAACTACACACAACTAACACATGACAATTGATACATATCAGTTTTTGACGACAGTTTCGAGTGTTGCATTTGTTCGAGACTGTGCATCTTGGGTTTTTTATATATCAATGAATTAGATACTATATTCATATTTATGAATGATATAAATTGTGTATGTCCCATAAAATTAAACCAAAATACTATAGGGTTGTAGTTTTTCACATTCAAAATTCACTTATGTCAACGTTACTATACGTCAAAATATTCGTGCTAGGCCCTCTGCACCCTCATTGAGTTAGGTACACTAAATAATAGTTTCAGTCACAACTGAACAAAATTTCTCATCCATTGCTTCATAAGTTTAAGAATTCGACTGGTCGACAGTGTAAAAGACGCAATGAATACTGTTGACATGACAAAATACTGATTCATTGAACCGTGCTCATTATTGTATAATTTTGTTTTGCTTGTTAGATACATACACTGAAATACGCTTGTATTATAATATCTGTGTCTGAAATAATAAAATGTGAATATTAAATGGATGTAGGTAATAGTGAATTAGCGTAAAAGCGGTCAAGTACACCGGGTCTAAAACGGCCACTTTAGCAGAATCAGAAAGCACATCTCGCTACCCATCGCTGTCAAATGTTCCCAATCAACCTTGAACCTAATGCGTTAGCGATAAAGATGAAAATGAAATTTGACAGACTGTTATGTGATTAATATTATGATTCTAATATGATTCATCTAAAGTGGCCTTTTGAGACCCGCAGGTCAGAATCGCACAAGGTTCCGTTTCTTGCGTGAGAGACCCATTCAATTTCCGGTGTATCATATTTGTTGCAGCTGTCATATAAATACACGCTCTGAAATTTTCATCGCCGTAAGGTTGCCTGCCTGTCGGTCTTCTACAGATTGTACTTCGGTGAGTGTGCCCAAAAACTCCACGACCTCACCCCACCGGCCCCCTTCTACCATCGGACATCCAGACGCACTGCATCTTACCATCCCTACCTTGTTGCGATTCCACCAATTCGCACTAAGCGTTTCCAAACGTCTTTTATAATGCGCACAGCAAAGGAGTGGAACTCTCTGCCTGCGTCTGTGTTTCCAAACGCTTACAACCCTAATCTCTTCAAAGTTAGAGTGAACAGGCTCCTTCTGGGTAAGCTCGCTCCATCGTAGACTTTGTCTCTGTCATCTCTGACCTAGACTAGAGCCAAAAGCAAACCCATCACAAATAAAAAAAGAAACTATCTATAACGAACAGATAGACGGACGTACGGACTTACAGCGGAAGCTTAGTAATAGGTTTCCAATGGTATCTCCGGGTACGGATCACGAAAAAGGCAGGATTTAATTTTATACAGAGGTCCAGGGCTAGTAAAATCTCGCAATAGCGCAGTATGCATATCACAGAAGTTTTTAATTTACATTCTGTTAGAGGTGTTAATAGCAGGCGCAGGGTTTGATTTTTGAGGTTAAGCAGTGCTTGCCGAGGGCGGTCTGTGGCTGGGCTTCCATCTATTACATACCGAGAGTCCACCGTGCTTCGGAAAGGGCTAGTAGGCGTTTCGGCCGCTGAGTTGCGTCTGATCCGGTCGAAACAGGAATTTCATTATCTATACTTAATATTATAAAGAGGCAAATTTTGTGAGTTTGTGAGGTTGTAGGGGGTAATCTCAGGATGTACTGAACCGATTTTGAAAACTTTTTACCAATAGAAAGCCATGTTATTTGTGAGTTTCATATGCTATATTTTAACCCGAACCGAAAAATACCGCCCAGCGAAGTGGGCACGGATCAGCTAGTCTATATCTATCTGTACTAATATATAAAGCTGAAGCCTTTTTTTTTTGGTTTACTTGAACGCGCTAATCTCAGGAACTACTGGTCCGATTTGAAAAATTCTTTCAGTGTTAGATATTTATCGAGGCAGGCTATAGGCTATATATCATCACGCTAAGACCAATAGGAGCGGTGCAGTAATGAAAATTGTGACGCAGACGAAGTTGCGCGGGTCAGCTAGTACTAATATATAAAGCTGAAGAGTTTGTTTGTTTGTTTGCTTGAACGCGCTAATCTCAGGAACTACTGGTCCGATTTGAAAAATTCTTTCAGTGTTAGATATTTATCGAGGAAGGCTATAGGCTATATATCATCACGCTACGACCAATAGGAGCGGAGCAGTAATGAAAATTGTGACGCAGACGAAGTTGCGCGGGTCAGCTAGTACTAATATATAAAGCTGAAGAGTTTGTTTGTTTGTTTGCTTGAACGCGCTAATCTCAGGAACTACTGGTCCGATTTGAAAAATTCTTTCAGTGTTAGATATTTATCGAGGAAGGCTATAGGCTATGTATCATCACGCTAAGATCAATAGGAGCGGAGCAGTAATGAAATTTGTGACGCAGACGAACGAGGTTGAGCTCAGCTAGTTATTAATATGTTTGATTGGTGTTTCGGACGAATACCTATTTTATTTTCTGGCTATGGATAATATTAATTAATCATTAAAAAAAATGAAATAATGAGTGATCTCTCACGGGTCGGTTTGTATTCGACTTTTGTCATGTTGCACGCACATTGAAGCACATACACGCTTTTCAATTAATATGACTGATTATTGTGATTTCAGTCCTAGGACCTTCTTAGTGTGTCTTAACGACCTCTGTAAGTTGAAACTGGAACACGGTATTATAATTTCCTATGCTGATGATACGCTTTTGCTCTTTTCTTCTAAAACATGGGAGAATACCTTTCTGCTGGCACAGAATGGCTTCAACAAGGTGTCCGACTGGCTGAAACAAAATGTTCTTACCCTAAACTCAGAAAAATCTATGTACATGCCCTTTTATTCACGAAATCCAAATAAACCCCCCCCCCCCTTGGTCTTTCCATGAAATAACATTTTTTTCATGTCTACCCCGCAAATGCTTCTACTTGTAACTGCCTCTGTCTGGTTAGGAGATTTGAAGTAAAATATTTGGGCGTCATTCTAGACTCATCACTGAACTTCAATGCACATATTTCTTTACTTCAATCCAGACTTAGAAAATTGATTTATGTTTTTAAGAACCTACGACATGTAGCAGATATTTTGATTCTTAAAAAAGTTTATAGGGCACTCTGTCAATCGCTTCTAACTTATTGTATTTCTTGTTGGGGTGGAGCTTCCATAACCACGCAACTTCCTCTCGAAATAGAACAGCGGGCAATTCTAAAGGTCAGCTCCTTCCGACCCATTGACTACCCTACACATCTCCTGTATCGATCCTGGAACCTACCAACCGTTCGCCAGCTGTACATCTTAACTACGGTACTCAATCAGCACTCCCTTACCCTCTTGGATAGGTACACTCTGCTTAAACGTCGCCGCAATGCTGTAGTCCCCTGTTCCCATCTATGTAAGCATGCATTTACACATAGGTTCTTCTGCTTCACCGGTCCCTTTCTCTATAATAAACTAAATACTACACTTAATATACATACATTAAGTAAACAAGAATGCAAAACTAGTGTTCGATTTTCTACTAACATGTGATTATAAAACTACAGAAGAGCTTCTGAAAGTTTTGAGTTAAAACTACACACGCAAACACATTAAACGCAAGCACACAACACTCACAAAACTCCCTCACAACACTCACACAATACTTACGCTTTATGCTATTATATTTTATCTGTTGTAAGTTATATTTTATAATTTTTTGGACTGATATAATATGCAAACGTAAAACCTATCTACTGTTACTACTAGTAATTATTTCTGAAAGGTTAACTTCGTCCTGAAATACAGGCTCGGCCTAGCTCAGGCGCAGTTGCTAATTTTTATTGTTTTGCAAATAACAACATTTCAATTTTAATACTGTACAAATTGTAACAATTTCTTAAGATACATAAATAATAATAATTATTAATTATTGTTTATCATGTTTACTGTTGATTGTTGTAATTTTATGTTAAACTTTTACTTTTTCCAACAATACCTTCACTTTTACATAAATAACCCTAACCCCCTAACCAAAGGTTTTTCATTCTGACTGTACAAAATTTGCTTAAAAAAGTATAGCCCCGAAACACCACTCAAAAATAATAATCATAATGAAAATTCTGTTTCGACCGGATCTAATGAAACTCAGCGGCCGAAACGCCTACTAAGCCGTGCAAAGGGCTACTGATAGAAATCCGACGACTGACGAAACACCAAGTTAGCCGAGGGACATTGAGAAAGTAGTTTAAGAAAGTATTTAGTATCTGCATTTAGTAATATCGAATTTCGGTGAAATTATTACAAACTAGCACTAGGCCCGCGACTTTGTCTGCGTAGACTTCAGAGGTGGCCACAACTTCTTTGTCCCATATTCTCATTCTCGGAAATTCATCTTCATGATTCTTTATTCTGATAGTTTGTGAGTTTTTACATTCCGTACTTTGAGCCCCGGAACTACTTCGACATGTTTCTGGTCTCCGGGTACTTGAGAATCTTTGGCGGTCACATTTTCAGCCAAAAACTACTTTGACATGTTTCTAGTCTCCTGTTACTTGTGAATCTATAGCATTTACAATTCCAGCCCGGAAAAAACAGCGACATACATATTTCTGTTAGACTGTTAAAAAAAAAGAACAAAAAATATTCTAGCCCAAAAATATTTTAGCATCGTTCTGTTCTTCTGGTACTTGTGAATCTGTAGCGCTCATAATTCCAGCCCTGAAAATACTTACTTGTGAATCTGAAGTACTAAGGCAGCAGCGGCGCTGGGCTTCCACTTCCTCCTCAGTCTCCATTAAGCCTTTTACCGTGATAAAAAGTAGCCTATGTTTGATTCCAGGATGTGAGCTATATGTGTGCAAAATTTCATCCAAATCCCTTCAGCCATTTTTTCACATTCATAATATTAGTAGGATTATCTTTGTGTGCAAAAACAATCACATTTTATTCAAAGTTTATTTTCAGTATCGATTTGCTCCGTGGTGAAACTTCAAAGCACTTTAAATATTCAACCCTTTGCTATGTCCGTCCCAGTTTTAGAACTGTTAGACTGTCTGACGTATCGACTAAAATTGATTGTAGAACGTGAAATTATTAATTTTCAGTTTATTTTAAGCAACTGAAGCGAGACGGCTGTTAGGAAAAGCAGCGGCATTCTATTGAACTAGAGTAATAAATATCTATTGGTTTACAAGGTATCGTTTTTAGGGTTCCGTACCCAACGGAATCATTACTAAGCCTCTGCCGTGGTATGTTACGGTGCCTCCGGTTCGCGCAGACTTGCAGTCCTCCTATTTGTCTCCGAATGCATCATTCTTTTCCAACAGTTACGCGAAATTAATTATGTCATCATATTTTAATTAAGGTCGATAAAAATATGTAAAAGAGTTAGCATAATTATAATGTCATTAGTTGCCTTTAAGTTATTTAAACTTATAAGCCTGTTTTTTTTGTTACTCTTTGACGGTGTCACTGGGCCCATAACCTGATGATTAAATCGTCTTGCAACCGGACAAGTTTAGGTTATTCACTAATCGATAGTTTTGTGACTTAAATATTTATTAGTTCACTGAGTTCGTTCGAGTACATGACGTGCACTTTGGCGGTTGAACAATCGAATACAGCGTGTATAATTGTAGCCGGATGAGATACAGAGTGCCCTATATTTCTGTTTCAGAAGTTTTCTTAGAAGAGCATTAGATCCGATATTCTGTATGTTACAGCAGTAAGTGCTAAGATATCTAATCCACTGAAAATTAGAGAGCACTTGGTCGATAAGTGTTTATATTATTTTTTAGTTACTTTTTAGTCCAATATTGAAAGAAAAGAAAAACCAGTTTCGCCTACATATCCTTGGTTAAGGGTTCCGTACCAAAATCGTAGCCAACGGTACCTTATTACTAAGTCTCCGCTGTCCGACCGATCGTCTGTCATGAACCGTAACAGATAGTTGAAAATTTCACAGAGTTTGTAATTCTGTTGCCGCTATAACAACCAATAATAAAAATACGATGGTACGGAATCCTTCATGCGCGAGTCCGACTCGCACTTGGCCGGCTTTTTCTCAGTATGTACATTCAGTTAAATATAGAGGTAAGGTTGTCATAATATTAGGCTGACACGAACAGTTATAATACAATGGTGTTCAGCTAATTAGGGATACGCAAACAGAAGATTTGAGTATTTTCTAGTTTGTAACCCTGAAGTAGATTATGATTCATTTTTCGAAGAACAATATTTTTACGACAATACCGTTTATCTTAAACCTGTATCTTGTTTAAATTCTTGGCAAGATTATCCGGCGCCGAGTTTACATAACGTCACCCTGGTCCCTAACCGTGTAAGCAGAGGCAGGTACGGAAAGCCAAACCACTAATAGCAATCGTATTTAGTTTTGGCATAAATATAGGCAGTTTGAAATAGATGTTTAAATTGCACAATGTGGTTACAAGTTGCTATAATCTAACAAGTATCGGCTAACAATACTGATAAAATGGAGTAATGAACATTATGCGGGTTTTAAAAGGCAACTTTAGTAGAATCAAATTACGATCATAATACAACAATCTGGTAAATAAATTTTCATCTTTATCGCTAAAGCATTAGGTTTAAGGTTGATTGGGAAAATTTTGACAGTTTCGGGTAGCTTGATGTGCTGGCTGATTCTACTAGTGGCCTATTTAGACATCTAAATAAATACTATTAGTAAGGTAGAGAATAACGCACCAATTGAATACTTAACGTTTCGTGATGTACTATTCTACAATTTCTCGGAATGACTTCGAGAGATTATAGACTTTTAAATGTTGATGCGTAAAAAGTATTTCAAATGTTCAGTTGGGAATTTATCGAAAGTTTACAATCTTTCAAGATATTTTATAATCTAACGGAGTCAGCAATTATCCGGTGACATTACTAAATCACTCTGCAACGGCAAAAGAAAATTGAATGTAACTTTTCGCATAGCTACACTGTGACCTGGCATAGGACCCAGGATACTTTTTATCCCGGTAGTACCTTATCCAGATATTAGGTTGTGAAGGTAGTTAGGCAGTCATCATATCAGCCGAAAGACGTGCTCCATTGAACATAGGCCTCCCCAAAATGTCGCCACAACAACCGATCCCGTGCGTCTCGCATCCATCGGCTACCCGCGATTGTCACCGGATCGGTTCAATTTGTGGGAGGCCTTCCAACGCTGCGTCTTCCGGTACGCGGTCGTCACTCTAGAAGGTTTCAGCCATCGACCACCTGTTCTGCGAGCAATGTGCCCTGCCCACTGCCACTTTAGTTTGGCGATTCTTCGGGCTATGTCGGCAGGCAGTCGCTATATGTAAATTGCTGGTTCTCAGTTGCAGCCGGTAAGACTGGAAGCCGACTCCAACATAATTGGAAAAAGGCCAGTAGATTGATTTATTGACATTGGCTACGTAAGTCTGTCTAGGGAAAGTGAGTACCCATACTTGACCTTGCCTGACTTGCGCTCATAGGCGTATATATGTTACAGGAAAATGGCAGACTCCGTAAGATTGTAATAAATTTTGATTTGAGTATAATTTCTCGATATATTATGAACAATTAATATTGTATATAATAATTCCATACAAATTCAATAGTTTCCAATACATCTTTGTCTTATATAGAAAAAAATAGTTTACAATTACACGCGATATTTTACAATCTTACGGCGTTTGCTATTTTCCGGTGACATATATAATTATATCCTAGATACGCCAATGCTTGCGCTGGCAGAAGCTCAGTTCAGTATTAATCTTCCTGAATCGCTTTGCCATCTGAATATTGTTCGCATCACTTTTTAGTTTTCAAATACCACGATGGAGGTGATTGCACACCTACGCGGGACTATTTCTGTTGACTCAGGAATGTTCGCACCTTACAGGCGGAGAGGTGAGGCAATCTAATCCGATCTCTCGAATAATCATTCTGCTAATAATCATATCTACGAGTGACTTTCAATTTGTTTTAGTTCAATTATTTTTTGTTGCTGGCTTTGTTAGTTGAACTAATCAAATACATTATTTAATCAACTATAGATAAATAGTTTAAGGGAATAATAAAGCAAAAAATAATACCTCATAATAATATCATAACACGAATAAAGTTGAAAATTGACTATTGTTATAATAACTAAGATCTTTTAGGAAACAACCTGTATCAATTTAAAAACCTACCACCACTTTTTGTACGGACTGATAACGCTCGTTAGTATTTTAGATAATGTTTTCGCATATATAATTTATTGCCCCTATGTAATTTTTTTTTGTTTTATTTATTAGGAATAACTAACAATTACATAATGTAATACTAAAAAAAAATATATTTGTATGAAATAACAATTATACAATCAGCGGCGTTATTTACAGAAAACAGGGAAAATATTAATAACGCGCTTCAAAGAACACTCAAATTTACAATAAAATCATTCAAATAAATGTAGCAAATAACCATAAGTAACATTAAGTTAAGAGTACAATCACAGAATCAAAACTATGATAAAAGAAAACAATAAGAAAATAACAAAATGAAATAAATAAAATTCAATAATAAATGCAAATCAATGACAACAATAAAATAAAATAATGACAATAATAAAATCAAACAAATTTCAATAATACATTTAAATTAATCACTGTAATAAAATAAATCATGACAATAAAAAAATCAAATAAATTTCAATAATTAATTCAAATTAATCATAATTAAAAATCAATAAAAAATTATGATAATTTAATTAAATAATTATATTTTTTGTTATTGTTACTTTTACCTAACTACTTACGTAAGTTATTATAATTTTGTTTAAATAATATATAGTCGATGATTTTGGTGCACGGTAAAACTCTAGTGAAATATTGGCACCAACTTAAATATACAAAATGTGTGTATTGTAGACGTTCCAGGTTGGGGCTTCTGAAACGTCTAGGGATCGATATGAATAAAAATACTTTTGGCGATTTAAGAGATCATTATATTAAGCGGGTGCTCTCAAGAAAAACTTTTACAGGTCTGTCAGAAAAACAAATCAATCATCGTATGTCAATATTTGAACCTATTCTAAATTCCTAATTCTTCTAAAGCTTTTTTTATGAATAAATTGACTGAGGTCCCCGGAGGGTGAGCCATCCAAGGAGGTTGTGCCACAGTATATACTACTGAATAAATTAATCATAAATAGAAAAATAATAATGGAAATGTTTCTAAATTGATTTTTGCTTGGCTCACTGTCGTTAGATATATCTACGTATGTTTTGGTCAGTTAGGTTAGTCAGAAAAGTCATCCGGCCACATCATTACGTCACGCTTCTGACTAATTTATTCGTTTGCGAACCGTAATGTCAAAACAACATTAATTTGCCACCATTTTTTCTTGCTCATCTTCTTGTTCTCGATTGAATGTTTTGGATGCAAAAAGACCAATTACACCTCGCATTTGACATTAATAAGAATCGTTTTTTTTAAAGCACTGCTCCACACTATGAATTTCTCCTGTATCGTTGGTGCGTTCACAAACATACAAACTCACACAAACAGCCAGTATGAAATCCGATAAAAGATTTTAATCCGCGACCGTATACTTTGCTTCTAAAAATAAGTTGTTGTTTATAGAAGTCTGATTAAACGATGAAGCTATAAATAAAGCAGTATGGTTTCGTAAAACTCGAATTCTTTCGTTAGGATTTCCAAGAAATTCTTACAGTCCCAAAACATAACAGTGTCGACACAACAAGGTACATTTATTCCAGCCTTGTGGGCTGTGGCCGACCAAGAATAGTTTCCTCCTCTTTTCAGTCTTTATTTCATCTAGTTTACAGAACTATAGGTATAGTTTACAAAAATATATAGTTTACGAAACTACACAGTTTACAGAACTACATAGTTTACAAAACAACATAGTTTACAGAACTACAGAACTATATAGTTTACAAAACTACATAGTTGACAGAACTACATAATTTACAAAACTACATAGTTTACAGAACTACATAGTTTATGGTAAATCACAAACTTCTTACTTTTCTACCTCAATCATGAAATTCTTTTTTATTGTCTCCTTTCAAAGTCTAACCATATAATTACCGTTTGCACCACATAAATGCACTTTTGAAACATTACATTAAAATAAAATATTCAAAAAATATTGGATTCTAGTTGTCCAAATTCGCAAACGTACGTACAAGAATATACATACCTAGGTTCTCCTCTTAAATTATAGATTTACATTACTTTTATAGCTGTGCTACGCGGTTTCACCCACCGTTTTCGGATTTTTCTTTTTGCTCGCCTCCTTAGGGTCGTAGCGTATTTTTTCTTTAATGCAAACCTTGTACTTACTGTAACGAACACAAAAAAAAATATCCAATTTAGTGCATTCGTTTCATTACGGAACCCTAAAACCATTAGCTCTAACAACAGAAATCAAATATCTACATTAACGTAAAGAATGTCAAATTCGTCTGAAAGCTTAGAAATCACGAGATTATCCCACAGTTTTCTTTCTTACTTTACCTACATATTTCTGTGAAACGAACCAGCCACGTTGACTCATATATAAATGTTTATTTCAGAATGAATCATCTTTACGCCAGCGCGGCAGCGCTGCTTTTGCTTGCGTGAATAATTTCAGGATATTATTGACACTGGGATTACGTGGGCTTCGTATAAGATAACTTGTATTTAAAAGTACCCTGAAAACAATTAATGCCTAAATACTTCGCAGTCGTAATAATATACCAGAGAATAGGAGACAAGCTGGCAGTTTTCCTGTAGGCTTTTTTACCGTTGATATGCAAACGTTAGACCACTATCTCACCTGATGGAAAGACATGATGCGGGCGAAGATGGAGCACGCTTGCCTAGAAGTAGCCTTTATCACGCTTGACTTAAAGACTACTCGGTTTTAGCTATCAGGAAACAGACTCTGGCAAGGAATTCCACTCCCGTAGATACCGTTTCATGCTATGAGCGCTAGTTAGCGATTGTCGCAATTGCACGATATTGTTCCCATGACATTACGGTAGCGCTTATCAATTCCATGCATTTTTATATTAATTTACCAATCGCTAACGCCACTCTGCTGACAGCATGTCACTAGTCTAAAATCTCAGCAAGTTTAGGGTTCATGTAACATGAACGATACAACCCACTTTGAAATAACTACGTGATGTAACGTATTAAAAGCGTTGTCTTCGTTAGGAACGTACTATTTATAAGTATGACGTCAATACCGAACATTGTTTCAATAACATTCGGTAAATGCAGAAGTATTTAAACAAATCTGTTTTGAACTTTTCGCTCACATACAGAGGTATACCTATCGATCACATTCCTTACTCGTAAGTTTAGTCGAACATAATTTTGAGAAAACTTCTCCGATAAATATCATAGAAAATCTTCAGCTAAATACGCTTACGTTTTCCAAGACAAACACACTGACATTAAGGAACAAATTGCACGTTTTAAGATTATTATATCACCACTACTCTTAAAACATAACATCGTGGGGAAACCGGCATACCCTACAACCAAAACTTAGGTAACACAATCATGATATCAATTGACCCACACTAGACCTATGCGTTAGATGACGGCTAGGGCCCACTTATTTTTCTTTTAAATTAGGTCGTTTTGACCGAATACCGAACCTAATGTAAACGGGTTTTCGGTTAGCCGTATTCGACCGTATTCGATCACCGACTAGTGTAGACCTAAACAGGTTTTCGGTTAGCTGAACCCGAAACGGTCTACGGTATTCGGCCGCAGTCCGTTTTTTAACCCCCGACCAAAAAGAGGGGTGTTATAAGTTTGACCGCTATGTGTGTCTGTGGCACCGTAGCTCTTAAACGGGTGAACCGATTTGGATGCGGTTTTTTTATTTGAAAGCAGGTTGTCCAGCAATGGTTCTTAGATAAGTTTATCAAAATCGGTTGAGCCGTTTGAAGATCATCAGCTCTTTAATAGTTGATGAAGTAATTTAACCAGCTTTTACAGGTCTGATCGATGCGAAATTTGATATTCTGTTACTTCAACGACATTGTAAGAACATGGTTATAGTGACCTGATGCTGTAGCATAACCTGAGGTCTGCAGAATACCCAAATCCTCACGAAGTTACAGCTGAGGAATCGTGTTTGGACTCACTGGAATGGTTTCAATGAACAGCTTATATTTGGATCAGTAACCTCAACCTGATGCTGAAGCATGACCTGATATTTACAGGATATTAAACTCCTCACTTAATTACAGCAGACCTTCCGTTTTCGTATTCATTTAAATGGTCGCAATGAAAAGGTTATAAATAGATTGTGATCAGGGTCTGATGATGAAGCAGAAAAGAGAAATGAGTGAATACAATGGTGAGAGATGCAAAGCTACTTTCCAAGCTTGTAGGATGCAGTGCCGTTTAGGTGAGTGTAGATCATATGTGGATGGATGGAGAGGGAGAGGAAGGCCAAAAAAAAGATGGATGGATTGCGTGAGGAGCAATATGAAAGAATAGGGAGTTAGAGATAACGTGACGGCTGATAGGACAGAATGGAAGTAAAAAACGTGTTGCGCCGACCCCAAGTAACATGGGATAAGGGCAGGAAATTTATGACATCATAGGTTTCCTATTGGGTAAATTAAGTTTAAAAAGTATGAAATAAAAATTAAATTTAAAATTTAAAAAACCCCGATTAAAAAATTCAGAGAGGAGGTTTGATACCAGGGATGAACCATCAATGTAATCATTAAAGACTCAATATGAGAAGCGATTCAATTTGTTACGCTGGTATTTTGCACATAGATTTTTACTTTCGTAAGTAATCCTTCAAAGAAACCCCAGATCACTTTTAACCTGTGCGGATTAAAATTAAACGGGAAGACTCAAGAGTATGATGACGCGCTTCGAAAATAAACACTCGGTTAAAACTTGCAAAATGTATTAGGTACGTGGTACAGGAATAGAACGGACGAATGTTTCATTTCTCATCACAGAAATACGGTTTGTTGTTGAAGTAAAAATTATTATGACACAATATTTCTGGGTGATTTGTTGATTTATGCTTCGAGAAAATGCCTTTTTTTAAAGCTTTTGGTTAGTGTGTCGTCTTTTTCGTCTCCTTTTGTAGGTAATCACCCTCAATTCTTTGAATAATTTGCTACCCATGTTTTTGTGTTTTTAACACGCTTTTATTAGCTTCACTTGTAACTATGTATGTAAGAAAATCTTGGAATCTTAATTTGACCCACTTCCCGATCTTCGATTAGGATGAAATTTTGACACGCTCTGAGTTCTGATAACAATACATGACTAGCTAAGAAACGTCATTACAAATCCAATATGGCGGCCTCCCCAAGATGGCGGACTGGCTATTTGAAATCCACCCCCATGATATGGGTATCAAATGAAAGCGTTTGCTGTCAGAAAAACGAAAAAAATAGTCACGTGACTTAAATCTAACATGGCGGACATCCAAGATGGCGGATTGGCTATTTGAAATGTACCCCCATGATATGGGTATTAAATGAAAGGGTTTGCTGAATGGGATATGAAAAAAATAATCAAGTATAATATAATAAAAAGTATAAAATAAAAATAATAGTTAAAAAACAAAAAAACACGCTACATAAACGCTCCACGCTTTCTTTCATCAAACTAAATGTCCGAATTATTTTGTAATTTTTAGTGCGTGCTAAAAGCGTGTCTTTTAGTTTTTTAAAATAATGTTATATATATATATTTTTCTAACGACAAAGAGTTTTCGACAAAATCTTTCAAATGCTATTCTGAACTTCACGCAATTCGGGGGCAAAGTATCTGTGGACGCCGCCGCGTCTTTGTAGGTTGATAATACATCCCTGGTGCGGAAACACTGGAATTTGAAAATCATATCTATTTTAAGCTGACCTGACAGAAGTGACAGACGTACTATCCATTGAGATCATTTAAATCAATCTAATACAACAATTTCAGGTTTTTTTTTTTGTTTTGAAAATTAACACTAGATTTTTTTTTTAAACCGGCCAAGTGCGAATTATTCTCTCACACGAAGGGTTTCGTACCGTATCCCGATAAAACACGCTTCCTTTATAAGAGCCTCCTTTTTGTTTTTATAGCGGTAATAGTAATACACACTCTGTGAAAATTTCAACTGTCTACCTGTTACGGTTCTTGAGATACAGCCCGCTAACAGACAGCCGAACAGACGGACGGACGGACAACGGGGGCTTAGTAATAGGGTTCCGTTGATTACTCTTCGGGTTCGGAACCCTAAAAATAACCACTTTCTTTTAGTTTGCCATGTGTTATTTTTCTTCCTAGAATTTGATTCTTATTAGCGACACTTCTGGCTGTGTGAGTATTTTTTTTTAATCAACCTGTTCGATTCCTGGCTAGGAATACAGATTTTTCTAAAATACCATAATGCGTCTTTAATAGGCTAGGCAGGTGATGAACACATTCAGTGCCAAGAACTCAGCGTATGGGTCGAGCAGTGATTCGTTATGTGCCCACAACCCGCATCTGAGTCGTCGTTTTAAGTAGCTATATGTGACTTGTGTTCATGCGCGGGTTGTGGGCACACGAACGAATTGTTGTTTGGCCCATGTGTTGAGTGCTTGGCCCTAAAAATGTAAAAACACTTTTGCACTTGGCACTGAAAGTGTGAAGCAAAACACAAAAGTGCTAATTCAATTTACTTCACCCTGATGAAAATCGCTAACTGCACAGGTATTCATTTCAGAACGCTCAAAATAGCATTACAGTATTGATCGCTCCTATTTAGGAATGATGTAAATTGAATGTCCAGACAACGTCCTGGCGTCAGGTACCTATCGGTATCAGGGGGGCTACTCTCTAACGAAATCCGTAGTTTCGGACTTAGTTGCGGGGCGTTCGTATTCTACTCCGTATCACCTACAGACTTACGATTAGTCCCGAACCCGAACTGAGAATGAATGACAACACGATTTCACAGTAACTGTCAAATCGTGTTATCATTAGTTCTCAGTGGTTAGGTGATACGAAGTAGAAAATGCCCGCCCGAAACTAAGCCCGAAACTACGGATTTCGTTAGAGAGTAGCCCCCCTGACTAGACCAGGTTGTTAGAAAATACAACCGAATTTTGAATCTCCTCCTTTTTTTTAGTTTTGTTAAGTTTAAAAACTAGAGTCGTCCCTATACATTCTGTAACTTTGTGCTTGTCGTCGAATAGCGGACAGCTCGGATTGCTAGAGTTGTGTGTCATGGCATTATGTCCCACTAGCTTAACCTGTTTTTCCCGTTCACTTAAGAATTTCGGGAAATCCTCTTTAAATGCTCCCTTACCCAAGGAACCTACATGCCCAATTTCAGCTTTCTACAACCAGTAGTTTCGGCTGTGCGTTGTCTGTCAGTCACTCACTCAGTTACGGAAGAATTTTATGTATTAGGATTGATAATTGATTGATAAAAAGATATTTTCTTCAAGGAAAACCAAGCTGGAGCGTTTGGTTCCTTGCAAAGTAATTAAGTAAAAAGCAATATTTCACAAGAGCTTTGGAAATTGTTTTCAAATTGAAATCATGAACCAGAACATGATTGTATAACTTTCAAAATGCTATTTAACATGTCGTTTCAATGTGTCTCGATCATTGATATATAAAAACCCAAGATACACACTCAGCATCTCAAAAACGTCCGCAAAAAACAAGCGTAATATGTATAATTGTGCGCTAGTTTCAAACAGTCTCGCATCGCTCGCCATACTGCACTGCTTTGTAAAAACAACTTTAAGCGATCCGTGTAAGGTTGAATTTGCAAAAAAAAAAATTGCGCATCACTCGCCATATTGCACTGCTTTGTAAAAACAACTTTAAGCGATCCGTGTAAGGTTGAATTTGCAAAAAAAATTGTTTATAGTATAACTACACACAACTCACACATGACACTTGATACATGTCAGTTTTTGACGACAGTTTCGAGTGTTGCATTTGTTCGAGACTGTGCATCTTGGGTTTTTTATTTATCATATTCGTTGAAGTTGTTAGACTGGCTTCATGTAAACAGCCCGATTTGATGAATCAATTTGGTTAAAACGAATGCGGTCGTCGCATTCAGTGACCGACTGCTGATCTCTCGAAAAATGCTTAAAAAACAGCGTGCAGATGAAGCAACTATTCGGCATTTTTTTTTTATTTAAGCAACTTTTTTTTTTTTAGAAATTACATCTGAAAAAAAGTAGTTAGTAATCTACATGATATGATACGTAATTAGGTTCAGCCAGAATTTATCTATCGGTATCACATAATAACAAAAAAAAAACACCAAATCTCCTCCAAATCGTAGAGATGAAACCATTTTACTCCTTCATTTTTCAACAAAATAGTATAAAAAAGATATTTACTGCTTTGCAACACAAAGGCAAATGATTTGGTTTTGTTACTTTCTAGAAACATGTGTTATTTTTGTTATAAAAAATTAAAAATGCGGGTAGCGGAGTGGCGCGAAGAGGGGTAGGTAGCTCCGTTTATATGCACAAGGTCATTGGCATGTATACAAGACTTAATGTAAACGAGCCGTTATATCCCGAACTTCCTCCTCTAAAAGAATTGCGTCTTATTTCAAAGAAATTATGAGTAATGGCTAAGAAAATACGAGTATGTATGTAAAAACCTGAACAGAAATATTTTGACCATAGAAATAGCCAGCGTAGCATTTGTCTCAAGGGAAAACTTTAGAAGCCTTCAAGAAAATTGAGGGCATTAGGGCAGGTCAATCGATTTCAGGCTGAAACTGGATGAAGGCAAACACGACGTAAGTGCATCCTTGTCTGTTTCGATCGATAATTTATATAGGTAGGTTTTATAGCAGTCCTTGACACAAACATATTGAAATTAATAGCTCATCTAAGCTTGAACTACAGTAATTCTTCAACTACTCGTATGACAAAGATCGCAGCTCCACGTAAACCATTGGCATTTGCTAAAGCTTCCCAACCCAAAGGCATTGGTAACTTATCAAAGCAGCTGCCTAGTTCTGCATACCTCCTCCAGTTTAATGAGCGTGGAGCCAGAGGGGCTACTCTCTAAGCCCGAAGTCCGTAGTTTCGCGCTTAGTTGCGGGCGTATTCTGCTCCGTATCACCTACGGACTTACGATTAGTCCCGAACCCGAACTAAGAATGAAAGACAACACGATTTTACAGTAACTGTCAAATCGTGTTGTCATTAATTGTTACTGCTTAGGTGATACGAAGTAGAATACGCCAGCAACTAAGCCCGAAACTACGGACTTCGGGCTGAGAGAGTAGCCCCCCAGGAACGAATAAACAAAATAACGACGATATTAGAACCGGTGATTCAAACGTCCACGCATAGGTATTGCTCATTCGTTTGGAGCACTAGAAACCTATATTTTCAAAAATAGAAATATGACAAATTTAATATTGGCAGTAACGATTGGACTGCGGCGCACTGTCGCTTTGATTCAGGCACAGATTGCTTTTTTCAATAAGTTGTGTGTATGTTCTATTCTCGGGATATTATTTACCTTTAGATATACCCGGTCGCAATTCTGGATGCCACTTGTGGCTATTAAACAAGTATAGTCCAATATAATGTCTTGGATGTCATCATCATCATCATCATATCAGCCGAAAGACGTCCACTGCTGGACATAGGTCTCCCCCAAAGGGGGGGTTTGCCATAATCGCCACGCTCGGCAGGTGTGTTGGCGGTCGCAGTGTATGGTATTGAGTTTTACAGAGAACGCCTCTTACGCCTTGAGTTAGGTATACTCAAGACGTAAGTCATTTAATTTGGAAAGATAGTGCTCGTTTTTCTGGTTTCCGTACCTCAAAAGAAAAAACCGAAACCCTTGTAGGATCAATTTGTTGTCTGTCCGTCAGTCTGTCTCTGGTGGTCCCTTAGTCGCCTCTTACGACACCCACGAGAAGTGATGGTATGGTATTATTCTTTTACGGCACCGTAAACGTTATAAAAGTTAACGTATAAATATACGGCCGTTTTTTTGAAAAACGTATATTTCGACACTCTCAATAGACACAAAATTTAGGGGTATTTTCCGTTGATCTGGAACTATGAAATTTGGCAAGTAATAGACTAATAAGTATAGGGAAAAATCTGAAAACTATACACTTGTAAATTAATCATACAAAATATAATCTTTATTTAAAGTAATATGTACCAACAAATTTTTTACGGAATGAAACTCGGTGGGTGAGTCCAGCTCGCACTGGTCCGGTTTTTTTTAAACAGTGCAGTGACTGACCCTAAAACAAAACGAAATTTTTAATTCCATAACAGTTGACCTTCCATGCTCCAATTTTAGTTTGAGGAGAAATCTAAATCAAAAATAATTGAAGAGTGCCAGCACTATTTTTACATTAATTTTACATAAAGACAGTACCCAAAACGGTTGCATATTACAAAATCAAAACTTTTCTAAGCAAATTTCAAAAGAACAACGTACAAATCAACAAAGTTTAAAATAACGATGGTCATTTGATCAAAAGTTCAGCTGATCAAAGTCTGGAATATCAATGTTTATATTATTTACTAGTGGACGTCACGCGGTTTCACCCGCGTAGTTCCCGTTCCCGTGGGATTACGGGGATAATATATAGCCTATGTTACTCCCTGATAATGTAGCTATCCAATGCTACAAGAATTTTTCAAATCAGTCCAGTAGTTTCGGAGCCTATTCAATTCAAACAAACAAACAAACAAACAAATCTTTCCTCTTTATAATATTAGTGTAGATTACACTATTGACCAAATCGTTTAAAGGTCAAAATGGATTACTGGCGACTCACCATAGTTCTGGGTGGTTTAAAAAAAATAACCACGCAAATAACTCCCGCTCCGTCTGAGTCGGGGATGTTTTAAAATTACATCTAGCAACTTTTGATCAGTCGTTCATTTGATGTCATATACATTGGGATTCTAAAAATTTTCTAAATAAAACATTTGGTCATTTAATTTTTGTTATTTCGTTTATTGTTCTTTTGAAATTTGCTCAGAAAAGTTTTGATTTTCTAATATGCAACCCCCCAAAACACCTACTCGTAACATTATTTCTACTCTCACTAAGTGTTAAACCAATTCATGAAGCTGTAAGCCCAGTTCTTACAACTTGTTGAAAATATTTTTAGATCAGCGTAGGTACCTTCATAAATACTTGTGTTAGTCATCGCACCTAGCCCCACCTGCTGTTAGAGTTACAGATATATGCAGATAAATAGCAGACCACTCGGGGAATAGGTCACCCAGAACTGCTGTATGCATAAATATATATGAGTATGTATGTGTATTTGAGTTTATATTATAGTATTTTATTGTATGCATAGTTTAAATATATTTATCTTTGTATTAATTTAATTGCGTTTCTGGTTTTTCTTTTAATCCACATTGCACCTACAACTATTATTCTCTGCATCACACAAAGGTTGACTGGCAGAAAATGTCTAAGGCATTAAGTCCGCCTCTGTACATCTGTGTGCGTAAAGTATTAAATATAAGTATTAAATAATATAATAAATAAATAAACACCTGTGAGCATTTCAGATCGCGATCGTTGGTGCTTCAATCAATACGAGATTAACTAGTACATTAAATAGCAATAGAAATATTTACTTAGAACATTTAAAATTTGATTGTTTTTCATGATTTTATAACCTTCCAAAGTCTGCGCTCAATAAACAACACTTAAAGAAATGTTAAATTTTTTAAGTATCTTAGCATATTATAAAATAAACGAAGTCGCTTTTTCCGTTTGTACGCTTATATCTTTAAATAACGCAACGGATTTAAATAAGGTTTTCATCACTAGATTGAGTCAAATCAAATCAAATCGTATATTTGAAATAAACCATTTACAGGCACTTTTGAATTGTCAAAGTCGGTCAGTCAAAAACATGAAGCTATTTGCACGTTCCAAAGCGTAGATCTCTATGGAGAAGAACGTGCAAGAAACTCCACGGACACACTTTTAAACCATGTGATGTATTACAAAAATCTTGTTAAGATTATCTTTGATTGCTTCTATATGTGAGGACAATGCAAAGAACAAGAAAATAAATAAACAATTCAAAATGTAGGTACAGATTAAAATAAGCCAGTGGCAGGTAAGAGATGACCAGTCTCAACTGACGGCGCCCGTTCACGAAAATGACGCGTGCATCAACTCAACCATTAGGAGTGATTCAAGAGGAGGTATTTTGTATTATTTATAAGTATAATTATTATAAGTTTATTAGGAGGAATTAATATTATTTATAAGTTTAATTATTATAAGTATAATTCGTACCGAAATACCTACGGGAACGGAAAAAACGGTATAAGCACGTACAAAGTCGCAGGCAAAAGCTACTTAAAATATAAACTAAAATGGGGTTGGGTTTTTTTTAAGACCACACTGCTTGATAAGTGCTTCTTCAGCTAACCAAACATACCCCAAATTCAGTTCAAACTGCAATCAAATTACCTAATGACACGTAAATAACCTAAATTGTTGGCACCAACGCTTACTCCTTTATGACTGTTAGGGACGTAAAGATCAAAATAAACTTTATCGGGTGCGAAGACGATTCCATGGCTCGCTGACTTACGATTTCTGAATGTATTTAGGACTCGCCACGTCAAAATATTCTGGACGATTCGACTGTGTGATGCACATCACTAACATACCAATTCGATTTATCGAAGTGATTCATTTTGTTCTAAGATTAGACTATTGTTTTGATACTTTCACTTTTTGGCTGACATTTCGGTATGTATTTACGATGAGAATTTCTTAGATTTATGACCCTTCAGGGTTCGATTTGGTTTAATGTGTAAAATAAAAATAATCGAGAGGTCAAAACCTGTGATCACAATAAATTTAGAGATCCCTTCTTCTCGTGTGGGGATCGAACCCACGATCACCGGGTCACCAGGCAAACGCCTAAACCACTCGACCACGGAAGCAGTTGATTTAAGCATAATTCAGAGATAAAACTAGCTAATGCCCGCCACTTCGTCCGGGTTGCAAGAACAATGACTAAGTTCCCCCTTCCATTTCCCCCATTTAAGTTGAAATTAAAAAAGAACCGTTTAGAAAGGAAGTTTACGTTACAAAATGAACCTGTAAGCCCAATTTAAACTTTCTTGACTCCGTAGTTTTGGCTGTGCGTTGACAGTCAGTCAGCACAAACTATTTAAGGAGTAAAGAGGATAGATATAATATAACAGCTTTACACCTTTTTCCTTCCCAATTTTCCAGATAGATATATTGTAAAGGTTACATAAGATATCTCATACAGATCGTAAAGCTACCCCAGTATGCCAGGGTTCCGGAATTTGTTAGAAAGAGTCACCGATGCCCTGGAACGCAAAGGGCATTAGGAGGAACACGGATAAGTTTTTAACCGACTTCATAAAAAGGAGGAGATTCTCAATTCGACCGCGTATATATTTTTTTTTAATATGTGTTCGCGGATAACTTCGTCGTTTATGAACCGATTTCGATGATTTTTTATATGAAAGAGTATGCTGCCGAAGTGGTCCCATTGCCACCACGTCAGGATCTGATGATGGAACCGGAAATGGACCCGTCGAGAGCGGAAGGAGTTATTTATGATTTCTCATTTAAAAAAAAACCCCGTGTCATCCATTTTCTGGAAACTGTATCTTTAAAAACAGCTTCGGTCTAGTTTGTAGATTCTTATCTCCAGTAAGGTCCTCAAAATTACGATGTACCTAGCATAGCATAGCATAGTCGGCCTTATAATGTTCCCACTGTTAGGACTCAGGCCTCCTCTCTAGGAGAGGGAATGAGCCGTAATCCACCACGCGGGCCCAATGCGGGTTGGTGAATATCACATGTCTTCGAATTTTTGGTACCTATTAACCTAATAATATACATATTGGTAGCAATCCATAACTCCATAGTGACTTCATTTACTAGAGGTGTTTTGGCAAGAAACTGTATCTGCAAGTGAATGCCCTTTCGTTCTAAATAGACACGTATACATTCGGAATTTCGATAATTAGCACATTGATCTGTTTATGCCTGTGTTTTGTATCTTATTTACGATTGTTTTTAAAAGCATTTCGAAGTGCAGCTGCTAAAAGATATAGTTCTATTGTAAAACATTAACAAAAGAATTTGAAGTTCAGTATTTTTCTAACATTAGTCTGAAACTGTAAAAAATTGTCATTAAAGTAGGGTTTGAGTCGTTCTTAAGTCATCATTTAGAGTTAAGGACGAGCCAATCACGATCTTTGATCTGCTACAAAAACTAATTTACATTTTTAAAAATTTGTTACTTAATATTAACTATGCTATCTTAAAACGCACAAAGGAGAATCTGCTTTTGCTAAGAATCTAATCAATTAGATTCTTAGCAAAAGCAGATTCTCAACGCTCGAAAATAATAAAAATTGTTTCCAACGATCTGTGTGTTCGTTATTGAAACTTATCAAAATGTATCCTACCTTTCGTAGATATTGAGAAAAGCCTTAGTGACAAACGACAAAAGGAGATTGGTTGCCCAAGCCTAGGACCCCTTAAATAAATATCGTGTCAGCTGCATATTGAAGAGGAGCTCGTGGCTAAATAATAACAGCCGCACGGGTCGATCTTGAAGGTTAAGCAACGCTTGCCAAGGTTGGTCTGAGGATGGGTGACCATCTTAACATACCGAATTTCCTCCGTGCCTTGGAAAGTACGTTAAGCCGTTGGTCCTGGCTGTCATTTGTAGATCTTTTGCAGTCGTTACGGATAGTTAGAAGCCAGTAAATCTGACTCCAGTCTTGCCAAGATGTACGGGTGTTACCTAGTCAATGGGTTGTGGAGGTCTAGCAGCAGCTCCACGTAAAACACTGGTATTCAGCTGAATCCGGTTTGACTGGAAGCCGACCCCAATGTAGTTGGGTAAAGGCTAGGCAGATGATGATGACGCTGCATATTGAAGCCGACCTACAGCTACAGTTCTCTTAAGCCAAGTATAAGACTGCTGTAAAACGTGCAACAATCTCTTTCTAAATAAATTAGTTTCAAAATAACTTATACATATGAACAACTACTCTTAATTGAAGAAACAAAGTTAAAAAGCGTCGTGGCGACACATAAACACGTTGGAAAAGCTGGCATTAATAATTTCTATCGTGTCCAGAGTCGGTTGAGTCATTCGCTAAAGGGGTGCGGCGCGGGAAGGGGGCACGCGGAAAGCGCTCGGCCCACTTCGCGCAGGTACGAATATAACCGAATACTTTCCCACCTGCGCGTGCGCTGCGAGCTGGAAATCGGGCCGCAGGACAGTTGTGCACAGATTTTCATCTCTCATTTATTGGTTTAATAACTCTGGCGCTATAATGAAACGCAAATAAATTTTAGACATATGTAGACCGTTTCTGCACTGACTCGTGTTCGAGATTATTTATTTGTATAGTTGTGATTTATTATTAGTATGCATCAATTTGAACCCATCTTTAGAATGTTCGTAAAAAAAAAACAGGAATACGAAGAAAGTCGAATCGAAGAGCATAAAGCCCATGCCGTATTTATTTAAGTCCCAGACTACTATTTGAGATACCGATTTTAATAAAATTGTTGTTTTATTCTGAAATCTAATTTCTATAATTACTTTTTATTATTGATGCTCCAGAGTTTTCTATCTGCCCTTAGGGTAGGTATCACCCGCGAAGAGACTTGATTCGTGAACCGCACAAGTTTGCGCATTGAACAAGTCCTATGCCTGTGCCATACCCTGCTGGGTTCTGTTATTTTTTACATGACGTTCACGTTTTCTCGTTTTATTCAGTAGTTTAATAATCTACACTAATATTATAAAGAGGAAAGATTTGTTTGTTTGTTTGTTTGAAATGAATAGGCTCCGAAACTACTGGACCGATTTGAAATATTCTTTCAGAAATGGATAGCTACACTATCAGGGAGTAACATGCGCTATATTTTATCCCCGTACTCCCACGGGAACGGGAACTACGCAGGTGAAAGCGCGTGACGTCCACTAGTAGGTTATAAAACTGTTGCATAACAAATGTTATTAAAATATGAGTGTGAGTGACAATCACAAGATTATTTAAATACCTGTGCAGCTTCATACAGTTATTAGTCTAGCAATTTCGATAGGCATCAATAATACATTAGAACAATAGTAAGTGTGGCGTCCAGCTATACACCGTACACACAGAATCCCCACTACGGGGTTAGGGCTACCACACACAAGCGCGCTGAGACAATGCGACACGTACAACTAAACACCACAACGAATTGCACAAAGGACATCGTAAAAAGTGGCCTATGAATCAACACGTATGATACCTTTACCAATATATAGTTTAGTCTAGTTTTTTTTTTTATAAATCATATTTTAATTATTACAATAGAACGGACACTTCATAATTTCGAAAACATTTTAAAAAGTAGGTTCACTACGGTCTTTTCCCCGGTGCCATTATTTTTAGTTTCAATTTGACATTTTGAATAGGCAAAACGTCAAATTGAAACAAAGCACTTTCAGCGCTTGATTTTTAGTTAGACACAGAATAAAGCGATTGATAGCGCTGTGTGAATCTATCTATCTATTAGGATTTGGTTTCCGCACTTAGTGTCCTGATGTTGGACCATTGTGCATGAGCCATGGCGGCCGTTAATCCAACCAGCCAAGCTCCCTCCAGAAACAGATCAGTATTCCCGGTGTGTTCAAAACATCTGTAAACGAGTTCTGTGACCCTATTGTTTGACTCCATATTTCGGTAACGCTCGTGCACTCAAGGAGTACGTGCGATACCGTTTCCTCCTCCTCCATGCATGCTCTGCATAAAGGACTGTCCGTAATACCTATCGTGTGTAAGTGTTTGTTCAGTGAGCAGTGCCCGGTGATGGTCCCCGTCACCATTTCCAGGCCACCCCTATCCAGTTGTAAAAGACGCCTGGTCAGTTTCCTGTTTAGGGATGGCATAGCTTCCCTGGACTGCCTGCAGCCTGGTGCCAAGGCCCACCAGCGTTCCGCTTTTTGAGGCTTTTCTGTGCTGTGCTCAAGTCAGTCCTGGGCCACCAGATAGCCTGGGTAGCCAGTATGTTGTACTGGGACTGATGCCTCAGTTCTTACCTAGCATGCGTTTGCATTGCCACATGTATATACTGGCTATTGTGGTGGTGTATTCAGTGTGTTTCGCCCAGTTCAGCTGCTTGTCCAAGTAGATGCCCAGGTATTTGGATTCAGTTGAAAGGCTTAGGGTAGTTCCGAAAAAGTGTGGTATTTTAGTGGTGGCAACTTCCTCTTTTTGGTAAAGAGAACAAGTTCAGTGTTGGAGGGGTTCACTGCTAGTTGGTATTCTTTGCACCAATCCTTTACTATTTTCAAGGCTTGGCGAATGAGATTGCATAGCGTGTTTTCATGTTTTCCGTTTATTATTATGGTTATGTCATTAGTGAAGCCGACGGTGAAGTATCCTTTGAATAGCTATGTGAAACGAGTAACATTGACACTGACAGTCGATGAATTGACAGATGGCACTTTGGCAATTTGCAGATAACACTTTTAGACTGAGATTCCAGAGCTGCCAGAGCTTTATTATTTCCTAAAAAAAATAAGTGCCGTAACAGAAGAAGAAGACGCCCTGGGCATCGGGCGTCGCATTCCGGCCACCGTAGGCGCGGGCTTGAGGACGGTGGCTCGCCGTTGGGTCAGGACCAGGCCCAGGTCTACTGTCTAAAAAGATATGTCAGCATAGAAGACGGGGCCCGCTAGTGCCAGTACCTGCCAAGGTTGCGGATTTTTTTCGAAAGAGTCAGCACGGCCCTGGGAACGCAAAGGGCACTAGGAGGAACACGGATGGGTTTTAGTCAGTAAGAGTCTGACACTCTCAGTAACCGAGCTAAGTCATTTGATGACTTAGCTCGGTTACTTTAAAACATTCTTAATTAAAAAAAAATATGGTTTAAACTAACCGAGCTAAGTTAAATGTCATCACATGGATAGGTCGTGTGTCTCTCTCACTGCCAATTAAGTATTGTGATTCTTCGAGCTATCTGTTACCTTAGCTCTTCTGCGGATATCTTCATGTCTGATGCGACCACGCATGGAAACTCCGAGTATAACCCTAGCAATTGCCCTTTTTGGTGATCCAAGAAATCCTTCCAATGCTTTTGACTCTGCCCAGCCGAGTCGGGTTCGACGATTGACTTATTTTCAAAATTAGACCTACTACTAACTGGACCCATTGTCCGAGGTAAATGTATGCCTACAACTTCGAGTGAAGTCTCCGACCTTGATAGTAGTGGGTGATACATGGTTATTTAGCATGACCTTTGACCGTATGACCTCGATTATCTATAGTCAATCTAGCACCGTTGGAGAGATTGCACTACAACCCTATACACGACAGGTTAAAAACTGCCGCGGCGTATGTATGGTCTGCGGTGCGGAAGCGTTTTCGGAATCCGGGTTGAATAGATGAGGTTGAGGCTGGCTCGTGATGAGTCTTGTAAACAGCTTGTAAATATGGCTCAGATATGAAATGGGCCTGTAATTCATAAGAATGGCGTAGTCACCCTTCTCGAAAAAAGTACCACACTCTCATCCATGCCATAGGAATTAAACTTCTTCTGAAGGGCGGTTATAAATCGGTTGTTCACACGACGCAGGAATTTAATGGTTTTGTTTTAAAATTTAGTAAATTTTTTATTAAGATACTAAGTAATTCGTCTTATTTTTAATTTAGACTTTGTTATTACTTAACTTAGCTTTATTTTCTATGTTATAGTCGCCTTACAGTCTAGCCAGATGCAGCTGAATACCAGTATTTTATATGGGGAGACTGGTGTCTTACCGTCACGACCCAATACCTGGGTATTTAAGAGGGAACTCTAGTCCCGAGGAATTTGAAAAACATGTGTTTGAAGAAACTATTGCCGATGCATCGCACTGTGCCCTATCAAAGTGCGAAAGCGACAACTGCAGCAGACGCTGATTTTTCTTATAAAAACCTTGACCAAAAGCCGTTTTGTTTTCCGCTGTTTTCTTCTTCAAAACTGGACTGATCTATAAAATGATATATCAAAATTTAGAGGAAGACTATATATATGCTTCTATTATTTTCTATTTTGTTAAAAACTTGTCTGATAGTCGTCTAAACATGGCGGTAAAAACGGGCTGGTTTTTTGGGGTTTTGGATTGTCATAATTTTTTAAGTAATTATGTTTTGGAAAAAAAAATGATAGAGGCACTTATTATTTCGATCTAGATTTTTTGGAAAAAAATCGTTGCTCTAGCAGCATTATCGACGAAGAAAACAGCGGAATGCGTTTGTATGGAGAAAGGCCCAAGAGCTACTGACTCTTGGGGCTTCTTAAGTCGCGACACAAAGCTCCTCCTCCAGCCACAATAGTTACCGTATTTTCAAACTTCTGACAATTTACACAGCTAAGTCGTACACGTATAAGGAGTGAAATTCCTTGCCGGAGTATGTCTTGTCCTGCAAGCTGCAACCTGAGGAGTGAATAGGCTACTTCTAGGTGAACATGCTCCGACGCTTGCCATCAGGTGAGATGTGAGCCCTCCCCAGGTCACCCTTATCCCAGGTATATTAAGGTCGCCTCTGACGGATGCAGCGAAATAAAATACTGGTAGATTTCTGATCTGCGCAACCCAGTATCTAGGATATATGAAATCGCTTGGCAAGGTTTTTGCCAGAATATCTGGCGTCTGACAACCCGTAACAACTGTCTATGATATTAAAATTACAGCCGGGGACAACTCCTTAATATGCTTTTCGAGAAACGGAGGAAACTTTGTATGCAATGGAGGGTTACGGATCCACGGATTGACCTCGAAAAGCGTTTCTTAACCGCCAAGTTCGACCCGTGCTGCTTTTATTATTTACGAGCTCCTCACTAAAGACTTTGTAAAGATATAGGTATAAATGATAGTCGGGGCCAATAAGTCCCATCATCAAGACATTCGCAGTGCCATCTCGCAAGTGTTGCTTGACCCTGAAGACCAGTGCAGCTGCTATTGTTAATGGCTAGTTGACACAGTGCGAGCTGCTGACTTGACAGTAGACAGTTACTCGGATCGTCTACTCGTATGCCAGTAGCTCGGCTCGCCTTAGCTGTCTACACAGTGATAGTAGCTGCTCAGTCTCTTGCGAGTCGCAGCACACAAAAAAACTGGTTCCGCTCGCAACTGCCTGTCTGACACTGGCGGACTACTGCCGAAAGCGTCCGAACGATGCGAGTGATGATGTCCGAGCTGCTGTCAAGTGCGAGTTACTGTCGACGAGCAGGCGAGTAAAACCAAAAATATTTAAGTACCTAACGCTAGCACGCACTGTGTAAACTAGCCATTAGGCATAAGTTAAACAAATGATTATGGCATTCATAAATTCTATCAGTAGCTAGCGTAGCTATGTGCGTGAACAGATAAATCTCAAAATAAACTTCTCTATTAATTTTATTGCATCTGTTTTGATATTTGCGAGATAGAAATTTCTCTGCGACAGTACGTGCACTAACCTAAATAAATCTGTGATTAATATCAGTGCATTAGGACTTATGAGAAAATATCGTTGACATTTCACTCTTGAAGATACCAGCCACGTGCAGGTGCTGCGCTTTTGAAATATAACCGCATGTCTCGCAAACCGTCTTTAGCATTCGCATAAAATTTCGCGGAACATGTTAATTTAAAAAGAATGTTTGTCTAAACAACAGGGTGATAAAATGTGTGTAAAAGCGTGTATAGGTAGGTCGGTTTTAGTCTCCAGACGCTTCCATGATTTTGGTTTCCAACCTGGAATCAAAACATGGCTAACAACTTCTTTTGGAAGTCGTTTTGTTAGACCCCACTCGACTTAGCCGCCATATCATCTGCCTAGCCTTTTCCCAACTATATTTGTCGGCTTCCAGTTGAACCGGATTCAGCTAAATACCAGTATTTTATGTAGATCTCTACAACCCATTAACTGGGTAACACGGTACTCCTTGGCAAGACTGGCGTCAGATTTTCTGGCTTCTGACTATCCGTAACGACTGCCAAAGATCTACAAATGACAGCCCGGACGTGCTTTAACGTGCTTTCCGAGTTAAGATGGTCACCCATCCACCCAACCACGGCAAGCGTTGCTTAACCTTGAAATCGACCCGTGCTGTTAAAATTTAGCCACGAGCTTCTTCTGGACTTAGCAGCCATAGCGTCGGAAAAATTGCCGATTAAAGTTACTAAATAAAAACTAGAACTGTCAATTTGATAATTCGACTTGGAATCGAGTTGAGGACATGACTTGGAATTCAGGGTAATAAGCATTACTTTGAGAACAATTGGTCTCGTTTGTCAGCATATTATAGCCACAACGTCCTTTGGGACAAATCTTCTTTTTATTTTTGTTGCGTTACCCTTGTTAAATCTGTTCAGTGACGATAAACAAACTTCGACTTTTCAACATCTTTGACATTACTGAGTCTTTATTGACCTGAAACTCACCTCGCAGTGGCCACTGAGAGATAAACTTTTCATTTTATCGTCCAAGTTTATAAATGCAGGATCACCTTTGAGTATGTTTATTTCGAGTCAGAAATAACTCCATTGCAACGTACTTTCAGTACAAAAGTATTCTGAAAATTGGTTTAGAGTTACTTTCGCATTTATAAAATTAGTATGGCGCTACTAGTATTATGGAGAAGGATCGCCAAGCTAAAGAGGCTGTGGGCAGGGCACATTGCTCGCAGATCAGATTGTCGATGGGGCCGAAAAGTTCTAGAGTGGCGCGTACTGGAAGACGTAACGTTGGAAGGCCTCCCACAAGGTGGCCCGAAAACCTGGTGAAGGTCGCGGGTAGCCGATGGATGCGAGACGCACAGGACCGGATGTCCTGTATCGGCCATTTTTTGTTCCAACAATATACAAATAAATGCACACAAATAGTGTTTATTACTTTTCTGGTTTTAACAAGGATCTATATTCAGTGTGTTGAAAAATCTAAAGAAATGTAAACATACAACTAGCATTAATCGAACTCCTCAACGGCTCGACCGATTTTTACGATTTTTTTTTGTGTTCATTTGGTAGGCCTGAGAATAGGTCGTAAGCTATTTTTTATACCCCTAGGTGATCAGGGTGGCCCTCTTTGGGATAATTTCCGAAATGCACACGGATTAAGCCGCAGGCAGAAGCTAGTAATATAATAAAGGGAAAAGTAACTCTGTCTATTACCTCTTCACGTGTTAACGGCTGAACGGATTTGGATGAAATTTGGATAGAGATAGATCGACCATAGAGAAGGACATAGATATTCACGCGGGCGGAGCCACTGGCAGGAGCTAATATTTAATAAAGACCTTCATTTCATTAAATCCTTAAAAAATATCCTTAGATTATTACAACTTGTGCTGCAACAATCGATATGTAAAAATTCACTTTGTTTTACCTACTACCCGCAACTTGTTGAATAAAGTTCGTAGAGAAGGCCTACGCCGACTGCTACGAAGCACTGCGCCGCCGCCGCCCGCTACGCGCTGCAGCCACTTGTAGCCTCATATGCATGACTGTGTTCTCTAACATAAACAAACATAAATAACAACAACGTTGGGAATTCAACTAAATCTTGTTAACATTTACATAAAATAAAATACCAAATATCCAGAACCATCAATACGTGATTCCACTGAATTGCTTTAATATTCAAATCCATGTCTTACTCTCAAGATCAACTGATAAAATTAGATTTAATTAATGTTTGTAAACACAGAGCAGAGTCGTCGGTTGTTAGGGGTTAATTTAAAGAGTACAAGAAGTTCATTGTTAAGTTCAGCCGATTGGTGGCATTTAGCGGGGCGCGGGCGCCTGCCAGGGACCGAGAGGAATCCACCAGGAAACGCCTGGACCCGGCGCTCCGCCCACGACTCCGCTGTGCACAACACTCCGAGCTAGCCGATATAGCCGCTCTGCGCCGGCTGCACTGCTGCATCTTAACACAATTTAGGACGTGAAGGGTTTCGCCAAATTTTTGGGCAAAACAAATAAAAGAGAGCCGCGACGGGCGTCAAGACGGGCGTGTCTATAAAAGGCTGAGAGGGGGGTGCGCGGGGGTGGTAACACGATCCGCGAGCTCCAGCCGGCCGGCCGCCCTGGAGCGCGGGCGGGGCGCGGGGGCGCGGGGGCGCGGGGCCGCCTGGTGCGCGCGCGCCGCCCGCACCCGCTCTCACTAGTCGAACGGTGCCCGACCGGTAACGTAGCGCCGACTGCCGATCGAGAGACGAACCAGCGACAATGTCCGCCGTGGCGAAGACTTCCAAGTACACCTACCGCAGCAGCGGCGGTGGCACCACCGACGTCAACATCGAGTACAGCGCCGACCTGAGTGCTCTCTCCAGGCTGGAGGTACCGGCGCGACGACACAGTGCAGTGCTTGTGAAGTGTTAGCGGACACCATGATAGAATATGTTGTATTTTTCAGGACAAAATCCGTCTCCTCCATGATGATCTGGAATCCGAAAGGGAGCTGCGTCAGAGGGTAAGCTGATCGAGCATGCGAAATGTGATCCGCGTGAGGCGAGCGCGCCATAGCGGGCGCGCGCGCAGGTGTCGGCGCGCGCCTTCCGCAACACCTCTATTAATACCGCCCGCCCTACGCCTTCGATTGGGTTCACACCCCCATCAGTGCTTACTTTTACCCCATCGTAGTTATAAATTCATCATGAATGCCTAACTATGATATAATTATTATGTTTTAACAAACCAGTTATAATTTTTTACACCGCTTTTTAACTCCCTCATTTGAGAAAATTAATTAATCATTTTACAATATTTGTACTACAAATTACTCGAAATAATTATTACGTTCAGTGAAAAAATTGTGATTACTAATTTGTGTAAAGGGATTGAAGTGACCTTAGTTAATGTGGTTCCTCATAGATTCATATCCGTGTGATAAAGTTCAATATCATAGATAACAGTGGACGTCATACATAATATGCGGGAGATTGTTCAGGACGGACATCTAATCAAGCTTCGCGCATTCTATTTTGGTTGCGCGGTTGCGTGGTCAACGGGTCATAGAATGGCGAGCGCTCCGCGCATGCGCGATGCAAGCGGCTGCGCCTGCGACTCGCGCTTGCCGGCGCTCGCTCACTCTGCGATATATTTAGCTCTGTAGCGAAAGCATTCTCTGAAAACTCAACTTCTCGCTCTCCGGTCTCACTTTTGAAACTGGGCCAAATGATGCTCGTTCCCGTTGAGAATGCCACAATATTGAAATATAATAATAGCCCGCGGTATGAGTAGCGAAAATATCCGAGTTAGTCAGAGCTGCCGTGAGACATAAACTGTTTCTTATTTTAGATGGGTACAATGCTGAAATATGTGAAGGACGAGTTAACCAGAAACCTGTTATTGCATAATGGTTGAAAGAAATATATTTTATGTAAAAAGGTACATTACTAGGAAAGCCAACACTTGTTATTGGGGATGACGCACAATATCTTGTAGTTCCTTCTATTAACGTCATGAAAACCAAGTTAATCAAAGTTTTTATAGTAATAAACATCACAACTTAACGATAACTAACTTAACTAAATAACTGTTTTTCAAAAAGTATCATGATTTACAAAGTTTAACTATAATTTACGACTAGAACTAATATCATAACAAAATATTATCAAAATTGACTGTCCAACTTGGTGTAACTTTTGGTAATTTCCAGATCGAGAGGGAGAAGGCAGATTTGAGCGTGCAAGTTATCCAACTCTCTGAGAGGCTGGAGGAAGCTGAAGGCGGGGCCGAGAGTCAGGTAATTCCAAACATCTATTTACTAATTTAGTCAAAAGTAGCCGTAATAACAATAACTATCAAAGTATCGGTAAGGACTTAAATGAAACAAAAGAAAAAGAGCATAAGGAAACATAAGAAAAGAGCATAAATAAAAGGAAATAAATCAAGAAGAGAAAACTGGAACAGGAAACAAAGATGTACGAGTAACCATTAAGAAGAATTGGTATTGGAAATCAAATATCAGAAAAGTCAAACTTATGAGATAAATGACACCGACTTTTGTAAAGAATGAGATAACACGGGTTTTGCACCCAAATCGCCCATGGTGAGGAGTGGAAACAATGAAAAATACAATAAAGATAATGTTATGAAAAATAAAACCAATTCAAGAAGATAACTTAAAAATAATCAAGAAAATTAAAAACAAAAGTCAACAGACCATAAAATAACACAACTCGTGAAAATTTAAAAATCATTATAAAAGCTTTGCGAAATTATTTACAAGCTACCATTGCGAACTATTGCTTAGCGACGTTTCTATGTCTATTATTTGTATCTATTTCAGGGAAAAACATAGACAGCTAAAATCATAACTTTTGCTATTGACTTTGCCGTAGTCAGGTAAAAAAAGAAACGAATCAAACATACAATAAATTTTCATTTTATTTCCACGAAGATGTATCATTACTTCTTGTATAAACATACAAACATTTTATTAATTTAATAACTGAATATTAATGAAAATGAAAAAAAAAAATGCTTTTTCTAATGTTTTCCAAATGACATATAATAATGTATCGTTGTTGTAGTCAAGTTTGTCATGATTATGAGACATTATTATTTAAAATAATATTACCTTTCACTTATTCAGTAAGAAAGTAGTAGATGTAAAAGTTTTTTTTTGTCAATCATTCAATCAAAGAAAATAGTTTGATCAGCGTACAACAATAATATTTCAAATGTCCACCCCAAAGATTCCATGTTTTGGGGTCGTATTTTGAAATGGTGTCATACATTTTTCAGTTCGAGATCAACAGAAAACGCGACACCGAACTTACCAAGCTCCGCAAGCTACTGGAAGATGTCCATCTTGAGTCCGAGGAGACCGCCCACCTGCTCAAGAGGAAACACCAGGAGATCGTGGTTGACTTCCAGGAACAAATCGACCAGCTTACCAAAAGCAGAGCCAGGTGAGGACACACTGACTATCCTCTAAATACATCTAGTCATCGTTGTACTAACTAAAGTGTGTATTCAATGTTTAGAATTAAGAAAAGCTATGCGAAACCTATTGCGAAAATTGCTAAGCGTCTATTACATTTTATACTAAAACATCACTTACAAAACGCCCACCTTACATCATACTAAAAATATCGTCGTTTCCTGTGATTGCAACATATATTTCTTTGTCACCAGGGCCGAAAAGGAAAAGTCCAAATTCCAAGCTGAAGTTTACGAGTTGTTGGCCCAAGTGGAGAACGTGACCAAGGAGAAGATCACCATCTCCAAGACATGCGAGAGGCTGGAGATCAACATCAGCGAGCTGCACATCAAGATCGAGGAGTTGAACCGCACCATTGTGGACATCACCTCCCACAAGCAGCGCCTGTCCCAGGAGAATGTTGAGCTCATCAAGGAAGTTCAGGACCTTAAGGTGAGCTTATACATGTATATAGCCAAAAAAAAATAGAAAACTGCATTTTTTGGAAGAGGAAATAATTTTTTCTATCCCAGAAAACCGTTGGAACTTTTTGCCTAATACTTTTATGAGTTCTAGATACTTAAAGAAGTGGTTTTACTTTCCAGGTGAACATTGAGAATGTGGTGTACCTTAGGAGCCAGTTGGCCAGCCAGCTTGAGGACTCGCGCCGCAGGCTCGAGGATGAGGAGAGGAGGCGCTCTCTGCTTGAGGCTAGCCTTCACCAGGTAAGATTCGTTGCACCTTTTTTTAACTTGTTCCACTAGATTCTGTTTATTTTTGGTCAAATCTATTTGTATTTTTATATTTAGAGTCAATATAAAATTGGAAAAAGAACATATAATGATAAAAACATCTTCTTATTTTACTTTTCACTTTGTTAATCTATTTAGATAAATATATGAAAAAAATTGTTCCACCTAGGTTGAAATCGACTTGGAGTCCGTCCGCGTTCAGCTTGAGGAGGAATCCGAGGCTCGTTTGGACCTGGAACGCCAGCTCGTCAAGTCCAATGGCGAAGTCAGCCACTGGAAGTCCAAGTTTGAAGCCGAGGCTTCTGCCAGGGCTGAAGAAATTGAGGAGATCCGCCGCAAGTACTCCATTCGCATCCAGGAGCAGGAGGAACAGATCGAGACCCTCATCGCTAAGATCAGCAGCATTGAGAAGCAGAAGTCTCGTCTGCAGAGCGAGGTATGTATTTTACAAATTAAAAACCAGTTTTTTCCTTTGAATCATAAACTGAATGAGTCGACTTCAACTTTTCGGAACTCACAAATGTTAGTCAAAAAGATACTAACTCACGAAACCCCACAGGTTGAGATCCTCATCATCGACCTGGAGAAGGCCAACGGAACAGCTCGGGAGCTGCAGAAGAGGACTGAGCAGCTGGAGCGTGTCAACATCGAGATCAAGTCGCGCCTGGAGGAGACCGTACAGTTGTACGAGCAGACCCAACGCGACCTGCGCGTCAAGGTTACCGAAATCCAGCGCATCTCCCACGAGCTTGACAAGACCCGCGAGCAGAAGGATGCCCTCGGCCGCGAGAACAAGAAGCTGGGTGGTATGTGCATACTCAAACTAATTTAAAGAAAGAAAAAGAAGCCTATGTTTTGCACTGGACAAAACAGACCAAAAAGAGTATTTAACATCAAAGTGCAGGGATTTTTTTTTAAGCGGCATTTCTTTGTCTGTGTGTTCAATATTGGTAGGCAATAGTAATTAGTCAATTTTATATTAGATTTTAGGAGCAAAGTTATATTCTGGACCAGAAACTTAACCAACGATTTTATTTTGAAGTTTTTTTTGTAGCTAGATAGCTATATTGAATCATTTTTGCATTTACGAGTACTTTTGCTCATTTTAAAAGTATTATTAATAGTTAAAATGATTATTCATATTTCTAGATCTAACTAATATATGAAAGCTTTTACCGTTGCCAATACATCTAGTTATTGGTTTTTTATTCTTCAACCTCCTTTTAGATTGCTTTCCTATAAGAAAAAAAGAAAAAGAGTCCTAGGGCCTATGAGGAAGTGCCTATTTTCACTTTATTTAAAGTGTCAGAAGAGACTAATACAGTACCATCTTCTAACCTATGTATTGTCAACAGATGACCTGCACGACGCACGCGCCAATCTCACGGAGTTGACCCGCCGTCTTCACGAGCTCGAGATCGAGCTGCGCCGTCTTGAGAACGAGCGAGAGGAACTCACCGCCGCCTACAAGGAGGCTGAGGCCGTAAGTACCTTTTTCATCAGCATTCAGCCGGAATACTTCCACTGCTGCTACAATCACTTAATATAAAAGTGACATTTGAAAATTACTGTTAAAATATTACTTATATAGAGCCTCTGTGTCTCTCATGCGACTCCTATCATTTTTCTGACCCGTATTGCAGACTCTTAATTCCTTACAAACCTTTGAATCAACCACTCAACCGATGGCATTTAATAAAACAAGAGACTTGATGAACGGTGCCTTGAGTAGTCAAGTACCTATTGATCCTGAATAAATATTTATGAGGAACTAGCTTCTGCCAGCGGCTTCGCCCGCGTGGTCCCTAGGGAACATACTCCCGGGATTAAAAGTAGCCTATGTCCTTTCTCAGGCTCTAGACTATCTCTGTACCAAATTTCATTTAAATCGGTTTAGTAGTTTTGGCGTGAAAGCGCGATAGACAGACAGACAGAGTTACTTTCGCATTTATAATATTAGTAAGGAAGTAAGGATTATAAGCATTGAAATTATAAGCATTGAGCCCAAGAAAAATAAGCATTGATTGCAATTGTACCAGATTTCCTTCCAATTCGACCCTTTTTTGGAACAAGCCCATACTATTTCCAACCAAATGTAACTCCTGAATGACAGAAAGAACAGTGGCGACCATAAGAGAAACGTTTAGCCAGTGAAATTACCTCCCATTAGAAGCCCTTTTCAATCATTTTATTTTAACATACTGTTGTGTTTTCGGTTTTTTAATAGGTAATGAAAACCCATTCTGAAAAATATAACTTTGTAACAAACCTTAGTAATAAATGGTTAACCGGAAACATTTACGAAGTAAACTTGAATACTTTAGATATCGTCTAATAATATATCTTAACCGATATATCGAATTTCCGCGAACCAAATTCACAATGTCATAAAAATAACCGCATAACCAAGCAACTGAACGGCTCATTTGACAACAGTAATTAATAGGTCATTCTTGTACAGATTGTTAGCAACGCTTTGGCAACCAATCAGCTACTAAACATGATACCAACAGACTTGCCAGGGTTCCGTAACAGCTAAAAATAGTGTTACAATATATTTAGCAGCGAGGACAATAGTCTATTTAGATACACGACACATCTAAAGATATTTACTAAAATTTACCACTTTTACGGGGTGTTAATGACCGACTAAGAAATAGCGATTCAAATAAATAGAGTCAGTGAATTCGCGAATTTATCATTGTTTCAAAATTTCAATAAAATCGCTGGCAAATCAAATCACAAACAGAAATACATTCGCGTTATTATTCAATGAAATGATATTTGATATTGATGTGAATGGAAAAAAATCCGATGATATCGATCCAAACATACGTATAAATTACCTTGTGTAGCTTCAAAATCTATTTTCAACCAATATAAAGGCGTAGGTGTATCTAATAATACTCAAACTTCTGGCAGCAACACCAAAAACGTAAATCAGTTATCCAGAACATAATTACTGTCTTCCTGGAATACTTCGGATTATTGATAGCGTCCCTGGACTTGTTTATTTGGTCGAACCTGATCCAACGGTTAATGTGGTACGTTTCCGCTTGACCATGATGTGTTTGATATACCAGGGCCGCAAAGCTGAGGAGCAGCGTGCCATGAGACTGGCGTCCGAACTGGGCCAGTTCCGCCACGAAGCCGAGCGCCGCCTCCAGGAGAAGGAAGAGGAAATCGAAGCCATCCGGTAAGTTTTAACTTTATAAATGAATCTGCTAACACACAAGAAAACATTATTAAACCTTTCATCGACCATCAGGTTAATATGTCTTCTGTGAAAGTTAAAAATCTTGAGGTAAAATTGGATCTTGACCTGCAAAACAAAAGGAATGACTACACATTTTTACAGTTAGAAAACAAACATGAAAAATATAGAACGTGTCTTTCCATTTTTAGAAAAATAATAACATAAATCACAATTCTTGATGTTTCGTTAACGACTCTGATTCAGCTCTTAATCGTTTTTTTAATCCTAATTATGAAACTTACCGGTAGAAGGATTTTTTGTAATGTTTACTCCGATGATGGCCACGTATGACTGAAGTATCATCACACACCTCACTCGACGACCGCCAACTCGGAACTACTGGCTTACTATATCTTTCAACGACTACGCCCCACCACTTCCCCGCGCTGACTGATGGGTGTCATCCAAACACGCAATCAACAAATCACACATCACAACCATGACACAATTTTACCGTGGATCGTCGCCAATTTATTGAAGTTTGATGACATGTTTCTGAAATCAGCAATTTACAGGAATTATCTCCTATCAAAAATTACTCCAATTTACGTGTTAAATCATCCAAAACTAATATAATCTAAACGTACACAACACACTTCCCGTCCATTAGAACTAAATGCAGTTATGCATTAAGTAAATATATTTCAAATAATTGGCACGAATTTCATTTATATATAACCGCGCGTCTGATTGGTGCTTATTACCGGTGATCACATATGAGCTTTGGCAATAAGTACTACTGAAAATGTACAAAAGACGATGCTCATTTTCTCGCGCCCCCAATTACGCAACCTCGGCCCCGGACGGCGCACATCGGGGTGACCGCGTCGCAATCGTAGCGAATCTTCGCAACTCGTATATCTTTCATCATGCCGCCGGTTAAAGTGCCTAACTATAACAAGTGGAACAAACCACCTACCGCTATATACGAAGATAATTATGGCTACGGTATAAACTTTTATCAACCGATGATTGATTATATCAGTGCTAAAGACCAGGGTGTTGCCGCTGAGCCTCCGCACCTGCCATGGAACAACGAACGAGGGTTGGACAAATACAGGTTTGATAAACCGATACGTACCTACTCTGAAGAGGATGTGACGAGACTTTCGCATGAGGCTGCAAATCAAGCCAAGCGGAATCTCAACACTTTCAGTATTGCGAAACGATCCCCTTTCTCAGTGATTGCTACTGCTGATGCGGCAAACGTAGTAAAACATATTGAAACTGAAAGTTTAACTTCCAAAACAAGAAAAAAGAAAGAGGAAAGGGAGAAGTATAAGATTGAAAGACAAAAAAAGAGAATAAACGAAATAAATAAGGAGTTGGATTTGTATGAAAAAGAAGTGAATGTGGGTGCCGAACTAAGAGGAAAAGCCAAAATGTATAGAGGTAAATCGGCTAAAGCAATCGCTCAAACACTTCTAGAGGAAAGTAGAAGAAATATTATCGAAGACCGACCATCTAGGTCGGAGTATCAGAGTAGAAGAATTGTAACCGAAGAAAGGCCGACTAGAATTGAGTATCGTGGAAAAAGGAGCGTGATTGACAAAAATTTGTCCCAAATAACCCAGAACGTGTTATCAAAGGCAGTGGCAGCATCGAGCATTTCGGGTGCTGCGGCTAATCATATATCAGAAAAGATGACTGAAACTATACATAGAGCTATACGAGAAACTTCACCATCTACGTGTGTCGTAAGAGTTAGGGAAATGCCGGCCGAGGTCCATATAGATGATTCATATTTGGAACGTTTGAGCGCTCTTAAAAAAACGATTAAAGAATTTGATGAACTTAATTCATGTTTAATAATCGACTCGAGGTGACGTTGCTTTTGAATAAATAGTGTTCGTTAGTGATATGTATTTAAGAGTCAGTTCAGTGTTTGAATTTGTTTTGTATTGTCAACAGCAAGCAGACCAGCATCGAGATCGAGCAGTTGAACGCTCGTGTGGTTGAGGCTGAGACCAAGCTGAAGTCTGAGGTCACCCGCATCAAGAAGAAGCTGCAGATCCAGATCACCGAGCTTGAGCTTTCTCTTGATGTCGCCAACAAGACCAACATCGATCTCCAGAAGGTCGTCAAGAAGCAGTCTCTGCAGGTAAGTCTCCCTCAATATTTTTGAAAGATCATACCAGTCAGTCTATTAAAAAGGAGTTAAGGATACACAATTTAAAAACAAAGGATTTTAACCACTGCATCAGAATGACATTTATAAGTTTTTCTCATGTCCCAATTGAAAAGTTATAAGTGCTAGCCTAAATCACTATATTTTGTTCAATCGCATTCTAGCTCACCGAGATCCAGACCCACTATGACGAGGTCCAGAGGCAGCTCCAGGTGACGCTCGACCAGTACGGCGTCGCCCAGCGCAGGATACAGTCCCTCACCGGCGAGGTCGAGGAGATCCGTGGCAACTACGAGCAGGTCAGTGCCAGACCTTACAAGAGAAACAAAACATGATCATTGTTCTAAAATAAAATATGTTCGTCGCTAATCGAAAAATTTCGTAGCCATTTCATTCCAATACATTGGAAGCCAAAAGAGCAATTAAAATAAATGAATCACGCTAGACAGTATTTGGTTACGTCAAGCGATAAGTAGCTGCACCTGCTGCTGTTTACTGTCGAGAATCTGAGCTTTGCAACATTGTAATCTTTGTCGCAGACAAGTCTCCATTACTTTGTGTCGTTATGTCATTGTTGTGAACAGATGCCAATACTGAATCATGTATTGGCACAACTGTCCCGAGTTTAAAAACAACAACATTATTTTTTAATAAAACGTGTGATTCACTCAGGCCCTTCGCGCCAAGCGCACCGTCGAGCAGTCGTATGAGGAGGCGGTGACCCGCATCAATGAGCTGACCGTGATCAACGTCAACCTGTCCAGCAGCAAGGCTAAGATTGAGCAGGAGCTCGCCTCTGTCGCCGCTGACTACGACGAGATCACCAAGGAGCTGCGCATCGCTGACGAGAGATACCAGCGCGTCCAGGTTTGTTCTGATTTTTGTATCTACAATTTCTAGTATAGGATGAAAGTTATTAGGTTCCAGATTACGAGTTTTAATTAGTTTCAAGGTCAACAAACTAGAATCTAACTTACTATTAAAAACCGGCCAAGTATGTGTCGGGCCACGCGCAGTGTACCGTTCCGTAGTTGCACGTCACAATTGTAACATTTTATAGGTTAGTCGACTATTACTCGTTTTCCTTTTAAATTAGTTATATATGCTACAATCGTTTACCTAACACACTTAACTCAAACAAAAATTAGTACTTTAAATCTTAATATTTCGCAAACGGATCCTTGAATAGAGAAATGGTTTTAGCACACACTATTTTTCATCATCTTACCTGATTTAAGGACTGCAATTAATTTCTTAACTCATTTTTTCAGACTGAACTGAAGCACACCGTTGAGCACTTGCACGAAGAACAGGAAAGGATCGTCAAGATCGAAGCTGTCAAGAAGTCTCTCGAGATCGAAGTTAAGGTACGTCACTTCCTGTAATTTATCAGTAAAATATTTATAAAGAAAAATAATACAAAAATCCCTAAAAAGACTGATTAACCATAAGCTACCGAAGACAAAACCAAACGATGTAACCAAAATAGTACTAGACCATTTGACTTCTGTACACAATCCAAGAAATACTGTATCAAGAGGAAAAATTTGAAACGTAAAAACACATTTCTCTTTTTAGAACATCTCTGTCCGCCTTGAAGAGGTCGAGGCCAACGCCATCGTCGGTGGCAAGCGCATCATCAGCAAACTTGAGGCCCGCATCAAGGACATGGAACTGGAAATGGATGAGGAGAAGAGGAGGCACGCTGAGACCATCAAGATCCTCCGCAAGAAGGAGCGCCAGCTGAAGGAGGTCATGATCCAGTGCGAGGAGGACCAGAAGAACATCGTCCTGCTCCAGGACTCTCTTGAAAAGACCTCCCAGAAGGTCAACATCTACAAGAGGCAACTGACGGAACAGGTACGATATTATCCATAAAATGTCTGGCGTAAAAACGACTTTCGAAGTTGTTCTAATCTCGTATTAGAGCGCTTAGGCTTTGTTTGATTTGATTCTACGAATATAGATCATCTGCTCGATTTTTGCAAGATTTATTTAATCTGGTTTTTTGTAAAACTTGTCATCGACCTGATTATAATCAATTCTTTCTTCTGCAAACAGGAGGGTATGTCCCAGCAGAGCGTGACCAGGGTACGACGATTCCAGCGCGAGTTGGAAGCCGCCGAGGACCGCGCCGACTGCGCCGAGAGCAATCTGTCCCTGATCCGCGCCAAGCACCGCACCTTCGTGACCACCTCCACCGTGCCCGGCTCCCAGGTGTACCTGGTGCAGGAGTCCCGTGCCATCAGCTCAGAGCGTATGTGAGCGCCCCACCCACAGCCCCACCACACCAGCATTTCTCTCCATCAGTCGATATCGGGGCGCAATTCCGGTCGGGTATAATAAGCCTAGTCGTTCGTTAAGTGATGTGCAAGCAGTAGATGGCGCCGGCGCCGTGGCATGCCCGCTCGCCGGCGCCCCCTATCGCTGGCGGCGAGTCGGGACGGGCGCTCGGCGCTACGGCTCGCCCTAACGTTGCCGTGTCTCCGCACTACTCCGGCCAAACGCCGACCGCTCGTCCCAACGGACGTTTTTAATGTAACGCTAATTCAACCAAATAAAGGAACCAAAAACTTCAAGCTTTTTTTTTCAATATTTTTCTAATATAAGGTCACCGGCGCTATAGAATACAATGTCGTTATGTACCGTAATTTAGGTGCAGTAGTTTAAAATAAAAGAATTATTTTATATTATTATTTATTAATGGTGCAATGCATATTGTACGTTTGTAACTGTAACTTTTATTAATTAAAAATAAATGCTATTTATGTTAAAGAAACAAAAAAAAGCAATAAAACTTCAAAAGTAACCTGGGTTTTTATTTCGGCCAGTTTGATCACAAAAGTTCGATATAAGAAAGATTTAACAATGATACACACGTGAAAGAGTGCCTCAGCCTGGCAACTGTAGCATTTTACAGAAAGCGTACTTGCCGTAGGTAAATCGAAAGCAACATGACATTTATTTGTCTACTCTATTAAATCTGTGGTAACCCTTCATTATGAACACGACACAACACAACACGACACGTGCAATTAGCGTTGCCAGGCGTCCGGATAAAGCCAGACACAGTCAAGCTATACAATAATGGCATATCCGGCCAAATTATCTAATTTGGCCGGATATGCCACCAAATACCCGGTGCCAGGCCTGTCCGGCTTTTGTTAAGCTTTTTGAATTTGAGTTCTTTTTACATTTGCCATGTGTTGATTTCCGCTGCGCCTACCTTACCTTGTATCGCTAGCTACGTACTTCTACTATATATTATTGAATGCTTAATAATAAAGAAGGCCGATTCATTAAATTTTATTGCTGTTTCATTAAAATTTAAGGGACATTTTATGGTAAATGATAAAAAGATCCCCTTATTTTACCTTTAAAACCATTGTTGTGTTATACTAAGACTTTCCAGCCATTACAAGTTGGTGTCAGAAGTGGGTTTCGAACCCACGCCCACAAAATTAAGGGTGTCTGGCCTTTTTACCCAAATGTCCGGCTAAACTGGCTGGTCTGTCCGGCTTTTCGGTTTGAAGACCTGGCAATCCTACATGTAATATATCATCAACTACGACATAAATACATAGAAGTGTTGCACTTATGATTCAATAATGAAAAAAACTGGCCAAGTGCGAGTCGGACTCGCGTGCAAAGGGTTCCGAACGAATTTATTTCTTTTGTAACATGTTATTTTAACACTACAGACTTCTAATAGGTTTTCCTGTAATCTTTAGGTAAAGATCTATTATCTCCATTTTTTTCAAAATTTTAGGCTTAGTGGTTTCGGAGATAACGGGGGGAATGGTCATTTTTCGTCTAATTTCTTGAATAACTTCAAAACCATTTATTTTAAAATTATGAAAAAAATATAATTAAAACTATCACAGTAAGCCCTTTCATTTGATATGTCACACGATATTGTTCAAAAATCTTTTTTTTTAAATTTTCTAGTTTGACGCCCAAAAGTGAACTCCATGCTAAAAATTTAATAATTTACGTAACGCGTCCGTGTTTGGGTCATAGAAGTCCATATGTCTACCAAATTTCAACAGAATCGGTCCAGTGGATCCGAAGAAAACTGGCTGTGACAGACAGACAGACAGACAGACACCCGAGTGATCCTATAAGTGTTCTGTTTTTTTTCGGAACCCTAAAAAAATACAATTAGGTACTCGTAATTTTCAACAAGGCAGCGATCGTCACCTGGCATGTGGTCTCTTTAAAGAAGGATAGTGTAATTACTAAACTTATGAGAGATACCTATATGTTCCTGATTTTTTATTCACCTCTAGTGAATAAGGTATATCTAACACCGGAAAATTGTAAACTCCGTAAGATTGTGATAAATCTTTATTATATTATAATTTCTCGATATATTATAAAAAAATCGTTTTGTACTCAGTAAATCCCAAACGAATTCAATAGTTTCCAATATATCCGTGTTCTATTAAGAAAAAACAATTTAAAATTTCACGCGATTTTTACAATCTTACAGTGTTTGCAATTTTCCGATGACTTATCTACTCCTGGCAACCCGCTCCGGCTTTCCTGTTTCAATAATTTATTCACACAATGCTAACACATCACCTATTTCCATTATGTTCTTTTCAAGGGTCGAGGGAATATCGGGACCGGGACCGCGGTCCCGGACTCCACCTATATTATTTTTGAGTGGTACTAGTGATAGTGTGGTGGTAGTTTATTGTCCTACAAGCTGTTTCAGTTACCAAAATAAACTTGAATATACTTCGAGATACTTTGAATCCATCGCCACCATCAAGTGTCGACTTCTGTATTGAAGTAGATTTTTTTAAAACCGTTGGTAAAGGCCATGGGGTTGCAATGGAACCTACTTTGCTACGCATAATATTGGGTAATTTGTAACAGAATTTAACAACTATCTCGAATTCTGAATTCAAACATTTATATCAATAGATGCACTTAAAGTCCCCGTCACGAGAAGCTACAAATTTTGTAAACAAAGAACTTTTACTAAGTTAAATATGAATAACAAATATCCCAAATTCAATGAACTCACAGTAACTAATGTGTAATAAATTTGTAATACGAAACTAACGAGCAATTTCACATGGATGCGTTATATTTTATAGATATAAAGCACTGTCGTCTAATGTGTTGTGGTACTGGAACACGTCTGATTCCTGGAACAAATATCTGAAACAATTCAATGTGTGTTTACAAAATTTATAGCTTTTCGTGATGGGAATTATAGTTCAATGACTTTTCTTTGTACTAGAAAATAAACCCAAGATGCCACAAACACCAACGGGTCTTATCAAAGTAGAAAGCTTTACCCGTAATTTACATTTTCACTGATTGGAAAGTAGACATTAATTACTGGATAAGGTGAATCAAGCTAACGGAATGTCAGACCAAGTTAATTACTCCGATAGCATTTCTCTCACTTTGTAGGAATATTTTTGTTTATAGTATTGCATGGCAATCGGGCATCGGATGGTTAGTGGCCACTGACAGTGGCCATGTAGATTACTTAATTAATTGGCATACCAGAGACAAAGCTGAAAATGTATCTTACGCTTGCACAGCAGTGGCACGTATAGTCATAGTACCTGTGAGCACCCGGTCGCAATAGCCGTCGCGACGCAACAATAATTGAATAATTTACTGTAATAAAATCGGCGGCCGCCATGTTTTTTGGTCGATCCATATGACCATAGGAATGATGGCCATAGGAAACACTGCGTTTTTTATAAAAGGAACTTTATGCCGCGTGCTTTGCTATGGCATGTGTCAATTTCAGTTGACGCCCATTGGCACACACGTGTGCAAATGAAAAATCACCGGTTAATACGAATCGTAGGTATTATGTTTTCCTCGTAATACCAACTGTGACCGCAAGCAGGACTGCCAAACGTCGTGTCCTGGGTTTCTGAAATCGGACTAAAAGTCTTATTAGGTTTTCCATAAGGAATTTCTCTGTAGCATCCTATTCGAAGTTGGTGGTTAACACTCAAGCTTCGAATTGACCTCGTGGCTAGATAATAACAGGCGCACCTGTCGATCTTCAAGTTTAAGCAACGCTTGCCATGGTTGTACTGTGGATGAATAGAATAGAATAGAATAAAAAATCATTTATTCAGTACAGACAAACGCACAGCGACAAAGTAAACAGAAGTAATAGTAGGTACACAATTGCGCTGAGCGTGTCACCATCTTAACATACCGAGTCTCCTCTGTGCCTCAGAAAGCACGTAAAGCCCGGCTCCCGTCCCGGCTGTCATTTGTAGATCATCTTTGGCAGTCGTTACGGATAGTCAGAAGCCAGTGAATCTGACTCCAGTCTTGCCATGAATTATCGTATTACCCAGTTGGGTACACTACGACAAACTTTATTCCGACAGTCACAAATACGAATTAAAAAATATCGATATTCATAATTCCGAATGATTCAAAATTCTTAATATAACAACTCCGATTTATCATTTATCCTTTTTTATAATTCCGACATATACATATACCTAATGTTTATAATTAATATTATTAAAATACCGAGTTTCAATAGATCAAATAACAAAAATTCCGACTTAACGATAATTCGAAACATCAAAAATACGAATTCCGATTATTAAAATAACTATTAATTAGAATTCTGGAATAAAAACGCCTTGTGAAACTGAAGAGCAAGACAAATAAACACAATTGCTCGTCAGAACAAAGTATAATATTGCATGAACATGCAAAATGCAGCATGCATACAAGCAAGCAAGCATGTAGCATGCAAGCAAGCATTCAGCATGCAAGCAAGCATGCAACATGCAGCAGGCATGGTTCTTGTCACGGCTCCGGCGCTGCGGGGCTCCGGCGGTCCTTGTAAACTTATCGCCACAGATGGTTTTAACGCTCACCAGTAACACCTGCTCCTCAGTTCGCGAGCCGCCTTGCCCCTCCGCGCCTACGCGGGCTTAAATTACACTCTAGGGGTAGGGAAGACAAGACTACGTAAAGTCGGTTTTACAGCGATTCGTTTCTGTGACTTACTTTTGTAGCAAAACTTATTGACTGTTTAAAACAATATAATAATTTAAGGTACAACACGTTTAAAAATATTGGTTAGGTATATTAAACAGTAGGTCTTTTGACCGTAGTTATTAAGAAAATAGTTAAAATATCTTTGGATATTATAATATGTAACTAACTGAATTATATACTGATTGAATCTAAATCAGAATCTTAATTTTAGAAGTTTATTCGAAGTATTGAAAATCGGAATGTCGTTTTTCGGGCCGAAAACCCATCGAGCATTTGATTCTTCGGACGTATGAAAATCGGAAAACAAACAAATCGCATTTACGACTTTCGGTAAAATAAGTTTCGTGATTTTTAATAATAGACATTATAATTCTTAGGTATTATGAAATTCGGACTTTTGAAAATCAGAATATCGAAATTCGGAATAAAACATTTCGGAGTATTTTGGGTGTTCCCTACCCAGTTAATGGGTTGTGGAGGTCGGGTAGGCAGCCGCTCCACATAAAATACTGGTATTCAGCTGAATCCGGTTTGACTGGAAGCCGACCCCAAAATAGTTGGGAAAAAGCTAGGCAGATGATGACTCAGGCTTCGTAAAGCACTGAAAGCCGTAGCCTGGGTCTGAGGCTCTAGACAAATGACATTCTGTCAGCGGTAGCGTAGAGAAGCCGATTCTCAAAACGTCAAAAATGTATGGGATTTACAAGCGCTGTCGGAATGTTTCTTGTGACCTATATTTTGGCAATATTTGACCCGCGCAACTTCGTCTGCTCCACTCCTATTGGTCTTAGCGTGATGCTATATAGCCTCGATAAATGGGCTATCTAAAACTGAAAGAATTTTTAGCAAATTGGTTAAAATTTCTCCGTGTTTCCGATCTGCTGCCTCGCTCCGCGCAAAAGGACAGACACCCTAATAGTGACCATATCGGATAGTTGTTCTGCCGAAGAAGGTTTACTCGATATAACAAATGTTTAAATATGCATAATTATACGCATAATCAACAGGACTTAAAACTAAAATCCTTAAATGATAAATGAGTTTGCAAATAGGTTACAAGTAACTCTTTTACACGTCATTTTTTTTTGTTGTATAAATCTAGATACGGCCGGTATTTCCTAGATAGGTTTTACTCTGAGAAGAAACACCAAAAATCACTATTATGATGATGATGATGATGAAAAGAATATAAACACTCCTGCCAAAATACTTAGCCCATTCCACGATCAACTGATACACTAATACATGAAACAGAAATATTTTTTCTACATAGATGGTAATTTCAAATAATAAATGTAATATTTGGTTAAGCCAACCTGATAGTCTGAGAGCTCAAGATACCTAAACTGATCTATTTAATCAATAAACATAAAATTCTTCCGTTACTGAGTGACTAGGTGAGTGACTGACTGACAACGCACAGCAGAAACTACTGATCGTAGAAAGCTGAATTTGACATGGGGAAAGTGCAGTCTAAGAGAGAGAATTTCCCGAAATTCCTGCGGAAACGAAAAAAAAGCGATATGCGCGGACGAAGTCGCGGGAAAAAGCTAGTCTATACTAGCATTATACATGTGAAACTAACTCTGTCTGTCTGTAACCTTTTTTGGATGAATCTTGGCACATGGGTAAACCATTTCCTGGAATAGGACATTGCCTAGAAACATTCTGAATGGTAATAAAAAAAAATGGTAGAATATCTAGTCAACAAGGTGGTAGGAGGAATTATCTATAAGCATCATTAACTTTGATTATGTGGATATATTTAACTAGCTGACCCGTGTCCACTTCGTTGGACGGTATTTTCCGTGTTAAAATATAGCCTTTGACACTCACAAATAACGTGGCTTTCTATTAGTAAAAGACTTTTCAAAATCGGTTCAGTAGATCCACAGATTACCCTCTACAACCTCACAAACTTTACCTCTTTATAATATTATAGTATATAGTATAGATAATCAAAGCAACTTGTGCAAAGAAAAGTTGATTCTCTCAATTGCGTTGTGTGTGGAGTAATAGAAGACGTGCATCATGTCCGGAGTGTGTTCGTATTGGAGTCCGAGACGTCAAGCTTTTGTCAATAGCTTTAATGTAAATTAAATCAAATCTGTTTATTTGCCAGAATGTAGTACAATGTAGGTATACAAGATCTTAAAACTCTTCTTCTATAATAGCGTTATAGCCCCTCTATTATCGGATGAGGCTAGAACTTGACTCACTTGACTTAAGATAGTAGAGTTCCATCGCGAACGGTCTTGAGCTTTATGCTTCACCTCGCTCCACGTCATTCCGATGCTCGTCGCTTCTGCCAACACGGTGCGTCGCCAGGTTTGACGGGGACGGCCACGTTTCCTTTTCCCTTGAGGAGTCCAATCCATAGCCTGTTTGGGAATGTGATCGGGATCCCTCCGGAGCGTGTGACCAATCCACCTCCACTTACGGCACTTGATCTGGCGGTGGATCGGGCTCTCGTGGCATTTCTCTAACAGCTCTACGTTAGAGATGGTCTCAGACCAGTAAATTCCGAGTATGCGACGAAGACATCGGTTGACAAAGACCTGGATTTGGCGTGAGAATTCCTTTGTCACCTTCAACGTTTCACACCCGCAGAGCAGCACGGATTTGATATTAGACCCGAAAATTTTGAGTTTAATTCTTCAGGTCAGTTTCCGTGACTGCCAAACAGGCCTTAGCTGCGCGAAGGTAGCTCGGGCTTTAGCAATCCGTGAAGTAATATCCTGTTCAGTCCCTCCAGTCTCCGACAACAACAGAACAGCTAGAACACTTTATCATATTATTATTATGGGTATAAGGTTGCGGGTAGGTTAATTCTTAGATTTAATAACTTGTATTCAATCATCGGAGTAACATATTCTATATAGAAAAAACCCTGTAAATAAAAAAAGATAAAAAAAAAACTTGTGCAAAGCTAGTCGTTTCATGAAAAATACTGGTACATTGCGAAAAGACTGAGCAGATTGATTTTGAAACAAAGCAAACAGCTGAATTCATTTACTATGTTGGTAACCAGTTGAAAGCCTAGTGTAGGTGAAAACGTACTCCATAAAATTCTTGTTTTCCAGAATAATAACGAATTTATACAATGCGATTTCTACATCAATCAATACTTAAGCGCTATGCAAAATATTCTTTTGTTTATGAATGATATTAAAAAATAACTAGCTAAATACAAAAAAGAAGCAATTTTAACGAATTTTCAAATTTTCCGGGAGTCGATCCCGCTTTTTTAACTTTGGCTAATTCTCTCTCAAAAACTCTTACCAACAAACAGCATCTTATTTTTAGCATAAGAGTATAACATACTTTTATGTGTTAGTTTGCAAAGGAGAATATAAAAGCCTTACTTCCAGAAGGCAAGCTGAGCATAGAGTTGCATCGGACTACACTCGCATTGCTTTCCGATAAAAGCGCTGTGGCGAAATACGTAACTGATTTACGCAGCATCGGAAATGCGGCGCGGTCCGCTAAGATGTGCGCTGCGCTTTAAAGTGTCGTAGTCGTATCGCCGACGTCTCGCACGGAGTGAGTGGGCCGCGGTCGGAGCAGCGAGTCACCAGACGCCGCCCGCCCAGTCGTCGGCCGCCCGCCCAGCAGCGCACGCGCACCTCCACGCCACAACAATACAGGTCAGTAGCCACTGCATTTTAAACTAAAATACACCAGTTTATAAGAACCATCACCGTACAAAAACGTTCATCGCCCTAGCCGTGTTCATTCAAGATAAATTTTATTTTAGTACCGAAGTATATTCGATGCATGTCGTTCGGGCTGAATGTGTAATTAACCAAAACGGCATTTTGTATAAGCATTGCAACACTTTTTAGATAAACACGCGTCGCACAAGAATAACTTAAGGTTACAATTTCGTGCTGATAATGTTATTCGGTATTATTTGATAAATGAGAATTGTCACGTGGTTGACAGTTCTGCGGTACTCTTATTTCGGTATTCGATACTTTTCTTATTTTTCCTCGTGTAAGTTTTCTGTATCGGTCTTTTTTTGTTACAATAATACACATATGCAAACATACAATATACAATATGCGTGGATTCCTTTTCGTGTTTTAATAAGTTTCTATATTGAGTGTGTTGAAAACTAAAAAACTGTAAACATAAATTAGCATTAATCGAACTCCTCCGAAACTGCTTGACCGTTTTTTATGTTTGTTTTTTTTTTTGTGTATATTTGGTAGGTCCGAGCATAGGTCGCAGGCTATTTTTTATTTATATGGCAAAACAACGTTTGCCAGGTCAGTGAGTAGGTATATAATACGTCAGTGAACAATACATTTATTTACGTTATCTTGTCTTTTTTTATTGTGAACGAATCATTTGCCATTTTTTGCGCTGGATAGGTTCCAGAGTGTTAATAAATTAGAAACTTTAAGCCCGTGTCAAATCAAAGCCCTCTCAAATTTACTTCATGGCACAGTGAACTAATTAAATCTATAAATATTTTGACATAGTTTTAATTTGTACATAAGTAATTAAAGCCGGTATTTACGAGTACAGCCAAGTCTTGCTAATTCGTCTAGTCTATGTATTATCGCAAGTTGTGTATATACTTACAACCTATATTCTATATCAATTTCTAGAACTCGACCCATCTAAATGGACAGTTAAACATAAGCTTGTTCATTAGCGAAATTAATCGAGAGTTTTTATCCGTTGTCATGGCGACTAAGTCGATGGCAGTGGAGTGGAGCTCCTACTGTACATTTAGGCGTATCAACTTCAATTATTTTTTCTGTCCAAACACAACACACGTTTCCTACACAAAATAATAAAATGCGTCATGGTTTGGCTGATTAAGTATATTAATAAAAAACACAGCATTAATTAAATTTGGAATCGAACCACTGATATGAAGCTATTTCGAAATTGAAATACATAGTTTCAACCACAAAATGTTTGATACGCGGCGCGGTTTGTTACGCAGTTAACATATTCATTGAAATTGCACTCGACCGCTTTGTAATTAAAATATCGTTTTAATCATTAATTTTGCGGTGACAATTATTTTGTAAAGAGAAACATAGGTAAAGCTTTTCATCATTATTCAGCCGAAAAACGACCACTACTGAACATAGGCGTCCCCCAAGTGTCGCCAAAATAATCGGTCTTGTGCATCTCGCATCCATCGGCTACCCGCGACCCTCACCAGGTCGTCGGTCCACCTTGTGGGAGGCCTTCCAACTCTGCGTCTTCCGGTATGCGGTACAGCTTTCGTTGCTTTGAAAATGGTTGAAACAAGAAATTGACGTCTGTCAAAATGACATCTGTCAAGTCCTGAAATAACTATAGCATTTCAGTATTGTTGTATGCTTGGAAAACGTTTTGTTTAGTTTCTTGCTCCAGTTATGGAGGTATTAAAAGCTCTCTGATAAAACGATATGATGCACAGCTGTCAAATGTCGTAAATAGCGAGTGCATTGTTGTGATTTGTACTGATACTTTGAAATAATAAAACAACACTGGTGCTTTTAAGATGATGCAAACCCAACATATCCGGCATGATGGACCTTTTCAACTGGAATGATTTTAAGAGTAGAGAAATGTTAAGGGTAGGCTAATTTTGTGTGCCTTTCTAGTGCAGAAATCTCTCGACAGCTTATGGCAACTGCTTTAAGGCGATCTCATTCGACATTCCAAATTTTCCGCCATGGTAAAAAATCGCACAGGGCAGAGGGGCAGAGTAAAAAAGTACAATGAACTTTGAACGGTATAAGTCAAAATATCTACATAGTTGAACATACCTAGTTGTGTTTACACCAACTAGCTACAAGATAGATAAAAACATATGTGCATTATTTATAACCAGGTAGTCTGATTGATTCTATTTTGGAACGGATCGTGAACTCAACTATCTTGCCAGTGAGATGAACTATGACAACGCCAGTAGTTTTTATATAAATAAACGTAGTCGTGGTTGCAACACTATGGCACAGTTCTAGGTATCTATGGTTTCAGCGTAACGAACTTGTGTTTACATTCTTGTTATCTTTCCAACAACGTTAGATTATACTTTTGGGTCGTTACTCTAATATATTACGTTGATGACGAGTCTCTGGCACAGCACCGGGTCTAAAAAGGCCACTTTAGTAAAATCATATTAGGTATGATCCTAATATGATTTTACTAATGTGGCCTTTAATAATATTAATCATACAACAATCTGTCAAATTTCATTTTCATCTTTATCGCTAAAGCATTAGGTTCAAGGTTCATTGGGAAAATTTGACAGTTTCGTGTAGTTTCATGTCTGATTCTACTAAAGTAGCCTTTTAAGATACGCAGATAGTAGAAGAGTAGGTGTCTCTCGGTTGAACTAAGTGAAGTTTCAATGGGCATTCAGAGCAAAATCTGTAACGATATCAATTTATTTGATTGGATAATTTAATATTAAGTTGATGACGAGTCTCTGGCACAGCACCGGGTCTAAAAAGGCCACTTTAGTAAAATCATATTAGGTATGATCCTAATATGATTTTACTAATGTGGCCTTTAATAATATTAGTCATACAACTATCTGTCAAATTTCATTTTCATCTTTATCGCTAAAGCATTAGGTTCAAGGTTGATTGGGAAAATTTGACAGTTTCGTGTAGTTTTATGTCTGATTCTACTAAAGTAGCCTTTTAAGATACGCAGATAGTAGAAGAGTAGGTGTCTCTCGGTTGTACTAAGTGAAGTTTTAATGGGCATTCAGAGCAAAATCTGTTACGATATCAATTTATTTGATTGGATAATTTAGCTTGGTGAGGCACGAATCTGTACAACCTGTAACAGAATAAACGCAATACCTCTTAAGGGGTCATTGAACTCACCATTATAAACCACTTTCACTATGGGACCAACACTGATATCGCAAAAAAAAAACGACCTTCCAATAAATTTACGTGCGCATAACTCGACAAAATGTACAGAGGGCTCAGTGTAAGTTTTTATGTCAAATTGTATAGAAAAAAGGTTTTCCGTTATTGTCACCAGATGGCGCTTATTCGGTTTCAATACAAATTAACGTTTACGCTTACGCGATGGAGAACGTTAAAAAACTTGCATTAAGGCCACTGAACAGCTGACCTTTTTTTCGCGATTTCGGGATTGATCCCGTAGTAAAAGTTGTTCATAATGATGAGTATAAAAACCACTAGCTGACCCGCACAACTTCGTCAGCGTCACAATTTTCGTTACTGCTCCGCTCTTATTGGTCTTAGCGTGATGATATACAGCCTATAGCCTTCCTAGATAAATGGGCTATCTAACACTGAAAGAATTTTTCAAATCGGACCAGGAGTTCCTGAGATTAGCGCGTTCAAGCAAACAAACAAACAAACAAACAAACTCTTCAGCTTAATATATTAGTATAGATTTAAGAGGTATTGCTTTTATTCTGTTACACGTTTATTTTTTGTTTTGCAAGTCTTTTCTGGTAGTCAGTGGTATACTTCGAGTCTCCTGTTTGACGTTTGGTAGTGATGCCAAAACTGGAAAATAAATCACGTGCTTGATTTTGGTCGGTGATTCCTTTCGAACTTCTCTGGAAGGAATACGAAAACCAAATCATATCTAAGCGGTACGCGGTCTGGATGATAAATAACATAAAAAAAAGATAATCACTCAGGAAAACTCAAACAACAATGCTGGTGTTCTTTGAGTTTTACTTAGTGGCGAATCACAGACATCTTACGAGCTAATACGGATTACTTAGGCACCTTTGAACACTAAATATATCACAATATTATTCCAAAATTATACATAGTATTAACTCAATATCCTTCACAGTTATTAATCCCAGTACGAAAACTTTTGTCAGAAGTTCAGTCAGAACTATGGAGGCGGCTAAGAGGCGGCATCATATTTACTCTATGGTATATTATGAACCCTTATTATGGTAAGCGACAGATAAAGCGACAAAAAAGTACATTGACCTTTCCCTAATATCACTTGGTATACCTGAACAATAAATTATGAACCGTTTTTCATTACTAGGGAACGCACAGCCTTATGTCTTTATTTCTGTTTTTGATATTACCAAAGTCAATAAATGTTTGTGGGTCAATGACCGTTATTATACATTTATCTATCGTGCCTACCATAGCGACATTTTCGTATTGTCTAATAATATACTTAGTGTTAATTTTTTCAAAATCAACGGTATCGATTCCTGGATTTTATAAAAATCCAATCTTGCAGTTTTAGCTTTCATTAAAGTCCGGTCCGAGACTCATTCGTGGCTATGGATTGGCCTTTTTAAAAATTCATTCTGTATATTTTGTCAAACACATGTACTAGTACTAGGATACTATAAAGCATTGGATAAAATAGAAGCAAACGTTTCATGCTCAAAGGTAATAAAAAGGATCAGTAACAGATTTGATTTTTCCTCTGCGCGATGTTTTCAGAAGCCGGGTCCCCCCCTACTGCAAACTCCAAACCACCCCAAAACTGCAGTATTGTTGCTTTGACAGTCGGTTTATTGAAATCGTTGTTTGGTATCAAAGCGATGGATACCCGGAAATACGTTTCCTTTATATGCAATTCTACTGAAAACAGTACTTTCATCTGAAAATACTGTTTTCAATTCAATAACTTAGCTGACAAAAGCGACTGACCCTTTGTGTCCGTGCATCTTTTGTGAAAGGACACACTTATATTCTACGCCATTTCCTCTATTCAATTTAATAAAAAAGACAACTACAGTTTGTTATTTCTTGAAATAAATAGAGGGTTTCCTACTGTTTTCTTGGCGACTTGGTTTCCTTCAAAAGGTACGCTTATAATGGCAATATCATAAGATTGTTCGAAATGGAACCCGTATACTAAGTTTACATTTTCAACTGATAACTTTTACACATCGTAATTCAAAAGTACAAACCCGTCATTTACCTACAAAGTAAATTTTTCAATAGGGCTGTGGATAGCCAATTCCGAAGAATGAGAAATAAAGAAAGAAAGAAAACTAGTTTATTTGGCACACACACACACATATACACACAATGTAACAAATAAAAGGATACTTAATTTTAAAACAATTAGATACATTGTGTGCCCCACGGCTGCGCCAAATAGGTCCAGTTCAGCTAAATCCCCGACAGCAAAGAGTTGCCAGACGCTGGTTTTCAACTGTACCTTACGTTGAAATGTACGGATGTATATAGCGAAATATACCCAAAGTATCGCGACTCCCTATTGTGAATACTGATCCGGGTAAATCACTTACGCTCTATTAATTTATTTAGATCTAATCAAATCCTGGTAGCGAATAGCCTCATAAAAACAGAAAAGGCATACCTGACATTGCTTGTAGTAATTAATTACCCAATACCGTCAATTTTAAGGTTAATAAACAAAATATTATACGATCTACGGTTTCCTCTCTTTATCCTTCGTACATTTTTACGATAAAAATGTAGCTTAGTATGTGTGTCAAGTTTACGTACGTAATGTAATTTTATTATTACCCAAGAATTTTTCCGCCGAATCCGACTCGGCTGGGCGGCGTTCGGGAAGTTACATGGTATCTTCTGGTCCCACATACCACAGTGTCTCAAGACGAAAGTCTATGACCAGTGCGTGTTGCCAGTGACATGTGGAACTGAAACGTGGTCGCTCAAAGGGCAATGGAGAGGGCAATGCTTGGAGTTCCCTTGCGTGATCGGATCAGGAATGATGATATCCGCAAGAAAACCAACAGATGGAACAGATGGTCGATGGGGTCGAAAAGTTCTGGAGTGGCGACCGCGTACCGGCAGACGCAACGTTGGAAGGCCTCCCACAAGGTGGACCGATGACCTGGTGAAGGTCGCGGGTAGCCGATGGATGCGCGACGCGCAGGACCGGTCGCCACAACGACCTATATCCAGCAATGGATGTTTTTCGGCTGATATGATGATGATGATTTTTCCGCGTCTTCGTTCTCGTTAAAATACATAATCGGGGAAGATTATAGGCTACCTAAAACGGGGTGAATAAGGACGCGCGGGTGAATAGGGGCAAAACTTTGATGGCAATTTTCGCGTTATTTATTAATATTAAACCGGATTTGAGGACTCCAAATTCTAAAACAATTTAAATTAAAAGAAGAAGATGCCGTTCCGAAACCAATAACACGATATTGATGTGAAATTCCTAGTCAAAGTTTTGGCCCTATGCACCCTCGCGTCCCTATTCACCCCGTTTGACTGTTCTTATTTTTTTTTCCTTCTTTACCAAAAATTCATAAACTGAAAATTGACTAGCATATTGAATTGAGTCAGTAATCGTAAAATCTAATTGTATTGTCTGCATATATTAAAAGTATACTAACTCACTCATATCAGCCGAAAGACGTCCACTGCTGGACATAGCCCAAATGTTGGGGGGGTTTGCCATAATCGCCACGCTTGGCAGGCGGGTTGGCGATCGCAGTGTATAGTGTTGCGTTTTACAGAAAACGCTGCTGCCCATTCTCTGGCGAGTCCCTTAGGCGCCTCTTACGACACCCACGGGAAGTGATGGGATGGTATTATTCTTTTACGCCACCATACGGCACCGGCCGACACCATACGGCTAAAAGTATACGTTTATAGGAAAATACAAGACGGAGGAAAAATATGTATCTATGACACCACTACGTACCACCTACGGTTGCCAGTTGTTGTCGGTCTGCAAAGTCCTCATTAATTAGAATAAGCTGCGAGATTTCGAAACATTTTGTGTATCTAGATTTTAACATACATTGTACGATTGTTTGTTTTCCCAAATAAAATAAAATAAAATTTTAAAAACGACTCGTGTGGGTGTTATAATATACCTATGAACCTTTCTCACAATATTGTGAATCTATACAACGTGTAACAGAATAAACGCAATACCTCTTAAGGGGTCATTGTACTCATCATTATGAACAACTTTTACTATGGGATCAACTCCGAAATCGCGAAAAATCAGCTGTTCAGTATACTTTATCGAGTATGCGCACATAAATGTATGGTCGATTTATTCGCGATTTCAGTGTTGGTCCCATGGTAAAAGTTGTTTATAATTATGAGTACAATGACCCCTTAATAGACAATGCGTTTATTCTGTTACACGTTGTAAACGTACTTATGCAAAAGCGAAAGAAAGGTCATTCATCCCACGAAATCTCGAAAACAACGTGACCTATTGAAATGAAATTTGGCACATAGGTAGATTATGAGTAGGCGACGTACTCGAAGAAAGAATCTTATGAAACTCCCCCTGTAAAGGGGTGAAATTATACAGGTTGACATTAAGGAGATGTTAAAGTTTGTATGGAAGACTCAATTTTCGGGTTTATTAAATTTCCAACAATATGTGTAACTTCTAAGAGGGTGAAAAGGGGAAATTAAAGAAATAATAATAAAATATTGTTGGAGCGATTGACCGTTCGACTGAACCCTGTTGCCAAGACATGTGTGTTTACTAAATAGGCCACTGGTTTTGGCATCTATTATACTCCTAATACACGCTGGTGCAGTCAGTAGCATAGTTCAGTTCTGGGAAAAATTTAATAATTTTAGACCTCTCGAACTAACTGTCACCGTCATTTTCCTGTCCTTATCTAATGTTGGTTGCGGTCGTTGCAACACCTTTTCGTCTGCCACCCTCCTCTGTCCGTGTAAGGGGCCGAACACACTGCCAAGGCGGTCTGCGTTCTGCGGTCGAGTTCTGCGTTCTGCGTTCACACATGCGCGCACACAGCAAACGGTCTAGAAATCTGGAGATCAGTAATCTTTAGCATTGACTTTTTTACTGAAAACCAAATGCCACTCTCAACTAAATCATAAATAAATATTTTTATCTCTCACTAATTCAATAAACTATTTGATCTCGTCGGCTTTTTGCAAAAAATGGAACTCCGACAGAACGCGCATTCACTTTGACCGACGCGGGTTGACTGCTTTTGTGTGTGTAGGAATCTAAGCCACTGCAAAGATTACAGTGAACGCAGAACGGTGAACTCGGAACTCAGACCGCCATTTTATACGTAAGACCATTCGCATTGCAGTCGGAAACTGTCAGAAACACATCGACTATCCCTATATTTAGACAAGTTTTTGGATAGTATTTTCGCTGAGATTATTGCGAGTAGAATTTGAACCTTTTTTAGATGCGACAATTGTCTATTGCTCTGTTGTCAAATCAGCCATGATTGCGTGTGTTAGAAAACTAGTTAATTAGCTAGTAAGTTTTCGTTTTATTGGTAAACAAAACACGCGTGCAAAGCTAAGTGCACCTGGAGTGAAAGTCTCGATTTACTTCAGTGTCATCCGACCCTTTGATGTTTTGCCGCTAGGATTAATTGCCGCACGATCACATAGGTACGTTCTTAGAACACGGTATTGCAAACATTTAATGTATGTCTTCTCCTAGCTACTCGACATGGTCAGTCAGATCCGTTCTTCATCCCTAGTACTTATTACCTAGACGATATATAGAACATGACCTGAAAAAAATACAATTCTAGCAATTAGGTACAGCAAGGTTATTAACTCATCATCATCATCATATCAGCCGATAGACGTCCACTGCTGGACATAGGGCCCCAAGTGTCGCCACAACAACTGGTCCTGTGCGTCTCGCATCCATCGGCTACCCGCGACCCTCACCAGGTCATCGATCTACCTCGTGAGGGCTTTAAAGCGTCTGAAAAAAAAAAAAATGGGCAGACGACTTTGTTGCCATCGCGGGTAGAACGTTCGTGGTTATTGTTTTAAACCACCCAAAAATAGCACCTTCAGAGTTGCAATTTTTGTGCAAAATTCACCATGAGAGTTTAACAACCAATCAAAGGTTGTTTCAAAGTCAATTGGTCGATTTTGTAGATAAAGTTTACTATGAGAGTTTAAAATGGAGCTGGGCAAGACAGCTGGCAAGGCGCGGTGATGATAGGTGGAGTAAGGCAGTGACCGAGTGGCGTCCAAAGACTGCAAGAAGAAGTGTTGGTCGACCAGCGGCGAGATGGACGACTGCCATCGCAGAAAGAACCTGGATGAGGCTGGCACAGGAGCGTGAGGATTGGCACAAGAAAAGAGAGACCTATGCTCAGCAGTGGGCGAAGTCAGGCTGTGGATGATGATGATGATGGGAGTTTAACGACCAATCAGAAGCCACATTCAAAACGCAGTTGGTCGACTCTGCGTATATGCACCCTGGCCTTCCCTCGACTGTTGTTTTATCTACTGAGTTCTTACTCCAGCCAGTAGCTGCAATGTGGCTGCTCCCAACCTAGGGCTGCATAGAAAATTACATTCTAATAGCGACCACAATGATAAAAAAAATGGCTACGGAATTGTCCATTGTCACATGGTTAAGCCTCTTTGGCAACTCGAAAATAGCTAACACTGATAGGAAGTCACTAAAATGTCTTAGCAACATTTACTATCTGATGAACGACGTATCACAAACACTTCTTTATAACTTCCGATTGAATACCGTCCCGACATCCACGCGGACGGATTCACGGGCACAGCTACTCTAGGAATAAAATTGCCCACCGAACACAACTTTGAGCTGTATAACCAACGCACAAGGTTTAGAATTACAAAATGAGACAAGCAAAATTGTCTACGTTGACAGTGTTTTATTACAGAAATCTTTGCTTTTAATTACGCTGAGTTAAGCGGTTAATAACAGGAATAGTTTTAGTTAAGTCTAGTAAACGAAACTACGTAATATATTCAGGATAATACATGCGTAAGAACATAGAACTTATCTACGTATGAAGACAGAGTGAGTTATAATGTTTACATTTTGAAATGTGAAATGTGCAGGCGGTGCATTCTCCTGTAGTTGTAAACTTGTTCTTGTTAATCTATTGTTGTGTTTACACATTTCTTTTGTTTTTTTCTGCTGCGTTTTTCGTTTTTGCGGTTAATGAATGAACACTTAAACGAATTCATAAAACTTTTTTGCCGAAATCCCGCGTCCCCTACGTAGACATGTGATTGAGAGCTATATATATAAATGTTGTACCCATCTACCTGGCCTACCCATGAGCATAGGTGATTAAAAAACCCAGCTACTAAATCCTCTGATAAGTAACGGGGTTTAAATTGTGATCGCCTGATCATCATATCCTTGGTAATGCGATATGTCAAAAGTTGACATAATTGTCACACGAGTTATAGGAGCTGTTGAATAAAGACGAAAATAATTGAATGAAAGAAGCTTAAAAGTGTATATATTTTTGCACTTCGTAGTTACTTTTCAACAAAAAACGCACCCACTTGTGTGACTCACACGTCTATTCTGCAAAAATCTCACTTTTTACTGGAAGTAAAAAGGTGAATTTTTTTACGGATAGATTTTTACAGAATAGACCCGCTAATAACTATCATTACATATAAACCACTTCCCTGTTTATGTCTGTACGTCATAAACTCAAAAACTACTGAACAGATTTTTATACAATTTTCACCAATTGTTCATAATTCAATACGGTTTTGTGTTAATTGGCTGGAACATGACGATGATTGTAGAAGATGTCGGAAAAATCATGCCAATTGGTAGCTTACATAAGCTCTGCTACCCGTACACAGACAAAATGTACTCAGCAGCTAATTTTTTGGAGACTATCGACACATCCGTACATATTCTCCAAAAAAAAAAAAAAACTGCTTCTTAGTACATTTTGTCAAGTTATGCGCACATAAATGTGTGGGGCAGTCGAATTCTTTTTCGCGATTTTAATGTTGGTCCCATTGTGAAAGTTGTTCATAATGATGATTTCAAAAACCGATTAAGAGGTATTGGGTTAAATTCTATTATACGATCTATATAGCAATATCAGTACAGTGGGTAACAGTGGGTCATTATTGAAACTTTTCATTTTCAACCGAAAGTCCATGTTATGAAAATATTGCTAATAGAGCTGTTTTCGCCGTTGTGTTCGCTTTTCACGGAATATTTTGCGAACGTTCGCGTAAATCTAAATGAACAACAGAAGCACTGCTACCAAAATACTCGGTCAAGGTGAAGCTCGATTACCGTACCTACCGCTTTTTTATAGATTTAGGAATCATATACAAACTCCTTTTGTTTGGTTTTAATCAAACTTTCTGGTACGAAAACGCTGATAAGTACCAAACTATCAAGTAAACCGGGGTTAATACAAACGCAGGGGTAAATAGAAACATAACTTTGAAGGGGATTTTCACTTTATTTAAATTCTGCTAGCAGCATTTGAGGACTTCAATTTTTAAATCAAAATTGGTTATAAATAAAAGATTGATATTTTTTAGAAACCAGTAATGTGTGGCATTCAAATAAAAAAAACATTAAAAGTTTTGTTTCTATTCACCCTTGCGTTTTTATTCATCCGGTTTTACCGATATTTACATCCAATTTGTTTTTCAATTGTAAAAAGTTTACTGACAAAAGTAACACATAGTTACATATGGCTACTGATTTTTTTATTATTTTCCATGAAACCCAAATTAATACAAAACTTGTAATATTAGAAAAGTTTTTGATAAACAAATTGTTTGATTATATTTTATGACAGTAGATGGCGAAAAATGTAACGCTACAATTTCATAATTAAACATTAAATTAACCATAAAAAACATATTCTCATTAGAATTCGGCACTTATTTTCAGACAAATACCGACCTTAAAATAAATAAAGAAGCGAAGCAATAATTCACAAAAAAGATGCTGCCTAGCTAACATTTTATTCAAAATGACATCTTATACCTACATCCAGTACAACTTTCGGCAAACATCGCATTTCCGAATACAAACGAATGCTAATTTCCATGTCCATAAATTATTAGGTTTATCGTGTATTATAATTTGAATTCAGAACTACTTAGTTCTGAATTCAAATTATAATACACGATAAATCTACTTCTTTTCGAAAGTACTTACTTTAGCTCTATAAAGTTCAGAAGGAAATCCAAACAAAACAACAATAAATTACATAGATCTGAATTCAAATTATTACACACGATAAAAATAATAATTGATGGACATGGAAATTAGCATTCGTTTGTATTCGGAAACGCGATGATTGCCGAGGGACATTAAGAAAATAGTTGTACTGTACATTTTATTGATTGAAAGGTCCAGTTGGCAGTCGTTGAGAAAAGAAATAGAAAAAAATCATCACAACGTAAAATACTATTTCGTAAAGCTACTGTCACAAATAACAAAGTGTGTATGTGAATCATTAGGTTCTAATTTTTAACGCCTCCAGCAACCTACTCTCATCTGTAATCCATGCAAATATTATATTGCACACATTCACGTTGTACTTGCTAACACTTCAGTATCTTATCTATTTTCTCCAATCTATACAAATATAATAAAGCAGAAAAGTTTATTTGTTTGTTTGAACGCGTTAATCTGTGGAACTACCAGTCGGATCAGGAAAATTATTTTTGTATATGATAACCACATTCATGAGGAAAGGCTACTACGGAAAAAACGGTACACGTACGTAGTCGCGGGTAAAAGCTAGTCTGTAAATAGTATAAACGAAATCACTTCTGCTACTTTCTATTTCTCTGGTTACACAGAACGAGGACAAAGCTAATTCACTGTATGCCTCTATCTGCATCACCGCATAGTTCTTTTAATCCTGGTAGCGGATTGAGATACGGTTTTCACTTGTAGAAAGCGCGATAAACGAGAAATTATTGGGCGAGTTAACAATAAACATGTGTTCGTTCTTTATTTAAACAATCAATTTAGACTTTTTAATTTCTATGGTAACACATTTGTGTTGCCATAGAAATTAAAATGTCTGAATTGATGAACAAAACGCTTGTTAGAATTACACAATATTCATTCATAGTGCGTACAGCTAAGGAGTGGAATTCCCTGCCGGAGTCTGTCTACCACAGTGTAGTCTTTTTAACCCAAAGGTTGACTGGTAGAGAATGCCTTGTTGCATTAAGTCCGCCCATGTACTACTGTACATAAAGTTTAAATAATAATAATAATAGTCTGTGTTTCCTGATAGCTACAACCTGGGAGTCTTAAGTCAAGATTGAATAGATTACTTCTAGGCAAGCGTGCTCCATCTTCGACCACATCATCGCTTACCATCAGGTAGTGGTCAAACGCGTGCCTATAAATAGTAAAAAAAAAACTATGCCAAGTCCTCAGTCTTTTCTTCATGGGAAATCATCAAGTGACTCTTTCCGCTGTGGGTGGAGCAGAATCTGTCAGAATCTTACCGCCTAAAACCCATTCGTGTTCCTTCAAATGCCCTTTGCGTTCTAGGGCCGCGGTAACTCTTTCGAACAAATTCCGCAACCCTGGCAGGCACTAGCCCTAGCGGGATCTGTCACTTATACTAACATCTCTTTGAAGCGCGTGTGGAACTTAAAGCGCCGCCTTGGGCCTGGTACTTTTCGGACGGTAAGCCACCCATCGCTATTCTTTCCGACTCCCGACATCCGGGGCGTCTTCTTCTGTTGCGGTGGCTGGGGTGTGAGGTTTGCCTCTCCCTCTCGTGTCCCGCCTCCTCCTTTGCTTGCATTACTGCTTCCTAGCAGGAGGCGACTCTTCCCCATGCGACCTCGCTCTGGAACATGGATTGTACCAGAGCCGGACGCTAGAGGTCGCCGCCGATCGCCTCTGTGACGACACAGCGGTGCTCCGCCCAAGCAGGGTAGACCTCCACCGTATGCTCCACCGTATCCTGCGGGCGGTCCACACAGTGATGACACCTGGGCATGTCCTCCCGCCGAATACGATTCAGGTAGCTCCCAAAACACACGTGTCCGGTGAGTACCTGCGTCAGGCGGAAGGTGAGGACGCCGTGTCACTTCTCTAACCACGCCTCAAAGAGGAGGCTTATCGCCACAATAGTGGCGTGGCTCAATGACCTCAGTCCGTAAGCTCAGAATTTACTTAGGTACTCAATTCGTTAGAAATCGAGAAAAATCCCAGTTCATTTTAACCATTCAAGTGAATTATTTTCTTCTGCAAAAATAGAACTCCTTCCTGTACAAATAATATTTCTCATCTTTCGCTAAGTCAACAACCCATTCACGTTTGATTCCTTGATCCTAATGCGGATGTTGACTTCCTTACAATATCCGCTTTTCTTACTTAATCTGTTTTTCTCACTTTAATAAACTTTTATTTGCCAGTTATTGTTTTGCCTCAACACTCAGGACACGTAGTACCGTGGGCGGGTTTCATAAAACTATTTGTTTATCTCTATGTGTCCCGGCTACCGTTGTGAAAAGACACATTTTTGAACGTACGTGTACTTACATATTATTACGATACTATTGTAGCCTTCTTTTGATATGCCGCGGCTTGGGCCTAGAGTGAATTTTAAAATGTTTGGTTTACTTTAAGCACTAAGTTACATGTTTAAAACATGCCAAAATAGACGTACAACTTATATTTTGAAAACAAGTAACACATTTTTTTTTTAATTTGTGTTGAGTTTGCTCTTGACCCTAGCCTAGGTCAGAGATGACAGAGTACATATAATTATGTACTGACTGACAAATAAACATACCTAATAACCTAAATGAACTTCCTAATCAGCAATCATCTAGGACTTAATACATTCGTATCTACCATTCCCTCGAGCTAAAATTTCACACAATTCACGCCACTCTAGTACACAAATTCCATATCGAACCAAAAATAGTCCCCTACGACTAACAATTAGAAATAGGGACCAACCCTAACGGATATAGAGACAAACTGGGATATATAAAAATAATTTGTCAGGATATCCCATCGCATCGAAATGTTAGCTGTGGGTTATTTTTGGCTGCAGTCAAGAACTGTACCCTCGCAACGGTCGTACGTAGTGATAAAATTATTTTGACAAGCTGTGCGTGTGTATGTAAGTGTTTGTATGTATGCGTTGCGAATTGTTTTATAGTTTGCATGATTTTATTGTTTACAAGCGTTTTTGAAATACGAATGTCGGAGACGAAACCTGATCTTCTTCTTCTGAAATTGTAGCTCTAGAAGACGTGAGGCTAAAATGATTTATATAATTCATTAGTTAATATTTAAGATTTTTGTTTACCTTACTTTTTGTTAGTAATCTATATATACTCGTAATAATATTATAAAGAGGAAAGATTTGTTTGTTTGTTTGAAATGAATAGGCTCCGAAACTACTGGACCGATTTGAAAAATTCTTTCAGCATTGGATAGCTACATTATCAGGGAGTAACATAGGCTATATTTTATCCCCGTACACCCACGGGAACGGGAACTACGCGGGTGAAACCGCGTGACGTCCACTAGTTCAAGATAAGTTTATGTTGGGACTGACATGAACTGAGTTCAAAAGTCCCTTAAAATAAAGATTTAAAAAAAGACGAAATTACATATTTTTAAAACACTTGCATTCTAAGGGCCATTTTCACCAATTCAAACTGATCGCGATCAGTATATCTGAACTGCGTTCAAGAGCTGTCAGTGTCAATATTCCACAGAAAATAATGACACTGACAGCTCGTAAACGTGGTTTGTAGGCTGATCGCGATCAGTTTCGTTGGTGAAGTTCGCCCTTAGTCTGAATTTGACAATCTATATGATTGCACTAGCTTCTGCCAGCGGCTTCGCCCGCGTGATCCCTAGGTAACATACTCCCGGGATATATATAGCCTATGTGTTATTTCAGAGTATAATCTACCTCTCTGCCAAATTTCATAAAGATCCTTTCAGGCGTTCTGACGTGGAAAAATTAACAAACATCCATACTCACTAACTTTTGCATTTATAATATTCGTAGGAAGTAGGATAGTAGGATTCATTTTATTCCTCGGATAAAAGATATCTGAATTTCGAAATACTAGAGATCATAAATTCGAATCCACGTTTTGCACTATTAACCTAAACTAGTGTTTAGGGTTCCGTACCTTAAAAGGAAAAAGGCGATCCCTTATAGGATCACTTTGTTGTCCGTCCGTTCGTTCGTCCGTCTGTTGGCAAGACATGAATAAAACCATATACTCAGGTCTACAGTCCCTTGAAGCTGTAAAAAAATAAAAATTCTAAGTTAACGTGAAAAAAAGATACGGCCGTTAATGCCGCAAAAAGAACGTATTATTTCGACACTCTCAAGGGAATCAAAATTTATAAGGTATTTTCAGTTTACCTAAAACTATGAAATTCGGCAAGTAATACCGTCATATACTACAAGTATAAGGAAAAATCTGAAAACTATACATTTGTAATTTAATGATAAAAAAATATAGTCGTTATTTAAAGCCTACAAATTGTACGGAACCCTCGATGGGCGAGTCCGACTCACACTTGTCCGGTTTTTTTAACAATTTCAACGACTTAGAGTGTCAGTCAATAGACCTTTACACACACACACACACACACACACACGCACACAACACAAACTTTCATAATTATCTCGTGAGTCTAGCACTCCAACAAAAAAAAAACGAATCAGTAATTAGGCTTACTTTTTAAATGCGAGTTCTTAAACTACTGATTATATACTGAATATCATCATTACGCCATTAATTTATCAGCAAAAAGACACAACAAAATGTATCGGGTATTATCGTTGCCTGTCTAAAAACCGATACCACTGGAGGTGTTGTATTGATACCAGCGACGTGGCACTAGCCCAGCTAGGTAGGTACCAATTACATTTTATCCAATCTTTGCCCAGCGTATCTAGCCCAAACGTGTTTCCAATTAGTGCTTTAGCTTTCGTACTAATTGTAACAACGTTTATGCAGTTTCTGTATCAGTGTTAGCGTGATTTTATGTACCTATGTAAGGTCTGAAGAAGTGGGAACATACTAGTAGCTCTTTACACTTGAAAGCAAATTAATGATAGGTATAGTTTTGCTTATTTGCCTTAGGACAGGCTGAATTTTGTTTACAGAACCACAGCATGATGTAAAACTTGTATTATTTATGTTCTTAAAGCACACAAAACTAAAATGACTCCAGTCCGAGTATCATATATTCTGTACCGGTTTTCGACACATATACCGTACAATATGGAACATTTTTGAAGAGTCACCTTAATGAGAGGTTTTCCTGTATTTCATGTTTATATAGGTCACTCGGGCATTAGGATGTCCATTCGAATACATTTCCTCTCTTACGATAGACTATCTTTAGAAAGATATATTTTTGGCATAAATTACTGGCGTTCATCCACACCACAAAGTTTTGTATTTTACGAAAAAGCAGACTAATATTATGACGGCATAGGAACAACAAATTAATGTGACTCACTAGACATTTGGCGGTAAAATTTTAGTAGTAGTTAGTCTATGTTTACTATATTTCTAAAGTTTATCGCTCAAAGTTATTTATTTGTCATAATATCACCAATTTATGGGACTGTTATAATTGATTTGAACACATAAATATTATGTAAGAGTAACACCGCAGAATAATTAAACTTACACAAAACTACTGCAAAACTATTATAAAACAACATTCTCAATGTCGCACTTAAGGCGTGTATACATGCCAATGACCTTATGCATATTTAAACGGAGCTAACTACTCCTCTACGCGCTACTCCGCTACCCGCATTTTTAATTTATTATTAACATCATGACGGTACCTTGTCAATACATATATGAAAACATTATGTATGTTCGGAAAAATCTTCATCTTTTTAGTAAAATTAGTGATAGGCATAATTTTAATACTAGAAATCGGAACAAATTAGATCAACCCCGATTCAGATTAGCTAAAGTACACACTTCTTTTATGGGGTACTGTGTTAAATTTTATAATAAAATACCACTTAATATTCTCGAACTGAATGAGAGAAAATTTAAAACATGTATAAAACGCACATTATGTAGACAAGCATATTATAAACTGGAAGATTATGTCCTTGATAAAAATGCTTGGCTAAATGCCGGTCCTGCTCCACAGCCACGGCAGCATGGGTCCACTTGTTAGGTTTTCGATAATTGGAAGAAATGCTTACCCTTTTTTTGTTCTCCTACACAATCATTTATTTATCATTTCTTTGCATTATTGTATTAGCAAAGTATACACAATAAAGCAGCCTTCTTTTTTTTTCTTTTCTTAGTTACTTGAAACCATAGTTTTGTATAACGTAGAAGCATATTTTCAATTTTTTGTAAATGTGAGCACTATGGAGCCATTTACATATGTAATTATAGATTTCGTTATTAAATTAGTTTGACATGAACGAGCGTGGCAGTTGAGAGCTTGTCATGCTCACACAAATGTTTTGCTGATGGTGGCGCGTGTTTTGGATCATTTGATTCCCTTCAAAATGGTTGAGTTAGATGGTGCTGATGCACGCGTCATGTTCGTGAACGGGCGCTGTCAGTTGAAACTGGTCATCTCTTACCTGCCACTGGCTTATTTTAATCTGTACCTGCATTTTGAATTGTTTATATGTTTTCTTGTTCTTTGCATTGTCCTCACATATAGAAGCAATCAATGTTAATGTTAACAAGATTTTTGTAACACATCACATGGTTTAAAAGAGTGTCCGTGGAGTTTCTTGCACGTTCTTCTCCATAGAGATCTACGCTTTGGAACGTGCAAATAGCTTCATGTTTTTGACTGACCGACGTTGACAATTCAAAAGTGCCTGTAAATGGTTTATTTGAAATATACGATTTGATTTGATTTGATTTGATTTGATTTAAAAAGTAATCAAACCAAATTATTTTCGTTTGTATTGCAAAGCAGTAGATATTTTTTTTTACTTTTGCTAGAAAATGAAGGAGTAAAATGGTTTCATCTCAACAATTTGGAGGTGATTTGGTGATTTTATTTCTTGTTATGTGATACCGAATTACGTATCATATTATGTAGATTACTACCTATTTTTTTCAGACGTAATTTCTCAGTAAATGCCGATGAAAAGTTGCTTCATCTGCACGCTGTTTTTAGGCATTTCTCGAGAGAGCAGCCTTAAACACTGAAATAAGCTCTATTTCTTAAGATATAAAGATCGCCTTTGTATATAATAGTTCTCTACAGTACAACTTTTTTATAAATGTCCCTTTGCAATCATCGCATTTCGGAATACAAAGGAATGCTAGTTTCCATATCCATCAATTAATAGATCTATCGTGTATAATAATTTGAATTCAGAATTAATTTTACAGCCGTATGTACTTACTTCAGTCGGAAATCAAACAAAACAACAATAAAGTACTTAGATCTTATTCGTTTGTATTCGTAAATGCGATAATTGCGGAGAACTTTAAGTAGGTGTTCTGTAACTATTTTTGGTGTAATATAAAGTATATTCTATCTATCTATGAACCTAATCTAAACCAGAACGTCTACCATGAGTTTTATCAATCTATAATCGCTAGCGGCTGTAGTTAAAAGTGTATGAAAACTTTTAAAAAACAAGTTTCTAATTTTTTTTGTTGTTAACATTGATATATAAAAAACCTAAGATACACACTCAGCATCTCAAAAACGTCCGCAAGAAACAAGCGCAATTTGTATAATTATGCGCTAGTTTCAGTCTCGCATCGCTCGCCATACTGCACTGCTTTGTAAAAACAACTTTAAGCGATCCGTGTAAGGTTGAATTTGCAAAAAATAATTGTTTAAAGCATAACTATACACAACTCACACATGATACTTGATACATGTTAGTTTTTGAAGACAGTTTCGAATGTTGCATTTGTTCGAGACTGTGCATCTTGGGTTTTTTATATACGAGTATCAATGAATGTTAACTAAAGTTTTACTTGCAACTTGCTTGCTTGTTAGTTAACAACTTAAACAAATAAATTAGAAACTTTTTTTTACAAAATTTTCATATAGTTTTTTAACTACAGTCGCTAGCGAGTATAGTTTGATAAAACTCATAGTAGACGTAGGTACTGTAGGTTTTTGTGTTGCGTTTTGTCTACTACAGTAGACAAAAGCCATTAGGCGTCAAATAAAAAAAAAACTGGCTCGACCTCATTGTACCTAGTTATGTAGATGAGTCAACAGTCAGTGGACCTTGCATACAAACCACCACGTGGCTTGATTCCAAGGAGTGAGTGTGCTCGGTTTCATCACTCCAAATCATCGCCCATTCTTACGTACCAAGTCATTTTTCTCTGCCATTCATTTATTTTAGTGTGCGAGCTGCATTATTGCCCGCGAATTCGTACGCGCTTATTCCATTTTTCCACTCCCGTAAGAATTTCGAAAAATCCTCTCTTAGTGCTCCCCTACACTCCCCAAGGAACCTACATGCCAAATTTCAGCTTTCTACGACCAGTAATTTCGGCTGTACGTTGTCTGTCGATTACTAAGTAACGGAAGAATTTTATATATGTATAACCAAGAATTTCCAAAGCAGTAGCAATTTTCCACGGCATGTCTCGCAGTAGGTAAATAATTCTTTTCGATGGGATTTCCATTCCAAAACTTCTCCGTCTTGCGCGATCTTTAGCTAAGTTTGACCGGAAAACGTGATCTGGTCTATTCTGCTAAAATCTCACCGTGTAAAGTTTTCATAACTAATTGATAGGCACGCGTTTGACCACCATCTCACCTGATGGTAAGCGATGATGTGGTCGAAGATGGAGCACGCTTGCCTAGAAGTAATCTATTCACTCTTGACTTAAAGATTCCCAGGTTGTAGCTATCAGGAAACACAGACTCCGGTAGGGAATTCCACTCCTTAGCTGTACGCACTATAAATGTGTTCCCAAAACGTTTTGTGCATGTGGGTGGGATGTCCACCATGTACCGGTGGCGCATCGCCGTCCGTCTCATACCTAAGTTTATACGATGAAATTTTTACAGATCATCACAGCACCTTTGCCTTAGTCGATGTCAATGGTGACGATCTCCCACAGGCGTTCAGTGAGTGACGATCTTTGACCATCTGTCCAGATGCATTCGTGCGACGTTGCCTGGAGATGAGGTTTATTCTAACTTTAAGCGATCCGTGTAAGGTTGAATTTGCAAAAAAAAATGTTTTTTAGAGAGCGTTCGTATTCGCAGCGCGCTAAGTCGCAAACTGTCAATATTTCCAATAATATACCTACACTTGATAACTTTGTCGATGAATGTTTGTCGATGATATGACTTGAATTCAAACGCTTTTTAGGACCTTTGCACGTAGTGTTTTTATAACGCGCCGACGACGCGCGAACACTTTAAACGAAATTCAGACGCAGATAGTACTGAGGGCCAAGTACGAATATTTTTGACGTATAGTAACAAAACGTAAAATTTTACCATAGCTGTAATACACGTATCGCACATAATATTTCATCATCATCATCATCATCATATCAGCCGAAAGACGTCCACTGCCGGACAAAGGCCTCCCCCAAGCGTCGCCACAACGACCGGTCCTGTACGTCTCGCATCCATCGGCTACCCGCGACATAATATTTATTAGAATTAAATACTATATTCATATTTTTGAATGATTTAAATTGTGTATGTCCCATTAAATTAAACCGAAATACTATGGGGTTGTAGTTTTTCACATTGAAAATTCACTTTACTTAACGTTACTATACGTCAAAATATTCGTGCTAGGCTCTCAGCTTTTACAGCGACGTGAGCACGCGTTTGTAAAACGTGGGTCGTCGCGGTCGGCGCGTTAAAAATACGCCGTGTGCATAGGCTCTTGGGTATAGGAATTGGCCTACTGACTAAGTAGGTATGTGTATGTTTCAACCTCTTTCATGATTCGTAAAGGATCGCGTATCCTGTGAGTTTATGTTTTACAATTTATTGGTTTTATTAAGCGTTCCGAGAATCTGTGTGTGGTCGCCTCACCGCTTAATAGGTTAGAGGATACTACGTCTTTTCAGTGTTTAATATGATTCTGAAGTGGACTGTGACTCTGTAGTTTGTTGATATCGCATATTCTCGTGGTATATAGAAATGGTCGGACCCGAACCACGTTTTGTGCTGCAACTGCTTACTACTTGGGGAAGACATCTGTGAAAGTGTGATACCAGACCAAACAATCGATCGTTGATGGATCAAGACCATTGAAGCCTTGTATGCAACGTAAGGCGAAAATAATTGACTGAGACCAGCTAGCCGTATGAGCGTGGTGTAGCTACGAACCCTGTTGAGCATCCTTACGATGCACGATGGTGGTAACCAACGAGCAAGGACACAAGATCGGTCTTACTTCCCCTTGAGAATCCGTGGTGGCAAGACCGATACCAATAATGAGACGAATTCATATTTTACGCAAAATATAATCCATACAACGTTGTTTTCCTCCCCTAACATTATATAGACTTCAAATAGTTCTAGGCCACCATAAAAATAAACCAAAATTGCTCATAAAACTTCACGAGATTAATAAAATTTCAGCAAAAACGTTACAAAAACATATTTATTTACAGAGGAAGTCGGATCATATTAAAAGACACGATAATTTTTAGAAGTTGTATGCTAATCATAAATCTAGGAGAAATCTCATTAATCATTGTTGGTTTTATTGGCAAGTTTTAGTTTTTTTTCCGTCGATGGCCTGAAATTAGGTCATCGACGGAAAAAGACGAATGATGAGTTAAATGCAATGCACGACATTGCAATTAACTCATCCTTAGTCAATTTTGGTAGACACAGTGAAACTTACAAAGAATTTTGAATTCAGGCTTGATGGACATTTAAGAAATTGTTTTGGTAAAAGGAGTGGGGGGAGACCCCTTCTCAGAAGAGGAAGAAAAGGGCCTGAAATCAAGATCAGATGAAAAAAATCTGGCCAAGTGCGAGTCGGAGTCGCGTGCAGAGACTTCCGAACCAATTTCATTTTTGTAACATGTTATTTTAATACTATAGACTTCTTATAGCGTAGTATTGCTGTAATTTGTTGGTAAAGAACTACTGCATTGATTTTTTTTTTCAAAATTGTATGATCACTAGTTTCGGGGCCAATAGTAATTTTTGGTCTAATTTCTTGAATAACTTCAAAACTATTTTAAAATTATGAAATAAAAATACAATTAAAGCTCTTTCATTTGATGATGTCACACGACACAGCCCGACAAACTTTTTTTTGAATTTTCTAGTTTTGACCCCCAAATGTGACCCAAACCCAAAATTTATTTATTTATGTATCGCGTCCGTATTCGGGTCACAGAAGTCCATATGTGTACCAAATTTCAACAGAATCGGTCCAGCAGATCCGGAGTAAACTGGCTGTGACAGACGAACAGACAGACAGACATACGAGTGATCCCAATAAGGGTTCCGTCTCTTATGGATGTTCGGAACCCTAAAAACAATAAAATGCAAGACATAGTTTTGTCCAATATAACAATGTTTGTTTTGGCCAATTTTTACTGTTTTTCTGTGTACATAAATAATAAAATAAATAAATGCTTTCAGGATGTTGTTGAGGCTACCTCGTTACTGTAGCGCGTCAGAAATATTTGCACAAGCCCGTACTGACGGCTTCTTTGCCATTATACGCAAAAAAACCGCGTCGCTACTAAGGACAGTGAGGGATGGTCGGAACAGCATCCTGAAAACTGTAGCCGAGAGCTTCGGCTCTTCCATTATACAGAAGTTTGTGCGGAAATTGATTATTACTAACACTAGGAAATAAGTTATTTTTTGTATGTTTTTACTAACACAATATGGATTTTTTATCCGAAATAAGGATATATTATTATTATAGCGCTACCTCTCATACAATACATTACAAGAAAGGCGACAGCATCTAGAACATCGGTTTGTTAGTATTGTAGATGCTTTGTGTGCGCTAAGTGATTGTTTGATTGTTTGATGCACTTCATTCTTCGATTGTTTGATGCACTTTGTTTCAATCACTTAGCCTATCCACTTCATCCGTAATGGTCTGTACTGTACCATTGCTGAACAATAGATCTCTCCCACCACACTATATAATATATATATATATATGAGCTACGTTCTAGGTTCTCTTTGTATGCTTCCTATTATTATAATGGAAAGATAACATGGCCCAACTGTATTCGAGGCGCGGAAATGTTAGAGCCTTAGAATCAATCAATCAATTTATCATATAAATCTTAATTAAATTGTTTTGATTTTTAATAAATCTACATCTTACTCATTTAATATTTTATGGTTTAGTTGTGTAACCAAAATTATTGCCAGCAAGACTATAGGTAGTTTTTATTTCAAATAGTCTGTTGTAGTTTCACAAATCTGTTAAATCTTGCATAGGTAAATCATAAGTTGTGTGACACACGAAAACGTAGCAATTACCTATTCGGTCCAGTCTATCTGGCTCACTAATCAAAGCATAGCAAAGTGCCCGAAGTTTCAGAAAATTCATTAAAGTCGAGTCCAGAAACCGTAAAGCATTTCGTGGAACCGTGTCGTTTACAAGGAACACACAATTGGAGCATCAGATCAGTAAACTTCTCAACACACTAAGGCGTCTTATTCTTAGCACATCTACAGCCCTCAGGCTTGGGTACCAGGCACCAGGTTGCACCTGTGAAAACTGATCTTAGAAAGTTGGTTGGCAGCAAGGTGTTGGCGGATACCTACGGGAAGCCGATCCGACCCCATTTCGGCCGAGGCAACAACCCGCTCCGAACCCAAGTCTTTGACACTTCTACTGAGAGTAGGCCATTTATTTTCGTAATGTACTTTCGACAGAAATAAATCTAACAGTTCCTATAGCGATTGTTTGGTTCGAGCTCCCGTTTGGTGTTCTGTAAATCGAATTTAAATAGAAGACACGTATATGTATGTAGGTTTTCGCGAAGTAGCATAGTGAGACACATTACAAATACAACACATTACACAACATACATTACTACATTATTGCTCGGCAAAACGTATGGATCCATGTGGAGCAATTAGGGGAGCAATGTGCAGCAACTTCAATGAAATGCGGCCTATGCGGCAGTTGTTTCGGCTATATTGTTTCTAGTTGCTTCAGATTGGTCTCTGTGTTTTGAATTTTTTTTCAACTAATTTACTCGTTTATTGCTTAGTTTCTTGTAGTGGAGCTACTCTAAGAAACTAAGCAATTTACGAGTAAATGAGTTGAAAAATATCAAGCAATCAAAAAAACAAATCGAAATATCACTACATGTTTTCATTGAAAAACATATCGCCAAATTGACGTTTGCTGCCGTTGCCATCAATTACTTGATATGTCGTAATGTCACAATCGACCATTATTACTTATATTGATCATCAATTTTCATTGCCCGTGTATACACACACCTTGCGTTGAGAGAACAAAAAATAATGTTTACTATCTAGTCTTATTTTCCATTGGATGGCACATTTAAGCTGTTCACTTTGTGCAAAGTTACTCAGTTTGTTAGCCACCATTTTAAAATAAATTACGCCTTTTACATTCAATCTGTTGTGTAAAAATTTCATTTTCCACAGCAAAGTGTTTTTTGTCTCGGCTGACGTGAAGAATGTGAGCGATGCATGAATTCAACGATTTTGTTTTCACATCACATCTGTTCAACGAAAGTAAAGTTTTTAATTAGTCTATAAAAATTTCGAATAGTTCCTAATTTAGTTTGATTAGGTACGTTTCTTTTTAAGTTTTGATTTTAACTTTGATTAAAACAATGTAAGTAGGTATAGGGAATGTGCAAAAACTACACGGAAGTGTCATTGTCAAATGTATTTTGCCTATAAGTTTCGAAATTGCAATGCTAGATGGCACAGTATACTTCGTGCACGTACCCCTAAACGGAGCTTGCAGGAATTATAGGTGGCCGCACAGAAGCGTCAATATCAAGTATTCTTCACTTTAAAGATTCGAATATGCAACACTAGATGGCATAGTCAACGCCGTGTACGTTCCATATAGAGTGAATAAAAAAAGTTGGCAACGTAAATGTGTCAAAACTTCGCGAAACAGTCCGCTCATCAATAAATAAAAAAAAATTCAAGACCCTCATTGAAAAATGAAACGTCACCCGATACTATCATAAAGGGATATATTTTCCCATGATGTTTCTTTATTTCTCTTTAATAAGACAAGATTTAAGATAGTCGTTGTTCTACAAACATGCTCGACAGCTTACCAACAAGTTTTTTGTATGTAATGTGACAGATGAAATTGACTGCTGCAGTGACCATGCCCTACCACTTTTTGTGTCACGTGGTTCAATAGTGGTTCTCTCAGCGAAATCTTACCGTGAGAGTCAATTAATTGAGTAACTATTAATTATATCGGAGTATGATTTTCTATTTTTATTTTTACTACTGACTGCGGGATTGATTTACTTATTGTCTAGTTTTTATGAGCTTGTAAATCTGTGAAACAAAGATGTTGGGGTACCAACGGTACAAGTACCACCAGATATAGAAATCAAACTATTCAAACCATTGGTTACATGCATTGATATATAAAAATCCCAAGATGCACAGTCTCGAACAAATGCAACAGTCGAAACTGTCGTCAAAAACTGACATGTATCAAGTGTCATGTGTGAGTTGTGTGTAGTTATACTATAAACATTTTTTTTTGCAAATTCAACCTTACACGGATCGCTTAAAGTTGTTTTTGCAAAGCTTTGCAGTATGGCGAGTGATGCGCATTATTTTTTGCAAATTCAACCTTACACGGATCGCTTAAAGTTGTTTTTACAAAGCAGTGCAGTATGGCGAGCGATGCGAGACTGTTTGAAACTAGCGCACAATTATACATATTGCACTTGTTTTTTGCGGACGTTTTTGAGATGCTGAGTGTATATCTTGGGTTTTTTATATATCAATGGTTACAGTCTAAAAAAACCTATTTAGTCCGTCAGTAAGATTAAATAAAAACATATTGGAAACGTATTTGCGTTGTCCTCGTAAATATGTATGACAATCATGACGTTGTTACTCTTTCACCCAAACTTGACGTCACAAGTCCACTCCCGAACTTTTTATCTTTGTGTTTATTGACTTGATAAAGCAAAAAATAAGTGTCCAATATTTTTTGAAAATCTTAACTGACGGACTTAATCTATATCTATACCAATCAATATATAGGGCTTTGTATTAAGAGTGCTCGAACTTTGAAATGGATAATTTTTTATTATTGAACATTTCATGATATTTTGTATGGAATATAATTTTAGCCAAATGGCCGCCGCGACTCAGCTGAGGTATATCCTTGTGGACCAATTCGGACTACATTTTCGCATAAATGGGGCTAAAACTCATGAGTTTGGGCCCCATTTATGCGAAAATGTCATGAAGAACGCGAGTGATGTTGACCATCAGGGCAGCAATTGTCTGTGGTTTGTCAGCATAGACTCGAGATTTCACATAGCCCCACAAAAAGTAACCGAGCGTCCGTATTGAAAAACTCTATATATAAAATTCATGTATCACTGATGACTGAGTGAGTTACTGACAGACAACTCACAGCCGAAACTACAGGTCTGAAATTTGGCATATGAGGTACCTTGGGGAGAGTTGGGGAGCACTAAGAGAGGATTTCCCGTAATTCCTACGGGAACGGGAAAAACGGGATATGCGGGTACAAAATCGCGGGCAAAAGCTAGTAATATTACAAAGCTGTTTGTTTGTTAAGAACTTTGCAAAATAATAGTGTCTCATTTATACAAATGGTAAAATCAACCCGAGAACTATTATTTCAATACAATCTACTGCATTGTTGTTCAACGTGACACTTTAGGACCTACATAACCATACATGCTTCATCATGCGCCGCAATTTAGAAAATTAACAAAATGGCAGCTGGTGGCTATGCCAGTTCCCATACAAAATTTTTCGAACCCCTTTATGAACTATCCCCACAATTCAACATAAATACAAATAATTGAACATAACACAAACATACACGTATAATACATACATACTAATTCGAAAAATACTAAAAAAATATACACACAAACATAACCTTCACAAAATATATAAAACAACACAAAATGAAACTCAGACGTGAACAAAACTTTTTAAAACTACACCCAACCCGAAAAAACTATGGAAGAAAAACTATTATGTACGAAGGATCTAAAATATTTAATAAATTACCGAGAGAACTCATAGAATCTAAATCCAAAACCACTTTTAAAAAACTTCAAGTAGTTTTTTAAAAGTGTGTCACTTTATAGTAAAAAACCCACTTTCCCTACAATAGTGTCGAGCCACATCCAGTTACTGTCACTGCAGTACATCTGAGTTGTACGGAAAATTGTGTACGCATTTCGTGTTTCGATACACGAAATGCGTACACAATTTTCCACACTTATTTTGTAACCTACCCTCAAAACATTATAATTGACGGCTAGTGTTTGTAATACGTCGAACATTTCATTTTATTTGTGATATGTCTAGTTTTAAATATTCTCATGTAAGTGAATTGTAATTCTTATGAGAATAAATGATCTCAAACCTCATTCTTGGCAAACCGAAAATACCTCGACCAACAGACCAAAAGACACACAAATATACCCTAAGACACATATATACCCTAACCATGTTAGTATTACCATCACCTAAACACCGATTATGTTTCGCAGCAATTGAGATCTCATAGACGTAGATCAAGCAGACAACAGGTCGCCGTATAATGTGCTCAGGACACAAATAGCGCTATCCTCACATTGCTGTTAAAATATTATGTAATTAGAGTCGCGGTTCGCTGGCCACCATTTATGCAAGATCTATGGCTATTGTCCCGACTTAGGGCTTTATTACCGGCCAGACATATTCTGCATTACTTTATCAGTATTCTCTTATTAGGTACTGAAATGGTGTGCGTATATTATGCGTTTTATAATGGGTGTTTTTATTTTTTGAGCCGGAGAGTAGGTACTTTGCCGCACTTGTGTTGAAAATATTGGTGCCCGACCCTTAGTGGCCATGTTTAGATTCAACCGAAAAATCGTTACTTTCATTTTGGTAGGCTCCAGGTCTCCTATTTTCTTTATATAAGAAAGAATGACTTGATGATCCTACTTTAAAAATAATGCGTTTTTGTTATATCCATTTACACAAACCGGCCAAGTGGGTGTTTGGCCACGCCGCACGCGCAATGTAGGGATCCGTAGTTTTTGGATTTTGTACGAAATTTTCCTTCTCTAAGTACATTCTGTAGTTTGGTCTACTATTCATATATCATATCATTCACTTGAAAAGCCTACTTAGCTGTGATAATTTTCCTCTTAAATTCGTTATTATATGCTACTACCGTGAATTTTTACACCTCTCCAAAAACAACCGTTTAGCTGGTAAAGAGGGGGGGCATTTGACGGACATGGCGATACTATAAGGGTTCCTTGTTGACTACGGAACCCTAAAAAGCTGTTCATTTGATATTACAAACACATAAATAAAGTATATCTCTTTATTTTCAGGCTACTTTGGCGCATAGATAAACATAACAAACACAGATAACTAGACATAACTAAACACAGATAATAAACCAACATACAAAATAAATACGCACTTTGTTTAATAATACAAAGTTATTAAGACATTGCAGTGAGTTTATTGCCTCGTAATGGAGGTCGAACAAGCGATATACTTCTCACTATATGTAAAGTCTTATAATAATTTATGTACAAACGTTTCGACAAATCTATGAACACATGTGGGATAAGTGATAGCATTGTTTACGGAAATATTTCCAACAGCTTTGAAGCTTATGCATTTTGTCTTTGCATGAAAATACAACTAAACTACAAAGTTTTATTAATTCAAACAAAGATTCTCCCAATCATTTCAAATTACATCTGAAAAAATAGATAGTAATCAAAAAATAATTTTTGTTTAGCCAGAATTTATGTATCGGTATCACATAATAAAAAAAAATACCTCCAAATCGTGAAACCATTTTACTCCTTCATTTTTTAACAACAGTCTAAACAAAAAATATCTACTGCAATGCAATACAAAAGAAAATAATTTGATTTTGTTACTTTTTAAAATATGTGTTATTTTTTTATAAATAATTAAAAATTTGGGTAGCGATAGTGGCGCGTAGAGGAGTAGTTAACTTCGTTTATATGTACAAGGTCATTGGCATGTATACAAGCCTTAATCAGCAACCAAGTGGCTGCCAAAAAGTTGGGGATCCTAGCAAAGGTGATTCGGTACTTCACGCCGGAACAGCATCTCAAACTCTATCAAGCGCTTAGCGCAAATTCGATCGTGTATGGAGTACTGCTCTCATCTTTGGGTCGGATCTGCCAGATACCAGCTTGATGCCCTTGAGTCAATTGAAAAACGAGGCAAGAAGATCATCGGCAATGATTGGCTCGTCGAGTCGAATTTTCAAAGCCTTGAGCGTCGACGCCGAGTTGCTGGCCTGTCGGTTTTCTACTGGTTGCATTTCCGGTCGAAATTGCATAGTTTATTTCCGCCAAGCCCGTTCCATCATCGGACCCGGCACTATTACCGTTGACCGGGCCTCCATCGACTTCGACCACGTTGAGTGGCATTGGGTCGGGGGGGGGGGTATCTTACCTACCCCCATAAAACAGCGATGCGCCACTGGTACAGGTTGGATATCCCACCCACACGCACAAAACGCTTTGGGAACACATTCATTTTACATACAGGGTTACTTGTAATTCGACGAATATCCGTCAGGTGCTGCTAGGGGGGCAAAAATGCAAAAAAATTAACCCCTATGGCCGAAATTCAATCGTTTTCGTGGTATTTGAATTTTAAGGTTTAATTCCCAATAAAAAGAAAACCACAAATGATATCAGCGCCTGACGGATATAAGTCGAATTACAAGTAACCCTGTATGTACAATGTATGTGTACCTGTATAGCTAAGGAGTGGAATTCCCTGCCAGAGACTGTGTTTCCTGACAACTACAACCTGGGAGCCTTTAATTCAAGAGTGAATAGGTTACTTCTGGGCAATCACTAACGTTTATTCTTGCACTTATCTTCTATTTCTTTACTTTTCTATTAGTAGTCTTCGCTATTACAGCGGATTTTTGCCCAATATTGTGAGCATTGTTTGAAAAAGATCATTTCAAAATCACACATCATCTCTAGGGGACGCCTGCGCATGTTTTTGTATCCCGGGCCCCAACTTATAGTCCGAGAAGGGACCGTGGGGTTTTAATTGGAGTCCGACATAAATCTCCATTGTTCGTCGTTCTTGTGAGCAGTGGTGGCCGAGTGGTAATGGCTTCGACTTACAAGTTGTAGGTCACGGGTTCAAACCCAGCCAGGCACATTACTTTGTGTAATTTATTTCATCAAGACTGCTCTCAAAACGGTGAAGGAAAACATCGTGAGGAAACCGGCATGTCCTAGAACCAAAAATTCGAAGACATGTGACATTCACCAACCCGCATTGGGCCCGCGTGGTGGATTACGGCCCATTCCCTCTCCTAGAGAGGAGGCCTGAGTCCCAACAGTGGGAACATTATAAGGCCGACTATGCTATAAATCTCCGTTGTTCTATCTGGAGTGTGTGTGTGTGTGAAAATTATGTTTTTCTTACTCCTCCTGTGTCCTTTTCTGATTCATTTCGTCGTGGTTTCTAAGACAGTTGACTTGTTTCAGAGGCTCTTCGAGGTTCATTGACTCGGCGTTTACCTGTTTTATTTTTTTACTTTTTTTAAGGACAACAACAAAATTCTATGTGCTCCCTTAATTATAGGAGACCACATCATGCAATAGAGAACAATCAAACAGCATCGGATACCTAACTTAGAAAATTTTAAGTAAAATGGACATAGCACTTAAAGTTGGCAATTTGAATTTAAATTTAGGTAATAATATAGTATTCGGTATAGGTATATATTTTATTTGTATATTATATTTTTATTTGTTACTTTAATTTTAAGACTTTACATAATCTTCTCTTGTTGTTACACACTATTGTCTACATTTCTTTTTCATTTCTCCTGTCGCAGGTCTGCTGGAAGAAATTTCACTAGAAATAAGCAGTTCCTTTGTACTCATATTTATAATGTTAATTTTTACTGTTTTTCTGTGTGTACATAAATAATAAAATAAATAAACAAAAAAAACAAGAAAATATTATGCTTACAGACAGGGTCCGATCTAAAGGGGAGCAACCCGGGCAAATGCCCAGAGCGGCAAAAACAAGAGGTGGCAAAATTAAGAGTGCCAGCGAATCTGATGGTCGCCACTGTTTATTTTGGCTTTCAGGAGTTGTTGTGTTTGGGAATAGTTGTTCCATAAGAAATAACCCTACGTTCTGCCCACACGGAAGGACTTCCCTACACAAAACATTAATAAAGCAGGGCCGGTTTTTTAAAACAAACCTAGCGGTGCAACGATTGACAAACCAGCCAAGTGCGAGTCGGACTCTCACACGAAGGGTTCCGTAACATAAACCGAAAAAACACGTCTCTTGTATGGGAGCCCCTTTCATTTTACAATAGAAATACACACTTAGTGAAAATTTCAACCAACTGTCTACCTATTACGGTTCTGGCGATACAGCCCGCTGACAGACAAACGGACGAACGGACAGCGGAGGCTTAGTAATAGGGTTCCATTGGTTCGGTTTCAGAACCCTAAAAACGATATCTTGTAAACCAATAGATATTTATTACTGTAGCTATTCTTAGTTTTCATAAGTATCGTAATGAGACTAACAAACATGCCAATCGCTTGAAAACACGCGGAAATAAAATTTTACGTGTTTTAAGTCTAATGGCGATTGTCCAAACGCTATTTTATTTGTATTATCTTCAATACGAACACACAGAGGAAGCTGCCGAGCAATTTGTTTTTCAGTCAATACAGTCATATTTATCGGGAACCTTACTTTTGCCAGGAATTTTCCCTGGAAAAAAGTTTCGACTTTTACCCAGACGAAGCCCCTGGCAAAACATCTATACTAATATATAAAGCTGAAGAGTTTGTTTGTTTGCTTGAACGCGCTAATCTCAAGACCAATCCAAAATCGCAAAAAAAAAAAATTGTTCAGTACATTTTATCGAGTTATGCGCACAGAAATGTATTGGGGAGTCGATTTTTTTTTCGCGATTTCAGTTGGTCCCATAGTGAAAGTTGTTCATAATGATGAGTTCAATGAACCCTTAAGAGGTATTGCGTTTATTCTGTTACAGGTTGTATTAGGATAAATAAGGAAGGATTGATTATATTATCCTAGAAGAATGTAAACGTGAAATAAATATATTTTCTCGACGGATTATCAACTACCACACGTCAACGTTTGAATGAATTAGGATGATACTGGATTCATGGATAGATGATGACCCAGAACTGGACATAGAAGTACTTTATATGGAGGGTACATGTTCTCTTGGGATAATTTCAAGCGAGCAAAGTCGCTGGCAAAAGCTAGCCGATAAAGGAAGCCTGTCGAACATTTTACGAGTTTCCTTCATCCCGGAACCCACTGTGTTATTGTAAAACATTCCATCTTAAACTTGTACAAACGATGGAAATATCCTTGTGAAATCAACAATTACTTGAAAATATTTACGTAGGCAGAACTTAGTCATGGTCGATGTTTACAATTTGAACTGTGAATAAGCTTTGAGTGTACCACAACGGGAATACTTACAACGAAAAGTGAATAACAGTTGCATCTTTGCTAGTAAAAAATAAATAAATAAAAAAAAAATAATAATAAATTTCACCTTTAGTAAAAAAAATATTGAAGTAACTAATAGCTTCGGCCCGTGGCTTCGCTCGCGTGAAATGTATTTTCATGTTTTTTTATTTTTTTGCACGGATCCCTAACCTATTTTCTGGTCGACAGACAGACAACCAGACCAACGTTTAAAAAAATATGCTTTTCTGCAAAGTATATATCTATCGTATAGGTATACTTTCATGTGAATGTATAAAAAAGCTGTTATTTTGATACTAAAAACATACACTTCAATTTTATTTAAATTTACGCACACACAATACTAAAATGAGTATAAGAAAATTATCAAAAGAAACTTCTTCTGTGTGTCAGAAAAGTAAGATGAGAAACGGACGTAGACACAGTATGTTATTGTAATATTTAAAAAAAAAAAATACAAGCTTACAGTTTCAAACCAAAACGCTTATATGCTAACAATTTACACACATATCAAATATCAAACATAAATATCTTTACTTACATTAATTAAGAGAACTTAAAAAATAATCAGGAATTAAAGAAAAAATTACATGTCAAATTCAAAAACGTCAAAGGAACTCGACTATGTCAATCGCACACTTACATGTCAAACATAGATATTCAAATTCAAAAAAATTAAAAAAAAAAAAAAAAAAAAAAATATTTTATGTCCTCCTTGGCTATACAAGCAGTCGATTGTAGGCAAGTTAGTCGATGGAACTAAGGAAGCGTCAAGTAACAATATAAATAGTATTTGAATTATGAATAACTTATTCATCCATGTAGTAGCTTGCTTCTAAGGCAGATGCCGTTAATAAGTAATAGTTAAATCACAAACGGCATTTTATTTAAAACAATGAAGGCTGCTCTCTCGAGAAATGCGTGCAGATGAAGCAACTTTTCGTCGGCATTTACTGAGAAATTACATCTGAAAAAAAATAGGTAGTAATCTACATGATATGATACGTAATTTGGTTTAGCCAGAATTTATGCATCGGTATCACATAATAAGAAAAAATCACCAAATTACCTCCAAATCGTTAAGATGAAACCATTATACTCTTTCATTTTTAACAAAAGTCTAATAAAAAATATCTACTGCTTTACAATACAAACAAAATAATTTGGTTTTTGTTACTTTTTAAAATATGTGTTATTTTTGTTTATAATAAATTAAAAATGCGGGTAGCGGAGTGGCGCGTAGAGGAGTAGTTATTTCCGTTTATATGCACAAGGTCATTGGCATGTATACAAACCTTAAGTAACATCACAAGCAGCGTCCCGTGATATTACAGTAAACAGACAAACAAGGAAACTTAAATAGACAAGCCTAACTTAAACGTATTCATAGTACAAATTGCAATAAAAATACAAAATTATAATCAAACCAATAGAGGTAAATACATACCTATAATGTACAGAAGATCAGTGTGGGACTACCTATATGTTTTGTCTAGAGATATTTTTGAGCCTCGTTTGTAATGTAGAAGTGAGTTGTGAACTTACTCCTCTTTTCATGCTCTATGATTGAGTGGTACTTCATAAAGGGTGAGGCCAAACGAACGTAACTGTGTGAGTTGTGAGTTGCGTAAAATGAGTCGTCGGAATTAGGTTTCATACTAAAGTCCAACTCATTTTGCGTCGCCGTGTGGCACAACACAAACAGGACTTTAGTATGAAATCGAATGCAGCGTAAAATCCGCCGACTCATTTTACGCGACTTTCATTCAACTCACAAAATTACGTTCGTCTGGCCTCACTCTAAAAGAGAAGAAGTAAGTTTGACACAGATTGAAACCATTTTAAACGCTTATACGTCATGTAACATAATAAACGCAATTTCTAAAAGGGGTCATAGTACTCATCATTATGAACAACTCTAATTACGGAACCAAAATGAAATCGCGAAAAAGAAATCAGAGGGCTTAAAGTCACCAAAATCTAAGAAGTCCGATTTGAGAGTTGAGTAGAGAGATCCCTCTCTACTCAGCTGTCAAATCGGAAGATTGCTTTACCACTAAGTGCGAAAGAGATTTATTTTTATGTCTCTTTCATACTTACTAGTAAAGCAATGTTGTATCCTGCTGTCAAAACGGGTCTTTTATTTTTTGACAACTGTAGTGCAAGTTTTTTAACGTACTCGATAGCGTTAATGTAAACGTTCGCTTATGTCAAATTGAATGAAAAAAAAAAGGTTTTCTTATATTGCCACCAGACGGCACTTGTAGTTTCAATACAAATTGACGTTCCAGCTGTTCAGTACATTTTGTCGAGTTACGTGTTTGGGGCCGTTGATGTTTGTTAGATTGTAAATACACAATACCTATTAAGGGGTCATTGTACTCAACATTATGAACAACTTTCACTACAGAACCAAAATAAAATCGCGCAAAAAATCGACTTCCCCATACAATTTCAGAGTTGGTTTCGTAGTAAAAGTTGTTCATAATAATAAGTTCAATGACCCCTTAAGAGATATTGCGTTTATTCTATATAGAAAGACCATGAAATTATTATGAGAAATGGGAAAAAGATAGGTCCAATCAAACCTATTGTAGTTGTGTTGTTTTAGCAATAGCGTTCAATACCCTTTCCCCAAGATCTCGTCATAGGAATCCGAACAAAAAACTATGTACTTATATAGCTATAATTTTACTTTATAAAAAGAAATGAGAGTGAGTTTAATATCTATGACGATTCAGAGCGGCCTTATGTATTTATTTCCTTTAGCAAAATTAAGAGTGCAAAAATACTATCCCGGAAGTGCTATCCCGGAAAACCTGTCTTCTTCTTATCGTGTGGGCAGTAAGGTCTAACGACCCCACACCCCCTAGTGTCAGAGTTTCTAAATCGCCTCAAGGGCCTCTGACATGGTTTATTTGACGACCGCCATTTAGCGGCCGGGACCACCGGCTTACACGTGCCTTCCGAAGTACGGAATCATCTTTTTATCAGGCAATCAGGTGATTTTAGCCTGCAATGTTCTAGCCAAATTGGAAAACAACTTTATAAAGGAAAACCCGTGCATCAATTCAAGAATTCTCAAATATGTTTGACTACTAGTAGATTTATTTATAGTTTACAGTTCCATAGCAACACACTACAATTAGGTTCGTAAATAAAAACAAGTCTAATCGTTGCATCTGTCACTGTGATCTATATCTTAGTACAGCAGAGGCAAAACATGGATCGAAATAATAAGGAAACATCCACAAACGAATTCCAACTTTCCCGCAAAAGTGATAAAGTTCAGAATCGTTGTGCAGAGCAAAATGCTAGGAACTTGACCATCCATCTTTTGTTCATTGACTCAATCGATATAGGTCAGTCCGGAAACTAAAAACGTTTCTATTTTGAAACTTAAAAGAAACTGGTATTTCTTACGCAGTCGGGGATCGGTCCTATAGAATGGCTCTGTTGTTCGGTGCGTTTGCGCAGGATCTCGATGTGGTCTTATTGCTTTGACGTGTACCTACACGTGGCCGCGAGGACGCGTGGGCACACCGGTGACGTTTTGTTCTGTCTTCACTAAAGAGGAGACGTTGACTATTTATAGGAAACTTGAAACTAAAAATATATCTTCGTTTGAATCAGTTGATGCCTTATACATACCTGAACAGTTTTTGAATATGTCTACATCGGTTTATGTCTGAATCTACCGGCGCGGCGGCGTTTTGAATAAAAAGCGTGTTTTTAAATCACTAAACATTTTTCAAACCGCCTCAAAGGCCTCTGACATGGTTTATCTGACGACCGCCATTTGGCGGCCGGGACCACCGGCTAGGGTGTGTGGGGTCGTTAGACCTTACTGCCCACACGAAGATGGAGAATAAACTTCAGTACAGTTTTACGTCACTTGCTAAGTTATGAATTCTTAAACTTTTAAAACCGACTGCAAAACAAAAAACCATCATCTTTCAAGTACTATTCCGGTATAGGAAAACTTCTTTGGAAAATAAAGCTTGTTCCAGTTAAGATACTCAGTATGTATACTGCGGTTTCGTTTTCAGACGTACTCGCTCGAACGTGCAAGATACCCGGCCTAGCATTACTCGTAAAATAAAACTTATGGCATTACATTTACAGTAGAATAGCGAATCGCCATCAATGTACATTCCAGTTGCTAAAACCGTTACTACACACGAGTAAATTAATGTCTGTTCGCTGACGTTTTATATTGTGTCTAATAAAAGAGCCTTAATTAATAAAACTGTTAATCTTTAAGTGCACACATTCGCTCGTTACCTCACAGATTTCAGTCATCAATCGGTAATCGTCTTGTTAAGAGCGGGGACATTAAAGTAATATGAAATAAAAAAGACCCGATATGGTCCTGGTGGCAGCATGAGATAGAATAAACATTTTTGTGGTCTTCCCATAAAAATAAATATAACTAGTCAAACGCGAAATACTAGCTCGATAGACCAAGAGGTTAAAATTACTTCTTACTAGATTTACTTTTAACATACTAACAAGTGAAACAAAAGAACGCTTGCGAAGATAGTATTCGAATACAAGAATAGGGGACAGTAGTTAGCCGTATGGTGTCGGCCAGTGCCGTATGGAGCCGTAAAAGAATAATATCATCCCATCATTTCCCGTGGATGTCGTAAGAGGCGACTAAGGGACTCGCCAGAGAATGGGCAGCAGAGTTCTCTGTAAAAAATCAACACCATACACTGCGATCGCCAACCCGCCTACCAAGCGTGGCGATTATGGCAAACCCCACCTTTTGGGGGAGGCCTATGTCCAGGAAGCATTGGACGTCTTACGGCTGATATGATGATGATGATGTGAGTCAAGCTACCAGTGGGGGAAGCAGCTTATAGATAGGGCCTGCATCTTCAGGATTCAACAATTTCCAAAAGGCACACTTTTTTATTTAATTATAAATGTATAGTTTTCAGATTTTTCCCTATACTTTCAGTATAAGAAGGTATTAATTGCCAATTTTCATAGTTCTAGGTCAACGGTAAATACCCTATACATTTTGATTCCCTTGAGAGTGTCGAAATATACGTTTTTTGAGGTATAAACGACCGTATCTTTTATTTACGGTAACTTAGAAGTTGGTTTTTTATCATAACTGCAAGGGGCCATAAACCTGAGTATATGGTTTTAATTTCAACTCGATACCTCCACGCGTTCTCGAGATAAACGGTCTTGACAGACAGACGGACGGACAACAAAGTGATCCTAGTAGGATTCCGTCTTTTCCTTTTGAGCTACGAAACACCAAAAAAGAGTGAAGACACACCAAAAAGATCCAATCATCATTTCAGTCTTCAAATAATTTTTGAATAAGAAGCATCAAAACGCCAAGCTGTGTAATATTGACGAGAAGATTACCTTAGACTGCTTTTCCACCTAATATACAACCTGTAACAGATTAACGCAATACCTTTTAAGGGGTAATTGAACTCATCATTATAAACAACTTTCGCTATGGGACCAACACTGAAATCGCGAAATAATAGAGAAAAGACAAAAGTGTTCCAATTGTTTTATTTCTTTATATTTACCCACCAGCAGATTAAAAGTTCAACTCTCTTCCGTTAGATGTTTTATTATATAGTGGTCTCCAAGGCTCCCGAAATTCATTCTTAATTTAATTTATTAGGAGAACAAACCTTCTGTTTTCATTTCTTTTTTTAGTCTACCTCCAACAGCGGGGAACAAAAACATATTATTATTATTTTTTTTTTTATTACATTTGACCAAATGTAATAAAACAATTGAAACTCTTTTGCCTTTTCTCTATTTATAGGCCAGTAGCTTTAAGCAATTAAAGTCTTATAAAGATTAACTTAAAATATGGATTCAAATGATCAGTTATTATTGAGATATTATTTTAGCCGATATTATTTTGATATTATTGCATCTTGTTTATGCCAAATGTAATAATAAAAATATTATGTTTTGTCTCCTTTGGTGAGGTAGACTAAAAAAAAGGAATGTGAATGAATGTGTGTTCTCCTATTGAATAAAATTAAATTAAGAATGTATTTCGGGCGCCTTGGAGACCACTATACATGTAATAAAACATGCCGGAAAGAATCTAATGGGAGAGTTGAACTTTTAATCTGCCGGTGGGTAGCTAAATAAAAGAATAAAACAATTGAAACTCTTGTCCGCAATAGCGTTTATTCTGTTACACGTTGTATGTGTGTCGTTACGAGAAAAAATCCACCGATGGAGTCACTTAATTTCCGATTAAGTCAGAAAAAGCAAGGTATCGGATTCCAAATCTTAATCATTTGCGGACAGACCAAATTACAAGTTACATGTGTTTAAATGCAATGATAAATCAAATGATGTTTGTTGGTCACTAATTCCTTCGTCAACAACACCCACCGACGAGAAAAAATGAGGTACCTAGTTTAATTTTAGCCATTACCCACGATTCTCTTTTGATCAGCGGGTCTAAAAAGGCCAGTTTAGCAAAATCATAATAAGATCATAATACAATCATTTGCTGGGGAGTTGCCCACTTCTTCTCCACAACTTAAACACTAGGAAGTGGTGACGGGCTGGCGTTTTGGGGGACTGTCTTTTGTAAAACTTGACGTTCAAAAAGTGCTGGCTCTCAGCCTAATTTGAATAAACTACTTTTGATTTTGATTTTGATCAAACAACAATCATAGATCATACTCCAATCTGTCAAATTTCATTGTCATCTTTATCGCTAAAACATTAGGTTCAAGGTTGATTGGGGAAATTTGAACCATATGACTTCAAATAGTATAATGCTACCTCGATAGATTGTGTTGTCATATTAAAACAACGATTAATTTCATTCCAGAATTCACTCGAGTTGGATACATACTACGCCCCGCCTAATGGAAGAGAGCTGATGTCTTGAAAATGTCTTTTAGAAACTATGTAAGTATTCTTTATCTACCATTCCCAAAAATACTACTACAGTGGCGAAAAAAAATTCTTTGAAAAGCACTATGAGTTTTGTAGACTAGATATTTTAAACAAGGTCGTTTCAAAATGTATTCAAAACATTTATTAAGGCGAGTGCCCTTAATGAATTGTATTGGTGACCAATGATCAGTAATAATGTAATGCAAAGATTCTTATCACTCCTACGACATTATTGTCAACATTTCTGCAGACTAGCTATCACTTTATCACAATCAGCCTGACTATGTGACCGTCATCATCATCTAACTCGACTTCGCCCAATGCTGAGCAAAAACCTGCTCTTTCTTATGCCGATCTCCAGGGTCCTGTGCCACCCGCATCCAATTCCACACGCGATGGTTAAAATGTCATCTGTCCAACTCGCCGCTGTCATATGTCTGCTCAATTAAAACTCTACACCCCGTCCTTTCCAAGCGAGCGGCCTAATAATATGATACGCAATAACGAAACATATTAATCGTTTATTTGCGAAGCGCAGGACATGCGCCGGCGCAAGTGAGTTGGCGGGCTAGACGTTAACGATAATTGCAGTGAAGGGCGCGAAAGGAGATGCTCAGAGTAACTCGTTTTATTGTTCAAAACCCGTCCTTTTTATTTTCTTATTGAAACTGTTATAAGTACCTAAGATGTTAGACTAAAATAAAAATACGGACAGTTTATAAACTACGTCATTATGAAAATAATGATCGTAATATGTTGTTACTGCGTTGAATTTCCGTTATAACTACAGAAAAATGTTATTAGTAGAATATCGTAAACTTTTTACTTTAAAATTTTTCTATGGTCAAGTTTTGTGAATATTCTGAAAAACAAACTTTTGGAAGTTGATAAAGCTGCAAACCGTCTGCATAAAGTAGGAAGTTGGACGAGTTACCTTGGTAACAGTGTTTATGGTTCAGTGAGTTACCAACCACGAAAGTAATTTAGTTTTTTAGCCCAGTTTTTGCCCACTTCCTTCATTAATATATGAAGCCAAAGTGACCCCTCTGTGCCCTAATGAGGCCCTCTGTGCTCTAAAGGTCACAGAGGGCAGAATAAGCGATCGAGCAGTTAGCGTCTCGGCTCCATATTCACGCCCAGCTATCGTTTCGTCAAGTTTGTCTCACTTTGCCAGGTTGGAATGTCACCTTCCTCTTGGAGTGGACCACGGAGGATAGTCACTTTGCCACAGTTTACAACTGCCGGTCGATTCTGTAAACATGTCGAAGTGATAGTTTGGGTGAAGTGATCACGAAGTGAGCTGTCAATCCATGTAATCAATATGGAATGACAGCTCACTCCGTGATTACTTCACCCAAGCCCTCACTTCGACATCTTTACAGAATCGACCGGCTGGTGTCGACCAGGTTTCCCGACAAATTTAAATTAAGAAAGCTGTGCCTGATTCTCAGTCCAAGGGTTGGTAGTTGTGCACAAAATAGTCAGTGTATTTTATCAGAATCTTGTTTATGATTATAGACTTGTTCTTGATTTCCAGAACGCGAACATCACCGAATAGGCCAAGTACAACAGTACGTTAGTCGTTAGTAAACATTGAAGAAGTTGGGCGTCAGGACACTACCCTGGGCCAGGATCTCTCTCATGAAATTGAAGAATAAAAATCATTTTATATTTCAATTTAATAGGATTTAATAACATATCTTGCAACTCACCCAGTATCCGAATGAAATGCCAGTCGCCGATCTGGCCAGACCATTTTGCCTGTAGTTTTTTGACGTTGGCTGTGCAATTATGTCGCTGACAACGGCAAGTCGTATGTGCTTGGTCTCTAGAACATATTCTCCTGGATCTTGAGACTCAAACGCTTAGCAGAAATCAAAGTTGAGGGCGTCGCTCAGCTTTCCAACGCAAAAGCTATGTTGTACTTCATTATCTGAAAGATACACATGAATGTCTCCTCTTTAATGACTGTACATATATACAAAATGATGAACTGCTGTTTTTTTTTCGCAATTCTGGAAAAAATTTCGCAATGATGAGTACAATGATCCCTTAGGAGATATATATATATATATGTTTTTTACTATAGATAGGCATACGTTTGACCACTATCTCACCTGATGATAAGCGATGATGCGGTCGAAGATAGAGCACGTTTGCCTAGAAGCAACCTATTCACTCTTGTATATTGCGTTTTTTCTGTTACAAGTTAAAGAAAAATAGAATATAGCAATGAAAGTACTTAACAACAAACAAAAGAAAAAAGCGACACACGAAAGTATAAACCAAAGAGAACAGACGAAAGTTTTAAAAATGGATTCTTCATTTCTAAGCTAGACAGGTTAATGTCCTACCTATTTTAGAAGTATTCTCGAAATCCCCACTAATAAACTGTCTGTAGATTCCGCACTTTAGCCCGCGATTAATCAGTTTCAAGCTCTTACATATACTGAATAACGAAGGGCTCAATAAAATCCCTTGCCGTATATATTCTTCATATGTGTACACATACACGCATTCCCTTTGCTATTTATAAATCGGTGAAAGGAACGGCTTTATATGATAATGTTGAACGAAGAAAATGGATTTTATGTTTTGTTACAGCAGAGATGTATACACCGGTCCGTGCGTGATTAGCGAATACAATGCAACATATTTGTTTTTAAAATGACCAAAAAGCAGTTCATACTACTTAATAAGGATGATAGTAACGTAAATATATTTTCTAATTTCAGTATGATACACCGTCGTACGGTCGGAGTCGAGATACCGGACGAAGTTCATCGAGTACCGCTGCGGAACGGCCGACTACAGTTACAGCGAAGTATCTCAATACAACACCGTCTTACAAGTCGTCAAGCATCCCAGTCTTATGCCCTGAACGCTCAGCTAAAGAAGAAACACCCATCTCAGCAATTGCTAACCGATATGCAAACTATAGTAAAATAGAGAAAACACCCACCAACAAATACGATGCTTATAACACAACTAAGACAGAAAAACCAGCAACAAAATATGATCCTTACAACACCAGTAAGGCAGAAAAACCTGTATCGAAATATGATGCTTACAATACTAGTAAAACAGAGAAACCTGGAACGAAATATGATGCCTACAGTACTAGTAAAACCGATAAGCCTTTATCTAAATATGATGCATATAACGCGACTAAAGCTGATAAACCTGCCTCAAAATATGATACGTATAGCACAAGCAAAACCGAAAAACCCACATCTAAATATGAAAAGAAAGACTATTCAAAACTCACTGTGCCATCCATTACCACGAACAAAAGTAGAGACGTAAGTCCCGTTTCTACATCGAAATACAGTCTGAGCCGACCTTCTCGGCACTTAAGCCCAGAAAGGAGAACAACGAAAACGTTCAAAGATAAAAGCCGAGATCCTAGCCCAGGGGATCACGACAAAGACATTCCAAGTAAGACTGACAAGTCTACAGGCTATAATAGCCTGTCGAGTTACAAGTTATACCCTCGAACTACAAATTACACACGACCTGCGTCAAGAGCAGAAGCTAAACCAGAAATTACAGTAAACAGATACGCTATAGCAAATAGACTGTCCTCCAATTATTTAAGAAGTCCTCCAACAGTGAAAAGGGCATCGGTATCTCCAGTAAATCACACTGAGTGCAATAAAAGTGAATCGGATAAATGTGTGTCACAACCTACTATAGTAGAAGAATTAAAACCACAAGAAGAAACAGTCAGCGATAGTAGAGAAATTTTAAATGAAAATGAAACACAATCAGAAGAAAATGAGACTGAAACAGTTACCATAATAACCCGTCACACTTCACCTACTCCACCTGGTTCTTCTGCATACGTTCGAAGCCGAAGGGCGGACATGGCAAAAACTATAGAGAAATCGATAACCAGATCTAAGAAAAGACCTGAAATGATAGATAAGGAAATTCAATCTGATAGATTAGATGATCCAACACGATCAAGTAGATTTGGTAGCACCGCAAGGACAAGCGTGACAAATTGGTCTTATTATACACCAAACTCAAGCAGCTATACAGGATACGCTGGTAGATATTCTACGCAATACTCAAATTTAAGAGAAAGTTCAGGTAGTAATTCCTATTCCCCAATTGAAAGGTCAGGTCGAAGTCAGAGTACAGAACCAGATAGAAGGGAAACCTCTAGTTGTAACTCTTTTTCTGAAAATACAAACTTAGAGAGCAATCAATCCAACCATATAGCTGAAACTGAGCAAGAAGTTATGGCAGTGTATGCTACCGATCAAAATAAAGGTGATGATACATCGGAAATCATAATAAATGTGAATCTAAAATTAAAAAGAGCCAAAAGCCCTATAGCATCTACTGAACTAGTTTCGCCTGAAATCACAATAACAAATAGTCAGTTACCACCACAGGCACCAAAAACAGAAGGCGCTACAAAGACAAAAAAAGTAAAAGTGAAGAAAACCAGCACAGACTCATCTTTAGATTCAGGTTCCAAAAAAAAAGTTATCAAGAGGAGAAGTAAATCAGTGAGTTCGACTGATTCAGATCAAGGAAGTGAAGTAAGTGAAAAAGGATCACCAACAAAGAGTATTCAAAAGAATTCATCTAGTAGTAATTTACAAAATGGACTTTCAAAATTGAAACATTCCAAGTCGCGAGAGAGTGCCAGCCCAGAATCGAGTATTACTTTATCGACACAGTCGTCTATCAGCGAAGATGAAACTGTTTCCAAGTCTAAAACAAATGAGGTTTCTAGGACTTCTGCTGACGAATTATCAATTCCAACTGACCGGTCCGGCAAACAACCATCACCTGTATCTCCGCATAAGAATGAAACGGGCACCGAAGAGGCTAAATCATTCTTGATAAGAGCACTGGCACCTGTTACTAATCTATTTAAAATGAGGCATCAAGAAAGTAGTGAAAATAGTCGTTGGTTAGAAACTCCCACTTCAGAATCAACAGGAAAAGATGTTTCAAATATAACCACAGAAAGTGATAGATTAAGTAAAGGTAAAATTGACACTACGAATATTATAGCATCTAACGATGACAATCTAGTAAAGCTCAAAGCAATAAGGCCCATAGAATCTGGAGAAAGAGCGTGGTGGTTAGATTCTGAATCCGAGAAAAAATGTAGCGTACAAAATAGTGAAAATCAAAGGTCTCCGTCAGAAAAGAATATTCCTCGTAAGATAAAACATGTTGAATCAGGAGAAAAAGCGCGGCGGGTTGAATCTAGTAGCGAAAGTAAACATGAAAATCAAATGCCACGTGGAAACTCGACAGAAACTTCGGATTCAAATAAGCTTGTTAAGAAATGTAAATTCGCTGATGACGAAAAGCCGTGGTGGCTGGACAGTTGCGCAAATATCCCAGAAGGAATAGAACGACTCAGTCCGCCCAGAAAGTCGTCCAGTGACAGTGAAAAAAGTGATAAATTCAACTTTTTCAAAGTGCGTCATATTGAATCTGGAGACCAAAAAGATTGGTGGGTCACAAGTAATGAAAACTCAACTAATAGCAATAAACCGGAACAAAACCTAATGCTAAGTAAATCTGGTTCAGAACGTAGCTTCCCGTTGAGGCGAATACGTCACATAGAATCTGGTGAGCGGCCTTGGTGGCTGGCTAGCGACAAGAACATTCCAGAAGGTATTGAAAAGTTGCCTACGCCTCCACCGCGGGAAGAAAGTGATTCATCTGATTCAGAAGTCCAAGTTTATGTTCCTCCAACACACATCCCGCCGTTCCCGTTACATTTACCTGATGACGAGCCTTTAGGAGCTAGAAGAAGCCCAGAGGGTTTGGAGACGCCAAAAGAAAATGAAGATTATAGAGGACGTTCATCCCCTTACGAAAATAATCGCCAATTTAGGAGACCTTCAAAAAGTTCTTATCAGAAAGGAGTAAATAAATACATCTCGCGTTACACTGATATAGATGATATACTTGGTACATCTAGTCAAATATACAGTCCATTTATGGACTCAATACTGGCTAGGAGAACCGGACAGCTACCATTTGACGACGACGCGTGTGAAGAAATAGATCCAACGCAAGTCAGAATCCATGACAGTACGGCGCAGCGGCCTGTTATTAAGAAGATTCGTTCTAGGTAAGGCATTTTTAATACATTTCAATGATGCTGAAACTGTAAACTCATAAAAAAATGGTTTGTTTATCTATGGCCTCGGTAGCGGTAAAAAGGTGGTTTTCTACAAGCACTTTATCTTCATCTCAATTAATTTGTTTAGATAAATTAATACGTTAGTGTTGAGATGGTTAACAAAGCCAATAAGAGAAATAATCACAATACCACCAAAGTACAGGATAATTGTAGATACATAAATATTTTGTTACTCAAAATTAGGGTTGCCACCCGTACTATATAATACTAGCTTTTGCCCGCGACTTCGTACGCGCATATCCCGTTTTTTCCAGTTCCCGTAGGAATTTCGAAAAATCCACAAAATAAAAAAAAATCTTAGTATTCTACACTCCCCAAGAAACCTACATGCTAAATTTCAGCTTCCTACAGTAATAGATCAGTAGTTTCGTTGTTGTGTGTTGTCTGCAGTCACTCACTCCGTCACTCAGTCACTCAGTAACGGAAGAATTTTATATATATTGACTGACGATTGTACTATATTCTAGTCAATTGTACTATATACTATAGAAAAATAATATAGTTATACTGAGGGGTCTTTTTAGTATTATCCCATTAGAGGCCGAAATACATTAGCAAAAACGCTGTTTGCACTCTACATCCTACATTAGTGAATGTGAATGTTTTAGGAACATTCTCATTTTCCTCAAACCATTCAGCACCACATCATTCACAACTTGACTCCTTTTTTTGTATGAAATGTCAAAAAATGTATCCCTACGCAGTATCTTTTCGTTAATCGTTTTTTCTGAATAGCTGGACTAAGCTGCAAAACCAAATGCCCTAACATCCCAGACTGTTAGACAGGCTAAGTCCGTAATTTATTAAACTTTTAAAATCTATCGTGTTTGTTAATTTTGTTTAAATAAAAACATGAAATGTGATGCTGATTACGGTTCTAGAATACTTAAAAAAAAACGAAGAAAGGAGAGCAGCTAGTCGATTCTGTAAGAAACTATTTCGATATCGAGCTTCACCTGAGTGATAAAACTCACAAAGTGAGCTTTATTGCACACAACATAAAGATCTTCATTTGGAACTCACTTCGAATTCTACTGTCGAGATACGAAAATGTTGTAAGAGAATAGCACTACAGGCTCTAAATATTAAAAAAAAAATAATTAAAAATTAAAACTCAACTATAAATGTTTACTATATTTATGTCCTAAATTTTCGAAAAGTACTTTATTTATGCAATATAATTTATGTAAATAAAATAAAAAGTAAAAAAAAAATATATTTCTCCCAAAAAAGTGGCAACCCCAGGTCAAAATACCGCATCATATAAATGATTAATACAGCTTAACACGAACACATTTTTATCTAGGTAGTCAAAATGCTCTCCAGTGATGGTGCTGCACGAATGTTATGCTTAAAGAACTTTCAAACTCGTATATAGACTGTAATCCGGTTTAATCTGAAATAAATATTTTCATTTTCAAGTTTTATTTATTAAGTAGCCTATTAAAAATAAATAAGTAGGTTATTAAACATAAATGACTAGGGTATTAACATTGATATATAAAATCCAAGATACACAATCAGCATCTCAAAAACCCTATTGGTAAAATAATTTTCTCAATCAGTTCAGTAGATCCAGAGATTACCCCTGCAACCTTACAAACTCACAAACTGTACCTCTTTATAATATTAGGATAGATTATAATTTCTCGATATATTATGAAAAAATAATTTTTAATACAATAAATCCCACCCTAATTCAATAGTTTCCAATATATTCGTGTCTTATGGAGAAAAATTAGTTTGCGATTTCACGCGATATTTTACAATATTACGGCGGCGCCTGCAATTTTCCGGTGATATATCCACCGATACTCACATAATAATTCGCATGTTGTGAGCGTGACTGACCATAAACGCACAACCAAAACTACTTAATCCAGCTTAAGCTGAATTTTGAAATTTAGGTATATTTTATAACGTACATTATTATATATTTATCCGCTAAGATAAGGTTTTGGTCATTTCAACTAATTGGAGAGAAATGAGGAATGAGAAGCCGACATAGTATATGCAGAAGTCCTCGTCATCAGCTGATTTTATTCGATTTATTGATTAAACCGTGTAGTCTGACATCTGCCAGCCCGCTCCTACCGACTTGACATTGAAATTTTATACTAAAGAAAAAATTACTAGAGAAAAATCTGAAAGTAACTTATAAAATTACTTTTCTTTTTCAGAAGCAATATCATCGATTACCGGGACGAGGACCAAGTAAGTGTATAATTATTACTTTTAAAAGGCCATTTGTGAAATTTCACACACAACATAGGTACTTTTGGAGTTACACGGACAGTGAAGATAAAAGGTGCATTGGCACTCGTATATTTCACAAAATTTTTAGAATATTTAAAATAAAAAAGAAGAATTTTTTTTTTATTAATGTTTCGATTACAATAAACTTAATCAGTCAAAGTTTTAACCATGTTTTTTCAAGGAATGTAACCTAGACGCAGATGACTCACACGGGATCGTTCGCTCATAAACTCCTAAGGCTATTGTTCTTCCGTTAATAGCTGCCTTATTTATCTAATGACCTTCCTAACGGGACCTATCTGACACACGCCTTCAATTATGGGCTCAATGAATCATAAATTGTGCCAAATCCTAATTTAGAATGGGCTTGTTTCACACATAGTACAACCACACAGCAACCACAACACGTGGGCGGTGGGCAACACATTTTGCCGTCATTATCGACCGCGTGTGTGATACCGACTACATCGCTTTTGTCGCGATGGTGTGGTGTGGTTGTGATACGTGTGAAACAAGCCATATACTACCTCGAATCAGTTGGCCCAGTGGTTGAGCAACTGGCTGCTCCGCTGCGTGTCGCGGGTTCGATTCCCGCACGGAACAAATATTTGTATGGCCTACAGATAGTTGTTCCGGGTCTGGCTGTTTGGGTATGTGAGTTTGTTGTAGTTATATTAAAAAAAAAGTCAGTACGAATTCGACCGGTTGAATTGAGTCAGGAATAAATTTATAGATCTTTAAAACAGATTGCTTCGCCGAGATCTAAATTAATGTGTAGTAAGCTAAGAATATATTATTATAAGAATTTACCTTTACAATATTCAACTCGAATATCAAGCAGCCTAAGACTGTCCGTTTATTTCATATTTATATTATTCTACATTTCTCATTGACAATTGGTGACATCGTCGACAGTTCTCCCAATATTATTCTTCTAAATACGAATTACTCGAACGTTACATACTATGCCATTAACTTCTTAAATTTTTATAGAGGCAAGTCTTTAAGTCAAGAGTGAACAGGTTACTTCTAGGCAAGCGTGCTCCATCATCGACCACATCATCGCTTACTGTCAGGTGAGATTGTGGTCAAACGTGTGACTATCAATAGTAAAAAATCTCTGGGTACACTAATACGTCATTTTTGTATATTCATATGTATATAGTTAGGATTTATTGCTTATTTAATATTACTTTTTAGCTTGAATAAATGTTCATATTATTTTAATAGGTCACTAGTGGATGTCACGCGGTTTCACCCGCGTAGTTCCCGTTCCCGTGGGAGTACGGGGATAATATATAGCCTATGTTACTTCCTGATAATGTAGCTATCCAATGCTAAAAGAATTTTTCAAATGAGTCCAGTAGTTTCGGAGCCTATTCAATTCAAACAAACAAACAAACAAATCTTTCCTCTTTATAATATTAGTGTAGATTGATACTGTTGAGTATTAATTTATTTTTGCCAAAAAGTTTCGGGTCCATTCTTAGCCTCTATTAGAAACGAGGTTTTAGCAAGGCCGAATGCCTTGGCAACGCGTAATATATATTTAATTATTTTAATAAAACCCAATTGTAATAGTAGCCGGCGACGTGTTAAATGTGCAGCAAAACGAACATGACGTGTGAAATATGCAGTGAAACCCGACCTACATAATCTGATATAATCGGATAAAGTTAATTGAATCAGTGGTGGTAAAGTCATAAACACTCTGACATATAGAACAAGAATGGCGGTACTTTGAAACAAAAGAATGTTTGCCATACCACACAAAATATTTTTTACAGAGGGCGAATTCTACTATTTTTTAAGCAATGTTCGCTTTCACATCTCCTTCGAAAATCTGTCATAAACGCCACTGTGTTTTTGACAGATTACGGCTGAAATCGAATGCGTTTTTTTTTACTATTTATAGGCACGCGTTTGACCACTATCTCACCTGTTGGTAAGCGATGATGTGGTCGAAGATGGAGCACGCTTGCCTAAAAGCAACTATTCGCTCTTGATTTAGACTCCCAGATATACTTTATAATGATACTTTAAAATTGGTGGATTTCGCCCTCAGAACATATGACTGTGAATTTTTTTTGACGTGATAACGTCTTATAAATCGATGAACAACGGCTGCACACACGAAAAAGTGTCGCGTTCCGCCTGAGCCGAGTGTGCAAGTGAGAGCGCGGAACGAGCGATAGAGAGGCACGATCGGCCTAAGCGTTCGACTTGTTTATTAAGAGGGCTTTAACATTTTTTCTTGGATTTGAGCGTTTTGACTCGAGTTTTGATGTATGATAATGGTTTATATATAGCAAAAAAATATTTGGCCAAGAAAGTTTGATTATTTTTCTCGGGAGTGCTTTAAATAAATATTTCAATTTGTTTACGTAAATTAGTAAAAACCCTGTCTCTGCAAAGCATCATTCATAAAATTTTACTTTAAGCATATTTAAGATATAATAATATAATCATTAATACAAATTTTTATGGTACAACTGTATCTTCTACTTTGGAGTGCTTTAATTAATTTATTATGTTTCATACAGCAATATACCAAAAATAATTCCGAAAAACAGAGAGTTACTGATAATTTTTCGTCCGAAATTATATTTTTTTTCTATGAAACTATAATTCAAATTCAAACAAAAAGTAACTAATAACTAAGGTTACTATACTACGCTACTTGAAAAAAAAATTGTCTATTTAAATGTAAAACAATATTTAAAAAAAAATGTTGTATACAGCGCTACAATCACTATAAATCTCGGAAAACACGGTCTGTAGCTTTAGTCCGGGCCAAGCGCTCGATTTAGTAATAGCACCCTTAAGAAGTCAATTGTTTTCTTATGACGTTATCACGTAAAATTATCGTCCGTAAACCTACTTTACAGACAGCCAATTTGCTTTGGGGCTTTTGCAGGCAGTTATTCTACTAATTCTTATTTTAGTCTCAGTAGTTTCGGAGACAAGGGGGGGAATGGTAATTTTTGGTCTAATTTCTTAAATAACTTCAAAGCCATTTATTTAAAAATATGAAAAAAATATACCTAAAAATAAAACTCTCACAGTAAGCCCTTTTATTTGATATGTCACACGATAAAGTATCATTTTTTTTCTAATTTGAACCCAAAAAGGGGGGGTCCCTTTTTGGGTTCAAATTAGAAAAATATAGTCAAAAATTATTTATTTACTTAGCACGTCCGTGTTTGGTTTCACCAAATTTCAACAGAATTGGTCCCATTGATCCGGAGAAAAATGACACACGGACAGACAGACAGACACCCGAGTGATTCTATAAGAGTTCCGTTTCTTAAGGATGTTCGGAACCCTAAAAATTATGAAATTTGAGGTTATTGAATTCCTTCAAAATGTGACCAAAGGCTCGTCTCACCTATCTTTTCAAACTTACATTCGGTCCACCACAACAAATTGTTTTGTTACCTACATCAGGTTATCGTGTGGTTTGTAATCTCTTATGTTGATTCTTACACCAAAAAAAACAGGCCAAGTGCGACTCGCCCACCGAGGATTCCGTACAAATTTGCAAATACATATCAATTACAATAAAGACAAACTTTTTATTTATGATTTAATTACAAATGTAGTTTTCAGACATTTTCCTATACTTGTAGTGTAAGACGGTATTAATTGCTAAATTTCATAGTTCCAGGTCAACGGGAAATACCCTATACATTTGATTCCCTTAAGAGTGTCGAAATAAACGTTTTTTGCGGCATAAACGGCCGTATCTTTTTTTACGTTAACTTAGAACTTTTATTTTTCCACAGATTCAAGGGACCGTAAACCTTAGTATATGGTTTTAATTTCAACTCGATACCACGCGTAGATAAAGGATCTTGACAGACAGACAGACGGACAACAAAGTGATCTTAAAAGGGTTCCGTTTTTCCTTTTGAGGTACGGAACCCTAAAAAGAAAAGGATTTTAGCAGCTGATTTTAAATTATTTCTAAAACAATATTACATGTATGTAATTTATTCATTATAATACAAGTTCAATAAAATGTTAGTTAACTAACAGGAAAAAAAATATTTATAACGTACCTAATTTTTAGTAATAAGCTCAAGCTTTTCATTCATAGAGGACGCTCCAATTTTTTAAATGAATAGGGACAAATATTTACACAGGCCATTAAAATAAATTGCGGTCGCCGCTAATAACGTCAGCTGGCTGTACAAAAACTTGTCCAAGTTAATAAAAAAAGAAGTGTGAGCGTGCAAAGTCGGTTACCGGTCTAATGGAGGCGGACTTGCTTATATATTTACCTATCCCAATTTTAATAACGTATTAAGACTTTTTATTTCATGTTATTTATTGAGATGATTAAGCATACATAACATTATAATGACAAACATACAACATAGTATTTTTTTCTCATAACTAAAAACATTTCGAATTCAATTCTACATTCTAATCAACATAAATCTAAGTCGAAAATGTATAGCGTAAAAAAAATTGCGAAGTAAAATATTTATACGAGTTCGGGAAGTTAAAAAAACGGTCGAACACTCATGCGCAGGGTAAGGCTTCGACGCAAGAGCGGGAGCAGTGAACTGAGGAGTGCACTGTATCCTTGAAACGGTCCCGTATGGGAGCTTGGCGCCAGAGAGAGACGGCGATATGATGCGCGTTGCTGACATTTTACAATGATGACGTCAGTGTCAAAGAGTTGTAAATTGTAGACGCGGTTGAGAATGAAAGGATACTAACGTAATATCTACATGGATGTAAGTATAATGCTTACGATTAGCCAACGCTTAAGACTGCACAGCGCACACCACGGTAAGCTAGACTCCAAAACAAACTAAAAAATAAGCTAGACTCCAAAAAATAAGTTGCGAGACTAAACGGTCAGAAGTGAGTAAAAAAGCCTATCGGTTTAAAAATATGGCACCAACAAAAAAAAAAAACGCAAACAGTTCCTAGACAAGGGTTTTCATGAATAAATTTTTAGTTATTTTGTTAAAACAAAAATAACGACTCAGGTATAATATCTATACATGTTCTAAAAGCTCTAAATGCTTAAATCTAAAAAAAAAAATCAAACTTATCACAAGCAAGCAGATCCATTATTTTATTATCAACAGTGAGGACTGAAGATCAAGTAGCTGTCATAAAATCTATTTGTTGAAGTAAAATTAGAGTGTAAGTGAACACTGAAAATATTTCAGAAGGGAGTTTTGGCAGGTCTACTTCAAAGCTTAAGTTTTAACACGTTTACGTTTTAACTTAGCTGCTTTCTTCCAACTTCTATCAAATTGTTTGGCTCCTCTACGCGTAAACATAGTTACTCTTTGCGAAGGTTCAGTCATTCACTTTTCATCTCTTTCTTCCACGCCGGACGATGTGATACAATGTTCTTTTCGATACAACCTTACCATGTCTAGTAGGGGGCTGCGTACCAACAGTGCTACTACACTACCGACCTGTTCAGATTAACCGGTTAATAAAGACGTGGAAATTGTACCTGAGCTGCTGAGGCGAGTTGTCTCACAGGCTCTTCAGTAATACTTATGACTCGGTACCGGTACCTACTCAGTGTGCGGACAGTGCCTTCGCACGCTAAAACTTGGAAACAAACAATGCAGTGAATATTGTGATACAGATACCGTTTTCTGATCTCCGAAGGTAGTGTTCAACTCTCATTTATTTTCTCGGTAAAAATACGCGCAAACTTTTGGTCTCGGAGCCGGTTTTTGAAACTTTTTTTCCCCTTTTTACGCACGAGCTATCTTACTGTACATCGTGGTAAAATATTTTGCTATTGTTTATGTGTATTTTTTAAGTTGTATTACTATCCTTGCGTTTGTTTTTTTGAACGGACTATAATGTTCCACCGTGGAATTTGCTTTAGTAAACTTTTTTGAATGAATAATATTTTGATCGTTATCTCGATGTAGCTATGTAATACTAGTATAGATACTAGTGAGAGTATAGAACTTCGTCTGTTTTTTTTTTTACTTTTTTATTAATATATATTACATTAATGGCCCGAACTTGCTTAGGAAATGAACTAAACTTTTCGAAAGCTTTCAACGAAGCTGGTACTCTTTTTATGAAAAAGTTAGGTAATATGTGATGAAAAAATTGAAAATACATAAAATTTAATTATGTCTGCCTAAGCACGTCAAGGTAAACTTTAGAAAAACATCCTTTATATATTTTTTATTTTTTACGCACGTCACATATAAACCATTAAAAAACAAGTGTACAATAGGTAGTCTTATAGCACAGGGCGATCTCCGATACCTACTGTAAGAAAGAACATTTTGAGCTGTCAATGAACAAAAATAACAACAAAAAAAACTCATTTTAAATATTTAATTGGTTTGATCCTTCCAAATAAGTTTCATAAAGTCAAACCCAGTATTATTAAATTACAGTATTTCAATTCGACTTTCAAACGGAAAAAAATAAACTGTATCTTTTTTCGTCCTTCAGTTAGTAAGACAGTTCAAATAAATAATACGTTTCTATTTTCCATTTGCTTTTTTCTATTTTGTTTTTTTTTTCTATTTTTATGTAAATAGTTATAAGTGCAATATCATCGTATTGCACTTACTTATAACTATTTACATAAAAATAGAAACGTATTATTAATTTGGACTTTTTATCTTAATAATAAATTGATATAATAAAAACAATTTATATGCTTGTTTTTTAAGAAAGTCCTAACAAGATATTTAATCGCAAAGCACAACACTGTTTCAAAATCAATTGGCGCCAACGTACATTAAAATACCTACCTATTTATAAATGAGAATCCCAGTCATCATATTAAAATGTTCAGCACAAAAACAAACACTATATAAAATCTATGAAGGGAATCGTTCCCTAGAAGCAGCACAAGAAAACTAAAAATCGCTTTAGTTTCGTTACTACCTCATTTAATTTTGATTTAACGGGATTTTATAATTTTATTAGACGTCCTAAACTATCATTAACTGATGTTAAATTTCCATTAAATACAGAGAAAACTATTAGTTTGCGGGTCCCTCCGTAGATGGCGTTACTGGAAGAATTACCTACATCGCGCTATAGTTTCGTTAAATTCGTTTATTAGGTACTAGTGGACGTCACGCGGTTTCACCCGCGTAGTTCCCGTTCCCGTGGGAATGCGGGTATAAAATATAGCCCATGTTACTCCCTGACAATGTAGCTATCCATTGCTGCAAGACTTTTTCAAATTGGTCAAGTAGTTTCGGAGCCTATTCATTTCAAACAAACAAAGAAACAAATCTTTACTCTTTATAATATTAGTGTAGACATACATTTGCCAGGGTTCGGACTTCAAGACTCCTGGGAATGGACTGGGATGAAAGACGAGACGGGACGTTATCTCCTGTACTTGTTGTCCTCATCTTGGACCATTTTGAGGTGTGTTGGATTTCGCCCACGAGCGAATTCCAATAAAATGTGTATAAAGCGTGTAACAGAAATAACGCAATACTTGAAAATGGGTCAATGTACTTATCATAATGAACAAATTTTACTATGGGACTAACCCCGAAATCGCGAAAACGAATCAGCTGTTCAGTACATTTGGCGAGTTATGCGCACAGAAATGTATGGGGCAGTCAATTTTTTTCGCAATTTCAGTGTTGGTCCCATAGTAAAAGTGTTGTTTATAATGATGAGCTCTATGACTCCTTTTAAGGTATTTCGTTTATATGTTACACTTTGTATCTGAACTAACGCTGTTATCATAAATAGGCGTAAAGACACTCCTCAACACTTGTCAAATTCGAAAGCAATGTTTAGAGAATAACAATACATTGAGTCCTTGTTGTAAATATTAATTAGCGTATTTTACAATATTGGGGTGTCTTAGAAGACATGGTCCTCTCTCTAAAGTAGATACTCATAGTTTCCAGCCGCCTAATTGTGTAACGTGTTTCGGAAAAAGCACTGTTATTCCTTTGCCTACGATTCCTTAAAATAACGGCTTCCTGATAGGGTCTACCCTATACGGAAGCCGTTATTTCAAGAATTCGACTAAAAAATCTAATTATTGATTTGATAAAGCAAAAATACGTGTCCAATACTTTTTTATCTGACGGACTAAATGGAATCGATTTTTTACTCAGGAATCATCCCTAATCTGTTATTCGCCTAATGTGTCAAACAATTACATTCTATGTTTGTTTGTCACATTACGCGTATTACCTACTACTAATTCGGTATCGTTATTTTACTCCAAATTATAAAATACGCTTACTAGGTACCTGTTACCAAAATATTCAGGTAAACAGATACTCTTTATCTGTACATAGGAAGAACATTGTTCACTCATTCGGTTTTTTAAGACGTCCGGTCATTTCCGGACCTTGGGGCCCGATAAGAGGTTTATTGCTTTAACACCTTTGAACAAAGGATCACATATTATGTTTTGAAGTAAGGGCCAATTCCTTTAAGGTAGATTCTTTTTTGTCTTAAAAAACCGGACAAGTGCGACACGAAGGGTTCCGTACCAAAAACCAAAAAAGAAACACGTTTCTTGTATGTGAGCCCTCTTTAATATTAATTTAATTTAATTTTTATATCTTGGCTAGTTGAATCGCGCAACTTCGTCTACTTCACTCGTGGTTTTGGTATTAGCGTGTTGATATATAGCCTATAGCCTTCCTCGATAATGGGCTATCTTACACTGAAATAATTTTTCAAATCGGACCAGTAGTTCCTGAGATTAGCGCGTTCAAGCAACCAAACAAACAAACTGTTCAGCTTTGTATATTAAGTATAGATAAAGCGGCAATGGAGATACACTTTATGTGAAAATTTCAACTGTCAACCTATTACGGTTCTTGAGATACAGCCCATTGACACACGGAGGGACAGACAGCGGAGGCTCAGTAATAGGGTTCCGATTGTAATACTTCGGGTACGAAACCCTAAAAGCAGGTGTGAGTTTCTGATAGCAAATAATATGACGTTTCTGGAAATTTCATGGAAGAGTGTAAAACAGACCGCCCCAATATTTATAGTAAGGCATGAGAAAAAACTTGTTTTTTTTTTTTACTTTTTTTGAGACTGGCATGTCCATGTGGGAGGCTTTATAGGCGACCAGTTTGAGCTCAGAATACTCTAGACATCTAGTTTTTTGTCTTTGGATATACAATCCCAAAGTACCAGTATCAGTTTACAAGCCCAAAAATAGAAAAGACCAGTATCCCTATTCTGTAACAACATTTTCGTGTCTCAACAGCGGAATCCGAAGTGAGCATCAAATTCGTATGAACATAAGACCTTTATCTTGTGTGCAATAAAGCTCACCTTGTGAGCTTTGTCACTCAGGTGAAGCTCGATATCGAAATAGTTATTTACAGAATAGACTAGCAGATTATGGGCGCGAGCAACTAAGGACCTACTTGAATGTTTTAAATTCTTACAAAATAACAGGCTCTACCCCAACTCTTAGTTAAATTTTTGAAAATAATAAACAAATCTTCACTATAACAAGTTTTCACCAATGACATCTCAGTGCATTTTTCGTTGAAATTAATGTAGGTTTACTTTTTCGCTGTACCGGAACCTGACCGGGCCCAAAACGGACAGGTTTCGCGTCAACCGGTTACTAGGAACAATGTTCAGAGGACGTTACACCGACGTTTACGATGTCTTTTATAAGTAAACGCTATCGATTGTGGCTGTTGACTCGTTGCTACTTTGTTCATATTGCATAATGCAGATGTAAGGTAAAATAATTTCTGCTCACCCTAAACTATAATCAAACAGAAGAACTACTTAAGCCTTAGGAAATCACACACACACACCATTATACACACACACCCGACACACAGAAGCCCCATTTTGTTTAATTTCAATTAAGTTTTTCCTTTTTCTTTTCTTATTCCCCCCTTCCCAATCTGCAAATTGTACAAACCTAGGTTATTTTTCTTTTTATTAATTGATAAAGTGCACATGTGTGTGTGGTGTGTACATGTGTGTGTGTGGTGTTGCTTGCTGGTGAAATGGGGATTCATGGACCCGCCGGATACTCAATGTGAGTGCGGTGCTCCTGTTCAGACCATGAGCCACACAGTGGAGTGCCCCAAGTGCCCATACACCTGTACTTTGTCCGATCCTGCATGGAGTATTGTAGCCACCTTTGGGATGGCTCAGCTAAGTATCAGCTTGCCGCGCTTGACTCGGTGGAACGCAGAGCTAAGAGGCTCATCGGTGACGTAAAACTGGTGGATGCCAAGCTGCATAGCTTGGCTCATCGCCGTAAGGTTGCCTGCTTGTCGGTCTTCTACAGATTGTACTTCGGTGAGTGTGCCCAAGAACTCCACGACCTCATCCCACCGGCCCCCTTCAACCATCGGACATCCAGACGCACTGCATCTTACCATCCCTACCTTGTTGCTATTCCACCAATTCGCACTAAGCGTTTCCAAACGTCTTTTATAATGCGCACAGCAAAGGAGTGGAACTCTCTGCCTGCGTCCGTGTTTCCAAACGCTTACAACCCTAATCTCTTCAAAGTTAGAGTGAACAGGCTCCTTCTGGGTAAGCTCGCTCCATCGTAGACTTTGTCTCGGTCATCTTTGACCTAGACTGGAGTCAAGAGCAAACCCATCACAAATAAATAATAATATTTAATTAATGCCACCGACGCTGCAATTAACGTAGCCACCTACTGGGCCCAAAAAATCTAAAAAGTTAACCATCGACTTGAAAAGAAGAAGAGACCTACTAGTTCAACCTTATTATTCATGTAATGGATGGATAGATGACTCCCATAACACAGGTTTTGCTAGCATGGGGGTCATAATAACATGATTTTTGTACCTAGTTATATTGCGCCTTAAATAATTGTCACCTGTAATTTGTGTACTTTTTTGTCAATTATGTTTATTATTATTATATTATCCAATACATGTTACGTTACCACTGTAACCGAAAGAACACCTACTTGCCAATGTTGATCAACAAACTAAGTAACTTTCCTCTTCACGTTTTGTATGATATCCCCATACAAGACGATTGGAACAATCCGCTTAGCAATTAAAATATGACGCGAGCTTTCCTAATGAATTAACAAAAGATTAGAAAGCCTTGCTTAAGATCGTTTCACTCGCCGCCGTGGAAAGTACAAAGGACGAATGATCAGATAGTCGCTGGCCACTTTAATTATTTTTAGGGTTCCGTACTGCAATGGTAAAATGGAACCCTTATGGTGTGACTAAGTATGTCCGTCTATCACAGCTGGATGTCGCAAGAACTACTAATGCTATCAACTTAGGAATAGCTTTTAATGACGTTTGTGCAAATCAGAAAAAAATAAAAATGTTTACATTTTTTTTTTGCAACAGCGAATGAAACGGGTTATTAAAAATTCGAAGTGGCTACTAGGGCATGTGGGGGGTATCATATGAAAGAACGCTATTTACACATTCTCAAACATTTCTTTTTTTTGTTAAGCCGCATGGTTTTCCACTATTGACGAAAAATGTACAAAAGTTCCTTATCTCCGAAGTTTGCATGGAGAAAAATCTGAAATTATTCTATGTGATAGAAGTTTATGTAAAGATTACATGAAAAATAAAACGATGTCTCTAAATTTCACACTTTTCCAGAAATCATCAACAAAATTACATTAGCTCCACTAGCGGTCAAGAGATGGCACTGATCTAAAACCGCAATATACACCACAGTGTTAAAATACTCTGACAAATTTAAAAATTTTACATCATTTCACGTTTTATATGATGGTACGGAATCCTCGGTGCGCGAGTCCAACTCGCTCTTGACCGGTTTTTTAAATTTAAACTGCGTTTTAAACATTGTTGCAACCAGTCTTACTGGTGACACACTATCACTCAGTTTTAGTCGACTCGTTTAATAGTCGTGTAATTAATAAGGAGCAGTTGTAATAGTAACGCAGTTTTTAGGAACAAGGCCGTATCTTGGTTAATTATAGAGTTTACTCCAAAAGTTGTTTTGGTTCAAATAGCTGACTATATTGGTAGTCGTTGACCAAAAATACGATGGATATTTCAGTTAAAATTATCTTGTTGTATTATTTCATGTGAGCAAGAATATTTTGCCTCAACAAGAGAGTCCAGGGGAGCTACTCTCTAAGTCCGAAGTCCATAGTTTCGAGCTTAGTTGCGGGCGTATTCTACTCCGTATCACCTAACCACTAAGAATTAATGACAATACGATCAAACTGTTACTGTCAAATCGTGTTGTCATTCATTCTTAGTTCGGGTTTGGGACTAAGCCCGAAACTACGGACTTCGGGCTTAGAGAGTAGCCCCCCAGTATACATAGTTTCTGATGGTGAATATGAATGTAACGTTTCTATCAATATCAATTTATTCTCGTATAAAAGAAAGTGAACGATTGTTAGATTTATGAGGCTAAAGGCTATAATACTATACATTATTTAATTTTATAATAAACTTTTACCCACGACTTCTACTGTTGCAATGAACATAATATATTGCTTTCGTGAAGCATGATTTGAGTTTTGATTTTTTGTGATTTATTACTTCAATTCAAGTGACCTGGCTGGACCTGGAAACAGCAACACAGATTATTTTATCAATCTTTATAACTGTCTCGCTGCTGGGTAAAGATCTCCCCCAGAGTTTTCCACTATTACCTGTGACTGTAATTATGTTATTGCTTCCCAGAATTTGATCCTTAGTACACAGTGCGTATGTTTCTTTTTTCAAAATCAACCGGATCGAGTCTTGGCTAGGAATACGGATTTTTCAAAAATCCAATGATGCACTTTTAGTTTTCATCAAGCTAGAGACTCCTTTCAATGTTTTTCGATATTCCTCATAGTTTCCGATTTGGCCATCCACGTACGCTTTAAAAATTCACCCTGTAATCAGTCTATGAAGATTACTTTTGTGGAAACTCAGTACCCATATTTGAACGCACAAAACAGATATTTTAGAACAATGAAAGTACAATACTGGCCAATGCCCAGCTCGTCGCCAACGACAATCAAACTGGCAACGAAATAATAATCGATATTTAATACTGAGATCGGCAGCTGATACATTCAAAGTTTTTCTTTCGTCTTTATTCCGTTGTCATTTTATTACGTAGGTATAATATAATAGAGTTTTAGATGTGAACGGTCAAGACAGACGGACAGGAAGGCGTTGACCCCTCAGTATTGCGACTTAAAATCTTATATCGAATAATATCGATTCCTGACGCGCAACCGGCAGTGTAATCGGGTGAACATTGTTAGCCCGCTATGTTAAGGCTTTTTTTTGGTGCAAGCCTTACTACCGCTTCTGACAGTGTATTTTATCATTTTTTCAATGCATGCATGAGTGTATTTTGTGTACCAACGATTAGGTTCCATCCCACGAGTATTAGTTATGTGGATTACAACTTAGTAATATTATTGTTTACTAGCTTCTGCCAGCGGCTTCACCCGCGTGATCCCTAGGGAACTCCTATGTGCTATTCCAGACTATAATCTATCTCCGTTCCAAATTTCATCCAAATCCGTTCAGCCGTTCTGATGTAAAGGAGTTACAAACATACATACATCCATCCTCACAAACTCTCGCATTTATAATATTTGAAGGATAGTAGGATTATAACATAGGATAGGATTTTAAAATCCGTTCTCTAACACTCATTTGTATTGCTTTATATGCAAACGAAGAGTCGTAAAGATTTATATCTACTTTCAAATACTTTGAGTATCTTCAATCTTATATTTAGTCTCAAGATACTAAACACTCTGATAATGACAGGCGCTTCAGATACCTAAAAGTCAAAGCTCATATCAGCCATAACACGTGCACTGCTGGAAAGCTCATATCAGCCGTAACACGTGCACTGCTGGACATAGGCCGCCCCCAAGTGTCGCCACAACCGGTCTTGTGCGTCTAGCATCTATCGGCTACCCGCGACCCTCACCAGGTCATCGGTCCGCCTTGTGGGAGGCCTCGTCCAACGTTACGTCTTCCGGTACGCGGTCGCCACTCCAGAATTTTTCGGCCCCATCGACCATCTGTTCTGCGAGCAATGTGCTCTGCCCACTGCCACTTCAGAAAACTCTGATGTCACCATTAAAATGCAGCCGATAGAAATGGTAATTTAATAACTAAATCAACAGCTGACATGTCGTCTTAATTTGACATTAGAGTAAATATTAAAGCGATGATATAACCATTTAAGGTAAAAACCATAGCGATTTATCGACAAAGAAGACTGTGTTAAAGCAAATGTAAGCCAGCTTGAAGAAACTTGTTCTGCTAAGTAATGAACTAACGAGATGACTGCTATTATAAATCGATTTATTGATAACTAGCTGATCCGCGCAACTTCGCCTGCGTCACAATTTTCATTACTGCTCCGCTCCTATTGGTCTTAGCGTGATGATATATAGCATAGCGCGGCTTCGCTCCCGTCAACTACCCTACCTACCTAACCTACCCTACTTGCCCTACCCTACCCTACCCTACCTACCCTACCTACCTACCTACCCTACCTACCTACCTACCTACCTACCTACCCTACCTACCTACCCTACCTACCTACCTACCCTACCTACCGACCTACCCTACCTACCTACCTACCTACCTACCTACCTACCTACCTACCTACCCTACCTACCCTACCTACCCTACCTACCTACCTACCTAGGTAGGTAGGTAGGGTAGGTACCCTACCTAACTACCTACCCTATCTACCTACCCTTTTTTTTTGCTTTTAAACCTTCCCTGTATTTTGGCGAACCCAACAAAAAAAGAATGATTAAAATCGGTCCAGCCGTTCTCCAGTTTTAGCGAGACTAACGAACAGCAATTCATTTTTAAATATATAGATTTCGATACAGCTAGTAGATTTTATTTTTTTTAAACGACGAGTGCAGATTTGTTTTTAAGCCTTACTACGGTATTGAGGTATTGACATGATCAGTGTTTTTTTTAACGACAGTACTGCCATCATCGGGTCGGATGGGTTTACTGGCGTTAATATAGTTATCCGTGGACGTGCCGATGGCATCAATTAGTTTTGTGATGTACATACATGAGGTATTTTAAAATATAAAAATGGAAGTACCTACTCATAATTTCAAGATGTTAAATAGTAAAAAAACAAAAGTTGGTAAACACTGTCGATGATGTTCAGTTATTAAATTATCGATGATTTCAGAGATAGAAATAGAATCAGCTAACATTGTGTTAGCCGTAGTTATATCAACTTGTAGAAGTATCAATCACATGATTGAGTATCTATACTAATATAATAAAGCTGAAGAGTTTGTTTGAACGCGTTAATCTCTGGTGTCTATGGTGCCATATTCATGAGAAGGGCTATAGATACGGGAACGGGATACGCGTACGAAGTCGCGGGCAATAGCTAGTGTGGTTACAAAAGGTTTGCATCTTAGCACAATTACTCTTGATTAATTAAAGGAGGCATTAGATAAATGAGGAAGAAGATAACGGTGATAGACTATAGCAAAGCAGGTGGTTTAAACCCAATATATATTTATTGATTTATTTAAACTTTATGTGCAGTAGTAATGCATGGGTGGACTTAATGCAACAAGGCATTCTCTACCAGTCAACCTTCCCGACCGCTGACCCCCGGTAGCTTTCGGGTTAATATATCGCCACAAAAAACGTGGCTTTCTATTGATAAAAGAATTTTCAAAATCGGTTTAGTAGTTCCAGAGATTACCCCCTACAACCTCACAAACACACAACATAACAAACTCACAAATTTTACCTCTTGTTAGTATAATCATTCTGTTGCCCCAGATTTCATCTTTCACACTGTATACATTTTTCATAAGGTTATTTTCTTGTTAGAGTGACTCTTTAACATCATTAAAAACCTGCAGTCCATTGATATATAAAAAACCCAAGATGCACAGTCTCAAACAAATGCAACACTCGAAACTGTCGTCAAAAACTGACCTGTATCAAGTGTCACGTGTGAGTTGTGTGTAGTTATACTATAAACAATTTTTTTCGCAAATTCAACCTTACACGGATCGCTTAAAGTTGTTTTTGCAAAGCAGTGCAGTATGGCGAGCGATGCGAGACTGTTTGAAACTTGCGCACAATTATACATTATGCGCTTATTTTTTGCGGACGTTTTTGAGATGCTGAGTGTATATCTTGGGTTTTTTTATATTATCAATGCTGCAGTCGCAAGAATGCAGGCTTGCGCACCTCTACGTCGTCCTCAGCAATATCAATAAGTTCTTCTCTAAGGCTGCTTTTCCACCAGACATGTGCTATGCTACGTTGCTATGGATGCGTTTGATATCCACCAATCGTATTCATCGGTCCACATAGCGTAGCACTGGTAGAAATGATTCAACCAAGCTAGGTTTTTTATATAGTAGGATGCGAGCTATGGATGCGTGCTATAGATGGTCGCGAGGTGTGTAATTATGTGCAGAGCAGTGCGTGACTTCCCTATTGTCGATACATCGCACACCTCGAGCTGCGCATCTTCCTCGCACAGCTTAACATAGCTTAACATCAGTGGAAACGGTTAGATAGTTTCGTAGCTTAGCTTTTACATTCTCGCAGCATAACTGCATATCAGATCTCTGGTGGAAAAGCACCCTAACTAGGATCTATTTTCACTGTAAGTTGAAAAATTTAGAAAAAAATTGCTGACACAATCCAGACTGTTTATTAACTGTGTGACCAACAATAACATGTTTCTCTAGTGTTCCTTAGTAGTGTGTATATAAAATAGACAAATGTAATGTCTATTTTATTTCATGCTATTATCTATTCTGTCTGACTTTTGCTGTGGGTCTTTTTGGGTTTCTGTGGGGAACGTTGCTGGTCGTACATTTGTGTCTTATATTCTATTTTTTTCTGTAATATATAATATGCAATTGTTGTTTCCCGATAAAATAAATAAAATTAAAATTAATCGATATTTCAATATCCAAGCATCCACATCTTAGGTGATTCACCTTGTCTCATGTAATTAATCAACTTAATGTAGTCTATAATAATCCAGTTCAGTCTATCTGAAATTCGTTCTAGATTTTATGCAAATTGGAAAAGTAACTGTTGATTATAATGGCTAAAACTAAAACAGTGGGCCGACAATGAGATATTTGTGCAATAACAATTTATCTTTTTAGGCACCGGTTCTTAAGACATGCAAATTACTAATTATAAAATAGATAACGATTCGAAAAATAATTATTGTGGTAGATACTATGTGGATTCCTAACATTAGGGAGTGTGGGAGCACTAAGAGAGGATTTCCCGAAATTCCTACGGGAACGGAAAATACCGGAAATGCGCGTACAAAGTCGCTAGCAAAATCAAGTATGTACATATTAGAGAAAGACAATGTTACGAGTGCTGCTCATAATATACAAAGATATATGAATAGAGATGCTATAACCGCTTTTGCTAGCCTCAATCCGTTTACAACAATAGAACAGCAGATGAACGTTTTTGTTGCGTTTTGCCAATGATGTCACTGTCATATTTGTCCAAATACTTATCTTATTTACTTAAACGTTTCTTGAGCCTGAAAACTATTTGTTTTCCTTATTAGGTTTAATCTAGATATATCTACATGCGACTATTCTACGAGCTCTCTGTGCTTAAATTATTTGAAGAATTAATGGGTCGTTTTGAAAACATGGCATTGGTGATGTAATGTACCTAATGTAGGCACGTCACTTCACACACACACACGTCACGCTGTATTTGTCAAAATATTCGAGTCCCTTATGCAATACAAAATAACATATGGTTTTTATAAGTACACTAGCTGAATCGGCAAACGTTGTTTTGCCATACAAAAAAAAAATAACCTACCACCTACTCTCATACCTACTGAATATAAACATAAAATTTCACGAAAATCGGTCAAGCCGTTCGGAGGAGATCGGTAACAAACACCGTGACACGGGATTTTTATATATTTGGTAAATTATCTCAGTTGAAAACTTAAGTGGTTATTTTATTCGTCATTCGCTCCTGATTTTTTTTTAGTTGAATGGAACTGAGATCACTTTTTCTAGGTTGTAGGTTCTGAAAACTTGTAGAGAGGACGTTTATCATGATCGGCTGTACCAAATTTTTTTCTATTCTTAATACTTATAGTCCATCCGACAAGCATTATTCGACAGGCAGCACACAGACTGCTGCATTCGCACTACAAAATCGATTTAATTGCAGCGATTTCCCAAACCATCCCCCCGTTAGATAAATTACTGCGAATGAAATGAACCTAGATAATTAATTCTAATCGGCCTTGAATACTCTTGATGATGGGAATTATTTGAATATCGAATGCGAAGAGGGATAATGTTACCTGGCGTAAAATCGAGTTGCACCTGTTCAATTTCACACGATCAATGTTGCCAAGTAAGTGAGGATCGGGGTATGATAAGCAGCCGATAAACGACTTCGCCCTGCTGCATTTCAATGGTTCTTAGTATCCGATGGTATTATTCATGAGCGCAAAGTGTGTCATATTCTTATTCATGTAGTCCCGTCGTGTTTTTAAGATCTCTGTAAACTAATGTATAGTTGCAATGTTACTGATCTTGTGCTGCTTGAGAAGGGGATCTGGTTGCTAGAAGACGGCGCTTGAGCAGTTTTTCTACTTTTATGCAGTAATACTGTGTGCCTATGATTTTCATTAAACGATATAGTTTTTATGTATTTTTTATAATGAAGAAGTAATTACAGTAAGCGCGACTTTCCAAACTTCTCTGTAGTTCCGAGAAATACATAAAATAGGACTCGGAGAATGTCTCTCTAATAATCTAGGAGTCGGTGGAACATCGACCAGTTTCTTTTTACGTGTGGAAATCCTCATGGATGTCCTCCGTCTTAGGGCAGACGGAGGGCTCTGTCAGACTCCTACTGACTAAAAACCACACGTTTTTCCTCCTCGTGACTTTTGAGTGGGATGCGGGGACGGGGGGCCCGGACACGTTCGCATTCTCCACAATGTGGAACATCAACCTTCACCCAGGTAATAACCAGATGAGACATATTTTTATCAAATTTTATTGATTTATAAACACGCCTATGTTCGCTTGTCTATCGAAAATTGATCATGGATACTTTATTTATTCATTTTTTTACAGGGAAGCCTGTTATAAACGATTGTTTTCATTATATTTTTTTTTCGGTACCAATTTCAATTTCAGTTTATCACGTGGATGAAGGGCGATGTCGTCTCCTAGATTATAATAATATTCATATCTTGTGAAGAAGAGATTATACTGTGGAATTGTTCTACTACCGAGTAGTGCATACCATATCATATAATGTTTATGAATGAGTGAACAATGATTGACATAACTGGTATATTAAAATGTTGGCCACATTATACTGATGTCGCCAGGTCATAAAATGCGCTGTGAATCCTATGGGAGTGACCACGCATACAAAAGCGGGCCACGTCCCAAATATACACAGAGTTTACTGTCTCTCTCACACAAAGTACAAAAGACGAAGACAGGAACACATTCTTGGATTCCTATGCATAAATAGGCAAACGTGGGAAAATAACGCTCGAAGTTCTGTGGGCGTCGTGCTAACTATATTGGGACGAGAATATACACAGACAGACAGAGAAAAGGATTTTTATAGCAAAAAAATGATTGGTACAAATGTATCTCGAAAATCAGTAAAAAGACTAAAGGTAAAAAGTGAAGCTCGAAAACATTACGACAATCATTAAGGAATATATGGAAGAAGGAGACATTTTAAGACAACTCCTCAATAAATTAGTATATGGAATAGAGAACGATGATAATGATTAAAGATCAAAAACTGTAGAACAAGAAAACAATACATTGAAAACATCGAACGATGATAGAAAAGCTAAGATAAACAAGCACAGCCATAGAATTTCAATTTAAGCAAACAAGCTGCGTAAACGAAACAAAGAACAAACAAAATTAAGGGGCTTTAAACTATACGCCTTTAGTAGAGTCGAGTAGAGTAGGGACTCCATTTTCAATACAGACTCCCATTCGGTCCGTCGTGCGTAGGTGTCCTGGCTAAATAAGACAGCCTAGCTCCGCCCATAAGCACAGAAGTTTCCTGGGAGCTTCAAAGGCCTCACCGTTCTGAGGATTTGTACACGCCATTATCAAACGGTTTAAACAAGTACTCATTATGTATTGCAGTAGTCCATTACAGGGCGTCACGAAGAGGCACATAATGTTAGTGCCCGTTCTCACTACGACGGACCGTCTGTTTTCCCGGTCCGACTACAGAGACGGATGTACCGATGTGTGTTCACATTTCGACGGATCCGGGTTTTTAGACGGACGTTTTGCCACTGCGAAGAGCCGTCTAAACGCCCGGGTCGGATGTATTGTGAACCAAACTGCTGGTCGTCGGCCGCCGTCTTCCGTTTAAACAGACGGTTCGTCATTGTGTGAACAGGCACGTCCGGCCGCCGTCTTCCGTCTAAACAGACGGATCTTCTGAGTGGGAACGGGCCCTTATGTATACAATAGAGTATCACAAATGTATTACGTCTATTACATACAATCTTCGCACAATGATCAAATGTGGGACGTCGTCACAAAACACTGACAACCAGGTCTAGGTTAAGTGGACTGTGACAGACTCTATTCATAAACGATTCAATGCTAAGTTGCATCGTAACTGGATGCAATTATAATTTTGTGGTTATGGTTTTGTAGGTCAGGAATTATTGACCTATGTTGTGTTTACCACTGTAGGGAATTATCTCAAAGAAATGGCAAATCTAAACATTATTCTCTAAAAGAATATTACAAATACCTACAGGAATCTGGAAAGACATAAGCCAGTGACACTACAGAAAGATGATCCTCGAATAACAAATAAGCTACCATCAAATTCTAAATATCTGCATATGTATTTACAATTAATTTGATTTGAAACACAACGCAACACAATTAGATCCCGATATTTCGGGAATCGACAGAGCCCCGTAAGAAAATCAGCAGTCTGTCAGTAAGTCACATCACTAAGAAAGATTGCTCATCAATGAGTTTAGCGCACTAACATTTGATCGGCGGGTCTAAAATGGCCACTTTAGCAGATTCAGCCATCACATCACGCTACCCGTCACTGTCAAATTTTCCCAATCAACCTTGAACCTAATACTTTAGCGATAAAGATGAAAATGAAATTTGACAGATGTTTGTATGATTAATATTATGATCCTAATATGATACAACTCATCATCATCATCATCATCATATCAGCCGAAACACGTCCACTGCTGGACATAGGCCTCCCCAAGCGTCGCCACAACGAACGGTCCTGTGCGTCTCGCATCCATCGGCTAACCGCGACCTTCACCAGGTCATCGGTCCACCTTGTAGGAGGCCTACCAACGTTACGCCTTCCGGTACGCGGTCGCCACTCCAGAACTTTTCGGCCCCATCGACCATCTGTTCTGCGAGCAATGTGCCCTGCCCACTGCCACTTTAGTTTGGCGATCCTTCGGGTTATGTCGGTAACCTTGGTTCTCTTGCGGATATCATCATTCCTGATTCGATCACGCAAGGAAACTCCAAGCATTGCCCTCTCCATTGCCCTTTGAGTGACTTTGAGCCTTCTGATGAGGCCCATTGTAAGCGACCACGTTTCAGTTCCGTATGTCATCACTGGCAACACGCACTGATCATAGACTTTCGTCTTGAGACAATGTGGTATGTGGGACGAGAAGATACCGCGCAACTTTCCGAACGCTGCCCATACAACTAAAGTGGCCTTTTTAGACCCGCAGGTTAATCCTTTTAATACCACAGTTTATAGGAATGACGTAAACGCATCACAAATATGCGATGGATCGCAATTTACGACTTTTTTCGCTCATAGCACACTTAAAAAACCTCGACTTCCGTACACAGCTAAGTTTTTTGAGTTAGCACCAAATTCGTTTCATCCAAAATCAAGTGTGAAATATATTTTGACTTGTTCTGGTCACGATTCTTATGAAAAAGATTTATGAGACAACTCAGGCACGAATAAGGAATATTTGAATTTTATATTCTCCTGTTTTCGTGACCCTCAGACTGCGGTGGCCATATTCGTTCCCAGCCTGATGCTCTGTGCGTGTCATTTGCGTTTGTAATGTCTCTCACGACAAGCGAACCAGGGAACTCTGCGTGTCTAGCATATTTACTAAAGCTGTTTCATAACAAGCTGCCGTACTAGGACAAATTCAACTAAAACATTTTTAGGGTCCCGAACATCTGTAAGAAACGGAACCCTTATAGGATCACTCGGGTGTCTATCTGTCTGTCCGTCTGTCACAGCCAATTTTCTCCGCATCTACAGACCGATTCTGTTGAAATTTGGTACAAATATGGAGTTTCGTGACCCAAACACGGATGCGTTACGTAATTTTTTTTTCTTTATTTAGGGACACTTAAAATCGCAAAACGTATGTCAGTCCCATCGTACCCTAAATACAAATCAGTCATATCTGGGCCATGAACCTAAACAGACTCTTCGCATCATCGCTATTGGGCTGAGCCAAGATTTTATTGAAGGTGCCTACGTCAAGTCTGTTCAACCTCAAGGCCCTAAACAAATTATTTCTCTCAGACTCATACCGGACACAGTCCATCAATAAGTGGTGTGTAAATCTTCAACCCCTCCACACTCCACACAGTTAGGAGTTCGTTTTCCTCATCATAATAATAAATAAATTTTGAGTATGAGGGTCACTTTTGGGGGTCAAACTAGAAAATTTCAAAAAAAGTTTCTAAACTGTATCGTGTGACATGTCAAATGAAAGGAATTATTATGAGGGTTTTAATTTTATTACATATTTTTCATAATTTTAAAATAAGTAGTTTAGAAGTAGAAGTAGTTTCTCTTATCTCCGAAACTACTGAGCCTAAAATTTTGAAAAAAATCCAGACAATAGTTCTTAACCTAAAAATTACAGGAAAACCTACAAAACGTCTCTAGTATTAAATAACATGTTAAAAGAATGAAATTGGTTCGAAACTGGCCAAATACGAGTCGCACTCACGTCAGTCCGTCTCGCACTTGGCCAGTTTTTGGTTAATACTGTTTGGAGTTAAAATTTGGAAGCACGCTCCTAACAAGTTTTTCATTGTTTTTTCCTTCTGTATCGACACTGGCCTAGCCTGTCATATAGCCGCTTAAAGATATTTAAAATACCTAGACGCTCCCTCACTTTTTGTTGAGATATTGAAAATATTATGAAGATCATCCAGAGCAGTGTTTAGTTTATCACTCTTTCAAGAATATGGAAACAAAACCTGTTATGTTCAATTTAATGAATAAAAGATAATAATAAATTATAATACACCTAATGTAGATTATGATTGTCATCTACTGTCATCCAGTAGATGTACCTATTGTTTCCCGCTACCGTCTCCGCTTTTTGTCGACTGTTGACAGATTTGGCTTCTTACTAACCACGATAATGTCAAACATGTACAAATGACAGCCGGGACCAATAGCTTAACGTTCTTTTCGAGGCACGGAACCTGGAAGTCCGACCCGTGCGGCTGTTACTTTTTAGGGTTCCGTACCCAAAAGGTAACCAACGGAACCCTATTTAAGCCTTCGCTGTCCATCCGTCCGTCTGTCTGTCAGCGGGCTATATCCCGTAACAGGTAGACAGTTGAAATTTTCACAGATTGTATATTTCTATTGCCGCTATAACACCAAATCATAAGAATTAAAGTTTATGGTACGGAAATGACAGCCGGGACCAACAGCTTAACGTTCTTTTCGAGGCACGGAACCTGGAAGTTCGACCCGTGCGGCTGTTACTTTTGAGGGTTCCGTACCCAAAAGGTAACCAACGGAACCCTATTTAAGCCTTCGCTGTCCATCCGTCCATCTGTCTGTCAGCAGGCTATATCCCGTAACAGGTAGACAGTTGAAATTTTCACAAATTGTATATTTCTAAATACACCTGTACTTTGGGGGATTTAATTAATGCCACCGACGCTGCAATAGGGAATATGCATGCGATTTTATTATTTGCAAAATGAAATACTTATTAGCTCTGATAAACAATTATGAAATTATTTTTTAAATACCTTCATCAGCGATGAAGTTATAAAGCTTCAAAGTTAACAATTAGAAAGAGAAGTCCGATATGAATTGTGACGTCAAAGTTCTTGGCGCCTATACAGCTGCCATAGAAAACAGCGTTTTCGCGAGAGGGACAGATATATTTGTTTAAAATAATTATATCTCGTTTGTTTTTCGAGCAATTTTGATTCTATTTTCACTGTTAGTATTATATTTGTGTATATTTTTAGATAAACTGTATAGATAATAAATATTTCTTTCGTGCATATTCCCTATTAACGTAGCTACCTACTGGGCCCAAAAAATCTAAGAAGTTAACCATCGACTCGAAAAGAAGAAGATAAGAATTAAAGTTTATGGTATTCAGACTCGCACTTGGCCGGTTTTTAGCCACGAGCTCCTCTTACAGTAAAAACATAACAAGCCCTTTGATAATGGTCATCATTATAACATAGTCATTGTAACAGATTTTTTGCGGCTGCTATATCAATTAAAATAGTCAGGGCTGTCACTCATAATTATACCACTCGTCCTCGTGTTAATTATCTACACCAGTTTTTTTAGTTCCTACATATTAACCTAGTGACTCGCACGATATTTCTGAACGACCAACTGACGGATCGCAGGGATTTCATTAATTGGTTGAAAATCAACCAATTTGTAGGGACACCGTGACCCAATTTACACAAAAGAGTTGAGTAACGATTATGAATTTGTTTTTATGAGCGTTTACGACGCACGTACGACATTAGATACAAATTTTCAAGTCATTGTTTTTCGAAATGAATCAACCGATTTAAATAAAACCAGTGGGTTATGAACATTTTCGAATGTATTATTTTAAAAAAGATAATTGGAAAATTTAAAATCGTTCGACTGTAGCTGTAACACTATTTTTCGAAAATGTTCTCAATTACTTTTTTAGACCCATGTACCCTGTTTATGCGTAGAGAGTTTCATTATAATCGGTTCATTCATTTCGAAAAACAAAGACTTAAATGTTTATATGAAATGCTGTACGTCTGTCGTACACACTCTTAATAATTGGTTGGATCCTCAAACATTATTCATCAACATGTGGTTACTCTAAAACAACTGTTACTCTAAAATACGGAAATACCTTAGAAAATACCACCTAGAAAACCATCATTGCAAATATTAGTCCCAAATTCTACTTTCTTTAATTTCATCTCATTAACTGGATCACTCGACTAGAAGAAATTCTTACCTTGAATCGACCACTTTTCAAAATAAGGACAGCAGCTCAGAATAAATAAACTACTTTGTCACACCAATTGCAACTTAAAACAGTAATCATAAAGCCAATAATTCTATAAACGCTTGTAAAATACAGTAGCGTTACGCCGTCCTCTGATTACAACCTGTCAATGGGTTCCTGAATGGAGCATTTTTCCTGTTAATTTTTTGAGACTACTTGCTAGTCAATTTTGAACTTTCGTCCACTATGTTAAGGTTGACGAAGGAATCTCCAAGTTCAAAGAAAGAGGGTTAATATTGTGAGGCGTAATAATTCGGTTTACTGACAAGGCTCTGTCCCAACATTCTCAAGTTTTTTTTTAAGAAGGAATGGTCACGGGAAATGCCCACGATAACGGCGCGCGCGCAGTGCAGCAAGGAACGCATCAGCCGTAAAACAAAACATTAAATTGAACGACAAAACGCATTGGGTTGATTACTAACCGCTTTCCCTTGTGTGGTCGAACCGAATACCAAATGCTCAGTGAATTTATAAAAATGATGATCGAGTAGAGAATTGAACATGAATATAATTTTATACAACATTGACAATGCATAATGCAATTGTAAGTAAATAAGGCCCTTAAAAAGTGACATTAAATCATCAAATACAGTCGAAAGTACAAAATGCCGAAAGAAATGTCACGTTGTCAGTTCCATTATTATAGTTACTTATTTTTTACTTTTTACAACCTTTCATTTAACTTGCCTTGTTAGGTAGTGCAAAGAAGTCCACTGCTGGACGTAGGCCTCCCCCAAATGTCGCCATAACAACCGGTCCTGTGCTTCTCGCATCACCCGCTACCCGTGACCATCACCAGGTCATCGGGCCACCTTGTGGGAGGCCTTCCGGCACGCGGTCGCCACTCTAAAACTTTTCGGCTCCATCAACCATCTGTTCGGCGAATAATATGCCCTGCCCACTGCCACTTCAGTTTGCCGATCCTGTGGGCTATGTCGGTAACCTAGGTTCTTGGTTAGCCCTTTCGTCTTTGTGTCTGAATTAAATAAGTTGCTAAATAATTATACGTATATTTGTTTGGCAAGCTGTAATAAATCAAAACGTAATCAGACTAGTATTTACAGCACAATTCCGTAATTACATTTAGCAATAACGAAAACGGTGCAGGTTGCATCACGTTACGTTTTATTCTAATTAATATGCGCAGAACATCTGCAATCGTAGCGTTAAAGAATTTGCGTTACCTTCAGATGCCTATCTCCTTGGTTCAGTGAGTTTTACAAAATTTTACATTTGCAATAGACTGCGGGGTAAAAGTAACAACAACGAGGTCAGTATGCATACAATGTACTCGATATCCTAAAATATCAAATTCTTCAAAAAACGGGATATGTGCGTAAGAACTATGAAGTTACGGGTAAAAGCAAATTATATTGATAAAACCAAATTGTTGATTATTAAAATACCATCGTGCATAGTTTTCCTAAAAATCGATGAAAATAAACAAACAGGCTAATATAACACCTCCTCTTTTTTAAATCGGTAAAATACGCGGAAGACTAATCGGATTCAAGGACAATTCAATTTACCGAAATCGGTTCAGCAATTTTCGAGACGGCTACACACTTAACAAGCTCATACATAAAATCGTCCAACCGGAACCTGCACAGTGTTGCTGTCGTTCAAATACCAATTTATAGTTTACCATCACTTCACCCGCGACTTAGTCCGCGCTGCAATTTTCTTAAGGATCCCAATTTTATTTTTTGTAGTATTTTTTGTTTTTGTCTTGTTGTAATTTGTTCTTGTTTTTTGTGTGTATTTTTTTTTTGCCTATTTTACTCAGTGATAATATAGCATTCTAAAAGTGAAATATTTTTGAAAATGATCCAGTAGTTTTTGAGTTAAATCGTAACATCTCATCAAATATTTTCTCTTTTTGATATTAGTTTAGACTAGCATATCGCCCGCGACTTCGTCCGCGCTGCAATCTTCTTAAGGATCCTTATTTTTTTCTAGTAATAAATATAGCCTACATTACTCAGGGATAAAGTAGCATTCGAACGGTGAAAGAATTTTTAAAATCGGTCCAGGAGTTTTTAAGTTTTATCGTGACAAACGTACAAATCTTTCCTCATTATAATATTCGTGTAGATCAACGAATACCTACTGTATACAGAAGTATCTGATCACTTGAGTCACAGCAGGTTAGCCATTAACGTCACTCTTTCTATTATTATTTTACCGTTACTATAAATTCGCGAGTATTGTCACATATGGCTTATCAATGGGCTGAATTTTGACGACCTTATTAATATTCTCGAGATTTTTCTTTCTGGAAATGTACCAATAAATTATAGTATAAACCATTTGTGATGACTCTGTGTATCTACCATGAGATTTATCAATCTGTACTCGCTAGCGACTGACGTTAAAAAATATTTGAAAACTTTTAAAAAACTAGTTTCAATTTTTTTTGTTGTTAACTAAAGTTTTACTTGCAACTTGCTTGCTTGTTAGTTAACAACTTAAACAAATAAATTAGAAACTTGTTTTTTAAAAGTTTTCACATATTTTTTTTAATACAGTCGCTAGCGAGTATAGATTGATAAAACTCATGGTAGATGTACTGCCTATATTGACCAACCGCTCAATATGAAGTAAATACTGTAGTAGTGTTGATAAAAACAAAACTAACTCGAGTTTAACGGGATTCAAAAACAAAGCTACAAAAACCGTAAGAAGTGACACCTGACGTCTACATCTGTCACTTTGCTTTGAATTCATTCATAATCTATGGATAATAATAATCTATACTAATATATAAAGCTGAAGAGTTTGTTTGTTTGCTTGAACGCGCTAATCTCAGGAACTGCTGGTCCAATTTGAAAAATTCTTTCAGTGTTAGATAGCCCATTTATCGAGGAAGGCTATAGGCTATATATCATCACGCTAACCCTAATAGAAGCGGAGCAGTAATGAAAAATGTGACGCAGACGAAGTTGCGCGGGCCAGCTAGTGCTTAATATGCTTGTAATGAGATAATCAAGTGAAGCATAGACACGTCAAGGCTTTTATCTTGGATTATAGAGGTGCGACGAATATTAACATCACGACTAAGTTCCGTGAGTGTTTCCGCACGCTATCTGTTATTCATTAATTTCAGACTAACTTTTGCCCGCGACCTCGTACGCGCATTTTTCGTTTTTTCCCGTTCTCGTAGGAATTTCCGGAAAACCTCTCTCAAGGAATCTATATGCCAAATTTCAGCTTTCCACGACCAGTAGTTTCGACTGTGCGTTGTCTGTATAGTGTGAATAAACGCAATACCTCTTAAGCGGTCATTGTACTCATCATTATGAATAACTTTCACTATGGGACCAACTCTAAAATCATTCACATTTATGTGCGCAAAACTCGACAAAATGTACTGAACAGCTGATTTTTTGTTCGCAATTTCGAGATTGGTCCCATAGTAAAAGTTGACTAGAGATACAGCCCGCTGACAGACGGACAGACAGCGGAGGCTTAGTAATAGGGAACCCTTTGGGTACGAACCCTAAAAAAATGAGTTGTACCAAGTACGCTCGAAGTTCCTTAACTCATAGCTGCTGTCATGCAAAGCGTTCTTCAGTTAGTTGAAATGGTTCGTGTGATAGGGTGTAACCCTCTACCATCGCACCTGTGTGTCGCCCATTTACTTTAAGAACTTGGCTGACACACTGCCATGTGTCTGGATATCAATACATTGAATAGTAATGGCGCGTTTTCATTAAGTCGATCACCGAATGCAGCGACCGCATTCCGTTTAACCGAGTTAATTAATCGAATTGGGCTGTTTACATTAGATGTCGGTTTTCCGAGTTCGGCGACCACATTCAGCCGAACAATGAGTGGCGCGTTTCAACAAATCATCCGTATTCAGTCACCGAAAACGGTCTGCAGCCGAATACGGCTAACCGAAAACCTGTTTACACTAGTCGATGACCGAATACGGGCTGTGGTCGAATTCGGCTAACTGAAAACCCGTTTACACTAGTCAAAACGACCTAATGTAAATAAATGAGCCATGCTGCGATTAAAAAGAAGCGGCAGTCTGTGACTATTATTAAATCAATAAAATCGAACGATGACATCACGCGTAATTGCAATTAATGTAGTGCTACACTATTGTTCATATTTCCCATGATCCGTTGTTCTAAGGTAAACCGGTATGGCGTTGTTTTTAGCATATTCTTCGAAATGAAGAATAACCCCGCGGGTCGCGGCGTGTAAAACGTGTCAATGTACGGGACTTAGACTGTGATGTCTAGAAACGTACATTAATGTACGGGAAACCGTGGAGTTACGACTTGTGACCTAGCTGTACTCAGAGCGTCTAGATTGGAAACTGCATAGTTCTTGTCTAGACAATTTATTCAGACACTTTACACGTAATAGTAGAGTTAGAAGGTACTAAAACACTACGGCTTTCAAGATACTTACAAAATCCTACATAAAAAAAAACCGGGGAATTGCGTGTCGACCATACGCAGTGTAGGGTTCCGTAGTTGCTCATCACAATTGCCGACTTAAAATGATTTTATTTTATTTATTTATTTTAATACTTCAGCACACAAATGTACATAGGCGGACTTAATGCCATAGGCATTCTCTACCAGTCAACCTTTGGGTGATGCAGAGAATAGTGGTAGGCATGCGAAGAATTAAAAGCAATTGAAATTATTCAAATACAATTAAAACGAACAGTAATATACATATACAAACTATACATGCACTATTAATATATAATAAATACTCAAATTAACAAGATAAATATGTAAACGAAATACTTAAACAATTAATACGAATAGGTAATTGGAAAATATTAGCGCTGTGATGATACAACAGCCAACTTCTTACGAATGTTTTCACGAACTTCAACTTTAAAGGTTAATCTGAATCTCATCGAACTTCAGCTTTTAGGTTAAAATGATGCTTTTTTAGAGTCCCTTACCTCCCAAAATAATAATGTCATGACCCAGCCTGTCCCTTGCTGTCCTCCCGAAAACGATGCCGCTGAGCCGAGGCACGTACCCCACAGGGGGTGCCCCCAGCGAGCGGAGTTGTAGTTTTAAGTATTTGTTGCCTTAGCTTGGGGCTTTAGAGTCATATCTGAGGCCACCACAGGCTAGCCCGGTTGAGCAGTAACCACCCTTAGCGAGGTGAACTGCGAGTGGTCCCGATCTAAAAAAAAAAAAGAGTCCCTTACCCAACTTAATCCTATTACTAAGCCTCCGCTGTCCGTCCGTCCGTCTGTCTGTCTGTCAGCGGGCTGTATCTCAAGAACCGTAATAGGTGGACAGTTGAAATTTTCAGTGTCTATTTCTATTGCCGCTGTAACAACAAATAATAAAAATTAAAGTTTATGGTACGGCCCCCTTCGTGTGCGAGTCCGACTCGCACTTGGCCGGTTTTTTAATTCTATGAATATATTTCGTTTGTATATTATATTTATTCTATCTTTAAAACCCCTAATACAACAAGAAAGAAACTTAAAATAAAACAAAATATGTACACTTAAAATAAAAAAAATCCGAACTAAAATAAGGCGTCAAAAAATTCGTCCGCATCGCTGTCCACTGGAAGTGAGCCCAAAAGACTGGCTGCATTGCCACGCTGTATGGCAATGCTTATCCTCTGTCCGAGGTAAAAGCCAGTCACGCGAAGTGTCAACTAAGCGTTTAGAAAGATGTTTAAATAAGGCATGAGCACTCGGACCCCACGGTCCAAGAGTTTCAACCCCAAACGGCTCAAAAATATATTAATTAACATCTTTACCTGACTAATTTTCAATGAAATTTTTACAAAATTTTCTGTCTCCAAGTAAATTTATTACTCGTTTATGGGTTCTTTGGTTGACTACGGAACCCTAAAAATAAAAATCGAATCGTCAAAAAAGTTCACATCAAGATAGATTCGAAATAAAAATCTGCGCGTTCGATTCTCAACTAAACATTCCAGTTTGTCTGGCTCTGCATTTCGTACACCTCGCGTTAGGCACGGCTTACACATTGACCTGCAACCTTGGTTCGGTAATGTTTGTGGGACAAGTAATTAAACTCAAGCGATCTCACTACTGCTACTGCTAACTACTACAACTTTATTCAAAACTAGCACTTCGCCCGCGATTTCGTCCGCACTGCATTTTTTTCTAGTAATAAAATATAGCCTATTTTTGAAATAGGTCTAGTAGTTTTTGAGTTGATTCGTGAGAAAGATAAATACAAATATATCCTCTTTATAATATTAGTGTAGATTTCTCCTCTTGCTAACGTATTTTTTTGTGCTTTATCTAAGGCATTCGATTGTGATTCTCAATGATACATTGGTCAGGCACCACTTTGCTTTGGAGTAAGAAACACTAGCTTACATCTGCATATTTCTTATTTGGATATTAAGATTAAATAGTGGGCGTTAACGCCAAGTGACCTCTAAAATCGAGTGTCTGTCACTGGATAGTTCCACAAGACTCAGTTCTTAGCCCGTTTTGTTTAACGCAAATAATTAATTACCTTACCTTATCATAAAAGGCACTTTTATTTTAATTTACCAGTTACTAACTTTGTAATTCCTTGACTTTTGACTTTGACTTCTAACATAGAAGATATGTTTATTATTACTTTTGAACGTCAAGACTAAATTTGTATTAAATTAAAAAAAAAATCCTTGTCGCAGGAACGCATTGAAAGAAGAAATTAGGCTAAAATGTAGGTCGCAAATCAACTAACTATTATTGATAATGCAGTTAAACCAACTGTCAAGTCCACAAATCGCTGTCGCCTATCACTTGTGGCCCTGCGCGAAGTCACGGCCAATCTCGTTAGTAAGGAACACGTGGAATAGTGACGTTAACGGAATCCTGTTTGTTGTGTTTACTTTTACCGTATACCACGCGATCCATCCCTCCCTTAAACACATTTTAGTTATTTACAAACGTACTTAAGGCTGCTCTCTCGAGAAATTCTTAAAAACAGCGTGCAGATGAAGCATCTTTTCGTCGGCATTTACTGAGAAATCACATCTGTAAAAAATAGGTAGTTATCTACATGATATGGTACGTAATTTGGTTTAGCCAAAATGTATGTATCGGTATCACATAATAAGAAAAAAAATCACCAAATCAGCTCCAAATCGTTGAGATGAAACTATTTTACTCCTTCATTTTTTAACAAATATCTATAAAAAATATATACTGCTTTGCAATACAAACTAAAATAATTTGGTTTTGTTACTTTTTTAAAATATGTGTTATTTATTTATAATAAATTAAAAATGCGGGTAACGGAGTGGCGCGTAGAGGAGTAGTTAGCTCCGTTTATATGCACAAGGTCATTGGCATGTATACAAGCCTTAATAACTAATCAAGAAAAGTGTAAGTAAGTTTCAGGCACTTAAATATTAATTTCCATCGCAGACAGGTATAATACGACTATTATTCTTTTGTTTATGTTAGTACCTAATGGTAGTATTATTTTTATGTTTTTCCTACAGTTTTATCTATAGTATAGTATAATGAACCTATTTCGATGCGGTTTTTACTAGAAAAAGCTCTTACGAGGTGATTTTAGCCATATTAATATCTGACCTAGCCTTCTATTACCTTATTTTATTTTTCTTTCTTATACTGCACAATTAGCTACACCTCGACTTGAATACAACAAGTCCTTGAATCGATACAATCGGTTTAATCCAACCAGAAGTGCAATTGTCTGCTTAAATCGCATAATGAATCGATTTTACGTCCATCCAATTAACGATCGATAAACAGCAAAGATTTACCGATACTGAGTGGAAGCGATGACCCTGACTATGTTAGGATTATCATGGACCTTGTACATCGTTATGCACAGTAAAAGTTCTGCGTTGTAACGATTACCTAACACTGCAGTTCCTTTTGTTTTTATTTTTTGGAGCTCGGCTATCAAACTATGAGTTGCTCATCACATTTTAGACTCTTTAGACTATTTTTAGGAATTCTTCACCTATCTCTTCGCGTTCGGCTTCTTAGCTATAATGACAAAAAATAATTTCAGTCAATCCCACAAATAATTATGTCTAGTGACATAATATCAGGTTAACATTTTAGGAAGTTTTCAAAGCTCTCTTGTATTGCTGAGATTTGTAAAAAAACTTTTGAAAATACGAACGTATTGACATCATTCTACTGCAGTATCCAATGATTTAATTTTATTAGTAAGAACGCATCGCAGCCTGACTCTGGCTCTTATATTAAAAGCTATTCAACCAACAATAACGACAGTCGATAATTTTAATGATCTTTTGGATTTAATTTTAAAGGTACGAAATCAAACGGTATATTTTTTGTTACAATATTAATTATTTGTTACTTTAATAAACGTGTTCAGTTATGTGTACCAGATTTTTTTGTGGTTTTTACTGAGCATCAGTATTTTCAGCTGACGTTCACCTGCGGTGTGGTAAATTTCATTACCTTCATTACAGTGCTCTGCTAAAAACTAGAGCACTCTGTTCATGTCATGTGTTTTGTTCATTATATGTAATATGATAATTGGAAGTGGTTGAATAATAACTTAGTGGCCGTAGATGTTAAACTGTCCATTCAAAATGAAGGAACTGGTCATGCAGTCACTAATAGCCACACGACTTTTAGCAGACCTTTGCAAGCCGCGGCATAAGACTTTAGAATACAGATGGTTTTCTTAGAACAGACCATTAACACATCACACACAGCTGATAAACGAATGTTTGTCTATAAACCAAGACCGCAAATCACTATTATGCAAAAAAATATTTGGAAGTTTTTTGCATGGATTAAGTAACATCTTACACTTAATAGCAATGATGACATCTCCATAAAGTTGCTGATGTAACCATAGGTTTTAGCTAACTGCATCACTGCCTAAAATAGCCAGTGACGTCATAGGCGGTATACCGGAAGTGTGGACGTCTGTTGTAAGCAGAAAGTCGTGTAGATATTCTGATCACGCGAACATTACGCTATCGACGTTTGGTGGTGCCAATTGTAGGAGGTGATATGTATTACCTGGCAAAGTAGAAAGTTATTTGGATATCTGGATTGGATTTTAATAAAGCGTCCAAGAGTTTCAAACAAGTTCACATCATCGAAAGTTAATATAAATAAAACTTGGTCGACAAGCTAAACTCGTAGTAGCCTACACAAAACCTATAATTAGTACTGCCTTTTATGGAATCGCATTCCAGGATAAAAAGTGTCATTCGACAAAAAACTCGAAGCGTCGAAACTCGGAGTTCCCCAGGGAACTATCTTGGGACCCGTAAACAAATTAAGCAAAAGGAAAACAAGAGTTTACTCATGATAATTGTTATGCCGTGAAATATTTTCGCGTTCATAGAGTTTATTAACAAGGTACATACCGGCTAAGAACGCCGGTTTGCCATACAATTTACACCTGTCCGTCAAGTGGTATGTTCTCACGAGACGACTCAGATGTTTTGTGTTAATTACTTACCAAGAGGGTTCGAACACATGATCATCTACTGTTAATATTCGAAATACTACTACTACTACTTAATATTCGAATACTTATAGGCTGGTGTGAATACACTTTGTTGAAACGTCTGTGAGAAACATCGTTTAAATACTAATTTATAGATAATTCGATCACTTTATCAGCACCTGCTTTAAATTCAATCAATTCTCAGGCAGTCTCAGCTAATTTTGTATATCTAGGTGATTAGAGGATAAAATATGTAGCCACTTAGTGACCATCAGGTGCCTTCAGTGTAAAATACTCCGGTGTATTCTCAGCCTTATAGAGAATAATAAAAAACTCGTACGTCCCAATGACAATGTCAAGTTAAGGACTTTATTGAACTTAATTTACAATCTGATAGTATTGGAAGAGAAGTTTTTGTAATTAATAATTCTTTTAATCTTGAAATTAGCTTGAAAATGATCAAGAATTTTATTCTCTTTAGACAATAGTTGTCCGTCTATGATGACTCAAAAATTTTCCAATCAACTCAGACGATCGCAATCCACTACTGGGCATCTCTTAAGAGGGGACTACTCCCGAGGTATTTGAAAAATAGGTATTTGAAGAAACTATTGCCGACGCCGGCGCGCTGCGTCCTATCAAGTAAAGTGCGAATGCGACAACTGCAGCTCAGGCTGATTTTACCTATAAAAACCTTGATCAAACGACGTTTTGTATTCCGCTGTTTTCTTCTTCAAAACTGGATTGATCTATAAAAGTTATGTATCAAAATTTAGAGGAAGACTATATCTATGCTTCTATTATTTTCTATTTTGTTAAAACTTATCAAATTTATCTGATAGCCGTCTGAACATGGCGGTAAAAATTGGCTGCTTTTTCGGGTTGTCGAATTGTCATAATTCTTTAAGTAATTATGTTTTGGAAAAAGAAAATGATAGAAGCACGTATTATTTCAATCTAGATTTTTTGGAAAAAAATCATTGCTCTAGCAGCATTATCCACGAAGAAAACAGCTGAATGCGTTTGTATGGTGAAAGGCCCAAGAGTTACCGACTTGAGTCCGCAATACCCGAATTTACAACTTACCAAACCCGTACAGTCCATTCGTCTTATGGGACTTTGATCCATCTAGCTACGACTAAGCTACGGCTAAGACCTAGGCTACGTTTTCTGTTTTCCATTCAATCATTAAATAGCCTGATTATTATTATTATTATAGCCTGATATTTCGCATCACTTACGATGATTTCATACTGCGTACCACAGGTATAACAATCCTATTATGTTTTTATTCTCGCAGTTCATTGTCCGTTACTATTTAAACTACATGTTTTACTTTGCCTTCCTGTATCTTTCTATCAAAAGGCAACAAAGCTGGTATAATAGAACGTGCAGGTATTTCATATTAATTGTTAACAGTCCCATGTTGAATAACAATGTACGAAATCGACTATCTGCTTTAAAATAATGCGCGTACGAAGCACACGCTGATCGTGAACGTGATTTGACAATAGAAGTATTTATACTGCATGGGTTATGCAATATTCGACAATAGCTTTTGATTTGGCTTTGCCTGCGTGAAAGTCATAAATTTTCCTTCAGCCTTAATTAAATGTTTCTTATTTCCGAACTAGCCAACGACTTCGTACACACATAACCCGTTTTGTTCTGTTCCCGTAAGAATTTAAGAAATTCTCTCTTGATGCTCCCCTTTACCGTATGAGAACATCTAAACATCCAAGCAACAATGGTCATTTTTTATCTAATTTAATGAATAACTTCAAAGCATATATATTTGTTCATGATTAAAATAAATATTTTAATCATGAACAAATATATATAAAACCGTCATACTGAACTCTTTCATTTGATATGTCACACGGTACAGTTTGAAAAACATTTTTCTTTTAATTTTCTAGTTTGTCCCCCAAAAGTGATCCCCATGCTCAATATTTATTTAGTAACGTAACGTGTCCATGTTTGGGTTACAGAAGTTCATATGTGTACCAAATGTCAATAGAATCGGTCCAGTAGATTCGGATAAAATTGGGACAGACAGACAGACAGTCAGACAACCTAATGATCCTATAAGAGCTTCGTTTCTTTCTGATTTTCGGAAACCTAAAAAAAAACAAACTACAATAAGTGTAATTAAAGGAGATGTTGGAAATTATACCTTCTCATTAATAAATAATTCTTGACGGTTTCTGAATTGAGTATTTAAAGTTAAGTACGTGTATTTTGACGGGTTTTCAGGTCTAAACAAAGTTTGACACATACTCAATTAATTTATTCAGAAATCGGGGGTCTGTATCGATAGATCGAATTGAGTCCAGATCGATTACGAAAAAAACAAGCATCTATATGCAAAATAGATCCAATGAGTTATTCAGTGTAGGTAGAAAGATCGAGCACGCTTCGTCGATTGTTAAATTCGTTAATTATACGAATCTAGTTAAGTCCAGTTTCTCTTCTTTGTTGTTTAGATTTTAATATTATTATTATGTGAGTTCGATTCCGATTGATTGATATCTTGAGTTCATTTCGTAAGAAGAATGTCACGATTTAACGGTTGAGTTTCTTTTCGCTCCTTTTTTTTAGGTTGATAAATCATCAAATGACTCCTCCCGCTCTGGGCAGAGCAGAAGGGAGTGTCAGACTCTTACCGACTAAAACCCACCCATGTTTCTCCTACATTTTTGGAAGGAAATTCAGTTGGACATTTTTTCTGTCTATTGAAATAACTAATCACTGAAATTTTTGAAGTCGTCATCTTAAGCATGATACGTGTACCGTATGGTGTCGGCGTCCGTATGGTGTCGGCCGGTGCCGTAGGGTGCCGTAAAAGAATACCATCCCATCACTTCCCGTGGGTGTCGTAAGAGGCGACTAAGGGACTCGCCAGAGAATGGGCAGCAGCGTTCTCTGCAAAACTCAACACCATACATTGCGATCGCCAACCCGCCTGCCAAGCGTGACGATTATGGCAAAGCCCCCATTTTGGGGGAGGCCTATGTCCAGTAGTCGTCTTTTGGCTGAAATGAAGATGATGATGATGTGTCCAAACGGGCGTTATCGACTGGAATGGGTTGTTATAGGGGTAGGTCTATCCTTCTTGAATTCCTTCGATGTAGTCTGACCAAGCCGATTGCGTCCAGTCCAAACCTGCTGACGTCCTGTACCTGTACTATTGGTTCTCGTACTTCTCATGAACCGTTCTTCTTTCTTGTTATCTTCGCTTGCTGTCTTCGGGATAAATTGGGGTTAGGGATGTTTGCTTACCAGGGATAAATAAAGACGCAGAATATATTGTTAACACCGGTTAGCGGTTTTAGGAAACTTTTCCGCGACTATTTGCACTATACAACGTGTAACAGAATAAACGCAATACCTCTTAAGGGATCATTGTACTCGTCATTATGAACAACTTTTGCTATGGGTACTAATCCCGAAATCGCGAAAAAAAATCTGTAGTGCTATTCTCTAACAACATTTTCGTATCTCGACAGTAGAATTCGAGGTGAGTTTCAAATGAAGACCTTTATGTTGTGTGCAATAAAGCTCACTTTGTGAGTTTGATCACTCAGGTGAAGCTCGATATCGAAATAGTTTCTTACAGAATAGACTAGCAGCTCTTCAGTACATTTTGTCGAGTTATGCGCACATAAATGTATAGGGCAGTTGATTTTTTTTCGCGATTTCTGTGTTGGTCCCATAGTGAAAGTTGTTCATAATGATGAGTACAATGACCCCTTAAGATGTATTACGTTTATTCTGTTACAGGTTGTATTTAGTTATAGAATCTAATTATTTCTTGCCAATGACTACAAAATATTTTATTTTACGTTGAGTATTAGTAAAATTCTACTTTAGCCTGAGTGCCAACTCTACTAGTTTTTAAGCAAAGTTCGCACTCACATCTTAGTCGCAATCTGTCAAAAAAGCCTCAATTCCCATAAATTTTTAAACGTGAACGTTGTTAAAAACAATAATGTAGAATTGGTCCTCTGAACACCTATCAAAATTTGACATTAAAGTAAGAATTGACACATTCTTAATTCCAAATACTCAATTTAGAATAACTGCCCTCTTGTGTACAAATATTTAAATATATCACGACGTTTATGAGTCTCTTGAAAACACAATTTTTCACCTACAAAACATAATATTCTTCATCATTAAAATCACAAGTCGCTCTACATAATTCGAGCACTTCCTAATAGTTCACACCTCGTTATTAAATGTGGTCTCATTTTATAATTACAGACGCTTACTCAAAGCTGACCTTTCACTTTCTTAAATAGAATCCCAACTTGCATTCTTTAGTATAAAGGTTGTGAAATTAGCCAATATTATAATTAAGAGATAGCTAATCTTTGTAGAACAATGAGGTTTCAATAAGACTTTCGATGATAAAGAGGCCGAGACTTCTCGAAACATTACTGCTCGAGACAGTTAAACAAAACTGCACTCCATAAAAGCAGAAAAGCTCTTCCTTGTCTTCGCTTTTCTGTAAAACGAGACGGAAATACAGCTTAGCCGACTTGTAAACTAATAACAAATGAGATAGATGATACCGATGAATAAAGCCATAAGAACAATAACAGCCGCGACGGCCCAGTGTCCACATTTTCGCGTATTGCTCAACCGTTACCTACATTCGTTCCTGCCCACGCGCACGTTACGTAACCGCTTCGAAATTAGAATAGAATACCGCCTAATGACGGCTTGTAGCGCTTGTCAAAGTAATGCCACCTGTCAAATCTAGCTTTTAAATGCAAGAATAGGTGCTAAACATGATTTATATTGATTTGTTAACGTTCAAGATTGTGTTGGAGTGCGACCGATGTTTGTTTGTAAACTTGACGTCACAGTTTATCAACACCGACTTATTTTTTTTTTTTTGTATTAGGGTAACCGGTTTTCCAGCCTAGTCTGAGACAGAGATATTTATCAAATGCAAATAATCGAAACCTGTCAATTTTAAATGCCGATTTGATAGAAATACGGTCTCTGTTTTCCGCGATATGCATCTTTCTGGGAAAACCACAGGTAAATAAATGGTGAATGTGAGCTGTCAAGTTATTCTTGCAATTGCTAACCTAACCTAACCGTTCAAATATTTCGGAAAATAATAGCAAAATTCTTCTCAAGTGATTACTTTTATCTCACTAAAAACATGAACGTAAAATTATTTTTAATTATTTTGGTTTTTATGGTTATGATTCCCAATCCCGCGACACAATAAATGGGCTACGGAATAAAAACTGCAATTAAATCAGGATTACTTTGAGCAAAAGTAAAGAGAGCCAGCGTACCTGCTGATTGAACTACAGTCGTGATCACAGGTCCAACGCTCCTAGGGTCCAAACATTATCATTTTAAGTTACACAGCATGCAAAAATATATATAAATTGGATTTCATATTTAAAGCAAATGGGAACACGGTGTTAAGTAAAGGATCCAATGAATAAAACCTAGGGTAGAAATTATAAAATCCAAACAAAATTCATTGCTTTTCATAAAAAATCGATCGAAGCGTTAGAAAATGAAAAGTCCTATAAATGCAAATACGTAAATACAATTGAAATCTAAGCATCGAAGAACGTGTCTCACAAAAGTCAACACACAAACATTGAAGGGGATAATATAGTCAGTGCCTTAAGCAAATAATACCTGGTAACAGTGGTAACCCAATCACGACTTCAGCCGGTTAGTTCACGTCAGGTCACAGACCATCACGACACTGCCGATGGTCACTGAGCATCGCACAAATATTATAATTAATATCATTGAACACGAAATGGTTAATAAAAGAGAAAGGGACACGACAAGCCTTGGACGGTTGAGTTCATTTAAAAAAAAAAAACAAAATATTTATTGGATGTCTTAAAATTGTTCGCGTATATGGTGGGTTAAAAGATGATGGGATTGTGGCAGTATTTTACTTTTTTTGTTTCTCCTTCCCGCGTCTCAAGTGAACTTAAAGCTTGTTGTTAAAATTACCCAAAAATGTTATAAACTTAAGTTTAACTCCCCGATCACACGTAGCCAGTATCTACGTCATCAATATTTAAGCAACACCAGATTAGAAGCTGTGTTTAGAAAAAAAATGACAACATTTTTTAAAATATAAATACCTATTGTACGTGTACGGATTTTTATTATCCGAAATAAACGTTTCGATTTTTGATTTTCTATTGCTGTATTGTTTTAGTAATAAATATAAACAATTCAGTTCATATGAATGGTACAGCAAAAAGCGCAGTTGTTTTGAAAATATTTGTTAACAGACTCATTTAAACTGGAAGGAATCAATTAAAGCCGTGCGTGAACCATTTCAAGATTATGTCATCTGACATAATTATGTATGTTAAATATATCCAAAGGATTTCAACGACTTCCTCTAGTTCTCAAGTAATGTCGCATCAAAGCTCTGCTTTTTCCGGTTCTCCAAGAATATATGACCCACAATATAGGTGATAAATTGAGGATCAAATGACACGAAACTTACTCTTCTGCACATAACCATTAAAAATAATTAACCCTAGATTTGTCTATATTCTCCTCCTTTTTCCTTGTAATTGGAATGCTAAGATTACATAGCAATTTTAATCCAGAAAACAAGTTAGTTGAAGAAAAGTAACACAAATAAGTTCACCAGAGTTAATTTAAAATGTTGAGGCCAAGATGAACAATACTTTTGCTGAGACTCATACAGTAATATGCGATAGCCAAAATTTAACCAGTGCACAAGCACTAAATATTAGTAAGTAAGTATTTATTTCTCAGTATGTGGTACATTGAGATCTTACGTTAAACATCGTTTCACACATACTACCATTGCTGGTGTAGAAATATTAAACAATGCGAGGAATACACATGCAAGTCAAAATCTATTTTACTAATTTTAATGACAAACTGACTATTACTATTGATGTAGGTATTGATTTATTCATTAATATAATTGGTATAGTTTTTTTTTTTAAATATGGAAAAAAATTAAACCACTGTGTCGAAAATATAAATAATAATGTCAAAATAAATAAAAAAATAAAGCATTAAAGTTAGGCAAGAATCTCTGTCATTATAAGAAAGCAGTTTAAAAAAATCTAAACAGATTTGGCCTTCTAGCGCAGTATTACGAAACGATTCTATCCGGAATCAGTAGTATATAAATATTTTTTTTATTTGAGTCCCCAATCACAGGCGTGATGAATCGTAGAAACAGAGCGAGCGGCGCGTGCGCCGGGATCATTGACCTCACGTGAAACAATTTCCCGAACAAAAAGTTTGGGAACAGATACTTAGAGCATTTTTCTTAAGAAATAATGTAAAACAGTTTATTGAAGTTAAGTAAGTTGACTCAGACAGACATAATAATGAGAAACGAACCAGACTAATGAAGGAACAGTTAAGGACTAATTATGTACAAATGTAATAACTACTTGAAATGTAGGATATAACAAATTACACACCTGGGGATAGTCGGCGATGGCCATTTATGTTTATACAACCCTCAGTATTTACTGGGGAATTCCTAAAACATATATTATGCATGTCGTAAATGTCCTAGACATTACCAATAAATTGGAAGCAATTTTATGGGGGTACTAATTTGGTATTTCTGTTGGCTTCAAAATGAATTCGACGAAGCTGTCAAAATTATTAGGTTGGTGTCTGACGTTGGGTGACGTAACAAGACTGGTAGTAGGCACGCACAATGACCGTTCACGGTCATGATCACGCCCCGATTTTTGGGCAACGATCACCTGATCTTAGCTTACGCGGAGACCCAAATGTTCAGATACAAATGACAAAAGAGCGACAGTTTTATTCAATGGTTTCGACCAATGACTTCACTTTGACTTCCCAATATGACAAGAGTAAATTTAATAATATAAGTGGGCACAGGTATCAACAAGATAGGTTACCAGTGGTAAATATCTTCATCTATTACTTACTCATTACATTGTTATCTTAAGTAAAGGAAATAATCACATTATTTCTGCTAATCCTACCAATCCTACTTTATAATATAATATAATTATAATTTATAATAATATTATAAACGCGAAAGTTTGTGAGAATGGATGAATGTTTGTTACTCTTCCACGTTAGAACGCCTGAAAGGATCTTCATGAAATTTGACACAGAGGTAGATTATAGTCTGGAATAACACATAGGTTATATATATCCCAGGAGTATGTTCCCTAGGGATCACGGGGGCGAAGTCGCTGGCAGAAGCTAGTGGTCTAATAAGTTTTAAACAGTGTAATCTAAAAAATATATGACGTTATTCGGTGGACGTATGATTTTTCTAGCGCTCAATAACGTCACTTCGTTATTATCGATAGGTATATATTCATAACGTTAAATAACAGGTTTTAAGTAATCAAAAATCAGAGTCTCAACGTGACATTAGTCATTACAATTAAAGATCTAATGAACTCTTCCACTATGTCCGCTAAACGCTCTCCAGTCTAGCATTCAAATGTTACGTATAGGAAAATCCTATGCTAATAGGATTTCCCTTTTCTCCTTTGTAAGTGTTAGCACCATCAGCATAATGTAGATGCCATCATCTATGACGAGACTTTCTATTGGTATTCTTACACTTTCGTCTTCCTTATCTTGAGAAGTGACGTCATATAACTAGTGGGTACCTACTTGAAGCAATATCCTTCCCATACTCTTGATCAGTAGCACCTTACTCACGTCAAGGTTCGGAAGTGCATCTGTAAATATCATTTAATAATGCAGGACCTCATTGCACTCTTCGCCGATATTTTGTTCGACTTCGTAACCATTGGCAATACATTTTTTTATTATTTTAGGTACTTGTGGTAAGAGCAAGCCTCAAGCCTGCTGATATCCATTATATTCCTCCATTCATTGATGTTTGTATTTCTTGTGCTTGTTCCAAATATTATTTCCTTCTAATATATACTACTAGTGGACGTCACGCGGTTTCACCCGCGTAGTTCCCGTTCCCGTGGAAGTACGGGGATAATACATAGCCTATGTTACTCCCTGATAATGTAGCTATCCATAGCTGAAAGAATTTTTCAAATCGGTCCAGTAGTTTCGGAGCCTATTCATTTCAAACAAACAAACAAAACTTTCCTCTTTATAATATTAGTGTAGATCTCTGCTATCGATTCAATATTAGTTTGATGCAATATCATCAGTAAACAGTATAAATAAGTTACTGACAAGTTCGCAAAAAAGTGAACGTTGATAATTCGATTCCAATAATTAGGGGCCTACTTTTCTAAATAAAGATTGATGTATCATTCAAATAGTCAATGCAATCAGTCGAATGCGAGTTGAATTGATTTCAATTTGTATAATACTTCGTACGACACTGTCGTAGTCGAGAACATGACCTCGAGTCAATATTGGTGTTATTAAGAGGATTTCACATTGAAAATCTAATGTCAAGACTCATTGGAAAAGTTGTCTTTACCTTGGCAACACTGGCGGTTAGTTCTTTTTTACATGAAATATTCGTAGCATTTAGTCCTGTTGGTTTTACTTCTATGTCTTACTTAAGTCGAGATTTGGGGTTCTTGGTCACTATTCTTGGTCTTGTCTCAGTGTTGAAGCCAATATTTCTGTGCCTTGTGTCCTTTGTGGAGTTTTTTTTTGTATTGATCCCATCCTTTCCTAGTGTAATGAGACTCCGTCATCAGGAATAAAAAATAGGTGCAGCGATAACATATTATGCCTTGCGCGAGTTATTCTATCAAAGCCTTCTGTGCCAGAATTTGTCGTTAAAACATTCACATGTGGTGTTTCATAATATAAATTGGTAGTCAATTAATCAGTCAAATTTCTTTATTAGGGCACCAAGGTCCAATATTAATATTAAATTAAAACATACAATATTAATATAAAATCATCAAATTACAAATTGCAAAATTACAGTTCAATTTAATATAAAAAGAAATAAATAAAAAAAGAAAATTCAAAATAAACATTCAATTTAATAGTAAATGAAAGAATTCATAAGTCACCTAGTACCTGTAGCGGTTATTGCTAGAAATTAGGAAAATATATTTGCCATCTCACGTAGTGTAATGAAGTATGAAATTGTACAGTCTTTGTTTTCCATTACTACTTCAAACAGCAACGTTGTAAAATAGAATCCGTTTCGAATTTATATTTACATTACATTGTTTATAAACTCGAGAAACCTTGACGTGAAAATGTGTATTCACTGGCTAGCATCTGAGGAGCACACTTCAGTTTTTTTTACCTGTCGTTTCGCAATAACGGTGCCTTTCGGAAAGAGAATGAACTTCGTTAGCGTTTGCACCAAACGGACCAAACCACATCCTTACTCGTGCTGTTGAAAAAACTTAATCAAAACATCTGGCGCGCTTATCGTGGCACTCATCAGACGGGCGTGAGCTCCGCAGCGCCAAACACACCGCCACGCCAGTGCAGTCGACGCGCGCCCGCCATATCTTACACACTGGAAAAGATAAACCTGCGCGGAAATATTTAAAATCAAACACCGGCTCCAAAAAACATTTCTTGCTTCTAAATTACTCTTTCTTACAACAGGTTCGTTTAAGTGTAAAATGTGATTAAAACTGTGATCTTATAAGTTAGTGCATTACAACATGATTGAACTGTTAAAAGTGAATGACAACAGGGTAAACGGAACAATGAGAGATATTGGAACGGATTCGTTCGTGTGCCGGGTTCAGTATCTGGACGACCTGGATCCCTTTATGGAGTACAACGTGCGGGAGCCCCCGCGGCCGCTCTACCACACGTTCAACACCACCATACCCCTGTCCTACCAAATAGCTGCCGTGCATCGCTTGCTGCAGGCCCCACACCGGGTGAGTTCTACCTGTTAAATAACAATTTAACTACTTTTTAAATACCGTAAAGAGTTTTTATTGCTTGAAATAGGTAATACGCGTATACGACCTCCTTCGTTAATTAAAAAAACAATCGCCGATTATTTCGCGTGTTCGCGCTCACGCACCATGCTGACACGTAAATATTGACAATAAAATCAGTCACTGATAATCGTTTGTTATCTACAAATGACTGATTTAAAAGAAAATAGGTGACAATCACTAAGGACGTTGATAATATTTTTTTTTTGTCGTAAAATTATACAACGCTGTTATTTTGTTAATAGATTAAACAAAAACAACACTCTATGTTTGTTTTGATTGACAAATAAAAACAATTCACCTTTGTGTATCATTTATTGTATTCATACACATTGTTATTCGGTAAATAAGACAACAGATCAAGTAAGCGATAAGATCATCATCGATTTTTTTTTTCATAAGCTGCGCTACTAATGAATAATGCTATAATTTAGTGTATATTTGTGTTTGGGGTCTATGCCACCCCGATAAAGTTTTTATTACTATATTATTACGAGCGACCCGCCCCGGTTTCACACGGGTGCAAATGTTTATTTAGCATAAACTAACAAAGTGAACATCTAATTACCAGAATCAATAATATTATGGTTACAAGCTGAAATAAAAAGTGCAAAAGATACCAGTGTAGGTGGTGTGTCTACCAGTTCGGGACATCTCTACCTCCGTGATTTGGTTTGATCGACTTACTTTAATTTTGATATATCTCCTAAGATATTCATGCAAATTAAATGATGTGAACGGCAATTTTGCTCTAAATTAAACACTCAAGATGACTAACATATTTATTAAGATAAGGATTTGTACTATATTGGTGAAAATACCTCTGCAAATGAAGCAGTATTTTATATGAAATTTGAATGTCATAAAAATAGTTATTGTGAGTCAACCATAAAAGATAGACATATGCTATCGTGGACTTTTTCGTAGGTATTGATGTGTAATCTAAAACTGTAGGACATCGTTTTGTTCTATCATTAATAGTTTTCGCAGCGCACGCGATGTAAAGAATTTTTTATATCATTTTTTTCCGACTTCTTCAGTAATAATCTTCATAAATCAGCCAATTTACACAAAACCTTGACAAATTATATACTAAAAACCTTCCTCGAGAACCATTCTGTCGATTAAAAAACCCGCATCAAAATCCGTTGTGCAGTTTAAGAGATCTAAGCATACATAGGGACAGACAGAGGGAAGCGACTTTGTTTTATACTATGTAGTGATTGTTATTCAGTCAATCTGCGATATTCCTAGCCTTTTCCCTTCACTATTTAGGGCACGGCTTCCAGTTTAATCGGAAGCAACTGAATACCAGTATTTTACATGGAGCAGTTGTTAATACAATATCCCTTGGACTGATGTCAAATTTTCTGGTTTCTGACTATTCTTAATGACTCAAAAAGGTCGAAATTGCAGAGGGGACCGACAGCTTAACGCGCTTTACGAGGCACGGGGGAAACTGGGTCTGTAATGGATGACTTCCCATCCATGGCCTGACCACGAGAAGCGTAGCTTAAGAGGAAATGCTGGCGGCGAGACTTTGTATGTAAAAAGTCATAATTAGAGATTTGGCTCTCGACTGTTTTCTCCTCCAATATTAGACCTATTTAAGAGATATTCCACAAACTATATAAAAAGGATATATACTGTGTTCCCATGTTTTCCTTTTTTATGTTTTATTAACTGTATAAGCACTAGAACTCTCACAAAATGCTCAAAATTGTCCGATAATTCGCTGTCAACAGAGCTGTAGTGTACAAATTTGTCAAATATTAATCAAAAAAGGAAAACATAGGGACACACACACAGTATACATTATTCTTATTCAGTTTGTGAAATATCTCTTATATTGGTCCAATATACCAAACCAGCCAAACCTCAAATTGTGACTTTTTACATACAAAGTCTCGCCGCCAGCATTTACACTTCACGTCGAAGTTCCACCCGTGCTGTTGTTAGCCACGAGTGCCCACGAGTATCATGAAAATAATATAAGGTAAATGCACCCACCTTTCGTGTTCCTAATGGCACAACACACATCAACGTCAACTATTGCATTTGTAACGAAACCATTGACGACGTTAACCACTTACGTATGTAACGATGAACGTTGAGCATGTTACAGAAAAAGAAACAGGTACACGCTAATGCACCCTACCCCAAGAGCCCTAGGAATATTTAAAGCGATCGGAATTGCTTCGACACACGAAATATCCTGTCAAATTCATTAGTTTAAAGACTAGCTGCGGTCAGTCAATCGATCGGGAAGCACTTTCCATGCCTCGTATTACAGTAAAGAGCCAGCCTAATAATAGTCCAGTGCGTTATAAATGTGATGGAAGTAAACACTGTTACTAATACCAGTGTTACTCATCGTGGTATTTGGCTAAAATTATACGTTCTAAATTCTCTCGCTACCTCACTCAGGTGTTGCTCTGACATAATGTCGCTTATTACTGTAGCTGTGCTTGTTTCGACAGTGTTCTATAGGTTGTGGATGGTAATAGACCACCCCGTGTTGTATACCTGCGAATTGAGTCATAGACGTCGGAGGTGACTTGGATACCGACCACCACGGTTAAAATGCTGGAAGTAATGACGATATCTGAAACTGAAGACTCAATGTCAATTATGAAGTTGAAGTCCTCAAATATCAACAGCTACATGGACCTTCCAATGACCGCTACGATGAGTGGTTGGTCTAAAAGGAAATGGCCATAATCACAACACTGAGTTCGTTGGCGCTTGTAGCAGACAGGACGACGCTATACTGTCGTCAGTCCACGTGTGATGTCATATCTTAGTCACTCTTCACGTCAATTACACTGGCGTGGGTTTTCTATGGACAGCATTCTTTTTGTACACATTGAGGCATGCTAGCGTGCATAAAAATGGACTTAAAGTTGCAGTTTGTTGCATCAGTTGTGTCATGATCATGACTTTCATAACCATTGCCGACAGAATGAGCATTTGCTTGCTAGTAGTTTCTTTCCTCTTCATAGTAGTAGTAGAAACATCCAAGTAGTCACAACTAGCTTATAATACCCAGCACTTAAATCTGAAGTGAAACATTCATTACCTTTAGACCCAGTCCCGGTCTAGAACCAGTTTCTATTGTCATAACATCTGTCCGAACTCGTTCACAGCGCATTCTCAATTACACGGATTAGTAAAATTACAGCCTAACTAAGTATACTTACTAACCGACGTAAGTCGCAGGATGTGTATATTTATCTCGTTTACTGTAATTATTTTGTGTGCGGTAAAGTATAATAGTTATATTGGCCACTTTAATCTTTGTCGGTGCATGCTATCTCATGCTTTAGTTCAAGCTAAAAGGAAGTTTCTTTAATTTATCTAGTATTACCTATTGCAGCGGCTAGCTAGCCCGTTAATGGCATGTCCATCATGTCAGTCTAGATTAACCTTTACGAAAATACAGACGGTTTCAATGGTTCGACTGGCTTTTTACTGCGATTTACAGCGTTTTCGTGTTTAAAAAAAACAGCAAAAATATCTATAATAGGTATATAAATATTTTTATGAATATGTTACTCACTAGTTTAATCTTTCTTTTCCTCGTTGAGTTAGTTGGAAGTTTATTAATCATGTCCAGATGTACGTAAAACATTATCTTTGTTTATTTGAACACAAAATTCTGCGGAGAGTATTGTAAAGATTCCACAACATCCTTGAAAATCTTACTTTGCGTTTAAAAAGGTGTAAATAAATATGTAAATAGCTTTGCAGAAGTGTTGGGTTATGCAAAGAAAAGGTTAAGTGGAGGTTATAATATATACTCAGGAGGAAACGACACGACTGTTTCCTACTGAACCTTTGAGTAATAAAATGTTGAGTTTATAAATACTATATTTAAACCCTCGTTTAACATTCAACGTACTCTGGGAATAATAGCGCAGTGGTCCTCTGATCCCTCTGACCTTACTTCCTCTGCTGTGACACAATATGTGTGTCATCGCATTACTAGATCTGCCAAAAATAATGCGGACTGCGTGTTCCAGGAAATGATCTGTGAACGCGCGTGAGATGGTGCACTGTGAACATACGATGCGTCAAATGTGGGTCGAGCAGGCTCGGATCATTTCCAGCTTATTTCTACATCTTAGTTTTCGTATTTGTCATTCAGCTGAAAACTCGTGAAATGGGAAGACTTTAATGTTTATTATTACTGTCATTGCTTTTTTCTTCTTTTATTGAACAATTTTAGACTTATTCGAAAACAATATCTAAGCATCTGATTAATTAAAATACTGATTAGCGGATTCAAAATACAAATTCTATATAGTTTGAATATATAATCTGCTATTAAATATTTCAAACAAACACGTGGATATGATCGAAAAAATAGAGATCCCTACGAAAATTGCAATATCAAACACGCGCGAACGAAGTTGCGTGTGAAGTGCTTCTTTTTATAAATAAGCCTGTTTGTCAGCAACATAGAGCTAGGAACTTAAATATATTTATACCATATATCCATAATAGATAGCAATTTGAGATAAGTGCAACGTTATCACCTCATAACGTAGGTATTAATAAACTGATATAAATCAAAGTCGGTTCTTTCACGATGACCTAGACTGGGGAAATGTAGTGATAAGTGGAGTATTATATATATTAGTTACATTATCATGCAGAGCTATCATGTCAATCGTATTAATTAAGGCGAAAGGTTAATGTTGCATATATGGTACTAATTAATAATAATCACTAGATTTATACATTAGGTGGCCATTGAATTATCGAGATGGAAATTAATTTCCTCAAAATGTATTGGTGTTTGTGCCTTAATCAAAATCAGATAAACGAAACTAGCACTTATGTATTTAAGTTATGGAACATGAGTAAGGTAAGAAAGTTATGAATAAATACAGATCTGAAGAGACTTTATATAAATTCAGTCATTCCAACATAGGTATGGTAAGGATAACAAAGCTATGTAATTTCTCGAATATATGCAAACATAATATGGGACGGCAATAACTAGTCCTTACTTCCTTACTAATATTATAAATGCGAAAGTAACTCTGTCTGTCTGTCGCGCTTTCACGCCAAAACTACTGAACCGATTTAAATGAAATTTGGTACACAGATAGTCTAGAGTCTGAGAAAGGACATAGGATTTTTTATCCCGGGAGTATGTTCCCTAGGGACCACGCGGGCGAAGCCGCTGGCAGATGCTAGTATTCTATATTCGTGAGTGATCATGACCTTGTAAACGATCAAATGCGCAAGTGCTTTTGCTACTGTCCAATGGCCTGACGCTATTGATAAGCTATCACATTCAGCACCCACTTACATTCCGGACAGTAGACTCTTCGTCCTTTTGGCAAACAAAATCCGAAGTTTACATGAGCCGCTCTAATTTCTAGGGTTCCGTACTTTAAAAGGAAAAAAAGGGAAAAACAAAATTTCTAAATTAACGTAAAAAAGATATATTTCGACACTCTCAAGGGAATCAAAATGTATAGGGCAGGGATCGACTAGCAAGACAGGTATAGACTACAGGTCGATCGCGATCGACTTGTCGATCGCGGCTATTAGTCCAGGCAAAAATTATAAATAGATACGAGTAACAGACTGCGCAACTATGTATACTGAACTCTACCTACTGTTACATTTGTAATTTCAGAAGTACCTATGAAATTAGTAGATCGCACAGGGTTTCGTCAGTAAAAAGTCGATCTTGGGTCTAATCAAATTTGCCACCCCTGGTATAGGGTATTTCTCGTTGACCTACAACTATGAAATTTGGCAAGCATGTAATACCGTCTTATACTACACGTGTAGGAATAAGTCTGAAAAATATACATTTGTAATTAAATCTAAAAAAAACATAGTCTTTTTTAAAGTAATCTGTAGCTACAAATTTGTACGGAACCCTCGGTGGGCGAGTCCGACTCGCACTTGGCCGGTTTTTTTCTTTTTTTTTTGTCGAATTGTTCTTATACTTAATATTGACTGCCTGGTCTGATCAGCGAGTCTAAACAGGTCACTTTAGCAGAATCAGATAGCACATCACGCTACCCGTCACTATCATTTTTTTCCAATCAATCTTGAACCTAATGTTTTAAACCCTAATGGTTCTAATATGATTCTACTAATGTGGCCTTTTAAGACCCGCAGTTTCTGGTGGCATTTACCCGCTCGGCAAAGCCTGGAACAAAACCAAAAACCGACCTTAGGTTGCACAGACAAGTGACATCTGTCAATGGTTATTGAGGCGAAGGCGATTGCCAAAACGTCAAAAAATGTACCTATGGGATTGACAAACGCTGTCAAATTGTCACGTGATCATCTACACTAATATTATAAAGAGGAAAGATTTGTTTGTATGTTTGTTTGAATTGAATAGGCTCCGAAACTACTGGACCGATTTGAAAAATTCTTTTAGCATTGGATAGCTACATTATCAGGGAGTAACATAGGCTATGTATTATCCCCGTATTCCCACGGGAACGGGAACTACGCGGGTGAAACCGCGTGACGTCCACTAGTTCCCTTATATTTTGGCAGTTCGACTACAGAATTAAACTCGGCTTTACACGAGTGACATTCTGTCAGCGGCAGCATGGCGTAGGCGATTGTCAAACGTCGATAATGTATGGGATTGACAAGCGCTGTCGAAATGTCACGTGATTACTCCCTTACATTTTGGCATTTCGACAATCTCATTCGCTGATAGAATATACAGCGTGTAACACAATAAACACAATACCTCTTAAGGGGTCATTGTACTCGTCATTATGAACAACTTTTATTATGGCACTTTGTCTAGTGCTCCTTATATGCTGAAGATTACCAATCAAGGAGACTCCAACATTATGCATCCGTTTTCCTCAGACGACTGTTGTTTTCCGCTACCGAATAAGTGGGGAATACCGCTCTGAATAATGTGCAAAGGCACTTATTCATAAAATAAAATTAAATGGTGTTAGAACGAACTGAGTCACATCACCTATTGAAATTGAGACACCAGGGACAAACCAGTGACATATTCTGGTGGGTGATTTATAAATTAAAGGCCAGCTTTTTTCCTTCGGTTTAGAACACGTTTAGCAGGGAGTTTGGTTACCCCAATAGGAGATGGGGTACTAAGGGCATCTTAAACTGCTGTCACTGCAGGAAAACTTTCTTGGAATAAATAAACTAGTAGTATTCAGCTCATCTCATATTATTGTGCCCAAGCCCGGACATAGTGTGGAACTCTTTGTGAGCGTCTGTATTCCCAACGTCCTCAACTCCATCCACATTTAAAGCAAGAATGTACACTATTTTCTAGACAAGCTCATTCCATCACGTCGTCGACGTCATCCATCACTTTTCATCAGACGGGATTAAGGATTGGGTCAAGCTCATAGCAAAATCAAAGATAAATAGTAAAAGATCGAGTCGGACTCGCGCACGACAGTTTTTGTACAATAAACCCTTTAATTTTTATGTGCAGCTGCAATAGAAATAACACTAAGTGAAAATTTCAACTGCCTACCAGGCAGACTGACGAATAGGGTCAGCGGAGGCTTAATAATAGGATTCCGCTGTTAAGTAACACTCCGGGTACCTTCGGGTTTCTATTTTAATGCTTTATTAACCGTATAAGCACTAGAATCCTCAGAAAATGCTCAAAATTGTCCGATAAATTGCTGTCAACAGAGACCTAGTGTATATTCATCAAAAAAGGAACACAGTATATATCCTTCTTATTCAGTTTGTGAAATATCTCTTAAATCGGTTCAATATTGGAGGAGAAAACAGTCGAGAGCCAAACCTCGAATTATGACTTTTTACATACAAAGTCTCTCCGCCAGCATTTCCTCTTAAAACAACATTATATTCTATATTTTCGATTCAAGTCCCTATAGTACTAATCATTGGGTAAAATCATTTTGCATTTTCAATATCTCTTTAGCATTATCAGTTTAAAAAATCCTCTTGCAAATAGGTACATATAAGGATTGACGTCAATGTGATTTCGGTAATCATTATAGGTACCTACATACCTACTATGTATAATTTGCATTTAAAATCTTAATTTTATAATACTGCGCATTATATTTAGCTATGGACTGGCAGATAATATAATAGCTGTTATCATTTTTTCCGTCCAACCGGTCCGCTGATGATAAGTTAATGCAAATTAATTTTATATGTGATTTCGCTAGAACTCCAAAATAGTGGGGGTTTTCCAATTGTTTTTTTTTGTGAATATATATCTAACAAACACGTGATATAAGCAAGTATGAAAATAATACAAATAAACCATTTATTTATTGCTTACTTTTCTCGTAAAATCATAGAATGACATTGACGTAACTTGGGTCGTCATCTAAAGTGATTTAATCAAATAAGGCTCAGCCTGATTTGACTGAATTGACGTTACAAAAGTACAGATACTCAGAATCAGTACTTTTGGAACGTCAAATCAGTCTCCTGCCCTAATCCAAATTTATTCAGGGTCGACGTAGCACGTCAGGCATGCAGGAACTATAGGTGGCAGCACAGAAGTGTCAATGTCAAGTATTATCATCATCTGCCTAGCCTTTTCCCAACTATACTGCTCATATATACGGATGCTCTCTCGAGAAAATTCCTCGAAAGAGCATCCTTAATGAAAAAGCTTCTTTCGAGAGAGCAGCCTTAAGCATTTAATGCTTAAGGCTGCTCTCTCGAAAAAAGCTTAAAATAGCGTGCAGATGAAGCAGTATTTCGTCGGCACTAACAGAGAATTATATTTAAAAACAGTTAGTAATCTACATGATATGATACGTAATTTGGTTTAGCCAGAATTTATCTATCAGTATACATAATAAGAAAAAAAAAACACCAAATCACCTCCAAATCGTTGAAATGAAACCATTTTACTCCTTCACTTTTTCAACAAAAGAGTATAAAAAATATATTTACTGCTTTTCAATACAAATGAAAATGATTTGGTTTTGTTAGTTTTTAAAAACGTATTATTTTATTGTAAAAAAATTAAAAATGCGGGTAGCGTAGTAGCGCGTAGAGGAGTAGTTAGCTCCGTTTATATGCAAAAGGTCATTGGCATGAATACAAGCCTTAATACTCCGCTCCTATTGTTCGTAGCGTGAAGTTATTAGCCTACAGCCTTCCTCGATAAAGGGGCTATCCAACACTAAATAATTTTCCAACGGAACCCTATAACTAAGCCTCCGCTATCCGTCCGTCTGTCTGTCAGCGGGCTGTATCTGTATATAAGAACAGTAATAAATAGGTCGACAGTTGAAATTTTCACAAATGGTGTATTTCTACAGCCGCTATAACAAACCCTTAAATACAAATAAAATTTAAGGGGCTTCCATACAAGAAACGTGTTTTTTTCTCGGCTTATGGTACGAAATTCTTCGTGTGAGAGCCCGACTCGCACTTAGCCGGTTTTTTGCTTGTGCGTTATAATAAGTTTGATAAATAATTTATTCTTTAAAACCGTATATACCTACTTACCTTTGCCGGTAGCTGTTCATACCGAGCAACAGTTTAGTAAACTTTAGTACATTTTTATCGCGTTGAGATTATTTCTACAGCCCATTCGAGTTCCCAACACCTACCAACAGGTAGGTACGTTCTGGAAGCCTGCCAAATAACGCAGTGTGTAAATGCAGATGTCTGTAAACATGATATCTAGGAATCGATATTAATATGTCAATTTATGTTTATTTCTGGCTAAGTTTAGAGTTGTTAAATATAGATTCGACTGTCGACATTGAAAATCAGTGTTTGCAAATACATAAATGTTTAGAGGTATGTATTAGTGAGGTTGCGTTACTCGGAAGTTGTAACTAAGATCAACGAAAACACAAATAAAAGGACAAAATTAAAAACACAACAGGTTATCTTAATTAATTTATTCGAAATTTAGCAGATTTCCCTCGTTAGCTATTATTATCAGTTAATGAATAAGTATGCGAATCTTGAAACAAAACACCTTCATATTTAAAAAAAATATCGTATAAGCGATTTTGTAAAGGCTTGGGTGAAGTGATCACGAAGTGAGCTGCAGTGCGATTCTGTGAACATGTCGAAGTGAAAACTTAGGCTAAGTGAACGACAAGTGAGCTGTCAAACCATACCTACAAGATGGTATGACAGCTCACTTGTCATTCACTCCACCTAAGTGTACACGGTGAGGCGTCACAGAATCGACCGGCTGTCATTCCAAGTAATCAAGATGGAATGACGGCTCACATCGTGATCACTTCACCCAAGACTTCACTTCGACATGTTTACAGAATCGACCGGCAGAAACAAAGCTATATTCCGTTCTAAATAGCGGAAAAAGATTTTTAGTGATCTTACGAAAGATAAATGAATGATATTCTGATAAAACTAAAACTTCTTCTTCTGCAGATAACTTGCTCGTTTTATATTTGTCACCGGAAAATTCACAGAACAGATAAAGGAGGTAAAATTGCAGACTCCGTAAGTTTGTAACAAATCTTTATTAGATTATAATTTCTGTATAAATTACTAAAAAATCGTTTTGTAGACCGTAGTGTAGACCCAACCAAATTCAATTGTTTCCAATTTATCTGTGTCGGAAAAAATATTTTACAATCTTACGCCATTTGCAATTTTCTGGTGACATATTCAAGCATACACGTCAAACATAAGGGTAGATACTTTGGTATTTACAATAATTAACAAGATTTAATAATTAAATATTAATTGATTAATATTATCAATATCTAAATGATTGAGTAAATTAGTCGGAACGAGTTTGTGAATTGAGTTAAGAACTTGTCACTCAAACTGTAATACCGACCGGCTTTCAGGCTCAAAAAGTTTGAAAATGCTTACTTAGTTCAGAAATCGGGGGAAAGCTTACGAAGTACTCATTAAATATTGTAGGTGCCTGGCTGTAAAAGAAATCTCAATACACGTATTTTCATTAACAGGTTTTTCCGGGATAGATAGGTAGGTAGGCATACTATCCACCCAATTTCCATTATCCAGTGGGCTTCAGTGTTCTTTAGGCTTTAAATTTGAATTATTTGAAGTTTGTATGATAAGCGCCAGATTAATGTGCCATAACGGTCATTGACCCACATACATTTATTGACTTTCTTAATATCAAAAACATAAAGAAATAAAGCTGTCCTGAATCGACTTCTATCGTGGTCCTTTACGTTCTCTAGTAATGAAATACGGATCATAATTTATTTTTCGGGTATCTACGAAGGGATATTAGGGAAAGGTCAATGTACTTTATTGCAAGTTTATCAGGCGCCTACCATAAACCAAATCAGTCAACAGTCACACATCTATTTTAAAATCATCCGCTGATCTGACATACGTCCGTTAGTCTCATTCCAATTCTCTCCTGAATTAGAACGCTCATTCGATTTAAACACAGTGTCAATAAAATTTCATGTTTTGTGAAATCACGCGTAAAGAAAGCAACTCAAATGCGCTTAACACCAACATTTTGCGACCACCATCCTTTTTTTAAGGATGGGTAATCATCAAATGACTCCTCCCGCTCTGCGTGAAGCAGAAGGGAGTGTCAGACTCTTACTGACTAAAACCCATCCGTGTTCCTCCTAGTGCCCTTTGCGTTCCAGGGCCGCGGTGACTCTTTCGAACAAAGTCCGCAAAGTCGTTTATTCCAATTAGGCCATTAAACGACACTTTTGAACGTCATTCACATTACAAAAAACATAAAATACTAAAGTGATTCTACTGTCCATTCGGAAAGGTAGATTCTTATGGAGAAGAACGGACAAGAAACTCCATAGTTACTCATTTCAAATAAATCATTTACAATATTTGGTATACAAAAATTTAGTTATATGTGAGGACCATGCACCTAGGGTATGCAGAGGTAGACTTATTAATTTCTAAATAAGTACATGATACTCACACATTTACAAATATTGGAATCACTAATTAACAGTGTGTGAGTTAGCAGAAAAATACAAACACAAAAGAAACAGAACATCTATAAAGTTAATACATAAAGCAACCAGTCTGATTTTGTCCACAACATTGATTGTCCTATGGAGCAGGACCAGCATGCTTCTAAGCATTCTTATCCTGAATGTAATCTTCTAATTTGTAGTAAGTTTGTTTACAAAGTGTGCTTTTGATATACCTACGTTTTAAATTGTCTTTCATTTAGTTCTAACATGTCACAAGGTATTTTATTATAACACTAGCTTTTGCCCGCGACTTCGTACGCGCATATCCCGTTTTTTCCCGTTCCCGTAGGAATTTCCCATTCCCGTATAGCCTATAGCCTTCCTCGATAAATGGGCTATCCAACACTGAAAGAATTTTTCAAATCGGACCAGTAGTTCCTGAGATTAGCGCGTTCCAGCAAACAAACAAACAAACTCTTCAGCTTTATATATTAGTATAGATTTAACACAGTACCCCTTGAAAGATGTGTGTACTTTAGCTAATCTATAAAATGGTTGACCAACCTCCTACTAATATTATAAATGCGAAAGTTCCACAGAGGTAGATTATAGTCTGGAATAACACATAGGCTACTTTTTATCCCGGGAATACGTTCCCTAGGGATCACGTGGGCGAAGCCGCTGGCAGAAGCTAGCCATGACATAAAGAAAAGGAAACCATACAAATGTGATTCAACAAAACTGGCCTCGAAACAAAATGGATCAAATAGTTCCGAATGTTACAAATCGTATACAATAACGAACCAGAAAGAAATATTGCTTTTGTATAACAAATAACTGACAGTTTTATATGATCGTTAACATATTTAGAATAAATGGTATAAAACAGTTTGTTTGCTCTATTTATGCATATAAGCTTTTCAATATAAATCCATCAACCGCCAGATATTGACTCAGTCACCTAAAACCTTATAATACCTAATTGTACCTATGCACCGGTAGGTATATAATTGTATACATGTACACGGTCAAGTACTTAATATTAGTAATTCTGTAAACCCTCTTCTATACCTCGGTAAGTTTATGAAAATTTACGTTTTATTTGTGTCAACTGTAAAGTAGGTACATGGTTCTTACATTACAGCAGAACCACGGAGCAGAACTATTAATCATAAAACAAACAGCGAGATTTTCCAAATCATTGTAGCCGGAACATGGTTCTTATCAAAATTAAATTAAAAAACGTAGTTGCTACCTCGTTAAAAATAATTTGTTAATCCTAATAAAGCGTGGAATGTGCCACATAAAAGTTGATAACTTCAGCGATATTTAATTTTGTATTTTATTTAGGTAGGTAATACCTAAGTAGGTAGGTGCCTACTAAATTCTAAATTTTTATATAATTCTTCAATCTAGCAAATAAAAACCACTTAAAACCGTACACGAAATGGTCTGGCCTTTGCACAAAGGTAACGTAGTTTTGATTAAAAATTACGTGTTTATCTAGGTTTTTAGATTTTAACATCCGTTTTTAACGCCATCTATTAGTTATGCGAGTAACTAGGTGAACTACAAGTAACAGGCGACTTAGTGATGTTCATAACACTGCATAGGTGGCGCTGACATAAACTCGCCCTAATTCCACAAATGGACGCAGTTTAATAGGCTAGGGTAGGCAAGATGGATACTACGACTCATTTTCGCCTGGCCAATTACACTAGCCGCTACAGTGTTCGCGTAACCCGACTACACTAGCCGTATTTGAGTCCATCAAGCTGTGTAGCAGACCCGCCTGAATGTCAGAATTTTAACGAACCGGCCGCCTGACCTCAGCCAACTCTGCTCGAAACGGTTGTCCGATAGGTACTCGCCGTACACGGACCGGATGCCCCATCCGATAATCTGATTTAACGTCACTTAACCTCGCAGGTCGATCTATCGGTACCGTATTATACTTTAAAATAAATACCTTAGTTGTATTAAATAATTCTAAGATTTAAATTAGCACGAAAAGTAACTAAATGAAGCGCTTAACGAATTTAATTTAATCGGTTTGTATATATATCGTTCAATTTCTGTCTATTTTTTAATGATGACAGAGACAGTATGACTAGTCTTTTAGCGTTAAATGCATATATGTAGTACCTAACTAGCACTCCGCCCTCGACTTCGTCCGCGCAGATTTAGTAGGTACTCCATAAACTTCTATGGGGGTTCTACCTCCTTTAACAGGTAGTTTTGGAAAACTAATCACAACGATTTTTTATTAATTTGCCAGCCCGTGCCACTGCGACCACAGGATCAGTACCTACTGCACTTTAGGTAAATATTAAAGAACTTTATTTTTGTTACAGCTTGATGACGCGACGCTACAGGTGTTCAAAGATGGCGACTACGGACCATACCTGGATCTGGACTCCACACTCGGCGAGCAAGATGAAGAGCTCGAAGGTCTTCAAGACAGGTACCTAATTCGTCATTATTTTTTATAATGTTATGGGTACAACACTACTGCAGAGTTAGATAATATAAAGTTATAGTAAGGTAGAGACCTAACTAAAGTGGCAGGTGGTCAGAGTACATTGCTCGCAGAACAGATATGGTAGGCGCCAGATAAACTTGCTATAAAGTTAATTGACCTTTCTCTCACATCCCTTCATAGATACTTGAACAACAAATTATAAACCGTTTTTCACCACTAGAGAACTTAAAGGATCACGATAGTCGATTCAGAACAGCTTTATGTCTTTATTTCTGTTTTTGATATTTAGAAAGTCAATAAATGTAGGTATGTAAGTCAATGACCGTTATTGCACATTTATCTGACGCCTACCATAGTCGATGGGGTCGAATGGTTCATGAGTGGTGACCGCGTACCCGAAAACGCAGGGTTGGAAGGCCGCGGGAAGACGCTGCATGTGAGACGCGCAGTCCGGTCGATGAGGCGACACTTGGGGGAGGCTTGTATCTGTAACGTCTACCGACTGAAATGATGATGATGATGAAGGTAGAGACCGACATAAGCAGTTCGCTTTTTGTAAGAGCAAGTATACACATCTAATTAGGGTTAAGAATTTACCCAGAGTACTCTTTTTCCTTCCGAGATCTTTCCGGAGAGACAACGATAAGCCTAAAATATAAGAGCTTTTTCTTACTCCCCCGGGTATTACAGATTTCCAAAGATGGTAGTTACCACGTCAAGTGGTTGCTTGTTCAATGACAAAAAAGAAAAATACCAACCCACACAAGTTTTTGACTAAAACCCATCCGTGTAGCTCTTTGCCCTTTGCGTTCTATAGGGCTGCGGTGACTCTTACAGACAAATCCAGCAACCCTGGCAAAGTAGGCCGCCGTAACGTTGTTACTTCGAGTTATAAATAAAAAAAAGATGAGAAAATTAACACATTTTTAAGAAAACTTAGACAATTTCTGCTAAATAAATGCTACTAATCGGTAAACGAATATCTAAGTGATAGACTTATAAAATCATAACTTAAGTACATACCTACCCAAGTCTTTAAATTTCATTCTGATCATTGTCATTACATCTCTCAATAGATAACTATAATTAAATTTGATAATAATTTTACATAAATAAAAAAAATTATTCCTCTCGTCTACCTACTTATCTTGCTGTGCCCGTCAACCACATGAACTAATCTTGTTTTTACCACCTAAGAATACATGTGGAATGCAATAAAGATATTGAGTGTTTAGTATTGAGTATCCTTCTGATATATAATCACGTGTGACTGCAATTTTTTTGACTCACAACCAGTTTATAAAAATACTTTCTTTATGAGACATATCATAAGCATCAATCAATCGTTACTACTGAACCCAGCACCTATCTGTAACAAAACTTTATTTCTATATAATTATCGCGCGATCCAATCTATGAACGCAGGATGGGGATGTAATCCCGTTAAAAAAAAAAAAACAATCCCGGTATTTGCGGATCTGCACATTCTGAATACCTTAGTCTCCTAATAATTGCTTCACGTATGATCAACTTCATATAAGGTTTTAAGAAAATCTAAACTGCATAAGAAGATACTTATATTTTTTGACGTAAAAACGTTAGGCTAGGGTATCTATTTATTTTTTCGTCAGCTAAATAGCTTCTGAATACATTCTATCTCGCTCGAGATCCCGTTTAACTTACAACCGGGATTAGTCTTGCACATTGCAAGAAGGGATTACCGGGATCCCGGTATTCCTTCCTGTATTACATTCCCTATATATAGGTACTCGTAAATAGCAACAATATGCCTATATTTGCTTGCCTACCAGCCCGTATTCTATTCTACTGGAACTCAGGCCTATTATTATGCGATGTGTATGTTTAGGGTCCCAATGAATACGCGTCATTGGTCCCTCTTTGCCGCTTATTGCTTCGTTCCGGCGCTGGTCCCCTTCAGTTCCCATATGAATACCTAGCCTAGCATCCACTGGAAAAAATCCTCGCGTTCACGCGATGACGAGACCTTAGACTGTCACGGGTTTTGATAAATAGGTAAGAATAATATAATTGCCAGTCCTTTACAAGACCAAGCTGTCAAACTATTGTACTATGAAACAAAACAGTCATAGGTATTATCAAAATAATTCTGAGATACTTGTGTAATGATTGTTTCCTCAACGAAAGCTAAAAAGGCCCCCAAATACACGCATATATTAAATCGTTTACACCTCTTTGCAAAGGTTACGTCAACCTAAAGGTATTCCTAAACTCGCCTGACTAATAAACTTTTATCACACATTCATATAATAATGATACTCGGATCGAAAGTCGAACGGCGGCACGGCATTAAATTAAAAAGGCATAAAAGTTTATTTTCTTCGAGCGGATCGGGTCCTATATCCTGCATGTTGAACATGCAACTGCAAGGGTCTACCAATCTGCTTAATATGAATGATGAGTACGATGACAAATGATTTGTAGCAAGTACATAACTATATAGGCAGTTAGCTTTTTGCGCGCAATGTGATAGAATAGAATAGAATACTCTTTATTATGTACACCATATAAGTTACAGAAAAAAATGGATGAAGATAACTTTTTAGGATACCTAAACCCTACACGTGAAGTGGCAATGATATTTTTATTGTCTATACCACGGTGCGGGGTGCAGTTAGATGGGTCGTATAAAAAAATTGAGGGTGTGCGAAAACCATTTTTCCATCCAAGGCTCCGTTTGCGAAATATTAAGCTAAATAAAATTTTACAATAACATAGGACAACTTACTATTCTATGTAGTAGTGAATTTCCTAAGCTTCATTATGATTATTTACTCGAGTCGAATTAGAAAACTCGGGATCTTTAATCGGAGATGATCGAATTTTTAATACTAGATACTGTTACAGCTCATGCTTTTATTACGCTCATGATTTTAATTTAGATTAATAAATCTGACTAGAACTAACTGACCTCTATTATTTATTTTGTGTTTTTAACCGACTTCAAAATGTAGGAGGTTCTCAATTCATCGGAACCTTTTTTTAATTTTTTTTTATGTTTGTTCCCCGATTACTCGAAGATGACTGGACCGATTTGGATTTTTTTTTGCTTGTTTGAACGGGTCTTTGCAAGTGGTCCTATGATCATCAATTCAGGATCTGATGATGGGATGACTGGAGAAATAGAATCTCTTCATATTTTGTAAGCACACGAAGCTAGTTTTTGTGAAAGTACTTTCTCGGAGTAACTCCATTTCAATTTGAAGATCTGATGAAGAACTTCAGAGATAGGTAACGGAACTCAAATGGACCGGGATTGCTGAAATCTCATGTCTGTCTATTATTTACACCAGTTCACAACATAACATCACGCCGCTACGCTGTGAAGGGGTAAGCACATGCGAACCGGTGTTAAAAAAAAACAAAAAAAAAGCAACCAAAGACACCGAAATTAAAGTTATTTTATACTTTGTAGAGTTTTGTTTTTTGGAAGTCGGTGGTATTTTTTATAAAAAGTTTTTATATGATTAGATAATAAGGCAGTTTTATTTCATTTTTCATTATTTTTCAAATCAGTTAGGGCCTATGTAGCGACTTTCAAAGGTCGTCGTCCGTTTTCCATGTGATCAAAAATAGATCAGTACCGGATTCGACACATGTAGATTTATTTGGGTTACTGTTACACTAGTAACCGGGTAAACGAGTTGATTCGCGGTTTTATATGTACGAGATTTTGATACTGATCATTTGTTCAGTACATATTTCAATTACTTCTTAATTTAACAAAGTAAGAATGCATATGTAATTTTTATTTTATTTTACATTTCTCAATCATACATTGTTCTCTTGAGCAGAATCTATATACAGAATCTGACAATCATACACTTGTTGTTTTTCCTACACCATATCAATACTGGTTCTTTCTTATTTTTTTTTTTTAAGAAATAAAGAAAAATGAATTTAGAATCTGCTAATTAGTATTTTAACAATCATAAGGTTCGATTTTTAAATGAGTGGGCTACGTTCATATATCAACATGAATTCTTCGAAGTTGATTAATTTCTCGTCATCGCAACATGTCACGTTATACCGTCATGGTAGAAAGTATGGGTATCAGCAGCGAGCGAAACCGACTATGTTTTGTTCAGTTAAGTTTTTTCGATTCTGTTTCAATCGCGATGAAGTCGAACGTTAACAAAAACCCTAGTCTATGTTTAAACAATGAACTTACACTGCGAACACTTATTCACAGGCTGCGGTAACTTCAGAGGAAGAAAATGTTACTAAGTTTAAAGTTAGCTTTTTAGGGATACAGAAAAATAAATCTATCTTCACTTTTTGTTTTGACGCTATTTTTGAACAGTGTTATAAAAAAGTAGATCATTGTGCTACAATGTGGAATATAAAGTTTACGTTTTGAAACGAGACTCAAAAACAAGAAAAACTCGCATCATCTGCTGAATGACACAATTTGATTCAAGATCACAGATCAGACAACACGATAATCCTAATTCCAGAAGTACAGAACAGGATCCTGAAGTGGAATCATGCAATAATTGAAAATTGCCGGACACTGCATCCGTGTGTCCCGTACTCTATCCTATGTACGCTTGTCGGGAAAATTATATTATCAACGCAGTACCCTCAGTCCGCAGCAGGGAGCGATGGGAGACGCAAGTCCCGCATCATGCTGACCTAAAAAACTTGATATCGTGATTAAAAATAAATATTCCGATGAGAATATTGTCGCGTTCGAATTAAAATAAATACAGTGGGCCATTTGTAAAAAACAAACAGTGGATAAATAATTTGTTGAACTTTTTGCTTCTTGCATTTTCATAAGATCCTGAAAATAATGAGACTTTTAAAAAATACAAGTGTTAGAAACGATTAGCGATCATCATCAGCGCACTTAATCTCAAACTAAGGAAAAGTTGACAACTGTGAAATCACAACAGCATGTATACAATTAGTGGGAGAAAAATGGAAGATGACATGCGAAACTTCACACGATCCGACTTGGCCGAGGGAAATGCACATCCCGAGCGATCAGTACCGAACAGAAAATTCAGACAAGCATCACTAGATTCTGGCATAGCTGATGAAGACGACGGCCTTGTGAAAGTGAGCTTTGAGTTTAGCCTGGACCTGGACTTTTCCATGTCGGATGATGAAGATGAAGATGAAGAACTCCTTGATGAAGAATTGTGAGTTGTTAACTATTATTTTTAACTGACTTTGAAACTAGGAGAAGGTTCTCAATTCGGTTGTATTTTTTTATGTTTGTTACCTCATTATCCGTCATTTATGAACGGATTTGAAAAAAAATACATTATACTTTCCGATTGGTCTCTTAAAAATTTCATCAAATTCTAGTTTGCTTTTTAAATCAAAATAGAAAAAATATGTCATTTAGGTCAACGAAATTGCGAATTTTGCTTTCCTGTGATTTTCCAGTGGTGTTGTTAGGGTGTCTGTGTAGGGTACCACAAATCAGTGAAAAATAAAAATCACAAAAAAGATACTTTATAGTGTTTTTTTTTTATTATTTGGAAGTCGGTTGTATTTAAAAAAAGCTTTTATGTTTAGTTCAAATGTGTAGTAGAAGAGAAACAATTTCGTCGTTCGATCTTCCTGTTGCTTCGCCGCATTCGGATAAAAACAAGATATTTTTTTGCAAAGATGAATTGAGTCATTCAAAATAATGTAATGGAACTGTAATAATTTGTCATTTCGAAAAGGAATTTTAGATCAGTGCAATGAAACAGAATGCATTTTCAGCCCTAATATCGTTTATTTATGTCACAATGTTTTAAATTGAATTTTGATCAGGAGATTTTTTTTAATTTTTTTAGAAAATTTTAATTTAGATTCTGCTAATCAAAGTTGAAACTAATTATTTGGTTTAGACTTTTATGAGTATCCTCTTTTAATTGCAGCATAAAACAGGGTCTAAACATAATGTAATGTAATCAATCATTAGGTATTGCTAAACAGGAGCAAGAACTCGGAAGCGAAGCAGAATAATTTTTGAAAAATTACAAGTCCTGATTTTTTTTTCGTCTAGAATATGTCTCAAGTTTATTTTTACTCGACTGGAATTTTTACCAAGGAAGGGTTATGTTTTTCGCGCGTATCTTGTATTTGTATGTTTGTAAATTTCTATATTACCTTGTATCTTCGAGACGGCTGGATGGATTTCTACGTGATGGTGTCGTTAGATTTGTCTCAAAAACTGAAGTGCCCTCAGATAGGTTTAAAAAATATTAATCGTAATTTTTTTTAACCAAACCTTTCAGTAGGTTATCAAAATGAAGGAATTTGAAAGGAGATTACATTTGTTTCGGTAGAGTATTGCTTATAAGTTGACTTTTTTGCAGTCGGGTATTCCGATTTTTTTAAATCTTTTACTTGTGTTCATTCAATCTTTTAATGTTAATTTTAGGAAACATACCTTTGTTTGGTTACTTTTTGAGTTCAGGTAATAGTTTTTTATTTTTTTGGAGATTGAAGAAAGTTACAAGGTTTTTTATTATACGCTTGTCGTGTCGTCAGTTGAATAACGATGTTCTTCTGCACTACGCAGCGGACTTTGATGCTGTTTTCATTTCCTAAAAAATGTATACCTGAGTTTTTTTTTCTATTATTTTTTTTTTAATTTTAAAATGATACGAGTTTCTGCGTGTCGCTTTGAAAATAGTTTAATCATTTTGGGTGACATTTGGCCAGCAGTGGGACAGTAATGATTGACAAAGACAACAGTATTCCAAATAATATTTTTTGAATTATTTAAAGAATTTCGAGTTTTAAGAGTTTTAAAGATACGAGCCACATAGTGATGTTGCTCTGCCTTTGAACTTCTTAAAACTCGAAATACTATATAATATTTTACTAGCTGCTTTATTATCGTGAATATCGAAAACTATCCCAAGGGAACTTACTTCCAGGATAAACAGTATCCTGTGTTATTCTCTGTGCTAAATTTCATAAAGATGCGTTCAGCCGTTCTTACGTGATTGACTAACAAACATCCATCCATCCAAACGTTCGTATTTCTAATATTAGTGTAGATTATAATATTATTGCCTATATATTAGTATTTTTGAGCCTATTGCTGTCTAATGCATACTGTCTAAAGCCAGTCTTAATTATTTTGCGATATGGCTATAGCAATCCCTGTAACAATTTCCCTCAGGCTTATGCAAGAGTATTAGCATCTTCCCAATTAATGCCTGCGCGATTCACAACACATAACAATAGAATATGCTCATGAAAGAGAAATAGACCGCAAGCCTATTTCCAGGTATTTTGCCCGTAAACAAACATTACACAAAACATCGTTTGATCAGAAAGAAAATATCCTTACTAATATTATAAATGCGAAAGTAACTGTCTATCTGTCTGTCTGTCTGTCGCGCTTTCACGCCAAAACTACTGAACCGATTTCAATGAAATTTGGTACAGAGATAGTCTAGAGCCTGAGAAAGGACATAGGCTACTTTTCATCCCGGGAGTACGTTCCCTGGGGACCACGCGGGCGAAGCCGCTGGCAAAAGCTAGCATAAGAATAAATGGAATCGAGTTTCGAGAAAAACTAGTTAATTGTTAATATTTTTATTCTTAATTCTTTTGTCGCCTGCGTTTGCTTGTGCGATCCTGTAGGTGGTTACTTTTCAAGGAACTTTGTATATGTTTTGTTGTGAATTCCAATATTAACAGAATCTAACTATATACAAATGTAGAGGTATATATAAAAACAAAATACATTTAGGCGTCGAAGTATTCCTCCGCATCGTAGTCATCGGGAAACGTGCCCAGAAGACTGGCAGCATTGCCACGTTGAATGGCTATGCTAATATTCTTTGGGCAAAGAATGAGCCAGCCACGCTGCAAGCAGCTCTGTGGGTCTAAAAAGGCCACTTTAGCAGAATCATATTAGGATCATAATATTAACCACACAACAATCTGTCAAACTTCATTTTCATCTTTATCGCTAACGCATTAGGTTCAAGTTTGATTGAGAAAATTTGACAGTGACGGGAAGCGTGATGTGCTTTCTGATTCTGTTAAAGTGGCCTTTTTAGAACCCCTGATCACTCAAATTATATTTATTATTGCCGTCTTGCTGTAGGAATCCATTCCATTTTGAAGAGCACACTAGAAAAAGGTGAAAAAGTCGCCACTGTCTGTATCATAAGACTTCTGTAAAACCAGAGATGTGTCGTCCCTCCTCCCTGTACTGCCTTACAATGGCAGTTTAGTCAAAGTGATAATCTCCGCTTCATCATCATCATCATGTCAGCCGAAAAACATTCACTGCTAAACATAGGCCGTCAAGTGTCGCCACAACAACCGGTCATGTGTGTCTCGCATCCATCGGCTACCCGCGACCTTCACCAGGTCAGCAGGCCACCTTGTGGGAGGCCTTCCCACGTTGCGTGTTCCAGTACGCGGTCGCCACTCCAGAACTTAGCAGTCCCTAAATAAAAATGAAAAACATAAAACCTAGCCTTTTCCCAACGTTATTACAAACGCGCTAGCATTAAGTTAGACTGTTAGGTCAGTACCAGTATTTTCATGAATCGACTGCCTATCACACCTCCATAAAACAGTAAACGATACCCCTTAGCAACACTGGTGTCAAATTATTTTGACACCAGTATTGCAAATTCTGACTATCCGTAACGACTGTCAAGAATGTTCAAATGGGAGCCGGGACCATCGGCTTAACGTACTTTCCGAGACTCAGAGGAGTCTAGGTATGTAGAGGTAACGGATGGTCACCCATCCGCGGAACGACCTCGGCAAGCGTCGCTTAACCTCGCAGATTGACCCGTTCTTATTTTAGCTATGAGCTCTGAGAAATACGTTAGAGGAGCAGGTACTTGACAGCTGGAAGCGGAATAAAACAACGTAACGTCTTGATAGCACACATTATATTCGCAGACTGGCGCAGCGGCGGTGACAATAATAAATTGAAGTTTATAAGCTACTACCCACTTAGTCCAAATATCAACATACATCACAAGCTCCTCTTAACTGCTATTTATTATTTTTTTATTTAATTTCCATGTTTTACCTTCCAGTCGCAAGAACGCCTTGGTCCTACGCACCCAGCTTTCTGTGCGCGTCCACGCCATCATTGGTAAGTTATCCCATCAATATTAAGCTGTATAGACATTTTTGTGTGGGTTTCTTTTACTGAGGACAACTTTTAGATAGTTAATGAATCCCAGGCTTTGAATTTGCTGTTATTATTTATGAATAAGCAATGCTGATTGCTGGGGTGTCACCCTATATTATGTTTTACTCATGTATCTTTTCTGTAACTTATATGGTGTACATAATAAATAGTATTGTATTCTATCCTAATTTAAAATTGTTAAATGATGCGTACATGATGGGTGCCACTTTTGTCATAGATGGAAATAAAACCATTAAGACGCTGCAATGGGAGCCAGCAGGCTTTTGGAAGCTCTCCTCCACCCGTTACCCCTCATATTCAGTACGCCGTCGGATACATACAATTCACCGAAAAAGCTGTCATCTTTTATTTTTGATGCTTGCCGGTTCATGAAGATTTGTAAATGTTGACGTCTATGTTTTACAAATGCCGTACTTTACTATCAATAGTGTAGTACTACTATAGCTATAATTTATAGAGTAATTTACTTTAGAAAATGTTTTTGAGGTTGAGGTTTGAACTATTATATGGAAGTAGGGGCCTACTTCCAAATAATAGTTCTTAGTCATTTTATTTTTTCTACTAAATTGCGACGCACGATGAAACTAGTATTTATGGATCGAGGAGTTAAGCATCTAAAATCTTTGAAAAAGTTATATACATTCGTTTAATTGAATAACTAAATGAGTAAAACTTCCTAATAGACCAACAATATGGTTTCAGATCAAAATCAAACACCCTATCAGCCACTATTGACCTAGTAACTAATATAGATAAAAGAAACATAGGATTAGGCATTTTTATTGATTTGAAAAAGGCGTTTGATACTGTTTCTCATTCAAAACTATTACAAAAGCTACTTAACTTGGGTATTACCGGAACCGCTTACCGCTTACTCGAATTCATTTATCAGACAGATATCAAATTGTTAAAATTGGTAACTACAAGTGTACTACAACCCATAAATTACATGTGGAGTTCCACAAGGATGTATTCTGGGACCACCATTATTCCTAATTTATGTAAACAATATTAATCAGTTAGGGTTAACAGGATATTTAACACTTTACGCAGATGATACTAGTCTATTTTACTTCAGTCAATCCATACACGATATCATTAGTGACGCGCAAAACGATTTAAACGTAATAAATGAGTGGCTTCTACATAACTTACTTACCATTAATACTTCGAAAACATCTTACATGATATTTGCAGCCAAAAATAAAAAGATTCCGCCCCACGCCCCTTTGATTGTTAATAACCTAACTATTAAGCAGTCTAGTACAGAAAAATACCTCGGTCAACTATTAGATGACCAACTGTCCTGGAAACCGCATATTGAGCACGTAAGAACCAAACTTGTGTGACTTTCTGGAGCTCTTCGCAAAATGGGAAACTGCTTACCACCTAATATAAAACGCACAATCTACAATTCATTACTAAAACCTAATCTAAAATACCTGATTGAAATCTGGCGATCAGCATCCAACACTAACCTCAATTACCTACAGAGAACCCAAAACAAAATTACAAAACGATTATACTGTTATGACTTCTTAACACCTACCAATCAGCTGTATGAAAAAAACTAAACTTTTCAATCTTCGTCAACTATACAATTACTATAGTTGTATATTAGTAAAAATGATTTTAGATAACACTACACAAACCAACATCAAACTTACAAAAAAGACATTCACACATAACCTGAGAAATAGAAACCAAATAGTTCTTCGTTTTCCTAGAACAGTAAAATATGGAAAAAAGAACTTTTTATATGAAGGGGTCCAACTATATAATAAATTGCCAAATAAAATCAAAGAGTGCAAAAGTATTAATATTTACAAAAGAAAACTAAAAGATTACATTATGTTAAAAGTAATTTCTACATAAAAACGCCATATTAAATAATTACATTACAAAAATGTAAATATGAAAACGATAGAAGTCTGAACTTACTATAAATCTAAACGTTTGAGTACATAATATATTCATTTATAAAATCATACAGATTTATATAAATAACTGAAATTAATAATTACTAAATCAATCTATGTAAACACGTAAACACTATAAATTAAGATCGAATAAAACTAGAATAAGTACACACATTTAAATATATATATATATATATATATTATATAATAATATATATATATATATACTAGCTGACATCGTTTAACCATCCAAAAAAAAAAACACAAAATTTTATGAAAATCGGTCGAGCCGTTTTGGAGGAGTTCGGTAACAATCACCGTGACACGAGGTTTTTATATATTACATTTAAATATATACATACATAACTATAACATAACCTAAATTGATTACATACCTACGTAACAAAATATAAATAAATGAAAAAGTCAAATGCATAAATGATCCGCGGTCTCCGAGACTACAGTAGGCATACACAAGCAAACGTACATGTGCATGCACTAACACATTCACACAGTAGTTCGCTTCTTAATCGTTATTTGTGTTCCTCACAAGTTGAATAATTAGTACTTGTGAGGGTACCTTGGTGTCAAATTGGCCAGCTGTAACCTTTTTTAAAATGTAACTACCGACTTTATTACGTTGTTCTCTTATATTGTTATTGTTTTACTTATCCTTCACCTGCGCGCTTCGTCATTAGACGACGATTTTATGTTAAAATGTAAATCTCATTTAAGTGAACTGTATGTTCTTATGAGAAATAGAGACTCTTTAAACCTAAGTATACATGTTCAGAAATATTTATTTAATTTTTGTAAATCACTTATGAGATCTTCGCCTCAAACTTATTTAATTGCTAATAATTTCCTATAGATTCTTTCGTTGTGCGGACCATGTCAAAAACACCTTGTTCAAGGCGTTTTGACGCATTTCGCGCACTGAGGCATTTCGCGACGAAAAAATGTAGAATAGAATATTCTTTATTATGTACACCATATAAGTTACAGAAAAGATAGATGAGAAACATTACATAGGGTGACACAATGGGCGGCCTTATCGCTAAAAGCTATCTTTTCAAGACAACCTTTGGATGAATTCTAAAGAGAAAAAGGAGATACAGTAGGTACTGTAGGTAGTCTTAGGTGTACTATTTATACAAACGTCAATACATACTAAATAGATAAATTAGTATTAGTAGTATTAGTGTTAGATGTAGTTGATTGTGTGTCTTTTTTCAATAATGGACCATGCTTACATAATTTATTTATAAAATACTTTACTTTGGCTATCCATTGTACTTTTCTCCGCTTGAAAATATAAACTAAGTAAGTGTGCAAGTATTATCATTACGGTGTTCTCTGCGACGAAAAAATTGGCATTTTTCGGTGCTCTGGGTAATGGCAGGACCTGAATTTGGCACATAGTTATGTGCCAAATCCTTTGAAGTTTCAAAGGATTTCAAAAACTGTTAACTTCAATAATCAACTACCTACATTCACAATAATTATGTGCTGAATCTTATCATATGTAGTATCAGCACATACATTCTGTCGCAGCCTATGACTAAGTTTGTAGTTAGTGCGAGATTCCATGAAGTTTTATTCGGGAAATAGATCCCTTTCACTCGTATAGCAATGTTGTTCTATTTGAAGATTTTGGACCTAACCGGGATGGAAAGTGTAAAAATATGTTCCCGTGCAAAACATCACAGCTTTTTAGAATCTTTGTCAGGTACTGTCTGGCTCTAAGGTTTCGATGAATAATAAAAAATAGAGCCGTGAACATCTTAATATATATAAATCACGTGTCACGTTGTTTGTCCGCGATGGACTCCTAAACTACTGAACCGATTTTGATGAAACTTTGTAACTATCTGTTATTTGATCCAACTTAAAAGATAGAATAGTTTTTTGGAACGGGAAAAAACGGAATACGGGAAAAAAACGGGGTATGCGCGTACGAAGTCGCGGGAAAAAGCTAGTTGATATATAAAAAACCCAAGATGCAAAGTCTCGAACAAATGCAACACTCAAAACTGTCGTCAAAAACTGACACATACCAAATGTCATGTGTGAGTTGTGTGTAGTTATACTATAAACAATTTATTTGCAAATTCAACCTTACACGGATCGCTTAAAGTTGTTTTTACAAAGCAGTGCAGTATGGCGCGCGATGCGAAACTGCATGTTTCATGCGGACGTTTTTGAGATGCTGAGTGTGTATCTTGGGTTTTTTATATATCAATGGCCGTGAATGAAAAGGTTGCATATTAAAAAATCAAAACTTTCTCGAGCAAATTTCAAAAGAACAATAAACGAAATAACAAAAATTAAATGACCAAATGTTTTATTTAGAAAAATTTTAGAATCCCAATGTATGTGACATCAAATGAACGACTGATCAACAGTTGCTAGATGTAATTTTAAAATATCAAAACATAACTAATCAAATTTCATAATAACAAATGATTTCTTATTAAGAATTTTTAATTTAACTGTAGGTATACTTATATTTGAAGTACATCATTAATTTTAACGGGTACGTATCAAAATCTCGAAAGTTCATAATACCTATGATTGAAATACCAACGTCCAAAACACCGAAATTCAAAATATCGAAAGTTTTAAATGCCGATAGTCGTTAAATCGAAACACAAAATACCGATGTTCAAATGCCCGAAAGGACGAAATCCCGAATGGACGAAATACCGATACTTAGGGCACCCCGACATGGACAGGTTAGGTTAGACCTAGTGTTCGCTCGCTTCGCTCGCTCACTAGACTCCGCCACACCCTTCGTGGTTATTTTTTTATCTAAGTCCTACCGACGCCTATATCATTTTATTATCTAAGTTCTACCCGCATTAGTATAACGCCTATATTATTTGTATTAGCAAACCTATCATGTTGTGCAAAGGCTTTCTGTATCAGACAGGCGCTATTCGCTAATATTAATATTATTTTTACCTTTTTCAGTTAATCCATTTGATAATTAATAATTTATCCAGTAATATATTTTGACCTTTAAACGATTTGGTCAATAGTGTAATAAATAATATAAACATTGATATTCCAGACTTTGGTCAGCTGAACTTTTGATCAAATGACCATCGTTATTTTAAACTTTGTAGATTTGTACGTTGTTCTTTTGAAATTTGCTCAGAAAAGTTTTGATTTTCTAATATGCAACCAATGAAAAAATGAAAGCTCATTAGGGTTACCATGACAACCGCAGCTTATTAATTCTCAGAAATCAAAAGATCTTTCGCAGACATGCTTTTGTTACAAAGCCAAAAAATACACACATTTTCAAAACACTCTTATTGTGCACGTCCCTTAAGAATAAGTGTATCGACAACGGGCAATACTGGGATCTGGGGTGTTACCATGGCCACCGCTTGACATCCGGATTAGTTACCGGAGCATGTTATTGACATACAAACACTGCCCCACGTTCATAACCAAGTTACTAGAGAGCCGGTAAATAATTCTCACAAAATCTTCTTTAGATATAAAAGGAATTCTGACTGACTGACTGACATATCAAGGCACAGCCGAAACTACTGTGCCTAGGAACATGAATTTTTGTACAAGATTTCCTTTTGTGATTTAGATGAGCAGTTAAAAGAAATGTTTGGAAATCAACCTAAAAGGAGAATCTCTCTCTCTCAATCTGCGCAGAGGAAGTGCTAGTAGTTTAATATAATTCTCCTTTTTTATCTCCACAGAGAGATTACTTCACTCCCAAGGTCGCGAGCTCCGCAGGGCGCTGTTCACCCTCAAGCAGATCCTGCAATCAGACAAGGACCTCGTGCACGAGTTTGTCGCCAACAAAGGCTTGGACTGCCTCATGCAAGTCGGGAACATGGCCGATCATAACTATCTCGATTACATACTTCGAGCTCTGGGACAGGTAAGAAATGATTTTTCAAACTTAATTAGGAACGGAACATGTTTTCTGCCGATAATTCATTTATCTGGTAAAATCTTTGCAATGTCTGTCCGTTTGACACTATATTTCAGCAATAAACATAATTATATTAGACTAGCACTTCGCCCGCGACTTCGTTCGCGCGGGTTTAGTTGGTACTCCACGAACTTCATCTCCCCTCTACCCTCTTTATAGGGTATCTAATGTGGGTTAATTACTTAGGACGTAGGGAAGTTCGCTCAAACCGCAACTTTTTTATTACTTAGAGTATTTTTATACCCGTCGTAACTTTTAAACGAATGGTCTGATTTGAATAATTTTGTGTAATTTACATGTACATAAACAACCTCAATTATTAAACAATTTAAATGGATAAGGATTAATATCATGATACCAAAATCACCACTATTCTAATACCCGAGTTTTGATTGAATAATTTGAACAAAAAGCGGTCCTTGTGACTTAACAATAATAGTTAGATACGTACCCGTGTGTTTTTTTTTTGACAATGACCACTCGTAGTTCACCTCTAGACGGGTGGTTACTACTTAACCGGGCTAGCCTGTGGTGGCCTCAGAATGATTCTAAAGCCCCCAGCCAAGGCAAACGTACCCGTGTGTACTTTTTTGTAGATATATGATGTCCTCTATAAAACTGTAGTACATCACTTTGCTCTATTGTCAATAGTTTCCGCAGCGTACGCGATATAAGGATATTTTTTGTTTTTTTTTTCACACCTTGGTTTACATTATCAAAGTTTTCATATAGATCCCTTACTTTTTGAAAATATAAGTACTATGCCTATGTTCATCAGGGGTAATGTAGGATTCTAATGATGAAAAAATTTTTCAAATCGGTGCAGTAGTTTCGGAGCCTATTCAATTCAAACAAACAAATCTTTCTTCTTTATAATATTAGTGTAGAATGTAGATTAGTGTAGATAATCAACGGTTGCAATATTTGTAAGTATGTGCGTACCATGTCCTTATTTACCAAATGTTATAATTTACATGTGCTGGTATTTTTTTTTTAAATCCTCATTAAAAACTCTTACATCTAATGAGTGACTGTCTAAATGATTGACTGAGTGAATGGCTGAGTGACTGACAGACAACGCACAGCCGAAACTATTGGTCGTAGAAGTGGGGAGTGTAGGGGAGCACTAAGAGAGGATTTCTCGAAAATCCTACGTGAACTGGAAAAAACGAGATATGCGCTTACGAAGTCGCGAGCAAAAGCTAGTATTATTTGTTTCGTATCAATATCCGGACTCCATCTTGAGTCAAGCACGTTCAGCCTGTTGTCAGCGTTTCCTTTGCCTCTCCGCTGGTGGCGCCCTCTATACTTACCGTTGGTACTAAGTATTTTAAGCGCGCATCGGGTGATGGCCCGATTTACCGTCATTATAGTGCGGTTTTCGCCCCGTTCAGTGTTAGCTTTATTTTAAACTTCGCGAAAATATTCTACCTAATGTAGGTAGAATATTTTCGCGAAGTTTAAAATTCATTCAAAAGTTTAGAAAAACTATTTTAGTTTTACATTCGTGAAATTTTTACCTCTCCGTAGTTATTATGGAAGATTCTAATAACCATTTACAGTCGGGGAGCGGCTCATTGTCGCGCAAACGGGTTCGTACCGATGATAATGACAGTGATTTTTTTACGATTAGTGGACCCAGCCCTGCAAAACGCATAACGAGAAGGGACTCTGAAACCGTGAGTTATGACATGTGCAATTTGAGTTCTTATCACAATAAGTGGCTTATTTAACAAACCTTTTGCTGAAAAATTCCGACGTTGAAAATATGAATTCTAGTGCTAAAAATAATACATCCGTCACCGCAAACGAGTTAAACCTACAACGGCCTGAAAATAACAAACTTCAGATTTTGTCGGAAGTCAGTACAACGGTAAAAGATCCAATTTACCCAAAGGCAAATGAAGTATTTCTCAAAAAAATAAAGGAATTACAGCGTTTTAAGTTTGATGATTGGTATGCCGTTCGTTTTTCGGATGCACAAAAGAAATATTCAGCTACCCCCGGTTTTGTCGAATTAAATGTTTACGACGAATTAAAGCGCTTTGAATCAGATATGGTAAATGAAGATTCACGCTCATATTTATTAGAACGATCTTTTGCTGGATTAACGAATGCTTTGCTTTCTCAAAAAGACGAATTGCATAAAACACTACAATCATTGCTGGATTGGTCAAATTAGTCTACAGAAATATTGACACCCAACACACACTATTCGAAAAAGTGGAGACATTATTTTCAAAAGAGTCCGCGTATAGTAAGGTTACTGATGACTTGTTACAAATAGTGTGCGGTCGTAAAGCCGTTTTAATAAATATACGTCGAGAGGCTATGTTGCGCCAGATTTCTGAAGGCTTTCATCGCGATGTGTTACATAAAATTCCTCCTAGTACAGAGTCACTTTTCAATGACGAGGCACTTCAAACCTACCTTAAAAAAATTGGGGGGGTGGATAAATTAAATGTATCAACAAAAACAGTACCTCAAACTAATTCTAAAGAACTACTATAAAACTAATAACTTTTATAAAAATCACAAGCCTTCGACTAGTAAGCAAGTTGATAATACATTGTTTCGTCGAGACAACTTCAATAAAAGACAAAAACATGGCTCACACGCTTCACAACAAACCAAAAACCGAGCAAACAACCATCGCGCCAAACCTAGGGGAAAGAAATCGCAATCGCGGGCTTTCACTAAAAACATGCGTCGCGAATGACTGTCGGACATTTCAAGGCGGTTGTCTAAAGCAATTTCAGTATGCTTGGAGCAATCTAGGTGCGCCAAACAAAATATGCCGGCTATTAAACGGTGCACGCATACCCTTCATACTGAAACCGCCGCTAATATTTCCAAGTCCCACGGTTCTAAAATATTACAGAACCAAAACATCTCCCAATATGACCATACAGATTCAAACTTCGAGTCAGGTATACTAGAACCTGCAGAACGGACGCCCAGCTACCTTTCCACGTTCTTTCTAGTACCGAAGTCGGATCAGACCTTCCGTCCTATCAATCTGAAGCAACTGAACCGGTTCGTAATAGCCAAACCGTTTCAACTATTCAGTCACTTCCGTGTTCCAAATTTTTTGCAACAAGATTGGATGGCCAAACTAGATCTGAGCCAAGCATATTTTCACGTGACCATAACAAAGCAGCATCGCAAGTTCCTGAGATTAAATTATCATCGAGATTCGCATCAGCATCAGCTACTTCAAATGACTTGTTTGCCGTTCGGCCTTTCATCGGCACCCAGAACGTTTGCCTCGATACGAGAGAAATCTGCTAAACCACCTATTTGGAACCCTAAAGTTTTATTGCAATACATGCATACTTACAATTTTGACGAAAAAAATATATTTCATGTATCGAGACATGTGGCTACTCTTTTACTGCTAGCATTAGGCCGCAGGGTTCACGATCTTACATTGTTGCGAATTGATAGCACTAGTTTAGTTGTTGAAGATACCTCTATTGTATTGTGGCCAGCATTTGGTTCTAAAACAGACAACCATAACCATAGCCAGTCTGGATGGAGGCTTAGGGAACACCCTGATAAAAAATTAAACTTGATTTTTTGGTTAAGGCAATTATTACATACTGCTCTAAACCGTCGAGGAAATATAAAACATTTATTTATTACAGTCAAAGGGGATATAAAACCTGCCTCTAGAACTATTATTGGTGGATGGGTGAGGTCTCTCTTAAAAGCTAGTGGTATTGATGCAACTCCAGGTTCAGTAAGATCTGCAGTAGCTTCTCTCAATTTTGTAGAAAATTTTCCGATTGATCAAATTCTTGCAACTGGTAACTGGAAAATGATTCATACCTTCCAAAATTATTATCAAAGGGAATTGCATAATGATTTGAATATTCCTAATGATTCTGTATCTTTATCTAATTATTTTGATCCTGTTCATTGAAAGATTACCATTATTTTTCGTTATTCATTTATTTTGTTATTTTTATGTGGCTGCAAGCAGTATATCATACTTGATAAATTATTGTAATATATTTACATAAATAATTATAAATTATCAATTTATACCAACCCAAATTTTTATTTTATATCCTAAACACATTATAGCGTCTTTGGGTTAAGCGCACCAGGTGATAACAAACACATCACTCAAGATGGATTCCGGATATTGATACGAAACAAATAACAGAGTTTTACATAAAATAAAACTTACCTATTATTTTTTCATCTACATCTGGAACTGGATTCCGGATATTGATGAAAAAATAAGGTCTTCCTGGTGCATCATGAGTTCCATAATGACGGTAAATCGGGTCATCACCCGATGCGCGTTTAAAATACTTAGTACCAACGGTAAGTATAGAGGTCGCCACCAGCGGAGAGGCAAAGGAAACGCTGACAACAGGCTGAAAGACAGGTGCTTGACTCAAGATGGATTCCGGATATTGATGAAAAGATAGTTTTATTTTATGTAAAACTCTCTATTAATAATATTGTTTATTTAATGTAGTTTCTTGGATATTCTTCGCCATAAGAATCTACTCTCACCTTTCAGAGTGGACAACTAGTAACTTTTATTTTAACTGCAAATCTTGGTGTTCCAAAGTGCCTTATAACGGTTTAATTTAAATAAATTATTTGATTTGACAAAAAATCACGCCTTTCTCTAGCCTATCCTTTTGCTATTGGAGTGAGCATTCAGTCAAACCGGCTTCAACTGAATACCAGTATTTTACGAGGAGCGGCTGCCTACCAGACCTCCACAACCCATTAACTGGGTAACACGGTACTCCTTGGCAAGACTGGTGTCGGATTTTCTGGCTTCTGACCATCCGTAATGACTGCCAAAGATCTACAAATGACAGCCGGTACCAACGGCTTATCGTACTTTCCGAGGCACGGAAGAGTCTCGGTATGTTAAGATGGTCACCGATCCCCAGACCAACCACGGCAAGCATTGCTTAAGCTTGAGGATCAACCCGTGCGGCTGTTATTATTTATCATCGAGCTCCTCACTTGTGCACAATATTGAGATCCTCATCTTAGACGTCGCATATTCTTGTTTTTTTATTTTTTATTTAACAATTATACAGAAGAATACAGGATTATATTCGTGCGTATTGAATAGCAAACAAAAACCACTAAGGTTTAAAACTTGTGTTCTTGTGTTATTATGAGTATAAACATGTTTTAACATAATATTTAGATATTTAACTATAGTCCCCGCCACAAGAAGCTATAAATTTTGTAAACAGTCATTCAATTGTTTCAAATGTTTGTTCCATGAGTCAGACGCATTCCATTACTCTAAAACATTAGACTACAGCGCTTTATATTGATAAAATATAACCCGACCAAGTGAAATTGCTCGTTAGTCTCGAATAACATGTGTCTTTTTGAATTCATTGAATTTACGATTATTTGTTATCGCTTGGTAACTCAGTAGAAGTTTTTTGTTTACAAAATTTATAGCTTCTGGTGACGGGGACTATATGTACTTTTTATTACAAAAATCTTTAAATTAACTAAATAATATTTAAATAATGTTGCGCTTAAATTTGATATTTTTATCTGTTATACTTCAATTGTTATTAAATACTAGTTGATTATGCAATGAGAGGATAAAACAGTGTCTTATGTCACGGGCGTTATATTGAATTTCGAACGCAGTGAAGGATTCGGGAGTAAAGAGTTTAACTTACGAGCGAAGCAAGGGAGTTAATACAAGAATCCTGAATACAGTGAGGGATTCGAGCTATCATAAGGCAAAGACACCTTTATCCCCGAGGAGGATACTCTACTTTTCACACCCACTGCGGGAAAATTGTTTGCAAGTCATGAAGAGAGATGGGTTCCCGTCGGTTTCAAAGTTGAGTTCCAAATTCAAATCACATTATTAACCACCGGGCAAGAATATTGTACTGAGTTTCATTATGAACCGCCAGGCAATAATTACTAACTTTAGGTTGAGTTTACATGACATATAATGTGACTTTTTCATGCAGGTGGTGTGAAAAAATATTTATTTCTGAGGGTAGACTGTTAATAAGTCTCGATACAATATAACCAGTAGCTCGCTCACCTATTCCTCGCCTAATTGCCCGCGTGCGTTAAGGATTTTCAACTATCTATCTTAAAGATTCATTGAAAAATTATTATTTTAATAATAAAAATTGAAATGGTGTTTAATTAGGCCATTTAAATCGTCGTAAAATTGATTTTTAATTTTGGGTGATACTACCGTTTTATAATTTGAACTTGAATTTTGTAAATCTTATCAAGATAGCTTTTGTAGGTCATACTGGATACAGGATTCAGCCAGTGCGTAATATAGTAAATTTTAATATTGTCTGGACCTGGAGCTTTTCTTGAGTTTAACTGTTTAATGATTTAATTAACACTGCTGGCCGAGGCTTTTTAAACAGCATACTAGAATCCAAAGGTATACATGTAGCTTTAGGGTCTGTTAGTTTTATATTACAGTTAGGAATGATGTCTTTAACCGCTCTGGTTTTGGTAGAAATTCCTTGCGCATCAAAAGCCCTAACAATGGCCGTGTCAAGTGACAACTCCCTTACATGTGATATTAAATATTGTAAAGTTTTTTAAATTATCACTAATTTGTATTTTATTTCTAATTTTATTATATTCTAGTTTTATTTTTACATTATTAAAATTATTTTTCCAATCACTGAATAATTTGTTTCTTTTGTCACAAAGCCAGGTAATATTTTCGAATTAATGGTTTGTTGCAATTTAGTATTTTTTTAATGATTTCGTCTGACATGTACTATTTTTCTTCATCGCAAATATTTTCTATCATAACTTCACTAGTCTTCTATTGCACACTGTAAATAGAGTACGTGCTAAATCCGAAAATTGGTCATCCATGAACTTTTCTGCGCCGAAACTGCGTTTAGGCAAAAAATAACACACATCCAGAAATACTTTCGCGTTACCCTAGTATAATAAAATGCTACGATGATTTGGGTCATGTTTTTCTTAAGACTTTGATCAAATAAAAAGTATCATCAGTAATAAGAGGAGGATAGAATATAGGAGTATAAAGACTAGAATGTAGTTATTTATTTACTCAATTATTTACTAACTCACAACGTTTGTCTCACTTGCCCACTGTGTATCTAGCTAGTATCACAACAATGGGTTTATCCATCTCGCTCTTTGAAGAATATATTAAAACTTGTACTTCAAGTTTCATCATTTTGGTGTATAAATCTGCAAGTACCCTCGTTTGTTCAGTAATAGTGGCAGTAATTGTCGATCTAACGGTCTTACGCTGATGACCTTCATTCGACTCGAATCAAAGCTGCAGTGCGATTCCGTAAACATCTCACCGCGTAAGCTTATGTAATGTGTCACTGAAGTAATCCATACAAACAAAATGGAATGACAGTTCACTTCATACTCACTACAACTAAGTTTACACGGGAGAGATTGACAGAAGCGACTATTACTAGAGTGACTATTCGAGTCAATGCCGTTCGCTGTGACTCACTTCTTCTTTTGTCTTAAGAGCCCTATCACAGAATAGCGTTTTCACTGACAAAACTGCTGACTCATCGCATTATGTAGAAATTAGGCAGTTGCAGTTACGTTTATTTTAGAACTAGCTTTTGCCAGCGGCTTCGCTCGCGTTAAGAAGTTTAAAATTGACAAAGTTTCATACAAACTTTCATCCCCTATTTTATACCTTTGGGGGTAGAATTGATCAAAATCCTTTCTTAGCGGATGCCTACGTCATAACATGTCATCTACGTGCTTGCCAAATTTCAGCCCGATCCGTCCAGTGGTTTGGGCTGTGCGTTGATAGATAACTATGTCAGTCAGTCAGTCAGTCACCTTTGAGTTATATATATTTAGATAGAATAGAATGAAAAAATCTTATGAACTATGGTCTATTTTAGTGTAAATTTTATGTAATAATATTAATGCATTAAGGAGAAATTTACAGTTAATTCCGAACGTTTTAGTAGTTTTTATGGATTTGAATGGGTTTTTTTACGGATATTCCATTCTTATTTAAAATTTCTGAGGCCGCTTTAAACGAAACGACTGTACAAGGAATATTATATTTTTCATGTCATTTGGTAAGTACAGTAGTTCAATCCACGAGCTCGAAAAAGTGCCGTCGCGCATTTCATGAGAAACTTACTTCGGAATTTTGGCTTTTTACAAATGGATAAGAGAAAAATGCGAAAAGTGAGGCCGCTATGTTCAATACTAATATTCTAAACTACCCAATAAGCCAAAGTTGTCTAAATATTTCAATTTCTGAGAATAAGGAAGCCAAAGTTGGTCATTTTTCTCAAAAAACACAGTCAAATTGTAATAGGCCTCTTAAAATCTATGTTTTATCCATTACCGCACAACTACGCACGCAGTTAACAACACACTTCATCTGTCACTTCCAGATCCTCCTGTACGTCGACGGAATGCACGGTGTGATGACTCACAAACGTTGCGTCCAGTGGCTGTACTCCCTCATCGCCAGCAAATTCCGCCACGTCGTCAAAACCGCTCTCAAACTTCTTCTAGTCTTCGTCGAATACACTGACAAGAATTGTCTGCTCCTCATCGACGCCATTGTGTCTGTCGACGGCTCCAATGGCCGACAGCCTTGGTACAACATCATGAAGATCTTGCAAGACTTCGACGCATCAGACACCGAACTGTTAATCTACGCTACTACGTTGATAAATAGGTGCTTGAACAATGTTCCTGATAGGGACACTTACTATGATCAAGTGGATGCCCTGCAGGACCAGGGGATAGATGACATCATCCAACTGTATATGTCGAAGCAGGGAACGGACTTGGATTTACTGAGACAGCTTCAGATCTTCGAAGCAGTTTTGCTGTATGAGGATGGTGATGAGACCGGAACGGCACTAAAGTGAGTTTGTAAAACATGAATAACTATTTAACTTATGTATATATTGATGACAATTTGACGGGTTTTACTACGGAAACATTGAAACTATGAGAAAATTGCTTTATATTTTTATAATCAGACCTTGAATTGTAAGTACAACCAACTTCTACGGTCTTTAAACCTAAATCGTTTATAACCATAAAAATATGACTGCAGGCAATTAGACGACTCCGTGATAACTGCTATTCGCCGCAGATGCATTAATCTGAGTACGGACAGAAGAAAATCCAAAAAACAACAATGCAAAGAAATAGGTATGCCATTGCATTTTTTTTGCTTTTAAAGACTTTCCAGTGTGCTTTTATTATTGTTACCCATTTAATTACATCGTTTTCTGCATGGTATGTCAGTCCATACCTTAAATATACTAAGGCTTTTTCTATCATATTTAAATTATTACATTATTAATTAAAGTTTTTCTTTTTGGGCCTGATTTTAATTGTTTGCCAAATTTTTATCAGCATGTTGTTTAAAAAGCACAATGTCGTCTTAAATTAAAATCTGGTAACGGTTTCAGCCATTACCTAAATCAAAGACCAAGTGCGTTTTAAACAACATTCTTTTAATCCAGTTGTCTTTATTTTGTATCGTTTTTTCACTAACAACAGCCAAACCAGCCATCAGCCATACTGAAACAGACAGCATAACGAAAATAACAAATAACCATCGCGCACAATTCTTACCGCCAATCACTGATCATATCAAGGAGAACAAGGAACTGAGCTCAGCCTTGAGAAGACGGCGAGACAGATACGCCAGACAGGCTCACCATATCATCCAGCAACAGGAGATGTTGAACCATTCCAGTGACATCTACAACGGACTATTTCCCAACCCTAACGGGAGCTTCACGAGCCCTAATGGCAGTTTCAGTAGTATAACAAGCACAAATGGAAACTTTTCAACATCCAATGGCAGCATATCGACTACCAATGGCAGCTTCACCAGCCCCATCGGCAGTTTCTCAAGTTTGAATGGAAGTTTTACAAGTACTAATGTGAGTTTCCCGAGCCTTATTGAGAATTACACTAATACCAATGGGAATTATACCAATGGAACATATACGAATAATAAAAGCTACTCGGGAGTCAATGGCAACGTCAATGGTACCAGCTTATTGAATGGAGTCAACGGACATCAAGAGGAGGATGAAAAATTTGCTAATAGAACGAAGAATTTTAATCTAGACGTTTTGAAGAATGGTTTGTGCTTTGAACTAACCCACCACTAATTCTTTTGTCACCCGCTTTGTTCTGCTTCCGTTTTGCTCGTAATTTTTGAGATTTTTGTTATTTTATATTTACTTACGATTGATTTTATATTTATCGCAAAACTTTACAATTGACAGGAAACCAAAGATACACATCAGGTCTGAAACAGAGGATCCAAAATGGAACTCTAGGCCATAGTGTGAATGCTGTTGATGCGATAACCGTGATGCGGCAAAAACAGACTGATCCCATCCCTGAGGTGAAAGATGACCGGGGCATCCTGCTGAATAGAGAACACAGCATCAAAGATCTGGCACAAAGGCTGACCAGCCCAGTCAGCCCTACTACTGAGGATAAACCTCTAAGGGTTTCTGATATGGCAGGAATTGTATCAAAGGCCAAAGAAGAATTAGCAAAATCTCAATCGAAAGGTAACGAACTATTATTTATATTAATTTATTAACTTGGGTTGTAGTTGTGGAGACATCATAATAAATTACTTTGTTTTCTTTTTGCAGAAATAATTAAGAGTCCAACAATAGAGAAATCACTAAAAGTGCACGAAATAAAAGTGTCAGAGAACGATTTGCATTGGGAAGAACTGAGGAAAGGGTGTCTTCACAGAGAATTTCACTTGTGTGACCTGGACTTCTCCGAGCTCCGCGACGACTCCGATGATGACATGTCATCGCCTGCAGTGAATGCTGCGAGCGGTCCACCACCACCTCCTCCAACAATGTTCCCACCAATGGGAATACCTCCTCCCTTGCCCGGTGGTTTCCCAATGATGAACAAAAATAATGTACCTGCTCCACCCAAACCAGCTTTATCTTCGGAAATGTCGAATGATTCTGACAGCTCCACTATAAAGAAGAACAAGAAGACTGTGAAGCTGTTTTGGAGGGAGATACAAGAGAACCCAGCGCCAGTGGCAATCAGGCCGAAGGTCGGAGGGTTCATATGGGATGACCTGCCCGATGTCAGCGTAGACACTGCTATGTTGGAACACCTGTTTGAGTCCAGGACAAATGACTTGATTATCAAAGTGAGTTTTTTTTTTCCCTAAAATTTTTGGCTAAATTATTGAAATTAATGTTAGGCCTGGCTAGGCCTACATCAAGAACAGATTTAATGTATTTTCTGGGTCTTTTATTTTAGTCCCCTCTCAATGCAAAACAATTTTTCACTAGACCTAAATTATTAGGTGTCTTTAACATTTTATATGTATTAGAAACTTATGAACTATTCTAAAGTGTATTATATTTCTTAACTAATTAGATTTACTTTCTTTTTTTCATGCACTCCTTCGGACGCCTTCAGGAAGTAAGTATCACGGCTTTTTGGAACATCACCTTCCCATAATTCTCGATTTCGTACCATATAATTATTAATCTACTTTAAAACTACGTTTGATAACATTCAAATGTAGTCATCTAAAGGGCTTGTTAACTTTTCGTTTTATTTATTTTTAGTCGTTTCTAATGTTTATTCAAATGGTTTTTTAATTCTATATTTTAATTTTTTTATTGTTTTCTTTTTGTGGTAGTAACATCGCATTGGCGTTATAGCTGTTAAGGTGTTATTTACGGTATTTTTATATTTTCCATTTACAGAAACTAATGGAACCAAAGAGAAACCTTATTTTAGATGCTAAAAGATCTAACGCTATCAATATAGCTATGAAGAAGCTACCCACGCCCCAGACTATAAAGGCAGCTATCATGAAAATGGATGCCACCGTCATTGGCAGAGAGGGGATTGAAAAACTGCTGACTATGTTGCCTACTGAAGAAGAAAAAGTTAAAATACAAGAAGCACAGGTATGTACTAAAAAACCTTTAAAAAGAGATTACTTAAAAAGTAAAACGTGACCCTATGTATCTCTTCTCTTGGAAGGCTCAATAACTCATTAAAATAAAACAAAAGCAGTAAAATCAGCGTCAGTCAGCATCAGTCTGTCTGACATATTGCTGAAAATGGACCTTTTCAAAACCGTGAGGCACATTTAGTTTTTGGCTCATAGTTTTTTAGATATTTATATGCGCACGGTTTATAAAAATAAAAAATGGTCGGTATGTGCTATCTTTCTAATTCTGCATTTTTATTTTCAGTACTCAAATCCGGACTTGCCTCTGGGCAGTGCTGAGCAGTTCCTCCTTACCTTGGCTTCTATCAATGAACTCTCATCCCGACTCAAACTTTGGGTATTTAAATTGGATTTTGACAATTTAGAGGTAAGGCCGATCCACTGCTCCTTAACTTATGAATACTATGTATATAAAAAAAGAACTGAAAAGGATCGATCGTGCGCTCATCATTATGAACTTCTTTTACTACGGGCCCAACATCGAAAACACGAAAAAAAAACAGGTGTTCAGTACATTCCCTTAATAAAAGTTGTTCGTAAAGATGATTACAATGAACCCTTTTCAAGTTTTCCGTTTATTCTGTTACACGTTGTACAAAAATCATGAACAATTGAAAAGAAAAACCTCCAATTATTGCAGAAAGAAATCGCCGAACCACTAATGGATCTGAAGCAAGGTATAGAACTGTTGAAGGTGAACAGGACCTTCAAAGTAATCCTCTCAACTCTGAGAACAGTTGGAAACTACCTGAACGGCAACTACGCCAAAGGATTCCGGCTGGAGTATTTGTCCAAGGTCGTGGAGGTCAAAGACACAGTGCACAAGCATCCGCTGTTGTACCACATCTGCGAAATGATCATCGAGAAGTTTCCGGATAGCTCCGACTTTTTCAGTGAAGTTAGTTTACTTTTACAGTTTGTATGTTGAAAATGTATATTTTACTTGTTGGTGATGGGCAAAAATTAAAAAAGTAAAAAAGTTCAAACTTCTTTATTAAGTACGAGACCTGCAGAAACCACCTTTTATTATGCAAAGTAAACTATTAACCAAGTAACCAACGTGGAAATATTACAGTCCTATTAGCAAGAAAGACCAAAGAACTATTTTACAAAACAACCATTTTGATATTTCAGGTTGGTCCCGTCATCCGAGCCTCCAAGGTAGACTTCGACATCCTCTCAGCCAATCTCCAGAAGCTAGAGTCTGACTGCAAAGCGTCCTGGGACCACATGAAACGCGTCGCCAAACATGACAGCTCGCAGATATTCAAGACGAAAATCAACGAGTTCCTTACTGATGCTGCTGAGAGGATCATCTTACTCTCAGTCATCAAGAAGAGGGTGATGAGCAGGTAATACGCTCGAATCATATAGCGAATCACTTTGGTCTTTAAAACTTAAATTCTTCTCTTAAAGAAACTTAAAGACTTAGATAAATTGTTTTGTTTGACTTTAGATACATAAACAACAATACTTGCCTATGCAGATGTGATGAAACTAAATGTATGGCGCTATGCGAATTAGCCTAAAGCGAATTAAGTACCGATGAATTGCGATAAACATGAGATAGAGAGAACAAAGAGGCTTTTGCTTGTTACAGATTCAACAAGTTCTTGCTGTTCCTGGGAGTCCCTCCCTGCGACATGCACAAGACCAAGCCAGCAGAGTTCTTGAAGGTCATAGCAGAGTTTTCTCTGGAGTATAGAACTACTAGGGAAAGGGTGCTGCAACAGCTAGAGAAGAAAGCGAATCACAGAGAGAGAAACAAGACTAGAGGCAAAATGATTATTGACGTAAGTCACACAGCTATAATGGTCAATGTCAAAACTCGGTAAATATGGATAAAAGTATACGACGTTCAATGTTATTTTAGGTGGGCAACTATTCACACAAAAATGGTGACCACACCGCAGACAATGCTCTGAAGGAACTGTTGAAGACCGATCCTGACACCGATAGCCTTACAGATGGCAGGAGAAAGAGTCAGCCAAACAACAGGAGAATTCTAGTCAAGTGAGGGAAATGTGTTTACTTTTTAAATAAAATTACGATACAAAACCTTGTTAGGTGACGAGGTTGTGGAAACGTTATAATAACGCCACGATCGACCTATTAATTTAATCATTCTTACTAACTTTATTAACTCGGACTGTCGAATATGCGCAGCAAATTAATTCATTTACCGCGATCAGCACCGACAGCTTAACTTCATTTCGAATTTTCGGCTGACCTGTTTTTGAATATTTAATTTCCGACTAGTTTTAACCGATATTCATGGCATGTGGTAAAATAGTAACAACTCGCTGGTCTTATTCAATTTCCATTACTCTTTCCTCGAGTCGAAAACGTAAATAAAGAGAACCCAGTGACAGGACATAATATGTATATTACTTTTAGTGGAGACTTATCAGCGGATGATGAGATATTAGAGAGCCTGGTGAGATCGGCCACATCTAAACGCAAGCCAGTCGCTAGGGAGCGCAGGAGGAACCGAATCTCAGACAGAAAGAACTGTAAGTAATTTAATTGGTTTAACTTTATCACGCTCGGCAACTGTATTAATTATTGCGATGCTACTGTAACATATTATAAACTAAAATACGAAAGCCAGCATTTCCTTCTGCAAGCAACTTGCATGCAAGATTAGTTGCATTGAGGGGCATAATCGGGCGTTTGGTCATATTATACCACGGTTGCCCGCATTGTAATGCAAATTGTAAGCGAGTTGCTCGCAGGTGGCAATGTGGCCTAATACAACACTTGTGGGGGGGGTGAAAATAAGTCAGTTGTAACACCGACGAGTATAATAAACAAATGAGTGAATAAACAAATGAATTTCAAATGGTAATCATTTGTGTCATTTGTTTTATCATTCATTTATTTATTTGTCTGTCTGAAATCATGAAACTAATGAATGGATTACATTTAAAACACAATAATTCGTTACTTAGGATATACGAGTGTATAATAGTGGTGAACACATTATTTTCTAAGTTTATGGACTAGGAAGCTAAGCTGTGCGACTAATGTGTTAGCAAATCTGATTGTACGTCACGCTACGCCGGCGTCGGCTTAGCTACCGCATTCTGGCGTACTACTCCAGTATCTATATGAGGATCAAAATGTATACGTACCACATAATTCTAATGCGAATTAAAAAGTAATTGCTATGCGATGTTGTATCTCTTTCAAATGCTGCTGGAACGGTGACACGTAAGTTCTTGTTTGAAATTGTAGTAGTTTTAAAATCTTGTTGATTACATTTAACATCGATAGTTTTAACTCTAAGTACAATTCCTAGCAAAATCAGTGGTATTAGGTAGATACATTGGGCCTAGATCTGTAGCAAGACAAGAAGAACGATCTATATCCCATAACTACATCCTCAATCACTATGAAGCGACGGCGACGACAACATTTGTTGTGAATATGTTCAGAATGAACGTAGGTACCCCTAAGTAGGTACATCAGCGCACTCAGGCTTACCTGATGGATAACCTGCACTTTTTGTGCCAAGCACTCAACATATGGGTCGAACAATAATTCGTTCGTGTGCCCACAACCCGCGCATGAACACAAGTCATATCAAAACGACGACTCAGATGCGGGTTGTGGACACACGAACGAATTATTGTTCGACCCATATGTTGAGTGATTGGCACTAAAAGTGTTATAGAACCCTACTCTTTAGGTACGATGAGGGATAATACCAAAGTCACAGCAAGAAAAAAATGTTTTAAAATTCAAGTAGTCACTGCTGTGCTTCTCTGGTTAAATAAATTTAGTAATCTGAATACTTATATATGAACTTGAATTTTTATTTACAGTGAACAGGACTCTCGATGGAAACCAGTCATGACGGGAAAGACTATCCGCGGTACGTAGTTTATTTAGTTTATTAATATTGCAAAGCTAACGAGAAAACTAAACTGAGTTGAGAGCACACACACACTTTTCTATGGAATTTGTACAGTCAACAAAGCTACGAGCACAGAGAGCCATTCTGAAAGTATCTCTATTCCGACCTTTCCGATACCCAACGGTTATGCTGTACACGGAAGCAAAAGTGTTAATTGTTCGTCAGCTGTTCATATTGCAAACGGTTATAAAACAGCATGGCCTCACTACCTTCAACCACTCACTCTCCCACAGAAGTAGACGATTCGATCCCATAGTCCACCATCACATCCGGTTCTCGACAACTTCCTCCCATCGATTCTTTTGCTACCTGGGTTGCTTTCTTTATAATAAAATAAATAAGATACTCCCAATTTATAATCTCGCCAAAACCAAATGCAAAATTAAACTAGGCAGCTGGCTCCAGGAATTAAATTACGAAGAAACAGAAAAACTACTTGATGTCCCAAAATAAACAATTTAGCACATTCTATTACAAAAAACACACACTACTCCGACACATACATCCACACACACACCTTACTCACTCACAGATACACAATATTACCTATTAAACCTACTAACACCAATAAATTCTAGTTTCTTTTTTTTATATTTTATTAGTAATCATATAAACCTATGTTTTGTTATAAATTCTTACTGCACTTGTTATTGTACTGTACAACACATAAAAATGAAAACATTACCCAAGGGGTGGAGACCTGGTGTCCTGAAATACAGACCTCAAGTCTAGTTTAGGTACCAGTCTCCCACAGTATATTGTTGCTGTAACGTATTTTTGTATTGATACCTCTCTAATGTACCTATATTGTGGTGAGAAATAAATCATTTATTATTATTCTCTTTATTTGTTATCCTTACATACTAATTTACATTTTTAAATATTTCTTAAAAACAACACATTATAAAAAAAACATTTAAAAATATAAAAAATAGTAGTCCGCCGGTGTCGGGAGCAGGGTCCAAGCTACCGGTGGTTAGGGCTCCAGAGTAAGGAACCTCCTCACAATACGAGCCGTATCGAGGAGTACTGCCTTCTGTATCAGGCCCTTAATCCAACCGCGTAACGCCAGCTTCGACAGATGGTCGTCGAAGCTTTTGGCCATCAGGCCATTGGCCGTAACGACTATCGGCACAATGACAGCTGAGTCCACATTCCACATGTCGACAACCTCGTGAGCTAAGTCGAGATACTTGATTTGCTTCTCTTTCTCAGCCTTCACGAGGTTCTCGTCATGCGGGATGGTAACATCAATTATCATTGTGCGGCGCGCTAATCGGTCTATCACCACTATATCAGGCTTATTGGCTACAATAGTCCTATCAGTGATGATAGACCGATCCCAGTACAACGTGACATGGTCATTTTCGAGAACTGGGTCGGGCACATACTTGTAATACGGTACCTCAGAATCTACAAGTTTGTATTTCAAAGCAAGTTGCTGATGGATAATCCTGGCCACTTGGTTGTGCCTGTGCAAGTACTCGCCGTTAGCCAGACGAGAACAACCGGAGATAATATGTCTGATGGACTCACCCGGACGGTGGCATGCCCGACACACGTCCACTGTCCCGTCCTTCATATTATTATTATTATTATTTCGTGTGCAAAACTATTATTTTTTCCAATGCACTGCCAATATTTATTTCTAATGTGTGCATTATAACTTTTTAAGCTTATGACATATGTACTTACGAATGTGGTGTACAATAACAGCCTACTCAGCACACTCACAACATTGTTTAAAAGTAGTTGCAAGTTAGCTGCCTGCATTCCAAATAACTTTATGACTGTACCTACCGAAAGAAATTTTTCATACCCATTTAAGTTAACAAATCCGGTATATTCCAAGACTCGTGCGTCTTGGTCTTCAAGAAAAGCAAACCTTTGGTAGCCTTCATGGTCTGACTGATGAACCGTCGGCAATTTACCACTCCAAGGTGCAAAAATTACCTAAGCTAGCTGCAGTTTGTAATTTTTAAACGATTTTATTTAGCTTGCCCTGTTTGTTATTGATTTTTGGGTCAAATGATCTGTAGGCAGATTTATTTAGAGGTCTAAAAAGGCCACTTTAGCAGAATCAGAAAGCACATCTCGCTACCTGTCACTGTCAAATGTTCCCAATCAACCTTGAACCTAATGTTGCGTTAGCGATAAAGATGAAAATGAAATTTGACAGATTGTTGTGTGCTTAATATTATGATTTTAATATGATTCTCCTAAAGTGGACTTTTTAGAACCGCAGATATTTGGTACACACCTTTAGTTCTGATGACAATACAATTTACCATATTCAATATCATTATGCATTCAAAATAACCGCCGCTACAAAATGGCGGATTATATACTTTTTCACAACCCTTCTATCATATGGTAGGTAACGAAATACAACTAAAAACTTGATTTTTTCAGCTTTATAAAACGTTTAACTCAATTTTTTTTAATATTTATTATTACTGTTTGTTTCAGATCGAAGAATAGCCCGCTTACAAAGCTGGGACAACAATTCAAGGCAGTACTAAAGATTCTGATATACCTGACATAAAATTGAATCTCATATTTAACAGAATCCCAGTGTTTAGGATAGAGATGTTTATCACACAGACTCAGTGCTTGAATTGTGACAAAAATTCTTCTTCGTGCGATATAATAATCTGCACGTAGACTTTCATTAGATAAAATCAATAGCACTGTTGGGTACTATAGACCGAAACCGCTAAGTATGTATGTTGGTAAAATGATGATGTTTTTTTCCGATTCTTTAATACCGTCGTGAGACAGGGATAGTGATATTCGTACTGTATAGCTGCGTCTCTTTCACACACCGGTTTGTGATGACATTGTAACTTCTTAGTATGACTCCTGAAGAAACTCAAGAGATACTTGGTGGTTTCGTTTTATAGTGCTTACCCAAACATCTCACGCACTTAAAATATTTACCTATAGTATAGTAGGAAGGATTCGTAAAAACTCTCATTCTGTAGTTTAATCAATATTCAAATCACACAAGCACACTCATTAGTCAGTAATTAATGATGATTTTTCTTTTATTCAAGTAATAAATTAAAGTATCATTGTTATCCGTCATGTAATTCTTAGACTGCACCGTGTAAATAATATTTTAAGACAAAAAATAAGCATGTAACCTTTATTATTCTTGATGATTAGAAAAGTTTTTTCTACGCTAATAGTAGAAAAACACTGCATTTCTATTTCTGCATTTCCTAGCTGGCTATGGTGCAATCACTGGTGCAATGTTTCTGTGTAATATTTACAACCACTTGTAGGTTAGATTAGCTGCAATAAAAAAGGTTTTAAAGTATATTGATAGGTGTAACGCACTTTTCAGTACCTACATCTACCGTGAGTTTTATCAATCTATACTCGCTAGCGACTGTAAGTTTCTTATTTATTTTTTTAGTTGTTAACTAGAGTTTTACTTGCAACTTGCTTGCTTGTTAGTTAACACCTTAAACAAATAAATTAGAAACATGTTTTTTTTTAAGTTTTCACACATTTTTTTAACTACAGTCGCTAGCGAGTATAGATTGATAAAACTCATGGTAGACGTACTGTAGACTCATACGCGTTGAGTATAAATAAAGAAGTATGCTATTTCAACTATGTCTATTAGTCACGGTTTCGAATAAAACCTTTGTCGTGATTACACTTATAGTCCCATTTCGTCAATGCATTATAATACCAACCATGTGCATTTTGAACAGGGTTCGAGGATATATATCAAGATAAATATCCGATTTATATCCGATATATATCAAATGTTTATGGCTAGGTGTAGGCATGACCATTGACTGATTAGAATTTAAAAAAAAATAGTTTTGAGTTGATTTTTGGATGTATGATTTTAAGTTTTTTAGTTGATTTTACCTGATCCAAATGAAGGTTTTATCTTTTTTGTTGATTTTGCCTTATCTAAAAGAAGATTTTATGTTTTGGTTTCATTTGTCTGATTTTAAGTACCTAAATAAATAAAACATGAAAACTTTTTTTTTAATATTATTTTAGTATGTTTATGTTACACATTTGCAAATAATATTCATAAATAATACAATAAAATAATAATATGTCTTTCATACAAAATTGAAAAATATATGAAACTTGATATATATCTGATATATGTCATAAATATCCGATATTTTCATATTTATAATAAATATCGGATATTTTCGAACCCTGATTTTGAATAGCTCCTACTTTTGTCGAACGCGTCTCACAGTTGGCATAGCTAATATAGACTAATTTATATCAAATACGGTAAGAATTTAAATATTGGATGATCTCCCATGTATCTTTAATAAAAAGATTATTTTCTGATGTTGTGCTGTAATTATTTATTTGAATTTAATCAAATTAGTCAAACTCAATCAAAAAAATTAAAAAATTTCATGAAAAAAATGAAACTTTATAAAAAAAAATCTCCGTCTATCTTACTGTCTTGTAGTTTAATAAGATATATAAGACTTAATCGCTGTAGACATCGATACCATTTGCGTTATTTAAGTATCAATTCATTATGCAAGTCTAGCGTGATGTGATCTATTTGAATGTAACTGTCACCTACATGGTGTGCTCAGTGGTGTCGGTGTGTGAAGCGATCTTCTGTGAAATATTACGACTGTCGTATGTCCCAATTTTATTAGTGTATTTATGTAAATAACTGATGTAAATAGCCTCTAACTGTATAACTTTTTTTTGTGGTTTCTGCAATTTTATGAATCTTCTATCACTAACAATATAATGTGACCAGCACCTATATTTCTCTTACATGTTTTATGGCTCACGTTTTTTATTATAAATAGTCGCCCGGTAGTATGCAAGCCAACATGGGTCACACATACATCGTGCGCTTTTTATATACCTAACGTGCTCCTTTTTTAATAATTATTTTCTGAATGTAATAGATACGTGTTTGCAAATAATAAATAATTGATAAAATACAAAACACTTTTTTCTAAACTATTTGAAGCGTGACTATGTTTATTTTACTGTAATTATTGTACTGTACTCGTTATATACTAGTTAATTTCTGATTCATTATCGTTAAAGATGTAATAAATAAAATATTCACACAGTATTTGTGTTTTTCATTTATTCTTTAGTAGGTTTCACCTGCTTAAGTAATACTCAAGTACTGGAATAAATATTAGCCTATTTTCTGTACTTGATAATAGTTTCCCCGTGTTTTAAATGACTTATGTTCAAACGCCTCCCAGAAATGCACCTATTTTACTACCAATAAAATGGTATATATGTATTTTACTACCAATATATTTTATCGATATAAAGCGCTGTAGTCTAATGTTTTGTAGTTCATTATTATAATTAGATTTCGTCACTGGACAGGAAAAGTTACTTAACCATGGCGGTTAAATTGTGTGTTTCCAGTGACGATTTGTTGTCACTACGTAACTTAGTAGAAGTTCTTTGTTTACAAAAATTATAGCTTCTCGTGACGGGGATTATAGTAGGACTAGAATGAACTTGTCAGAGCTCTAGCTTGTGTAAAATCAAACCAGACGCAAGAATAAAATGTATTTATTATTTGTCTGGTTAAACAAATCTAGCCCGGTTGCGATTAGAAAATTATACCCTTGTTACAAAACTACAAAATGATGCCTCGTTAGTCTAGCGGTGGCAAGCGCTGCTGCTGAGATTCTGGGTTCGATACTCAATAGAAAAAAAAAGTTGGGTCAGGTATTTCATCTTGACTGTCGGGAGGACACGGCGCGGCATACACTGGTAGAGTGTGCCGCTTGGGAGGAGCCGCGACGTGCCCTCATCTCAGTGCAGTGACCTCTCGCTGTCGGCTGTAGTCAGTGCTATGGTCGACGGCGAGGAGTCCTGGGACGCGGTGGTCTCCTTCTGCGAAACTGTTATCGCGCTGAAGCAAGCTGCGGAAAGTGAGAGGGAGATCTCGACCTCTCTCCCGGCCCGCAGCAGGCGCACCGGGCTTCGAAGGACGGCATACGCTGCCCTCTGCCGGCCCCCCTAACTGGGTCCAGGCACGGCGGAATTGGAGATGTCCGTCGCCCCCATTCATCCGGACCCGAGGTGGCGGCACGTGGTGTTCCCGTGCGTCCCTTTTTTGACGTCGCGAGGGAGTCGAAACAGCGAGAGGCTGACCCGAGGTGACCCGCAAAGGCGCGCCGGCACCAGCCGAGCATTACGGAAGTTGCGTAAGTTCCCACGATCCCCGGTGTAGGTGCGAGATGGAATGAATGGCAGACCCCTCCGCCCGCCCGAGGGCGAAGGATATCCATGAGGATTTCCCCCAGTTAAATAAAAAGGCATTCCATCTTAAATTTCTAGCAGCAGCAGTCTTCTGGATTAGTGCCCGATTGTTATCAATAAGGTCCCAGACTTTTACATGGGAATTACACATCATCATCGGCTTTCAGTCAAACCGCATTCAACTGATTACCAGTATTTTACGTAGAGTGGCTGTGCCTACCAGACCTCCACAACCCACTAACTGGACAACGCGGTACTTTTTGGCAAGAGTGGAGTCAGATTTTCTAGGTTCCGACAATTCGTTACGATTGCTAAAGATCTACAAATGACAGCCGGGATTAACGTGCTTTTCGAGGCATAGAGGAATTCACCCAACCACAGCGGTTTGTGCTAGCCAAGGTTGGCAATTAAGATCGACCCGTGCTTCTCTTCTTAGTGACGAGCTCCTTACATAGGACTTAAACATAACTGGAAAAATGTGAACCCGTAGGTATACGTCTTACTTACCCTTCGAGTTTTTCTTTTATGATATCATGGTACCTGCATCTATACTTTCTATAACAATTTATATACTAATATATAAAGCTGAAGAGTTTGTTTGTTTGTTTGCTTGAACGCGCTAATCTCAGGAACTTCTGCTCCGATTTGAAAAATTCTTTCAGTGTTAGATAGCCCATTTATCGAGGAAGGCTATACATATCATCACGCTAAGACCAATAGGAGCGGAGCAGTAATGAAAAATGTGACGCAGACGAAGTTGCGCGGGTCAGCTAGTAATATTATAAAGCTGAAGAGATTATGTGTTTGTTTGGTTGAACGCGTTAATCTCAAGAATTAATGGTTCGAATTGAAAAATTATTTTCGTGTTGGATAGCCCATTTATCGAGGAAGGCTATACTACTATAACATCACGCTACGACCAATAGGAATGAAGCATTAATAAAAAAATCGTCTGCATAGTAATAGCTTCTACACTAGTACACATTATATACTAAGGGCCGATTTTTCAATCGTCAAATAACCTTTGACTGAGGAATAAAAATGGCGCTTTGACTGATTTCCTTTATAAAATCTGTCAAACGGCCATTTTTATTCCACAGTTAAATGTTATTCGACAATTGAAAAATCAGCCCTAGGGGCCGATTTTTCAATAGAACAGATAAATGATATCAGAGGAATAAAAATGGCGGTTTGACAGCTTTTGCATTGAAAATGTTTCAAAAAGCCATATTTATTCTTCAGTGAAAAATTATCAGATTGTTGAAAAATCAGCCCTTAGACTACTAAGTATAATCGTGTAGAAGCTATTCTTGAGTAATAAAATCAAGTCCACAAGGAAGTGCTCTATTTGGAAATAAGTCTTCAAAGCGCATTAAATCTACGTACTTATGTAGATTTAAAGCAAATGGAATGCAATCAACGAGGCGACTAATATTCTTGCCCTGGCATTTTACTTTGTTGAGTCGTATAGCAATAATGTTGCGTGTTCAATTTCTATCAAAACGAAGGGCAAAAAGTCTAGTTTGCAACCTGCTATACTTATTGTTCACTTGTTTTTTTTTACTATTCATAGGCAAGTGTTTGGACACTATCTTATCTGATGGTAAACGATTATTCACTCTTGACTTAAAAACTCCCAGGTTGTAGCTATCAGGATCCGGAAACACAGACTCTGGCAGGGAATTACACACCTTAGCTGTACGCACAGTAAATGTGTTCCCAAAACGTTTTGTGCGTGTGGGTTGGATGTCCAACATGTACCCGGTGGCACTACGTCGTACCTACGTCTTGTAGTCTGATGATGAAATGGGCTTGGCGGAACTAAACTATGCAATTTCGTCGCACACTCCCCAAAATGCAACCTAATGTGACAGTATGCGGTCCTAGTAATACAAAATATTTATTTTATTTCGAAACGGTTCACACGCGTGAGACACTTAGAAGAGTCATAAATTATACTTGAATAGCCAGGACCAAATAAGAGAGTAAATATCTGATTTCTAAAAACACTCTCACTCATCTGTTTGCGATAAATCACCTTAGAAAAAACCCAAGCGAATTCTTAAAACAATTAAGAAATTACACAAAAAAGGGTCCGACAGTGAGTCGCCAAACATATTGGGGTTCCATGCTCGGCGAGTGAAGCGCGTAGCCTGGCACTGGACCTCGGCCGTCCGTCAATGTACGAATTGAAGTTTATGGTGCGGAACCCTTCGTGTGCGGGACCGACTCGCGCTCGGTTGAGGTCTTACCAGGTAGCCACATCTGTTGGAAATCGCAAGGCTCGACGCTGAAGGCGTTGGCGTCACTCGGTATTAGGGCTTCAGGGTGAACGGTACTAGTTAATCGAGTTAGGTTTGAGTTAGGCCGGGGAGGCTATGTCTCGGATATGGCTATACGCCATAAGCTATAGGCTGATGTTAGATAAACTAGCAGACGTGTGGCCCGTTGTCACCCTTAGGATAGCCGTTATTATTAAACACTAAATATTAATCTAACTTATATTTAACTTAATAAATTTTATTAAGTTAAATATCTATAAGTTAGATTAATTTAGTGTTTAATACGTGTGTGTGTGTGAGTGAGAATGTGTGTTGGAGTTGTTGGGGTGAGTTCTTTATTGTTCTGACTATCCTAGGCTGATAATGTGCTTAATTATACACAGTGACATTAACGTCTTTAATTTCATAACAAAACAGACAGATACGTGTTGCTGGGGAGTTTGTTCCGCTACTTCTTCTCCCCTAGCTCAAACACTAGGAAGTAGTGACGGGTGGGCGCTTTAAGGGCTGTCTGTAGGTGTGAAAGAGTTGAAGTTCTCAGCTTTATTTACTTCTTGAGTATATAACTCTCGATTGAAGTATCTATTTGTATTTGTACTAATTCTTGAATTTATATTCTCTACCTGCGACCACTGAATTGGTCTGATATGACCACTGATTCGGTCAGATACGACTACTGATTCGGTCAGATACGAACACTGTGCCTTACAGATGTACTTGTTGTACGAGGAGTGCGCTTCCTGGGGTTGGATTGACCATACCTATCTATATTATACAGTCTATGGACTGTTAGGGACCAAGTCTCCATTATGAGCTTGATGCCGACGCTCTGCTGCTGTAATGCCGCCTCGTCACGTTTTTCAGTTAGAGAGGACTGCTAGGGACCACGTTCCATATGAACGTGTTGTCGACGCTTTGCCGCTGAAAAGCCGCTTGTGTCGCTTAAGGAAGTGTTGCTCTAAAGTGCCGTGGGTACGGAAGTGAGGTATCGTGTGAGTAACTATTGACCTTAAACCAGTTACGCTAGCGTAAGGGTTTCTCACATGATTTATTATTAATAAAAATATAATAATTGGTTTTCCCTTTGTTAAATTGTTACTTTCTAAAACCACTTCTATTATATTTCATAACTATGTATTCCTAAGTCTATTCACTATGTATATCAGTCCATACTCTGTCCTATCAGTGTGATAAGGCGTTGGATTATTTCATACTTTTGGAATTCACTTCATAAACGGCGGGAGAAGTCCAGTCTGGGCCGAATTCTACGGGGCCGTGCGGGGCGGGGCGCGGCCCTCCCGCCTAAGGGCGGGACCGATCTTAGCAATTAGGTTAATTCTAGGAAAAACGAAAATTTTATCAGCCTAGGGTAACTAAGGAACAGTCACGCTAGGTATGGGATTTTTGCAAGCTACAACATGATCAGCCACAGGCCGAGTTACCCCACACACAACTGAACATAGGGATCTCTTTTCTTGTGTCAATCTCTATGCTACCAACGTCATTCGGTTTCTACCCGCGATCGCAACAACTTAGTCTGCAAGCTACTCTGGATAAGTGAAGCTGGAAACTTGCCAGCTTACTGACTTTTCCAATTCCAATGACAATCTTGAGCAATCATCATAATCTTGGGTTCTATGGTAGGCGCCAGATAAACTTGCAATAAAGTACATTGACCTTTCCCTAATCAATCAATCAATTAATGCATTTATTTCAAATAAGCCATTTAAAGCAGTAAGGCTTTGGTACTGGACACTCTTAAATCATTAAATGTATACAAAATAATCGTAACATATTGCAATTCATCCAAAACAATTATATAATACTAAAGACATTGACATTGATTGATCTATACAACACAATAATTGTTAAGTTGCAAGAGAAGAGAACCATATAGGTTAATGTCTGAGTTGGTCTTTTGAAGAAAGAGCCACACAGATTTGAGTGGAACTGTCCAGACAGTGCAAGCATTTATCAGTCATCGTGCAGCTCGGCTCATAACTTTGAGGAGCTCAACGTTCCGACGAAAAATACCAAAATAAGGACTTTTGAGTAGGCCCAAAATGTACTCAAACTGCCAGATACCCCTTCGTAGATACCCGTTCAAAAAATTATGAAACGTTTTTCATTACGGACGACGATTAGAGGACGTAAAGGATCACGATAAAAGTCGATTCAGGACAGGCTTTTTATTTTTTTTATTTTAAGGCTTGTATGCATGCCTATGGAGGAGGCCTTTGTCCAGCAGTGGACATATTTCGACTGATATGATGATACATGCCAATGACCTTGTGCATATAAACGGAGCTAACTACTCCTCTACGCGCCACTCCGCTACCCGCATTTTTAATTATTAAAAAATAACACACATTTTAAAAAAGTAACAAAACCAAATTATTTTTGTTTGTATTGCAAAGCAGCAGATATTTCATTTTTAGACTTTTGTCAAAAAATGAAGGAGTAAAATGGTTTCATCTCAATGATTTGGAGGTGATTTGGTATTTTTTTTCTTATTATGTGATACCGATACATAAATTCCGGCTAAACCAAATTACGTATCATAGATTACTACCTATTTTTTTTTTTCAGATGTAATTCTCAGTAAATGTCGACGAAAAGTTGCTTCATCTGCATGCTGTTTTTAAGCATTTCTCGAGAGAGCAACCTTAAGTCAAAAAATGTATTTGGGTCAATAGCCGCCGTTATTGCACATTTATCTGGCGCCTACTATAGACAAAGTGACCCAAAAACATCCCAGATACCTTTTTGACAGGCTCAGCAGCGGACGCCTTTCGACTGAATTTATAACGTTGTACGAAAAAGCCAATTGCAATGAGCAGCAAATTATGTACTATTAGAATACCAGTCATTAGTAAAAAAATTCCTAAATGCATGCACACATGAACAATTTTCGATTGGCAAGCTATCAAAGGCGTGTTCATAAATCAAGATTTGATAAAAAATATGTCTCATTTGGTTATCACGTGGTTCGATGTCCCACTGTCTCCCCTGCCATCAGGTAACCGATTTCTTAACAAATTGGTAAAAAACTAGCCTTATCTTATATTTCTAAAGATATCGATGCATTCATAGGCATGTCCGGTTTTGTCAATATTTTTCAATAGTTCAAAGGTGACACAATAAAAGCAAATTATGAAACTCAATATCAATAAGAAACTTTGTTCCTTTCCATTAGTGCTTAAAATCGTCTGCATGTTATGTGGAATCGATACTACTTCATCTTCGCAATTATGAATGTTTTTTAGGTACATAGCTAAGTGATTCCGTAAGTTATTTGGATATTAAAAAAAAGGCTTTCAAATTAGTGTTCGATGTTTTGGTGCTAAAAGGGTTGAAAATTGAATCAAAATCTATTATTTGATATAGACTTGAGAGAGATGTTTTAGGGTTGCGTAGGTACCTCAAAAGGTAAAAAAGAAAACCTTATAAGATCACTCTCCTGTCCGTGTGTCGACACCGTTTTGTTGAAATTTATACCAAATACTGAGGTCTATAGTCCCTATTAGGTGTATAAAAATCAAGGTCCTGAGTCAAGACGGTAAAAAGATATGGGCAAATTAGTAACTTGTGAAATAAATTGTCAACCGGTCAACCGGAAGTACCTTATAGGTTTTGGGTCGAAAACATACATGGGAGTTCTGGCTGACCGGTTGACAGCACAAACAACGGAAAAATTCCAAAAAAATAAAAAAGTTGATAATGAAGGTAAATTTTGGTACTTACAAGTTTTCGCGAAAATCTAAATTTGCCCATATCTTTTTATCGTGTTGACTCAGGACCTTGATTTTTATACACCTAATAGGGACTTATATGGTGGTACGGAACCGTCAGTGCGCAAGTCCGAATCGCTCTTGACCGCTGTTTTTCTTTATATCTGTGTGTCCGCGTTGTTCTTCTAAACACCGCTATGGATTTAAATGAGGTTTTCATCATATTTTAGATAATTTACCTCCCTTTAGCCTGAAAACATAATATTTGATAGTATCAGGGCTTATTTTTTTTAATTCGGAATAGCCCATTCAGAAACCAGCCCTCCTGTTAGTTTAGTTGATGGTATAAATGTCAAAAAGAAAACCTAAAAAAAGAATTCTGTATGTTATCAAGTTGCTAAGCAGTGTGCTGCAGGGGGGTTACAAGTAATTAAAAAGAGTTGACTTCGGTGCAACTTTTAAAAACGGAGTAATTTTGTATAAGAAAACTTCGGAGGAAATTCTGCAGGTTTAAAGGAACCTAACATGAATGGGATGACGAGATTAGGGACAGGCTTCCCAAATGACTTGGCTAGGCAAGTCACTAAATGATATTGAGCCAAGTCTACTTGCCTAGCTGTGACATAAACCCTTAGGCCATTGATAAAACGACGCCGTTCAATGAAGAGGCTACCGCTAATTAAACGACTGATTAAGCCAGTTGGCTGCGGTATTAATAACGCCATCATCTGCCTGATATGCGTTCACAAAAGAGCCACATTCACAAAAGAGTGAGAGCCACGCGTTCAGGAAGATTGAATGAGTGAAGAATATGGGAGAAAACATAGTAGACAATGGTAGTGGTTGGCTTTTGTTGGCCTTTGCACTGACAATTACTAACACGGGGTTCCACAACACACACGTAGACACTAAACGTTTTCTAGACATTTTTAACTATCTAAGTCATTTTCACGCACTTTAAATCCAGTTCTGTCAACTTTCATAGCACTTTCTTTTGACTATTAAAATAAAAATAGTGAGTTTATCTCAGTTCACAATATGTCGGAACGACACAGAGATTATTAACTATAGAATTTTGATTTATAGGTATCATAGTTGAAGAAATATTCAGTTGACAATTTATCGAGAGTTTATATTTTATTGTCTCGAGAAATTTTATAATCTTACGGAGTTAGCAATTAATCGGTGACATCTAATTGCTTTAATACCTATATATTATGACAGACGCTAGATAAATGTGTAAGGACATTAAGCTGTCCTAAATCGACATCTATCGTGACCCTTTACGGTCTCTAGTACCTAATGAAAAACGGTTTATGATTTACTAGCTTCTGCCAGCGGCTTCGCCCGCGTTGTCCCTAGGGAACATATTCCCGGGATAAAAAGTGGCCTACGTCCTTTCTCAGGGTCTAGACTATCTGTGTACCAAATTTCATTTAAATCGGTTCAGTAGTTTTGTCGTGAAAGCGCGACAGACAGACAGAGTTACTTTCGCATTTATAATATTAGTAAGGAAGTAAGGATTGTTCGGGTATTTACGAAGGGGTATTAGAGAAAGGTCAATGTACTTTATTGCAAGTTTATTTGGCGCCTACCATAGAGAGATCTTTTTTGCGCTCCCATTCATTCATCCATTTTTGTCGACATGTGTCCCTTTTGTTCGACAATTAATCGGACACTAGTGGAGCAAAATGTACTTGTTTTTGAGAAAGGTCACATTCGTGCTTAATTAGTTGTATAAACTTGTATGTAAGAATGTTAAAAAAATTAAAAATGCTTAAAGATATTTAAGTAGGTATGTTTATTTTTATCGATGGAAGCATGTGGTGTCTGGCGGGCATTGACATCCGCTAGCACTGTACTGATAAGATAAGGATGGCATGGATCAATGGATTTCATATTGTCACAATTAAATTTAAGAGTGAAGAACGACGACATTTTGTTGTGTTGTGTTGTGCCATAACCTGACGTGTGGAGACTTTGGTTTTTGTTGTGATTTATAAGTTGTTTCATAATTGACCCTAATTTTATTGGTGTAGAATAACATTCCCTCAGTTTTCATTAATAAACTTTTTGCTACCCCAAAGGTATGTGTACTTCTATAATGAGCATCTTAAGTGTTACGTTTACTAAAGTGACAACAAATAGAACAATTCCGCAGCATCTGTGTGTCTATTATAATACTATAAGGTTTATGTTACATAAATAATGAAAGCGTTTCATGGAAACAATATTTTTATAATTTTTATTATTGATTTATTGATAGCCTCGGCTTTGATCACCATGTCCTCTGCTGGTGAGCGACGATGTGGTCAACAATAAAGCACGCTTACTTAGAAGTAACCAATTCAATCTGGCTTAATGACCCCAAATTGTAGCTGTCAGGAAACACGAAGTCCAGGAAAATTCCACGCTGTAGCTATACGCACAGTGAAATATTTACAGACCAATGGCTCGAAAGGGAAAGAGACCCGATAGAATTTATAAAAACGGATGAAAGGACAAGAAGATTGTTAGTGTCGACCCCAAAAAAAGGGGGGGCAATCATTTTAAAACTGTATAACGCCATGGGGTAATAAATTATGATTATGGGACTTAATAGGACATCAAAATTATTCAACATAGTGGACGTCACGCGGTTTCGCCCGCGTAGTTGCCGTTCCCGTGGGAGTACGGGGATAATATATAGCCTATGTTACTCCCTGATAATGTAGCTATCCAATGCTAAAATATTTTTTCAAATCGGTCCAGTAGTTTCGGAGCCTATTCAATTCAAACAAACAAATCTTTCTTCCTTATAATATTAGTGTAAATGAGCTCGATGGTCGAACTTAATGATGCTACAGATGGATGTTGTATCCACGCATAATTGTTATTGTTTGACTATAATTCAGAATTTTAAAAAGCTATTATCACCGGGCAAAACTAAAGGATGTTAATAAACTAAACTCGTAACAATCAATATAAAGGGCATTGGTGACTACGGTGTTAAGTCATCCGCTCGTAAAGTTGTGAAACCCGCTATCTTTTCCACTCACGCGCAGTCTTAGTGCAGGTACACCGGTCGCCGCTCGGGGAAGGCTGCGCGAGCGGGGAGCCCGGCAGTGCCCCGACTGACACCATCTTGAGTGCGCGCGAGTGAATCTTAGTGTTGTGATCATATTCATGTTCCATCCAGGTTGGTAACATATTATTTTTACTTCATACTTTTTGAGAGAAACCATCGATTTAACACAAGTTTTCAGTTTAAGTATAGCAATTTAAAGTTGCGTTAAAATAACTAAACCGGTTAAGTAATAAACCACTTTTACGGGCCGACCGAGTTAGTCAACTACTGGATTTTAAAGTTCGCTATATTTACCTATGTACATTGTAAGAGCAATTTCTTAATCGGGTACCGTTTTGTAGGTGAAAAATGTTTTTTATGCTTTTGAAATTGATGTTTAAGTGACGATGTGTTGAGGTTGTTCTAAAATGTGACGTCATAGTGTATTATTTTTTAGTGAATGGAAGTAGTTTAATGGAGCTGGATGATTTAGTTGTTAAGTTACTTTAGTAAGGTATAGTATTATTATACATTAATGTGCAGTCGGTATATCATACTAAGTGCGATAAAAATAAACAGATATAAATAAATAACCTCAAAGAAACAAGTTTGTTAGGTACTGGCGCGATGTTATCGGGAACCAGATTCGATGTCGGGATAAAACCGTTTAGTGTGCGTGCGAGTTGCATGTGTTAGTTAGTATCCTAAAATAGAGTGTGAAGTCCAGCTAGTCTATTCTGTAAATAAACATTTCGATATCGAGCTTCACCTGAGTGACAATGCTCACAAAGTGAGCTTTATTGCACACAACATAAAGGTCTTATGTTTATACGCACCTCGGATTCCGCTGTCGAGACACTAAAATGTCCTTACAGAATAGCACTACAGATCACGATTCATCTTCGGTGCAAGTTTCACCGGCATCTGTCGAGGCGTTTCGAAGTGATTGAGTAATAAACGTTTAAATACGCTTTCTGATTGATTAGTCCTAATAAACAAGTAGGTAGTAAGTGAGTAATAACTTCTTAGAAACAGTTATGAAATAAATCTGATTCTCTGATCGTAACTCCGTTTTCCATCTTAGTTAACACGGTTATAGGTAACAAATCTGATATTTCTACTCAGTTGCCAAAACCAAATCTTAAAGGAGGTTTTAATTACCTATAGAAACTTTTTGCCAAGTGGTTCTTCTGATTTTGTGAGGCTATTTAACAAGATTTGGATGAGATCTTAGAGAAAAGATGAATAGGATCTTCTGGTAGGAGCCAGTTCAAGACTTCAGTCTTTCTTCCAAACTTCTTGATTCAGGGTTATTCATGAAAAATTAATGTTGAAAATGGCAAAAGATGCTAAGAAATTTTTCCTTAAAAACTGAGAGCTTACAATTTAATTAAAATAACAATGGCTCACTAAGGCGTTACAGTGGGTGGATTAGCATTATTTTCACTTAAAAGGCTTTTAATATGTATTGGTTACAAACGTTGAGGCCAATGCCAACTTTAGCAACACTTCAAGAGGAATCGGACTTGTGGACTTAAGGTTTGAATGTGGTTGTAGTCTACAAACACACAAGTTACTGGTTGACTAAAAAAATTAGAGTTAGTGTCGATAGAATCTGGACGAGAATCCTGGAACGCTAAGGGCATTAGGAGGAACACGGATGTCTGACACTCTTCTGCTCCGCCTGGAGCGGAAGGAGTCATTTTATGAATTCCCGTCATTTCTGGACGAGGACAACAGAAGGGAATTTGGTAATGGATTCGGTACCTCGAAAAAAATCTGGTGTCTATTCATAGTAAATACAGAAAAATGTCAAGTGTGGTGAAAGGAAATACTTAATCACAATAATAGGACATAGTAGTGTAGAAAGAACATAATGCGGACTAACAATGAGGAGAATTGGGTCTGTGCACCACCAGTCCAGTAAGAGTATGACGTCCCTATCAAGGTTCACAGTGCGGTTGTTGGAGTCCAAATACATAGTAGTGACGGTATTACCAAAGCCGCCGAAACACCTGAATGAAAGACGCACAAATCCCGATGACAGAAACGATAGAAAGTCTTTAACCAGCTGTGGATCATTTTAAGCCGATAATTACCATGATGATGATGAAAGATGTATAGGATGTAGAATATAAGGACAGTTCTGAAGAATGGCGACTTACTAATCAAAATACCCCAAGTCTCAGATTTTAACTCGCAGGAGCTATGCAGGATCTTGGCACAGCCAGAGTTGCGGAATTTGTTCTTAAGAGTCACCGCTGCCCTGAAACGCAAAGGTCATTAGGAGGAACACAGATGGGTTTAGTCAGTAAGAGTCTGACACACCGTTCCGCTCGCATCGCAAAAAAAAGGATCTTATTAGAGCCCAAGATCCTGCATAGCTCCTGCAAGTTTCTGTTCTGTGATTCTGTAACCACAAAGCAAAACAAGGTAATTTTTCAACCTTTCCATTAATTTGTAAGTTTTTATATATTTCAATTGATCTACTTCTTCTCGTCTTTCACAAGCTGATGTCATGCTGACTTGAAAACATCAATTCTGAACAAAAGGCCTATCTATGATGTCAGCAGTTTCAATTACCTCGATTGTTACGGAATCACAGATACAGTAGGTAATACATCGATAGATTCAATTACAAAAGATCGCATTTCTTCATTATTTAACATTGTGAAGTTCATGGATGATCGATTTAGTTTATTGTTTAGTATGTCTTGGTGTAAAGTCAACTATGAATATGTATGACTTAGGATATTTATTGCAAAATCGAAACTGTTTTCTAGATACTACGTGTAATAGAATAAATTCAATACCTCTTAAGGGCCTACTGTACTCATCATTATGAACAACTTTTACTATGGCATCAATCCAGAAATCGCGAAAAAAAATCAGCTGTTCAGTACATTTTGTCGAGTTATGCGCACAAAAATGTATGGGGCAGTCCATTTTTATTTCGCGTTTTCAGTGTTGGTCCCATAGTAAAAGTTGTTCATAATGATGAGTTCAATGACCCCTTAAGAGATATTGCGTTTATTCTGTTACAGGTTGTATTTATTTCAGTCATGACTTGAACACGAACCTGAAAATGGTCTTAAAAACAAAACCACAATTTCGGTCCATTGACCCAAACCGAATTATTTTTAAGAAGTCATCAGCCATCCACGTGATGGAAATCGCAACCATACGCACAAAATGTTTGGGAATACTTTTTTTACAGCTGTTCCATGCTGAAGTCTGATAGTATGTTTTCTAGGCAAAGTGCTCCATTCTCGACCACATCGATGATTTGGTAATGAAATATGGCATGATAGAATGTAAGTGGTGACTTACCATCAGATGAGAGGTGGGATAGTGGTCAAAAGCGAGCCTACACGATTACTGACCAAGGCTTGCAGTGACTGGACCACTAAAATCTGTGTAGTACTTTCCTCAAAAGACCATTTCAGGCTTTAACTTACATGGTTCTCCATGGTTGTCATATGTTTTGACCACTACGATTGTATGTACTTCAAAAGAGACTATGACCTCCGAGTTTGTTTCTGTGTTTCTTCTCAGGGTAGTCAGCTAGGAAACACCGGCCTCATCTACTTTAAAATGACCAAATAAGATTGACGTGTAAAAGTGTTAACCTACATACAAAATAAATGTAATTTACTATTTATTAAAAATCAAAATAATATTCATAAAAACCAATACAAATACACGAATAAAACTTATAACACTGCAATAAATAACGCTAATTATATTGAGAGATTGACTTATAAATATATTTAGCTCAGTCCTTGACTATCACCGACATTTAGATCGAATCGCAACACTTTCAAATGATTCAGATCAAAGTAGCGAGAAATCATTTGGTCACTTTTATGAGTGGTTTTACATTCAAAATTTAAGGCCAACAAATACTTGAGGCCTTCGATATGTTTGCTTAAACTGATGAAGATGCAAGTGCTAGAGGTACAGACAAGGGACAAAACTTATACTTGGGGGAGGCCCAGTCTCGCAGGCGACGTCTATCGGTTGAAATGGTGATGATGACTACCCATGACAAAAGCTGAAAGAGGCGAATAGAAGAAAAAAAACCGGTCAAGAGCGAGTAGGACTAGCGCGCCGAGGATTCCGCACCATCCTTACTAATATTATAAATGCGAAAGTAACTCTGTCTATCTGTCGCGCTTTCACGCCAAAACTACTGAGCCGATTTAAATTATATTGGTACACAGAGCCTGAGAAAGGACATAGGCTACTTTTTATCCCGGGAGTATGTTCCCTAGAGACCACGCGGGCGAAGCCGCTGGCAGAAGCTAGTCTTATAAAAATATTCTGGATATTTGACTTACTTTACGGTCAGATAGATGAACAGGCGAACAGGTAGATGAGCGGACAGACGGACAGGTGGAAGAGCGAACAGGCGGACAGTAGGTACTTTACTATTGTGAATTTAGAAATCTTAGCCACAACTGCTTATGGTGACTGAAAAACGTTCAAGCCACTCCACATTGCAAACTGCATATAAGTAAAAATGTAAGTAGTCATGTCAACCATTGTGGGCTCAAAAATTTTAGGGAGAAAACCTTTACTAGGTATGTAAATAGCATGATATTTGGTTATTAGAACGCTTATTAAAATCAACATTAAAGTCTCCTACTTAAATCAGTGGACTGGTATGAGTACAATTAAATGCTTTGATAGCTGTATCGAGACAATCGATTCCCGTGTCTGTAGAACATTTAGGAGATCTGTAAACGCATAAAATGTGAACATTTGTAACTTTAAGTGCGATAAATTCACAATGACCACCTCCTGGACTGTCAGCACCACAAAAGCGATATCTATCACTCTTTACTTGTAGCACTACGTCAGACCTCACAAATACTATGGATCCCCAACCTCGGTTTACTTGGTTATCCTTGTCATTTCGCCAAAGCCTCGTAATGAGATATTATCACTACTCCCCGCACTCCATGTTTCTACAAAAAGAGCTGTATGAGAATTCTTGACAATAGGATCAGAATTCACATCTAATGCATGCTTATGAAAAGACTAAACGCTATGAAAAATAACTTGAATAAAAGTCTGCAGAAATCGATAGACACTCACAAATAACGGGGCTTTCTTTGGTACAAAAAAAATTAGTAGATCCAGGGATTACCTCACAAACTTTACCTCTTTTTAAAATTCGTATAGAAGAACGTGTACGTTACCCCAACAGGAAAGTGTCTCCTAGAGTGATTTGATTAGAACGTATATTTAGTGCGTAATCTGCTATAAATGTGCGCTACTTACTGAATTTGTGCGCCTTGCCGTTTTGGAAAAAAACGGGAAAAAACGATTCCCTAGCGGTAACGTTTTTCTAGCAGGAAAATTCCAAACGAATGATCGAAGTGAGAAATATTGTGCATGGGCAGAGAGCTTATATTTGTGCAAAAATATGCGCCGAAAATATAATTTGTGCGTCTTCAGGTTTTCGAGATATTGCGTTTCCATTTTTTTATTTTAGATAGGCATACGTTTGACCTCTATCTCATCTGACGGTAAGCGATGATGCGGTCGAAGATGGAGCACGTTTGCCTAAAAGCAACCTATTCACTCTTGTCTTAAAGACTCCCAGGTTGTAGCTATCCGGAAACACAGACTCTGGCAGGGAATTCCACTCCTTAGCTGTACGCACTATGAATGTGTTCCCAAAACGTTTTGTGCGTGAGGGTGGGATGTCCACCATGTACCGGTGGCGCATCGTCGTTTGTCTTGTGGTCCGGTGATGGAACAGGCTTGGCGGAATTAAATCATGCAATTCCGTCGCACACTCCCCAAAATGCAACCGATAGAAAACCGACAAGCCAGCAACTCGGCGTCGATGCTCAAGACTTTGGAACTTCGACTTGACGAGCCTGTCATTACCAATGATCCTCTTGGCTCGTTTCTTAATTGACTCAAGGGCATTAAGTTGGTATCTCCAGATCCGTCCCAAAGATGAGAGCAGTACTCCATACACGATCGAACTTGGGCTTGATAGAGCTTGAGCAGCGTGAAGTTCCGGCGTGATGTACCGTCTCACCTTTGCTAGGACCCCCAACTTTCTGGCAGCCACTTGAGCCTTTGCCTCTATGAAAGGGCCAAAATTGAGGGTAGATTTTAACGTAACACCAAGAAGCTCAAGGCGGGCGGTTATCGGCACGGTTACACCTCGAAAAGATGAAGCTGTGTGGAATTGGCTCCTTTTAGCGGAAAAAAGACACGCTTGGGTTTTAACAGCATTGAACTTGACCAGATTGGCATCGCCCCATTCAGAGACAACCTGTAAGGACAAGTTCAAGCGCTCAACCATAGCCTCCCGGAGAGACCGGATCCGCGACCCACCAGCTCATGCGTCGGACACGTATCTCTCAGCAACAGTGCTGTCGCATACCCAAAGGCACCGGGTTTAAGCAGATCATTAATATGCAGCAGGAACAATGTTGCCGAGAGCACCGACCCCTGAGGAACCCCGGCATTAATATCCAGCAGTCCGGACGACCAGCCATCTATAACCACTCGGATAGATCGATCCCTCAGGAAATCTTCAATCCAATCACACAATCCGGCGGGCAGACCGAAGGAAGGAAGCTTACCAATAAGGCTATCGTGCCAGACCCTGTCGAAGGCCTTCGAGATATCAAGGGAGACCGCAAGTGCCTCCCCGTGCTTCTCTATGGCCTCACTCTAGATGTGAATGGCATACGCTAGAAGATCCCCAGTAGACCGATTTCGGCGGAACCCGTATTGTCGGTCGCTAAGGATATCATTCGCTTCTAGGTATGCTAGGAGCTTACGATTCAGCACGCGTTCCATACTCTTACAGAGTATGGACGTTACCGAGATGGGTCTGTAATTCGACGGGTCAGCTCGACTACCCTTAATTTTGTTTTATTTAATTTTTATTTTTTTGGTATGCGTCATTCTTGGCGCAAATAAACGCTTTTACATTCTTTCTTTTTTTCTATCTTTCCTTCTTGGGCACGGGCTGCACGCTAGCTTACTTCCAAGCATTCGGTACTTTTCCAGTCTCAAACGAAAGGCGAAATAGGCGTGTCATGATTGGAGACAACTTAGGCGCACAAGTCCTCAAAACAATTGCCGGTATCCCGTCGGTCCCTTCCTGCTGGAGTAACGTTTTGCAGAATCGCGTCTCTAAAAGCATTGTATGTGCGCCTGTAGAATAAACGTACACAAGTAGCTATTAATTTGTGCGTATTTGTGACAGAATTAGATTTAGAAAAATATTTATAACTTTCAAGTAATCGCACTTTTTCGAAAACCCGAAAAAAAATCGTAGCTTCTGAATGAGAAAAGGTATAAGCTCACTGAAAAATTTATTCGGTCTTTATTGAAGCTTTAAATAATCATTAAAAGTTTCAAAAGTGTACATGCATGCGTTATTGAATAATATTGTTAAAAATCAAAACGACGGTGTCATAACTTTGACGGCAAAATACAAGAAACCGGCTCAACCCAAGATTGCGCGATTTCCGGATTGGTCCCATAGTACCTAAATATTCTTCATAATGATGAGTACAATTACCCCTTAAGAGGTATTGCGTTTATTCTATTACACGTTGTATATCTTGAGTATTGTTTGTATCTATAAGATATCCTTATAAACTACGGACACAGTTTCACATAGGCAGAAATAAATCTATGCTAAGCCAGACACAAGTCTGATACCTACCTACTTAATTTATCGCACTAATAAACACGCACACGTAGAAACATCAACAGAAGAAGTTGGAAACACCTCGAAGCCATTATAATAGTACATCATGAAGAAAGATAAATACACCGTTATTGCTAAGAAGTCATATTACGAGCGGTTAATTTGTTTGATATATTATTCTCGATTAAATATTCGCCATTCTGTCAGCGGTAGCGTGGCGAACGCAATTTTCAAAACGTCATAAATATATGGGATTGACAAGCGCTGTCAAAACGTCACGAGATTAAACCCTTATATTTTGGAATTTCGACAATCGCATTCGTTCATAGAATAGCTTTTTTTCTCAAGCCTCATATCAGTCAAATAGGTAACCAGCGACGTAGAACTTGAAAGGTCAGAGACTAAATATTCATCTAACCATAAAAGGTTCATCAAATACAGAAATAAACTCGGCAAGTTTGCTTTCGTGATCCGACAAAAAGTTAGCGATATATATAAACGCTCCTTGACAATGAAAACACGTAAAAACAATAGTGTAACAGTTCACATCGTATATGAATAGTGACGTTTCACGAGGTAGCTAACATCCGGTAGTCTATTTGTGTGTGGTACGTGGGAGTGGCGACAGCGGGTGACATACCACAGACGTGTTCATGAATGCACGAAAATATACTCGTACATACATTTGTATAACAATTTTGCATAGTATACTCTTGAACTTCTATAATTCCATTATCAATACGATTGGCTACTGTAGCATAAAATATTTTCTCGATTCAATGACGTTATCTGTGTCTCTGTAATGCAAACTATGCATGTCTGTTACTTTTTTAACACAGTAACATGAAACAAATAGAAACACTCGTTACTCCATTCCCGATACTGAAAACAAGAGCAGAGGGCTTGAAAGTTAATTTCGAGAAGTCCAAACATGTGGACTCTTGAATGTCATGTCGTATATAGCCCTAGTTCATGAACACGAGTCTTCGACTCTACCCGCTACCGCTCGTACTTACCCCACACAAATGTTGCACACATCAGTGCGGTGGAGAGTTGAACAACTGGGTCGGCAGCACCGGCGGACGCACTAACGCGCGGTTTTCTTTACTTTCATTATGTTTAGCAAAACACCCAAGAAAATCTGCACTTCCGTCTATATTATATGATAATTTGAAGATTACTATCACGCATGCATGTCTGGTTTTGTCAAGAACTGGCAATAGTGGTTTTTCTCGGAGTTTCTCCGAAGGGTTTCTATTGCTATAGTCAGAAGTCCAAGTAACAATCCCTAATGCCATGGAACCACGGGTAATTAAAATTACCCATGCACCCGGTAATGGGTCAAACCACCGATAAGGAGTGTAAAATTCGAGATTTGACGGGGAACATAAATAGTCGACATAGACTGTTGGATAGCCAAACTAAAATGGCAATAGGCTAGTCAAATATTGAGGAGATGGCCGTTGGAGCAGGTGTAGCCGTTAAAAGACCCACCGCGGTTGGTTTGTAAACCACCCAGCTAAGATCATCGCTTACCTACATCCATCCGGATGATAGTAACTTTTGTGGTTCAATGCAAGCGTGCATTATGTTCTGATCGCATACGACGGTCAGCGATTTAGTAGCATTAATTGTAAGTCCCCAATTTCGCAAAGAGCACGTTCTTTGAAAAGAGTTAAAGTTTTGCCTGGGGATCATACTTAGGTCTTCAGACTAGGCTTGATCCATTACAGAACTCTAGGCTTTTTACGGTTGCATTATGAGTTCTCTACTCTGAATGACGGTTTCAAATTATTCGACACAAAAGTACCTTAACCTACTTTTGCATAAAATTCACGTTCAATAAAATTTCATTGTTTTCGAACCGAAATCGTAATGGTTATAAGGTAAGTAGAACTTCGAGCGGTACTAACAAATCACGGCGCGGTACTTAGGAGGCACGTTCAGAATAAAATATTGGGTTTGAGGAACGAAGTAGTAAAGTAGCGAAGGTCAGTGCCCTGTCGTCAAGACGTCAAGTGCGGTGAGCAATCCGTTACCCCCAGTTGACTTTTATTGACGAAATGCCCGTTCTTTTTGATGTTAGTAATGTTGAAGTTGGTTTTGAAGAAAGAGGCGTACTAAAGAAAAGATGGAAAGATTTCTCATGTGAGAAGTGAGAGATGATACATATAAGTATGTCAGGGAGATAGTTTATTACCTTATGTTTGATTGTCAGTTGCACGTCTTGAAACAACAGAGACTTTAGTGCCAATTCTGCTTATTTTTAAACAACGTTCGCATTCGCATGTAGTAGCAACCTGTCAAAAATGTACGGAAATTAAGGCTTTTATGACAATTTGCGAATGGCACGCGAATGCGAACGTTGTGTAAAAATTAGTAGAATTGGCCCTCTTGTCGTATCATTGAGATATTTTCAACCTTAGTAAGTTACACTTTACGTGTAAATTGGTTGGCAAAACTGACAAGCTCATAAGACATATGCTGTTAAAAAGTATATCAGATCACGAATCGAGCCCCGTAACTCTAGAAGGCCTAAGTCTACAAACGATACATCTCAGTAAAATAGGTTGGCCGTAAAATATTCATCATGTTCGAAGAACTATTCCAGAGGGCGTTTGCATTCGCATCTCTTTCGCAATCTGTCAAAAATGAGGCCTTTTTTGACAGTTTTCGAATGCGAACGAATGCGCACTCTGGTCGCTGGATTTAAGCACCATATTATCTGCTTATGTAGCATTGACAGGCGTCCGGATAAAGCGAGACAGTCAGGATTTTTGGTTGTGTCCGGTCAAATTAGACGGTGTCCGGCCTGTCCGGCTTTTGTAAGGGTTTTAGAATTTGAGCATTTTTTTTTACATTAGTCATGTGTTGATTTCCGCTCCACCTACGTCAATAGCTAGCTACTTACTACTACTATTGCAACTATAGAAATCATTATTTTATTTTTTTCACTATTGATAGGCATACGTTTGACCACTATCTTACCTGATGGTAAGTAATGATGCGGTTGAAGATGGAGCACGTTTGCCTAGAAGTAACCTATTCACTCTTGACTTAAAGACTCCCAGATTGTAGCTATCAGGAAACACAGACTCTGGCAGGGAATTCCACTCCATAGCTGTACGGACTACGCATGTGTTCCCAAATCGTTTTGTACGTGTGGGTGGGATGTCCACCATGTACCGGTGGCGCATCGCCGTTCGTCTTGTGGTCCGATGATAGAACGGGCTTGGCGGAATTTAACCATGCAATTCCGTCGCACACTCCTCAAAATGCAACCGATTGAAAACCGACAGTCGTCAGCGTCGATGCTCAAGACTTTGGAGCTTCGACTCGACGAGACCATCATTACCGATGATCCTCTTGGCTCGCATTTATAATAATGTAGGTACATTTAATAATTAATAATGAAAAAGACCGATTCATTAAATTTTATTGTTGTTTCATTAGTTTTAGAGGTAGATTTTATTACAAATGTTATTTTTGCTGTCTTGATTAATTTATAAATAAAAATGTGTATAACTAAGACTAAAAAAATAAGGGTCTCCGGCCTTTTTACCCAAATGTCTGGCCAAACTGGCTGGTCTGTCCGGCTTTTCAGTTTGAAGACCTGGCAGCTGTATGCTCATGCAATAGTGAGCAACTTAACAACAGAAGGCTATAATAGCAATGTACTTAAACCCACGCTTTGACACAGTCATTTGTTAACGACTATCAATACTGATCTGCCTACACCCCAATGACAGCTCAGTTGTGAAATTGAAACAAGAAAGGACGCGAGACAGTATAATCCAGCGCCCAAATAGAAATTGGCATAATTATAGGACATGAAAATGTAAGGTAAGGAGGAAAAATTTAAAAAGATTGCCGAAAAAATCGAGAAAAACTGGAAGTTGTTTTTGTATGACCTCAGGTGACAACGTCTGTAGGGTCAGCTATTTAGGTGCTACGCATATATTATAGGACGTTCTTGATAATTAGTGACACAAAAGTGCAAACCTTCCAAAAAAATTTGGTTTTGCGCTTCCATGATGTCATATTATCTTTTTACAAACGATATTGTCTAGAACCCAGAGCGATTGAAAGCTCCTCAAGCGCTTTATAAGTTTCGTAGACAATACGTCGAGCCCAGTGAAAGTAAGAGTTAGAGCCCAATCGTAAGTAAGGCAAAACAATTTGGTAGGAAAAACACAAATCGTTTCGGCCCAATTGGTTTTAATAAAACCAAGATTAATTTCATACTAAACCCATTTATCCGTACCTTAAGTGTTACAAATTAGTTAACTCACTTTCACAAAAACCGATCATTTATATTGCATTATTGACACACATATTACGCAACAGCTCAAAAGGCGACGCGAGTAAGTAACTGTCCCAACTTTGCTGTCTCCGAGGAATGGTTGCCAGAACTTTATCAACGTTACCCTACCACTACTTGCGACACTGTGATTTCAATTAATTTTATTCTTATATAATTTATGTCTGTTACTTATAATATTGATTATCACATTCGTGTTAGCTGCAACATGTGCAGTTAATCGTAGATATGTCAATGTTTCTTTCTTTTAATTGCCAAACATTTTTTTTTATAATTGCTCAAGTAGATTATAATAAGTATTTTACGTGACTATGTTCTGCGTATAATAATAGAATACGCGTGGGCGTAATGCACCTTACGAAGAAATAAATGATAAAATATTTAAAGGCGGCGGCGGCCTAAGGCGATGCTCGGGGAGACTTGTCTAGCTGAAGACGTCTTTTGGCTGAGATCTGAAATATGGAGAAAGACTGCAGTCTAGCATTATACAAGAAAAATGCCCGTAGTAGAAGTAAAATGCTCGGGAAATAATTCCACAATTGCAAAACATTATTAGGTCAACTACAAGCATAAAGTATCGTAGCGGTAAAGATTATATTTATCCAGTGACGAAGCCTTTTCTGTCTAAATACTTAAAAAATACAAAGTGGTTGCTTAAATTACACAGATCTTTTAAAAATAATACCGTACAAGTCCCGTGCCCGATAGGATTATCTATGTCAAACTTCCACCAAACTATCGGTTTAATTTTAACCCCTTAGTTTTTCGATGAATTTTCATAATTGCTTGTCTTGGTGCTGGCCTTATAAACAACTTTTGTCAAAATTATATGCGTCTAACTTGTCCCGGCTGTGTAGGCTGTGCGTTGCATATTAGTCAAATTTATATTAAGTAGATTGTAAGTGTGACGGATTGAAATGCCAATGTAGTGGTAACTGAAAATCAATTTATATTGTCCTTGCACGCTTTTTCTGTCAAGATCGATTAACGCTAATGATTTAATGTTTTTTAGCAAAATTCTGAATGTAATACATGCAATTACTGAACAAAAATGTTTTTTTTTAATTATTTTCGTGGAGTGATAGCTTATTTAAAGAGCTGTCTTTAAATAAGCTATAGCTATCTAAAATAATTTAAAAAAAAAACATTTCTCTTCAGTAATTCCATAACTACTTTGTAAACATTAAGTATACATGCAGGTTGAACAAATAACGGACGAGCGGGCAATCAAATTACCGCCTAAAGACATATAGGAGACTGTTCGAGCTGCCCCGGACCCTCTGCAGCAGCGACGCGGCCTGCTTACGTCTGATCGTTGCGAAGCCATCAGTGTGCGCATCAGCAAACATTCCCGATACACTGCAGAAGCGTGGCAGCCCCAGCACCAATTTTAATATTGGAACTTGGTTCCCTAATAAATAATTTGATTGATTGAATACAACAATCCATTCTCCTGAATAGATTGTTGTATTCAATCAATCAAATTCTTACAACACCAAGTCCCAATATTAAAATTAAATTAAAACATACAATAATAAATATTACAAAATCATAAAATTACTACATAACAACAAATTAGAAATTACAATACAATTTAATTCAATCCAATCTAATTCAATTCAATTCTATCAAATTCAATATATAATGAACTCGAAGAACACTGATGGCTTTCTGCGTCCAACTTGTTCAGAGTCTGAACGCGTAAAATTTCTGACAATATGATAAAGTACTGCTGGTTGTCGGTACCGCACTAGTACTTAAAGCCAACCTCAACATAGAAAAAAGCTAGGCAGCCTGATTGATTAATGCATACATGGCTGTCATATCAAGCTTAGATCAAAAATGTGGCAGATATAATTACCAAATAAACTATGTATTGTGTTAAGCAGTAGTGGGAACCAGGCTCAAACTGTCAGCCGCTTCGCTGCGATGCTATTCAGGTCGAATTGTCTATCACTGAGATGAGCATGAAAACTTTTCGCTCAATTAAACTTTTCATCAGTACTGGATATCAAGATACTCGATCCATTTTATGGGATATGATTCGCAATGAGTACAAAAATGTACTGCTGCATTTTATATTACTTTGTTTTTATTGTTAATACATAGAAGAAGTCGGTTACAACAAGCGACTAGGGTTTCACAAGTAAACAAATGACAATCACATACGTTCTAAGCTAAACCATTAGGAGGAAATGCGGGCAGCGAGACTGTATGTAAAAAAAATATAATTCGAGGTTTGGCTCTCGACTGTTTTCTCGTCCAATATTGGAACGATATAAGAGATATTTCACAAACTGAATAAGAAGGATGTATACTGTGTCTCCATGTTTTCCTTTTTTAATTTATAGTTGCCAAACTTGTACAGAGCCCTAGTGCTCTGTTGACATCGATTTATCGGACAATTTTAATCATTTTGTGAGAGTTATAGTGCTTATTCGGTTAATAAATCATCAAAAAACAAAACATAGGGATACAGTATATATCCTTCTTATTCAGTTTGAGAAATATTTCTTAAATCGGTCCAATATTGGAGGAGAAAACAGTCGAGAGCCTAACCTCGAATTATGACTTTTTACATACAAAGTCTCGGTGCCAGCATTTCCTCTTAACTCAAAATGCGGCGTGCTTTTGTTTTCTATGGAAATCACTTTCCAAATAAGTTATCAAATTCGCCTTGACTTCTCTGATTTTCAGGAAGGAGGCTTAGTTACAGAGTTCCGTTGTTTTACTTTGGGAATAGAACCCAAGAAACTTACAAGACTGAACACGATTTTGGTACCTATATTTAAACACTAAGAGACTTATAACGAATAAACTTTATTCACAATACCTTACTCATAATAACGTTATCCTTGAATAAACAAGTCATTTTGTCGATAGTGGAAATGTACTTAAGTGTAGTCACCTGAAAAAGACATCAACGCGCTCGGAACAGAGCATTGCAGATTTTTTGTCTTAGTTTTATTTTCACAGTAATTTGTCAAAAATATATTATTTGTTTATTATATATTTTCTTTTAGACCTCATTATGAGCACAGGACGAACATTTATAAACACAAGTGAACAATAGGCAATCTTTTACGTTATTATTAACTCTAGGAATAACGTAAATGTTTTTGTACAGAGCGAAAACAAGTGCTTTTCTTTTACAATTAATGACATTTGAATTAGTCAAAGCGAGCATCACACTCATTCAAAAACTTAAGTACATTAACATCACGTTCCCTTGATCACTATAAACATGGCCGCCGACCGCGATCTTACATATTCACATTACGAAAGTGCATTATAAAAAAGTGGAATCCCATTGAGTTCTGAAATTATTTAAAAGTCATTTTCTATTGTAGACGAAACAATAAGCTGCGATTTCCAGCGAAATGAGAGAAACCTGCGGTTACGGGTTATGCTCACGGTTAAGGTTACCACGTGACGATTGTTATGGTTACAGAAAGCAAGATTAACGCAATTTCTCAAGAGCGATCCGTACCATAAATTTTCAATTGAAGTATCTTTAATTTTTATTAACCGACTTCAAAAAAAGGAGAAGGTTCTCAATTCGGTTGTGATCTTTATTTTTTACTTGTTGTTATAGCGCCAATAAAAGTACACACTCTCGAAATTTTCAGAGTGTTGTGTGTTGTGTGACGGTTGTTGAGATACAGACCGCTGACAAACAGATGAACGGACGGATGGACGGACGGACGCACCGCGGAGGCTTAGTATTAGGGATCCGTTGGTTACCCTTTGGGTACGGAGCCATCTAGACACGCGGCAGCGTGTCCAGCCAATAGTTTAAAAGAAAAAGGAACTGGCGACGCAGCAGCCGTGTTTAATATAATTATTATACGAACCGTTTCGAGCTACTTTTGACCGATTCACAACTCGAAACCTATTTAACCTACATACATGAAATTTGGCACATTTATGAAAACTCCTAAGTTTGTCTAGAAACCAATTTCATAAATGGAGCTCAAACAGTTATTTATTTATTTATTAATAAGCACACCAACAGCACTGTCACTTACAATTTATACTAAATAACATTTGAAATCGGCATTTTAGTAACCATGCAAATAACAGGTATGCATGACATTGACATACTGAATATTAGAGACAAGACGATAAAAATAAGTGTGTCCAGTAGACCTAAATCCAAAACACTACAAAAACAAAACAAGTCTTGAGCTATATAGACGTACATTGTTCGCATTATTTATATAAGAAACGTTTATATGAAGCGAAACTCATAGAAAAAACATCGATAGGGTAATCCATTAAGTTAGAACTTTCATTATATAGCCTTGCCATACGTGTTAGGGGGATATTAAAGATGGAATTTAAGGTAGATGTAGGCAATTGAAAAATGCGATGATGCCGCTTGCTACGTTGGCTAATCCTAAAGTTAAAATAGTTAATCAATTGCGCATCTATAGAACCATTTATAATTTTGTGTAATGTAAGTAAGTCAGAATGGATCCGTCTTTCTTTTAAGCTAAACATCCTATAGTGCTTTAACCTGTCATTGTAGTCAGGTATAGCTTTTCGGATCCCATTCTTCATTCATAGATATCTAACAAAACGGGCCTGAACAGATTCAACATTATTAATATAACTTGAGTAACAGGGAGACCAAATAGTGGAACAATACTCCAAGGAGCTCCTTACCAGTGCGTTATAAAGTAGAATAATACTACTATAATTACAGAAAGGTTTTGACATGCGGATTATAAAGCCAAGCATTCTTTTAGCTTTAGCAACTATAGTCTCTACATGCTCATGGAAGGATAGAGATGCGTCAAAGAGTACACCTAGATCACGGATGACTGATACTCTACTCAGTACTGATCCATATATGTGATGATCAAACTTAATGTAATTCACTTTATTCGTGAATGTAATAGTCTGGCATTTTTTAACATTGAGCGTCATTCTGTTGTTGCAACACCATTGATGAAGGACATCTAGATCTCTTTGAAGCTTTATACAATCGCTCCGGTCCGATATCCTGCAGTATATTTTCAAATCATCAGCGTAGGCCAAACAATTGCAATTTATGAAATCTAAAAGATCATTCAAAAATACCAAAAAAAGCAAAGGACCCAACTTAGAGCCTTGTGGAACACCAGAGCCAGGAGAAAAAGGTACAGATTCATATCACATAGGTACAGATTCTTATTGATATATTAACGTTCAAAAACCGGCATTTTTGTGACTGACTGACTGACTCACTGACATATAGATCAAAAACCTAACCCACTTCCAGATGTCCTAGAAAGTTGAAATTTGGCATGCAGCTAGGTAATTGGGTGTAAGCAAAGGAAAAATCTGAAAACCGAGAATTTCTATGATTTTAAATTTTTCCAATCAATCTTGTTAGGTAACACTTAGCGCCTCTCAAAATTATAAGAGCAACTGCTTTCTTCTTCGCAAGAGAATAAGTTCCATGATTAAAGGTCGTTTTTATAGGTACTTAGGAATCACTACATAGTATAAAACAAAGTCGCTTCCCGCTGTCTGTCTGTATTTATGCTTAGATCTTTAAAACTATGCAACGGATTTTGATGCGGGTTTTTTTAATAAATAGAGTGATTCAAGAGGAAGGTTTATATGTATATAAGACATAATATGGTCGAGAAACCTAAAATGTTACAGAACCTTCATTTACCTTATTTCAGGATTATCTACAGAACTTGGCGCCCATTTAGATCTTAATTCTTTTTCGTTGAAGTCGACAATAACGGATATTATTAACATTGAACTTTGGCTCCCTTTTTCACATTTATGTTTTTGATGGGATAATTACTTTTTTATGCAACTTGGCTCAGACCACAACTACAGATAATGCACTGAGTTTTAACTAACCTTTCCGATAACGTCTGTCAAAAATCTACTAAATGAGAACCGGGACCAACCACGGCTGCTTTCCGACACATGAAGAAGTCAAGCCTGTTACAGTTGTTACATATATCCTGACATACTCGTATCACATCCGAAAGATCAAAGCATACACTTACCTGACGCACTCGAAGCCATCGAAGTTTACCCCCTATCGGAGTATCGTTATTTCTAATTCAAACACATTTAGCTAGATGACTGGACACCATTTATTTACTACGCTCTATTTCTTTGGTGTGTCAGTGAAACAGTAATATTTAGTTCCGTTCACACTTATTACTGCAGCTTGCGTCTTAAGCTTACTTGATTTAAAAGAAGTAATTGGCTTTGTTCTGTTACACTATATACCCTTTTTAGGTTATTTTTGCAATAATTTAAGCAAAATTCATTGTGCTATAACAATCAAGCCTCTACGAAAAAGTTTTAATAAATTAGAGAAAAGGTTTCAGTCTATAATTAATTTAGCCAGATTATTTCAATGATAAACTCGTTAGTAGTTGCAACTGAAGTTACCAAGGATCATGAAATATCAGCGATCTCATTAAAATAACATTAACACGTTGGTAACACCACGTGATAAGTAATTGGCTTCGTAGTTGGAAGTACCATTTTTAGATCCGCTATCTTTAATTACCCTATTCGAAGTCGTTCCCTACCGTCCGTCTTGTACAGTCCTTCCTCGGACCACGTAGCGTAATAGCGCTCATATGGTAGGCGCCAGCTAAAAGTGCAATATCAAAAACAGAAATAAAGACATCAAGCTGTCCTGAATCGACCTCTATCGTGATCCTTTACATTCTCTAGTAATTAAAAACGGTTCATAACTTATTGTTCGGGTATCTACGAAGGCATATTAGGGAAAGGTCAATATATTTTAAATTTATCTGGCGCCTACCATAGTAATATGAAGCTCTGCTGTATGTGTAATATCTCTAAATGAAGTTTCCTTGCTCCCCAGGATGACGGATTACGAGCGCATCAAGCAAACATGCCTGGAAAAGGCGGAACTCTGGGAGGATCCCGACTTCCCTGCTAACCAGTCCTCAGTGTTTTACTACCAGACTCCACCTTTTCATTTCGAGTGGAAGCGTTCGAAGGTATGTGTTTACTAGTAACTCTATGTTATACTAGTCGTACTACCACGCACAACGGACCGAATGGGACTCTAGTGCGGAAAATGGAGTACTCTACTAGTCGTACCAAAAATTACCCCACAAAATTTATTATGCTCGTAACACATGTTGTAACACTCTTTGCAACAATGAGACAAAATGGAAGGACTCGGGGTGTGTGTACAGCCAACACAATGTGCTAAACCCAAGATGTGGAACTCTCAGACATGTTCCTTTCCACCTGCCTTTAGCCAATCAGCCTTCAAAGCAAAGGTAAACAGTCATCTACTGGGCTTGCTAGTCTATTGTAGACCTCACACATAATTATCCACTTTTGACCACTGTCACACCTGATGGCATGCCATGATTAGGTCGACAATCGAGTACGCTTAGAAGTAACCTATTCACTCTTCTTTAAAAAATATGCTATTCTTTTAGTGTTTTCATCATCATCAGTAGAGCTGTGGGCACAGCTATTTAAATACCTACATATATACCTACTTAAGTTGGGCAACACGTATATAGCGACTGTTCGCCACTTATCCGATTGGGCGTTCAATTCAACACCTTAGTACTTGTTCACGTTGACTCGCGGGCGCGGTGGCGGGCGCGGTCACGAAATATCAAACATATGGCGTAATATCCAAGTGTTCACGTACGAAACGCACGTGCGGTGTAAGTAGCGGGCAAGCTAGCGACTGGCGCGCGCGCGCCGCTCACGTCAATATCAAACGCGTAAGATGTTTTTGTGTGTTCACGTCGAACTAGCGGCGGAGCGCGCGATTATCTCGCGACGTCAGGTAAGTTCAACCAGTTTGAACTTATCGCTAGAAACGCTAGCACGTTTTCATCATGTCACACTCGCGCAAACGCCAGGCGGCCAATGTGAACACGAACCCGCCACGTCTTCGCGACCGCACCCGCCACCGCGCCCGCGCGTTCCAACGTGAACAAGTACTTATTGCATACTGACACTATAAACAACTCGACAGTGTCCTAAGGTTTAGTTTAGTACTTAGATTACTATTTTGTCATATTTTCGTATTGCATTTCGTTGACAATTGGGTATTTTTCTAGGTAGAAAACTAATAATCCTATTTAGTCCATTAGTTCTTGAAAAAATATTAGAGACGTATCTTTCTCCATTTCAAATCGATAAAAATTGATAAAGATAAAGAGCATCAAAGACTCAAAGTTCAAGAGTGGGCTGGTGACGTCATTTTAATAAAAAGCAACTAAATGTATTGACTTCGTTTTATATTTACGTGAAAAGAGGAAAAAAACGGACTAATTAGTTTTTTTCAAGAAACACTCAATTGTGATAAAAACGTACGTAATAATTATACGAGTTGGTAAACCCGTAATTCTTTAAGCATATAGCTTCATTAAATTAATTAAAACACTAGTCGATGCCGTGCAGAGCAAGTTAAATCATTAATGATTTTCAATCTACACTCGTGGGGTTAATAGCCTATCGCCTAAGACCTAAGACAAACTGTTTGTCTGTGGATGGGGTTTCAACTCAGGCGATAGACATGCTAATTGTAACAAAATTTTCGTGGAGTAATCATGAGCAGGAAGGTACAATCGCACGATAGATAAGTAGAGGTAACAAAACCAGTAGCTGCCTGCCACAGCTATTGGCAGGTGGCCTCTTATTATTTTTACTCTATATTATTTTATATCTATATTCGTTGCTACTGACATGAAGCCAGAAGCTCTAACATAGATATAGCTCTACTATAAGGAACGTGCACGGCGATGACTACGCCATCTAGTTTCGCATATTTGAAACTATAAGGTCAAGAATCTATTTCTATACTAATATATAAAGCTGAAGAGTTTATTTGCTTGAACGCGCTTATCTTAGGAACTACTGGTCCGATTTGAAAAATTATTTCAGTATTAGATAGCCCATTTATCGAGGAAGACTATAGGCTATATATCATCACGCTAAGATCAATAGGAGTGGAGCAGACAAAGTTGCGCGGGTCAACTAGTATTTACTAGTTGAGAGGTAATTCCTGCACGCTCCGTTTAGGGCAACGTGGACGAAGAAGACCGTGCCATCTAACGTTGCAATTTCGAAACTTATAGATAAAATATAATTGACAATGATACTTCTGGGCTGCCACCTATAGTTTATGCACGTTCCCTATGACGTCTTAAAACCGTCATAATTAATTTTTCTCCCCCTGGTGACAATGATGTGAAATGTATGTGTCAGTCGTATTTTGCTAATAAATAAATATTAATATTATTATATTATTATTAAAACCGTCATGATTCCGATGCGGGAAGGAGAAGGAGCTATACAAGATGACACTTTCTATTGTTCACATCGATTCGTGATTGCATTGGCATGTCACAGTACTTCTTAACTCAGTCGGTACTAAACTCTGACGTCCCAAAGACGCGACCAGCATCCCCAGACACTGATAAAGCGTCTGGACATCCAGACGCACTGCATCTTACCATCCCTACCTTGTTGCTATTCCACCAATTCGCACTAAGCGTTTCCAAACGTCTTTTATAATGCGCACAGCAAAGGAGTAGAACTCTCTGCCTGCGTCTGTGTTTCCAAACGCTTACAACCCTAATCTCTTCAAAGTTAGAGTGCACAGACTCCTTTTGGGTAAGCTCGCTCCATCGTAAACTTTGTCTGTGAGTCAAGAGCAACCTATAACAAATAAAAAAAAAGCGTTACCTAGCCAAAATTAGAGTTCTAATCTTTATAATCGAGCTACTGCTCAACAGATGAATACGGATTAAACCTTCACCTATCGTCTCACCTATACCATTCGATTGACTGTCATTTATGACGTCACAAGGCCGCAATCGCAATACCCAAAACCTATCACAAACATAATACATTACCTAGACGTTATACAAAAGAGTACAATAATGATGACGTCATGATGATAAAAAATCTCGCATTGAAAGCACGCAATCATATCGGCAGAACCCGTTAGGATGTGTAATACATCTGCTAAACGACGTGATGCGTAGAAACTAAGAGTGGATCGTGGTATAATAGTACCTTTTAGTTTGGTAGGGTTTTCGTTGTTCAGTTGTAGGCGGAGGCGGTTGTAAGCGGAGCGGGTTAGAAATACCTACTTAGAAGGATAAAAGAATTAGGTACTTAGTACTACATACTTCTGTTTCCGCTACCCATTAAAAGAACGTCTATGGATGTTTTATGTATTGAATTTCTTTTAGCACAACATTATTCGATTTTAAATCAAGTTCATGATTTTAGTATTAGGTAAAAACAAGGTGGTTCAAATTTTCAGCAGTCTTAGAATCCACTAATGCGTTTTACTTAGTAGGTATAATCGTAAGGCTAGATTCATTGGCTAATTTTTTTTATAATTATGGCTGTAAGTTCTCAATCCTTACTAATATTATAAATGCGAAAGTAACTCTGTCTGTCTGTCTGTCGCGCTTTCACGCCAAGACTACTGAACCGATTTAAATGTTTGGTACACAGATTTTCTAGAGCCTGAGAAAGGACATAGGCTACTTTTTATCACGACAGTATGTTCCCTAGGGACCACGAGGGCGAAGCCGCTGGTAGAAGCTAGTAGGTAATAATTAACGGATTGACTAAAAAAAATATAACCGACTTCCAAACAAAACACTACAAAGAATAAAATAAACTTAATTTCGGAAGTCGGTGTTTTTGGTTTTGTTTCTTTGTTTTTTAACACCGACTTCCGAAATTAAGGTTATTTTATTCTTTGTAGTGTTTTGTTTGGAAGTCGGTTATATTTTTTTGTAAAAAGTTTTTTATTTTTCACTTTTAAGTGGTGATGGTGGGACGACGTCTTCGTCAACGCAGAAATTGAAATAAGCAAAAATGCTCATAAAATAAAAACTACTGAACCAAACCGAATCAAATTTTTATGGGACCAAATGACAAGTATACTGCATCGAACTAAAAAAGAATCACAGAAATCGGATCAGAAACCCCGGAGTAATCGGTGTACATACATTTAAAAAAAAATACCCGCCGAATTGAGAACCTCCTCCTTTTTTGGAAGTCGGTTAAAAAATATTCCTCAAAGATCAAGCAAGTGACCTGGCATAAAATCTGTGATTGATCTTAATGAATAAGTACCTAAGTGTCAAAGTCCAATCATTTATTTCAACGAGACCATTAAAGGCACTTTTGAACGTCAAATTTACAGCTTGAAAATAAAATATTATAGTGACTAGTCGTCCGTTCGCAAAAGGTAGATTCTTAAGAAGAAGAACGGGCCAGAACATTCCATAGGTACTCTTTTCAAATATGTTTTACAAATTTTTTTATCAATTGATTATTATATGTGAGGAGGTGTCTCTAACCTTTTTTGTCGATTATGCAGTCGGCAGTCGGATTCCTTTTTAATTTAACAAGGATAGATGTAACTAATTTAAAACCAAATTAGCTGCTTCAAAAGATTTGTACTTATTCAAGTTCGTGGGCCGTTGAAACGTGAAAGATAATATAAAAAACTAGCTGACCGCCGAAACGTTGTTACGCGTTTAAACGTTGTTAAACTTATATGGTTGGTCAAAAACATTAGCCAAAGAGAGTTTGGTTTTCATTTTACGAAGGTTTTGGTTTCGGGGCCCCTTAGTAAAATTTGCCCCGCGCTGGCTTAAACCGGCACTGAGTAGTTTTCCTTTTGTTGAGAGTGGAGGGCCGACCGTCTCTAAAATGCCCAATACGTCTACCATGAGTTTTATCAATCTATACTCGCTAGGCTAGCGACTGTAGTAAAAAAATGTATGAAAACTTTTAAAAAACAAGGTTCTAATTTATTTTATTAGTTATAAACTAAAGTTTTACTTAAAACTTGCTTGCTTGTTAGTTAACAACTTAAAATAATAAATTAGAACCTTGTTTTTTAAAAGTTTTCATACATTTTTTTACTACAGTCGCTAGCCTAGCGAGTATAGATAGATAAAACTCATGGTAGACGTACAGGCCGGTTTCGGATCCCAGTCCGGCCCTAATAGTAGAAAGAAGCGGCTACAAATCACATCGCAACGATTAAAAGAAATGACGAGTAGATTTGTAATTCGCGACCTCATAAGGAACAGTGCTAATTTCGTAATCCGCCCAGCAGTTGGAGGTAAGTATCAATGAACTGCCAAGATGAGCCACCTTGTCTGCAGGTGGGCGGCAAGGTCGCCTGCCACCCACAGACACCGCAATATACCTCTTACTTTTCAAACAAAGACAATTTTTTAGGGTTCTATTAGCTACATAAATAAGTTTCTAGCACAGTTACTTACAGAAAACACAAAAAACTGGCCAAGTGCAAGTCGGTTCCGAACAAGTTTAATTTTTTTTAACATGTTATTTTAACACTACAGACTTCTTATAGGTTTTCCTGTAATCTTTAGGTAAAGATCTATTACCTCCATTGTTTTCAAAATTTTAGGCTAAGTAGTTTCGGAGATAAAGGGGGGAATGGTCATTTTTCGCCTAATTTCTCGCTTCAAAACCATTTATTTTAAAATTATGAAAAAAATATAATTAAAACCCTCATAGTAAGCCCTTTCATTTGATATATCACACAATATTGTTAAAAAACTTTTTTTGAAATTTTCTAGTTTAGTAGCTACCTAGCTACCTATCTACCTAAAACATTTTTGTCATTATGTCTCTGACAGATTGTTGCAGCATGACGTGCTGGCGTCTGTACCTATACCATAAGTGGTTATAGCAATAGATGATTATCAAATGAAAATTATATCAAACGAAATAGTATCGTTCATTTTTGGTTGTACGTTGTTTTAAAGAAAATAGTTTAATGGAATTTCGTTTCACATAAAATTTTACTCGTATTATCATTTCATAGAATACTCAATACGCAGAATACTCACTTTCAATAAATTTAAATCATCGATTTTTGTAACATAAAATTCAAAGTTTCGATATTTATATCATAGAATAACAAATCAAATATCTATTCTTTATCCTCATATTGTTTGTTTCATATAAAACTTATTACCAAGAAAAACATTTTATCAAGTGACAGTTTCTAAACGTTTCCATTCCCCCGTTTTGTCAGTGTGCATACCCTTCTACACCGCGTTCACAAAGACAATGCGGGTAAATTCTAGACAAGCCAAAACTTTTCCTTCGGGCCCAGTCGACGGAGCCCCACGAAGCGATGGTGGCGGGAAATGGCGATGGGGATAAAAGACAAAACTATACAAACATACAAAAAGCATACACCGCATGCATGCAGCAAGCATGCAGCATACAACCAAGCATGCACCAAGCATACAGCATGCAAGCAAGCATACAGCATGCAAGCAAGCATGCAGCATGCATACATCATGCAAGCAAGCATGCAACATGCAGCATATGAGCAAGCATACAACATGCAGCTGGCATGGTTTCTGTCACGGCTCCGGCGCTGCGGGGTTTGCTCGCGGGCCGCCTCGCCCTTCCGCGCCTTCGCGGGTTTAAATTACACTCTAGGGGTAGGGAAGACAAGTCTACATGGGGTCGGTTTTACAGCGATTCGTTTCTGTCACTAAGTTTTGTAGGACAAAATATTGACCTTTTTAAGACGTATTTTAATTTTAAAGTTGGGTTAAAATGCTATTTTCAAAAATGGCACTGTGCCTAGCAAAATTATTCCAAATAAAATTCTGCCATCTTCAAAGTATACCATTGTAAATTCGGACATATAAAAGAGTAATATTAAGTATTGATTACATTTTCATTGAAATACAATACCATGGAAAAATATACCGAACAAACAATATTCGTTAAAAAATCATTCTACTGTTTGATAAGTTTGTTAAATAAAAAAATGTGAATAGAAATTCATTGAATTGTTTTTCTGTGAAATATGTTTCATTCAAGTAAATAGTTGATGAAACAATAATATTCGACATGAAATTATAAGGATCAAATACTATGTGAAATATTTTCTGCGAAACGTAATTCTATCAAATTTCTGTCTGCGAAACAAGGGAACACCTTCATTTTTATATTAAATATAGTTATACCTACCTAACTAACATTACACACCTAATAAGTGATATGATAGCCGTACGAGCAAGTACGCGTACTTATAGCTCGACGAAGTTTTAGTAGGTAGAGTAGGTGGGTAGGGTGGGTATTAGGTTAAGCAGGTTAGGTAGGGTAGGATAGGGTAGGTAGGATACTTAGGGTAGGGTAGGGTTGAGTAGGCAGGGTAGGGTAGGGAGGGTAAGTAGGTAGGGTAGGTAGGGTAGGGTAGGGTAGGGTAGGGTAGTTAGGGTAGGTAGGTAGGGTAGCCAGTTGACGGGAGCGAAGCCGCGCGGGTCAGCTAGTATAATATAGAATTAATTTAGATGTACCAAATAATGTGGAAAAAAGTTCTGTTTCCAAAAATCCCTTTCCATCCAGTTATTTAAACTGCATTATTATTTTTAAGTTAAAAGCACTATATATCACTTGATAAACTTACAGTACCTAAAGGTTCTTTTTTCTGAACTTTCTGTGATTTAGTAGTTCGTCTACTATAGTTTTAAAACTGACAAATAATTTATTTATCATTTTGAGGGAGAACTACAAAACACTGCCTAGCGTCGAGCCACAATAAACTTTGAGAGTACTCGTATCTATGGTCATGAACAAAGACTGAGAGGCCTCGTATCCATGGTCATGAATACAGATTTTAAAACAATAAGGGGTGGCGCTAGCGGAACAGCGGAACGGCTAGAAGACGTCATAGACGTTAACGAATTAAAATTATTAATTGTTTGAATCGTAGATGTTGATACCGAACTTTTTTGTTTACAGGAAATATACCCGAATCCGTCATTCATACACGACAGAAACGAAGTATTTGATGTAATACCTGGCAAATTGGGTAAGTAAAAAAAGCCACGCGACTAACTACTACAACCACAAAAAGAAAGCGATAGGCACAGTTCAGCCCTAAAAGTACAAGACTATTACGTCGCTCTGCTCGTTAGCGTAGTAAGAACTTTTAAACTGTGCTTTCAATAGTCGTGTACTTTTAGTGCTGAACTGTGCCTATCGCTTTCTTGCTCTCTTTCTGTGCTCTTCATTTCGCCTTCTATCTTACTATATGTGTCTGTGCAAACTGGACAATATCCTCTTCCTTTCTGTAAGCTGTGTTTGCTTATTTATTGCAACCCTTTACCGCTTCATTGGTGACCCCGACGAACACGAAACATGACCGAGCCGAAAGACACTCAAAATGGAGGCTACAATACGCCACCCAGTACATCGCAGGATATCCAGCGAGTTGGCATACAAGTACCTCCATTTAACCCGGAGAAACCGGCTATGTGGTTTTACCAGCTTAAAAGCCAATTTTACCTGGCCAACATAACAGCTGACACCACTAAATACCTCTATGCTATGGGGCAGTTGGACCCTATTTATGCATCGGAGGTGGAAGCCATCATAACCGGGGCGATGATGTCGTAGATGCGGTCAGCCAGCTCTGCGACCTCGTCCAAAGTAGCCCTCGACTGCGAGACTACATGTTTTTTGTATTTTTTATAGAAATCTTTAAAAATTTAAATAGTGTATATAAATGAATAATAATAAAAAATAATAATAATAAATCCGCAATGCAGTTTTGTGGCGAACTGTTGGGCAGTAGCGACCCCACGGACCTGATCTCCCGGGAGAAGTCTTGTTCTTCATCTCCGGCTTGCCTTTATTGGGTGGCCGGAATAAACACTGACGAGGAACAGAGCTCCCACCTCTTTCTTGCCTTAATCGGCCGGTCTGAGTGGAGATTCGCACGAGCAAACGTGCTCGGGAGAAGGATGTATAATTCAGTAAGATGCTGGTAGGGGTCTTGACCGTACTTCTGGGATTATACTGATAGCCGTGGTATACCTCTCGACTCCTCTAGCACCTCAGGATATGTTGCCCCCTTGGCGCAACGTCACTTTGTGCTAGCGACCGTTTTCTGGGGGCCTATTTATTGAGTGTGCAAGTCACCCCCTGCCATTTTAAAGCTGTTATAATTTTCAGTGGTCAGGCAGGGACCAATAGTTCCTCCATAGTAAACGATTATCAGTCCACTAAACCACCCAAACCCATAGCGATTAATCTTTTGTTTCCATATTCTACAATAGTTCTTTACGTAGTGGGTATACTTTCACAGTGCACTCAGGGATAATAGTCTGTTGGTGCCCCTTTCCATTTGAAATGTCTAACGGGGCCTCTGCGAGTTGGCTTCGGCTCCTCGTACGCCTATCAAAGGACCGGGTCTCCAGGGACCCGAGAGAGTGAAAAACAAATAATGATAATGATTTTAATTTTACCCCGCTTTACTTAAGTGAATAAATTTTACAAGACTCAACCGACACTGACCCCCAGAAACAAAAAATAGAAAACTGAAAAAAGAAAGTACTCTATGGTAGCCACCCTCATGATTTGGAACAAACCTATGTTAATTTAGCAGCGTCTAATAAGTGGCTGAAAATAGGCAACCTGTTCCCAGAAACTGAAGGCTTCATGATAGCCATACAAGACCAAATTATTAACACCAAAACCTACAGAAAAAATATAATTAAAGACTCTACCCTCACAAATGACAAATGCCGCAGGTGTCAGATTCAATCTGAAACCATTCAACATATAACCGGAGTATGCTCAACCCTCACACAGACAGACTGTACTCACAGACACAACCAAGTTGTTAACAGCATACATCAAAAACTAGCACTCAAACGCTGTCTCATTCAAAACTCTAGCGCACCTTATTACAATTATAAACCTGAAACGATCCTAGAAAACAATACATACAAACTATATTACGATCGCGCCATACTTACAGATAAAACAATCCACTACAACAGGCCAGACATAACGCTTCAAGATAAAATAAAATAAATCACTTACATCATAGACATCGCAATTTCTAATACCCACAACCTTCAAAAAACAATAGCCGAAAAAATAAGCAAATACGCTGAACTTAAAGACGAAGTCACAAGAATATGGAGACAAGAAAAAGTTTACGTTATTCCAATAGTTCTCTCCACGACAGGCGTAATCCCACATCATCTTCTCCGCAGCCTAAAATTATTAGATTTAGAAGAATCAGCCTACAGAATGCCGCCGTATTAAATACATGTAGAATAGAATAGTTCAAAAAATCATGCAGTTGGAAAATGAAAACACTCTCTCATCTTAAATAGGTACACATTACTACACATACTGCATTTATTTGGCCTTTGCCCGTAAATGTAGTCGAAACCAGCTAAGACCTGAGAAATAGAAAACATCCGAAATAATAATAAACGTTTATTTAAGATAACTATGATCCAGATTGTTAGTAGTATAATAACTTATATTATAACAAGTGTTAGTAAAACAACCTTAATCTGTTCGCCCCCTGCCTGACCCATGAATCGAGATTCGAGGTATCAATACTCACATCGACTCATGTACAGACAGTCGAGTCTACTGGCTATCATATTTAAAACGCTGTTGCGACTAGCCCGCACTCTGCTTAGCATTGACGCGCACCGCCTGCGCAGAGTAGCGTAGAAGCAATCGATGCGCGCCTCCGCAAACATACGTGATGCACTACAATAGCGGGGTAGCCGCAACATCGTTCTATGTTCGCATTATTGTATTGTACCCGTAGGGAACTGTACGCTTTTTGAGTAATAAAAAAAACTGATGTAAGTAATTATTTGGGATACTCTGGTGTTGATTCCCTTTAATAAATTAAAATAAATATTTTGTGTACCTATTCAAAAAGATCACGAAAAGTTGGTAAATGAATATGAATTAGCCTGTACTTGGAATACATGGATACTGCATTTTAAATGTTGAAAAACCCTATCAAGACGCTGCGTGTGTATGTAAACTCCCGCCTTTTATCCCAGAGAGTTACCCGATTTCCTGCAAAATCTCTCGCGACTTGAAATTTCTATAAATTGTCACGTCTGTTTAAAGAATCGCCAGTGAGTCGCCGGCGACTAAACTCACTACGTGTAGACGATAGTTAGGGGAGGCACACTGCCTTTTTATCCCGCTTGGTGGCGTCTTAGTGACTGTACCTTGCTTTGACATAAGAACTGTCAAATCCTATACATTTTTTGTAAACAAGACCAAACTTTTCGTTTTTTTTTTATAAAGAATGCCACCATGCAGTGCCTTAAATTGTAAAAACCGGGGAGTTCATCAGTTCCCCAAAAACTTAAAACGCAGAAAGCAATGGGAAAGCGTTTTGCGGATTAAAAACTTAAAACGCAGAAAGCAATGGGAAAGCGTTTTGCGGATTAAAAACTTCACTACGAGTATAAAGTACTGTCCTACAACATACCTTTGAAAATATTCTTGGATTTCGTACTAACTTATGTCTGGAATAGGTGAATCAGCGTTGATGTCTCTGAAAGTTTCAGAAGGCGGACACACATATGAACTGTCTTCTTCAAGATCAAAGTGGACTCCAAAGTTTTGATTTCGATCGTATGCCTCCAACCTAGAGAAAGAAACACAAGTTTTTTAACATAAAAAAGAAGACTATAAAAGATTACCTCAAATAATTAAAATTACGGAAAAAGGCCGATTTGGTTGAAACCTCTCAATCAAATCGGCCTTTTTCCGAGCAGTCGACACATTTCTTCGTCGAAGCTCAGTTCGAAGTTCACGTAAAGATAACAGCGAGTCATTTTTTTAGGGAAATTACATAATAAACACAGAAAATCGCAACCACACATTTGATAACAGACGTAAACAAGGAACAGTCGCTGAAAGCGCCATCTGCTTGTACCTTTTAGTGTGCCTCCCCATTTGACATCACAAACTTACTTCTTGACACTGCCAGTGTATTTTTTTTCACATATTATTATACCTTCGTGGAAAAGGCAACTTTTTACATTTGGAAAATTTTACGATCGCAGAATACGTGTTACAGTTACCTACTATTAATCTCTGTCGTAATAAATCTCAAAATAATCTTATCATAATATACTGTTCTATTAAAATTGTGCACTCCTGGCATTAGGGAAAACTCATGTAGATGTTTTTTTAAATTGCTTTTATAAAAGACAGTATTTTTATCAACCATTGTCCTACTGCTGGGCAAAAGTCTCCCCCATATCTAGCCTTCTCTTCCTGGTGTGTAGCCCTCTCTGACCAAGACAGTAATAAAAAGCACAAAACCAAGTAATTTTAAGGGAGTATACTAAAACTCGAGCTTCAAATAATCTAAAAAACTCCAGTAGGTCTAATTCCTCTAGTGCCTAGATCACAGATGATCATGGTGTGTTCGCTAATACCTAACTAAGATTTCCATTATCCACTTTGTTCTTAGGCCTTTGTGATTTGTATCTATTGCCACAAGCACGATTGGGCGCAATGACCGCAAACTTGAAAGGTATAGTAGTGGAAGAGTAAGAGTTCCATCATCCCAGTACAATGAATCTGACGGCCCTAATTTATCACGTGTGGTTCGAGTCAAAATGTATGTAAATGTGTCCACTGCAACCCAAGGACATGCTACGCATGAATTGATGTCGTTGGTACAGGCGTGGGTTGCTCGAAAATGGCACGCACGCTGTGCATGCGGCACACACTGTACACGAATATTAACCCACGACTATGTACTACTGTACTGCAGCATAGTTTTGTGATACGCCTTGTGGAGCGGAGGCGTGTGTAGTGTGTACTGCAATAGAAACGTAGACCCATGTTTTCAAACAAATGAATCTACGCTACTAAAATGCGTCGCGTGCCCGTGTACAGCATGCGCCGCGGAGGGTCTCCGCCTTAATGTATTTTAAAGTGGGTGATAACAAATGCTATTCAATGTTAAATTGCTTCTCTCATACACGTATCCTGTTCGTAAATGGAGGAAACTTTTTGTTATTTAGGAATAATATCTTATTATAGCCAGACAGGATACTTGTATGAGAGAAGCCATTTCATTTATAGCAGCTGACTTTAGTGTCATAATATCGTTACATAATGTTTGGTCGACTCCTGACCCGGTTACAATCGTGTTCCTGAAACAATCAAGAATTCTGTTAATAATTAGTGTAAATAGCTACGGAAATCAGTAATTTTGCAACACAATAGCACATAGTCTCGCGGCTTGCGGCTCACGGTGTTGACAGACGTGCGAGCCGAGGCGAGCTACGAGCAAAATTTCAAACCTGTTGCATCGCCAACGAATTTACTCGGCGGTTTTTATGTACGCGTACTTACACACGAGCGAAAAAGATTTCGAGCCACAAGTACGCGTACTTGCTCGCACGTCTATCACCCACTTAAGTTCGTACGTCTATCACCCACTTAAGATCCAAACACAAGAAATCGCCAGTGAGTTGCTGGCGACCAAAGCCGTTGCGTGTGGATGTACCATTATAGACAATGTGCGTTTGTTGCTCCTTTTTGATTAGCAAAACTTTTAAACCAGCTCGTCGTCTGGAACGCGTTGTCTGGAAAACTTTGAATCTCTATAGGGACCGTGCACGGCGTTGACTATGCCATCTAGTGTCGCATATTCGAAGTTTTAAGGGTACATTGACGCTTCTGTGGTGCCACGTGTGGTTCCTGCATGCTTAGTTTAGGGGAGCGTTCGCGAAGAAGACTGTGCCATCTAGCGTAGCTATTTCGAACTTTATACTCGAAACAAACTTGACAGTGACATTTCTGTGCTGCCATCTATAGTTTCTGCACGCATAATAACTTCTCTCTTTTAGCGTAAAGAAATGCTAAATTGGCAACACTGCCTTTGTGGCCGAAGGTGAAGGGTCTGCATGTCAAAGTCAAAAGACAAGTCGGCATAAGCGCGCGCGAGCTCAAGTTAGTCGCTCGGTTGATCTGGTGATTTCTCGTCGCAAAAATGTCAATAGAAAATGACGATACGAAAAGACTTACGGTACAACTGTCCAAGTTAAACGTCCATGCACAAGAGTTTGTGCCTAGTGCATCAGTGTTTTCAGACAGTATTGCAGTACCATCGTGCCTGTATCGTCCGAGTCCCGAATATTTTGCCGCTGGACCATCATCCTGCACTGGGAACGGCGCTGAGTTTGTTCCGACCTCGCCGTGGCTGTCGCCTCCAGCGCATGCTGGCTACGCAGTGCCGTCCTCAGTAAAACCCCCCTCGGAACCTGGACCATCATTGGAAACAAAAACACAAAAAAGAAGAAGATATCATGAAGAAAATGTATTCAACAAAGAGATAACAATCCCTAAGAAAAAGTGTACGGGGAAAAAAAGTTTAAAAGAACATGTTAATATGGTGCTAGTAGGGCACGTGGATGCTGGAAAATCCACTATTGGGGGACAAATTATGTCATTGACCGGTATGGTAGATGAACGAACATTAGCTAAATATCATATTGAAGCCCGTGAAAAATCTAGAGAGTCCTGGTATTTGTCATGGGCTTTAGATACGAATCAAGAAGAACGTGACAAGGGTAAAACTGTTGAGCTTGGTAGAGGATATTTTGAAACTGAAAAGAAGCATTTTACTATTCTTGATGCTCCCGGCCATAAGAACTTTGTGCCTAACATGATTGGTGGAGCGGCACAAGCTGATCTTGCCGTACTGGTTGTGTCTGCTCGTAAAGGAGAATTTGAAACTGGCTTTGAAAAGGGAGGGCAGACTCGCGAGCATGCAATGTTGGTAAAAACTGCTGGAGTGAAACATTTGGTGACTTTAGTCACCAAAATGGATGACCCAACAGTGAAATGGGAGCAAAACAGATATGTTTACTGTGTAGAAAAGCTTCTACCCTACCTAAAAATGTTAGGTTTTAACCCAGAAATAGATTTATCATTCTTACCTGTGTCTGGCCAAACTGGACAAGGTTTACTTGAAAAAGTGTCTGAGGATGTCTGTTCATGGTATCATGGGCCATCTTTTATACAACTGATTGAAGAGCTCGGGCCCTTCAGCAGACATGTTGATGGGCCTTTTATAATGCCAGTTGGTGACAAATACAAAGACATGGGCACTATCCTGATGGGAAAGGTGGAAGCAGGAGTAACATATAAGGGCAGTTCTCTTTTGCTTATGCCAAACAAGGTACAAGTTATTGTAGACCAACTATGGTCTGATGACATTGAAGTGGTTTCGGTAGCATCTGGTGAAAATGTGAAAGTAAAACTTAAAGGCATTGAAGAGGATAAAGTGTCACTTGGCTTTGTTCTTTGTGATATCAATGAACCTATAACTACAGGAAAATTATTTGATGCACAGGTTTCAATCGTGGAAACTAAATCAATCATAACTGCTGGTTACTCAGCAGTAATGCACATTCATTGTGCAGTGGAACAAGTGACTGTAAAGGCGCTTATTTGCCTAATTGACAAAAAGACTGGTGAAAAGTCGCAGACACGGCCACGCTTTCTTAAACAAGGCCAAGTCGCCATCATGAGAATAGAATGTGCTGGTACCATCTGTATGGAACCGTACAAAAAATATAACCAATTAAGTAGAATTGTCTTGAGAGATGAAAATAAAACAATAGCATTTGGAAAAGTCTTAAAAGTGGTCAAGTAGAAAACTATTTCAAGCTAGGAAAGGGTCTTTTTTACCCATACTATGACACTAAATGATTAGAAAATGGGATGGGGATGGGGCTTTACCAATGCCCAATCTATATCTGCAGTGATAATAAATTGTGTTAAACTTGCAAATATTTTGCATACTGTGTAACTATTGTGTAATTATCTAAAAGATTATGATAATGGAATTTTGTGATGTGTATGTGATAAACTGAACATTTATAAGCGAATCAAGAGCTTTTTAATGTGGATTTTGTGATTAAATCAGCACAAAATGTACAGTGGAATCTGTTTGTTATTATTACTCGGCCTGTATTGACCAACTACTTAATATGAAGTAAAAACAGTACGAGGTCTGGCTTTCATATCAAATTCTTTTAACCAGTCAGTCTCCGTAAGTCCCTTTCGAGACAACAGTCTATTGTCTTATATATTTGCAGAGTCTGACGGGTAGTTACAATGACTTCGCTTATTCAGATCCTTTTTCAAAAAATTGTGTTAAATTTGCAAATATTTTGCAGACTAACTATTGTGTAATTATCTAAAAGATATGTTATTGGAATTTTGTGATGTATATGTGATAAACTGATAATGTAACATTTATAAGCAAATCAAGAGCTTTTTGATTTGGATTTTGTGATTAAATCAGCACAAAATGGACAGTGAAATCTGTTTGTTATTACTACTCGGCCTGTATTGACAAGCCTGTATTGATAAGCAAATCAAGGGCTTTTTCATTTGGATTTTGTTATTAAATCTGCATAAAATGTAGTACAGTGGAATCTGTTTATTATTAATTGGCTTGTATTGACCAACTAGGTACTTAATATGAATTAAAATCAGTGCGAAGTTTGGCTTTCATATCAAATTAAATAGTTACAATGAATGCGCTTATTTGAACCCTTTTTTTAAGAAATTCGTTAAGTTAAACCCCTTCTACACGGATTTAATCCAGCATTCAATCCAAGGTGACCTTGGTGGGAGCTTGATTTCCATCCGCGAATATTGAATGAATTTATATAACATCTGCCATCTGCACGGATGCAATCCAGCAAGGTCACCTTGTATGATTGGATGGAATGCTAGATTACATCCTTGTAGAAGGGGTTTCATAGTGAGTAACATTACTCCTAAAGAAGTGTTCCACTTAAAAAGCGCGGTCTTGTAGGCGCTCCCTTGGCGGCCTATGCCTTTGGCTCGCTGGCTCACTAGCGTGCCAGCGGTTTTACTCGCCAGTCAATCACCCGCTTAACACCTTCACTACTGTCTTGAATCGACTTCTACCGTGATTCTTTACATTCTCTGGTAATGAAAATTGGTCCATATTCCATAATTTATTGTTTGGGTATGATCTACGAGGGATATTAAGGAAAGCCAATGTATTTTATTACATGTTTAGTTAGTCTGGCGCGTACCATAGTGTCTGTGGCCCTTGGATTTATAAATAGATAGGTTCATACAATTTGTAGTGTTTCTCACAATCACACTGAATAGTTACCTAACTGAAATAGGAAGTAAATTTTTTTTTAGCTATCCTTTGTATGATGTCCGCTTAGTATGATGCGTTTGCTACTTCCTTCGATGTTATTATAAGCAGATTCTACTGTATGAGAATAGTTTTATTTTTAAGGAATTTATGAACTAGGCACGGTAACTATTTAAATTGTACAAAAAAGTGAAAAATAGTGTACCTGCTATGCGTGTAACTATTCTGTCCTACTGTGTAATTATGTACTCATACAGACATAACTTGAACAACTTGATTAAGTATAATTTAAGCATACTAAGTTCAAAATAAAAATTCAAAATTTATAAAAACAATTAAATTGTCAAAAAAGTCAAAGATTAATTTTCTCTAAAATTATTTTAGTAATAGGTACTTAGGTACCTTTTAGAGCTTATATATTACAACTTTCCTGGAAGTTATGTACCTCTACATACATACTTCAATGACTATTAAGCATAAGATTGTATGGTAAATGGTATTTACAAACTAAGTACATGACCAAAAAAAAAAAAAAAAACCGGACAAGTGCTAATCGGACTCGCCCACCCAGGGTTCCGTACAAATTTGTAGGTAATATGCTTTAAATCTAAACTATATATTTTTATGACTTAATTACAAATGTGTAGTTTTCAGACTTTTCCCTATACTTGTAGTATAAGACGATATCACTTGCTAAATTTCATAATTCTAGATCAACGGGAAATAGGTACGAATTACCTATGAATTTTGATTACCTTGAGAGAGTCGAAATATACGTTTTTACGGCATAAACGGCCGTATCTTTTTTTTCGTTAACTTAGAAGTTTGGTTTTTTTCACAGCTTCCGGAGACTGTAGACCTGAGTATATGGTTTTAATTTCAACTCGATACCTACACGCGTCCCTGAAATACAGGGTCTTCACATACAGACAGACGGACGGACTACAAAGTGATCCTATAATATATGGTTCCATTTTTTCCTTTTGAGTTACGGAACTCTAAAAAGGCTATGTGGCATTTGCCCCACGGTGCGGTGTTTTTGTTTGCTCCGTTCATGTCATGTTCTGCTTACTGCTCATTGTCCCGCTGTATTGTCACGGTAATGCCACAGATTAATACTAATTTTAAATTTAAGGTTGCTAATTATTAAACAAAATATTCCAGTGAATGTTTCACAAAATTGCCAGTCCATTGAATAGGTTTACAACCGAAAATTGATAAGAGGTGGGTCGTTTCATGTTGTGTTAAGTAATTAGATAAAAATCTATAATATATATATATCAAAATTTTCTATGGAGTTACTAGTCTGCTCAGTGCCATAGCTCCAAAAAGTATTGTGAATATTTGAGAGAGTATTTTAAAATTAATGTAAGTATTATGACTGGACTGTATCAATAAGGATGTAATCAAATCAATCATACAGACTGATTTTTGACGGTCAATTTTGTTGTAGAACGAACGGTCAAATAATGTTGACTGATCCCTTCTCAATATAGATTTTATTGATTGGTGCTTGTAAACACCCTAAGAACTATATGGTTCACAGGGTGTAGGCAATTTTGAAATAAGTCAAAAAGCCAAGGCACCATTATTATTAATTCTTAATGTAAATAAGTATGTAATTTCTTATCTGTAAATAATTAACTATTTATAAATAAGTACATAGTTTTTGGAAAGGGGTTCAAACATTTTAGTATGGGAGCTGGCACAGCCACCTGCAGCCATTTTGTTTTCTTTTTATACGTAAGTTTTATATAACACTAGCTTCTGCCAGCGACTTCGCCCGCGTGGTCTCTAGGGAACATACTCCCGGGATAAAAAGTAGCCTATTTCATTTCTCAGGCTCTAGACTATCTCTGTACCAAATTTCATTTAAATCGGTTCAGTTTTGGCGTGAAAGCGCGACAGACAGACAGACAGTTACTTTCGCATTTATAATATTAGTAAGGATAAAAAAAATAAAAATAAGATTGTCTATTAAGCTGCAAAGTACTTTTAAGCGTAGATTAAGGAAACATTTGTCCAATTAATAAAAAAAAAAAACAAGCAATCAAATATAAACCTCTAAAAAAAGCCGAGGACAACCATGTCCGCGCCTTTTTTAAAGGTTTATATTTGGTGTAGAAGGAACGGTCAGATGACGTTGATTGATCAATTCTCAATTTAAAAATTTGATTGATTGGTGCATTTTAACAGTTTAACACCCTAAGAAATGTATGGTACAGGGTGTAGGCAATTGAAATAAGTCAAAACACACACACAAACACTCTAGTACCTATTAATTCTTAATGTAAATAATTTCTTATATGTACAAGCCTCTTAAATTAGTAACTATTTTTAAATAGGTTTTTATTGGAAAGGGCTTCAAAGGAGTGTTGTTGAAGCATGGCCTACAATAAAAATGTTGGCATTTATTGCAAATAGTTTTTACTGGTGCAGCATATTTTGTTTGTTCACCTACATTCTAGTCTTTTTTGCCACATTTGGTGTAGCACCCCTTGCACCTTCCTCTCTTTATTCGAGGTGACGAACCACATAAATTGTCAACAAGCAAATGGTGTCTTGATGGGACTGGTGCAGCGGCTCGCTTCAGTTAAAGCTGAGAGGCAATATTTGGTTAACATGGCGTTAATGACTTCTTCTTTGAATGTGGTGATAGTCATTTTGCGCTTTCTAGAATATTCATTATACGGAAAAATTAAAAAAAAACCGGCCAAGTGCGAGTCGGACTCGCCCACCGAGGATTCCGTACAAATTTGTAGGTATTTATTACTTTAAATAAAGACTATATTTTTTATGATTTAAGTAATTAAAAATGTATAGTTTTTGTATACTTTCCTATACTTGTAGTATAAGACGGTATTACTTGCCAAATTTCATAGTTCTAGGTTAACGGGAAATACCATAACTATACATTTTGATGCCCTTGAGAGTGTCGTAATATACGTTTTTTTAGGCGTAAACGGCCTACTCTTTTTTTACATAAACTAGAAGTTTGATTTTGACTTGATAAAAACGTTTTATAAATCGATGAACACCGGCTGCACGGACGAAAAAGTGTCACGTTCCGCCCGAGCCGAACGTGCAAGTGAGAGCGCGGAACAAGCGATAGAGATCCAAGATTGGCCTAACCGTTCGGATTGTTTGTTACGAATTTAATTTGTGAAGTTTTTGTGAAATTTTGTTAAGAATTCAGTTCATAAAAGTATGCAATTTTTCATCAATGTTTTCTTACCACGTTATCATGTAAAATTATCGTCCGTTAACCGCCTTACAGACCAACCGATTTTTTTCCCAACTTTAAGGGACTGTAGACCTGAGTACCTATATGTATAGTTTTATTTTCAACTCGATACCTCCTCGACGTCTATAATCACTATGTCCCTAAGTATGCTTAGATCTTTAAAACTACGCTACGGTATTTGATGCGAGTTTTTTTAATAGATATAGATATTCAAAAGTCACGTTTATATGTATATAACATGCATAATATAGTAAAGAAATACAGATAATATTAGAGGTTTCGAATGTGATTTCATAATAAACACTTTTTTTGCGCTTACATTACAAATGCTGGCTGAATCCTACGAGATAGATCAAAATAATGTACTACAGTATTGTACACCTTAAAAAGGTACAAAATGTCGATGGTATATGTCTTTCTCTTATGGATAAACCACAATAACAATTTGTTATCCTCGTAAAAAGTACGAGAAATAATGGCTTATTTACGAAACGATTTAAAGTAATACAGCGTAAGCGTATTAAGTGTATTCACTATCTTGACAAATTAATATAGTTAAAAATGTCCTTAACAGTATATAATTTAAATGAATAATTTAGAAGATATCACATAACTAAAATTACGCGCGACTGAAAATATCATTCTCAGCGAAACAAATGGCGTGGTCACTTTAACCATTTTCATGTTTTAAGTTTTGCGTAAAAAGTAATGCATTATATTAATGGTGTTAAATGTAGATTATCTTCAGTATCTATTTTAGAACGTATTTAGCCTAAACATTATTCAATTTAAGTGAATATCTTAGGAGTTATCGCAAATGCCGGGGTCGCGGGACTGTCTAAACAGGATATCGAGGCCCTGGAACGCAAAGAGCAACCGGAAGAACAAGGTGGTTTTTAGTCAGTAAGTCTGACAGTCCCTTCCGCTCCACCCCGAGCGGGAGCACTCATTTGATGATTTTACCACCCAAAAATATTGAAATTATAACAAAATAATTTTACAGTAAGCGCACTTCCTTTTTTGTTCTAAATTGGTCCCGAGCGAAGCCGAGGCGGGTCGCTAATGCAAAATAAAATTATTAATTAAATGTAACGAAAAACAGTTAGCCCAGTAGAAATCGACACTAAAAAAGGTAAAATTCGCAAAGCTGGATGTAATTCTGATTTTTTATATGTTGTATAGATACGGTTAGGATGATGTGAATAAAAATTTGCATTTTCAAAAAACTTGTGCTCGTTGTGGAGCACGCGTTAAATTGGGACTTTTTTCACTTTTTGCCCTTAGTCAAAAACTATGCATAGTACAAGTAACATTCAGCATTTGTATAAAGACACTTAAATTTGCAACAATCTAAGCCAAACCGTAGCTCTATGAACCTTATAGGGACCAAGATATGGCTCTTCAGAGATGGTCAATTTTTCTCGAAAATTGTCAATTTTAAGTTTTGCTCCCGTCCATAGCAAAATATTGGCAAAATTATCCACTTTTGAAGAGCTATATCTTGGTCCCTATAAGGTTCATAGATCTGCAGTTGGGCTTAGATTGTTGCAAATTTAGGTGTCTTTATATGATTACTGAATGTTTATTGGTCGAAAATGCATAGTTTTTGACTTTTAGAGTAAAAAGTGAAAAAAGTCCCAAATATCCGCAGTTTACATGTGGTGCGCATTTGCAACTTCAAAAAACTTGTGCTCATTGCACAAGTTTTTTGAAGTTGCAAATTTGGAGTCTCACTATTCTAACTGGTCCATACAACATACCAAAAATCCAGCTTTGCGATTTTAATGTTAATTTCCACTGGGCTAAGTAGGCGTTTCAAACCGACATACTACCGAACTTATGAGCAATCGCTGTAGGGTTTTTCGCTACAGGATTTTTCGCACAAACTTTACTTCGGACCAATAAAGCATCGATGCAATAAAATATCGTACAACTGAATTATCGATCACAGTGTTCGATATAATAAAAATCAAATCATCAATTGCCGAAGTCTTGTAGGCAACCCGTTAAAAACAGCTCGTGTCACTTTGGCAGTTACATTTCTTTGTTTACATAAATATATGGATAATCTGATAATTCCAATGACAGTTATAAATACAAATAAACATTAAATTTAGGTATAAGATTGCACTATGTACACAGGTATACCTAATTGCCTAAACAATTGATGTTTAGAATAAATTTGTATGTGATTTTGTGTTATTATAAAAGACTGCTAATACAATAAACACATTTTGTAGCAAAATAGTTGTTTACTTTCAAAAAACTTATGTCTTTCCACTATTAACGTAGTAAGTACTGGATTTTAAGCATTTTTACCTGTTTTTCTTAACGGAGACGAAAATATCAACCCGGTCGGGCGTGGCGTACCTCAAATACACGGGTTACTCTCTTGAACACATGTTCAAGAAGCAATCTAGGGTCTGTGTGTACGTCCGTGATGACATTTGTTGTCGTTGTCTCCGATGCTTTGAGAAATCGGGTTTTTCTGTCATATGGCTACTTGTGGACACTGGCGTGAAGAAATCTCTTTACATCGGCGTCTACCGATCGCACAACGGTGACCAGGAGACAACAGCGCTATTAAATTTCCTCGTGGAGTCGACTGACGTAGCCCAGCCCAGCAACGGTACCCTAAGGTACCGGTTGTTGACGCCCATGCCCCAATTGCTGGGACCTTCTGCTGACAACTGATCCGGGCAGTCATTCATTGTCGGTCTCAGCCCCGCTGGGAATGTCTGACCACTGCCTGGTGAAAAGCGTATCGACCTGCTCTCCTCCGGATGGCAGCCCTAGAGGCACGAGACGTGTATGGCGATACGGGTCAGAAGATTGGGATGAGAAGCGGCACTTTTTTGCGTCTTATCCATGGCGGCAAGTGTGCTTCTCCTCGGGTGACCCCTCATGCTGCAATGACGTGATTGCGGACGTGATTCGGCAGGGGATGGAGTACTTTATACCATTATCCGACATCCCGCTCGGTCACAAATCCCGGCCTTAGTATAATGCACAATGCGCCCATGCTGAGGCCCAAAAATAGTATGCCTACTAAGCTTGGATCAAGGCCCGCTATCAAAAGGATAGAACACGTAGGGTTCGCGCGAAGAAAAGAGTTTATAATTCTGCCTCCAAATTTTGGTGCTTACAATCCTCATCTCTATAAAGTCAGAGTGAGCAGGCTCCTTCTGGGTAAGCTCGCTCCATCGTAGACTTTGTCTCAGTCATCTCTGATCTAGAAAACAGTCAAGAACAAACCCATCGCAAATTTAAAAAAATACTGGTATTCAGCTGAATCCGGTTTGACTGGCCGCACGACCGACCCCAATATAGTTGGGAAAAGACTAGGCAGATGATGATGACGCAGTACCTATTCTATGGAATGCGAAAGCACATTTCTCATCCAGGTAATTTCGGATAAGGCTCTGTTTTCGTGAGGCGGATGATTTAGTAACTTATTTGAGTCAATATCACAAAAAGCCTTGTAGGGATTTCACTCGACTCAAGGCATCATAACATTGGCCTTTTGTAAATATTTTAGATCCTAGGTCGATTATCGCGGAACTAAGTGTACACCCTTGAAACTTGTGTACCGCCACAACCCAACTCAGTACGACTGGCAAAATTCGCACTACTGACCCGCTCCAAAGTGCCCATTCAATGCATATGATTACTTCTCTGCGAGTACGAGCGCTGAATTTCTCTGTTTGGCAGCAATTTTTTTTGTTTTTCTTGGTTTGGTACCGACTTCAAAAACAAAGTAATTATGTAAATCATAATTATCTGGGTATCCAGAAAATTATGATTTTTGTTATTATTGGGCATTAATTACTTTTTGGCAAAAAATTGCTTTACGGGGTAGGAATAGAGACGGGATAGGGACTGTATAAGGATAGGAGTGGGATATATAAAAATTATTTTGTGCTTTTCAGTGGGTTGGTTTTTTGAAGGCGGTTCCCTTTTTAAAGAAAAAGAATTTTACTGTTATAATTTTTTAAAAATTAGGTAGGTACATATTGTAACCGGCACGAGTCGTGAGCACACTCCATTGGTCGGTTTGACGACGACAGCTCTGACGCTTCACATTATTGGTTCGTCAAGCGCTTATTACACTACACGGTATTCAGGGCCCTAAGTCCCGATTAAGGGTGGTGTAATAAGAGTTAGGGACCCTAATAAATTTTCTCGAAAATGCAAGTCAGTTTCCCCAATTTGGGGGCGAATAATATCAGAAGAATAAATTCGGTATTTAGAATCCCCGCATTTTCCCCACATCTTGCCCATCCCCAATAAATCACCAATCAACTTGAGATTCCCTGTACTTTTGGGGAATTCCCCACCCGTTGGCAACGCTGGTCACTTCACAACTGAGTTAGGGCCGAATCGACCGGCTAGTGTATCCAGCGGCTCCCTAATTAGGGGCCACGCCCACCCTTGCCACCGGGCCTTGAATACTGTCTATAGTGTAATAAGCGCTTAAGTCAATGCTCATCGACTAAGTATTGAGTTTGCAAGTTCCGTTCGCCTACTGTGCATTGACGAGATCACCCTGCTGCATTCATCTGTGCTCACGACTCGTGCCGGCTATTATTTCGGGTTACGTAAAATACGATCTTGGACGTAGAGTGAGAACTAATACTATATACACCTACACTTAAAATAAAAAAATCTTAACTTACTAAAACAATCTAAAATATGCCGTCGATAAATTCGTCCGCGTCGCTGGCCACTGGTAATGTGCCCCAAAGGCTGGCAGCTTGTATGGCAATGCTTATCCTTTGTCCGAGGTAAAAGCTAGCCCTTGGGTCACGCGAAGTATCAACTAAGCGTCTTAATCTAATTCCTTTAAACGAGCAATTCTTGTGTATATGTATGTATATATGTCTATACTCTATAAGTACTTAATATATAAAGCTGAAGAGTTTGTTTGTTTGTTGGTTTGTTTGCTTGAACGCGCTAATCTCAGGAACTACTGGTCAGATTTGAAGAATTATGTGTTTTTTTTACTGTAGATAGGCATACGTTTGACCACTATCTCACCTGAAGGTAAGCGATGATGCGGTCGAAGATAGAGCACGTTTGCCTAGAAGAAATGTGTTAGATAGGTAGCCCATTTATCTTGGAAGGCTATTGGCTGTATAATATCACGCTAAGACCAATAGGAACAGAGCAGACGAAGTTGCGCGGGGCGACTAGTATATATATGTATACTAGCTGGCTCGGCAAACGTTGTTTTGACAAACAAAAAAAAATACCCCACCACCTAATTTCATACCTATCGAATATACTGTGATACATCCTCCTTGGATGGCTCACCCTCCGGGAACCTCCGTCAATTTAATAATTAAAAAAGCTTTAGAAGAATTAGGAATTTAGAATAGGTTTAAAATATTGACATATAATGATTGATTTGTTTTGAAGACAGTTCTGTAAAAGTTTTTCTTGAGAGCACCTGCTCAATATAATGATCTCTTAAATCGCTTAAAGGCTGTTTTATTGAATCGATTCCGGGGACGTACCAGAAGCCCTAATTGGAACGCCCCACAATACACACAAAATTTCATGAAATTCGGTCGGGCCGTTTCGGAGGAGTTCGGTAACAAACACCGACACGAGATTTTTATTTATTAGAAGAAGAAGAATTTACATATATATACTAGCACTTCGCCCGCGACTTCGTTCGCGCGGGTTTAGTTGGTACTCCACGAACTTTATCTCCAATCTAACCTCTTCAAGGGTATGTGTAAATTACCTACTTATTAACAGACTAAAACTTAGGGCGGTTCACTCGCAACATTTTTCTTACTTAGAGTATTTTTAAAACCGTCGTAACTTTTAAACGAAAGGTCCGATTTGAATAATTTAAAGTGAAATTTACATGCACATAACCAACCTTAATTATAATTATTAACCAATTTAAATAGATAAAGATTAATATCGTGATACTAAAATCACCACTATTCCATTTCACCCGGGTTTTGATTGAATAATGTGAACAAAAGCGGTCATTGTGACTTAACCATAATAGTTAGGTACATATCCTCGCGGACTTTTTTGCAGATATGTATGTCTTCTATATAACTGTAGTACATCACTTTGCTGTATTGTCATTAGTTTCCGCAGCGTACGCGATATAAGAATCTTTTTTGGTATTTTTTTCACATCTTGGGTTACATTATCGAAGTTTTCATACGGATCCCTAACTTTTTTGAAAATATTCTATAGCCTATGTTCATCAGGGATAATGTAGGATTCTAATGGTGAAAGAACTTTTCAAACCGGTCCAGTAGTTTCGGAGCCTATTCAATTCGCACAAACAAATCTTTCCTCTTTATATGTAATATTAGTGTAGCTGTAGATAATCTCGGAAACTGCTCCAACATTTTCATGAAATTTAAAAATAAAAACCGAGCAAAGCTCGGGCATTCAGGTACTAGATCTTTCAACAAGTTATGAGCATTCAGACCCCACGACTCAAGGGTTTCAACCCCGAACGGATCGAAAATTTATCTATCACAGGGGTTATTATATTTCCGCCGCTTGAGGGCAGCCGCAGCGTCAGCGCCAGCACAACTCGAAGAGCTAGGAAGATGGGATGCCGCAAGAGTATCGACGCAAGTACCTAACTTCTCACACTAATGGCCTAGGTACCCATCTTCCAAGGAAATAACGACATGCCGTCGGGTATCTCGCCATCGTCGCGTGCCAGGCCATTGGGTTCTCATACTCGTACAGCCGGAACACCGACGGCGACAGGAGCTCGTCGGATGATGTCGTTAATATTGCGACCCGCGCTATGGCTGCATGACAGGCTGTGGCATCCCTAATGCCACCGAATGCCGCGGTCTCTAATTTAGATAGCCCAGACCCGTAATAAATATTGATCAGTATCGAGTCTCCCAGCACCCCGGCCATACCGGAGAGTGCAACGCCAACATATCTCTGCCCGCTGCACACTCTTCAAAATCAGTCAATTTCTCGATACCCTCCCACTTAATAAATAAAATTGTACCTAACTAAATAAATATTGCGAGGTTATGCTGAGCGTCTGATCGTTACGTAGCAACCCCCTTCATAAGTTCCTGCCCACACAGTGTGCACAAACTTTGTAAACAAGTACCGTCTATGAAAACCTACAAATACTTAGGCTTTTTAACAATAACTCTTTTTAGTTGCGAAGTTTCAAAGGGTTACAGTTTCTTTTTAGGTCAAGCAAATTAAATCAAAGGGGTACCTACGGCTACTTGTTGCCATCGGCCTCCTGTTGCCTGTCGCCAATTTATTTCAATTCACAATTTCTCGGAATGAATTCGAGAATTTATGAACTATCAAATTTTGATGCGTAAAAATGTAACCGACTTCCAAAACAAAACACTACAAAGTATAAAATAACTTTAATTTAGGAAGTCGGTGTTTTTGGTTATTTCGTTTTTTGAAACCGACTTCCGAAATTAAAGTTATTTTATACTTTGTAGTGTTTTGTTTTGGAAGTCGGTTACATTTTTTGTAAAAAAGTTTTTTATTTTTCACTTTTTAGTGGTACCTGCGTACCCATTCACAGCGTATCGGCGTGATGTTATGTTATGAAAATAAAACTAAGTGCTTTCGGTGTAAAGGTCTCGTCAATACGAATGAAATAAGCCCAAACACTTGGTAGTTCCTACATACCGATGTGGAGTTCCCTTGACTCTCTGTCGTCTCCATCATCAGGTCTGTCATCCAAACTTTCATTCTTTTGTAGTATCGCCCGATATACAAACGAATATCAAGTTTTTACCAAATGCGTGCCTACAATTTTCGAGAGTTGCCCTCGATTTCTCAGGATTTCCATCATCAGATCCTGACGTGGTGGCAATGGGACCACACGGGAAGCACCAGCTTTCAAATAAAAAAAGAATCATGAAAATCGGTTCACCCAGTCGGTTAATTATGAGGTAACAAACATAAAAAAAAATACAGTCGAATTGATAACCTCCTCCTTTTTTTGAAGTCGGTTAAAAAAGCATTCCAAATGTTCAATTAATAATTTAACGAAAGTTTACAATCTCTCAAGTTATTTCATAATCTTAGGAAGTTTTCCATTTTCTGGTGACATTTACATTACCTAGGTAAAGTATAGAATAGGTACTTACCTGAATTATATAGATTGCCTGTAACATATATACAGGAATTGCTCGTTTAAAGGTTTTACATGTAAAAAAGAACGCTAAAAACGTACATGCGGGGCGCCATTATTTAACCGACTTCACTAAAAGAGGAAGTTCTCAATTCGACTGTATGTAGGTACCTATGTTATGCGATCATTCCACCAATTATGAATCGATTTTGATGATTCTTTTTTTGTTTAGTGGACTTCAGAGGTGGTCCCATATTTTCATCAAAATCGGTTTAGTAGTTTGGTAGAGACTTCGTATGTAAAAAGTCATAATTCGAGGTTTGGCTCTCGACTGTTTTCTCCGCCAATATTGAACCCATTTAAGAGATATTTCACAACTGAATAAGAAGGATATATACCTACCGTGTCCCTATGTTTTCCTTTTTGATGATTTATTATTAACCGTATAAGCAGTAGAACCCTCAGAAAATGCCCAATATTGTCCGATAAATTGCTGTCAATAGAGCCCTAGTGTACAAATTTGGCAACTATTAATCAAAAAAGGAAAGCATAGGGACACAGTATTGAATCACAATATTGGACGAGAAAACAGTCGAGAGCCAAACCTCGAATTATGATTTTATACATGCAAAGTCCCTCCGCCAGCCTTTTCTCTTAAATCAAAATAGTTGCAATTCGTTTACTTAGATGACGTATGCGTATTTTGCTTTCCTACGACTTTCCAGTGGTGTTGCTAGGTGTGGGGGTACAGTAGTGCTATTCTGTAACAACATTTTCGTATCTCGACAGTCGAATCCAAGGTGAGTTTCAAATTAAGACCTTTATGTTGTGTGCAATAAAGCTCATTTTGTGAGTTTTGTCACTCAGGTGAAGCTCGATATCGAAATAGTTGTTTACAGAATAGACTAGCTACAATGACTCGAGAGCCAATAATCACCCTTACACACTCCGATAAATATACGGTATGCGATACACTGAACACCTGCACCCCCGGCTACGGCTTGTGAGAGACTGACCAAGACCATGCTATGTACCCTATATTATATGTATAGTAGTCTGTGAGACTGACACGTCACTGCCTACCCGCATACACTACAGGTACCACACTAAAATGTGAAAAATATAAAAGTCAGTTGTATTTTTTTGTACAAAACTTTTTGATAAAAATATTTTGCATTTTTATTCAACCTGGTTGTTAGCTTATTGTATGAAGATATACGAACGCCTAAAAAAAAAAAAAAACAAAAAAATACTCTATAAAATAAAGTCATTTTCCCTTGAGGGGAACGACTTAAGCAACTTTACCTTACCCTAATTACCTAATTCGCTGGTAGAGATGGGTTGAACGACATTGGTATAGTCAGATATTTGTTAAGTCGGCAATTCGTCAAATTTAATATTGGTCAAAGCTGTATTTCGTCAAATCGTCTTTTTGTCCACGAAATTTTCCAAATACGCAATTGGTCAAGTCCATGTACAGTCGATGAAAACATGCATTTTGAATTCACATAAGGGGTCGTCCTTTAATCACGTGAAGCTCAAAGGGAGGTTAGGAAAAAGTCACGAAATTTAATTCAATAAAGAATATCAAGTTTATTTTACTGTCCTAAAGAATTCCTGCAGCCACCAAGTAAGTAGGTACCAAACGACCGTTAAAAATGCAGCATGTCATTTTTATCTTATTTAATAACGGTTTTTGTAACGCGCCTATTCGCATGTCCAAGGGGATGTCAGGCAAGTTTTGGGCCAGACGGCCAGACCCCTTTAATTTGGTACCTATAAATACGAACAGATCAGACGGCGAAATCGTGATCGCCAGCTGCTGCATTCAAACGGGTGCATTCATGACAATTATACATACCTACCTAGTATCCCGTTGCAGAGAGGGGTCACTAAGTAATAATATGTTAGTACGTCTTTAGTACCGTTGCTACATTATCTAGAAGGGGTTGCTAGGCACAGTCAACAAAAAGCTATTCGGTGTACAGGCAAAAATATAAATTTTTCCACAGCATTGCCAATGTTTATTTCTAATGTGTGCATTATAATTTTGTAAGCTTTTGACATACTTACGAGTGTGTATAATAGTTGTCTACTCAGCACACTCACAACATTGTTTAAAAGTAGTTGCAAGTTTGCTGCCTGCATACCCAATAGCTTTGTTGACTGTACCTATAATGAGCAGATCACATGGCGAATTCGCCAGCTGCCATAGGTTAATTTAGACAAAGATATTTCTAGACGTATCAAGTGATGTTATGTTGTTGCCAAGGATTTCAAGTTTCCTTTACGAACATCTTTATCAAGAAAAGCGAAAGTATGACGCGGCTTGTGGCCTGGTTTGATCATATGTATTATAAATCCCATAATCATTGAATTATTTGACGCTAAGTCAGAGATCCGGGTTATTTTAGACACTTTATCTAGGAAAATCAAAGCCTACAACTTGTATAGTCGCATGCTCGTATGACATGGAAGGTTGAAATGAAGTTTTAAATGACTTGGGCAACGGGCTTGTAGAGTGATCGGTACTATCGGCGGAGGGGGACTAAAATTGGAAATCCAATTCTGTGAATTTTATCTTCAACACAGCCACCCCGTCCACCCACATCACTGGTGCAACGGGAGGATTTGGGTGGCGCCCGGGAGCTGTATCCACGGCAACCAGCAGCACAGAATTTCTACCAGTTAATTTCCAAGAAATAGATTTTCCCATAAATAGATTTTCCAATGAACTCGACATCCGCCTGCCCGCCGCGTTCCAGTAAATCAATCCACGATAGGTAATCGGGGAGAGGGAAATCGAAATAAGCTTTTATAAAAATGCCCAGGACCGTTTGTTGATATTGCTTTATTGGGTTCAATACCAAACAAAAGCAATTACTACTAAGTACTCAGGCACATAAACATTAAAAAACTGGCCAAGTAGGTACGAGTCGGGCTCTTACACGAAGGGAGAAAAATACACGTTTTTTGTATCTTTTAATTACTTAAAATTAAAGGGGGCCAACTTTTAATTTTTAATTCAAGTAATTATAGTAAAATACTGGTATTCAGCTAAATCCGGCATGACTGGAAGCCGACCCTAATGTAGTTGGGAAAAGGCTAGGCAGATGATGATGATAGTGGCAATAGAAACACACCCTCCGAGAAGATTTCAACTATTACGGTTCTAGAGGTACGTTGGAATTCGCTGACAGACAGACGGACGGATGGACGGACAGCGGAGGTTTAGTCATAGGGTTTCGTTGGTTACCCTTCGTTCGGATACGGAAACCTAAAAGAGTCGTAAACGCCGACTACAAAAACCATCTAGCTATAACTACCTATTTGGTACGGGCAACAACAATGTAGTCTGATTTTACTAAGATCTTAGATTTCGACAACTATTTGTTTCAAATCCGTAATTCCCGATAAAAGCGGTACCAAAATACACTATTTTCGTTACATGCCCGGGGACTGGCCATAGGGAAATTCGGGCAAATGCCCGATGGGCCGGATGCCCGAAGGGCCGGTGTAGCCGATTAGCGGTCGTCTTTCTTTTGCTATTAAAAAAAGACTGGCCAAGTGCGAGTCGGACTCGCGTGCAAAGGATTCCGAACGAGTTTAATTTTTTACATGTTATTTGAACACTATAGACTTCTTATAGGTTTTTCTGTAATCTATAGGTAAAGATCTATTATTTCCATATTTTTTTTCAAAATTTTCGGCTCGGTAGTTTCGGAGATAAGGGGGGTATGGTCATTTTTCGTCTAATTTCTTGAATAACTACAAAACCATTTATTTTAAAATTATGAAAAAAATATAATTAAAGCCCTCACAGTAAGCCCTTTCATTTGATATGCCACACGATATAGCTCAAATGACTTTTTTTTATTTTCTTGTTTGACAACCAAAAGTGACACCCATACTAAAAATTTATTTATTTACGTAATGCGTCCGTGTTTGGGTTACAGAAGTCCATATGTATACCAAATTTCAACAGATTCGGTCCAGTGGATCCGGAGCAAACTGGCTGTGACAGACAGACAGACACTAGAGTGATCCTATAAGGGTTACGATTTTTGTTCGGAACCCTAAAACATCGCAATGCATTAGAATAACGTCCTCTACCGTCAAGCTGAAGACTTAACAAATACAATTTACGTCACCGTATAGCTACGAGCTAGATACGAGCTCAGGTTAGCAGGTAGTCAGGGGCCACTTTAAGATGTCAATAAGCACACTTTTTAACGTGATCTTCAAAGTCGTTCATTTTGGTTTGATCGGGCACAAAAATACTTAAATAGGCAAATCTATGAAATGTTGGGTTTTCCCAAATCTGGTTACTTTGAAATCTCCGATTTGGAGAATTTTTAGGGTTCCGAAAATCCGTAAGAAACGGAACCCTTATAGTATCACTCAGGTGTCTGTCTGTCTGTCACTGCCAATTATCTCAGAATCTACCAATCCGATTCTGTTGAAACACATGTGAACTTCTGTCATCCAAAGACGGACGCGTAACCATTGCAAATTTGTCATTCACATTCTCAAATAATTTTGACGGCACCATTAGTGCTGCAGTACTATTTATATCGGGCAATCATATTGTCCAGTTTGTACTTAATAACGAACAGTGCACACTGATACCACCAACATTTTCCCCCAGCACACGCATTTCCCCCTACCTGCCTAAATAAAGCCTGTTTCAAATCGTATTAAAAGGGGTCCCGTCTAGACGAGGATTAATTAATTTTAAAACAATAGAATGTCCGGTAGGTATTTATGGCAAAGGTAGACGTAGACTAGAAAGGTTTCAAAATCAAAATCAAAATCAAAAAGTCGTTTATTCAAATTAGGCTGAGAGCCAGCACTTTTTGAACGTCAAGTTTTACAAAAGACAGTCCCCCAAAACGCCCGCCCGTCACCACTTCCTAGTGTTTTAGCTGTGGAGAAGAAGTGGCCAACAAACTCCCCAGCAACACATCTGTCTGTTACGTTTTAAGAACTTGAATCTATATAAAAGTATGCTAAGTAATTAATACATGACACAAAATTTATAACTTGTTAGCTAGCACACTATGATACTGATAATGATAGAAATGTATATATATAAAAAAACAACGAATTGACCTACATAGTCAGATTATAAAAAAAATAATAATAATAATAAATAAAAAAAAAACAAAAACAATATTATATGAATACATATAACCTTTTTAGGTAGGTACTTAGTTAAACAAAGGTTTAAACAATATTGATGTGTCTTTTTAATCTTTTTAGGGTTCCGAACAAAAAACGGAACCCATATAGGATCATCGGGTGTCTGTCTCTGTCTGTCCGTCTGTCACAGTCAGTTTTCTCCGGAGCCACGGACCGATTCTGTTGAAATTTGGTACACATATGGACTTCTGTGACCCAAACACGAACGCGCTATGTAAATTATTAAATTTTTAGTATGGGGCACTTTTGGGGGTCAAACAAGAAAATTAAAAAAAATGTTTTTTGACCAATATTGTGTGACATATCAAATGAAAGGGCTTACTTTAGGGTTTTAATTATATTTTTTTCATAACTTTAAAATAAATGGTTTTGAAGTGATTCATGAAATTAGATGAAAAATGACCTTTCCCCCACTTATCTCCGAAACTTCTGAGCCAAAAATTTTGAAAAAAATGGAGGTAATAGATCTTTACCTATAGATTACAGGAAATCCTATAAGAAGCTTATAGTTTTAAAATAAAAGGTTAAAAAAAAATTCGTTCGGAATCCTTTACACGAGTCCGACTCGCACTTTTTATTTAAAACGTTCGTTTTTTTTCCTTAAAAACTCAGCTTAAAAATAAAATGCAACTAAAAACCTACCTATGTATAACAATAACGATTACTACCTACCTAAATAAATTGAAGTTTATTTGTTTAATAAGTGTTGGTGTGAAAAGTCACATCAAACTCTTTTAACTTTATTTATCTACAATCTACTTAACCCTTTCTTGTACCTATAGACTATAGGACATGAATGGCGAACCAACGACATGCGTGCCAGCCCAGCGCTTACAGGCCAGTAACAATAATATTTTACCTTTGATTAAACTTTATATAATCAAAGTATTTTACCTATGATTTGAAGACAGAAAATCACTTACCTAGGTATCTACACAATTTTATTTTTAGGTAAGTACTCTTGACTTCTAATCTGTTGTATCTACCTACTTTCTTTGTTTGTTACTAAGAACCAATTAATGTATTTTTCCATTATCATGATTTTGTGAACAATATTATCTACATACTTAAATTACCTATAGGTATACAAATAAACAAGCTGACACGTGCCTACTTCGTTGGGCGGTATTTTTCGGGTTAATATATTGCCTATGACACTCACAAATAACGTGGCTTTCTATTGGTAAAAGATTTTTCAAAATCGGTTCAGTAGATCCAGAGATTACCCTCTACAACCTCACAAACTTTACCTCTTTTGAATATTAGTATAGAAGTATAGGTAGATGTGCTCGGTGTTCGAGGAAACTGTTCCACCCCGTAATAGTGTTTATTATTGAACTAGTACGGGGAACAAGGTGAATCAGTTCCGTTTCAAGCGTAGTAACTAAGTGGTTATCAAACTGTAATAGAATTTTGCAAGGTTGTTTTATGTTTTTGGGAAATAAAAGTTTTTTTTTGTATCACAACACAATGACTCGGCAGCTTGCCCTTTAAACTAATGAATTTGAAAAGATCTCATGTGTGTCAAAGCAATTTCAATTTTAAGTATTCCTACGGCTCTTGGGGTAATGGTGCACTAGCGTGTACCGGTGTACCTGTTTCGTTTTAGGGTTCCGTACCTAAAAGGAAAAAACGGAACCCTTATTTATTTATTTAAGGGACCAGAAAACAGTTACATGTTAAGGTTTTAATAAAACTATGAGTAAAATAATGAATTGGCAAACATATTATAGGATCACTTTGTTGTCCTTCCGTCCGTCCGTCTGTCTGTCAAGACCCTTTATCTCGGGAAAGCGTGGAGGTATCGAGTTGAAACCATATACTCAGGTCCCTTGAAGCTGTGAAAAATCAAACTTCTTAGTTAATGTAACAAAAAGATACGGCCGTTTATGCCGCAAAGAAACGTGTATTTCGAATTTTCGACACTCAAGGGAAACATTTGTAAGGTATTTCCCGTGGACCTACAAGTAATACCGTGTTATACTACAAGTACCCATAGGGTAAAATCTGAAAACTGTACATTTGTTATTAAATAAAAAAAAGTCTTTATTTAAATTAATATTTACCTACGTACGGAACGGACGTGGGCGAGTCCGACTCGTACTTGTCCGTATATTTCTGTAACATGATCGACTTTCTTCGTAAATAAGTAAGTCGTCGGCCGTCGGTCGGCGTTGTCGAATCGAAGCCTTCATACCGAATGCAGCTAGTCTATTCTGTAAACAACTATTTCGATATCGAGCTTAACCTGAGTGACAAAACTCACAAAATGAGCTTTATTGCACACAACATAAAGGTCTTAATTTGAAACTCACCTCGGATTCCACTGTCGAGATACGAAAATGTTGTTACAGAATAGCACAACTGGAGTTGTACTATGGTACAAGTGGTACAACACATATCAACGTCAAAAAATATAAGGTAAGAAATGCCACCTTTCGTGCTATGACACGAAAGGTGGCATTAATTACCTTATATTGTTTTCATGAAGCTCGTGACTGAAAAAAAGCTACATGGATCGTTCTTCGTGGTTAAGCTACGCTTGCCGAGGTCAATCTGTGGATGAGTGACCATTTATTTATTAATTTATTTATTTATTTATATAAGGTTTACCCACAGCACATATATGGACATTGATACATTGAGCCTTATGGTAATATTCTAATATATATGCCAATTACGGGCAAACACAGCATTGACAAAAACACGCCAGATTATTTATACACTACTACAAAGAGATACGATTTAAAAACAATAACATACAATACATTCAATACATACAGTAAAACGGAAGACATAACAGTAGTAGACCAGGGAATACATATACAAACAAAGTTAACTTTTTGGATAACTGTCTTGATCAGGAGACTTGATAGCACGTAGGGAAGCCAGGATTCTCGATTTAAATTTCGCCTTAGAGTCACCAAATATATCTGTCTCAGGAATGGACTTAATAAGTGAATTCAGGTTGTCACACATCTTCGCTAGTGGGGAGTTGCGACCTATGTTGGTACGGGTAGAAGGGCGATGGAACAATCTGGTAAGGGGATATCGTGGAATGTTGTGCGGAACACTCAAATAAATGCGCGATAGTAGTTCACTACAATCAATATGGCCGTTGACTAACTTGTATAGGAACAAAAGGCTATGCATAACTCTTCGTTGATATACTGAAGTTATATTGAAGAATGTCAGACGTTGTTGGTATGGGCACCTATGAGATATGCCGGGGGCCATAAAAGCAAGGTGTTTGACCATCATAACATACCAAGGAAAGGCCTTGGAAAGCACGCTAAATCATTGATCTCGGCTGTCATTTGTAGATCTTTGGCAGTCGCTATGGATAGTCAGTAAGCCTGATAAAGAGGTTCGAACATTTTTCTATGAGACCTGGCATGGCCACTTGTCGGAAATTTGTTTATTTTTAACCGACTTCTAAAAAAGGAGGTCCTCAATTCGACCGCGTATATATATATATTTTTTATGTTGTTCGCGGATAACTTCGTCGTTTATGAACCGGTTTCGATTAATGTTTTTTTATATGAAAGGGTATACATGCTGCCGAGGTGGTCCCATTGCCACCACGTCAGGATCTGATGATGGTAACCCTGACAAATCGAGGGCAACTCTCGAAAAATGTAGGCACGCATCTGGTAAAAAAATGATATTCGTGTGTATATCGGGTGATACTACAAAAGAATGAAGGTTTGGATCAGACCTGGTGATCCAAAACTTCATTCCAAAAAAGAAAAAAAACTGGCCAAGTGCGAGTCGGACTCGCGTGCAAAGGGTTCCGAACGAATTTATTTTTTTTAACACGTTATTTTAACACTACAGACTTCTAATAGGTTTTCCTGTAATCTTAAGGTAAAGATCTATTATCTCCATTTTTTTCAAAATTTTAGGCTTAGTAGTTTCGGAGATAAGGGGGGGGAATGGTCATTTTTCGTCTAATTTCTTGAATAACTTCAAAACTATTTATTTAAAAATTATGAAAAAAATATAATTAAAACCCTCACAGTAAGCCCTTTCATTTGATATGTCACACAATATTGTTCAAAAAACTTTTTTTTTAAATTTTCTAGTTTGACCCCCAAAACTGACCCCATACTAAAAATTTAATGATTTACGTAACGCGTCCGTGTTTGGGTCACAGAAGTCCATATGTGTACCAAATTTCAACAGAATCGGTCCAGTGGATCCGGAGAAAACTGGCTGTGACAGACGGACAGACAGACAGACACCCGAGTGATCCTATAAGGGTTCCTTTTTTTTCGGAACCCTAAAAATATAACCGACTTCTAAAAACAAAACACTACAAAGAATAAAATAACTTTAATTTCGGAAGTCGGTGTCAAAAAACGAAATAACCAAAAACACCGACTTAGCACACGGGTAGAAGACACTTAAGAGGAAATGCTGGCGACGAGACTTTGTATGTAAAAAGTGATAATTCGAGGCTTGGCTCTCGACTGCTTTCTCCTCCAATATTTCACCGATTTAAGAGATATTTCACAAACTGAATAAGAAGGATATGTACTGTGTCCCTATGTTTTCCTTTTTTTTGATGATTTATTAACCGTATAGGCACTAGAACTCTCACAAAATGCTAGTGTACAAATTTGGCAACCATTAATCAAAAAAGGATACTATTAATCAAAGAAGGGACAGTATACATCCTTATTATTCAGTTCGTGAAATATCTTTTAAATCGGTGTAATATTGAAGGAGAAAACAGTCGAGAGTCAAACCTCGAATTATGACTTTTTACATACAAAGTCTCGTCGCCAGCATTTCCTCTTAAACAAAGAAAAAATTTAAACACTCCTTATGTCTGCCGGCAGACTATTCAGTAGGTAGGTATGGTTTTTTAAGAGTTTTTTAAGTGTCTGTGTAAAGTAATTGGTCACTCTGGGCACACTGAATCTGCCAGCAGCCATAGATCGTGTATTATGGGTGTTGACTACTTAAGTGAGTTAAGTTATACTCTTGGGTACCGTGGTGTTTAACTGCTGGAAAATATTTATGTTTGTAACTGATCGGTAGAATTTTTCATATTGTAAATAGTTTCCTATAATCTCCTTTACAACTGTTTTTGTTTTTTGAGTATCAAGTAGTTTTAAGAATCGAATTTGAAGAGCCTCTAATTTATTCAGGTTAGTTTTGAATGTTAACCCATAGCTGTCAAGGGCATAACTCATTATTGAATCTACTAATGACATTGCATATACATCTTAATACGTTAATAGGAACTTTAAAATGTACCACCTAATGGTACATTTTACTTAATAATATTCCTAACTTAGGTACTACAAATGTAATGTATGTGATGGGACCAAGAAAAGTTCTCATCTATTTTCACGCCAAGGTAAGTTACACAGTCAACTCTTTCAATAGGTTTACATTTATAGTCCAGTAGGTTATTATGGTGACATATATAATACTCGTGGGTAAATAACGGCGGAGTCCCACTATGTGGTCGTAAATATGGCGAATGAATTAATAATAATTTAATTTTATCAGCGTTTAATAAAATGCCGTTGTCGTGCGACCATTTAACTACTGCGTCTATATGGTGTCCTAAAGCGTCACGTTATCGAGATATTTGGAGGTAAAGTAAGAACAAAGACAATCATTAAAAATGTACTAATCACGTTCTTCAGTAGATTATATTCAAATAATAATTCCCAGTGGAAGAAGTGCAACTGTGCAATGAACCACATTCATAAGTGTTGTATCTTCCTCCCAAATAATAAAGTATTGTAACCTACCTATTTAAATAAAATACTTTTATTTATTAATTACTGCACCTACTTAGGTAGGTGCTTACTATAAGTATTGTAAGTTTTGTTTTATAGGGAACGTGCAAGGCGAAGACTGTGCCATCTAGTGTTAAAAATTCGGAACTTTTTCCTTATAAAAACTTGAGTTTGAAGCATTTGTGCTGCCACGTCAAGCTCCTACACAGTCCCTTTAGGGAAACATTCACATAGTAGACTCTGCCATCTAGTGTTGTGAATTCGGAACTTTTTCCTTATAAATACTTGACATTGAAACTTCTGTGCTGTCACCTATAGTTTCTGCACGCTATTGCTGCCTCTTTCCATCATTCGTGTATTCAAGAATGGGTAGTATTTAAACGCAAATCAAAAAATATCCTTTTTCTATGCAATAAGATTCCGAATTCCCATCAAAATTACTGATTGCACAGCAAAATATTCAACTCAAAATATCACTGAACACACTACAATTTATTTTCGCAGCGTACAGCGATTTTTCCTAAAGCAAAATTTTTCATCAATGCACAGCTAATACCTAATCTTAATGCACGACAAAACTGTACTGCGACTCACCATAGTTCTGGGTGGTCCCGCCTTAGCCTTCTAACCTAACCTATCCGAGTCGGGGTGTTGTCCATAAATATGGAAAATTTGCTGTGCATTCAGTATTTATGATAGGTACTGTAGTATTTTTGTACAAAAATAAATTTAACTGTATTGCATTATGAGGAAAAAAGTAATGTCATATTGATGTATGATTTCGAATTATCTGCAGTTTGAGTTTTGTTAAACATTTAGTTTATTTGTAGTGAAGTAAGTTATTTGAGCAGTGGTGGCCGAGTGGTAACGGCTCCGACTTACGAGTTGTAGGTCGCGGGTTCAAACCCAGCCAGGCATATTACTTTGTGTAATTTATTTCATCACCACTGCTCTCAAAACGGTGAAGGAAAACATCGTGAGGAAACCGGCATGTCCTAGAACCAAAAATTCGAAGACATGTGACATTCGCCAACCCGCATTGGGCCCGCGTGGTGGATTACGGCCCATTCCCTCTCCTAGAGAGGAGGCCTGAGTCCCAACAGTGGGAACATTATAAGGCCGACTATGTTATGCTAAATTATTTGATGTAAAAAAGAATATAAATGATGAGTATGTATTGATAGGCGATTATTTATTTGATATGCAATTTATAATATCCCTTCAAGAATGTGGGCTTAGGTACATAGGACATCATCTATTTTTGGTCAAATTCGAATGTGCCATGCCGGCCATAAAAAGTGCTTTATTCTGATAGATTTTGTCTCCCGTAGAATTTCTCATTTTGGACCATAAATAAATGAAACCCGGAAATGTCTTTCATCTAATAATAACTTCTTTCCCTGATTCCCTTTATTGGGGTCGGCTCAACACCTTTTCTTAATCTGCACTTCCCTATCAACAGTTACGACTCTCGCTACCGTAGTTCCTGTACGTCTACCATGAGTTTTATCAATCTATACTCGCTAGCGACTGTTGTTAAAAAAAAAATATGAAAACTAGGCATTAAAAAACACGTTTCTAATTTATTTGTTTAAGTTGTTAACTAACAAGCAAGCAAGTTGGAAGCAAAACTTTAGTTAACAACTAAAAAAATATATTAGAAACTTTTTTAATAGTTTTCTTACCTTTTGTTTTTAACTACAGTCGCTAGCGAGTATAGATTGATAAAACTCATGGTAGACTTACTGTAGTGCTATTCTGTAACAAAATTTTCGAATCTCGACAGTGGAATCCGAGGTGAGTTTCAAATTAAGACCTATAAGTTGTGTACAATAAAGCTCATTTTGTGAGTTTTGTCACTCAGGTGAAGCTCGATATCGAAATAGTTGTTTACAGAATAGACTAGCTGCTCCTCGGTCCTAAATATCTAATCAATACCAATCCTATCCTACTAATAATCCTACTAATATTATAAATGCTAAAGTTTGTGAGGATGGATGGATGTTTGTTACTCTTTCACGTCAGAACGCCTAAGGCTCTTCATGAATTTTGGCACAGAGGTAGATTATGCTCTGGAATAACACATAGGCTATTTTTTATCCCTGGAGTATGTTCCCTAGGGATCACGCGGGCGAAGCCGCTGGCAGAAGCTAGTTAATACATACATGCATAAAGTAGGTAGGTACTAACAGCGTCTACTTACATATGTTTATGTACCTATTTGCATCGCGCAGTGCGCAACGCATGAGCTATCCATAGGGGCGAGCCACCGATAGAAAGTGAAACATATCGATACTTAGCGAGATAATAAAAGTCTAGGCTTCACCTACTTATCTTTTTGACGAGTGTTTTCATGGTTTATAAACTTCAGTAGGTAATGTTTTTTCGGAAGAAATCGAGACCCGATTCACGAAATAGACGAACTATCAAAAATACGATTTTTGGCCTGTAAGTAGAGGGAATTGCATCGCAAGCAAATGCTTCACATACAATTTAAAACTCAGATCCAACAACAGGTACGTTGTTGGATCTGAGTTTAGAGCCTAGTCAAAATTTTAAATATTTTTCCCATTCGAGATATGAAATCTCAACAAGCAGCGTAACATCTAGTCTCTTTGCTACTGCATTAACTGTGGCGTAGGCTTAGAATAATAACGCACTTAAATAATCTAGTACCTACTAAGTAGTACGAATATTAAAATATCGAAAGTGTGCACTCAACATATCGATGCCCTTTGTCCCCATTCCTACTACGAGTAAATCAACGGGGTTGGCGGGGCGACTGCGTTTACCGGGCCCTAGCTACAACCGGCAGACGGGTTTCATCCCGCGCTCCGAGCGGTAGCGCGAGATGAAATCTGTCTTTTAAAACATTATAAAACTTAAATATAAACAGGCAAAGTGCTAGTTTTTTTTTCGGAATTCGTGAATTGTTACCGAGACCTACTACAATGAAGATAAAAAGAATTTCTTAGAATGCAATAAGCCTTAAAAAGCTAATAGCCTGTCGATTGTTCTCTAACCAGGAACTCTATATGATTTTTATCACTGTAATCCAACAACGACATGTGTGTTGTTTGTCCTTGAGGAGTTCCACGGGTTATCTTCAAAGTCCTTTAAGAGTTGACTACTGATATGTGCTTACCAACAATTCGCGTTGTGATCAGCAGCAACCATGCAGCATGCAAACATGTAAACAAGCAAACACTATGCATGCAGCACGCGTGCAACATGCAAGCAAGCATGGTTTCTGTCACTCAACAAACAAGCATACACCATACATGCAGCAAGCAAACATGTAAACAAGCATACACTATACATGCAGCAAGCAAACATGTAAACAAGCATACACCATGCATGCAAGCAAACATGCAGCATGCAATCAAGCATGCAGCGAGCACGCAAACACCTAGCATGCAGCATGCATGCAGGCATGCAGCAGGCATGGTTTCTGTCACGGCTCCGGCGCTGCGGGGCTCCGGCGGCCCCACTCGTGCTTATCGTCGCAGATGTGTTTTACGCTTACCACCGTAGCTTCGACTTGCTGGCTTAAAAACACCTGCTCCTCAGCTCGCGGGCCGCCTCGCCCCTACGCGCCTACGCGGGCTTAGATTACACTCTAGGGGTAGAGCAGACAAGACTACGCGGAATCGATTTTACAGCGATTCGTTTCTGTCACTAACTTTTGTAGCACAACATATTGAATGTTGAAGACAATACTTCAATTTTAATTCAAGGTTAAAAATGGAATAACATTTGCGTATCTGGGGATTTTTTCCAGGGGGGCCTGGCCCCAACCTGAGATGCGACGCCCAATAAAAAAATCGTTGCGGTGTGTACGATCAAAAGTGGATTTTTAGGCCAGTCAAAGTCAGAAGGCCCAGGTAGCTCCCCACAATCCCGGGGCCCGGGACGATGTAAGTGACTTTGTTGACTGATGCAGGAAAGCTCAAGAGTGTAGAATGCAATAAAATAAAATTGTTGTACCCTTTTTTCAGATAGGTTTGTTTTCCTGCCATTAATATCTAAATAGGAGTAACTTTTTGTCTCATACAGGAAAGGTTAAGAATTTCAGAGATTGTAAAATTCAAGAGCGAGCTTCATAATTTTTGCATTCCATCTCATTAGGTTTGAATTTTTATAGCACACACACACACAACATGGACACACACACACACACACACACACACAGACACTTTTTTGACAAAATGTACAAAAGTTCAAGCACTTGAGATTGTAGAATGCAAAAAAGAGCAAAGCGAGCTCGAAAATTATTGCACCCTGAATTATTTATCAACTTAATAATATAGGTTGTAACAGTATTCAGTAAGAGCCAGGGCTTAGGCTGGGTGGGCCTCCAAGCCCATCTAACTCCTATCTTTTTAAATATTCCGATGTTTGAAGTGCTGTATCTCGACACCCATTTAACCTACAGAGATGCGATTTATGGTGAAACCGAAGTTTTGACTACTTTAAAGTAAGCGGAGCGGATTGACTTTTTACCTAAAATGCACCGTTTAGAAGTTCAAAAGCCAAAAAAATTGTTGCTCGGAAATCTGGTTGTTTTCCGAGCACCAAGCGGTGTACTAGTACTTGTACTCCTGTACACTATTGGCATCTTTCCTAACAACATCTCAAAAAATCAGGATTGTGCAATTTATTGCTACTTAAGACGTTTTAAATATTTGGTCCATGTTCCTATAATAGGTAACAATGTTTGTAGGTTTCTCGGTGGTAGATTGTTTTTATGATTGATTATGATTTTGTGAAGTTAAATAAGTGTCCAGCCTAGAATTTTGAACCGGTCTCCAAGCATCCTGGGGTGGGCCTCAGACCATTCTGGGGTAGGCACGGAGCACCCCCCTCCACCCTATATACGCCTATGATGGAATTGTTTCCGTTATTTCTATTAATTTTATTGTATGCCTAAATACTATTATGCTAACAGTCATTATGCCTAGTAATATTATGCGAATTCATTTATTCCAAAACCAATTAGCCTTTACGATAATTATGCCAACATAAACTGCACACGAAAAAAAATTTTGCCGAAACAAATTATACCAAAATAGTTATGCCAAAGTATATTAGGAAAAGAACATTATGTGTAAAGAATGGATCCCTATTTTAACACTATAGACTTTTTATGGGTTTTCCTGTAATCTGTTGGTAAAGAACTATTATCTGCATTTTTTTTTAATTTTAGGCTGAATAGTTTCGGAATGTTAATTTTTGGTCTAATTTCTTGTTTTAATTCAAAACTTTATTTTAAAATTATGAACAAAGAAATATTGCTAAAACCCTCACTTTTTTCTAGCTTGACCCCAAAGTGACCCCCATACTCAAAATTTATTTATTTACTTAACGCGTCCGTGTTTGGGTCACAAAAGCCCATATGTGTACCAACAGAATCGGTCTAGTAAGTAGATCCGGAGAAAACTACCGAGTGATCGGAACCATAAAAAACCTTTTTTCTTCCCAAAAGATCGATTTTCCGATTAATACTTAGATCTTAACCCTACGAATAAGCCCATGCTAAAAAAAAGACTGCTGGCTAACACCCATACTTACTGCGAAAAAACTTGTTTCTATGAGACCTTCAGTTGAAGCTTTATTGCACCTAGCCATAGCCTAGCATATAGGAAGAAAGTAAGTGAATTACACAGCGTCGGCCGGGAACTGGGAAGTGCACAATTACATAACATACACCGTTGATCATTCTCACGGCCTACTTGCTCCGGCGCAATGCTTTGAATGGCTAGCGTAACGCAGGTAACGCTGGGCAACACGCCGCCTGCGTCGTATTATTGATTTAAGCTGTGCTGCGAGTTACCTAGCGAACGATATTTGCAGGAACATGGGCCACTGTAATGCAATGCTATTGTTGTAAAATGTTGATTTGTGCAAGAAATGGCGAAAGTTCTTGCTGTGCGATTGATTTTCTAGGTGTAGGTATAATTTGTTACTTTGGTTGCATACTAGACGATTTCCACTTCTGGGACCGGCCATCATTTATCCAATGTGAGAGGGAGACGGAGCCATTCAGTACGAATAGCCCTATTTCTTTTTCACAATGAAAACATGGTAGCATCAGCACGTCATATTACGGCCCCTAATTTAACAACTACACCATGGTACCTAATTGGTATATTATGTTGACCACACTTTTTGTTTGCAGGTGACAAATGGATGGTTTCCTGCCTCGGGGTCCTGTACCTCACAAAGGGTCTCTTTTACCGAGTTGTGCCCGCAGACCAAAGGGTTGATGAAGCTTATGCTGGCGTGTTCAGGTAGGTTACCTTTTAATGGATGGATGATGATTATTTTCTCGCAATGCGATTTTAATACATATTTAAAGCACTTATCTAGGTGTAGGTACACAGGTACACTACAACTCGAGAATCCTTGTTCTTTTTTTGAGATGGCCATATTAAACCCGTCGATGGGTAGCATAGCTGGTGGCTATTATGTGCAACTGTAGATCGATTCAAAGCTAATGGCGGTTCGGGATACAATTCATTATGATGATTATAAAAATGAATAGTAGTAGAAATGAATTAAAATTGACAGAAAATGAAATAAAATGTCAAGGAAAACTTAAAACGTCAACGAATAAAATCAAAATTAAACAATGAGAGGGTAGAATTCAGGAGCGAGCGGAACGAGCTCGATATTGTGTGGTACATCCCACGTAGGATAGACTTTTTTTATCATTCATACTTTAATTGAGGTAATTCAGCTGACTTATGCAGAAAAGCTGAAGAACAATGAGTGCAGAATGGAATAGCGAGTAAAGCGAGCTCGAAAATATTGGCGCCTCACGTCGGAAAGGTTTTATTTTCTTTTGAATAATCATAGCCGCACTGCGATTTTTATTCAACATCATATACCTACCTACATAAATAGAAGTCATTTTGATGATTTACAGAAAAAAGCACAAGAAGTAAGACAGGATACAATAGCGAGCGTCAACCGTTTAAACGGGTGTCACCGGGGCGCCACCCCCTAGCTACACTACTGATTTTTCTATTTGCAGGTTTCGGCTATGGTGGTGTGGACAATGGCTAGAAGTGCTCGTGGACGACCGCTTGCCAACGGTGAATGGTAAACTGGCGTTCCTCCAGAGCAACCACACAGAGCAGATGTGGCCAGCGCTGCTGGAAAAGGCTTATGCAAAGTGAGTATGGATAATGGGTTAAACTTCATTATTCAGGAAGGTACCTACACTACCAGTTAGGTAACCAAGTTTGAAGGAAGTAAGGTTGCTACAACGCGAGTTGCTACCTATGGCACTGGGCCACAAAATTTAATAAACCTAGCGCGAGAAACTATCAATCATGTAGCTTGGATCTTTCGACAGATCAGGAGTATTCAAATTATTGTGACCATATTTTATTTAGTCAAGTAGGTACTTACAATAAAACATGAATTATTGGCCTATGAAGAATAGATCTACCTAAAGTAGGTAGACTTATGTAATAACTTTGATTGAAAACATTAAAATAAACTAGATACGTATGATAATTGGTAAAACTACCTAAGTGCTGTGCCAACTATGCCCCAGTATGTGTTTGAAAAAATGACATCCAGAAAAGTTACCTCTTCAGTTTCTAAACGAAACTAGAATTGGGAGCTTTGTCGATTGTCACTTGTCTGTCAAATCAATGTCAAAAAAAAAACAATAATTCAAAATACCAACCAGCATCATTAAGCCAGCATCACAGACTACAATATAAATAGGGTAACCAGTGCCGGCAGGCACATTTGTACGTGTTTTTATTCTTCATTTCGGTTAATTTAGGCCTTAGCGGTGTCTATGCGGACAGTGAAGACTGTCGAGAATTTTGTCGTCCAATCTCTACAAATTTTTGCAGCTCACAAAATAGAGCAAACCCGTACGTACACATATCAAAAAAAGTTTGTTATCACTAGCATAAACTGATATATTTTTTTAAATATAACTTTATCAAGATCAATTCTTTGTGTGTTTTCTTTTAATAGAAAAACCCTGTTTGGAATAAAAAAAAAACAAACTATTTTTTACTAACAAAAAATAATTAATTACAACACTGTTAAAAATTATTTAATTACAGTAACAGGAATTTGATAGAAAGAAAAAGACTGTTTAACCGACTTAAACAACAATTTATTAATAAAAGGTTTATATTCAATATAAACCAAAGTACAGGCGCAACGCCTTCTGCATACGTAGTGTAATGGCCTTCAATAGTTTACCATCCTACCTGGATATAGACTTATTTTACACACATAAAATTAAAAAGATTTTGAACAAGGAGTATTTTGGTGAAAACCATAAGTAGCTTTTGATTTTGATATTGCACAACTTGATTTTTCAAAGTAATCGCAAACTTTTTTTGATGTGTGTACTTCTAGTATAGATTCACCAATGTTCTTTTTTTAAATGCTTAGGTTCTTAATCTTATGTACTTACCTAAGCAAGCATTCTCTCACAAATCAGGAATGGTAAATAAAATAAACAAATTACCGTATATTCGAATACCAGTAAATAACCAGTTCTACCTGTTAGAAAAGGAAATAAATGATGGAACACCAATTTGCTAATAACCGTGAATAATTTACTATGATTGTTATAATTGCTACCGCAACAATCTTTATCCAACAGTAGCAAATAGAAGTTAAACCTCTCACCACATACAACCTTTTTAAAACAATATTGGTTTTGTTTAATAGTTAGGTACCTAACCAAATATGAGTGGGTCTGTATTTACTCACATATAAATATATATTTTTTCATTAAGTTAATTTGACAATTTTCAGACTGCACGGGTCCTATGAAGCTCTAAAGTATGGGAGTTTGCTCGATGGGCTCGCAGACCTCACAGGGGGCATCACCGAGTCACTGCAGATGGCAGAACTGGCTGATGCCGAAACGCTGAGGAACTTGTTAAAGAACACAAGCCTTGTTACTGCACACCATGTGGCTGCTGTAAGTTTTACAACCATACACGAAGTTAATCCACCAAAGAGCATAGCCAATCACGTCCAATGTACCCACGGCAAAGGTAATCAGCCAGTTCCTAAGCAGGCATATTGTGTGCAAATGCGAATGCTAAATTTAATATATTCTTGAAGATATTGTAAATATTTTGGTTGTGAACCGTGTTTGTCCTAATCATACCCAATGTGATTGGCACAGCAGCTGAGCGATCAGCAACAGAACCAATATTTATATGACCAACAGATGGCATGTTACTGTTTATGTATGTAAAAGTGAAACAAAGAGAATTTCCCTATCATTGGAGTTTGAACACATTATGAGATTGTCTTTTTCACAATAAAAGGCATGGCAAAGCCTGTTGGAATGTTTTTGAGTAAGTCTACTCAAGAAGACTCCTATGACGATTTTAACTCAATAAAATAACATTTTCAGGCACCTGAAGACAAAATTCCCGAGCTTCAAACAGAAATGAATTACGTTGTATTGAATGTGGAACAGGTAAATCTATACTATTATATTTTAACTGGAATTTTCCGAGATTTACCTAACAAACAAACAGACTCTCTGTTTGTTTGTTAGGTAAATCTCGGAAAATTCCAGTTAAATTTGAAAAAAGTCGTAAATTTTTGGATAGCCCCATTTATGGAGGAAGGATATATAACTTCACGCTCCTACCAATAGGTGTGGAGCATTCATGAAAAAACGCAAATGAAGTTGTACGGGTCAGCTAGTAAATTAAACTCACGTTCATGATCATGTTTTGTCGTATTAATTTAAATTGGACAATTCGATTTCTATAAAATAATATAAACGCAACGGTAACAGTGATGCTAACTCGTTTATATTGTTTTCATTTAAATCGAATAGTTAAATTTTAATTTAGTCGTCAAAACGTCATTCGAAAGGTAGCCAGGTGTCAAGTTAACTCGCACGACTTTTAAGTTTTTTTGTCAAATAGGGGGATGGTAATTTTTCGTCTAATTTCTTAAATAACTTCAAAACTTTTTATTTTAAAATTATGAAAAAAAAAAATATAGTTAAAACCCTCACAGTAAGCCTCTTTTATTTGATATGTCACACGATATTGTACATAAAACTTTTTTTATTTTTTAATTTTCTAGTTTAACCCCCAAAAGTGAAAATTATTAAATTTTTAATATGGGGATTAAAAATTTAATAATTTACGTAACACGTCCGTGTTTGGTTCACAGAAGTTATGGACTTCTGTATGTGTACCAAATATCAACAGAATCGGTCCTCTGGATTCGGAAAAAACTGGCTGTGACAGATTGACAGACAGACAAACACCCGAGTGATCCTATAAGGGTTCCGTTTTTTGTTCGGAACCCTAAAAAAAGTGTGTTGGATTGGAAGCCAACCCCAACATAGTTGGGACGAGGCTAGACAGATTTATTGATGGGTTGGTGTATAAAGATATCCTGGTTCTCGGTTTATCTCCCAACATTAAAATTGTTTCCTTCTCAACATTTCAGGTGGAAAGCACGAAAGGTTCAGTGCACGTCGTTCGTATACGTCGACCACTCGGTATCGGAGAAGTTCCTGTACCCTACATCGTTTTAAATCCAGAGTCGTAAGTTATTGTGATTTTATTTTAATAGTATTTATTGACTACTGTCCCACCTGTGACTCTGTGAGAACTGTTTTTACAAACAACAAATCCAAACTGGCTTTTCTGTGTCAGTACTAGTTTTCAAATCTATTGTTAAGCCTAAGGAAACCCTTTGACCGATAAATATTATGTTTTTAAAGACCAGATCAACCTCCAAACTGAAGGCATACAATCTCAACAGGTGTCCCGGGTCATTGGGATTGTATTATATCTTTGATTCTATTTGCAGCAGCACATTAGCCTATTTCGTTTTGTGTAGTGTAATAACACTCAAAATAAGCTTACAATTCTCGACAGCTGGCACACAATCCCGCAACAAGAACGCGACCGCTTCATCTCAACGCCCAAAGGCATCTGGATGCTCTTCGGCGAGTTCCAGCGCGTCTTCACTCGCGTAGAAGTAGTGCACTTGGACTCGGAGACCTGTAGAGCAGAACCTTTCTTAGCTGATAAACTGAAATGGCAGATGAAGATGCACCAAGCTGGCTGGAAGAGAGGAGTCTCTGCTGGTGGATGCCGGAATTACGTGCGTAAGTAGTTCGGAGTTCGGTCCAATAATATCCTTTCTTAATCCAAATAGCGGAGCCAATTCCAACGAGCAACGGCGACAAGTATTCATGAACCTATAAGGTTTGGTTGACATCGAGCGCTTTTTCTTATTAACTATTTAAAACATGTCAACATGTACCTAGCTGTGGGACAGAACAAACAAACTATAGAAGGTGGATAAATGAAGAGGATTCCAGAAGAGAACCACTTTAAATTAATGTCGCTTGCAAACTTTCCACCCTGTAAAAAACAGTATCAACAATTGCACTGTGCTCAGAACTCAAAACCTGAAAACATTATTTCAATTAAACTATTTACAGGCACTTTAGAATTTTCAAGGCGTAGATGTCTATGTAGAAGAATGTGCAAGAAACTCCATGGACACTCTTTTAAATGAATAAATTGTTACAAAGTTGTGGATACATTGTTCTTTTCGACATTATACATCTAATCTAATACCTTTAAACGAGCAATTCTTGTATACCTAGGTATATGTATATTTATAATCTGAATCTCGGAAACGGGTTCAACGATTTTCATGAAATTTAGTATGCAGGGGGTTTTGGGAGCGATACATTAATCTAGCTAGGTTTCATTTTTAGAAAACCTAGTAAAAAAGAAACGAGCAAAGCTCAGGTATAATGTGGAGTCACATTATACCTGAGCTTTGCCCACCGAGGGTTCCGTACAAATTTGTAGCTACAAATTACTATAAAATTAAGATTTTTTATGATTTCATTACAAATGTGTAGTTTTCAGACTTTTCCCTATACTTGTAGTATAAGAAGATATTACTTGCCTGATTTCATAGTTCCAGGTCAACGGGAATGCCCTATGAATTTTGATTCCCTTGAGAGTTTCGAAATATACGTTTTTTGCGGCACAAACGGCTGTACCTTTTTTACATTAATATAGAAGTTTGTTTTTTTTTTCACAGCTTCAAGGGACTATATGTGTAGATCTGAGTATATGGTTTTAATTTCAACCCGATACCTCTACGCGTTCCCGAGATAAAGGGTCTTGACAGACAGACGGACGGACAACAAAGTGATCCTATAAGGGTTCCGTTTTTTTCCTTTTGAGGTACGGAACCCTAAAAACAATTCAAAGAACGATAATTCAAATAAACCATGGCAGTTGCGAGATGACCAGTCCCAACTGACGGAGCCAAATGATGAACACGCGCCACCATCAGAGAGTCTTGACTGAGCATGACACTCCCAACAACAAGTCAAAGACATACCCAAAAAATAAGTTTAGGTAATTTCGGAAGTCGGTGTTTTTGATTGTTTCTTCGTATTTTAACACCGACTTCCGAAATTACCTAAGTTATTTTTTGTAAATACACTTCTGGACACATCTATTGGCCCACCTTAGAGTTTAGGTTTCGATGGCCCCTACCGAAATATGATTGCTAGATTGAACAAAAACTGTTGATGCAGTTTTAAACTTGATACATTTTACCATCTTTTTCGATCGTATTGTTTATTTGAATTCAGAATACCATACGACATGGAGCTACGCCTAACAAGTCGGATATGCGCCTTGTTAAAGGCAATTGATTTTTGAATAAAAACATGTTTTATCAAATAAAGGTTTAATTTAATAACGCGTGTTGCCTCCATGGGCATCTACCACAGCTCTCATACGATTAGGCATAGAGTTTATCAACCGCTCTATGAAATTTTGAGGGATCATCTCCCATTCCTCTTCTATGGCAGTTTTCAACTCCTGCATCGTCTGGGCAACTGGCTGACGAGCCCTAACACGTCTTTTTAGCTCGTCCCACATGTGCTCAATGGGGTTCATGTCTGGGCTTCTGGCTGGCCAGTCCATAACTGTGATGTTCACATCCCGAAGATATTCCATGACGATGCCGGCCGTATGGGCTCTTGCATTATCATGCATAAAAAGGAAATTTGGGCCCACATAGTCCGCGTATGGTATCACGTGAGGTTCTAAGCACTCACGAATGTACCTTTCAGCATTTAATGTTGGCAGCCGTAGTCCTGTAACAACCTCAAGTTGAGTTTTGCCGCTCGCGGATATACCGCCCCAGACAGTCCATGAGCCACCGCCATAAGCAACCCTCTCTTCAAAGCAGCATTGTGCGAAACGCTCTCCCTTACGTCGGTAGACCTTCTTCCTTCCATCATTGCCATGTAACACAATTTTAGACTCATTAGAAAAGAGTACACGGCTCCAATCTTGCTGTGTCCAATTTAAATGACTGCGTGCGAAATGAAGGCGCGCTGTCCGGTGGGCTCGCGTTAGTTTGGGCCCATTAGCTGGCTTGTGTGGTACCGTATCGCGTTCTTTTAACCTTCTCCGAACAGTTCGAGCGCTCACAGATACTCCGTGGAAGTCGCGAAGTTGGTTTTGTATCTCAATGGAGGTAAGGTGACGATTTCTCAAGCTGGTCGTCACGATGAATCGATCCTGCCTTTCAGTTGTGACCCGAGATCGTGGCCTTCCTTGGCGACGAACAAAGCCGCCAGTCTCTAGGTACCTCCGATAAACATTTCGGACCGCAGATCGACTTAAATTAAGTTGAGCACTCACGTTTCTTTGGCTGTGTCCGGCCTGAATAAGTGCCACAGCTTGGGCGGCGACTTCAGGTGAAGTATCCATAGATTATTGATAGGACCTCACCTTAATGTTAAGAATAAGTAATGTTTGTTGCAAAACCAAAGATATCAATCACTTTTTCAAGAATTAAATCCAAGTAAACCAATAAAACCAAGTTTTCTTAGTATTCGATTGTTTGATATCAACAAACAGGCTCCAAATTGTCTTTTGTTTCTTTAAATTCTGTGTTCGAAATTCAAAAAAAGACTATTGAATGAAATTGTGAATGTGCCAGGTTCAAAACTGCATAAAAACTTTTTGCTCGACCTAATATAAAATTTTAGCTAGGACCAAACAAAACTGAAAATACAAGGTGGGCCAATAGATGTGTCCAGAAGTGTAGGTTTATTATCTTTTGCTTTTCAGTTTTTTCGGTGTTTTAATTTTTTGTTAAAAAGTTTTTATCTACACTTATAAAGACGAAAGATTTGTTTGTTTGTATGTTTGTTTGTTTGAATTGAATAGGCTCCGAAACTACTGGATCGATTTGATAAATTCTTTTAGCATTGGATAGCTACATTATCAGGGCGTAACATAGGCTATATATTATCCCCGTATTCCCACGGGCACGGGAACTACGCGGGTGAAACCGCGTGACGTCCACTAGTTTTTTATACTTTTTTGTTGCTATAATCTAGGAATTAATACATGCTAAATATTTTATTACTTTTAAAATAGCTACATATCTTACTTGAGTTATTAACTGTTATATAATCCTACTTTAACTATTACTTGTTGTATAATATCAATACTAAAAAAAACAGGCTTTATATACCCACATGGGTACAAACAATGCTACACAACTCTGCGCTATAATCTGTGAATGAACAATAATTCACCCCTATTTTCCTTCCCTTAGGGTAGGATTTTTTTTACAAATGTATATGGGGCACTTTCGAGGTATACCCTTTCTAATAAAAAAAGAATTATCAAAATCGGACTACTCTGTAAAAAGATATGCGTGTTCATACATAAAAAAAATATACGCGACTTGAGAACATCCTCCGTTTTTTCGTCGGTTAAAAATTATAGTTCAAGTCTAAGGTACATAGTACTCATACATGTGCCATGAAATTAAACAATGCTAAATAAATGCTATGAAAATATTATGTTCTAACATTCTTCAACGGGTCCGTTTCCAAATGCTGAAAATAAACTACCATCACCAGCCATTATAATAAATTACAAATGTGTAATTTATCATAAATAAATTACACATTTGTAATTGAACAAGAAAACTAAAAATTACATAAATAATATAGCGCAAAACATCTGGAAGCCATTAGGAAAGGCCTTTGATACAGGCTTATAGGCCTTTGATACAGGCTTACAGGCCTTTTATACGAACTTCTTAATCACCAACTGTACAACTGTGGCTATTTACATGACTGCTGTAACTTTATCTTTTCTTGTTTTTATTTCCAGACTTCTTCCACACGAACCCTCAAATACAAATAGTATTGACTGAACCGGACACCGTGATCATATCTCTGAACCAGCACTGCATTATGGAACCCAAAGTCATCGGCTTCAGCATTTATAAAATTCCTTCACCATTGAACGAGACCGCGAAAGCCCTGTTCTTTAGAAAAGTGAAGAGTACCATAAATTCACAATACACGAATAGTCGGCAAGTCACACACAGGTAAAATATTTTTTCTTTACAGTAAGCAATGTGTTTCTAATTGAAATCATGTTTATTTTCTGAAGGACCGGTAGTTGCGGCGACACTTGAGGGAAGTCTATGTCCAGCAGTGGACGTCTTTCGGCTGATATGATGATGATGAAGGAGTCGCCCTGACTGCCGTATCTTCTCCCGAAAGCTACAATGTCTGTTGAAAGTGTTGAAACCCGAAGTAGAATTTTCTATTCTCATTAAAACTGAGTTTCGTCGCCGGTGGCTACAACTCCAACTTTATCAATACTGCCCTACCGTCATTGGTAATGAAAAAAAAATGTAAATCATATCTAAATTGATACAAGAATTCGCTAACATTACACTGCTATAATTTTCCAGATCTCCACTGGAAGCGAGCGCCTTCATAATAATGCCTACAACATTTGAACCACGCGACGAAGCCAACTTCACGCTAAGAATATTCTCCAACAAGCCAATCAAAATGAAAGTGTTAGACAATCCACCGAAAATGACGAAGACTGCATTAGTGAAGGCACCCCCGGTAGTGGAAGTCAATAGCTTTGCGCAGTACGAAGCTGTGTTCCTGCAGCTAGCCGACGAACATAAGACAATAGACCCTTTCGAACTGCAAGAACTACTCGACGCGTGTCTGCCGAATGATTATATCAAGAGCTGTGCATCGATAGATACGTGTAGACAAATTGTTTTGTCTTTAGATGTATCCTTTTCAATCGTTACAGCTTATTTTATGTTAGCAATACATCAGCCTAAAGTCACACTGGAAGCCGACTCTAACATAGTTGGGAAAAGTATTAGGGCCATTGCACATGGCGTTTTTTAACTCGCCGACAACGTGCAGATGACGCTCGCTAACGCGCTTCAAACAAAATTCAAACGCAACGCCGTAAGCGTGCGTGCGTAAACCGTGTGTCGTCGACGCGTTAAAACACGCCGTGAGCATAGGCTCTTAATGTTCAGTGTAAAGGTGTGTAATCCATGTGCGGAAAAGACCACCCCAGAAAAATGGAATTTACCTATCCACTGCTTTAATAACAGCTTTGCCCTAGACTTTGGTGAATGCACAGGATCTTATCATAGCTGAAGTTGTGTTTTAACATACAACAACAGTTTGGCTTAGAGGAAAAATATAATAACTAATAAAATCGTCTACAGTCAACCAGCCTATATTTTTGCTGGCGTGTACACCAGTGTTGAACGACTAAGAACTCATTCAGTCACCCACCAAGACTCTAATTTGTCCTTAATATAAACCACAGAAAAAAGGCACAGGTCGCATTTCGTTATCAGACTTCAAAGACCTCATGTGCAGTTTGAAACACTGGCAGCTTGTATTCCGGACACACGCCAGAGAAAAGATGGGAGTCCTCAGAGCCGAGAGGTTCCGCGACGCGCTCCGAGACGTCGGCTTTATAGTCCCCGAGAAAGTAATGAACCTCCTTGTCTTGAGGTATATGAGGAAAGATGGCATGCTCAGGTTCGGAGACTTCGTTTCCGCTGTGATGCATCTGCATCGGGCGTTTGGTAAGCATTACCTTTTTTTTCTAATGAATAGGAAATTGGCAGTGAAAGTGAAGTTGTGATGGCAAAGAATAAAATTTTAGCGTAGATGTTAATAGCTTTGTAAATAGGGGAAGATTGGTATTGATTTGGCTAGAAAGGCAGGCAAATGCAGCAGGTGACATGCTGCCATGACCCAAAATAATTTTGGAAAGGGTTAACATAAATATGTGCCCCAAGAAATCGTTCAGTTTATATAGAATGAAATAACATTGCTGTTTTGTGTTTTATTAAAAACAACTAAAAATTAGTGGTCCGCCCCGGGGTCGCCGGGTGTATTTTTTTAAATTTTCTTTCATTTATACCTCGCCCTGACAATTTCGAACACAACAAAAAAATAATGATCAAATTTTAGGTCAGTCGTTACGAAGTTATGAAAAATCGCCGATTTTTTTTAATTTGTTTTGATAGATAGATGTAGAAAACTGTATTCTATTTTCAGAAATCTTCAACAAAAGCAACAGTCTTCGAACGGAAGGTGTTCAAATGAATCTAACAGAGGTAAGCCTGTCTGAAAATAATTAACTCATATTTATATTGATTAGGTTTCATTGATGCTGTATGTACCTATACAGTCAACATCACATTTATGAGTAAGTAGGTATGCATAGTATTGTAATACATATTAATTTCTACACTCCTAAGAGACAATCATCTGAATACTAGCTTTGTATTCAAATGATTGTCTGCGGATTTTCTATATATCAATGTTGCCAACATTTCATTTAAATGAATGTTAAAACAACTACGACTACTTCTAACTTGGTAGTTAGGAGTCCACCAACTTCAGTTTTTTTTATGAAATATCGCAGTCAGTAATTATTGAAAAATTGGGTGCTTACCTACCTCAATCCAAAAACGTTAGTTAAAAAAGTAACTCCTTTGATGATACTATACAACGTAACGTGTAACAGAATAAACGCAATACCTCTTAAGGGGTCATAGGCACCAATCATTATGCACAACTTTTATTATGGGACTAACCCTATAAACGCGAAAAAAAGACTTATGCGCACATAAATGTATAGGACTGTCGATTTTGCGCTTTCAGTGTTGGTTCCATAGTGAAAGTTGTTCATAATGGTGAGCATAATGACCCCTTAAGAGGTATTGCGTTTATTCTGTTACAGGTTGTATTATAGCCGTTTAATAGGGAATATGCATGAAAAAAATATTCATTATCTATATAGTTTATCTAAAAATATACAAAAATATAATATTAAAAGTGAAAATAGAATCATAATTGCTCGAAAAACAAACGAGATATAATTATTATAAACAAATATATGTATTATGTCCCACTCGCGAGAACGCTGTTTTCTTTGGCAGCTGTATAGGCGTCATGTAATTTGACGTCAAAGTTCATATCGGACTTCTCTTTCTAATTGTAATCTTTGAAGCTTTATAACTTCATCGCTGATGAAGGTATTTAAAAAATACTTCATGACTGTTAACTAGAGCTGATAAGTATTTCATTTTGCAAATAGAAAATCGCATGCATATTCACTATTGGCTGCCAAGCTCGGTATTGGGTTCGATTAGTCGGCAAAGCATTTGCCGACTAATTGAACGCAATACCGAGTTTGGTAGATCGACTATCACCCATATACAGTTTTCTCAATTGTCTTAGAACCAGTTATACCTGTTGGATATGTTATTAAATTAATATTATTTTGTTCACAGTGGCTGAAAAATGTATTCATGTGCTAATAAGACAAGACAGCAGTGCTTTGTGGTTAATTTCTACTAGGTAAGACCCGTAGTGCGCAGCAAGAGGGTCTGAGCTCAGAAAAAGCAGACTGAATGAGAAAAATATGAATGAATAATTTCCATATTTTTCAATATATAAGAGATATTTTTGGATGTATTTAAATAACCAGTGTTGTGGCAATTCTGCCAAATACCTCTTAGTTAGTATGGCTAAAACACGAAGTCTATAGATACATAGAGTATGACTTTTTACTTCTTAGTAAATGGAACAATGATGACTAGCTCACTACACGGCACGGTTGTGATACCATTTTGAGAAAATTAATTGTAAAAAGGCTTTTTGTTAGTCAATTACGTGTCGTGAGAGTTCTAAATGTTTTTAATATATATACTTTGTTGGTTTTTTCGATTTATTTTTGATATCGTGCCTGTGAAATGTACATTTTGTCGAAATAAAGTGGAAGTGAATACAAAGTAATTTGTATGCCTTTTCTCAGTATGTTGTCACTAATAGTTTAGCTTCTCTATTCTAGACATAAGCTACCTAGGTACATGTCATGAAAGTGAGTTTGGGGTCGTCCATTAATCACGTGTTCTTTATAGCAACTTCTTAACCCCCCCGGGGGTCATCAGGGGGTGATACGTGGGTAGGTTTCAGAATAGAATATTGATTTATTCGGCAGATACAATTTAACGCAATAGCAACAAACACAAAAAGAAGACAGTTTTATTATTGTACCAATAAAGATTCTTTTTTGGTACAATCGGTAGAATTTTCAATATAATTTTACGTAAACAATTTAGATGTTTTATTTAAATTAATTATATTTTAAATAAAATTATTATAAACTTTAAATTATTTCTGGAAAACGAAGTATTAAATCAAACTAAAAAAAAATATACGCGATATTTCACTACACCCCCCCCCCCCTTTTAAGCTGCACGTGATTAATAGACGATCCCTTATCTCAAGAATATAAATACTCAGTGCATTTAATTCTTATTCTAGTTAAATATTAGTTTCTAAAACTGTGTTCTATAGTCGGTTGGCTATGTCCACGTTCTTTAAGTTTCAACTAAGTATCACCAGCGGGTCTAAAAAGGCCACTTTAGCAGAATCAGAAGGCACATCACGCTACCCGTCACTATCAAATTTTCCCAATCAACCTTGAACCCAACGCGTTAGCAATAAAGATGAAAATGAAATTTGACAGATTTTTGTGTGGTTAATATTATGATTCTGCTAAAGTGGCCTTTTTAGACCCGCTGCATAGTATTTTCGATGCCGGCTTTTAGTTTAAGAGACAAATGCAGTGTTGATTACGTGGTCGGTACTTGCTATGGTCTGGAACATAGTGGTTTCTATGTTAAATTAGCCAGCATTAAAGCAAAAAGCGTTTCGGGAACACATTCATAATGAGTACAGCTAAGGCGTGGAATTCCCTGCCCGAGTCTGTGTTTCGTAATAGCTACAACCTGGGAGTCTTTAAGTCAAGAGTGAATAGGTTACTTCTAGGCAAGCGTGCTCCATCTTCGACCACATCATCGCTTACCATCAGGTAAGATAGTGGTCAAACGCGTGCCTAACAATAGTAAAAACTTATGAATTAATAACAAAATTTTCGGTTTAAATTTCAAGACTAGTACCAGGAACACACACTTTTCATGAGATACTGGGGGACAAAGGGTCCTGAGAAAAAAATTACCTATCGTAAATTAGGGCTTTCGTCGAATTCCACTATATCCATTCAATAGTATGTCTGGCTAAAATCGTGCTTAATGAACACAAATATTACTGCAACGATCTCGCTTCACTCAAAATAATAATTATTATAATAATCTTTTTTATGTTTAGTTGTAAATAATAGAATCGTAAATCCACCGACTCGGTACTTACATTATTTTGTATATTTGAATCACAAAAATTTAAATGTCATTAATGGCATTGTTTGTTTTGTATATCTTGGTTTTCGAATAAAAATTATTGGTTTGAAACCTGTTTTGTAGTTTTTTTTTTATATACCAAGCTATTGTGTCATTGTGCGGCTAATATTTAGCGTAACCAAGACCTATGAGCAATGAGTCGCCATTAATAAAGCAGCTTCTCTTAGTAGCACCTATCAGTCTTGATCAGAGCTTACGACCCCAAATTCTTGGGCCAAAATGTAAGTAGGTGTGTTTTTAACCTTTCCCTTTTTTATAAACCATTTGTAACAAAAAAAAGCAGTATTCTATTCAAAACATCAACGGCGGCGACCTTCAGAAAAGGGAGACAATAGAGCTCAATGAGGTCTGAAGAAATTTTACTAATAAAAGAGCCTTTCTGATTTCAATCATATCGTCAAGATAAGAAAAAATCTAGTCTAAGCCTACCGGCCTTCCTATATTCCTTCCGCAGCACTGAACCACAAGAATTTTAACTCCATCACTCATTAACCCAAATTTAACCAGTGATGGAGCTAAAATTCCTGCGCCGTGCTTGACCACTGCGGTTAGTGCTTGAAATGGGGCTTGTCCGAATATGGCGTTGCCCGATCATCCACAGTGGGATGAGCCACTCTGCTGGTTGGCACGGAACAACCTCTAAAATACTTCATCAATACTGCCGAACGCTGCCCGCTGGCGGTTGATGGGAGTCGGCCCTCTGGCTACATGCATTGTCGTCACCACGAGTCGGTATGAGTACTATGCCGAATTGCCGAGTGTCATTACCATCCGGATCGCTACATGTCTGCGTTTGGATGCTCCTAACGGAGCTTCACATCGCTGCCAACGTGGTTGAAGCAGCCAACTCCTCGCACGCCATGGCCTACCCTGCAGTATAAGCGCGCTAGCATTAATAGCATCATCCGTCGGCCTCTTGTCAACGTCGGTCTCCCAGCTGTTTTAGAACCGGATGGCTTTGCGACGAAGGGAAGAGGTCTGCACCTTATGGTCATACCGGCCTTTTCCATATTCCTTCTCTTCTTCTTGCTTTGGAAGTTGGCTAGGCCTTTAGTGTGGGATGTAAGATAAGTCGACACCCTTGCGTCATCTTATCTTCTTAGTACGGCGGGCTATGATAGGGCGTCTGCTGCAGCTGCAGAAAATCTCAAACGGCGCAACCTTATTGGGTTTATCGTGAAATTGGGTTAGTCAACTAACTGCTTGCTGCAGTTAGTCGACTCTTCACGCGGCTAGAGGACCGCGGGTCTAAAAAAGCCATTTTAGCAGAATCAGAAAGCAATCACGCTACCCATCACTGTAAAATTTTCCCAATCAACCTTGAACCTAATTGGTTAGCGATAAAGATGAAAATGAAATTTGACAGATTGTTGCGTGACTACACGTATTATGATTCTCCTTAAATGGCCTTTTTACCTCCCCTGACCTTTTCGTCGTTAAGTAGTCAATCAACTTTTAATCACATAATTATAATATAAAAACGACAAAAACCAATATTTATCCACGTGATACCTAACTGTTAACATAATTATATTATATAATTTCAAATAACATAATAAAAATCAAGAAAGTCTTAGTAATTAATTTAATTGATATTCTGTATTTTCATGAAATAATCTTGGCTTATGTTATTTAAATATTCCTAGTTTACCGCGTAGCTGTCGTAGGAAAGGGACATTTTGAGAACGTGTCATTTCGGGAAAGGGACATTTTGAGAAAGGGACATTTCGGGAAGGGGCCATTTTGGGAAATGGACGTTTCGGGAAAGGGACATTCTGGGAAATGGACATTATGGGGACGGGACATTTCGGGAAAGGGACTTTTTGAAACCAAGGGACATTTTGGGAAAGGGACATTTTGAGCCTGAACGCTTTTCGTCGGTCACAGAACCAACATTGCTCTGGGCACTTTTTTCGTTGAAAGTGATGTGGACGAATTTTTTGATGATCTATGAGATCTTTCTTAATACTTTGTTCCTCTAAGTAGTATATTCCATGGGTGCATGGTCCTCACAAACATTTAATTAATGTTGTACATCAAATATTGTAAAACATTTATTTGAAAAGAGTACCTAACTATGGAGTTTCTTGTCCGTTCTTCTCCATACCTTTCCGAATGGACGGTAGAGTCACTTGTTATTTTTAAATATAATTTTAAATGTAATGATGACGTTCCAAAGTGCCGTTTAATGGCCTAATTGAAATAACCGATTTGACTTTGACTTTCACGCCTTTTTTAATGCGCTTGTCTATTTATATAAATTCTTTTTTACTAGTTTCTACAACCTGTAACAGAATAAATTCAATACCTATTAAGGGGTCTTTGAACTCATTATTACGAACAACTTTCAGTACCTATGGGATCAAAACTGAAATCGCGTAAAAAATCGACTCCTTCATAAATTTATGTGCGCATAACTCGACAAAATGTACTGAACAACAGATTTTTTTTCGCAATTTCGGGATTTGTCCTATAGTAAAAAAAACTGGCCAAGTGCGAGTCGAACTCGCGTGCAAAGGGTTCCGAACGAATATTTTTTTTAACATGTTAATGTAGTGTTTTTAATGTTATTTTAAAACTACAGACTTCTTATAGGTTTTCCTGTAATCTTTAGGTGAAGATCTATTATCTGCATTTTTTCAAAATTTTAGACTCAGTAGTTTCGGAGATACGGGGGGGGGAATGGTCATTTTTCGTCTAATTTGTTGAATAACTTCTAAACCATTTATTTTAAAATTATGAATAAAAAATATAATTAAAACCCTCGCAGTAAGTCCTTTCATTTGATATATCACACGATATTGTTCAAAAAACTTTATTTCAAAATTTTCTAGTTTGACCCCCAAAAGTACCCCCATACTAAAAGTTTAATAATTTACGTAACGCGTCCGTGTTTGGGTCATAGAAGTCCATATGTGTACAAAATTTCAACAAAATCGGTCCAGTGGATCCGGAGAAAACTGGCTGTGACAGACAGACAGACACCCGAGTGATCCTATAAGGGTTCCGTTTTTTTTTCGGAACCCTAAAAACGTTCATAATGATGTGTTCAATGACCCCTTCAGAGGTATTGCGTTTATTCTGTTACACGTTGTATATTTACTATATAATTAGGTTTTTAGTGGTCCGTACCCAAAGGGCCTACCCTACCCTATGAACATACGAATGGATAGACGGTCCATCCGTCTGTCCGTCTGTCTGTCAACGGGCTGTATCTCAAGAACCGTAATAGGTAGACAGTTGATATTTTCTCAGAATGTGTATTTCTGTTGCTGCTAAAAAAACAAATAATAAAAGTATGGTGGTACGGAACCCTTTATGCGCGAGTTTGATTCGGACTTGCCCGGCTTTTTATGTATCCGTAAATAAAACTTAATAGCTGAAACATAAGAAAATGATATCATTAGCATTATTATACTATAGAAGTCCATTTGGACACAGGTTTTTTCTTCAGATTCTTTTACTAGATCGCCAAATTTAACTAAGTCTAACAAGTCTTCGGTAGTATAGTGGTAAGTATCCCCGCCTGTCACGCGGGAGACCGGGGTTCGATTCCCCGCCGGAGAGATTACTTTTTGTATTTTTTGCCTTCAAATTTGATAAGTATTTCTATAAACTAAGCATTTTGCAATATTAACCCATTCAACAACAATATTTTATTGATTTTAAGTGAATGTTATGGGTTGCTAGGGCCTGAGGTAATCATTCATGAAGTGAGCAAGTTTTGAGATGAATGAATACTGAGATAAGGATAGAATGACAATGATGGTATTGACATGTCACTGCTTACCTAGTTTTACATAATCCAGGATAAATCACAGACATTACATTTTTTTTAAATTGTTCTATTAATTGTTATTTCTACCAATAGCTACTAAGAAATAAGTCAAATTCTTTACTAAATAATACTATTTACATCAAATTACAATCAAAAGGCAAATCACAGAAAATACGGCAAACTCTATACAAACTATAAAGAGGTAACAAACAGATTAACTATAACTAAACTTGGGATGAACAAAATTTCAAATAGGACTAATGCCCGGTTTCTGAGGTTTGTATTGGTTGTTAACCTTTTGACCGCTTGCGTCGCATTTATGCGACACATATTTCCGTGCCCCTACCTCTCGTGTCGTATTTCTGCGACAGAAAACATGTTTTATTTTTTTCGTTTTATTTTCGTCATTTTAACTGCGTGGTACAACTAAAACCATTATTAAATAGAGATACTATTTAAAACATTTTTTTATTGATACAACGATTGCTACAATAAATAAGGAATATTTATTGTCAGTATTATTTTATCGATTTGTAGCCGCGCGCTTGGGGCACAGCAATTAATATTTAGCCAAGCGGTCAAAAGGTTAATATGTCCGTTAACCACTGACCAACCAATGGCGTTATGACAAATAGCGTTAACGGCCGATAAAAACCTCGAGAAACCGGGCATAAGTTGCTAGTGGCTGAATGGCTACATTAACTTTAACTATGACAAAAATCCCACTCCTTCTTGCGTGCAATATGTTTAAAGAGGTACAAAATTATCTCACATAATTAAAAGATTTGTTCATATGCACAAGGATTGATGGATGATTTTCAAGATAAGTCGACAATCTATTAGCTTTCTTCCAGTCAGAGAATACAACGTCATTCCAGCAAGAAAGGGTATTGTGGATTGTCAACACAATCACTATGTAAAGGGGGGATTGTGAGAAACCGTTATAATTGGTGCATTTTAGCCATTAAGCTAAGCCTTTCTCTTATACTACTTTGTAGCAAAGAATTTATGTATTGTTATTCGTTAGTGCAAAATTTTGTTAACAATTCATAAAATTATATTGGGTTCAGAACTATTTTTTTTTTCAACAAGAAGAGTGCTATAAGTACATAATCTGTCAATCATTCTAAAACACACCAACTTCTACAGTTAAAACTAGTATTTAAATTTGAAAATTAGCTCAACCCATTCAGTAGTAAGTGCAATAATACTCAAATTAATACAATAACTATTTCTTATCTCCTGACATATGTATATCTTCATCATTTGATTCTGTGGCAGCTTTGTGTAGTTCGTATAACTGGACTATCTGTTCATCTGTCATGTGATCCAACAGCTGCGGGTCTAAGTATTCACCAACTTTCTTCTTCTTCACTTGTTGTAATGGTTTCATCTGCTTTGCTAGGGTTATTGCATAATCCTGGAATAAAAAAGGTAAATGTCAGATCCAATCCATATAAGATCAATATCAATAAGATCAGCGTATGCTCTTTTAGACAGTGGTTCGGAAACTGTGGTCTGTGAACGGTTTCCAAACTGTGGTCTGCGAATCACTTTTGGTCTGCAGGTCCAAAATATGGTCAACATAAGGTTTAAAATTTCAATCTTTTCACTTATATATCAATGCTTTTCACCTCAAAACTACACACAAACTGATTTTAAACTTTGAGGGACCGTAAGCCCTAATTGGGGCCAAATCATATTGTCTTACTATTGCCTTTTAATTTGCGGTGACTCATGGGTTAAGTTTCTATCAATGATTATTACTTTTGGTTTAAAGAATTGCTATGCTACATGTTTTGAATATCTTTATGTTATAAGTTTTATTTTTAGAATAACACAGTTAAATGTTATTCTTAATTTCTGGTCCTAGCTAGCAAACAAATGATAACTGGTCCTAGCTAGTAACAAATGATTTCTGGTCCTAGCTAGCAATAGCAACAAAGAAAGTGTTCCTGGGTCAAATAAAGGTGTGGGAACCACTCTTGTAGAGTGAGCTAGGGCTTGCTCCTGGGACTCCTGAGATGTTTGTGGTTGCACCACATGCAGCAAAATGCATTTTTATGTTATGTAATTTCACTGATTACAGATCTATAGTAATATATAAAGCTAATGAGTTTGTTTGTTTGCTTGAAAGCGCAAATCTCAGGAACTACTGTTCCAATTTGAAAAATTTTTCAGTATTAGATAGCCTATTTATCGAGGAAGGCTTAGACCAATAGGAGCGGAGCAGACGAAGTTGCTTGGGTCAATTATATAAAATATAGAGAAAGGTGTCCAAAGAAGCAATATCCTGAATGACAAGCTACTTGGCTCACAGCTTTAGTTAGCATTACCGATAATGACAAAAGTCAGTTTTCTGTTTTGTGTAACATGCATCAAATATATGATTTTAGTTTATAATATAGATTACACACTGTCCATTCGTTGAGAAATATTTTAGCTTCCTCAGGGTTGCATTTCTTGTGTCTTTTGAATTCATCTCTTGCATAGTTGTCTCCCATGATCCGAAGTTCTGGCGGGAGAGCGCGGTGCACTCTGAATATCAGCTTATAGAGCCTACGGACTCGGGAAACGTGGTCCAATGCCGACATTCTGTAAAATAACGGCAAAACATTGTTTTTACTAAACATGAAACTAATAAAAATTCGGTCAGTGGTTCATCTTAGGGGGGCTACACACTATTTTTGATACAGTATTTTAACAAATTATTATAAAAGAAACTTACTACTCTAAACAATTTGCAGCAGTAAACGAATCGTAAACCATGGAATCTTCGCACCTTCTATTGTTCATTCAGATTTTAGGAACCAAAACATTACATATATAACCTATAAATTTAGATTGATTGATAATTGATAAGCGGACTACTTACTTGAAAAAATAAGGCGTAGATTTTAGATTTGAATAGCTATAATGCGGTTCGTATATTTGATACTTTTTTTATTTCAAGCTAGCTCATTTAATCAAAATAGTCAACATTTTATTTGACAAACTAAATGACAATTAGTCTTTTTATAGTTTATGGTAAATTCTGGCGAATATTGTAGACAGCTAACATGCAATAAATAATAGTCGACTTACTTAAGAAGTCCTAACTATCAGTACGTCTACCATGAGTTTTATCAATCTATACTCGCTAGCGACTGTAGTTAAAAAATATATGAAAACTTTATAAAAACATGTTTTAATTTATTTGTTTAAGTTGTTAACTAACAAGCTAGGCAAGTCGCATGCAAAACTTTAGTTAACAACTAAAAAAACAAATTAGAAATTTGTTTTTTTTATTAAGTTTTGATACATTTTTTGACTACAGTCGCTAGCGAGTATAGATTGATAAAACTCATGGTAGACGTACAGGCCTGTTCAGACCCCAACGGAATTCGCTACCCAGAGTGGGAGCGATGCATGCTCGCTATCCCACCGGATATTTTGAATGGAGCTCCGCGACAAGAGTGCAACGGATGAACCATTATCGCCATACCGCCCCGGCAGACGATATTCTCAGGAAATATTTTGATTTTCCATCAAGGCGGCGGCAAATGCATCCTTCCCCATACCCCTCTAATCTAGTGACTAAGGGGAGGCGAGCCAAAATAGTTTCGTTACCTAGTGCCAATCATCATCATCGGCCACTAGTGCCAGTCATCATCATCGTCCACATCTCGACTTCACCCACAGCTTGATGTGATCTCTCTTTGCTTGTGCCAATATCGCGTTTCAGCCTGATTCAATTTTTGATCCAGGGGTTACCAGCAACGGAAATTAACTGGGCTAAAAACTAAAAATACAGGGGTTTCCAAGAATTTGCCATATGGAGCGAAAGTACCATACTGTAGAGAAACAATTACTGAATGAAGACTTCATTTTTATTAACGCCGCCTTTGTATTAACGCCGTCTGGACGTAGTCAGGTTGGGCAGTCTACGTCATAAGAATTCAAGAAGGATAGACCTACCCCAAACACCCCATTCTAGTCAAACACGCCCCGTCCGGTAAGTTTTCAGTTGAGTTTACAGAATCTCATTACTATATTTTCTGCATGAATCTCATGTTTAAATTGTCACTGTAGGAGTGATCACATCATCACACATGATTAACCGGTCTATTCTGCCGACGTCTCACCGTGAACACTTGGAGTGAACGACAAGTGAGCTGCTATTCCATCCTGTTTGTATGGTTTGAACGCTCACTTGTCGTTCATTGCATTTAAGTTTCCACTTCGACATGTTTACAGAATCGTGCTGTAGTACACTACAGATAAGGGTATAAGTTTCCTAGGAAAAGCCTGGTGAGCAGCAGTCTATGTCACAAGCAATGGACGCAGCAATTGGGAGTCGTTGAGGGCAAAAAAAAAACACACAATTTCACAGTTACAATATTTGTAAGTATTTATTAACTTTAACTGTACAAAGTCATATTATCTTTGCCTCGTTCAGTGTAAAAGATAAAGAAAAAATAAAATAACAATAAATTATCATGCTAAGTTCAAAAACTGCTACCAAGTAGTAGAACTCAAGTAAGTACACTCACTACTTGCAAAAATGGCTTGTGCCATAACACCCATCCCCGTTTTATATCCCGAAACGATAGAACTACTCAGCATTGTATAATTACTATTTAATACGATATAACGTACAATAATAATAAGTATAACTATTTACAATACAATACGGCTAGTTGGGATGTATCAAACACTATCGCTAGGTGGTTTTACTTAGCAAGGTTAAGATTGTTGTCTATTGTTTTATAATCAGTTCTCCTAATGTCACAGAAAATGATCATCTACAAACATGGTTACCCACCTAGCACCTAAATAGGAAGTTTTTGATACGAGGCATATAGTGGCAAATCGGAAGTTTGGATAGAATTACACATTGATAAGATTAAGTAAAATACCGCTGTTTCAACAAGTCAATGATCGTTTTTGATATAATTAGCAGATTAAGTACTACAATTTAATCTGAATCTTCGTTGCAACTATCTAGTTCACAATCAGTTATAATATACTCAAAACACATTTTTGAGACCACTTCATAATATTTGTCACACAGATAAAATACATAACACAGTTAGTTGTGTACATTCTACAATCATGTTCTATATATTTATTGGGATTATAAGTTCACATTTATCTTTACATATTTATTTGAATCAAGGATAATAAGGGATTGTTCAGGGAACTTAAAATGAATACAACTTGCATCGCTGTTAGCTCATTTCGTAAAATTCATTTGCATGCAACAGATTGTCACTTTTCATAGGGTTTTCTGGGCACAAAATTAGACATTTCTAATCACTTATCAAATTGTATCAATTAAATTAATTATATCGTTCATGGAATTTAAAACGCGCGCATGAAACAATCACACTGTACTAATTTGTCTGTATTCAATTCACATAAAATTAGTTTTGCGTGCGCTGCTTGTGGTATTTATTTTTGTGTGACCTACCGCGGTAGCCCGGGGCAGGTCGTGGGTACTGTTAAATCCTGTCTTGTATGAAGGGGTGCGCGAGGCAGTGGTTGACGGAGGCCCGCTTGGCGGGGTCTAGCATAAGCATGCGCTCGAGCAGATCCTTCAGCTGCGCGATCTTCTTAGCCTCAGGGGGGGCAAGGCGGTGGTGCGGCGGTGCCAGCTCTGCCTGCAGGTCTCGCGTTGGCTTTATACTTGAAATTATTACAACCTTTTCCTGTAATGAGAGAAACTTGCTTAGATCTATTATATTTATAAATTAAAAACATGGACGATAAATATCCATTCATTATCATCAACATATCTGCCGAAAGACGTCCACTGCTGGACATAGGCCTCCCCCAAGTGTCGCCAGAACAACCGGTCCTGTGCGTCTCGCTTCCATCGGCTAAGTATCCATTACTTTATGAAAAATATTAAATATTTAAGAAAATCCTAATCAGTAATGGGGCAAAATAACGACTGAAAGTAGTAAATTTAGTTGTTACAATAAGTATCAACTATATTTACTACTTACTCAATAGTCAAACTTAATGTTTTTGTCTAAGACATCATTTCTTGAAATAGTCATTCAATTGAGAATTTAATCTTGAGATTAAAATGCTAATTATAATGCTTTTTAGTAATTAATACTTCTTGATATAAATATTCAATTTGAAATTGGATACTTTTTTATTATCATACCGACTTATTTGAAAATTTGTATTTCACGGGCTAAATGAGCGTCCAATATGACTGCTCACAGCGATGGCTAACTACGATAGAAAATATGACACCGCCATGTGTGTTCGGTTCGTACCGACTGTTCTTTGCCCTGGGATTCATCCATAAGGATTTCAATAGGATAAAAAAGAGTAGAATTATGACAAATTAGAATTTATAGGTTCGCGATGAACTGAACATCGAATATACACAAGATCCTCAAGATCGAAGATTTGTGTAACAATAATAGGTATATACACTTATACAGTAATGAAAACTCACCCTTTCTGTAATCTTATCCAATTCATGATACATGAAGTTACAATTCGAATCAAAATGCTGCTCCTTAAAGAATCCTTTCTTGATGATCTTGTTCGGTATCTTTCCCTTTAAATCCATAAAATATTTTAACATTTCATTATTTGATTTTCCACTGAACATGATCTTTCCTGTGGATAGCTCGAAGATGGTGCATGCAGTGGACCACATGTCTATTCCGTGATCGTAGGTGACTCCTAGAATGATTTCTGGAGATCTGTAGAACCTCGACACGAGGTACGGTGTGATTTCGTTATCGCTCACGTGACCTGCCGCCCCAAAGTCGCAGAGTTTCAGCATTAGTTTGTTTTCATTTACCAGTATGTTGTCCGGCTTTATGTCTGGAAAGAGAGACGAAAGATTGATGAGTGAAAGGTTTACTGATTTTGATAATTTTATTGACTTAATTTCAAGTTGAACTGTAAATCACAACTCATAAATTCATTGTACTTATTTAAGAGTGTGGATATTTGTACACCATAAGTTGTGGTAGAATGTTTAGGACTTAAACAAAGATTGAACACCATACTATGTAAAACTACATTCTTACAAATAAATAATTCTGATTCTGACTTTATTTGTTGGTAAACAGTTCGACGCGAGCGGACCATCTGATGCAATACTAGATGACAAGGCAGATGCGAGGCCAAAAATTTCAGCCGAATCCCTTACAGAGCTTAAATGTTTCAATTTCCTGTTATAAAATCTTCGAACTGGAGCATAACAATGCCTCATGTTATACTCGTACAGGTTGAATGTTTCAAGAGACCGTGTACGTGGACGGCTAAATCCGAAACTATGGGAAATAGTGAGAAACCCTGAAGAGTCTTGAGCCTGTCGATTTTGATTGATCATTGGATTTTTGTAATATGGTATACAGGTATTCCTAGTCAAGAATCGACCCGGTGTATTTTGAAAAAAGAAAACACCCTATATTATTACACCATCCGGAAGTGTCGCTAAGGAGGATCAAATGCAAAGTAATAGTAAATCGCAAACTAAAGGAAAGCACTATTTTTTAGCAATTTAATTTTTAAATTTCTGGTTTTACCTACCTACTTTTTGTAATAACCTAAACCTTAACCGATTTTTTTTAAATTCAATGATGCAGAACTTTCGGACCCAATGTTGATGAAAACTAAAACTGCATCATTGGTAAAAAAAAATCAGGTAATGTTTAATAGGTAGGTAACATAAGAACATTCAAAATTTATTTGTTAAAAATGAGCTATCCACACTTAAACATTCACCCTGTAAAGAAGTTGTAACAAAATAAACGCAATACCAAAGAGGTTATAACTCATCATTATGAAAAACTTTTACTATGGGACCAACCCCGAAATCGCGAAGAAAAAAGTCCGCTGTTCAGTACATTTTGTCGAGTTATGGTTACAGAAATGTATGGGGCAGTCGATTTCTTTTTCGTGATTTCAGTGTTAGTCCCATAGTCAACGTTGTTCTTAACTATGAGTACAATAACCCCTTTTAAGGTTTTGCCATTATTCTGTTACACGTGTATAGTCGAGGTAAGTACTGCTCGTACTTCCCTGCACGAGCTCCTTCCAAAATAAGCCCACTATTACTAAGAACCACAGTAGATACGTAGTTTCCCTTACCTGCATGCAAAATCCCAGTCTTCTTCAGCAGTTTTAGAGCTAAAAGCATCTGCTGCGTATAACTTCTGACAGCCTTGATATGTATTCCGCTGTTCTTGCCGTATTTCTTGAGGATCTCTCGAAGATTCATGGAAAGAGGTTCCATGACCATACACAAGTGTCTTTTGTGGAAGAAATGACGGAACAGCCGAAGACAATGGAACTTATCTTCGGGATCAGCGTCGTTCAGGCGTTTCAGTATCTCCAATTCGCGAAGACCTGTCTTGTGCCTGTGGAAAGAGAAATAGGTTATTCTCGTAGTTACAATATTGTATCGATTAGCTGTTAACGTAGGCTTTAGGTTATAGATAGTCGTTGGCAATTACTTATAAGCTGGTACTAGTTTATTTAGTCGAGTAGGGGGTTCTGTATTTTATACATTAATAGCTGACCCGTGCCCACTTCGTTGGGCGGTATTTTTCGGAATAATATATAGTTTGTGACACTCACAAATAACGTGGCTTTCTATTGGTAAAAGAATTTTAAAAATCGGTTCAGTAGGTCCAGAGATTACCAGGGTTATAAACTCAAACTTTACCTCTCTATAATATTAATATAGAATTATTTTCGGTTGCACAACGATATGCTTTGCTTTAAGCGATAAGACGACAAGGTGGCGTGTTTTTAGGGAGAGCACTACGGTAGAGTACATCCCCAATTCTTTAGGAACTAGATGTAATAGAAACTACCGGGCGACCGAAAAAGTGGCGGGCTATCCATTTACTTCCATCTCCAATAATGCTTACACTAATTTTCCCGTCTTAGGCTCTCTTTTCCCAAGTTTCACCAACCTATCCTTCTCGCATCCTAAATTCTCAATATAACAGTGTCCAAAGTCCACTCCTAACCGTGATCCTTCTTTGACTGGGTGTTTGCAGGCTCAGCTGTTAATCTCCGCTAGCTAGGATCTGCGTAGTTAAGCGCCGTGATCGAGGATGAAGAAATCCAGGGAGGTTAAGTCGATCGGCTCTGGTACATTACAGTGAGGCAACACATCCCTTTTGTTCTGGGTTTCAAAAAAACTGGACTACGCTACTGATTAGGTAGAAGTCAGGAAACGGTCGCTGTGTCCCGTCAGAGACAGGCCCGGAGAGGCCCAGTGCTGTCGTCCGCGTCCTCCTGTTACGTGAGTAAAGTCCATGCTGAATACGAAAGGGGTTTCGTTGATTACTTGTTCACAACTAACCTATCCCTACTAGCACAGGCTCCGAACATGACCTGGAAATCTTTGGCCCTATGAAGAAGAGAGAGATGATCTGTACCCTTACTTAGCAAGCGCTGCGTATTGTGGAACAAAGTTGTTCTGTAAGTAAACCCCACTAAAACCTAACAATTCAATGGACCCACGACATAGTAATGCACGAGGTAACGTCGCAGTGGATAAACTTGCCCTGGGTTCGAGTATGGTATCGTTGAGATCTGAACCCATTGGGTCAGTCTCCACAGGATACCTTTTTTTTAAGGATGGGATATCATCAAATGGCTCCTTCCGGGTTTCTGGCTCCTATGGGCGGAGCGGAAGAGAGTGTCAGACTCTTACTGACTAAATACCCTTTGCGTTTCAGGGCCGCGGTGACTCTTTCGAACAAATTCCGCAACCCTGGCAGGTCCATAGGATACCTACGCAACCTGGTAAGTAAACGCACCGGAGACCAACAAACACCACAAAGTGTGGGATGACTGTGGCAAGTGTATCCAGGCCACGGTGGCACTTTCCGCAATAGCCGCATCACGAAACAAGCCCTTCGACTACGGTTGCGTACATGTTACAACTTGCGAGTTCCTCTGGGTAACTCTGGTACCATTCGCGGGATAGTTAGAAACACCTGGACACAGTGTACACTGCTGGCCTTTCTTGATGTGGGTGGATCATATGTTCCACCTGTGACCTACCTCACCTGTACGCCAAATATGTGCTTGGGCGTAGAGATGCGGACACCAGTCTGACATGCAATACACAATATCTCTTCGTTCTTCCTAGGAGGACGTAGGAGTTCTAAAATTCTTTCATTGTTGTTACGGACAGTATCCAATGTACACGATGATTATCCATGGAATAATGGAGAAAGTAGTACTGTGTGTGTAATTTTAAACAAGTGCGAGATGGACTCTCACACGAAGGATTCCGTGCAATAAACCGTAAAAAAAAAGGTTCCTGTATGGGAGGCCCCTTTAATTTTTATTATTTGTTGTTAAATTTCAACTGTCTACCTATTGTGGTTCTTGAGATACAGCCCGCTGACAGACAGACAGACGGACAGCGGAGGCTTAGTAAAAGGGTTCCGTTGATTACCCTTTGGGTACGGAACCCTAAAAATTATCATTTATGTTTAGTTTTGCTCATGCAGATTTTTTTTTAATTCTTTCTACTTACATGATCTCATTGTTCCTTATGATCTTGACGGCCACGTCGCTGTTGTTGCGAGCCTGGTCCCGTGCTCGCACGACGTTGGAGAACACGCCCTGCCCCGTGTACCCATACACTGTGTATCGGTTGTCCAGCATCTCGCCGATACGTACTCTGTGGAATGACCATTACGGTTACATACGTTTCGCTGTGTTTATGAATCCATACTATTATAAATAAAGAGGAGTTCGTGGCTAAATAATATCAGCCGCGCGGGTCGATCTTCAAGCTTGCAAAGCTTGCCATAGTTGGTCTGATGGGTAACTATCATAACATACCCGAGTTTCTTCTGTGACTCGGAAAGCACGTCAAGCCGTCGGTCGTTACGAATTGTCAGAAGCTAGTAAATCGACTCCAGTCTTGCCAAGAACTACCGTGTTACTCAGTTAATGGGTTGTGGAGGTCTGGTAGGCAGCCGCTCCATGTAAAATACTGGTATTCAGCTGAATCCAGTTTGATTGGAAGCCCACCCCAAAATATTTGGTAAAAGGCTAGGCAGATGATGACTAACATTATAAATGTGTTAGTAACTTTTGTCTGTATGCTTGTTACGAATTTTGATGAAACTCGGCACATTGGAAGACTTCCTGGATTAGGTCATAAGATACTTTTAATCCAGGAATTATGTTCCGTTGGAATAATATTCGACTTTTTTATGGGCGAAGCTCTCATTTTTTGAAGAGTATAATGAAAATATTAGTAAGCTATTATTGTTAAATAAGTCATAAACTATTAAATTTTATTGAATTATGTAGGTACTTTTAAATATGTTCATAGCTTAATTGGCTACAATATAATTTTCTAATGATATCCATTCCATAATGTAGTATTCTTTTTATTAGGAAAATAGTTGACCCGCGCAACTTCGTCTGCTGCGCTCCTTTTGGTCTTCGCGTGATGATATAAAGCCTATAGCCTTCCTCGATAAATGGGCTATCTAACACTGAAAGAATTTTTCAAAACGGACCGGGAGTTTCTGAGATTAACGTGTTCAAGCAAGCAAGCAAACAAACAAACTCTTTAGCTTTATATATTCTAAGGGTCAAATATAGGGTAAATATCGAAAACACCATAAAATTCGAATATCTCGAAAACGGTTGAATTTTGGCCAAACATATGAGGTGTTCAATTTGTTGCATTTTGGGCCCTCTATCAGCACCTGACAGATACACGTCGAATTACAAGTAACCCTGTATATCTCTAAAACCTCCAATTTCAAGGTTGACTTTAATCGTAACAAAACATACTGGTCATTACTCTGTGCATGACTTATAATAATATTATTGTATGTCATAATTGATGTCTGATTACTTTCCTACGTAGAGTTATCAGAGAAATACCAAAGCGAGATACACACTGGTCCTACGTACGCAACGTATGCAACGCATTATAATATCCGGGCTCGTGGTTTTTATATGAAAAACTATGCAATAGAATCACACTTATCGTATGTTGCGTTGCATACGATAAGTCAACCAGGACTTACCTGTAATATCCTTCTGCGTCATCCCAATTGTCAGTCAACGACGGATTGTCGACTGCATTCTTACTCTTCGGTTTTCCGGCTGTGGGCGTCTGTGTCAAAGAAATATTATCATTAGACCAGGTTTGACTCAACCAGACTAACAGTAGCGTAGGTATATAATTGTGTATTTTTTTTTTCATTTTTCAACACCTATCGAAAAATCTAAAGCGGACTTGTGACTTACGGAGTAGTAAGCGTTTTAAAATCTACTATAATATTATGGCATGACATGCAGAGAAGAAAAAAGCTCGCTTCTCTACTTTGCTACCAATTTCATTAAATTTTTCATAAATACAAGAAATTAATTGTACTATCTGACATCACCATCAGCTTAGAAAAGTCTATTCCTGGACATAGGGCTCTCCAACTGCACGTCTTTTATTTCGATTCTCGATCTCTCTCATTCGACTTTAACCGGTCACACTGGACGACAGCCCGAGGCCCATTCCTCTTACGTTTGCTGATTCGTGGGTTTAGCTCAAAAACATGTGCACCCCAACGGTCATCGCATCTGCGGCTAATTTGGCCGGCTTTTACCACTACGGCCTCAACAACTGACACGCATTTATTTAATGAGATATGTATAACAGTGGGCTAATTTTTCAATAAAAAATTGTCTTCTAAAAAAAACTCTACCTTATGAGAGCTTATTATGTCCACCAGGTTATTCTCGATGCGACTAGCGATTATTTACTGTAGAGTAAAAATGGTGTTATCTTAACACATCATCTTCATCATTTATATCAGCCGAAAAACGTCCACTGCTAGACGTGCCGCATACACCACAACAACCAGTCTTGTGCGTCTCGCGTCCATGGGCTACTCGCGATAACTATACAAATTACTTTTTTACGTGCGTAGGACTTTATGATTCCCGGGGTTGCGGAAACTGTTTGAAAGAGACACCGCGGCCCTGGAACGCAAAGTGCATTGGGAGGACCACGGATGGGTTTTAGTCAGTAAGAGTCTGACACTCCCTCCTGCTTCACCCAGAGCGGGAGGAGTCATTTGATGATTTCCCATCCTTAAAAAAAAAATAAAAAAAGGACTATATGATTCACCGTGTAAAGATGAACTGAACAGTTACGTTAGTCGGTAGCTGTCAAAGAGTGAACAACCTGATGGTCAGAATACACCCATAAATAATTTAAGTAATACTTACGTCAACACTGCCAAAGTCTTGATCAGCAAACATGTCCCATTCCCCACTCTTGAGAGACTTTTCCAACTTTAGGTCAGATTTGGGTTCATTTTGGATATTCTTTACTAGATCACTGGAATCCTTTTCCAATTTATCTTTGCTGTTCTTCTTGTCTTTGGCGTTACTATAGTCTTGATCCTTACTACCGCACATTCTCACCTCCGGGGTGTCAGTACCTATTTTGCATGGTTTAGGGTCAGGTTTCGTTTCTGTTTTTGGTGGGGGTGACTTCATTTGTGTGTCCTCGGCTTTAGGCGCATTGTCGCTACCGAGACGCTAGAAAAAGAAAAAATAAAACTGTTTTAAGAAGGATATTATCACGAACTTTGTTGGCATGTTTGTTTATATTATTTTTATTAAGCTTATTTACTCGGGAAAACTAAACATTCTTATGATGTTATTCAGTGCTACCAACTGCAATAGTGTTTCGAATGTGTCCGAATCCGTTAATTACTGCCAGACGAGTAGTATAATATCAGCTAGTAACAGTCCCTGCGTGCACCCGGTGTCCCTAAAATGCCCTGAATGGAATTGTTCTACTGACTACATAGGTTAACTCTTACAAATATCCAGACAAACATACGATCAGTTCATGTTGGATATTCCTTATTAGTTCACTGGAACGCTCTTTCAAACAAGTTTCATCGACAACCTCGACGTTGTCTTCAACAGTTGCTGTACTTAATTTTTCCGTCTCTGGTGTACAAGGACCGGAACACATTTTACTGGTGTTAGGCTCTTCTAGTTTTGGTGGCGTTAGGCTGTCGTTGACTTTAGGAGTATTCTCACAACCGTTCGGCTTTGAAACGAAAAGAAAATCGATTTAAAAAGGAAATTGCCCGTATCTTAATAATATAAAAAAAAAGCTGAAAAGTTTGTTTGTTTGGTTGAATGCGCTAATCTCAGGAACTATTGGTTCGAATTGAAACATCATTTTAGTGTTGGTAGCCCATTTATCGAGGAAGGATATACAGAATGGCCAGAACATTGATGTACAAAAATAAAATTTAGGTCTCTCGTATCGTGGGTATCCGAATCCCCAAGTGTGTTCCGCAACTTTTCATAGGTTTAGAGCTATGTATTTTTTCAGAATTTTTGAGAATTATCGGACTGAAAAATCTAAAAATATAAGTAGAAGACTTTGTCGAGATTTCTTTTTTGCAACTGAATCTTCATGAGTTGTACTTTTATACATAAAATTATCAGATTCGTTCACCTAAATCTTTCAACACAGTTGTGTTGAAAGATTTAGGTGAACAATTTGCGTTCGGTAAATTATGATCTATATTTTCAACAAAAAATAAAAATCTAAATAGGTGACTTCATGGTTCCTAAGTCTCAAGAATACGCGACTTTCAGCTTTCTTAATTATTAAAAAAAAAATAGTACTATTGTAGGGCTACTTTTGATGAAATTGGCCCCCAATAACGGCGAGGTAAAAATTCTTAAAATTAGCTATCTGATTAAAATCAGAAGGCATTTATTCAAACTAGACTGAAAATCAGCATTTTTTGAGTGTCAAAATTTACATGAAGACTGTCCTCCAAATCGCCCAGCCCGTCACGTAAAAAATATTTTTTGGCCATTATACCATAATTGGGGGGTGATTAAAAATCCACTTGAAGTCGCATTTTTTTAAGTTCAGGTTCAGTTCAATAATTCTCAAAAATTCAGAAAAAAATCCATAGCTCGAAAACTATGAAAAGTCGCGGACCATACAAGGGGGTGATTCGGATACCCCACTATAAGAGGAACCTAAATTTTATTTTTGGACGTCAATGTTCTGGCCACCCTGTATAACATCACGCTACGACCAATAGGAGCGGAGCATTCATGAAAAATGTGACGCAGACGAATTTGCGTGGGTCAGCTAGGTTTAGAATATAGGCAATACACTAATATCGTCTGCTGTCTTGGTTCATAATTTAAAGTTTTTGGAATTCTAGATTATTTTTCTAGGTTTCCTGAGTCTACTCCTCCTTGATGTTTTTACCAAATACCATCAACAACGTATTCAGTAATACCAGTGCTCTTCTGGGAAAACGCATGATGGAATCAGAATTAGAAAAATAAATCCTCATGGTTGCGTACACTGAGCTGAATCTACCTATTCGGCTCAATGCATGTTGTTTATCAACAACACATCACAGATACAGCTCCGAGTATACATAAACTTTAGTTTAAGGTGGAGGAATTTGAGCGCTTTTCCGACTTCCAAGGGGGCTAATTCGCAAGCTAAAACTAGTAGATACTATAATGTTTTTTAAATAATAGCTACCAGTAAGGAATGCAATACCACTACAGAAGAGTACCTACAACTAATTACATGTATTTATGATTTTGTTAGGCAAACTGATTCACTTTTTCAATATTATAAGGTGAAGTGGGACGACAAGCCATCGTTTGTACAACTAGTAATGTTGACAAATAATAAGACTACCTACTTAACACAACTAGCTACAAATGTCCAAGCCGGATTATTCAAAATTCCGTAAGATTATAAAATATCTTTGAAGACTATAAACACTAGATAAATTGTGGATTGCACATATTTTCTACAGCAATACAAATAAAATTTCGAAAGTTTGCAATTGCTCCCCGAAAACCATACAGCAACCAGCATCGGACAACGGGAGGCCTACGGTGTACACGTTGCTGTGTAAGCTGTCATCGACACCGACAAAGTGAGAGGCATGTTGGCAATCACGAATGCGGATAGATTGTAGACCTGTGTACTGATTGGTTCAGTCCGTTCACAATTACTCGACACGACACGATGAGGTTATGATCGTATTATCGTAGAAAAAAAAAATCTGTTCACAATTTACCGAGCGTTGATAATCTGTTAAAATGTTTTATACACTGACGACGTTTGCAATAATCTGGTGACGCCCATATAATCAAACGCTTTATTACATAAACCCGCTAAAATATAGTTACTGAAAGGGTCTCGATTTCAAAGTGAGCTAATCATACTTTTTAAGTATTTCATTATAGGTATACATGACTTCTAAACAACGGTAATGCGTAGTTATCAAAAACTTACATTGTTTGCCGTCTCTACTGTCAGCATACTTACAATGGGGCCATCACACGGTCTCTGCATCTTCTAGTAGAGATCGGATTAACATCGATAGAGTTGACAATTATTATATTTGACATAAGAATCCTAGATAAATGGAAGGGTTGGATATCTAAAGGGTCTAAGTGCAGAAAGTCCGTTGTTTTATAAAAAAAAATCTTACCTTACACAGTATTCCAACGAACCGAAACCCTTTTTTCGAGTACATTTTTGAACACAGAAAGATAAATAAAATAGGCAAGCACGGAAGCACCGTAAGTGCCCATGTACATTATTTGCGCTCAACTTTTATGTTAAACATGGAAATATGTAGTAAAATTGGCTAATAGACCCTCTTGTTTTCAACCCTTCAATTTTATATTCGTTACCATATACTCAACTATCAATATTAACTTTCAGTAAGTTGTGTTTTCTAGTCTTGTTTGAACTGTATGAACCTTTATGACATCGAGTTTGGATATAGATCTACCCTAATCATAGACACACCATAGACATTACCGCCAACCAAAGTAAGAGATTATAATATTTAACAAAGTAACTGCACTAAGGTAGCCCGCGTAATTCAAATATTATTCGCGACAGTAACGAATAGGATGTTACCCTTTACCACTGACTGTTAAGGGTTAAAGATTAATAAATTATTAAAATCACCAATACAACTCTCTGGCGTCATCCTAATAGAAAGCTTGTTCTAATTACCACGCGAAATCGCGTTGCATTCTTTAGTACGGCAAACCCGATCGCGTCTTTGCGCCGACTGGAGGCGCCTTCCGGTTGTTCGGAACGAATTACCGCGTTAGTCGCGAATTCTCGAATTTTCAAAATTCAAATTGGTCGACACTATGACTTGATTTCCGCGGGCTACATTAGAACATACCTTCTTAACTTACCTTCATAAGCTGTTCTCTTTGCTTGCGCCGCCTTTCAATGATCTGTTCCTCAGTTTCCTCGTCGTCATCGGTATTAATGGATATGTTGAGTTCTTCATCGCTAGAGCTGGGAACTATCTGTGCTACCTCGTTTGAAGTATTCTAAAAAAAAAATAACATTGAATTTAACATTCGAATATTCACGAATTTTTGTGGATGGATGCAATATCGATTTTTGACCTCAATGAACATTTGTCTGAGTGAAAAGAAATGACGTCGTTCGTTGTCGCCGTTATTTTACAATTGATTTAAGTCAAATATTTAGCTTGATAAACAGTAAAAATGTTTCTATGGTCAGTTTCCAGAGTTACAATTAGTTTTCTTTTCTTTTACCTTTGACCGGAAATCTGACCGCGAGAATTTGTCGCGCCTGTCCATTAGACGCTCGCGGGATCTTCGCTCGCGCTCCCCGAGCCTGTGGTCGCGCCGCGTCGGCAGCGGCGACCGCTCTCGCGACCTACGAGTGATCCTCAACAGCTCTCCTCCTCTATCCGCGCCCCGTCTCCTCATTTCTATCGATCGACGTTCTTTTTCCCTCTCGCGTTCCCTTTCTCGTTCTCTCATCTCTCTATCTCGCTCCCGCCTCTTCTCACGCTCCTTTTCTTCCGCCTTTCGACGCTCTTTCTCCTTTTTCTCTCTACTCTCCCTTTCTTCTAGTCGACGTTCCATTTCTTTTCTACTTTCCCGATTTATTATCTCCCTCAAGTCCTCTTCCTGCCTCTTAGGTTTGTGTTTGTCTCTTTCGGTTGAGCGGTCTTTACTCGACTTATGTTTACTACTCCTTTTATGATCGTGCTCCTTATCTTTTTTTCGTTTCTTCAGAAGCGGTGATCTGGTATCGTCGTTAATACATATAACTTCACTGAATTTCCCTTCTTTTGTGTCTTCATCGCTCTTTTCGGAGTTGTAGGCGTAGAGGCGAGCTTGAAGTAACTCCTTTTGCTTCATAAGGTCCTCCAGATTTAGGTCATCTTCTATTAGCGTCAGTTCAGGACTCGCGCAGTCTTCTTGGTAGTTTTCAGTCTCGGAGTTAGAAGATATAATCTCTAAAGTTTCTTGTTTTTTAACTGTCCTAGTAAAAGTAGTTTTAGTATGAGCCTTGGGAGGCGCGTCGCCATTTTTAGCCTTGGCCACTACGACAGGTGGCCGTTTAACCTCCACGGGCGGTCGCTGCCGAGTAGACTTCTTAATAAGCTCCTCTACGTCTGATAAAGAAGTCTCACTTTCTTCTTTGGGACTCTTATGTTTTTCTTTTTTAACTTTCTTCTTCTTTTTTGTCTTATCGACAGGTTCTTCTACGACTCGTTTGTGCTTCTTATGCTTCTTACTTTTCTTTTTCTTCTTGGTTTCGTCATCCACACTTTCACCATTCGTGGATTTCTCCACTTCCGCTTTCTTTCTGTTAACAAAATAAACTTGTATTATACTTACTATGTCTCTATTCTGTGTAGGTTCCAATTCATTTCCATTCACAATATATCGCACAACTCTGCAACGTTACATCAAAACATCAGCTAAGGTTCAGCAAGGTTAGAACTTATTTTAAGTTAAACTTTTAGGTTACGATGCAATGCAGCAATAGCGCCAAACCATTTTGATATTTTACATTTCATAATAGAGCGCAGATCAATAGTTCGACAGCTGGCGTCTAAATCGGCCGAAATGGCTGGCTAATTAATACTCAATTAGATCATAATTTGATTTATAAAGTTTTATGATATTAAGATATTATGAAGTGATAATTATGAAGATATTATGTTAGCAAGCAGTGACCCAGTAGTACTTTGTGTGGATTATCTTAGTGGGCTTTAAACTACACCTAATACTACTAATATTATTTATTATCTTGCTATTTATTGCCTTTCATGTAAAATTTAAATGGCCAAATTATTCATTTCAAGTCAGAAAACACTTATTTGAATTGAAAAAATTTTCTTTCTCGTTTTTAATGCGTTGCTCATAACCTATGAAAAGGTTAACCTTGCATCTCCTTTAGGAGAATTATTGAGTTCAATAGAAATATCAATGGTAATTGTTGGTTTGCTCATAGTTGCGAGGTGGCGATTTGTGTAAATCTAAGACAAGCATAATATTTTTTTAGCTCTTTCTTTTTATACAAAAATAGCACGATAACACTGTTATTGACAATGTCAAGTAACAAATGTCAAATGATTGTCAGGAAAATCAAGACTAGAAGACAAGCAGAAAGATGGTTTACAAAATAGTTTTTATGTTGAAGATGGTGTTCAGTCAATAGTACGGGGGCCAACGCTTTGGCCCCCGTACTATTACGACAAGTTTCTTTGATATACAAAAAGAATGATTTAGAATATTTTTAAAATTCTACACGAGGATTAAAACGGGTAGCAAAGTTATTACGGAAAATATTTTATTTCTGCTCAGATTTACTTACAACATGATATGTCATGCCAGGCCGTTTAATACTTTATTTTTAGTGGCTAAGCTACCATTTTACACTGGTCTCATTGGGGTGTGTAATCAGGTAGTTTTCGGGTATCATAAATTATGAGCTCATTCAAAGTGGTATTCGTTAGGACAAGATAAGCCATAAGAGCTAATCAATGGTTAAAAAAAAAAAAAAGATTTTCCCCGCTGACCGGATAGGATAATCTAAGGCTAGGCTAGGCTAGGCTATCGCGACCTAAGATGTTTTAAATTAATGAAAATTACTAAAAATAATCTAGTCTGATTATTTTTAGTAATTTTCATTAATTTAAAACATCTTAGGTCGCGATAAATTGCGCTGTCCTGATTTTTAACCGACTTCAAAAAAGGAGGAGGTTCTTAATGCGGTTCTATATTTGTCTAATGTTTTTTTGTGTGTTACCTCATAACTCCGTCATTTATGAAGCGATTTCAAAAATTCTTCTTTCATGAAATATATCATCAAAATCGTTTTAGCAGTTTGGCTTTTAAATCAAAATAGCTGAAATTCGTTTACTTAGATGACGTATTTGGCTTGTCTTCCAAGTAAACGAAACTGTGTTACATTTTGCTTTCCTGCGACTTTTCAGTGGTGTTGCTAGGTGTGGGGTACCACTAAACAGTGAAAAATAAAAAACCTTTTTACAAAACCGACTTCCAAATAATAAAGACATAAGTTTAACTTCGGAAATCAATGTTCCAAATTGTAACCAAAATTGTTTCTTCGTATTTTACATCGACTTCTGAAATTAAAGTTATTTTATACTTTGTAGTGTCTTTTTTATTTCGGACTTCCAATTTAAAAAAAAAACATGTTTTTATTGTATTTTTTTTTTGGACAAAAGTTTTTTTGGGACGTTGTTGGGATAGATGCCAGTAGTGTACCCCCATTTTTCAACTTCGAAACACCAAGTATTAATTCGTAGTGCTCGGAAAACTTAAAAAATTTCGGTCATTTATCAGATTTTCGTTTGTAACTTCTAAACGGTGTATTCTACGTAAAAAGTTTATAAAATATATGGTCTCAAGAGCCATGATAAAAATGAAAATCTTGAGACACAACTATAACAAATAACGTTTGTAAACTCACTTAATGATTAATAAAAAAAATAATATTCTAATTTGTAAATATTGTGTTTTACTTACTCTTTTCCCATTTTCTCTGAAGTTGTTAGTTTCAAGCACTATCTGTAATGCAGAGAAAAATATGATTAACTCTTGCGACACATAAATAAAGACTCATAAGGACTTGGGAAACTGTCCAGACGTAAACGTTGACGTTCAAAAGGTACAGACTCTCAGTTACATTTGAATAAATGACTATTGATTTGATTGTTTTTTCATTTATTTTTTTTAGGGCTTATTTATAAATTTGAAATTAAAGTGTAAGCTACGAAGCGCGGCGAGTTCCTCACGCTTGTACTCCGTAATGAACACTGGCATTGTTCGAGTTAAAAAATGTTTCGAGGGTGTGGTCTGCGAAGAAGCTCAAGACCCCTTGCTTCGAGAAAACGTGACTTATATTTTATTATTAGCTACTCCTAATAAACAAGGAAAACAACATTTTTGGGGTCAGTTTCAACATACTTGTCCTTGGCAATTAAACCATTATTTCAATATTCATCTGGTTTCCCAGAATTTTGTTGTATTTTTTGTGCTTTTACGAACTTAGGTATATTCTACATTAGTTTTTGCCTCTGGCTCCGCTCGAGTGGCGGTTGGTAGTAGGGTTGCCACCCAAAAATATAGTAAATACTTTTGGAAAATTCAGGAAAAATAAAGTTCACATTTATACATGAGTTTTCATCATCATATAGGTACGTCGCTCAGCAAGCAATGATTGAAATATTACAAGTTAGCAAAAAAGCAATCAAGTACAAACAAATAGGTACCCATCTTCAAACAAATATTGTTCAGTAAATTGTCATCAATTAAAGACTCTCCTCTTTTTATCCTCATATTAAAATGTTTCCCAGAATTTATGTACATTGCTCACACATATTTTACAATGTTTCGCTAGCAACATGTTCCTAGGAACACTAAACATCCATACATAAAGTAACACCTTTTCTCCACAGGTTACATAGAAAGCTACTTACTACAATTCTTCAAAAAGTTTGTAATTATGAGGATCTTCTGTTTACTCTGAATATTGAAACACTAGCGGTCATAAGGACTGCCAGGGTTGCGGAATTAGTTCGAAAGAGTCACCGCGGCCTTGGAACGCAGAGCATTTGGAGGAACGCGGATGGGTTTTAGTCAGTAAGAGTCTGACACTCCCCTCCGATCCGCCAATAGCGGAAGGAGTCATTTGATAACTTGCCATCCTTAAAAAGCGGTCATAAGGAAATGTCTTTTGTAGTAGGTACTATTTGTAAGTAGGTTGGGTAATGAACAGTGACGTTATTGTTCATTACCCAACCACTTGTTTTAATTACATATTAATATAAGCCAAGTCGACATACACTTCTTGGCTGAATTAAGACCGCAAGTGCTAGATACAGGTTTCAGCAACACACAGACATTTAAGGCACTAATGCATAAGTTAACAAGTCCTTAAGCTTACAAAAGTGGTTCAGCAAGTTTTAATTTGTACATTTACAAATAAACAATAATCCTGAAAAAAGTGCAATTCAAAATTTTGCAATGAACAGGAAATCAGAATACAGTTTTGTTGACATTTGCAATGCTTGCTAAGCGTTAAGAGTGCATTAATAGCGCTCTTAATGTCCAAGGCACAAAATTGGTGGGTTTATTGTCTTTATCTAGGTGTATCCAGTGTATTTTTAGTGGTTCTGCTTTAACTAGAACGTATGTATTGTTGGGTACAGCAACCCTTGCCAAGGCACTAGCAAAATAGTAACGTCACCCCCCTATCTACATCAAAGTAGTCTTTGCACGAATACAATTTATTCATATCCACAAACATACCCCATTCTTCACCCTTTTTAATAGTGAAAACAGACAGAGGCTGACTAATTAGTGTTATTGTGTCCCGCGCAAGGAATGAAAATAGTGCATAGTCGTTTACATAAATGGTGTTCTACTTTAGCTAATCACTCAATCTAAAGAGCCTGATAAAGACAATTAAACATAATTAAATAGAGATCGCAACTAGCAAGCCAGACAACATTAGCAGGCCTAAATGTGGGTGCATTTTAAACACTAAGTGTCATTAAGTAAAAGATTAAGTGAATTTTGAACATTAAGTGTCATTAAGTAATAGGTATGAGTCAGTAAATAAGCACATTGAGTTGGTTGTCTTCATATTTGAAAGTCATTATGGCAAAAATAGGGCGCAAATTAGCAAATTCTGAATATCATAATTAATTTTCATTAACTAATAGACCCCAAAAATGTCAGACCGTCACTAATTTTAAGTGTCTTAGCTGGGATGAAACAGTGGTGCAAGAAAGTCCCCAGCAAATCCTCTCTGTTAAGGTTGAAGACCTTGAATTTTTATATTAGTAAATATTGCATGAAACAGGAAAATAATATTACATAACATGCCTGTACTACTGACTCTTATTATACTCTGTCTTGACAATTATTGGTGCGTTTGTCATGTCAACAGGCGGGTGCTTATTGACATGACACATACACCAATAATTTTCAAGAAAATGCTGCAACATCCCAAGCCCAATATTGCTTTTAATCAAAGAAACAAATATTTTTTCACTGTTACATCTCAATTTGGCATTGTACTTTAAATTATAAATGGAAATGTCTGTATTTTGGATGTTAAGATGTTTGCTAAAGGACAAGGGACACTTTTATTGCAATTTGGTTTTTTGAAACAAAATTTAATTTCACTGCATACAGGTGAAGAAACGGGATGGTAATAGTTATTTAGGTGTTTAGATTTTCCAGCATCATCATCATCTGCCTAGCCTTTTCCCTACTGTATTGGGATTGGCTTCCAGTCAAACCGGATTCAGCTGAATACTAGTATTTTATGTAGTGCAACTGCTACCAGACCTCCACAACCAATTAACTGGGTAACACTGTACTCTTTGGCAAGATTGGTGACAGATTTTCTGGTTTCTGACAATCCATAACGACTGCTAAAGATTTTCTAGCATAGGCTTGTTAAAATTGTAAAGCAGTTGCTCTAAGATCTTTAAAATACTAATTATGAGAATTGAATTAGGTGTTAGCATGATTTTGTTTAGCTTCAAGATTGGTTTTGGAAACATTATTCTAAATCAAATTAATCTTATTCATCAGCTGTATAGATTTGGATGAAATTATGCACAAGGGTAGACCATGTCTTAGAACAAGGACATAAGGTACTTTTATCATGGTAGTCATGGAATAATTTAAAAACCGTAATGCAGGTGAAGTGCTGTCAAAAGCTAAGTGTGCTGTGTAAAATAAAATAGTTGCACAGGTTTGAAAGATAATCACCTAAGTTGAGAACAATTTCTATGTTTATGCAGAGTCCAAATTAAGTTACTTGCACTACTATGATCCAAATATATTTAGTTGCGCTACTGTGACTTGTCCTGGTTTTGTATTAAATCCAATGAAAAAATAATGTTCTACTGAAATATTATATGATAAATCATCCAAAAAGCAGTCAAACTCCCATTCTTGTAAGATTGTACTGTATATTGAGTCTGGGAAATATTTATTGAAAGTGAAAATGAAGAATCATAGTTAGAAATATGCCACATGTTTAAGATGTTTTAATTGGTTTCTTATAACCACCTCTTTTGCTAGGGTGGTTCAATTAGAATATAGCCATTAAATAACCACATGTTGTTTTAGTTATGTGTAAACATGCATAGAAGGTACAGGGGTATTTAACATTTAGCTAGAAATAGTTTTTCTGAAAAGAGGTAATGAACATGAGAGAGAAAGCTAAATACTGTGTATTTTTATGAAGGTAACAACAAATACCATTCTTCATAGAATGATATTTGTTGTTAACTTCATATAACTGCAATACCCAAGCTTAACATTAACCATCATAGATTCTATGTGAATATCGATAATAATTGAGTAACGGAGACTTTTGAGGTTATATTTACTGAATATTTACAATGCTACACTGTAAAATAAGGAAATTTTACTAAAAATATAAAAGTCAGTACCTCTCAAACGAATATTGTGTTTTTCTACGTGGAGATCCGCCGCACGGAGCAACAATAACTCGAAGTGATAAAGAAAGCCCTTTTTCGGAACTTTTAGCACAACTTACAGGAACATGAAATTAATAATAGGATTTCACAGAAAATAATAAACGTGACATTACTTCTCAACTGTTCTCAACCCACGAAGAACTTGAAGAACTTCTTTTTAGCGTTGTTTGTGAATTTGGCACAGGACATGCTTTAATGCCAGAAGAAAAAAAGAATTACTATTTACTTCATGTTGTTTTAACAATTTTTTATCACCTTAAAACTTATATAGTTTGAGGACTGATGATGGTTTATTAATTCTATGAGATTAATAAAAGATTTAACAAACTGAGAAATGCATTTTTTATTTTCATCTACACGTTACTATTACGACCTATCGACTAAATCGCAACCACCTCATTACTTAGACTGTTTTATTTTATCTGTGGTGTAAGCCTCTCTACTTAGTCTATGCTTCGTTTTCGTTGAACTGTTGAACATGTCATTTGTCATAATTGTCAATAATTTGTGTATCCTTGTTTTTAGAATTATTATTTCAAGCAAATTCGTATCTAAAATAATTATTTATTAGTCAGAAATCACTTTATAACGGTGTCGCTAACATATAGAAACAAAAAGTAAGTTACACATAGGATTTGTTGGAATTTACCATCGATTTTTATTTTTGCATCTATTCTTGAATATTTTAGTGGAATTGAATATTAAATTTTGCGTGCTCTATTTACAGAAATGAATACAGTAAATAGAGGTCCTGTGCGGAGGTTCTGCTACGACGATGAGACTGGCGAAATTGTTACATACGATATAAACGATGAGACTGGAGAACCGCTACTTGAAAATAAATCGCCACCTGTTGTTAATATCAGAAAACCTGTTGATGCACGGGAATCCGAAGCCAAGTACATGAATTTCCCTCGCGGCTACATGAGCAAGACAAAGAAGTTCCAATCTTTAAAAGCAAATATTATTGCTGGTTCCAACCAAATCAGCCACCGCTTGTTACTGATACCCTCACTGATGATGTTCCCTGGCCTCTTCTGTGTCATTCTCATGATTCTAGAGGTGTTCCTGCATGTCCGCTGCCACAAAAAGAATAAAAAACTAGAAGACCCCAATTTGTATTACCGCAGCCCATTCCATGTGGTTACAAGCACATTTTGTGGTGTGTGCCGTGATTGTGACACTGCCTCTAAAATTGGGCAGCTACAAGATCAGAGACGTAACCGTTATGATTACTTCAGGAGTATAGCAATCTAATTTAATATAATATTAATTATAAAGGTTGTGGGTTTTATGTTTGCTTTGTATTAATGTACTGTACATGACAATATTTAACATAAAAGTGATTTAATGATCTCTAAGGAAAGAAATCTAAAAGGCAGTAATGAATTTAGCAGTTCTTGCTACTAAGCTTAAGATAAATGTGTTAAAACAAAAGTGGGTTGCTATTGAAAAGCTAACCAGTGTGTGGTCTACAATTGGTGATGGCTATCTTTTTATAATGCATAAGTACAAAGAACACTATCACCTTTGCCTTGCCTAGATGCTCTTCTTGTGTAGCAATAACTCAGTATGTAAATTCAAAGACTTGAAAGAACGCATGACTGAGCAATTGAAAAATAAGTTGCATTCTATCTACTGATGTTAAAAATAAAGTCAATTAATTTATTTCAACTAGACCAATAAAGGCACTTTTACTGTTACATAATAAAATATAATAGTGACTAGTGGTGTTCATGTAAAACATACAAGCCTTTTTAGAAACAACATTGTAAGCACCTCCAGTACTTGTTATTCATATAGCTACTGATTTATTAGAATAGTGCCCATATTTATAGAAAGATAAATACTTTTAATCAGAACAGAAAAACCTGTAAAAAATTCAAACTGTTTTTTTTTGTGTTATATATAATATTTTTCTGAAAAGGCTTCAATTACTGTGTACTTACAATAGGTGCACCTCTCCTGAACTCCTTGGGATGTCGAATCATTATGTTATCAGTAAAACTTTGGTAGCAGTATAAAAATATTGAAAATACATTGAAAACTACTTGTTACTTACTACTGGTACTTATTGTTAAAGTGTTCTTCCAAAGACAGTCGTGGTTCTCCTTAGCTCTTTAGCATTTGAGTAAGGGTGAACCTAAATGGTGACATAGCCATCACTATTTTTTGTTTTATACCAAATAAACATAATATTTTTAACATATCGGGCACATAAACATAATCAAGTTCAAGAATATAGGAATTGTTAATCATTGCCTTTATAAATATTTTTGATAGAGTTTGAAGAGACTGAATTTTGATACACAGTGAATAAGTGTAGAGTCTAATCTAACATATTATTTTACTATAGTTACCAGTCCAGCCGGATATGTTTGAGTCTGTTTAATTTATCGTTATTAACTTTAATTAAAGCATTTACCTTAGGTGTATTGTTATTAAAACAAGACAGATTTTGTTTTTGTCTCATTAGTCTATATTTTTAAGAAAATTTGTATTGGTGCTGGTATTATCAAGACCATTTATTTAAATGGTTTGATTTTGTGGTAATAAAGGAAGTTTTTTTCGTAACATCATGTTTTTTTTTCCTGTTGCAAATACATCAAGTAAAAGATGGGTGTTTCCGATTTCAAAGGTACCAAATGTGAGTGACGGAGTGTCATAACTAACTTTTGGGATTTTTAGATAAGAAACACTGAGCTAGGTGAAAATGGGATGAACAGAGTTCTTCTCTACATCACATACTACCCCCTTATAATTTTAAGTTCTTTCAGTCCATCCAAAGGTGTGGAATATTGCTGTCAGCGATAAGGTCACTTCTGTACCTACCCAGAGAAGTAAAAGATTTGTGTAAAAGAGTTGTATAACTATTTTTGGTGGCCATATAAAGTATATTCTATTCTTTCTACCTACACATTGATCTTTCATTATGCATTTTATTAAAATATTTGTCATCGGCCTCTGTATGAATGAACGAGCTACAGACTAAGTAATAGTGTCATTTTGGTTACAGCCTTTGTCAACGTGTTGCAAGGCAAGTTTTGAGTATGAATGAAGCTTGCTGTAAGAATTAAGTAAGAGTAAAGAAGCGACAGATATGTTAGGCAAAAGATAGTATCTTACTCAGTACCTACTAAGACTACTAATGTTATAATTCTGAATGTTTGCGAGGATGGATGTTTTTTATTGTTTCATGCAACAACTATTGTCCGGATTTTGATGTTATCAGTAAAATGGCTTTTACATCAGATTAATATTTAGGCTATAATTATTACCTAAAGGAAGCAGCGGTGGATCCAGGATTGTAGTTTTGGGGAGGCTTGACCCCGCTGAAGATAGGTTTTAGCAAAGTAGCAGCTCTATAATATTTAATTAAGCCTCCCAGGATAACTTTTCGTAAAATCCGGACGAAAAGGACTTTAAGCCCGTTAGCTTCTGGATCTGCCAGTGAAAGGAAGAGCTGGCAGAGCCGCGAGTGGCAGCTAGATACCAGTTATTTTTATTTTATTTATTAAAGGACTAGCTGACCCCCGCAACTTCGTCTGCGTCACAATTTCCACTACTGCTCCGCTCCTATTGGTCGTAGCGTGATGATATATAGCCTGTAGCCTTCCTTGATAAATGGGCTATCTAACATTGAAAGAATTTTAAAAATCGGACCAGTAGTTCCTGAGATTAGCGCGTTCAAGCAAACAAACAAACAAACTCTTCAGCTTTATATATTAGTAAGTATAGATAATAGAAGAGAATAGAATACAAAACATTTATCTAACACAGACACAACATTATAAGGTTAACAAAACTTTAATTAGGTACCTAGTAATTTCACAGTCTACTGCATTATCCGCAGATTTCTGGTTGCCACTAGACGAGCAAGACACCAATTAGTTAGGTACCAATCTTTTGTAATTTTGGGAGTAGTTGAGGTTATGCAAAATTTTAAAAAGTAGATACCTACGTACCTAGGGTACAGACAACAGTACCTTTTCATATTGCTATGGAATAATAGGTAGCTAGCTAGTGTGGGTAGTGGCTAACAGATCAATACATCCCTCACACCACTCCCGTTTCAAATAGCGACACCCGCCCCGGACCCCGCTCATACGTCCCGAATTGCTGCATAATGAAAGGACCCTGCACATTCTACTATCACAGAGATTGCCTTGGTACAGTAACCCAACTGATATGGCTTACCGATGTACCTGCGCAGAAGATGAATTTTCAAAGCGCGGGAAATGCTATTGACCAATCGGCACGCTCCACGCAACGCGCTTCTTTTTCCTGTACCGCTATTGGTCGGCAGCTGCCGCCATGGGGCCATATTTTCTTTTCTGTGCGAACGAAGATTCACGACGCGCCTTATCAGTAGGGTACCGCTGTACATAATTATGAGATATTTCGGGTAATGCATGCCATTAAGGTAGAAACACCGCTGAGTGTTTCGATGAGGTCTCTCCGGAACAACGCTTGGGTCAATTCATCGAGGTTTCATGGAGCAGCTTCTTCATGGTGGTTTTGGTATTGTTATTTGTTACCTACTGATATTATCTTAGATAAAATTTAGATTTTAGGTAGGTACCTATTTGGATCGTTCATTTTGAAATTTTTTGTAGGGTGTATGGTCTGCATTTGATGTCATCATAGATATTAGCTATGTTGCAGGCGTAGCTTTACAACTACTTAGGTACTGCTAGACTTGAGACAATCATGGAAGCGTTATCTTCGGGTAATATTTGCGGGTCACAATAATTGTCCGTAGCTAGTAGGTTATTTACAGACTTAGACATAGGCCCCTGATCTGCTCTGCCATATAATGGACTTTAACGGACTCTTCGCACAACTAACAAGCATATCAGCGCTACCTTCAGCCAAAATTTAAAAAACCTCAAAAAAAACTAAATAGTAAAAAATAATCTCTATTGATCCTCTTAGTTTAATATAGGAGATCAAATGAAAGGGATTGACTTGTTGAATACTATACACTATGACAAATTTCAATATAGTGTACCTACATTATTCTAATAGTCAAGCCCTTTCATTTGATACCCATTTATATTGAGGGATTTGTGAAAATTAAAATGTTATTCGCCATTTTGTGGTGGTGGCCTTCTTGGATTCGAAACTTGTCATAGTGTATAGTATTCTACTAGTCAATCCCTTTCATTTGATACCCATATTGAGGGAGTTGTGAAAAACTATGTACCTAATCCGCCATTTTGTGGTGGCGGCCAACTTGGACCGATTTTCATGAAACTAGCTAAGAACACTCCCGACTAATTCATCTCTTAAACAAAAAAAAAAACATAATCAAAATCGGTTCATCCGTTTGAGAGCTACGATACCGCTACGATACAGACACACACACACACACACACACGTTAAACTTATAACACCCCGACGTTTTTGCGTCGGGGGTTAACAATATCAACTGAATCAGCCTAGGGGCGAGCGAAGCGGGCTCGGGTTGGATCAATTAGTAAGGGAAAAACGGACTGGTAGAGAAAACAAGCCAACTTGGACGTCTTTAGGTTTCTTTAAACTCTGCAGACAGCTAGTTCGGGTGCTGTGTCTAGTGAGTAACTGCAGGTGGTTGTTGTCGGGTTGTTGTAAAAATGCAAAAAGCTCGTATAAAGCTTGCGCGATGCTGGGTTTGATTTACATCTGCGGGTCTAAAGAGGCCACTTTTGCAGAATCAGAAAGCACATCACCATACCCGTCACTGTCAAATTTTCCCAATCAATCTTGAAACTAAAGCTCTAGTGATACAGATGAAAATGAAATTTGACAGATTTTTGTATGATTAACATTATGATTCTCGTAAAGTGGCCTTTTTAGACTCCCTCCTCGGAGTTTTAGTTCGTATCTGGCGATCTAGATGGCGCACGTAAGTCTTAACGGATGACGCTGAACACCGTTTTATTTGGTTTGATTGTCTATCCGAGTTCTAAATGTTGCAAAACAAGTTACTGGTTGCCAGACGCCGATGTTACCGGTAGCACACGTCCATCGTCTGTCTACCCTTTGCTATTCTGACTACGAAATAGTAATTATTTCGGGTTTTTTTTTAATAGGAGGACCCACTGCCCGTTTTATACGTATAGTTAAATAAACTGTGTTATAATGAAAAGGTGGCGTTTCAAACACCAAAGTCATAGTAATCCGGCTGAATTGACGTGGATAGTTGATCTTGTATGGCTAAGTTTCATTCGGCTTATAAGTTAAGTTTTATGCTTAGTTTCATGTTAAGTTTCATTCGGCTTACTATTACTTTTTCCCATTTTTTACAAGTTCATGCATGCAGCTGACTGTTATTCCACCCTCCACCAGCTGACCACTGTTTTTCAACTCAGTACCTATGATGTCGTCTATTAAAAAAAAGGTTGCAGCCGGCGTACTATATCTTTAGTAACCAACCCAAAACCACCGCGGGTGCGCCAGCTGACTTTTGGTGCTTTTATTAGTCATTCGAGATCTATTGAATATGATGACAGTCAACGCTACCTCCCATACTAGTAGGCAATACTTCAAAAGCGTAAAATGCCCTATTCTACATTTAAATTATTGTTTCGCATAAAACGGTTTGTTTTGAGCATGAAGTTCAAGGACGTTGTGCCCCTTTATAGCGGGACGCATCGATCCTTCGGGACCGGGTTACGACGGCGGCGGCGCCGTGGTGGGTCAAGGTCGAAGCTGAATAAGTTTAATAGCCAACAGAACCCAAACAATAGGGGTCAAACGCGATCATGCCAGACTGCTAATAACTCCTACACTCCTACTACATTGATGATACGGCCGCAGGGTTAGAATGAGCTTGACTGTCTATTTGTTTCAAAACCTGCCAAAATGACGACGACGCGATTTTTTGCCATCATTAAAAGCTTGAATAATACCGGCTAAAAAGGGAGGCCTTTCCTCAACAGTGGGAAGAAAATAGCCTACATGCCTGGATAGATTTTGTAAATTTGAAGAATTTTGAAGAAGAATTCTTACATAAGTACAACGAAAACCTTTGGAGGTCGTTGTACCCAGTTGTACCCCACTAGGACATCGATCGGTAGTTTGTCAGGGGCGCGCATCGAGCGGCAGTTTGCCTGGGGCGCGCATCGATCGGTCGTTTGCAAGGGACGGGCATCGATTGCTTCAACCCCATGTGAGTAGGTTAAGTTTGTAGGTTAATTCGTCGTCGTGTGTTATAGTGGGGACCCTAAGATAAAGTTTTGGACACCTTTAACTGATACAGCTGGTTTATTTTGTTTGTAAAAATACTATAAGTAAAAATAAAGTGAAGTGAGCTTTGGCAGCATGTAGTTGGCTGCATATCAAATCAACTGATGCAGCATACTTAACCTTCATTTGAGCTAAGTTTTCACAGTGAGATATTTACAGACTAGCACTTTTACAATAATTTTCTTACGAAAGTAAAAAGTTTCTTAGAAGCAGTAAGTTCGAATCAAAAGGCCGCTCAGAGCGTCGGGTTATTGTACCTACGTAAGTATCGATTTTCTTATTTTGTGGGGTGCGCATTGATTTCCTCAACCCCTCCGCGCAAAGCGCTCAAGTTCAAGGTCAATGTGGGATCGATAGCAAACAAAAACAAATCGAGATCGAACTGGCAAGACTGTGTCGGCCTTGCGCAACGAGAATGCCGAATTTTGATATAAATATCGAGGGGCGAAAGGCTATTTGTTTGAAGCGACATTTTATGAACTTTACAGGAGAGCCATTTAAAGATTTAAAATTTGGATAAAAATCTACTGCTCTTACTTTAATGGGGATCGGGGATCTTTATTGCAAAGCATCCCTTAACGTTTTAGTATAATTTTCAAAAAAAAAGTTATGTGTTCCAAGATAAATAACGCTTAATACCTACAAAATGATCTAAATCACCTCATTTTTAAAGTAAAGAAAAATGATTCAACTTCCAACATTGTCACTAATCAGCAGCAGATAAAATGGTTTTTAAGTGTAAACTAACCTACCTATCTAGTATTTCGGATAGAAGTTAATTTCGAAAGTAAACTTTTGAGTTATGGTGGTCAGAAATTTTGGTGGTTCATTGTTGAACACCTTACCCTACATGATAAGCGTTCATTTCACATTTTCTACACAATAGGTCACATGTTGCTTACTTCCTAAGTACATTTATCCACTTCATTACTATTAAGAAGAAATTTTTGAATTGTTGGAAGCTCTTAACAGAGTGAAAATCAGTTGCAGCTGAAAGGAGTTGAACCGACGTGTCTTCTTGATTTTGGCTGACGGCAAATTGGTTATTTAAAGCGACATTGCATAGTGCTAGTAATGGAAAGCAAAATGTATGAAGGGACTTTTCATCTAAAGTTTGCTATATCGAAAAACACTTTATCTGCCATTCAATTGAAATTTAGGACGAGAAAAACTGCTTAAGCTCCAAATCTCTATTTTTGTGTACAGCTTTAAATAAAGTTAAAAAAATGGCAAATGTGATGTCGGAATGATCCGAAATCACATTTGCTATATTATTTAGCAAATATAATGTATGAACATTATGTTTGAGAATTATGTAATAAAATAATATTGTCTTAAGCGCCAAAAATGTGCTCAGAATTGTACGAAACTAGGTCCATCCGAAGCTGAAAAAGACGCTGAATCCGAATATGTATATAACTTAATATCGTCCAAAATGTCGCTTCAAACAAATAGCCTTTCACTCCTCGAATAAATATATTTTCAAAATTTTATTGCATCCGGTAAAATTCCCGGCGTCCGGTATCTTCGGTGCAGTGTGAAACGTTCGTTAAGGGTTGCGGCAGGTATGGACACACCTACGTATAGCTTGCTTAAAACTGCACTTGCGCAGAAGCCAGCCATCGAGGGGTCCTTTTCCCGGCGGCTTCTGCAGCGAACGGTCGCGTCCACCGCTGCTGCCGCCACCTTCACCCTTTGCTGTCGAAGATCATCTCAGCACATTCGTGGTTGGAGGAAACGAGCCAGTGATGTTTTGGGGTAAGTGAATTGTGTATATTTTTCGTTTTTGATTTAGGTCGCGTGAAGTCTGGTGTTGGGTAGAGGTCAGGTCTATTGTCTATAGTCGGGAGCTGTGGTGCTCTAGAGGCGTCAACTGATGTTTGGAGGTAAGAAGACTGTCGTGCTTTCAACGATTTCATTTAGGTTTCGCGTGAGGTTTGAGGTTACGTAAAGGTCTCGTTCATTGTCCTAATTAGTCGGAAACACACACCCTCGTCTGGTATAGAGAGGTAAGTAAGTAGGTGTGTTTTCTTCGTTTTGAAGTAGTTTTTACGTCTAGGCTGTTAGATACTTACGTAACAAAGATCACGCGATCATTCAGTTTTCCTTTGTCTGTTTTTCTTAAAGCCAAGTAATTGATGTTAATAAAATTAGGAAGAGTTTAGGGTGTGGTTATAGTTTTGCTTTTGTTATCATTACGTAATGGTAGCTTACGTGTGTGGACGGGGCGGGGCGGGTAAGGGGGGGGGGGGCACTGATGGCTGCCATCTTGTTGTAGCCGCCCGGGTTCTGTGGCGTTGTAGTCGTAGTTTTGATTCCATTCCATTTTTAAATTCAATTGCGAAATTGGTTATACAAGCTAGCAAGTTCACTCGCGAGAATTGTGATACGCCGCCGCCGCGCGTTGCAGTGCCTTCGTCATGAGTCTTTAGACTTTCTAAAGAAATAGATATTCAAAATAAAATGCTGTGCTGCGATATAACAGTTTACTGCGACTTTTGTCAGTCCCGTAACAGTTTTAAATATTTGTTATTTTTATAAAGAACTCTTTTCTAAATCATAGCTATCGCGGTCTATCGCCTTACCTCTGTATGGGTATATACCTACAATGAGTAGATGCGTGTTGTTACGAGTATGAATGGGACACCTGCCTACATTTGCGTGAGACACGAGGAGGTTATGTCAATAGGCTAGACAGTAACATCGCACCAACCCTAGTTTCTAGTTTTCGTATGTATCAAGTACCTATGTCGTTAAGGACCCCTGTCCTGACACTACTGTGCGGTTAAGGTACACCTAGGTATCATACCTACATGTTTTGCAAAATGGTTAAAGAGACCACCTACGGATATTCGTCAATATTTATCAACTTACACTAAGTGAGGTTAATACTTTCTCCCCTGTCCAGTAGTTAAAGTTGAGACGATGATTGTAAGAGTTCTCTTTTCAAATTTCAGGCATGGAGGAGAAGTCAGCGCCAACTCGTAACCGGCCTCCAGAGGGCGGCGTGAAAAACATCGACACGCAGACCGGCATGCTGCTGAAAGACCCCTGGAACAGCCTGTGCTACCGGCGCCACGTGTTCACCACAGAGATGAACCCCTAATACCAGCTCATTTCTTTAGCAACTTTTTCACCAAAGTCCCTCCGAAACAGCTGTCCCCACGATCCTGGCAAACGAATAACGGACCCTCCGAAATTACACGCGACTTTGTTTCCTTACTTTTTGTTTAAAACAAAACCTACCATTTGCGGTACCTGGTCATTAGACATATGACATTAATTTCCATTTGTTTGGATTTATCTAGCTTATGTAAACCCCTTTGGGTTTCCACAGTGGCTTTACATAACTATAGTTAGGTAGATCGAAACAGATGGGTCATGGGTAAACGAAGCAGAGATAAGAATCTTACTATTTATAGAATTTTATTCATGTTGTTTGGGTTTTATACCTACCCAAATAACAATAGTAAATTTTGATCATTTCGATTTTTTGATGGTTCAAAATAAGTTAATTAAATACTTTTTACGATATTTTGAATTTAGTTTGTAATAAGATGAATTTCGTTTAGATTTTTTTTACATAAGTATATTTATTTCTCTAGTTTTTATAAAACATTACGTTGAATGTACTTTGCGTTGTAAAAAATATTATTTTGTAGCCTGAATTGAAGCCAGGAGACGAGTATTTTTTCTGAACGAGGGTCAACTCCCTCTGGCAGGCAAAAAACTAGGTAATCTTCTAATACGTATATTTTAAATTTACTTTTGTTTTATAAATTACACCAGAGTAACCTTTACCTTTGGTATGAAACATTTAGGTCTTTAGTAATTATGTTTTGTTATCATCTTATTTTTTAGCATAAGTTTGTCTGCCGTACCATCTGGGCAGGCTAACCTAACACTAACCTAACACTAACCTAATACTTACTCTTATACTTAACCTAACTTATGTTGTCACCTTACGCGACGCCATGTCATCGGCACTTAACATCTTAAACCTAAACCATAAAGCTGTAACATCTCAGCACTATGCAAGTTTTAGTCGTGTAAATAAAGCCTAACCTAACCTAAGTTAATATAGCTATATTAAAATGTGTCAGAGTGTTGTTATTGAGACTGCAATTATATTAAAGACGCGGGATTGGATTAAATTTGTTTTTTAGATGTAAGATAATTAGCTGTAACTACTTTAATGAGAATCAAGAAGTTGAGATTGGTATAATGATAAAGACGCGGGATTGAGTTTTACAATAAGATAATAATAATATCTATATGTTAATTAGTACTTTGGATTGGGAAAACGAGATCAGTAGGCCCTACATTATAAATAAACACGCGGGAGAACATTTGTGTTTCATTCACCTTCCTATTTAACTAAACTCTGTCATACTTGGCGAAGTGTTTTGTAGAGTGAGACTTTGAAAACAATGACAAAAGCATGACAAGGTTTGGTTAAGCAGCAGCTACGTTTTAGTTGCTACCCTCTACGAAGTAGGTGCCACCTACTACGGCGTAGCAGCTATCAGCTACAGCGGTCAATCTGTAACGATGTAGCTGCTGCCTGTACATAAAGATGAAGCTATTACTACTTGCTACGGCGTAGCTGCTACCTGAAACTGCTACTAAATGTTAAGATGAACCTACGACTACTTGCTACGATGAACCGAAGTTTTGACAGTAAACGAAGGTTTGTAGTGCAAGTGTCGAAATTGGACAAACTATCGAACATAATAAGTGAGAATGCGATGGAAGTGGAATTGGCGCGGGAGGCAATGCTGACGCTGCTTTGCACCGGCCGGCCGCCTTTGTCAGACAAAAAAGCAAAAGGCGTCTTAGGGTTTTTAATTTTTCAACTTTGGCTAAAGTTTGTGCCAGTTTTTGATGAATCGGCTTAGGTTTCGGCCAGAAATCAACCTTCGGTCGGACACTAGTAACTGCTACCAGCTACCTCGCTGCTGCTTCCTGGTACGATTTAGTTGCTTACTGCTACGATTGAGCTGTTTGTTACCTTTTACGTGGCTGCTACCTGCTAAAACGTAGCTGTGACCTTTTTTTTAAGGATTTAAAATCATCGAATGACTGAGCAGTGAGTGGGAGTGTCAGACTTTTACTGACTGAAACCCATCCTCCATGTTCCTCCTAATGCCCTTTGCGTCCAAGACCGCGGTCATTTTTCCGAACTAATTCCCCAACCCTGTCAGGCACTGGCCTTAGTGGACTCCGTCTACTATGCTGACATCTCTTTGAGACGCGCGGGGAATACAACGCGCCGTCGACCCAGGCCTGGTCCCACCGCAGTCTTCGGTCGCTGAGAATTCGCCCCGGGCAAGATTCAATTGTAAAAAGAAACTGTACTTAGTTTAAGACTAAGCGTACAAGTTCGACCTGTTCCGGGCCACGGGTAGCTTGATTTTTTATTATCACCATTGCTTCTTTTGTAGAGCCGAGATTATTAGATAAATCTGAATCACTGATATCAATGTGAAGGTAAGAATCCAATGTTCCTACTTCATCGTGTTGTGCTGGTGCTGCCGCTGCAGCTGCGGAAAACCTCTAGCGGTGTAAATATAGTAGTCTTATTGGTAACTACATTTTCGAGCCGTTTGGGGTGGAAACCCACGAGCCGTGGGGCCTTGTGCTCACAGCCTTTTCAAAGAAATTTTGAAATGGTTGGCTGACACTTCCTGTAACCCAAGAGCTGGCTTTTACGTTAGCCAGGGGCCAAGCAAGTCAACGTGGCAATACCGCTAAGTACCTTGGGCACATTACCAGCTGATAGCGTTGAGAACGTATTTTTTTTATGCTAAGTTTTAGTTTCTTGTAAGTTTAGTTTATTTGTTAATTTTAGATAAGAATGAGATATTTAATTAATGCGATAATGTTTTTTTTACGTATTGGACCAGCCCTCAAATAATAAACAATTATAGCAGTTTGATTGTTTAGTCGATTTCTGTTTTTTTATATTTTCGTTTAATATATCTTATAAGTTGAGATGTGAGTAGATCCTGTGTATTAAATGCTGGGAAGTTGTATATAAAAATAATATTTTATCAGTACGTTGTTATTTTTATCCGACACAGTGTTGGCATACGTTAAAACTGCAACAGGCGAGAGGCTGCGCTAATCAATAAAATTGGGGCAGGTATCTCAATATCAGCATCTGCTGAATTCTGTTCAGAAAAATATCAATTGTTGGGATATTTGGAGTTGTTTGTTGGTAAGTAGTACATAAATCATCACATTTTAAGCCTTCTTAGATTTCGAATGTTTGTTTTGATTTCGTTACGTTATTTATTTTTCTTTATGTTTTAGAGACGTCTCTCATAGTTAATGGTGGTCATATATCTGGCTGAATGATCAAATAGTTCTTATATTATTTGAAGGCTAATCAGTGTATGAGTATGGTCGTTTCATAGGTTTTTATAATACACTATTTTTTGCCCACGAATTCGTACGCGCATATCCTCCAAATTTCGACTTTCTATGACCAGTAGTTTCGGTTGTGCGTTGTCTGTCAGTCACTCAATCAGTCAGTAACGGAAGAATTGTATACATTAGGATATGTGTGCCCCTGGCGAACCCTGTCTCTGCGTGCCCTCTGCCTCTGAAGCTAAGAAACCTTTTTTAAGCATTGCAGCGAATGATCTGCTAACATCTATCGTGTTATGTTTACAGGGTGTGAAGATGACTATAGATCCTCTAACGTCCACTCGTCTCGACTGCTTCCGCACTTGGGAAGCTGAACACTACATTTTTGCGGCAAATGAAATTGTTGAAGATGAGGACGAGGATGACTTGGAGGAAGCTACCGATGACGATGACCTCGGCGACAGGCCGAACAGTGATACTGCAAGCCTCCTTAATATAAGGTCATTTTCGTACCTCTTTCTGATTCTCGAAGCCATCAGTTTCATACTGCGTACCTTCTGAAATACGTATATAAACCTTACTAGTTTCATGTTTTGTCACCATCTTAGAATGCGGTGTCGCTGTCGACGATGTAGATTTGATGAAAATGTTTATATTATTTAGTACAGAACAGGTCAATATATTTATGTGTACAGTCTTCTGTATACTGCTCTTTTAAGTAAGTCATTCAAAATTATATGTATACGTTATTTCTTAAATAATTTATTACTGCTCAAGCTGTTTTGTACAAATACATTTTTTCATAAAGCGATTTATTTGTATCGTTGTGAATTCATTTACATACTGCTAAGTTTAATCATGTTGACTTTTGATGACAGCTGCGCCCATGAATATAGTAAGGCAACTAGTAGACTAGCTAATACCTAGAGTTGAGGTACAATAAAAATCGGGAAAATTGTTGTTCTTTTATTGTGGTTCATTAGCACCTTGCTCAAATAATGACTTGAATGTTGGCCAGTTTCTCTCATATTGAAAGAAACCTGTTTTATCATAAGGTCGGGGTTGGGAACGAACCGCGAAAGCCAAGTGATATGAAACACCTTTATTGTTTGTTGTGAATCATTACAACGGGTCGGCGCAACTGGCGCTTGTTCTTCACTTTTCTATTACTCGTCATTTCAGTGGTAACCTCGTTTGAAGGCATAACAGGTCCAACCTAAAACAATTAAAAAATAGGTTTAACCCACACTATTGGGTATTTAAAGCCTCCCCTGACTTATGCTACACTTTCCGGCAGTAGCGTAGCTAGCATGGGTGACACCCGGGGCGGATAATGTGGTGTCATCCCACAAATGAACCCTCTCCCCCCAAATAATTATGAGTTGCACCTTTGGGCTTTCGTTCTGGTGACGGCAATCGCAAGCTATTTTTTGGAAGGGAGGGGGGAAAGTGTGCCCCTTGCGCTGCAGGTTTTTATTTTCAGGAATGTTCTTACATCATACTTACTTACAAACAAAATCTCGAAAATGAGATTATTTTGATTTTATTTTCATCATTATCTAACGCAAGTATACTCAAGAACAAAAAAGAGAGCAGAACACAAGAGCGAGCGAAGCGAGGTCGAAAATTTTCGCATCCCACCTCGGATAGGTATTATATTCTTTTGATCATTTCATACACAAACATAGTGATTTTATTGAGACATGCAGAAACGCTCGGGAAAAAAGAGAGTGCAGAAAGTGAGAGCGAGCGAAGCGAGCTCGAAATTTTTTACACTCTACCACTGACGGGTTTCATTATGTCGCCCGTTAAGGGGTGACACTCAACCGTGACAAAAAGTCATCGAACGAGTGTCGCCTCTAAATGCAGACCACCTGAAGGACTAAAGAATTTTTTGCACAGGAAGTCAGAGAGTGCAAAATGCAAGAGCGAGCGAAGCGAGCTCAAAAATTTTTGCACCCTTCTCCCGACAGGTTTCATTGTTTCAAACGTTAAGGGGTGCCACCCGATAGTGGCAAAAACCAGTCAACGGGCGGTCTGGTGTCACCACTAAGCGGGTGTCACCCGGTGCGAGCCGCCCCCCCCCCTCGCTACGCTACTGCTTTCCGGAATGAGTATACACGCAAAATGTTTTCATTCTAATAGGCTTCGAATATTTCGACATCTTCTAAACTCATTTATTCTTGGTGAAAATAATATCCCCTATCTGTTGTAAAAATCTAAACTGTCCACAAAGGTAGCAAAGACGATCAAAGTTTAAGTTATACAATTTTGTACAACTTTACGACTTTACTAGCTACTTAGATTAGATTAGAAACAAACTATTTAAGACCAGTCAAATTAGTTTTGAACCTTCCGAAAATTCTTAACTTTGTTTTTCCTGAACCGTGTATTTATCTTAGCTCTTATAATAATTAAAAAAAACCGGTCAGGAGCGAGTCGAACTCACGCACCGAGGGTTCCGTATCATCATATAATTTATTGATTTAGTAACCTCCCGTTTACTAAATTAAAAAAGGCTACATTAATATAGGCTCCCCTGCCTATTAGGAGCTTGATCCGTATAGGTACCTAAATGGTTCTGTGCCCAGAAAAATCTACAACTGTGCTTCACTCAAAGGAACCTAAGAGTAATTAGGAAGGAGGATATTTTTCTTGTGAAACGTGAAATGTTTTTTTTTGTCAGAGAATTTTTACACTGCGGTGTAGAATATTGCAGTTAGTTAACTTCCGCATGTTCGGTTTTAGGGTTCCATGCCAAAATGGTAAAAGGGAACCCTTATGGTGCGTCTCAGTCTGTCCGTCTGTCACAGCTGAATATCTCAAGAACTACTAATGCTATTTATTAACTTGAAATTTGTAATAGTTTTAGATGACGTTAGCCCATCTATTTTGCAAATAAGAAAGAAATAAAAATATGTTTTTTTTGCAACCGGACTAAAGTGTTTCTTAAAAATTCGAATTCGGTTTCTTTAGGCCGCATAGTTTCCGACTCTTGACAACAAATGTGAAAAAAAAAAATCCGTTCCATAGCTCCGAATTTTGCATAGAGAAAAATCTGAAATTATTCATGTGATAGAAGTTTATTCCTATAGAAGTTTATTTATTCCGTGTGATAGAAGTTTATTCCGTGTGGCTCCGGAATTCCGTGTGGCTCCGGATTAAGAATATTGCCACCCCATTTCATCCCATGGGTGTCGTATAAGGCGACTAAGGGAAATTTCTGAGACCGTGCATATTCATCCAGCACCTTGGGTCACCTGCATGGTGGCGGGTAAACCATCAGCAACAGCATTCCCAAAGAGGGTTGGTGTCAGGCTGGCGGCCGACTGTAAAACATCTGCCAAATCACTAGGCAACATGGTAGGTTTAAATGGAATGTGCGATAGGGTTAGGGCGTACCCCACAGGCGACGCGCAGGGGCAGCACCCGGCCCTTGTGGGAAATGGACTAGGGTTGTTGCACCACCCCGGGCGGGGGCAACGTAAGAAGCTAGCTCGAGAAGTGAGATTGAGGTATGCAAGTTGGAATGTTGGGACTATGACTGGAAGGGCCAGAGAGTTAGCAGACGTATTAAAAAGAAGACGAATAAATATTGCATGTTTGCAGGAAACTAAGTGGAAGGGAACAAAGGCGAGGGAAATTGGTGAAGGATACAAATTTTTCTATTGTGGAAGTGACGGTAAAAGAAATGGCGTGGGAATAGTGTTAGATAATAAATTGAAAGAAAGCGTGATGGAGGTAAAAAGGATTAATGATAATTGATAGTTGTGAAAGTTATGATGGACAGTGTGATGTTGAATGTAGTTAGTGTGTATGCCCCGCAGGTAGGATGTGATGAAAGGGTAAAAGAGAAGTTTTGGGAGGATTTTGATACAATTATAATGACCATTCCCATGCATGAGGAATTGATAGTTGGAGGTGATTTTAATGGGCATGTAGGAAGAACGGAAAATTGTTATGAAAGAGTACATGGGGGATGGGGTTATGGAAGTTCCAATAACGAGGGAGAGACGCTGCTGCAATCCGCTACTGCATTTGACCTGGCAGTAGCCAACACTTTGTTCCAGAAAAGAGACGAACACCTGGTCACATACAAAAGTGGTAACCACAAGACCCAAGTAGACTATTTTCTTGTTAGGCGCAATAAGATAAAGCAAGTCAAAGACTGCAAAGTGCTGCCAGGAGAAGACTTGGTCTCACAACACAGACTCCTGGTTATGGTTTTGGCGATAAAAACACAGGTTAAAAAAAGCAAAGAGCGTCCTCCCCCTACAATAAAATGGAATATGCTAGAGAAGAACGATTGCGCGAAGGAATTTAGAGAGCGAGTGGTAGACAAAATGATAGAAATGGCAGACATGAATGATCGAAGTGTGAATGAATGCTGGAATGAGATAGCTGTATGTATTAGGCAAGCAGCGAAGGATATTTTGGGAGAGACAAAAGGAAAAGGCACAATAGAGAGGGATACATGGTGGTGGTCGATAGAAATACAGAAAGTTTTGAAAGAAAAAAAGAAGAAATTCAAGGAATGTGAGAATGGAAAGCGTTAGTTTGAAAGCTGAAAAAAAGAGGGAGTATGATGATTTAAAGAAAAAAGCTAAGAAAGCCGTGGCAATAGCACGAGCAAAAGCTCAGGACAAATTGTATGACACACTGGACAGTCCAGCTGGCCAAAAAGACCTGTACCGGCTTGCTAGAGCCAGAGAGAGGAAGGCGAAGGATGTTAGTCGGATAAGATGTGTAAGGGATGAAGCTGGAATGCTTTTATCAGAGGATGAAAGGATTAAGGATAGATGGAAGGGCTATTTTGAAAGACTGATGAATGAGGAAAATATCTGGAGTGGTGTTTTAGAGAATAAACCAGTGAATGAGGGGTTAGTGAGAATGGTCAGTGTGGATGAAGTGAAAATAGCAGTGAATGGAATGAAGAATGGTAAGGCAATTGGTCCAGACGGAATCCCAATTGAAGTGTGGAAGTCACTACGAGTAGATGGATGGACGTGGTTAGCTTTATTCTTCAATAAGTTGTTGCTGGAAGAAGCCATACCTGATGAGTGGTGCAACAGTTCGTTGGTGCCCATCTTCAAGAACAAAGGCGATGTGCTGGAGTGCAACAACTATAGAGGAATAAAGCTAATGTCACATAGTATGAAAGTCTGGGAAAAAGTTATTGAAAGGCGGTTGAGAGAAGAGAGTGAAATCTCACAGAACCAGTTCGGTTTTATGCCTGGTCGGGGTACAACGGATGCCATTTTTGCTATCCGCCAGCTGTGCGAGAAATATAGAGCTGTGCATAAAAACCTGCATATGGTATTCGTTGACCTCGAAAAGGCATATGACCGGGTGCCTCGTGAGGTTTTGTGGTGGGCCCTTAAGGAGAAAGGTGTGCCTGGGAAGTATGTGCAGTTGATCCGAGCGATGTACAGTCGATGCAGTACTCAAGTCCGGTCTGCAGTGGGCACCACTGACAGTTTCAGTGTGGCGGTCGGTTTGCACCAGGGGTCGGCCCTCAGCCCTTATCTCTTCCTGATGATAATGGACGCTCTGACGTCGGACATCCAGGAAGAGGCTCCCTGGTGCATGCTGTTTGCTGATGACATTGTGCTGGTTGCCGAAAGTGGCCAAGAGGTCCAGAGCAAATTGGAGACGTGGTGGCAAAGATTGGAGAGTGTTGGCCTGAAATTGAGCAGAACCAAAACCGAGTACCTGTTCTGCGATTTCGGCGGTCTCTCCAGTCCGCTGCCTATAACTCTCACCGGAACGCCTATACCGATTTGCTCCGACTTTCGGTACCTCGGGTCGCTTGTCCAGGGAGATGGCGATATAGACCGAGACGTAACTCAACGGATCAACTCAGGATGGATGAAATGGCGGCAGGTCACTGGAACAACTTGTGACCCTCGAATGCCCCTCAAGTTGAAAGGGAAAATCTATAAGTCTGTGATAAGACCTGTCGTAATGTATGGATCAGAATGTTGGGCTGCCAAAAAGACGGATGAAAATAGATTGCATGTAGCGGAGATGAGAATGTTGAGATGGATGTGTGGAGTAACGAGAATGGATAAAAAGACCTGCAGTGCGATTCTCTAACATGGCGAAGTGAAAACTTATATTAGGCGAAGTGAACGATAAGTGATCCGTCAAAAATGATGGAATGACAGTCACTTGTCGTTCACTCCAAGTGTACACGGTGAGATGTTGACAGAATAGACCGGCTGTTTCACGCACTAATAGTTCATGATTTCGACACCTAAAAACATATTTTGCAAAAAAATAGGTATCTTCATATCTAGTAGGGAACTTTCCGAGTATTTCTTGCACATAATCGGTTTTTACGACTGGACACTGCCGTACTTATAATATCAAACTCGCTATTCAGAGCTGCCAGTTTCTATCCGACATTTTTGTCGTAAGTCGTGACACTCTTGTATTTAATCTATAGCATCATCGTCTAAATTTCAGCCGAAGACGTCCTCTTGTGGACATAGACCCCCCTCTAGTGTCGCCTCATCCACCGGTCCTGTTGCGTCTCGTATCCAGCGATTCCCGCGGCCTTCACCAGGCCATCGGTCCACTTGTGGAAGGCCTTCCAACGCTGAGTTTTCCGGTATACCACCCCAGAGCGTTTCGACCCCATTGACTATGTGTTCTGCGAGCCATGTACCCTGCCCACTGCCACGTAAGTTTGGCGATTCGCGTATCGGTAACCTTGGTTCTCCTGTGGATATCTTAATTTCAAATTCCAGCAAGGAAACTCCATGCATATACTTTGCTACTGCCTACTGTGATTTTATGCGTTCAAATGAGGTCCATTGTGAGCGACCACGTTCCAGTTAAATGTACGTCATCACTGGCAACACGCACAAGTCATAAGTACTCGTAATTCAGGAAATTTTATCCAGACAAGTTCTGACTATTTTGCTTCTAGCAGCGTTTGCCAAGGAGTCTCCGGGCTCAGTAGCTTTCAAAAAACTTTAACACTAGGTGAATCAATTAGGAATGTCTTTCACGATCATTTGGATAGATCATCTCTCCTTCTCCTTTTGAAAGCCATCTAAAGGTTGTCTTTAAAAGATCGTTCGTAATGAAAAGGTCCACATGTAATGTTATCTAGACACGCGGCATGTCCAACCAAAGTTCAAAGAAAAAAAACCGGCCAAGTGCGACTCGCACACGAAGGGTTCCGTACCATAAACCTTAATTTTTATTCAGTCTGTGTTTTCTGATAGCTGCAACCTGGGAGTCTTTAAGTCAAGAGTGAATAGGTTACTTCTAGGCAAGCGTGCTCCATCTTCGATCACATCATCGCTTACCATCAGGTGAGATAGTGGTCAAACGCGTGCCTATCAATAGGAAAAAAAAAGATTTCTTGGAAGTTAAAATTTGGTATCCAGCTAGTTAATTATGTGTATACAAAGGAAAAAGTCGGTAAACCGGCAATTTCTAAGATTTGGAATTTCTCCTATCAATCGATTTTCTTAGGTAACACTTAGCACCTTTCAAAATTACAAGAGCAAACATTTCTGCTTTCTTCTTCGTAGGAAAATAAGTTCAATGAGGAGAGTTCGTTTTTATAGGTTTTTACGAATTGTTTATAAAACTTATTCAACCGATAATAACACTAACTGCTCCTGAAAGCGCTGTCAATTGCAATGTTAATAATATCCGTGATTATCGACTTCAGCGAAAAAAGAATTGGGATCTAAATGGGCGCCAAGTTATGTAGGTGTATCTTATTTCAGGATTAAATGAGATAAAATTAAGGTTTAAGATTTGACTCGGCTAGTTTCACGGATATATCAATACTGAACTTGGCTCCCATTTTCACATTTAATATTTTGATGGAATATTTTCTTCTGCAGTCTTATTTGTCAAGAATGTTTTATTATATTGCATGCCACAGTGATGATGAATGATGATCCCTTCTCGATTTTTTCAGTTATTAAAATTATGCTATTCTAGCATTTTAGCCTGGAGAGGTTTGATTTTATTTTAGCCGATGTCTTTCTTTCTTGAACAGCCGGTCTATTCTGTCGACATCTCACCGTGTACACTCAGGTAAAGTGAACGACAAGTTAGCTGTCATTTCATCTTGTTTGTATGGTTTGAAAGCTCACTTATCGTTCACTTCGCCTAAGTTTTCACTTCGACATGTTTACAGCCGGTCGATTCTGTAAACATGTTGAAGTGATGGCTTGGGTGAAATTATCATGAAGTGAGCTCTCAATCCATATAATCAAGATCGAATGACAGCTCACTGCATAATCACTTCAGCCAACCCTTCACTTCGACATGGCAGAATCGCACTGCTGAACAGATGAATGGTGTATCTGCTATTTGCATTTATTCAAAAATAAATGGTTGAAACAAAAGCAAATTGTACAAAAAAAAATACAATTTTAGTAGTAAATGTCAGTATTACCTGATGTAAAAATGCACCTGAGAGAGGATACAGCGATCAGTAAAATACAGGGTACCTTGTTATCAACTTTATTACCTACATACTAAGTCTGATTTATTGAGCTCCGTGATTGCTAAATAATTTTCATTGGTGAGTTGCTTGAATATCTTGGAGACGTATAAAACTCAAAAAAAATTCATAAGATGACAGGTTTGAGTAATAATTTGCTGTAGGCCTAAAATATAGCTAGCTGTAATCCGTAATTATAAGATTTTTTCTATGGTTTGCCTCACAAACTTAGACACTTTCTTCAAACTAAGTCTGATGTCAGTCTAACATCATCATCATATCAGCCGAAAGAAGTCCACTGCCGGACATAGGCCTACCCCAAGCGTCGCCACAACGACTGGTCCTGCGCCAAACACTAAACAAACAAACATGGTTTTGTTAGGCAGTTTATGATTGTGCACTGTCTTCATGTGATGTTGAGACGAACCCTACCTTTCCGATACACAAAAAAGTGGTTTTTATATTTATTTTGTCACTCCTTATAGGCTACCAACATGGTTATAGATGGAGAAACGAGTTCCCGTCTCGAGCGCTTCGAGATCCTGGGAAGCTGAGATTACTCAGCTTCTAGGAGAGGTCGATCCTTTTGTCAACGAAGACGAAGGATACCAAGAAGAGAGAGAAGAAGAATCAAGGGTTTTTGCGCCACATTTTCTCAGAATGGACACTGACAGAAATCGTATTACCTGCATTTCTATAGTTTACTTTCATCAATGCTACCATCGCCTTTGGCATTTTCCTGGGAAAGATTCTCTTTTAAGTCCTATCACTAAAATCGTTGTTGAAAAACAAATGGAAACATTTTTTCCATAATCATTTTCGATAAGACTGATGGTTGTCGAATGTTATTTATCTACTATTTATTAATTAAATTATAATGTAAAACATAACTGACATACTAGTTTCAAATAACTTTTAGTTTATACTCTCTCGTAATCGTTAAAAATCATGTTTAGATACCTATTTCTTGCAGCAAAAAACGGCTCTCATGCACAAAAGTAAAACTCGGAAAGATAGTCCGGTCAAATTAGACCAAAAAATAGGAGTGAAGGTACAGTAATTCGTACCCAGCTCAAATTTGGTAGGATTGTTCAAAAGACTATCATAAATGTAATCTAAAAAGTCCTCATCGATCCGATAACTGGCAAAAAAAAACTCGGGGTCAAAGGTCACAAAAACGGGTTTTTCACGATTTTCAGCAAAACGGTAAGTTTTATCATAAATTTTGTCCAGACTAAAAATTTTGATTACATAACACAGGTCTACAGTGATTTTGTTGCCGCCAAAACTATAACTGATTTGTAATCCGGGTGGATTACAACTGTTGTAGTTTTCGAGTTAGGAGATATGTCTAAAAAGAACAAAATCAGAAGCAAATTTTAAACAATTCATTACATTATTTTACAGGTAGGAAGCTTCTTTTTCTGTTTTTTTTTTTTACAATGTACGTATCGTTATGGTCCTCCCTTGTGATACTCCAACAGTAAACTGCCATAATATGCTCATTCCAGCGACCTTGGTCTCTAATCTTGGTCACGAACTATCGCCCAATTTCAGTCCTTCCAGCTATTTCCAAAATCCTTGAAAGAATAATGTACAAGGGCCTTAATAACTACCTGAACAAACACAAAACTATCTCCCATAGCCAATTCGGTTTCAGAAGCGGACTATCGGACTAGCGGACACAGAGGACGCGGTTACATCTCTATTAGATTTTGTAGTTGACAAAATCGTCAATAAGCTCAAATGTCTAGGAATTTTCCTAGACCTTTCGAAGGCGTTCGATACTGTGTCTATTCCCCTACTTCTCTCTAATCTCGAATCCATCGGAGTGCGAGGCATTGCTCACGACCTGTTTAAAAACTTTCTCACTGATAGGATGCAGTGCGTTAGAATAGGAGAGCACATTAGCGAACCAATTCCCGTGCCTGTCGGAGTCCCTCAAGGAAGTCTGGTCAGTCCTCTCCTTTTTCTCATATACGTCAACGAACTTTGTCAGCTCTCCCTCCCATCGACAAAAATGGCCTACGCGGATGACACGGCAATCCTATCATACGGCCTTGATTGGGCCTCATCTAAAGATACAGCCGAAAAGGCACTCGGTAAAGTCATGGTATGGTTGGAGCAAAACAGTCTTACACTAAATGTTGCAAAAACAAACTTTATCACCTTTGGCTCAAGACGTTCCTCCCTACCACAGGACGGTTCAATTTTTATAAAAGCCCACAAATGTTCTAACGCGTCTCCCCTGTGCACATGCCCCACTGTAACTAGAGCACCAGTGGTACGATATCTCGGCCTTCAATTAGATGCCAGCCTTACTTGGAAAACACAGCTACAAACAGTATCCGCCCGAATACGAAAACTTATTTTTCTATTTAAGAAGCTAAGGGCAAGCAGCGAAATCCTTAAGATGGTTTACTCGGCACTAGCCGATTCGGTTCTGAGCTACTGCCTCACTGCCTGGGGAGGGGCCGCCAAGACCGACATTATACAGGTAGAACGAGCCCAGAGAGCTGTAATTGTGCTGTGTGTGTGTTGTTGTTGTGTGTTGTTGTTTTTTTTTGTTTCTTTCTTTAATTAAAGTCATCCTTAAAAGACCCTTTAGGTTCCCAACGCGGTAACTTTACATGGACTATAATACACTAACGGTTCGACAATTATATATACTTCGTGCAGTCCTACGAAAACATGCGACTCTTCCATACAGTGTAAGTGTAAATAACAGCCCGACGGTAAGAAGAAGACCCAAACCGGCTTGTCCCACAACACACACAAAAACCACATTTGCTAGACGTCACTACCCCTACCTAAGTGCCCATATATACAACAAAATACATAAAAACTTTAACATACACACACTAAACACATACAAATGTAAAAAAATACCTAAAGAATTCCTTCTCACCCTAGATTATGAGGCAACAGAAGCACTGTTGAAACCTTAATGCAAATAATTAAATATCACATCACCCCGTTCCCTACACCCACACCCTTACAACACACTTCTCACATTACATTACATCACAATTCAACCATTACATTACACATCACACTTAACCCATAACATAACATCAGACATTACATTACATCACACTTCACCCATTACATTACACCACATGCGCTTACTCACACTCTATTGTTGCTGTTACACGTTCGACCTTCTCTAACTCTATACATCAACCCTAACGGACGAATGGATGGCTCCTATAACACAGGATTTTCCTAGCATAGGGGTAAAAGAAATTGTATATATTATAATAATGTAACATGCTCTGTATCTCTTCTTTGTGGATTAAATAAATTATTATTATTTAAGGTATGTCTTGAACAATCTCGGGACCCTGAGATCCCGGTCCTTTGGTAGGCGTACGAGGGGCCGAAGCCAACTCGCAGAGGCCCCGTTAGACATTTCTAATGGAATGGGGCACCAACCGACGATTATCTCTATATGCACTATCAAAGTATACCTAAGGACAATCCCCGGTAGGTGCAAAACTATTGCATAATATGGAAACAAAAGGTGACAGGCTATGGGTTTGGGTGGTTTAGTGGATTCATTAACGTATACTATGAAAGAACTATTGGCCCCTGCCTGACCACCGAAAATATACACGGCTTTAAAATGGCAGGGGGTGACTTGCACACTCAATAAATGGGCCCCCGAAAACGGTCGCTAGCACAAAGTGACGTAGCTCCAAGGAGGCAACATATCCTGAGGTGCTAGAGGAGTGGAGAGGTATACCACGGCTATAAAGACACTCCCGGAAGTACGGTCAAGATCCCTACCAGCATCTTACTGGTTTATACATCCTTCTCCCGAGCACGTTTGCTCTTGCGAATCTCCACTCAGACCGGCCGATTAAGGCAAGAAAGAGGTGGGAGCTCTGTTCCTCGTCAGTGTTTACTCTACCCAGCCAATAAAGGCAAGCCGGAGATGAAGAACAAGACTTCTCCCGGGAGATCAGGTCCGTGAGGTCGCTACTGCCCAACAGTTCGCCACAAAACTGCCTTGCGGATTGTATCTCTCTTTGTCTGGCCCCTCACCCTAAGTATGAGTACCTAAGGTTCATTGGGGCACGCAAGCCCCACCACGACGTCAACGTAGAGATAGGTGGGGTATTATTATTATTATTATAATCTTCCATCACTTTTAGATCCTGACGCTGTAGGAACTAAGATTTTCATGAAACAAGTCGTTATGCAGGTAATGTATTTTATTCTCGTGTAACAGACAAGATTTTTAAAGTTATCTAGAAGGTCCTGAACTATTTCCACGCAATTTTCTGCCTTTTCATTACCTAAGAAATTCGAAGAGATCTCCATCATATTGGTGTCCGACGATTCTGATGGTTCTGCCCTCACAGTATCATCTGAGTGTGGTAAAGGCCGTCTAGCAGACGGTAGGTCCGGATATGTATTTTTTTTTTCTATTTACACCATGTGATTTGACTAAACAAAAATAATAATCATCGAAGTCGTGTTTTGGTTCTGACCAAATCATAGGAACACCGAACTTCAATTGTGCCTGTTTACTACTTGTCCACTGTCTTAAATATTCAATACACAATTTTCACACCATATTTGTTAGCCACGGCAGTTCTGTGTCCTTAATCTTGATCTTAGAATAGTAAAAATACGCCTTTTTTATAAGTTTTCTAATTTTTTTCTCTACATATTCACCACAAATGTGATATATTCTCTTCTTAGACGAAGACATTTTGATATTATCGGATAATTACACAAATTGGCGGAATAGAAAACAGTAGACATAATGTCGGAGACTGGAGGAACGGAAGAGGACATCACTTCATGGATTGCCAAAGCCCGAGCTACCTTCGCGCAGCTGAGACCTGTCTGGTAATCACGGAAACTGACCCGAAGAGTCAAACTCAAAATCTTCGGATCCAATGTCAAATCCGTGCTGCTCTACGGGTGCGAAACGTGGAAGGTAACCACAGACATCTCACGGCAAATCCAGGTCTTCGTCAACCGATGCCTTCGCCGTACCCTCGGGATTTACAGGCCCGAGACGATCACACGCTCCGGAGGGATCCCGATCATATTCCCAAACAGGCTATGGATTTTAATCCTCAAGGGAAAATGAAGCGTGGCCGTCCCCAACAAAGCTGGCGACGCACCGTGTTGGCAAAAGCGACGAGCATCGGACTGACGTGGAGTGAAGTGAAGCGTGAAGCTCAAGACCGCTCGCGATGGAGAACTACTGTGGACGCCCTCTCCCCCAGCTAGGGATCATAGGACCTTAAGTAAGACATAACAAAATTGGTACTTTTTTCCAATGTGGGTAGTTTAGAAAGTACACAATTTTGACGTTCTAAAACTTCTGTTTGACTTATTATCAAGTCATTCAAAAATCGTACTAAAGGATTGCCAGCAAATTATATTTTTGAAGTGAAAACTTCTTTAGCGGCGTTGAGCACTTTTTCTGTAATGGGTATAAAATCTTAAACTCGCGTCAGGACACGTGACCTGATCGAAAAAGCGTAAGACGGACTCGCGTCAGGGTCACGTGATGCTGATCGAAAAAGCGTAAGATCGAGGGGAAGGGAGAGGAACTAGTATCTCCCACTCGTTCTACCGTGCCTGAGTGTGCTGCTCCGCTTAGGCGGCACAGGGCGCTTGCGCGAATGTCCGTCTGTGTTTATGTATAGCGTGCCACGCGTATCCAAGGATACGAAATTACGGAATTACGAAATTATGGATGAAAGTTGATTTTTCTAAGAGATAAAAATTAATGTAATATATAAATAAATAACGATATAATATTATGAATAATAACATGTAAATTGTCATATTTGTGTACGATAGCGCAATAAATAAACATTGTATTCTACCTCATAAATGATAGTATTTTTGTACTTATAATTAAACACAACGTTAATACTAAAGTTTTCACTTCTGCCGGCACTCCCGGAGTGGTACCGGTGTTTTTTTTTCTAATAATCACCATTCCGAAGATATGGCAATTCTAAAAGTTGACGGAGTTACATTCTACACGATTTACCACCTGTGAGGTAGTGTACTTGGCGCGTTTTTGAAGTGAAAACTTCTTTAGCGGCGTTGAGCACTTTTTCTGTAATGGGTATAAAATCTTAAACTCGCGTCAGGGTCACGTGACCTAATCGCAAAAAGCGTAAGACGGCTCGCGTCAGGGTCACGTGATGCGAAAAAGCGTAAGATCGAGGGGAAGGGAGAGGAACTAGTATCTCCCACTCTTTCTACCGTACCTGCTCCGCTTAGGCGGCACAGGGCGCTTGCGCGAATGTCCGTCTGTGTTTATGTACAGCGTGCCACGCGTATCCAAGGATACGAAATTACGGAATTACGAAATTATGGATGAAAGTTGATTTTTCTAAGAGATAAAAATTAATGTAATATATAAATAAATAACGATATAATATTATGAATAATAACATGTAAATTGTCATATTTGTGTACGATAGCGCAATAAATAAACATTGTATTCTACCTCATAAATGATAGTATTTTTGTACTTATAATTAAACACAACGTTATTTTTTGTTGTTTTTATGGTTCGTTTTGTTTATGTCAGGAACTGTGTCAAGATTGACATCTGTCACTGACAGTCGCTGTCGCGGCCACACGTCAGTGTCTTTTTGTTTATTTTGTTGTCGGTGGTTTGTCTATGATGTGACCGCGACAGTAAGGATGTATTATTTACATGTTTTCACTTCTGCCGGCACTCCCGGAGTGCTACCGGTGTTTTTTTTTTATCGTGGTTTCCCCGGTAGGCCTACTCCACGATCAGCCGGTCGATTCTGTTTACTGTCGAAGTGAAGGATTGGGTGAAGTGATCACGAAGTAAGCTGTCAATTCATATAATCAAAATGGAATGACAGCTCACCCAAGCGTTCACTTCGACATATTTACAGAATCAACCGTCTGTTCTGACGGAGTTTGAAGAGAAAATATTAACTGCATGATGATAACTGATATTGATATAGGTGATTGATTTTCACTGTAGTTTTGATTTCTGTTAATAGTTTAATCTGATTGATACTTTTCAAATTCGAATTCAACAGTCATGTCTTCTTCGATTTCTTCATCCTCTTTTATCTGGATGTTCATTAACTATTCAACTGAAGATGAATCAGCTGTCTCTTCATCGATATCACATAAATCTTCATTATTGGGTTCAATTAAACATTCGAACAAGACTGGCCTTAGAAATTAGTACACGCCGGTGAACACCTACAACCCTACTCTTCTATAGCTGCATTTTTGGCACTATAACCTTTTTTGCAATTGCATAAAATAGTGTTAAGGTGTTTTTCCGGAGCAGCTAGGAGTGTAGTTTGAATCGGTTCCAAAGTATTATCTATTAATTTCCAACCCCAGTATTCGGGGTTCAGCTGATTGCCTAGCTATGTCTGAACTTGATAGTATACTCGATACAAGTGTTGGAGAAAGACAAGATAGTTGTACTTGTTTCTTGTATTTTTTACAAAACTTAAATATATACATATAATAACTTTATTATTTCGGATCATTACAAAACATCCATATCTGTGTTATTAAGTACTTAAGAACTATGTTAGTAAAAAACAAAAATACAAAACACACGCAATAAATCAAATAGACACATGAAGTGCAATCCAGTGTCTATGAAAAGGACCGCCAAGACGGTACGCTGTTACTTTCAGAATGCTGTTGGAGTTTGCTCGGATACGGTGCAATATGGAGGCCGCTCGTTTCTCATGACGGCATGGAAACCATCAATCCGTGCCTCCATGAACATGTCAGACGCACTACAAAATCTCGGCCTCAACAACGTCCTAAAAGCATTACTATATTGTAAATATCTATATTGTCTATACAATCAATTTTTTTTGGAGTTCCCTATACATCAAGAAGAAAACGAATTCCTTTTCTGATTATATCTTGAGGGGAAGAGTCAATTACGTGGCATTATAAGTGGCATGTGTGCATATCATGTAGAATGTAACTCTTTCAAGTTTTAGAATCGCCACATCTTCGGAGCGGTGGTGCTTAGAAAAAAAAATAACACCATTTTGGTAGATAATTTTATGATCTACAATTTTTGTCTGAGCTATATTTTTGATGAAACTTTCCATTTTCGAAAAAAATCCAAAAAACCAAAAATGTTGACCTTTGACCTTGAATAACTTTTTTAGCACACATGGGATCGATGGGGACTTTTGGCACTTTATTTTTATTGGTGTACCCAAAGTCTCTACCAAAATTCAACTCTGTCGGAGTTTTTTTTATTTGAAATGTCTATTTTGACCGCACTAAAGACTGGGGTTAGAAGTTGGTCGACAATACATTAGAACCAGTTCAGACTTTAGTCCCACCTGCTCCGGAAAAACTGCTAAACACAATTTTTTGCAACTGTAAAAAAGGATGTAGTGCTAAAGGTGGTTGCAAAAAAGTTGGTCTGTTTTGTTCTCTAGCATGTACAAATTGCCAAGGTCGGCCGTGCTCCAATGTTGAATCACCAACAACTGTAATGTATTGTCGACCAACTTCCAACCCCAGTCTTTTGGGTCTAGCTGATAACTAAGCCATACTAAATTTGGTAATACGAAATGATTCTCGTAATCGTAAATTTGAGACTTAACTACCACATATGGAAACCATTACCATTTTAAGTAAAAAATACCAATTAGTACGTTTTAATTGTGACCCCGCCATTAACTGCTAGTCCTCAGGTGCGTTTGGATACGCTAAGGGAGCACACACTCTAACAAATCGACTATGACAATCGAATCTCTGTTAAAAATAAGTTATTTTTCCAAAGTTCTAAGCGCAATCAAACCAAAACATCTACTGGCGTTTATTGAAAACATTGTTTCCTCTACAAAAACGATTTAAAACAAATAGAATTCTATCTTCTTCATTTTTAAAAAAGTTCAAGATATAATCGTTATTCAATAAATTTGAGAAGACATCATATCTTACGTAGTCGTAATTAATAACAGGTTTTTAAAACGATTTAAGCAGATATTTAAAGTAGATTATTCTTTCTTGACTTTCTTGAGTATGTATCTGATCGGATGCTGCATTGCGTAAAAGGGGTGCAGCATCTGGTCGATACGGCGACGGCGTCACTTTATCATCGCTCTCCGTGCGGGCTGGAGATTTATTGCGGAGGCTGCGACAGCGAGTTTTTCCAGTAAGTAAAATTATTTTTATTCATTTCCTCCTTAGCCCTGCGTCGTCATTAGGCGTGTGTCGAGCAATAGGGAAATTTTCGACAATTATTTCCGACGTTTCGGGCCCCTTTGTCTTCATGAGTGCTATTCAAGGAGTTGAGTTTGCAGTGCTGGAGCTGCTTAATAGACATCGATTTATCTTTGAAACCGAAAGAGGAGAGAGAAGAAAGATTTTTTTTTTTAAATTTTACTTTTATAAAAATAACTAAGTCTTTGTTCTATGATTATTCAACAGGCGCGATCGCAGTCATAATTCTCTTGTAAGTTCTGTTTCCAGATCCCAAAATATAGAAAAAGAAACTAATTTCAGCAGTCGCCATCTTTAAATATTTGGGGGTCAATAACCCGTGACCCCTCCCCAAATAATTTTAAGATGGCGGCTGGACCTGGCCGTGCATGACTGAATGACCACTTTTATTCATGCGATGCAAGACATTCCCTGTCCTCAAAGTTTATTCCTATTTTATGTTAATATTTTTTTTTTCATTCCTTTCCAGGTGAGCAACGAAGCGGTTACCCACCCACACGAACATGTCTTCAGATCTCGACTCGACTCTTCGCTTCCTGGTCAAGCTGGAAGGGGCGGTGGTGTTCAACGTCGAAGACGATCGCCAGCTGCGTCGCCTCGGGTTTCGTGGTCCTCACGTCGCACTCATGGGCTTGCTGGAACACCGTAGGCGCGTGAACTAAGCGCGTTCCACACCGCAGTACCACTAGGGTGCTCCTTATAGTAGATATGTGTCGTATCACCTGCATAAATTGAGTATACAAAACAAAGCAAGCACTTTGAACAAGCTTCCATAAGTTCGCTCAATGTACTCGTATTTTGTTTGTATACTTAATTTGGTTAATGTATCTTAAATAAATGTATTAAAATGTGGTTTTGTATTTGATTTATTCAACCCCCATGGTTTTCATCCCTTCTTTAGCATGAAAGCAGAGTTTGATCTCTTCTTTCATGTTAAATTAGAGACAAGTTCATAAATCACTACATTCAGAATAAACACTGTACAAACCACACATAAGCCTTACTATTCACTCATCTTGGTTTCAATTATTTTAGAAACCAGGGTTTAAAAGAGACTAATAAAGCGCACTTGTATAGGTAACACAAAATCACAAGTTCTTCGACAAGGGAGCACGATTGATGACTTGTCTTCAAGAAAAGGTAAGGTTGAATAGCCTCAGTCAGACATACGCAACGAGGCAATCAAAGCAAAAACAGTTTGCTGTTGCTGTGGTGGCTCAATGCTTTCAGAACTGTTCGGAAGGCACGTATAAGCCGGTGGTCCCAGCCGCCAAATGGCGGTCGTCAAATAAACCATGTCAGAGGCCCTTGAGGCGGTTTAGAAACTCTGACACTAGGGTGTGTGGGGTCGTTAGACCTTACAGCCCACGAAGAAGAAGATCGCCTATCGAACGAATTCTTTAAAGTCACCCGTACACAGTCAATCTCGAACGCATTCCATGGTCAAAATCAATGGTATGATCCGTGGATCGCGTTCGAAATTTACTGTGTGTGTGTGGCCTTAGGAGTTAACGACCGAATTCGGTCGCTACGCGATCGTTGTCCATGTCGAGACTGCAGTCCCTGGTCGCAGAAAGCTCATTTTGTTTTCCCCTTGTCGTTAAATCACTGTGCCAGCGACCGTTTCTAGGCCTATTATAAAGTATGCAAGTTACCCCTTGTTTCACCCCATTTTTAACCTTGAATAATAATGGCATCGACTCAGCATCGACCAGACAGGGGTCCTACTCCTTTTATAATGTAAGTTAGAAATAAGAGTGTTTTTTTTTTCTTCAAATAATTGAAAAGGCCTTGTGGACCGTTCTTAAAAATAGCCCTCAGAAAAAAAAGAAACACAGATTCTCATCTCTGGTTGACTAACAAGGAATCGGAAGTACACACATTTATTTAGGTTACCTATATGTAAATGACCCATTCAGCATGTTTTGTCGACTTTTATATTTGCCTAATAACTTGCAAAATAGGCAAGCATTGAAAAATCTACTGTAGCGGAACAGATTTAAAACTTACAATGTTTTTTTAAGAATTTTATGACAGCTAAATTTGAATGTTTCGGCAAAAATCGATAAAATAACAACATGAACTGAATGTACTTTAAAAATTAATTTAAACAATATTTTAAGAGAAATAGCAAAATAAAATCAAGAAACATTTGAAGTGAGTTTTAATAATGTCCCATCATTGAACGTAATGTTAAATGAAAAAAGTACCTATTTCGTATTGAATGACGTGAAAGTACTAGGGGGTGGGGTCGCGGCGCGGGAAAACCGAAATCTATTCCTGTCACATAAACACGCTTCAAACCAGAGTAAACACAACCCAACAGGCTTTAGTGCTCGTAAGTAGTAAGTTTAATAAGAAAAAATACTTTAATTTAGTGTTACTATTTTTTTTTTGCATTATTGTTTCTAGTTGTAGACGCCGTACCATAGAGTTCCGCCAATCGGTCTGGCCAACATTTGATAAACTGCAGGCTGCACGGATCGATAGTCCCGTGTTGGGCGTCATCAGTTCGTCAGATCGCTTCTGCCGTTTGACTAGCTGTGTCCTGCTTGAGGAAATCTTTGGTAAGTAGGCCTCCATAAATCATTATTCTAACAGACCTTATTGATTATTGTGCAGTAACTCTTTGAAATCTACTTTGGTTACGATTCTGTTGGATTTTCATGACTCAATTCGTGGATGGATGTGACTTGTGATATTTTCGAAAATGTTATTAGAATGTGCCATTAATTGGTAGTAGGCTAACGTTAGGTGAGTAGGTAACTGAATATGACCCTTTTAAGCTATTTATAAATTTGACGTACACCTAGACGAACCAATCACACACCGAAAAGATCAACAGGCTCGCTCCGTATATAAAAAAGGACTTGGCAATAACTATCGAAAAGTGCTTATGTTATACTACCTGGAAATAAAGGTATGACGTAATGATGCTCCTAGTGAGCAGAGCAAAAGCTCGCAGCCACACCTTTCATACCTACCTATAGGTAGTATACCTGCCCTTTGTTCCGATTCGATCAAGACAAGTCACCGGTGCCCCCCAAGCGGTCCTAGCAAACGATTTTCTAACATTCAGCTTTTTCTCGTTACAGGTGTGAAAACTTAAGGAGTCCCCTTCAGCCGGACGAAGATGGCGTGTGACAGCAAGTCGTTTACCATACTGGAGCGTTTCCGTGACCCCCTGGGCGAAATCGAAATAGTCGCGCGTGATTTATTTCTTCAAAATCTGCCAATCTACAACGATGATGAGCGCCACTTCATGCGCTACATGGTGGCCTGGGCCTGGCAGTAAGTGCCGAGCCAGTAACCGCGCACCTTAAATGCTTCCATCGTTTTGTTTGCGTCGTAGATTGTCTTCTGTCTTACGTTTCTGTCTGCACAACGAATAGCGTTGTCGGAATGTGACTTGAAAATTATTGTTGAAAGTAGCTTAGATGTGTGATTAAAAGATCAAAATGTAGTTTCTTGGTTTTTATTTGATAAATATCCCCTACCTTACACCAAATAACACACAACCACTCACACGTTTTTCCCATAAGGCATATACAAAGTAATAACTCCCTAACATAATTATTTGAGTTATTATTTTGTATTCGTAGAAAATGATGTCTGCTGCTGATATTTTTCATTTATATTTTAACTCAAATGAAAATATTAGATTCAAATTGGTTAAAATTAAATGAAGTTGTATCAGCCAGCATGGGCTGCAGCATTTACATACTATTGAACGCCACATTACATTTTACGTTCTTCTTCTTCTTATCGTGTTGGCAGTAAGGTCTAACGACCCCAAGCACCCTAGTGTCAGAGTTTCCGTTTATTCATGTACACCCACGCCTGTTACAAGTACAGCGCACTTGACTTTTCTGAAGAACATTAAGGTCAGTGAATATTTTTCTACTAGGGCGTCGCCACCCGGCCTGTAAATAACTATTCAGCAGCATCGTTCTCTGTCTACAACAGACTGAGATTACGAATTCGACTGTAAAGTGGAATTAACATAACTACCTAACTTTAGGTTTAAGATCTATTAGGGTGGTAACCATGGTAACCGCAACAGTCATAATATTAAGGTCTAATTTATAATTTTCACAAAAACCATTAAGTACCTATATCAGTCGGAAAACTAATAATTACTGTTCAAGTTCGAATAAAGAATCAAGTTTTGCCATGACAACCAAGTCGAGACACAATATCTTCTTGTGTTCCATCTGCTGATGTGTCCGTAGAAAGTTAATACATTCACGGTGTCTTACGGTGTTTGGCCGAGTTTCATCTGTTGCTATGTCTCAGAAGGTTTCGGGAGGGAGAATTTTTCTTTCGGTTTCTTCCCCCCTCGGCACGTGTTTCGGTCCTCGTGACTCTCGACAGTTAATCTATACTATAATCTATACTAATATTATAAAAAGGTAAAGTTTGTGAGTAAGTGTTGTTGTGAGTTTGTAGGGCGTAATCTCTGGATCTACTGGACTGATTTTGAAAATTCTTTTACCAGTAGAAAGCTACGTTATTTGTGAGTGTCATAGCCTATGACACTCACAAATAACGAAGCTTTCTATATTAACCCGAAAAATACCGTCCAACTAAGTGGGCACGAGTCAGCTAGTTGTTAAATAATTATGTAATAGCTGGCTTAGCTCGCGCGATGGAGGTAAATTAACACACGACACCGTATATCCTACGATTTCCTAATCCAGCTAATTGTGGTTCATCATGCCCTGCATTAGATTAGATAAAGTATACTTTTTTCTCAGCGTTTGCTAAAAGGAACCCTTTAGCGAACGCTAACCTAACCTAGCCAGGTGGAAGCCAAGAGCGCAGTCGATCACCAACTCAGCGAGTTGTTCAGATACAAAAACTACCGAGTCCACTACAGTCAAGTGTCCTCGTAACGTGACCAACCGGCAGAAACAGAAGCGCATCGTTGAGAGAGCAGTCCTCGGAAAAGTCGACGACCCACCGAAAATCTCTCCATGCAACACCTCATCTGCTCAACAACGACCAATCTGACAAGAGTGTTCGACTCAGAAGAGAGAACCTTACCTAATGCTAGAGGGCCTCTTTTACTAAACGCAAATCTAATCCAGGCCACCCAGACACAAAATGTTAGAAAAAGTCTGTTTTCCAGTTACTACAATGCAAGTGCGACAAGCCTGCAAAAATGGCTAGTTTCGGAGATAGAGAGTTTTAAAGCTGAAGTCAGATATAGAATTTCCCTAAGTGCCTCCCTACTAAAACAGAATATCAAGAAAGTGATCATAGCCACCCACTACGTATGTAAGCTCCGATAATGGATCTTATTTCACGTAATTCTTTATTTTTACGGGTTGCGCATGCTCCGCCTTCCTTCGAGAATGTTCGGGAGACGCACACAGTGGCGGCGCCAGCGCAGGTGGCCCACGGTGAGTGGGCAGGCGATGTGACGTCATTCGTAGGAGGCGACGAGATAGTATCATGAACCAATCACAATCAAGCGTTCTGAAATAAACTTATATGACGGATATAGAATGGTTTTCCACAAAATTTCGCTGTCAGATGGTTTCCTAGCCTTTTATTTATTTCTCAAATATGATGTCGATTGCCAGTCCATGATGTGTGTAAATGAAGAATACATTCTTAACATACCCCGGCTTTGGGAGCAGGGGCTTTCAATGGTCTTCAGTCTCTGTACCTGTGTCAATTTACCTATCGGAATCGTGATCGTGCCGCTGCGAGTCTTCAAGTGCATTTTGACAATAGTAATAACGTTGCAAGATGATAACAGGAAAAGTCTATTTATTAGAGGTATAATCCCGTAGAGTATCACTGCCGGGCAAAGGCCTCCCTAATTTTTTTTAAATTCTGATTTATCCTGGGCCACCCGAACCCAATCCTTTAGGTAGGAGTCCAGCTAGTCTCGCCATCTCCACCTGGGTCTACCACGTGTCTGTCTCCTGGTGTTTGGGACCCAATCCGTAGCTACTTTCGCCCAGTTTTCCTGTGGCTAGACACTGCAAAAAAAAACAAACCAGTGCGCAAGTTATCATCCAGTGTCCCACTGCTCGACATAGACTTTCCAATTTCTTCCAGGTATTTTAACCACAAAAATAAGGTGCCTTGCCCGCATTTAGCTATGAGTTTACAACTAACAGTTTCATCTAAACTTGAAGGTTTAGATTTATTAGATAAAATATAGTGTTCATAAGTGTAAAATAGCTGGACTGCAGCATCTCCTTCCTGAGTTTTATAGCGTAGATGGAATTAAATGATGACCATTTCTTTTCTTGCTTAAGTTTGAGACTGACTTTGAGGTTCTAAAACCTTGAAACTTATTTTCAAGAATTCTCTTAAAAAAAATTTTGCCCAGGAACATAAGAAATGGAATTTTGTATGTTCATTACAATTGTAGTAATGCTATGTAAAAATTCCATAAAGAAATATTGTGCAGTCAAAATATTATTTTGGTTGTAGTACACATTTCTGGTATTGCAATGGACTGCACCCAAAACGCAATGGAAAGGCCTATGTTCCGAGTTCCCTTTCATGTTGGAATCATGTAAGAAGTTATCCGCAGGAGAACCTGGCCCGAAGAAACTAAAGTGGCAGTAGGCAGGGCACATGGCTCGCAGAACAGATAGTCGATGAGGTGAAAGAATCTGGAGTACTGTACACGTCTGCACAACAGAATCTTTTGTACGCATCGACTATTTGTAGATCTGCAGCAGACCATCGACTTAAGCGCCAGTTTATGTGGAAAACTATTTTTCTTGTTTCTTTAAAGCCCACTTTCAAAGGCAGGTTTATCTCCACTAGCAGAGCCCTAGAGCTCAATATAATGTCATTTTTCCAGCAGCGAAGTTTATTCAAATTTTTGGATTTTGTTGACTTTACATGTGACAACTTGATTGCAATGTAACATTTCGGTAACGCATGTAAATTCAATAATTCATCAATTGTTTTGTTTTGCCCTTATTATGTTTAGTTTAAAAATTGATTACCAAATTTTATTAAAATTTGATAAACCTCTTTGGAAAAAATAATCAGAATCTGCTAATTAAACTAGAATATATCTCTTCTCGAAGTCTTTTGACGATTTCCACTCTCCTCCGCTTGCCGCAGAGGCAATGCATGCTGCTGAAAGCATTGAGCCACCACAGCAACAGCAAACTGTTCCGATGGCCCGATCCTCTATGAAGCTGTCTTGTTCGTCTCGCCGTTTTCGCAGTGTAAAATTGGCGTATGTATAGTGGCCGAATAACAGAAAGCGATGCTGTGGAAGACCCAGGATTTCAATGTAATCAATCATCAATATATATAAATTCATTCGTTACTTAATGACTGACAGACAACGCACAGCTAAAAGTACAGGTCGGGTAGTCTCGACATACCGATCGCCTAGCGACCGAATTCTTTAAAGTCACCCGTACACAGTCAATCTCGAACGCATTCCATGGTCAAAATCAATGGTATGATCCGTGGATCGCGTTCGAAATTTGCTGTGTGTGTGTGGCCTTTGGACTTAACGACCAAATTCGGTCGCTACGCGATCGTTATCCATGTCGAGACTGCAGTCCCTGGTCGCAGAAATCTCATTTTGTTTTCCCCTTGTCGTTAAATCACTGTGCCAGCGACCGTCTATAGGCCCATTACAAAGTATGCAAGTTACCCCTTGTTTCACCCCATTTTTAACCTTGAATAATAATGGCATCGACCCAGCATCGACCAGACAGGGGTCCTACTCCTTTTATAATGCAAGTTAGAAATAAGAGTGTTTTTTTACAAATAATAGAAATGTCGTTGTGGACCGTTCTCAGAAAAAAAAGAAACATAGATTATCATCTCTGGTTGACTAGAAAGGAATCGGAAGTACACAAATTTATTTAGGTTACCTATATGTAAATGACCCATTTAGCATGTTTTGTCGACTTTCATTTTTGCCTAATAACTTGCAACATAGGCAAGCTTTGAAAAATCTAGTGTAGTGGAACAGATTTAAAACTTACAATGTTTTTTTAAGAATTTTATGACAGCTAAATTTGAATGTTTCGGTAAAAATCGATAAAATAACAACATGAACTGAATGTACTTTAAAAATTAATTTAAACAATATTTTAAGAGAAATAGCAAAATAAAATCAAGAAACATTTGAAGTGTGTTTTAATAATGTCCCATCATTGAACGTAATGTTAAATGAAAGAAGTACCTATTTCGTATTGAATGACGTGAAAGTACTAGGGGGTGGGGTCGCGGCGCGGGAATACCGAAATCTATTCCTGTCACATAAACACGCTTCAAACCAGAGTAAACACAACCCAACAGGCTTTAGTGCTCGTAAGTAGTAAGTTTAATAAGAAAAAATACTTTAATTTGGTGTTACTATTTTTTTTTGCATTATTGGTTCTAGTTTTAGACGCCGTACCATAGAGTTCCGCCAATCGGTCTGGCCAACATTTGATAAACTGCAGGCTGCACGGATCGATAGTCCCGTGTTGGGCGTCATCAGTTCGTCAGATCGCTTCTGCCGTTTGACTAGCTGTGTCCTGCTTGAGGAAATCTTTGGTAAGTAGGCCTCCATAAATCATTATTCTAACAGACCTTATTGATTATTGTGCAGTAACTCTTTGAAATCTACTTTGGTTACGATTCTGTTGGATTTTCATGACTCAATTCATGGATGGATGTGACTTGTGATATTTTCGAAAATGTTATTAGAATGTGCCATTAATTGGTAGTAGGCTAACGTTAGGTGAGTAGGTAACTGAATATGACCCTTTTAAGCTATTTATAAATATGACCTACACCCAGACGAACCAATCACACAACGAAAAGATCAACAGGCTCGCTTCGTATATAAAAAAGGACTTGGCAATAACTATCGAAAAGTGCTTATGTTATAGTACCTGGAAATAAAGGTATGACGTAATGATGCTCCTAGTGAGCAGAGCAAAAGCTCGCAGCCACACCTTTCGTCCCTACCTATAGGTAGTATACCTGCCCTTTGTTCCAATTCGATCAAGACAAGTCACCGGTGCCCCCCAAACGGTCCTAGCAAACGATTTTCTAACATTCAGCTTTTTCTCGTTACAGGTGTGAAAACTTAAGGAGTCCCCTTCAGCCGGACGAAGATGGCGTGTGACAGCAAGTCGTTTACCATACTGGAGCGTTTCCGTGACCCCCTGGGCGAAATCGAAATAGTCGCGCGTGATTTATTTCTTCAAAATCTGCCAATCTACAACGATGATGAGCGCCACTTCATGCGCTACATGGTGGCCTGGGCCTGGCAGTAAGTGCCGAGCCAGTAACCGCGCACCTTAAATGCTTCCATCGTTTTGTTTGCGTCGTAGATTGTCTTCTGTCTTACGTTTCTGTCTGCACAACGAATAGCGTTGTCGGAATGTGTCTTGAAAATTATTGTGGAAAGTAGCTTAGATGTGTGATTAAAAGATCAAAATGTAGTTTCTTGGTTTTTATTTGATAAATATCCCCTACCTTACACCAAATAACACACAACCACTCACACCTTTTTCCCATAAGGCATATTCAAAGTAATAACTCCCTAACATAATTATTTGAGTTATTATTTTGTATTCGTAGAAAATGATGTCTGCTGCTGATATTTTTCATTTATATTTTAACCCAAATGAAAATATTAGATTCAAATTGGTTTAAATTAAATGAAGTTGTATCAGCCAGCATGGGCTGCAGCATATACATACTATAGATCGCCACTTTACATTTTACGTTCTTCTTCTTCTTATCGTGTTGGCAGTAAGGTCTAACGACCCCAAGCACCCTAGTGTCAAAGTTTCCGTTTATTCATGTACACCCACGCCTGTAACAAGTACAGCGCACTTGACTTTTCTGAAGAACATTAAGGTCAGTGAATATTTTTCTACTAGGGCGTCGCCACTCGGCCTGTAAATAACTATTCAGCAGCATCGTTCTCTGTCAACAACAGACTGGGATTAAGAATTCGTCTGTAAAGTGGAATTAACATAACTACCTAACTTTAGGTTTAAGATCTATTAGGGTAGTAACCGCAACAGTCATAATATTAAGGTCTAATTTATGATTATCACAAAACCCATTAAGTACCTATATCAGTCGGAAAACAAATAATTACTGTACAAGTTCGAATAAAGAATCAAGTTTTGCCATGACAACCAAGTCGAGACACAATATCTTCTTGTGTTCCATCTGCTGATGTGTCCGTAGAAAGTTAAGAATACATTCACGACATCACGGTGTCTTACGGTGTTTGGCTGTGTTTCATCTGTTGCTATGTCTCAGAAGGTGGTTGCGAGGGAGAATTTTTCGATCGGTTTCTTCCCTCCTCGGCACGTGTTTCGGTCCTCGTGACTCTCGACAGTTAATTTATACCATAATCTATACTAATATTATAAAAAAGTAAAGTTTGTGATCTTGTGAGGATGTAGGGATAATCTCTGGATCTACTGAACCGATTTTGAAAATTCCTTTACCAATTGAAAGCTACGTTATTTGTGAGTTTTATAGGCTACTAGTTTCTGCCAGCGGTTTCGCCCGCGTGGTCCCTAGGGAACATACTCCCGGGATAAAAAGTAGCCTATGTCCTTTCTCAGGCTCTAGACTATCTGTGTACCAAATTTCATTTGATCGGTTCAGTAGTTTTGGCGTGAAAGCGAGACAGACAGACAGACAGAGTTACTTTCGCATTTATAATATTAAGTAAGGATATATTAACCCGAAAAATACCGCCCAACGAAGTGGGCACGAGTCAGCTAGTCGTTTGTAACGGGCTTTTTGCGGCGGCTTAGCTTGCGTGATGGAGGTAAATTAACACACGACACCGTATATCCTAGTATGTCCCAATCCAGGTCATTGTGGTACACCATGCCCTGCATTAGATGAGATAAAGGAAGTGTTTGCTAAAAGGAACCCTTTAGCGAACACTAACCTAACCTAGCCAGGTGGAAGCCAAGAGTGAGCGCAGTCGATCACCAAATCAGCGAATTGTTCACATACAAATAACTAGCGAGTCCACTACGGTCCAGTGTACTCGTAACGTGGCCAACCGGCTGAAATAGAAGCACTTCGTTGAGAGAGCAGTCCTCGGAAAAGGACTAAAGGCGCTGTGATGGATCACAAACAGCATGATCCACCGAAGAACTCATGCGATGAGGATGGCTTCATAAAGGTGGCGAGAAAGAAGAGGAAGCCTATTTATCGCAACCATTGTGGGACAGCTCCGGCAAGATCCAACATGTTGCTACGTCCTGCAGTACCGACGACGCAGCTGTACGTGTCCCGTTTGCACCACTCTACGAAGACAGAGGACATTGTAGAATACTTACGGGTGAAGATCTTGTGGGTGGAGAAGTTGGAGACGCGCCATAACACCAATTTCACGTCGCTCGTGGTGCGTGTTCCGACCCATCATTTGGTGACCTTCCTCAAGGAAGAGTTTTGGTCGAAAGTTGTGCTATAACGGCGTTTCCGCAGCCGGGTACGCGACACCTCGCAGCGCAATACGACACCGTCTCTTCGTGTGCAAAGAACGTTGTATAAATTATATGTAATAGTTTATAGTTATTGTTTTTATGTTTATGTATGTATTGTGTTTATGGGCCTCAGTTGCCTGAAATAAAGGATAAATAAAAATAAATAAAATCGACGGCCCACCGAAAATCTCTCCATGCAACACCTCATCTGCTCAACAACGACCAATCTGACAAGAGTGTTCGACTCAGAAGAGAGAACCTTACCTAATGCTAAAGGGCCTCTTTTACTAAACGCTAATCTAATCTAATCCAGGCCACCCAGACACAAAATGTTAGAAAAAGTCTGTTTTCCAGTTACTACAATACAAGTGCGACAAGCCGGCAATAATGGCTAGTTTCGGAGATAGAGAGTTTTTAAGCTGAAGTCAGATATAGAATTTACCTAAGTGCCTCCCTACTACAACAGGATATCAAGAAAGTGATCATAGCCACCCACTGCGTAAGTAGGCTCCGAAAATGGATCTTATTTCACGTGATTCTTTATTTTTACGGGTTGCGCATGCTCCGCCTTCCTTCGAGAATGTTCGGGAGACGCACACAGTGGCGGCGCCAGCGCAGGTGGCCCACGGTGAGTGGGCAGGCGATGTGACGTCATTCGTAGGAGGCGACGAGATAGTATCATGAACCAATCACAATCAAGCGTTCTGAAATAAACTTATATGACGGATATAGAATGGTTTTCCACAAAATTTCGCTGTCAGATGGTTTCCTAGCCTTTTATTTATTTCTCAAATATGATGTCGATTGCCAGTCCATGATGTGTGTAAATGAAGAATACATTCTTAACATACCCCGGCTTTGGGAGCAGGGGCTATCAATGGTCTTCAGTCTCTGTATCTGTGTCAATTTACCTATGGGAACCGTGATCGTGCCGCTGCCAGTCTTCAAGTGCATTTTGACAATTGTAATAACGTTGCAAGATGATAACAGGAAAAGTCTATTTATTAGAGGTATAATCCCGTAGAGTATCACTGCCGGGCAAAGGCCTCCCTTACTTTTTTAAATTCTGATCTATCCTGGGCTACCCGAACCCAATCCTTTAGGTAGGAGTCCAGCTAGTCTCGCCATCTCCACCTGGGTCTACAACGTCGCTGTCTCCTGGTGTTTGGGACCCAATCCGTAGCTACTTTCGCCCAGTTTTCCTGTGGCTAGACACTGCAAAAAAAAAACAAACCAGTGCGCAAGTTATCATCCATTGTCCCACTGCTCGACAAAGACTTTCCAATTTCTTCCAGGTATTTTAACCACAAAAATAAGGTGCCTTGCCCGCATTTAGCTATGAGTTTACAACAAACATTTTCACCTAAACTTAAATAAAGGTTTACATTTATTAGACAAAGTATAGTGTTCATAAGTGTAAAATAGCTGGACTGCAGCATCTCCTTCCTGAGTTTTGTAGCGTAGATGGAATTAAATGATGACCATTTCTTTTCTTGCTTAAGTTTGAGACTGACTTTGAGGTTCTAAAACCTTGAAACTTATTTTCAAGAATTCTTAAAAAAAAATAGACCAGGAATATAAGAAATTGAATTTTGTATGTTCATTACAATTGTAGTAAAGCTATGTAAAAATTCCATAAAGAAATTATGTGCAGTAAAAATATTATTTTGGTGGTAGTACACATTTCTGGTATTGCAATGGACTGCACCCAAAACGCAATGGAAAGGCCTATGTTCCGAGTTCCCTTTCGTGTTGGAATCATGTAAGACGTTATCCGCAGGAGAACCTAGCCCGAAGAAACTTAAGTGGCAGTAGGCAGGGCACATGGCTCGCAGAACAGATAGTCAATGAGGCGAAAGGATCTGGAGTACTGTACACGTCTGCACAACAGAATCTTTTGTACGCATCGACTATTTGTAGATCTGCAACAGACCGTGGACCGATGATCTGGTGAAGGCCGCGGACATGCGCTGGAGGCGAGATTGGGCACCCAGGACTTGGTGATGTGGTGACTCTTAGGGCAGGCCTAGTCGATGTTTATCGGCTGAAATGTTTATGATGACGCATTTATTATATCACAATGGTCTTTTTGCTGTATTTCTATACACTGTGTCCTTCACGTTATCCATAAACTTTAGCAAACGCTACTATAGCTTTAACAAATCAAATCCAACAAAGGAGGAAGTACTTAAAGAGGCTGCGTTACAAAGATATCTTTACTTTCATTACATGAAATTTTACTGAGAAAGGGTTTTAATTTGGCCGCTTAGTGAAATTAAAATGAAAAATGTATCAGATTCTATTTGCATTTCATTTACGACGTTGCCAATTCGGATTATGAGGCATGCATGTCGGGTGATTTACGTCAAGGTATTTAGTTTGTAAGAAAATTAGCAATAAACAAGAATTGATTAATGTGTCCATAATGAAAAATGCTTATTTCCATGTTCTGAACATCCCGGTCGAAGTTTATGTATATCGTCCGGAACACGGTGTATAATCCCGGTGGAAAATCTTATTTTCTTTGCAGACAAAATCTTATTTACTTGAGTAATTTTGGACAAATGATAATAAAAGCTACATTCATAAAAAAGGTATTCTATCACACTGACATTTGTCTCCATTGCTTTGTTGCACAAACTTCTATACAGACTTCCATAAACATAGAACTTTTTCGATGTAATAGACATCTTTTATTAAGAGTTCAAAGTCTGTGCAGACAAAATTCTGTATCGTGTGGACTCACTATTAAAAACTGATTGACAAAACTTTACGAATATAATTTGAATTTAAAATCACATACTTTACAGATTTTTGTGTTAACTACTTACCATTGCAGAACAAAATCATTACTTGCGAAAAATTGAGACATTAATTAATAATAATATTGCAGACCATATAGGAACCATATTCACAAAAAAAAAATATGATAAAATATACAAAATTCAATTTAATTAATTAAAAGTTCAATTCATTAAAATTAAAATGTCAGTGATTTAAAAAACAATAATAATAAATAAAACAACAATAATAATTATTATTTTAATAGACTTCCCATGTAAGCGCCAGTTTATGTAGAAAACTATTTTTCTTGTTTCTTTAAAGCCCACTTTCAAAGGCAGGTTTATCTCCACTAGCAGAGTCCTAGAGCTCAATATAATGTGTCATTTTTCCAGCAGCGAAGTTTATTCAAATTTTTGGATTTTGTCGACTTGACATGTGACAACTTGATTGCAATGTAACATTTCAGTAACGCATGTAAATTCAATAATTCAACAATTGTTTTGTTATGCCCTTATTATGTTTAGTTTAAATATTGATTATCAAATTTTATTAAAATTTGATAAACCTCTTTGGAAAAAATACTCAGAATCTGCTAATTAAACTAGAATATATGGTACGATTATACTGGTATTTAGCTAAATCCGGCTTGACTGGAAGCCGACCCCAATGTAGTTGCGAAAAGGCTAGGCAGATGATGATATGGTACGATTTTTTTTATAAATAGTTGTTTGAGAATCGTTATTGCTAATAGAATAGCACTTTACCTTGAGTCTCTTGAAGCGGATGTAAATGTTAAAGGCCTACCTACGCACAGCGGAACGGAATAGCAGAAGATTTTGCCACCCAGTCAGCGCTCACTAGCCGCTTAGATACTGTAGCATTCCGACGGCCTTATAAGCACAAAACATATGATAATACTCTACTAAGACATATCGCGACGTGCCGCGGCATGCCCCTGCAGGATTCCCTAGCGCGCTCTCCAGTGCCGTGTCAAGAAATCCCTTTCGATGCCACGGAATTAATTTAAATCATTGCAATTTATGTCGTATTCTTACTAAATAAGTTTGAATATCCTTTGGTAAAAAAAATAATCCTATACCATAACGTCCCGGTTTGCTAGTACTCTGTACAATTAAAATCGCTCGAACAATCTCGCTATCACGATTGTCTCTTGGAACATGTATTAAAGAAGCACTTAATTACTCTTGTATAACAGTGATGCTTGACTCCGAATCTAGCAGAACCATAGATCACTGTTACGCTATAGTAATTATCCACAATATTAGCCAATATCCGTAACTTACGTGGTTGCCGAAACAGGCATTCCAATAAAAAACTTACAATTTCGGTCAGACTGTTGTGCTTGTGACCTCAAAAACTACGCAAAGTTGACTGAGTTTAAAACTCTTAGACTGCCAAGCAAAAGCAGTAACCGTCGGTTCAGCTACGAGTAAATCAATACAGAACTACTATGTTGTTCCCTCGCTCCATGCATGCTCAACCATTACGTTCCACCTCTCTCTCGCTCGCCTTTCTCTCTCTTTCTCTCTTGTTGAATGATCCCTTGAAGGATAATAATTTTCGTGGTACTAATACTCTAGATTTTACACATTTTCATGTTAGAAATTATAGTTCTCGTATTAGATTTACCCTTTTTAAAGAATCATGAGTAAATACCCAGTCGAAGTAGTCCCAGATCAATCCTAGGGCACCTGACAGTGCGCCTGCGGGTTCGGCCCTCTTGCAGCTGCACTTTGTAGTATATATAAAATATTTTCAATGCGTCCTAGCTGACTTCTTTTGGGTTATTTTTTCAACAAGCTGCAGAGGTTTAGGAATGCTTAGGGCATTTTGTCGCTAATCAATACATGGCCCAAATAAATTCTCACGAGTGCGCGCGCACAAGGGTGCTGAACCTGCTATATCGGAAGCACCCCAACGGTTTCCTACCACAGTGGTGCATTATCACACCCGTGGTCGCAAAGTGCTGGTGTCTTTTAACTAAAATAATTATGTATATAAATATCTACGTAAAATATTATTATATCTGTTGCGTAACTTCTCCAAATATGAAATTATGTAAGTAATCTATATTATTTATTTATTATCTCTATTGCTTGCGAACTATAATAATCGATACCGTAAAATGTATCATTTTGTTAACTGTTTTTGAAGCCGTTCACAAAATGATGTAACACAAAATAAGTATTATATTTAAAAACACTTTGTATATTTGTGTACCTGCGTATTTTTATTTCTATTTCTATAAATTAGGTATTTATTCGTAATTATAAAACTGTCGGAAAGCTTGGGGTGCAAGTGGGTTACAAAGTTATGGCGCATAGTGGCTGGGGTAGCATTAAAACACCATCATATTACACGATAGATTTGGCATATAATTGAAATTAGAAAAAGTTACATACATAAATTGAAACTTTTATTAAAGATAAAATGATATTAGGTAATACATAAGGTTGTTTTAAGAATATTGAATTAAGTTATAAAATACAGAAAAGAAATAAGGAAAATAATTTAAATCTTGCATGCATTTTTGTACAAGTTTTCATTTTTGTTTAGTAGTATTTTCCGTTTGGGCTTTCCCTTCTGAAACAGTACAAAAAAATCTTTAAAGTTTCATGTTTTTTACGCGTATTTTTGAAGTTAAGGCGACGTGTATTTTTATTGTAACTGGCTCGAATGTTTAGCCCATCTTTGCCATACACATAACTTCGATGGTTAGGTGTGTTACTATTAGGTAGGTATCAAATTAAGAATTTTACCGTCATTAATGCACTGCGCCCGTCGCCCAAAAAAGCCATTGTTGATGTCATAACGTACCAGATATTTTACACTAAGAACTGATTTAGTGATTACTGACAAAAAAAATCTCACAGACAACCTCCGTCTCGAGGAGCAAAATTGATACTAAATTGTATGTGATATTACCATGAAAATGATTCCTGATAAGTGGCCGTTTCTCAGAAATTTTATACCAAAATAGATCTTTCTCCCAATCAAATTGAGGGATTAATAACTCCCACGTTCGCAAATCTTCTTTTCTTTTGCTTACAAAAATTTGTTTTATTTTTATATCAAAATAGAATTTGGATATAATTTAATAAAAAATAATCTCAATAAAATAAATATTTACCTTAGAGACTAGATAAAGTAAAATTTTGATTAATTGTGTTTTTTTTTACATTATGGCCTATTTGTCAATTGATGTTGATTATTGTTGTGCTCTTTGTTCAAAATGACAAGGTTACAATAGGCATACTTACAACACCGGGTTTTGATAAAAATATAAATCAGAGAAAAATAAACATAATACGACACGACTACGAAAAAAGGACTAGACGGATTACATAAACACTTACTAAAGTTCCGCATTGATGCGTAAACATAGAAATTAGTCAGAATTGTAGCGTTTAATATGACAAGATATCTAATTAGGTGAAGGTAAACTATTCCAGTATTAATTATCAGAGCCGAAACCGAACCGAACCGAACCGTAGCTACAAAATCTTTAGATTCTAAAGATTTCGTATTTGTACGAGAATCTTGATGAGGAATTAGAGAGAATGATTGGTACCCTCGGTGGCAGCGACGCTGAGGGTCCTCTCTTGGAGGCAGCGAAGAGCAGTGTCGTGCCTCTCCACCTCCACGTCGCGCATGGCGGCGATCACCACAGGTCGGCGCTCGTCCGGGTTCACCACATACTCGGGGTGGTTGCCCGAGGCCAGGCGGATAGACACCAGCTGTCGACGAGGCGTGCAGCGATGATGCTCGTGAGGATAGCGGTGATCCAGCGATGAGTCCCCCATTTTCTTTTCCTGTAATTTTTACAAGGATGATTTTAGTTTTTTAAATATTACCCAGTACGGAGTCAAGCAGGCTGTTGTTTCACTCGGTTGAGAAAAATATTTACGTTATTTATGTTTGTTTGAAGCATTTGTAGAAGAGATTGAGTTTTACAAGTAGGTTAATAAATTAAACATTTTTAATCCGCGCAACTATCCTTTTTTTCCATAGGCTGTACTTGTTTGACTTTGTACTTTAAGTTAAAAAGTTGCTGCTTATTTTTCATAAAATTATTTAAGTTAATATCTTTATACGCTAACCAACAAAATTAAACAATATCTGCTAGCGAACGTTGTTCATATCAGTTTTTTTTTGCAATAACGATTCAGGCAAAAATGTATTAAATTGGATTTAAATTTAACTTAGCAAGGATGACTAAATAATCGAAAAATAAAATACACCTGGCCAAATTTTAAAAATTTCTTATTATTCAACGACATTTTCTGAGGCTGAAAATATTTATTTGTGTCAAAATTTTCTTTTTTATCTATTAAAATTACATAACTTAAAAAAATACATAAGAATATTTTTCCTGGCTTTTATTGAAATGAACGCGTTTTTCTACCATGGTTTATGAAAATGTTTTTTTTTTGCTGTTTTTAGAAGAGCTGAGACCAAATTCAGATTCATGAAAAAGCAGAGTTAAGTATTTACTAGTTTCAAAGCTAATTTTCCTGACCATTAATACTTTCTTTGTTTCTTTAAAATGCTGGTTCTATGCCATTCTAAATTCAATTTTTAAAGGAGCAGTTCAGTTAGAGTGGTCCCTGCATAGCTGATAAAAGGCGTGTTTGATGATATTGATGTGAATAAAATACCTACAATATGTTAGTTTTAAAATTTGATAACATAATAATTTGATTTTATAAATATAATTAAAAAAAAAGATTCTTCATTAGTTTGGAACATAACATTCAAATTAAAAAGGGGTACAGCTGTTCCTTTGAAGGTAAATGGTAAAATATTATTTATTGATTCTTTTAAGTCTAATCCAAAAATAACAAAATACCTAACTAATGATTAACTTCAATTAAAAACTTCTTTTTCATTGAGTTTTTTACTAAGGCGAGGTTTGTTGTTAGGTTCATCATTTCAAAACGGTTAAAAAAAAAATGGTTGGAAGTCAAAGCCAAATTAGAAAATGTTGCTCGAAAAATTGAAAATATTGATTTTTTCTTTTTATGAATTTGGACAGGACAACGCCTATCGGGTCAGCTAATATGGAGGTTGCTCGACATCCATAACTGACCCAACGTTGACCCTTGATTTTACGGTCAACGTTTTACCATCGAACAGAGGTTGACTGTGCCTAATAAATAATTTACAAAAAATCACAGCGATCACACCTCTTAACTTAAGCACTGACTCACTATATAGGCAAAGTGTAGATGACAATAAATTATATTTTTATAAAAATAAATTTTAATCACCACGAATAAATCAAACGAAATGAAATTGCCCGAATATTTATCAATAATGACTACACAATCATCAAAAACATTGGTTAAGACGTATTTTCCGGGTGGCCAACACTTCTTCCGCGTAATGGCGGATGGGGATTCTAAAACGATCAAATAATTGATACGACACCACTTACCTTAATTGGTGATGAATTGAGTTTAAAACTTGTCACCAGGAACCAATATTGGATGAAAAACCGTATTCCGACGAGGAAGGTGTCCGCCACAACACGGGACGCTGTTTGCAATTATCGACCGGTCCCCAGGCGCCTTGTGCGCAAGTGCAGTTTTCCCCTAATTTATATCTCTACGTACCTACCTGGATACTTTGTTTACTAGCACACCGAATTGAATACGTACCATTTGAAATCGCTCAATATACCTGCTGAAGCGATGAGGTTGACAAAAATCTGAACAGATTCAAATATCTCTTCTTGCTTCCGTTGCTAGCGGAACAGCTTAGCAAAGAATTTGGTGGGAGATTTTTTTTTTATAAGCCAAGTTCAATAGGCGGCGGTGAACTTTACTCTGCCAGATTTTACTGATAAATGAAGGGATCACGAGGCATTTCATAGGACGATTTCAACACCGTTTATTTTTAACAGGATGGCAAGGGGGATTCTGCGACGTGATTTCAAGGAAAATTTTCGCGATTAGCCAATCGACCTATCGTGTAAACGTGGCCTTAGTGTGCACAGTTTGACATGTATTGAAATCAACGTGGTGAAAGGGGTTACTAAGATGATATGTACTGGATGGGTTTTTAACTCTTTCTTCGCAAGCAGCGCCACCCTATCCGTTTAAGAGCGTAGTCGGACTCTACCTTATGCGAAGAATTCATGTTCTTATACTTAATTTTATTAGTTAAAACTGTCAAAACAAGTGAACAGAAACCGATCGTATTAATATGCACTTGGACTGCTTTGTAAGTCGTGTTAATAGCCACGATATTTGATTGGTTTCAGCTTTGCTTAGGTGAAAATAATGTTCACAAACCTTTCTCGTTAATCACTCAGTGAAAACGTATCAACATCCGTTGCATGGTTAAGAAGTAGTAAGCTTAAAAATAGACAGAGGTATAAAATTCTTTCTTGTTTAATGTTTAGAGAATAAAAACTGCATTTTAACTGACTATAGTAATTATGTATACGTTCAGAGCCCTAGCTGACGCGATTACATCTCAAAATAAATATAGGTACTTATTTCGCGAAGTAACTTCGTCAGCTCTGTTATTATCGGTCACCTCAAACCTAACTCCGGGGACGTCATAACGGACTGACAGACATACCTACAAAGTGTTACAAAACTTACTTAAAATCCCAATTGCCAGTTACATAATACCACTAATTATTATTAATTGCGAAAACTACGTTGACGACATTTACGATGGAAAGAGCGAACATAGAAGCTGACTTCTATGTTCGCTCTGTCCATCGTAAATGTCAATGACATCAATAAATTCATTTACAAAAGAAAGATCTAGGACTGACTAAAGGAATTTACTAACTTGGCAGCGCACCAAAAACTAAAAGTACATACTAATTCCATGTTCGAATCATAAATCAACATAACTCTTCAGCTCTTTTCAATTTTATGACTATCCTGGTACTCAGTTAGATTTTGCTACATATTACGCTAACTCATTTTCGCTGTCAGTCAAAGCTTAGGAACTGATTGGCCAGTTTAAGTCCGATGGAGACGCTGATTGGCCAATATCGTCCAGTATTTTGGCGCCATGCATCAGCAAGCGTGAGCGTAATAACTGGACTCACCCCTAAACCTTCATTTCACTCACACTACGACGCCATTCATAACTATGAACTTCCCATCCTACTTTCCACGCTCACGTCTAACCACCAACACACACTATGAACCACACCAACACACACATACATGGAAAATGTGCTTTCGAAAAGTGAAGGCAGATGTCACTACTACCGCTACGGAAGTGACGTAGCATGGTCCGTCGCCGCACGGCAGCCTCCGTCAGAATCAACCTCTTTTCAGATTATGTTTCACTAGTACTAAAAATCCAAACACGAAGAAAATCTCTGTTTTGCAACTTTTGTGACGGTCATGTTGCGCGGCAACATGTTGCTATGTTGCTAGGAAACATCAAGTCAACTTTGTGTATCAGGGTTATAGAAGTTCCGAGGAGGTCTGATTTCGAATCTCTAAACATCTAGCTTCGCGATCATACAATACGAACTGCAACTTCCGGTATTGCTAGGATAACTAAAGTTCAACTTATTTTCCATAATTTAATTATTTTCATTATTTAGGACTCTCTTGATGCCCAAAACTATATAAATAATGAAAATAAAAATGGGATTGTACAATAAAGCAATTTTTCAGTCATAAACATAACCTAACTCTCGATTTGTTTTTATAAATTCTTTGTTTTTACTTTAGTTGATTAAAAATGAATAATGAACAGAATTACTTCAATCATGGATTTCTATTATGTTAAAATAAAAATCTTTTGTAAAAATATGGACCTATATTGAGGTTAGAATTTAGGTTAAAAAAGAAAACAATGACTGTTTTATACATATTATTCTGTTTATTACGCTATTACTCATACAAGTGGATTCTGCGATTGAATACACCTAAGTTTGATAGCCCCTATAATGTCTATTTACCCCTTTCTGATGAAATATTGTCAGTAGTGCCTGTAAGGGTTAAACTGAAATAAATGCTTTGAGTTTGGGTTTTAGTCTAACCAACACCTTTTTATTAATACTTATTTGCAAAGTATTTATAGCCAGAAATTAATATAGCTAAAATAAATTTTCTTTTATATCTTCTTGGATACTCTCTTCCAAACTCTTACTTCATTGTTTTATTTAACAGTACAAAGTAAATCTTTTACTTATGTCAGGGTTGTTGCCCCCATAGCTTCTTCATCCCCAGGCCTTACTATTTGGTGGCATTCAGCCTTCATAGCCATCTTTCAAAACGAGCAAACTATGAAAATTCGTGTTGAGTGAAAATGTTTATTTAGAAGACTGTAAAATTTAGGTACATGACATAAAATCAGACTAAATGTTTCCACCACTGGCACATAGGCCTCCTCTCTGTAGGTAATCTAGAATTCTGAATGAATAAGAACAATAAAAATCAGCTTGTAATACCTTTTATTGCAATCTTCTGACTAGATACACATAAATTGATCTTACAACCTCAATGTTGTGGTCCTTATTTGTAAAAACTTATGAATCTGCTAATCAGTATTTAAACTAATCACAGGTTTACAAAGTTTGTATCTTTAAATTATTGCTGTCATTTTTTTTTTCAAACATTTTTAATAAACTTACCTACTGCTATGAAAGTAATCTAAATTTTCGTTGGGTTATTTGGATGTTATTAAAGGAGCATCCTAATTCAGCCCATGGTCACTTATAGTGCCCAATCACTTTCTGTTTCTTAAACACAGTTTTTGTTTACTGCGTTTGAATTAAAAGAAATAAGTACCTACTGCGTTTCTTAATTCAAACGCAGTATGTAAACCAGAATTGCTAATATTTGAGTATTTTTATGAATGAGACTGATTGTAGGTATCTTATAACAATATTCACATGCCATGAGAGTACAATTTCATTAATTTTGATTATCTATGTCCACATTTTTGGTAATAACAATGATTTGAAAACTGAAACTAAAAAACTTAGAGCAGTCATCATGGTTATAGCTAGATAAAGAGTTTTGACTCACAAGCCTAAATAGTTCACTTTTGTCATCAAAATTAATTGATCCAAGGTGCTTAAATAAAAATGGCATTAGAACTTAAGAAACCAACTGGATAGGCAGATGGTCTAGAATAGTCCAGATGAAGTCACCTTAATATTGCTTATTCACAAGTATAAGTTGTTCACCTGTCATGAAGATCCAAGATGCATAGAGATAATTAGGATTAGAGAAGCATGGCTTCTCTAGTCCTGAATGTAATGCAGATAGTCTGAGAATGGACTCAGACTATCTGCCTCACATATATACTTTTTTTGGTGCAGGAACCATGGATATATCCAGCTCAAGAGCAATTTATAGCGTAGGTTGTTCAGTAGTCACAAGCATGGTGAACAACAGACTAGTGGTCATCTCCTTACACCAAGATCCTGAACATTTCAATCTAAAATTAATTGTTATTGATTGCATCTTCACTATTGGTTGCTAAAACTTAACGATGGTTTTTAATTTTTAACAAATGCTAGAATTATATCCCAAAACAACTGAATGCTTAGTGTTGTTGGTTATATCATAAAGTAGGAGTAGAACTAAAAAGACTTTACTCATAAAGCCAATAGAAAAATTAAAAGATGACCAAGGCTTATTATAAACAATAAATCAGACTTCTATTAAAATAATTATAATAGTAGTTACTTTGGATTTAGCCTTTTTGTTTATAAGTCATTTATTCACCTTTCTCATCAAAATCAAAGGTGCATAGAAAAATAGAAATAGTACTAAAAGGGAAAGGAAATAGTACTAATACTACTTATAAATATAAGCTCCTTTATTATGTAGAGAAACTTTTTAGTAATAATAGGTGCCTAGTATGGCATTCAATAAACCTACATCTATATAAAAAAAAATATTGAAATAATAAGTTCATAAAAAAGTGTACATATAGTTCAGTAGTAGGTATATATTAATCTATGCTTAAAATAATATATCTATGTTTAATTTACCAACATAATATTAAGTAGGAACCTAGAAGCTGATTATTTTTCTTGTTAGGTTTAATTAAATAAGTAGGTAGGAACACAGTGTAAAACATGAATAAATGTACCTACTGCTTAAGCCAAAAAATAAAACTTGCATTATAAATATCCTAGCCTAGTATGGACTAGGCTAGGATTCCAAAGCTGTTGGATTGAAATATTTAAGATCTTGATATTGGGGTTTATGGAAACCCCAATATCAAGATCTTAAATATTTCAATCCAAAATCAAATTATGTCATTGTTCCATCTTCACAGATGATTGCCTTAAAAATAAATATTGTTTGTAACTAACACTTGAACTTGTTTCAATCATGACTGTTTCCCTATGAAAGTTATATTCTAAATACATAAAAAAGGAGAACCTAGAACTACACAGGCTCTACTCAGAGAGTCAAGTTGCTGCAGGAATATATCTATACACAAATACATAAAGCTGAACAGTAGAGTTCGTTTGTTTGCTTGAACGCGCAATCAATAAATTCTTTCAGTGTTAGATAGCCCATCTATCGAGGAAGGCTATAGGCTATATATCATCACGCTAAAACCAAAAGGAGAGGAGCAGACGAAGTTGCGCGGGTCAACTAGTACTTTAATATATAAAGCTGAAGAGTTTGTATGTTTGCTTGATCGCGCTAATCTCAGGAACTACTGGTCCGATTTGAAAATCCTTTCAGTATTAGATATTAGATAGCCCATTTATCGAGGAAGGCTACAGGCTATATATCATCCCGCTAAGAGCTGCAATAGGAGCGGAGCAGTAATGAAAATTGTGATGCAGACGAAGTTGCCCGGGTCAGCATTGATTGATTGGGAGTACTTGAACAGTAACCCCAGGGTAACTGTTCTCGCGGTCCTACAATGGGTGCATTGCATGGCAAGCATTGGGTGGCTCGCCGTCTGATCAGAACCAGGCCCGGGTCGACGGCGCGCTGTGTTCCACGCGCGCCTCAAAGAGCTGTCAGCATTAAAAGCGGGGCCCGCTAGGGCCAGTGCCTGCTGGGGCTGCGGACTTTGTTCGAAAGAGTCACCGTGGCCCTGGGACGCAAAGGGTACTAGGAGGAACACGGATGGGTTTTAGTCAGTAAGAGTCTGACATTCCCTCCTGCTTCACCCAGAGCGGAAGGAGTCATTTGATGATTGGCCATGCTAAATAAAAAAAGGGTAACTGTTCTAGTAGGTACTCATATATTAAGAACCATTTAGCTGAAACCCATGTTTCAGCCAGCAAATGGTTTTTATCCACAAGTACGAGTATAATTTCTTCATCCTTCTCATCAAAATCAAAGATGCTTGAGAGAAAATTTGAATTAGTATTTCAGGGGGATAAGCTTCTTGTAGAGAAGCAATACAATAACCATAGGCATACCCTGCTAAAGAGTTTTAATTTACTTTTGTCATCTAAATCCAAGATACTTATAGGGAAGTAGAAGTGGAAATCGGGCTACCTCAGAACAACCGGCTCTCATTGAAATTCTAAATCATATATTTTCATTGAAACGTTAAACCATCAGAAAACACCTAAATCAGTCCTATTCACAGACCTTACTGATTCACTTTTTTCCTCAAGATCCTAAACTAAGAGAAAAGTAGGTAGGTGAATATGGCTTTTTATTAAAATGAATAGACTTATGACACTATAGAAATAGCTAGATAAAGAGTTTTGATTCACAAGCATGAATGGTTCAGCTTTCTTAACAAGTTGATCTTGATTCTTAGGCAGAGCAGCTGTCTGCTCTGGCATATAAGGCCTGTGCCTAACTTAGATAGACCGGCTACAATTTAAATTTTCCCAAGATAAAGCCAGATAAACAGATATGATTCACAAACTTAAATGCCACCTCATCAAGATCCAAGAATTTTAGACTGACTGGAGCAGACTTACTTAAAAAACCAGGCTTCATTTAAATTAATTTCCCCAGGATATACAGTCTGCCAAACAGATCTTATTCCCCAGCCTAAGTTGTTTACCTATTTCATCAAAATCAAACATAACTAAAGGAAAGTAGCGTTAGAACTAAAGAAGGCTTACTATAGTCAGCAAAACAATGCTAATTCACAAGCCCAAGTTGTTTATCTCTCTCATCAAAATGTGACCCAAGAGCTGGCTTCTACTTTGGGCAGAGATCAAGCAGTCTCTGTGGCACATTACCAGCTGACACACTCAGAGAAAAAAATATGTTGGAGTTCCCATTCTTTCTAAGTAGTTCTAATCCTTCAGCAACTCATAAGACAATTTGGTTTTCAAACATACTTAGTGCAGTAACCTTCGGAGCATTTCGCTGTGGAGCTCCTAGTGACAGGCCTGGATTATTTTCACCATCACGATCCAAAATACTACCTATTCGAGATAACAGTGTATCTTTTCAACAATAAGAAATGTAAACAGGGCTTAACAACACAGGGAAGGACAGACACTTACATTTTTAATTTTTTTATTGACTACAATGCATGGATATTAAAAGATTAAACAATCGATTAACAGAAATAACGAGAAATACAACAAATTAAAGAATGCGAACATAGTCAGAGAGTTTAAAATAGAAATACATTAAAATGGGCATGGGCATTGGGCATTGACATGTTGTGCACAAGTAAGAAAGTATAACTGACACAAGTAGACAGAGTAAACAATACTAAATAAAATAGTCGACAAAAGACAAGAACTTAAAGAAGAAAAAACAAAACGTACAGACGCAAGAACAGCTCAGCCCACAAGACATATGATCGAAACTATTCTAAAATAGTGATTATAATATGGATAAATATAGTCCGTCTTCAAAGAAGCGGCGCCAGTTTGGAAGTTACATAACGAGAAGGTTTAGGTGCCCATCACCGCCCTATTAGCCTGCTCTTGCTCGAAGTAGTTGATATATACTTGCACCAGCTGGAATTTGTTACTCATGTCGTTATCCGGAAGAAACTTGGTGAAGTCAAAAGTCGGGCAGTCCACGTCCTTGTTCTCCAGATACTTCACAAACTGGAAATTCATCAATTGGTCGAGCCAGTAGGCTAGCCCGTCCAGGTATGACATATTAGGATCCATTTCTGTAATACAAAATGTTACAAATGTTTAGTAGGTGATATAAATTGGTACTTTTACATTGGTGAAAGGTTATGGTGTGTAAATGTATCCAATGTTAACCAGACTCATAGGCGCCACCCTAATACTGAGTGTTGGTCACAAGGGGAGCGTAATGCAGTCTTAAATGGCATCACTGGAAAAGTAGTAATATATTTCTTGCGCATTGGATTTGACTTCCATTTAACTTAGATTTATTATTTGGTACATATCTAATGTCGATAGGCAGGTATACTTAGTTGGCGAAGGTTGAAGGTGGGCTATCTCCAAAAGGGGGAAACTGTTCAGATTATCTCGAACTTATGATCGCTAGATCCCCAAATTGAAATAGCATTATTCTACTTACTTGAAGGTTTGCGTTCTGTATCACACAACAAGCAGTAATTTTTCTCAGCAGTAGATATGCAGACGATACGTTCGGCGTCACTCCCTGAAGCAGAATATTTCAACGCGTTTATTGATTTCGTCTGTAAGGCTTGGCTTAGACTAGGGCGGTGATTTGGTCGACCGAAGTCTCTGCCTAGTGAGTTCGTGTATCTTTGCCTTAATCTAAAATTATCATTTTCGGCAGTGCTTAGGTATTCTGTCAGTCAATTTGTTAAAACGGTGCATCGAATTCGAAATTACATATAAAAATGAACAAAACGCTAGACCTCGTAGACAGTTACTTTTTCAGTTTTTTGCTGCTGTCGGTACCTCACACACATTCCTATAGTGCTACTTAATATGTTATTTTAAGAAAATTTATTAACTTTAACAACAGACAAGAAAATAACTCATACGAAAACATGAAGAAATTCGAAAGTACTAGGTTCCCTTGGAGCCTATAAAATTTTTGTATGAAGTCAGGTTGGGTAGAACAACGTCTGTCGGTGCAGTAAGTAACCAACAAAATAGGGTATTTTACTGAAAGAATCTAGTTATTAGTACGTCAGACAGATTTCCAAAAAATATTGGACTCGTATTTTTTTAAATACGAGTATCGTCACGTCGCTGGTAAAAATTGTACCATCGCAGTGACGTCACGCGTGTTTTTAACGAATTGGAGGGCTAAAAAGGCCGCTTTAGGAGAATCATATAAGAATCATAATATAATATTAATCACACAACAATCTGTCAAATTAAATTTTCATCTTTATCGCTAACGCATTAGTTTCAAGATTGATTGGGAAAATGTGACAGTGACGGATAGCGTGATTTGTTTTCTGATTCTGTTAAAGTGGCCTTTTTAGACCCGCTGTATCGTCTTTACTTTTTTGAAGAAAAAATATATTTCCAATATTTTTCGGAAATCTATTTGACGGACTAATTTGATTTTTGCAGTAAAATATTCTATTTCATGGTGTTTTGTTGCCCAAATTTATAGTTACGAGTTTTTACTTTTATTTGACATATTCCATTAAGAGTTGCTGAATAAATTAATATTTATTTATTTTTTAAATTAATATCTTCCTCCTAACTCCCTTTCATGTAACTCCTCCTAACTTTTACTTTATATTTATAAAACTTTCTTAAAACGCTTTCACCTTTTTGTCTATTTCTCATCTTCGTCTATTTAGTTACTTGACAGCTAGTCTATTCTGTAAATACCTATTTCGATATCGAGCTTAACTTGAGTGACAAAGTGAGCTTTATAACACACTAGTGGACGTCACGCGGTTTCACCCGCGTAGTTCCCGTTCCCGTGGGAGTACGGGGATAAAATATAGCCCATGTTACTCCCTGATAATGTAGCTATCCATTACTGAAAGAATTTTTCAAATCGGTCCAGTAGTTTCGGAGCCTATTCATTTCAAACAAACAAACAAATCTTTCCTCTTTATAATATTAGTGTAGATAAAATAAAGGTCGTATATGAGTGTCAAATTCGTATATTTATAAATATATTCGAATAAATATTCGTATAAATATACGAATTTGACACTAACCGCTGATTCCACTGTTGAGTCACGAAAATGTTGTTACAGAATAGCACTACTGATCCTCATGTTTCAAAGCGGTTAAAGCAACTTACCAACGACAACAGTTCCAAATGTTAATAAGTTCTCTCTTATTTAGTGAATCACTTTCAACCAATCAACAATTTTAATACTCACCAAATTAGTCCTCGCCGACACTTAACCATTTTTCCTCACAAACTAAGACAGATGTACACTGTCGACAGGAGCAACTTCAATCATTTCACTAACCATGGACGGCCCTATTATTGCTAACTTAAAGACCGCCCATTAATAAGTCACTTTTCGTCTGCCCTATCTCTTCTTACATATGAAGCTACAGTTATGAGAGAAAGGAACAACCACACATCTGAAAGCCCTCTTGTTTGCTTGATACGGGGATGGAGCTTTAGTCGATTTTTGTAATTATAAAAAAAAACAAAACAGTTGTTGAAATACTTGAGAAATATTTATGCAAAAGTAATAAATTCTGTTCGTAAAAGTCGGTCTTAAGGAGCTAAATCTTTTGTGCTTTTTGAGAAACGATATCTTAATATTTTTGTATCGCCCCGAATTTCCACGATTAGTTAAAGGCTGCATTTATTGCGTTACAAATAGCCTATACAGCTTTTTACTTATATTTTAGTGTTCACAATTCTAACCCCGTAAACACTTCAACATGATTCTCGTCTCCTGGTACTTGATGCGTCTGGTCTCCTGGTACTTGTGAATCTTAAGGGCTCAAACAGCAGCGGCTCTTAATTTCCACTTCGTCCTCAGTCGCATTTACTGGCATAAAAAGTAGCCTATATGTAATTCTGGGATATGACCTTCAGTGTACCAAATTTAATCCAAATCCCTTCAGCCATTTTTGCGTGATTGAGGCAAAAACATCCAAACATACAAACTTTCAGAATTTTATAACATTAAGTAGGATTTTAAAATACCTAGGTACCTAAATCTAACTCAAATCAGCAATAAGGCTCAGATCTATTCATCATTATCATCAACAGCTTATAGCAGTCCACCACTGGACAAAGGACATAGTGCCAAAATATTAGTAGTAGACTGTTGTGCTTCAAGAATATACTACGTACCTACTAGTGAAATTAAGTAGACTAATATTACTTTCTTTTTTCACACCATCTGCGTCAAATTATTGGCTCCCGTCAGCCTCCGCTGCTAGGTGCAGCGAGCGCAGTCAAAATGCGTTCCAAATTCAAATCACATTATTGGGTTATAATGAAATTCAGTACAATATTATTGCCCGGCCGGTGGTGGGCTGGAGGCCCAGCTTCAGACGCGCGACCTGCTCCTTGCGGCGAGGGCCGACGCGCGCCACCTGTTTTCATGGGTAGAGCACAATTTTCTCGCAGTAGATGTGAAAAGCGGAATATGCTCCTCAGGGATAAAGGTGTTTGCCTTGGGCTAGCTTAAATCCCTAGCTGCATTCAGGATTCTTGCATTAAAATTTGAATCCTTCATTGTGTTCGGGATTCAATATGACACCCGTGTCATAAGACACTGCTTTATCCCCTTGGTTCATAATCTACTATTATTCATCCTTCCTATACTGTACTTACCTATATGTATACCTATGATATTTCCCCAAATTCGTCCAGGAGTTTTTTTCGTGGGGCAATAATTACAATATTTTATAATTTAGACGTGATGAAATTATGTATTTCTTCAACATTTAATTAGGTATGAGCACATTGAAAATTGGTTCTCTATTGGAAAATTTCGTATTAATATTACTTAACAGCCGGTTACAAACCAACTCTGACTTAGTTAAAAGCTTAGTGGGCTTGGCTGGTAATTTTTCATATTTTTGCTAACTCAGCTATGCGATCTATGAGAAAAAGAAGAGAAGAAAACAAATAAAACCTAATACAAGTTGCGGTGGCTGTTTTGTGCGAGTTTCACGTAAATATATATCTCATTCTCGCAAAACAACCATCGCTTAGCATAATGCTGGATCTCGTGTGTACACACAGCACGCACAGACAAAGCCACTGGGTTGTTTTCAGCGACAGCCGGCATTGATAGGACTGTACGCTAAACTAACTAAATAGCTTAGCTGTTGCCCGGCAACGGGCTTGAATATATAATGGGAGATAACAAATAAAATATTTTCAAATAAAAAGACAAATTGGGTTTTTTAATTTTTATTACGACATTCAAAAACTACAATGATTATATTGACTTATTTCTAGCAAAGTATTCCCAATGTGTGCAGTAGTTTATCGAATAGATATTAAAACACTAAAATTACTTATAAAATGCTTCTCCAAATATGTAGTTATATATGGCTGACTATACCTAAATGTAATATATGGCTGACTATACCTAAATGGCTGACTATACCTAAACATCGAACATTGATCCTTATTAAAAGAGCAATTGAAATCCTTACAAACTATTGTGTCAGATTACATTTTCCAATATTAATTCTAAATTATACGAGTATGCAATAATTAAAGAAATTGTAAACGGTAAAACTCCAATATATGACTACATCAATATTGAATGTATGTGGCTGTATCCTTAAATCTAATCTTATCTCTAGGTTAATCATTGTTGTGAATCAACTTCTGAATAAGTAATCTAAAATCCTATAATACTTAGTGCAAGTAAATAATTGCACTCGTATTAGCAAGCTGTCGCCTTAAAATATACTGATTGATTATATAATAAAGACCATAGTCGCGAATATCAACATTAAAATGATGAATACATATTCTTATGCTAAGAGAAAAATGATTACACGTTTAATCCTAAATCGTCGTAGTGGCAGACTGATGTTACAGAAAGTTATTTTACTTAATATTTTAAAGACTTCCGCTGGTGTCAGACAAAATGTCCAACGAGCTTATTACTATGTTTCGCAGAAGGCGACTACATCTAACACAAGACAACATCTAAGGGCCGAGGTATGGCTTCACCATGCCATTTAGATGGACATGATGGTGTAATCAAAGTCGAACGGCTCGCCGGACTCGCGCTCGGGCGGCGGGCCGTGCCCGTCGCCGCTGAACGCCGCCACGACGCGGCTGCGGCAGCCTAGCTCCGGGTCGTTCAGCATCTCCTCAGCCAATTCCGCTATATTCTCCACGGTGTAGGCGTGGCTCGCATGGCCCGGGGGCGGCGGCTCAGACGGCTCGTTCATCTCTGAAACACCACACCGTAACAATAAGAATCATTGAACTCGTAATGGTGGGTGGTCATAGGCGTAGGACCGACGCCATTTTGTGTAATCCCTATAATTTTCTGGAGAATAGTTTTTCCGCTATTTGAACACCATGCCATAACAATAAGAACCATTGACTTCGTAATGGCGGACGGTCATGGGCGTAGGACCGACGCCATTTTGTTTCATCCCTATCATTTTCCGGAGAATAGTTTTTCTGCGATTTGAACACCATGCCATAACAATAAGAACCATTGACTTCGTAATGGCGGACGGTCATGGGCGTAGGACCGACGCCATTTTGTTTCATCCCTATCATTTTCCGGAGAATGGTTTTTCCGCGATTTGAATATAAATGGCGTAGCCCGTGCAAGAAAGACATTTAAAGGAACATAAAAACGCACCGGTAGTTATATGATGGATTTCCCTATGAAAAACAGCTAATATTCGAAAAACTGAGATTTTTGGATAAAAATACCGGAATTTTCTCAATATTTACACAGAATCAAAAATCTAACACTTAACTGGAAAACAAAGGGATAGAACGCGCAGTATGTCCTACTTCGAAAAGGTATGGACTAGCCGGAAAAATGAACCAAAAATTCCGGAAAAACCTCTAAATTGCCTACTTTTCCACTTACCTGATGGAGGCGTATGCACCAGCCGACCGAACTCTGAATTTATGTTGAAACAGATACTATTTCACAAAGTTGAATTGGAGACGACTGCTCAGCTCCGCTGCTCTGGATGGAAAGGACCGAGGAAGGCTATCGATTCTCGGAGCACCCCTCCTGCTTGACGCACACATAGGCCTTACAGTTATGCACTAACACTGAGCTACCCCACAAACCCCGCCCCCAGAGCTTTCGATTTAAATAGAAGCTTTACGCTTAGTTTAAAAAAAAAAAGTACTCTGGCATGACAAAATTACACATAAATAAACAACCTTCTGAAATATATTTTTGACGCTTAATTTTGTAATTTTGAGTAAAAAGCATGCAATCGGTCATTTCGGGAAGTCATTTTGGCCCGCAGATTCCGTTTCCTGCTTCTAGAAGCTTCTACCGGCCGCTCTGATTGACCAATCGCGTTTACTCGATGTTTGTGTACTATTTGAATAACATGGGACTTAACACAAACATATTCCCCAAAATCTCTACACAGTGGATAAGTGTGTGTATTTCGACGTACATTGAAGCTTGGTAAACTTAAAAAAAAATCATTGCTACTTTAAAGTTTCGAATACTTATGCAGCAATGGATGTAGCTTTATTTTCTTTATGCGTTATTTTATTACAGGTATAAATTTTACCTTATTAGAGAAAAAAAACCTTGATAACGATTGTGTTGAAGAAAATTATCAATTTAAGAAAAACATCCATGTAAATGAAGTTGTGTGTGACCCAATTTTCTTTTTCCACAACTTGGTTAGCGGTCATTTTGCTTAAACGCGAAAATGAAAATAAATTTTGTTTAAGGTCTTTGTGTTATCAAATGATTTACGGTTCTTATTTGCATAGACGTCAATGTTAGGAGTTAATACCATTGAAAGACCCACTAATTAAAAGGAGAATAATTTTTGCACAAAGACATAGGTATATGAAAAATCAAAAATTTTATATGAGCGGAAATACTTGCTTGAATAGTAGGCTTCTTCAAACAGGCTAAATTAAATCAAAGCAATCGCCTAATCAAGTTTTGACCATCTGTCATACTAAACAAAATCCTGGAAATTGAGGCTGAATTTTCTGTTTTTTTTTTGTAAATTTTGGTTTCGTATGATCCTAAAATATCCCCAAATAAATATTGAAGGTTTTTAAATTAAATAAAAATTGTCAACTTGCGTAGAAATAATTATGAGTTTTCAAGACATTTTGCATTGATGCATATCCGAACAACAGAGGAACAATTTCCGCTTTCTGTTAACTTAAGCTTCGGGCACCCGGAAGTGGTTCCCATTGGATTTGAAGTGACGTAGGCTAGGCGTGTCTGCACTTAGGGACCCAATTTTCTTTTATACAAATCTGGATAGCGGTAATTTTGCTAATGTTGAAAATTGTATTTGTATTTTTAAAGTTTTTGTTAAAGAATTAGGTACTTTACAATAAGGACTAGAAAAGGCAAACAGAAAGACTATTAAAATAACAAGACTAGATAAGAATGTACTTTATTTTAGCGAATAACTTTAGTCTGTCCGATTCGATTGTATGTACTTGTCTCTCTTGTAATACTAGCTTGTTAAGCAGTAGCGAGTTTTGAAAAAATGATACGCTACTGCTAAAATAAATAAAATAATTTCCGAAAAAAGTTCTGACCGTCTGCTAAACGGACAATAATCCGGGCCTTAGTAGCTTGAAGTTGACGACGAACTTGGATAGAGGTAATATTTACGGGTCATGTAAATTGTAGGATGGTGGATTATCTTATGCCATGTAAGTAATTTCAATATTGCGAAAACATTTTTAAAACAACGTTTTTCTTAGTCCGCCGAACTTTTTGTCGCATTGTTTCTCCGAAACTCGTCGATGTTGGTCGCCACTGTTGACTCTAATTTTCAGGAGATGCGGTGGTTGGAAAATTCTCGCCACACTTTCCCATTGGCCCAAAAAGGAATTATTAATACATAAATCTATTCTCTTGTCTGCCGTATCTTAGGTTTTTGCTTTGGGCCATTCTTTCAGCTACTTTCTTGGTTCATAATAAAACCATTTATCCGTTTCATACGGTAATAATAAAACGAAACCATCTCTTGATGTTGTCTGAGCAGTTTAACAACAAGTTTATCGCTTTAATTCTCATGTTAAAACGCAGACTTACATCTGCTAAACAGGCTCAGTCAGATTGCAAAAATTGGCGAACAGGAGAGTACCCTACCCCAGTGCTTTTTGTATAAAGGAATAATAAAGAATTTATTTGTTCAATACGTATTGAAACATTAAATAACCGTCATTCAGCATAACTGGATGGTCCAGATTATACAATGTTGTCCAGTGAAAGGTGAAGTTCAACTGGGATATTTTTTGTCCAAAAACAGCGACGACCCTTTTTAAAAGGACCCGTTTATTATTATTTATAAACCATTCATCAAAACGAGCCCAATCCAAGGGTAAAATGCCCGTTATACATATTTTTGTGGTAAACAGCGAAATTAAAATAGACCAGAGAAAACCTCAAAATAACAATTCTTTACTTTTACGTTAAAAATAACCCTGTAACTGTTATTTTCATTTCGTTTCACACAAACGCTTTTTTTAAAGCAGCAACTTTGTAAATGCACGGTCCAGGCTTTGTCTGAATAGGAAGTTTAGCACAAAACGCCTATAATTTCACCAAATGTTGGCCAATGTACAACAAACATTGACACATTGCGGACCTCTTTGAAGAATAATTTGTTAATGAATGAAGCAATGTACTACATCATATATCAAAACAAAGAACTAAGGCTGTCTCTTTCATGCTAATGAGAATTAATCGGGAGCAAGAAGGAAATGAAAACTTTGTTATGTTGTATTTCAGAAGTTGTTCAGATAAATATTAGACAAACATTTGGCCTTGAAGCCATGGATTGGGTGGAATTTTATCGATTGGCGTCACGCCACCCCTGGCCTTATGAGCCAGTAGTCAATATTTCTATAGATGTAGAATGTGATGTTTGTATATGTTGACTATAGGGATGGAGGGCAACATGTAACTTTGCTTTATTATGAAATTTTCTGTTTGCTTAGAGTCTAAACAAATAGAAAAGACGAAAAACATGAGATTTAGAGACGATATACATGCTTATACTTAGGAAGGTACTCTTTTCCTTTAGTTTAAGCAACAGAATACCTATTTAATGTGTCTTAGGTAAATATAAAAAGACTTTATTGGTTTTAAATCAACGAAACCTTTATCGTTTTGTTTGTAGGAGTTAGTAAAGGTTGCGCTAATCAAAGAACCTATTGTAGGCCCATTCTGCGATTACTGAAACCTTTATTTACCTCGGGTAAAATAAACAAGACTGGGTTTTTAATCACTTTATTTCCACATGTATATATTATAAGTATACAGTTGTAGATACCGTGGTAAATATTAGTAATACCAACATTGAGTAAAATTTCTAAGAAAAATACCTTTATAGAAGAGTAAAAATAAATTTGTTCCTTTTTAGGTATAAATAACAATGATATGATAAATTAACCCAAACTTAAAAATTAAACACTTGAAAATACAATTCAAAATAGCTTACAAGAGATTCGTAGGGTTAATGAAAATTGTGAAAAAAGTTACAAGTATTATAAAGGTTTTGAGCTCTATGCTGGCTGGTGGCGGACTGAAACCTCTTTGTGACTTACTTAGCTAATCTCAAGATGTTATGACTATTGTCCGCCACTTCGTAACATCTAACATCAAGTCAAATGAACACTACACTCATCTTACGCTAGTCTGACTCTTCAATATACGGTCAGAAAACATCAACACGACACGACATCCACTAACATCAAAGGAATTCTCGCCAATTCACGAAGAATGTATGACATTCAAATAAAACCTGCTTGGAAGCTTTTTCAATTGTTTCTAACAAGTGAACCCTGAAATATTTGATAGATTTTTATTATAAAAGTTACGCGCCGACGTCTAAATTTCGTGACATCCTCAATAAAAGGATTCATCTAAATTCCAACATGGCCATTATTAGTGTTTCGTTCCAACCCTAAAATAAACTATAACAATTTTAATTTTAAAGTGTACAAAAACGGTGTGCAAAATTGGCTATCTAAGAACTTGATTTTGAAAATTAACATTCAGTTTCGTGAATTCAAGATAAAGGGGATGGGGTTTACATGTCACAACACCAAGAGACAGCTATTTAGAATTTGTTTTGGTTCTGGTTGAAATTAGTCTTGGCGCGCTTCTCCTCCGGCGGGCCCATGGCCACCTCGTCGATCTTGGTGGAGTTGTCGCAGTCCTTGCCGGTGCAGCAGATGGTGATGAGCTGGCCGCGGCTCATGCCGCACGGGCAGAACATATACTGCTCCGACGGGTCCTTCTTGCCCGCCTGCGGGTCGCAGCCGTCAGCCGGGTTCATCAGCGTGAACGGTGTAGCTGAAACATATATGTAATCTATTCAAACATGTGTAATCCACTGATCAGTTGAGAATATTTAAGCACGTATTGTTTAAATAAGGATTTCTTATTACCTGGTTCTTGGAAATATTGTTCCGGCAATTGTTCAATTGTGGCTCGCTCACAGTTTGCTTGGTCACAGCATACGGTGGGCGCTAGCGCCAATATCTGTCCCGGCTGCCCCGGTTGAGCTTGTACACCCGGCTGCCCTGGTTGGCTCACTGTCAATGGCTGACCATGTTGGCATAGGAGGCCCTGTTGGCCTGAGAGGATATTTTGACTTGAGAGTCCATTTTGGCCTGAGAAGGCATTTTGGGCTGAGATGCCATTTTGGTCTGAGAGGCCATTTTGGCGTGAGAAAGCATTAGGACCTGACAAGCTATTTGGGCCTGCAAAGTCATTTTGGCCTGAGAATCTATTTTGGCTTGAGAATCTATTTCGGCCTGGGAGACCATTTTGGCCTGAGAGGCCATTTTGGCCTGAGAGGCTCTGCTGTCCTGAAAGACTCTGTAGGCCAGAGAAACTCTGTTGACCCGGGAGCTGCCCCATCTGGCTGTGTTGCCCGTGCTGGCCAGTCTGCCCGTACTGCCCACGCTGGCCCTGCTGCCCTTGCTGTTCAAGCTGTTCCAACAGCCCGTGCTGGGCCAGGTACTTCCGCTGTACCGGCTCGTTGAGGAGCTCATGCACGTTGAGTGGTGCGTTAAGTTGAGAATTAAGCAAGTCGTTACGCCACTGCTGGCACTTGGCGACGCTGGAAGCGTTGAGAGAACTCATCTCTGAAATTGAAACAAGGTGAATATTAGCAACATATCTGACCTACGTTTTTATTTGTACATGGTTTGGAACAGTTACGTGTGTGAAGACTGCCTGGCTGCTTGACTTATTGGCCATGAACATCCTATACCAGTTTGGGTAGAGATTATTTAATATACATGTCACTTCAGAAGCAAGCAAAATGGAGGATTGGCTTGATAAAAAAAACAAATATATATTCTAAGTACTTAAATCAAAAATAAGTCGATCACTAATCGCTAATATTTCTCATTATGGTCGCGATTTAGCTTTATGTAAAAAAATATCGCTTGTTGGTAAAAACCCTTATAATCTAGCACTTGCCTTCAGCCCTCCGCTTAAACGGCATCTTACAATCCAGTAAGATTAAAATCAATCGATCGCAGGACGCCGCCTTAAAACACAAAAATGGACTAAAAATATGCAAACTGCGACACAATTATTAAACAATCAGAGCCAAGGCGTATGAATAAGTACTTTTGAATGACTGACCACTGAATGCTACGCACTTTTCGCGAGACGGAGAACCGATCGATATATAACAATCGGTGATGGAGCTAGCGATAGTCAAGGAGTCTTTAATTCGAGTGGCCCGTTCGTTGTATGAAATAGGAAGACTTACCTGTCAATTGGCTGCTACGCACTAAATATGAGAGCAATTAAAGATAATTTAATGAATTTTTACCGTCCTCGCGGATATCTCGACACAGAGAGTACCGGGCGTGCCGACTGTCTGATAGACTGAAAATTATTGATTCATGTACGGCAGGTCACGATTGCGCAAGTGCAATTTTCACGCGTACACAATGGAGAACTTGTTGCTATGCAAATTTATTTCGTAGACAAATTATAAGCCTAAGAGAATATTAAACGCAAATGCTATTTACATAAAAAAAGACTTAGTACTAGTTAATTCGCCTTCAGATTCATGAGAAAATCAGTTTACGAGACTTAATTAAAATTAAATTGTGAGTTCACTTCAGCGATAAATTAAAATTATCTGCTTTAATTTAGTTATTAATTATTCTTATGCCAAGTTTACATTATTCCAGTCCAGCGATCGAATCCAGCGCTGGAATGCAATTGGAAAAATGTAAAACCTCACTGGCATACGTTTGCTACACCTCGGAAAGATGGAGCTGGGTGGAATTGACTCCTTTTAGCGGAAAAAAGACACGCTTGGGTCTTAGCAGCATTGAATTAGACCAGGCATTGTACTAGACCTATCTCTCAGCAACATTGCTATCGTCTGCATACCCAAAAGTTTTAGCAGATCATTAATATGCAGCAGGAACAATGTTGCTGAGAGCACCGACCCCTGAGGAACCCCGGCATTAATATCCAGCAGTCCGGCCGAGCAGCCATCTATGACCACTCGGATAGACCGATCTCTCAGGAAATCTGCGATCCAATCACACAATCCGGCGGGCAGACCGAGGGAAGGAAGCTTACTAATAAAGGTATCGTGCCAGACCCTGTCGAAGGCCTTCGAGATGTCAAGGGAGACCGCAAGAGCAGCGGGTCAGCTCGACTATCCTTCTTGGGCACGGGCTGCACGTTAGCTTGTTTCCAAGCCATCGGCACTTTCCCAGTCTCAAACGAAAGGCAAAATAGGCGCGTCAAGGCCGGAGACAACTTAGGCGCTCAAGTCTTCAGTACAATTGCCAGAATCCCGTCGTGGCCGCTAGCCTTGCTCACGTCTAAGATACGCAGTACTCTAAGAACGTCCATCTGGTGAATGTTTATGTTCAACATAATCGACTCGCATCCAACAGGAGAAGCAGAGGGCATCGCGCCACCAAGATCCAGATGTGACGATTCCGTAAACATAGAGGCGAACAAGTTTGCTTTCTCCTTAGCGGAGTGGGCCAGCGACCCATCGGGTCTCAGTAGTGGTGGTAGTGAGGGGCGGCAGAAGTTCGATTCGACTGACTTAGCCAGGGGCTAAAAAGCCTTACTACCTGCTGTATGAAGCAAGTTTGTTCCCTGTTCAGCTAATGTGGTCAGGTTCTCAGTTTATACTGAGTTCTAATCATGAAACATTCGTGTTGATAGGACATCCATCATCACGAATGTTTTCATGATCAGAACGTTATGACTATGCGCCAATCAGCTTTGGAAAAAATGTGTGAGAGAAAGCAAATTGAACGTTTCACAGTGTAGAAAATAAAATAAAAAGTAATCGTTCTTTAAAAAAAATCTCAACCGCTTTTTTGAAATCATTACTATATTCTTGACGGATCGACAGCTTTTATATGACTAGAATCATGTAGACGATGTCGCCAGTCCGGTCCATTCCAGTCCAGCGCTATTGGTTTACTGGACTGGAATAATGTAAATCGAACATTAATCTAAAATAACGAAAATAATTACCTTATAAATTGTTAAGAGCCTCGAAAATCTTTAAAGATGTAGTCGCACCAAATGGTGTTCGCCTTGTGAATAGACCCTTACCTTTTTAAATGAGCCATAGGCAATAAATTATTCGCTCGGAAACGTTCAATCTTTGGTTAGTTTATGGATGAAACAAAAAAAAACTTATTAAAATAAGCCTTTCATTAAACCGATTAAAGTTTAAAGCTTTTTTTAAATTAAGAATTCTTATTTTTTTCTAAAAGGGAAACTGATTTTTTATGACCTGCAGTTATGACTATAAAGTCATCTATAAAAAGTTTTATAGCTAAAAATTAGACATCAGATGGAGTAAAAAAACTGGCCAAGTGCGAGGATTGCAAGGATTCGCCCACCGAGGGTTCCGTACAAAATTGTAGGTAAGAACATATTACGAGTACATTACATTAAGACTATATTTTTTTATGATTTCATTACAAATGTGTAGTTTTCAGACTTTTCCCTATACTGGTAGTATAAGACGATATTACTTGCCAAATTTCATATTTCCAGGACAACGGCAAATACCCTATAAATTTTGATTCCCTTGAGAGTGTCGAAACATACGTTTTTTTGCGGCATAAACGGCCGTATCTTTTTTACCTAGAACCTAGAAGTGTGATTTTTTTCACAGCTTCAAGAGACTAGATCTGAGTATATGGTTTTAATTTCAACACGATACCTACACGCGTTCTCGAGATAAAGGGTCTTGACAGACAGACGGACGGACAACAAAGTGATCCTATAAGGGTTCCGTTTTTTCTTTCGAAGTACGGAACCCTAATAAAGGGGAAATCTTAAGAAAATTCATATAATACACGTACGCATACAGCACTTTAATAAAGAACAAAATTTCCAAAAAGTTACCTCTAGAATTCAGCTCAATTTTTTTCTTTGGCGCAACATAGCATAACTTCGGTTCATAATTCTTCGCGTCCACATAAACTCGAGTTTTAGTGCCAGAATACATGTTCCTACCACCAAGCACCATTGCGTGATCCTGCTTAAGGATAGAGGTATTATGTAGATTTCGGTGAAAGTAGGGCATTTAAACTTGTCTCTATGGTAGACCAAGCTTCAGCAAATATAGGGGTTGTAGGCGTGTGTAAGCGGCTTATTGGCTTTTACTAACAAACGGGACCGTCTGGCTAATACATACCATCTTTGCTTTAAGGATCGTGTCCTAAATTAGTGAGTTTGCGGAAGCGATGTATAGTTTTTAAGTCAGGTGTGAGGGCTCACCCCACGCCAAGCCATCGCTACAAAAATTAAGGCAATACTCGAAACATCAAATCACACCTCAAAAGTTAGTTAGTCATTCAACTATCATTTTTTTTTTCGAAATCAATAATAGGAGGGTTTTATTTTATAACTTATTAAGTAATGTTGTCTTGAAGTTTTAGAACGAAACTTAGGAAGCTGGCAACCCCAAGGGAAAACGCCCTTACTGTAGACGTTTTACCCTGTAGGTACATACATATGTGACATTTCACAGATTGCGAGTATACGTTGTAGGTATGTATATTATAAAGGTGAGGCTGAAGTTTTTTATGATGACGGGTTCCTATACTCAACTGTCTGTTAGTGGTAATTTTTAGTGTAGGTACCAATTTTACTAGAGTAGAATGGAAACTTTAGATTTGGTTAGAAGCTTTCAAAGGAAAATCAAGGAAAATTTTAGAGTTAGATTTCTGTTATGTTAGAAAAGCTTTATAATAAACTAGCTTTTGCCAGCGGCTTCGCCCGCGTTGTCCCTAGAGAACATACTACTAGGATAAAAAGTAGCCTATGTCGTTTCTCAGGCTCTAGACTATCTGTGTACCAAATTCATTTAAATCGGTTCAGTAGTTTTGGCGTGAAAGCGCGACAGACAGACAGACAGAGTTACTTTCGCATTTATAATATTAGTAAGGAAATTCTTGCTATACCTTATGAAGACGGTTATTAACAACTAATATATTTCACAGATATAAATTCTTCAGACACGCTCTACAGGACAAAGGTTTTAAAAACTAACTGTTTATTTTTCATGAGGCAGAAAAATAATGTGACTGAATTCTATCCCATATTGTAGAAAAGCACATATATAGTTTCTCCAATATTTCAACATTGGCTTATTATATAAAACCCAGACCCTACATACAAACTAGTTTGCTGTTTGTTAGAAGCTTTAGTTAAGCTAGTTTATGCTTTCCGGTTAAAATTAACCCAATAAGTATATTTTTATTTAGCTTAGGATACTGCCCGTCGATTCAGCCGGTCGATTCTGTAAGCATGTCGAAATGAAGGCTTGGGTGAAGTGATCACGAAGTGAGCTGTCATTCCATATTGATAACATGGATTGACAGCGCACTCCGTGATCACTTTACCCAAGCCTTCATTTCGACATGTTTACAGAATCGACCGGCTGTAAGCATATCGAAGTGAAGGCTTGGGTGAAGTGATCATGAAGTGAGCTGTCATTCCATCTTGATAACATGGATTGACAGCTCACTCCGTGATCACTTTACCCGAGCTATCATTTCGACATGTTTACAGAATCAACCGGCTGTAAGCATATCGAAGTGAAGGCTTGGGTGAAGTGATCATGAAGTGAGCTGTCATTCCATCTTGATAACATGGATTGACAGCTCACTCCGTGATCACTTTACCCGAGCCATCATTTCGACATGTTTACAGAATCAACCGGCTGTAAGCATATCGAAGTGAAGGCTTGGGTGAAGTGATCATGAAGTGAGCTGTCATTCCATCTTAATTACATGGATTGACAGCTCACTCCGTGATCACTTTATCCAAGCCTTCATTTCGACATGTTAACAGAATCGAACTGCTGGTAAGCAAAAGAAAATTCAGTGAATACTAACGTAAACTTATCTGTGAAGAAATTCAGGCATATTTCAATGAAAAATTAAAATAACACTGATTTTGATGAAAATAGATTTCAGACAGGCTTTTACACCAATGTTGCTGAATCCTGTCCTATATCTACACTAATATTATAAAGAGGATGATTTGTATTTTGTATGTTTGTGTTTTGTGTGTGTGAAAACTCAAAAACTACTGGACTGATTTCAAAAGTTCTTTCACCATTAGAATGCTATATTATCCCTGAGTAAAATTGGCTATATTTATTTTTAGAAAAAATAAGGGATCAGAGGCCTGTTACAATTTGACTGTTTTTTGCGTAAAATGAAACTTTCTTATTCTCAGAAACTGAAATATTTAGACAACTTTGGCATATTGGGTACTTGAGAATAGTTATTAGTATTGAACATCGCGGCCTCACTTTTCACATTTTTCTATAATCTATTTGTGAAAAGCCAAAATTCCGAAGTAAGTTTCTCATAAAAAGCGCGACGACACTTTTGAGCTCGTGGATTGAACTACTAACCAAATAAAATGAAAAATAAATCATAATATATCTTATATAGTGGTTTCGTGCATAGCGGCCAGAGAAATGTGAAAAAAGAATAGAATATCCGTAAAAAAAATCTCATTCAAATCCATAAAAACTACTAAAAACACTCATAATTAACTGTAAAATTCTCCTTAATACATTAATATTATTACGTAAAATTTAGGGCTCTTAAGAAAATTGCAGCGCGGTCTTAGTCGCGGGCGAATTGCTAGTTATAAACAATAAGCTTACCTATTTGAGATTTCTTTAATTGTCTTTACTTCAGCTCATCTTATTCAAGTCAATGCATTTTTTGGTGTAAAGCTGTTACTTCGTTTCTATTACTTAGTAGTCAGTTAACTAAGGAGCATATTCGTATTTACTCAACTGAAATTATTAAAACTGGTAAATAATATCTGTACTTATAGACTGTCATCGGTTTCTTTTTCATTGAATTATCACTTATTAAGTTCTGCCAGCTAAATCTATCGCAAGGGTACACACAGGTATAAAAGTATTATAATTTTAATAAATATGTTATTTTTTATGTAGGACATGGTGTAGACCATGTCTTAGATAAACGGGTAGCCGTGTACCAATTTTCATGCAAAACCATTCAGCCGTCAAGATGTGATGACAGACTGAGTTTTCTTTTCATTCGCCTTTTTACAATATCAGAATGGATTCAACATCATCATATCAGCCGAAACACGTCCACTGCTGGACATAGGCCTCCCCAAGTGTCACCACAACAAGCGGTTCTGTGCGTCTCGCATCCATTGACTACCCGCGAGCCTCACCAGGTCATCGGTCCACCTTGTGGGGCGCTGCGTCTTCCGGTACGCTGTCGCCATTCAAAACTTTTCGGCCCCATCGACCATCTTTTCTGCGAGCAATGTGCCTTGCCTACTCACACCTGACCACTTAAGTTTGGTGATCCTGCGGGCAGTATGGATTAATATTGGGGAAACCTCCACGTGGACTAAAAAACGTCCATTTTTTGCAGTTTTCCCAACTTTCTTCAAACGATTTCCTCCTGTAAAATAATTATTGTCATGCACTTTTGGAAAAAAGAAAGAGTGAGCAGGCATCTTCTAGCCTCGCTCGTTCAGTCTCGGAACTTATATTCTTGCTTGCCATCGGGCGAGATCGTAATTAAGAGCTAAAAAAGAACGAACGTTTTCTGAAATTCACTTAAGACTGTACTGAAGCTAAAAAGCTTCATTATAAAATCAGTTTAGCAGACTAGGAACATTTACATTGCATCATTAAAATCACCAAAAACTGAAAAGTAAAAGTACAAAGGAGAGATATCTTCCAGCAGACCTGTGACTGCGAACGGTTAAAGGGAATTCAGCTGCCTGGGTACCCAACTACGTTGAGGTCAGTGTATAGTATATAACTGAATGCAGTTCAACAGCAGTATTTTAAAAGGATTAACTGGAACTCAGCACCAAATTATTCCAAATAAAATGGTATTGGGTAACACAATACTCCTTGGTAAAGACTCTATAATTGGCAGACTCATCTTCTTACTGCTGGACTTCTCCCCGTGATTTCCAACTGTTCCTCCATGAACAGCAACACACAACTGCCTCATGTGGACCCCTTAGTCCCGTCTAGCTCTTCCTTCTGGCTGTGTCTATCTATACGAATAACGATTGATAAAGCCAAGTATAAGTCCCTTCGAATCAAAGATGAGTCTTAGTGTGATGGATGGTCTTCCAACCACGATCGAGCTCGGCAGAAATACCTTTCTTAACCTTTGACAGATTGGAGCGGCTGGTAATATTTATATGGAGTTATTTAGATGAGAAAATAAACAACAAAATACATACATACCATGTATAATATTTATCACCACATCAAAGGTCATCAGATACCTAAATTAAGTTAACATACAACCTACTCTATAAAATTATGAACATCAACGATTAAAATGGTACAATAACGTTCCAAAACAGACATAAAAATATTTAACTAGTGACTAGACATTTAAGGATGAGTCTTCATTCGAAAAAGTAACATCGGCATTTCTCAAAATAATTGAAAACGATCGGGTGGTTCTTTAGAAAATATTAACTAATATTTATAAATGCAAAAGTAAAACCAAACCCTCTTTGTTTGTTACGTTGCTTCCACGCCTAAATCCCTGAGCCGATTTTGATGAATTTCAGTATTAAAATAGACGGGACCCTGGAGACAGATACTAGCTACTTTTTAGGGTTCCGAAATTCCATAAAAATGAAACCCTTATTGGATCACACGGTTGTCTATCTGTTTGTCGTTTGTTGGTCTGTCTGTCCGTCTGTCACAGCTGATTTTCTCTGAATCTAGTCTACAGATTCTGCTGAAATTGAAACACATATGAACTTCTGTGATCGAAACACGGACGCGTTACGTAAATAAATTATTTTTAAAAGGGTCACTTTTGGGGGACAAGCTAGAAATGTGACATATCAAATGGAAGGGTTGTTTAGCGACAAGCTCGCACCGCAATCCCAACCACTGCAACTCCTAAAAGCCAAGATTAATCAGTGGCGACCACCAGAAAAACGCCGAGCCAATAAAGCCCGACGAGTCCTTGAGAAACGATTAAACTGTCTTGAAATTAATCACAAAAGTACAACGGAGGAGTAGGAAAAAAAATCCATTTCTCTCCTTCTCAAGCAGGAGGCACAACAGAGCTAGGCCAATAGGCACCAAGGAATATATACAACTGGGTTAAGCCTAGTTACCAAGCACCACAGATTATATATTATAATTAAAACTAATGGGTACATGAGAAATCATTGAATCAAGAGATACCTACTACCCCTTTTCACATTGCTTACACAGAGCAGTATGAGATTCGACCTGCTCAAGTCAACGTGGAAATATAAATCAGCATTAAATAGGGAATTTCTTAAGTTAATAATCAGTACGTTTTCAAAAAATACCATTTAAATCTACTTTAAGTAAATCGCTGAGTAAGCGTTGAAAAATTTGTCTCTTAAATAAACCACGGTAGCGGATTTAAACGCGACACCGCCATCTATCGAACTTGACGGAACTATTGAACAGGTCTGCAATTAAATATTATTTTCTGAATATTTTAGTTAAAATCATACAGGTTTTGATTTTACATTCTAACTATATATAAGAACACAAATATAATAATTATATATGATAGGTAGGTAAATACAGCATCAATAATCAAATCTTTGTTCCTGTATTCTTTGGTAACTAAGTTCTTACTCAAACAACTTGTAAAATATTTCCAAAGGTCCACCCATGTATTAAGTTTATTGGCTCTATACTATAAACGCTGATTTGGTAATGCTAACCGAAATTAACAATTGTGCATAGATATTTAAAGGGCTTTTCAATTACTCATATTTTTTTACTTCTTAGCTGTAGGTTCTAATTTTAAAATTTACTTTTTAATTTAAATAATGTCATGGCTTGATCTGAGTGGCTTAAGCAATTAATTGGTATCAATCGTCCAAGTGAAGAGTTCATTCTCTCTGTGAGAAAATATAAAGGTGAGACCAAAAAGACGGTATACCCTTCTAAAACTAAACATGTAAATCTATTTAGGCGGAGATATGTGGTAACATTAGAAGATATACAAAAAAAAAGAGGGAAAAATTCCTCCTTTTCGAAGTCGGTAAAAAGTCGACTTTTCAGTCTCAGTAAGTAATCATTGATTGGTACAGGTACAAACACATCGTGACGTGTAAAATATTACCCGTGGGATTATAAGTGCGAAATCTAACAATTAAGTTTTGGAACATACCTAACTAACATTTACAAAGGTACGGGCAGACTGCAAGCGGTGTGCATGGTATAGACTAGTCAACAAGTTCAAAAACGTGTTAATTCTTGATGAAGCTCCTAAAAATATGAGCGAGGGCTCATTCGATTCGGAATGACGTCTAGGACAATGTATCGAAAGTATGTATTAGCACATAAAAAATTGCAATTGTTATTAACAAATTAAGATGAAAAAAGATGGCACTTAGTTTTTCGTAAATAACTCAAAAAATATTAATATTGAAGAGAAATTTCCTAAAAAGATCCTTAAAGAAGAGTGATTTCCAAAAAAAAGTTCCATCTCCCGGAACTCTATCTCTATGATTTATCATTTTAAGTCAACGTTGAAAATGGGGCTCCAAACAGCTGTAATCATATGGTGCGGCCCATACCGGGAGTTGGACCTTTTGTTTTGGAAATTTCCTCTTCTTTAAGGATCTTTTTACGGAATTTCGTAAATATTAATGTTTGTGCGTTATTAACGAAAAACAAGTGCAACCTTTTTGTCATCTCAATTTGTTAATAACAATTGCAATTTTTTATGAGTTTAATACCTACATACTTTCGATACATTTTTCTAGACGTCATTCCGAATCGAATAATGATCGTTCATTTTTGTTTTGGGAGTTTTATCAAGAATTACACGTTTTTGAACTTTTCGACTAGCCTAGTACATGGTGCCTAGTGGTGTTCAGCTAGCCTATTCTGCTGTGCGATTCAGTAAACATCTCATCGTGAAAATTAAAGTGAAAAGAACACAAATAAGATGTCAGTCCATCAAATTAGAGAGACATGACAGTTCTCTCCACCTAGGTTTAACGGTGAGATGTTACAGAATCGAGCAGCTGTTCAAATGTCAAAACGTATGTATAGTGAGCTGTCATTCACCAGTGACGATACACGATGCACGAATTGACAGCTCACTCCATGCCAAATTCAACTTCCTCCATCACGGTGAGCATTTTACAGAACAGCACTGCTGCAGTGAACATCTCACCTTAAGAGGAAATGCTGGCGAAGAGACTTTATATGTAAAAAGTCATAATTCGAGGTTTGGCTCTCGACTGTTTACTCCTCCAATACTGAACCGATTTAAAAGATATTTCACAAACTGAGTAAGAAGGATATATACTGTGTCCTTATGTTTTCCTTTTTGATGATTTATTAACCGTATAATCACTAGAACCCTCACAAAATTCTCAAAATTGTCCGATAAATTGCTGTCAACAGAGCCCTAGTGTACAAATTTGGCCACTATTAATAAAAAAAGGAAAACATAGGGACACGGTATATATTCTTTCTATTCAGTTTCTGAAATATCTCTTAAATCGGTTCAATATTGGAGGAGAAAACAGTCGAGAGCCAAACCTCGAATTATGACTTTTTACATACAAAGTCTCTCCGCCAGCATTTCCTCTTAAAACTTACGTGGAGTGAACTGTCTTTTCTGATGAAAAATTACTAATCATTTCAAGCTCACAGTTTTCATAATGAAATGTTACAGAATAGACCAGCTTTTTAGGTTCACAGATTTACACTGCGATCACATACTCAAAAATCATTTGAACACGCATTTGGAGGTCAGCGGTTTGACCATACCTCAACATATTTATAATATTTAACTAATTTCCTGTAGCGTTTTCTTCATTTTCCTGCGGCTTGTCTTGAGTATTTTCAGGTACCGTTATGCTGATAGCTCGTTCTGTCTTGCTGGCCATGACCAGGCCGTGGTAGATCCAGTAGGTGTGCTTCATATCCATTAGAAATGGGTCTATGCATTGGACAGGCTTCCTATAGTTGCAGTACTTGATGCAATCCTGGCAGACACAGTACAGTGACGTAGTGACGATGTCATTGCGGTAACTGTAGCCCTTTTCCTTCAGTGAATCCTTTTTTTTCTTGTGTTTCGTTCTACATTCTGTGGGCCACATTTTTCCGCCTACTTCTTCGCGTTTGTTCATTTCTGTAATTAGAAACAAATTGAAAGTTAAAAACAGACTGGTTTTACAAGATTAAGTACACGATTAATGGCTGTTTGTTGCATGTGGCTTCTTTTACTAACCGATTTAAAAAAGGAGGAGGTCCTATGTTTCAACTGTACTCCTCAAGTGGTTCTATTGTTATCAGGATCTGATCATGAAATCCCAGGGAAATCGAGGACAAACCTCAAATTTTATAGGCACTTACTTTTTATAGGCATGTTTCATTTATTTTTATGGGTGTAATGTCAATTCTAAAGGTACTTTAGTATTAAAATGGTAATTTTTGCTCCCATTTCATTTAAATCCCTTTAGTAATTATTGCGAGCATCTTTACTACTGTGAAGATGCTTGTTGTTCAATTTAATTTCCAACTGGTTAATTTTGGTGAATTTAATGTTTCAAAGCATTTTTAAAGCAAAGAAAGCTTGTATACCTAATCAATTTTTGAAGATATACTGCTTTTATCTAATATATAAAAATCTCGTGTCACGGTGTTTGTTACCGAACTCCTCCGGAACGGCTCGACTGATTTTCATGAAATTTTGTGTGCATATTCGGTAGGTATGGGAATAGGTGTTAGGCTATTTTTTTTTATTTGGCGTTACAACATTTGCCAGGTCAGCTAGTCTATCTATATTTTAATATATAAAGCTGAAGAGTTTGTTTGTTTGTTTTTTGTTTGTTTGCTTGAACGCGCTAATCTCGGGAACTACTGGTCCGATTTGAAAAATTCTTTCAGTGTTAGATAGCCCAGTTATCGAGAAAGGCTATATATCATCATGCTAAGATCAATAGGAGCCGAGTAGTAATGAAAATTGTGACGCAGACGAAGTTGCGCGGGTCAGCTAGTCTAATATATAATAATCTCGTGCCACGGTGTTTGTTACCGAACTCCTCCGAAACGGCTCGACTGATTTTCATGAAATTTTGTGTGTATATTCGGTAGGTATGAGAATAGGTGGTAGGCATTTTTTTTTTTGGCAAAACTACGTTTGCTGACTCAGCTAGTTGTTATGAAAACTCCCAATAATATTTCTAACGTAAAGCATTCATTACAAAAAAATCCCGTGGCGTGGTGACTTTTGAGTTATTATGGAAAGGAGTCAGTCAGTCAAAAAAAATAAGTTAGCTGCCTAATCAAGAGCCTAGTAGCTTTCTGCGTTTCAATCATTTGTTCTTTTATATTTCTCCTGTAATATTAACATCAGAACGTAATTTTAACGTAATTTTAGGGTTCCGAAAAAAAAACGGATCCCTTATAGGATCACTCGGGTGTCTGTCTGTCTGTCCGTCTGTCACAGCCAGTTTTCTCCGGATCCATTGAACCGATTCTGTTGAAATTAGGTACACATATGGACTTCTGTGACCCAAACACGGACGCGTTACGTAAATTATTATTTTTTTAGTATGGGGGTCACTTTTGGGGGTCAAACTAGAAAATTAAAAAAAAAGTTTTTTGAACAATATTTTGTGACATATCAGATAAAAGGGCTTACTGTGAGGGTTTTAATTATATGTTTTTCATAATTTTAAAATAAATGGTTTTGAAGTTATTCAAGAAATTAGACGAAAAATGACCATTCCCCCCCTTATCTCCGAAACTACTGAGCCTAAAATTTAAAAAAAAAAAATGGAGATAATAGATCTTTACCTAAAGATTACAGGAAAATCTATTAGAAGTCTGTAGTGTTAAAATAACATGTTAAAAAAATTAAATTCGTTTGGAACCCTTTGCACGCAAGTCCGACTCGCACTTGGCCAGTTTTTCCTTTTTTTATTCCATTCATCCAACTTGTTATTATCCAATATTGTTATTTATCCAACCAAATAGTCATCTGCCAAGCCTTTTCCCAACCAATATGGTTGGGAAAAGGCTTGGCAGATGACTATTTGGTTCTAACAACTATCACTCTGTATAATCTACTAAATATTTTTATTTCATGAAAGATTTTATCCTTTTAACCACCAGAACGTACAATTAAATACACAACTATTTTGGAAACTAATTCCTAATAAGTATCTAACTTGAACAAAACTCATGGATATCCCATTGTTATTACAATACACTTTTTATAGGTAATTTAAATTAATAAATACTAAGTTAGTTCCATCGTTTTCCTCCACTAAATAAAATTCTCTACATTAACATTTAAACATTTAGTAAAGGGCATGAAAATCAGGCCTTTCTGTCTTCTTTTCTCTCCTGAGAATTTCTAGTTCTTATCTTTACCTAAGAGATTCATTCAATAAAACACATAATAAAACATATCTGCCTCTAAATTACTTGAAGGAAAGACTAGATACTTTGAACCTATGATCTCTAATAATACCGAAATACTAACATTAACTTTGAGACTAAAGTTGTGTAATCCATAAACAATACCTTGGCTATAATTGTGGTGATGGAAAACCTTATATATCCATTTTAACTCGGATCTATTTTCTTCCCCTACATCACGGTACCTAGGAATCCCTCCCTATACAATCTATCTACATCTGTCTTTGTGAACATGCAAACAAAGCTGTCACAGCATTATCCATAACATTGACAGGTTGATAGACAGATACAGCAAAAGTATCAACCATCTCTTTGTTGAAGTTCAAGACCTGAATACGGTTCGAATGAGGACACTATTATCAAACACAGTTGCAAACGTATCCATGGATGTCATCGGCGGGATAAGTGACGATAAAAAGCTGTACTTACGTAGCGGCGGCTTGAGCTTAATGCACGCTCAACAGGTTGCTTCTTGACACACCACTTCTAGAAATGTCACAATTTCTCTCAAAAGTCGAGCGTAGCTTCGCCCGAATTAAGATGTTGGAAAATAATTTATTGATTGATGGTCATGCTCTAACTATTTGTGCGCAAGTGCAAATTATTTCCTTGTCCCACAGACTAGGTCACGTGGAAAGGTCTTTGCTCCACTGAGCTACGAGGAGGAGTAATGACTAATGTAGGTTCCTTCTGATTCTAGAGGTACACGTCTCGCCAGGTAGGACAAAGGACTACCGACTAAGGACGCTAATGAACTCCGACACACATGTCTATAAATATAATCTTTTCAGATACGTAACAATACTCTTATTAACCTCCTATTATGTTGAGATTGATGAAATAAATAGGCACCGCGTCTAACTTTGGTAAAATTATTAAATGTACCGTGTTTGCTCTATATAAATGTTATGCTGTGTTTGAGTACAATTTATATTTGTAGTCTTAAGTGACTGTTCCATAAGTATTTACAGTGAGCTTTACAACTAGGAAGCTTACCTACAGTACATATATACAGAATGAATTTTTAAAGTGTGCCTTCATGGCCAAATCCGAAACAATGAGGAATATCGAAAAACACTGAAAGGAGTCTCGAGCTCGATTTGATTTACATTAGAACAGGGCCTGGCACTGGATATAAAAGCGTCATTATGACTTTCCAGTGGTCAACCACTGACACTCCATTGAAAGAAATGGCAAAGAATCTTGTCAAAATCAACCATTATGAAATCAATGATAGACCATTCTGACACTATTGTAATAGCAGACTTGGGACCCTGTTGGTGATTCAACATTGGAGCACGACCGGCCTTGACAATTTTTACATGCTAGAGAACAAAACAGTCCAATTTTTTTGCAACCACATTTAGCACTACATGCCTTTTTACGGTTGCAAAAAATTGTGATTAGCAGGTTTTCCGGCCTAGTTGGAATTACAGTCTGACATTTTTTTATAGATAATTATCTGATCTACAATTTTGTCTGAATTTGTTTGACCTTTGACCGCGAGTATTTTTTTTCCAGGCATCGGATCGATGAGGACTTTTTAGATTTCATTTATGATAGTGTTTTGAACAATCCTACCAATTTTGAGCTGAGTGCGAATTACTGTACCTTCACTTCTATTTTTTGGTCTAATTTGACCGGTCTATCTTCGCTCGTTTCTCGTTTGTTACCTTTAAACATTGTAAACAGCGTTCGCTGCCTACAATGTTGAAATTAAACAAGTAGAATGTAAGTAGACAGGTAGCTGTAACATACATACTCAAAACACCCTAAAGCGACGGGTCTCCTGGCACATTTTAAGTATGTATGTGGGAACAGGGAATTAGGTTAAATGAATTAAAACCTGGATTCTTTTATAGTTGTATATTCTCATACTACAGCTACAATGTCAAACAATATAAAAAGTTTGCATAATTGTTTCAAAAAACATGTGATAAGAACAATAAATACAAAAAAAAACTTAGAAAATCCAAATTGTATAAAATACAATAGTAACAATTGAGCTTTACTTCTAAAGATCGACGATCGAAGATTTTAGACATATTTTAGAGTAGGTACTTATTGAAAAATAACAAGTTATTCCTTAACATACATAGGTGCTTGAAGAAACCATACATGAAAACAAAACAAATTAAGTCATTTTACTTGGAAAGGCCTTGATTTGATATGCAACAGGAAAGATATAGAATATGCCAATAAAATGGTACAAATTTCTGAGACAAACATTTCCTTTCTGTTGTTATTGTGGTTTATTTTTCATAACACAATTGAAAGAGAGACGAAAAGAAAGGAGACACGGAATACGGTAAATAAATGAACCAAACTACAGTGCCGGAGGGTGCCAGCGAAGCTCAATTGTTTTTGCCTTTTGGCAGCACCAGCACCACACGCTGATCGTCTTCGGCCCTGACTGCGGGCTCGTAAAACACCTCGACGGGCGGGCCATCTTTGGCATCCGCGCCGGGTGCCGACTTGCCGATGACCACCTTGCACAGCATGCCTTTCTCCACAGTGATTATTTTTGTATTAGCTTTGATCCTTTTCTTGAATTCCTCCATCATCTCATCCATCTCCTTCTTCTTAGCGTCCGCACCGTCCATCCTGCAATCACATACAAATGTATTGTTAACGTTGCTGAAGTACTATTAACAAAAGGTTCGCTCGGGGGTAGGGGAGTTCATCCTAAACAGGACTGTGACATGACATGTCTCATTATAATCAGCCAGTTCTTTATTTTAGAATCAATCTATTGTTTCATTGTTTATCTCAAAAAAGGGAAAGGACTTTTTATTTCTTTGTCCATTTTGTAGCTCGTTTCAAAGCAACTGTTCATGAAATACCAAATAGTTATTGCAACAATCAAGACATCAAGATGCAGTAGGAAAAGCTTTTTTTAACTGTGTCATTTTATTCCTAAATAGTGACACCTTTTTCAATATTTATTCATTTTCGTTACGCGTCCGTATTTGGGTCACAGAAGGTTATATGTGTACTAAATTTCAACTGAATCGGTTTTGTAGATTAGGAAATATTCAGTTGTGACAAAGGGACAGACAGACAACCAAGTGATCCTATAAGGGTTCCGTTTTTCCATACGAAGGTTTGGATCCCTAAAGTTGGGCTGCCCCTTATGAGGAGTCTTATTTTTTTATTCGGTTTTAAATTCTTATAACGCTCTCTGATTTCACTTACCTCACCACAAACTCACAGGCCGATTTGTAAGCTCAGGGCAGAGAATTCAGCAAACAGCGTCAACGTATCAGTCGCGATCTCGATACGTCAGATATTGATCCAGAGGCGGAGCTTCTCCCCAGAGCAGCTTCCTGTGTACCAACCAAAAAATGTAGACAGTGTTACGGCACTTGAAAATCTTCCAATCTCATCTAAGTCAAAGTCGTAAAGAAGATTTTTCTGTCAAACAATATACAACTAACGTATTTTAAAATGCAAAAGTAAGCATAGCTAAATAGTAGTAAGAGTTTAAAAAAAATATAAGTATCACGGGAATGTCAGCGAATTAAAAAAGCGAAACGTTTATCTTTTTATAGAATACATAAACGACGAACACAAAGAAAAAAGTAGGAGATTGTACCCATTCACATGTAAAATTTCAGCTCATTATACTAAATAATTAAAGAGATATAAATAAACAAACATAGATATTGTTAGTTTTTTCAAATTGGACCTATAACCATTTTTTCAATAAAGATGGTTTAAAACCTATTTACGAAGCAGGATGAATATGAAATTAAACATTAAAATACACTTTTTGAAAATTATGTATTTGGGTCCTAGTCGAGTTCTTAGAAAACTACTATTTTTTTCTTTTTTAATTTCTTGTGGTTACTATTTTTATTTCATATGATGAAAATGAAAAGAATTTTATAAATTCATTTCAAACAAATTTAAATTAATGAGAAATGAGTATTTTATGAAAATATCAGTATTTTTGGAGTAATATTTGATTTTGGATTCAATCTGTCGTGTGTCAAATCGCAGAAATTTCTGTGTTAATGCCAACTTATCTATGCAGGTGGCTGAACAAGGAACTAAATGGAATACTGAATTTCGACATAAATCCTGTTTTTTCAAAAAGGAGGAGGTTCTCAATTCGTCGGAACCTTTTTTTAATTTTTTCTATGTGCCCCGATTACTCGAAAATGGCTAGACCGATTTGGTATTTTTTTTTTGGTTTGAAAGGTTAGACTTCTCAGGTGGTGCCATGATCATCAGGTCAGGACCTGATGATGGGAACCTGGAGAAATAGAAGGACCTCTTCAAATTTTATAAGCACACTTGCTGCGATTTGCGTAGTTTTTAGAAGAGTATTTTCTCGGAGTTGTACTTTTCAATTTGGGGAAGATCTGATGAAGAACTTCGGAGATAGGCAACGGAACTCCTCAATAAATAATATAATATATTTCATAAAAAAACTTGATGATCATAGGACCACCTAGTAAGTACCCTTATACTTCCTAGGTGGTCCTATGATCATCAAGTCAGGATCTGATGATGGGATCCTGGAGAAATAGAGGGAACTTTTCAAATTTTATAGGCACACTTGAAACGATATGGGTAGTTTTTGAAAGAGTACTTTCTTGGAGTGGTCTCATTTCAATTTGTTGAAGATCTGATGAAGAACTTCGGAGATAGGCAACGGAACTCCTCAATAAATGATAGCAAATGGACCGGGATTGCTGAAATCTCATGTCTGTCTATTGTTTACACCAGTTCATAACATAACATCACGCCACTACGCTGTGAAAGGGCAAGCACATGTGGACCACTAAAAAGTGAAAAATAAAAACTTTTTTACAAAAAAACACAACCGACTTCCAAAACCAAAACACTACAAAGTATAAAATAACTTTAATTTAAGTCGGTGTCAAAAAAACGAAGAAAAAAAACCAAAAACACCGACATTTTTAATTGACCGTCGAGATTTCAGCGTTAATTTCGGCGCAGTGGTTTAAAAATACAGTTTTATCTCTTTTTTTCAATTAAAACTTTACAAAACATGTTTTGAAAAATCTTTTTTAAGTGAGACTTAGTCGAGCACTAAGCAAAGATAAATACTCTATCTTGTTTTTCTCAATATCTTTTTATGACAATACTAAGTTTATTTTTTGCAGTTTTGAAACAATATAATCAACAGAGATTTTGGTAAATAAATTATTGGTATACTGAACCCTTCAATTTCGGTTGGGGATCAAACGGCTGTGTATCAAGTCGCAGGAATTTCTATATTGATGCCAAGTTATCTGCACAGGTGGCGAAACAAGGAACTAAGCGGAGAACTGAGTTTGGCCATACATCCTGAAGTTTTCTTTGTTTACAACGCTGCCTTCAGCTGCATAGATATATTAGCCGACATATTTTTTAAATTGACCATAGACATTTTCCTGGGAAAAATTAAAAAGTTGATTATGCTATGGAGAATTTACTTTTTCATTTAACATATTTTTCTCTTCTTTGAGAGCCAAGTTAATTCATCTTGTCTCACGAAAAACACATATTTAGTACCTAGATACTTTACAAAATCACTGAAATAGTATTTTTTGTATTTTATGTACCTAGGTATATCTTATAGGCCAGGCAAACTGGCTTTGACCCTTGAAAAAATTCTAAACTCTGTTTTTGAGGGTTCTGTACCCCAAAAGAAAAAAACGGAACCCTTATAAGATCACTTTGTTGTCTGTCCGTCTGTCTATTAAGACCATTTATCTCGGGAACGTGTGGAGGTATCGAAATTAAACCATGTACATGTCTACGGTCTCTTGAAGCTGTGAAAAAAAAACAAAGTTCTAAATTAACGTAAAAAGAAAATACGGCCGTATATGCCCCAAAAACGTATATTCCGACACTCTCAAACAAATCAAAATGTATAGGGTATTGTTGATCTAGAACTATGAAATTTGGCAATTAATACCGTCTTATACTACAAGTGTAAGAAAAAAGACTAAAAACTATACATTTGTAATAAAATCATTAAAAATATAGTCTTAATTTAAAGTATTATGTACCTACAAATTTGTACGGAACCCCTCGGCGGGCGAGACCGACTCGTACTTGGTCGGTTGTTTTTCTTGAACCGGCGTTATGATCTTAGCTCTTCTTATAATAACAAAAAAAAAAAAAAACATTTTCAATAACCGGAACATGGCAAAAAAACGAAAACGCGTTATATTCAATAAAAACTAGGTAAACAAAATTATCTACAATTATTTTCTACATTATGAAAAAATAGGGAAAACATTTTTTTTGTCAGAATTAAACCTTTTAACAATCATATGTGTCGTAAAAATAAATACGAAATTTTGAAAATTTGTTTAGCCGTGTTTAATTTTTTATAGTCATAATCATAATAGATATCATAATCATAAATTAAAATTAAACCCAATTTAATTCAGGTATATATTTTCCTGAATCGCTTTTGCCAAAAAATTGATATAAATAACTTGCGCTAGCACTTATTGTTTAATTTTGTTGGGTAGCGTATTAAGATATTTAATTAAGTCATTTTGTGAAATGAAAGCTGTTAATTTTAGATTTAAGTACAAAATAAAAAATATACATTCTTTAAAAAAAAGGATAGTTGCGCGTATTGAAAATGTTTAAATTACCTGAACATGGCACTTTATGTTTTTAATGTTATTAAGTTATTATTGAAATGTTTTATTAAAAAAAAAATTAACAAAAAATGTAACCGACTTCTTCGGAAGTCGGTGTTTTTGGCTATTTCGTTTTTTGACACCGACTTCCGAAATTAAAGTTATTTTATACTTTGTAGTGTTTTGTTTTGGAAGTCGGTTACATTTTTTGTAAAAAAGTTTTTTATTTTTCACTTTTTAGTGGTACCTGCGTACCCATTCACAGTGTACCGGTGTGATGGTATGTTATGAAAATAAAACTTACTAAGTGCTTTCGGTGTAAAGGTCTCGTCAATACGAATGAAATAAGCCCAAACACTTGGTATTTCCTACATACCGATGTGGAGTTTCCTTGACTCTTTGTCGTCTCCATCATCAGATCTGATCCAAACCTTCATTCTTTTATAGTATCACCCGATACACACACGAATATTTAGTTTTTACCACATGCGTGTCTACAATTTTCGAGAGTTGCCCTCGATTTCTCAGGGTTTCCATCATCAGATCCTGATGTGGTGGCAATGGAACCATCTCGGAAGCATACCCTTTCATATAAAAAAAAGATTCATCGAAATCGGATCATAAACAACGAAGTTATCCGCGAACACACATAAAAAAATATATATATACGCTGTCGAATTGAGAACCGCCTTCTGTTTTAGAAGTCATTTAAAAATGGACACGCGGGTGTTAACTTTTCGCGGGATACATTTAACATACTTCCAAAAAAATCAGCGTTAAGTAAATTGCAAGGTTAACCTAATTTTCGACGTAATGACTGGACTGGGTTACTTCTAAGCAAGCGTGCTCCATCATCGACCACATCTGTTTCCATCGGGTGAGATTGTGGTCAAACGGGAGAGTTACAAAAATAATGTATGCAGTCTCCTGTAACTGGTTCAATTATGAAAGCATAAAGCTTTATTTTCATTATTTATGATTTCACTAGCTTCTGCCAGCGGCTTCGCCCGCGTGTTCCGTAGGGAACGGACTCACGGGATAAAAAGCCTATGTCCTTTCTCAGGCTCTAGACTATCAGTGTACCAAATTTCATTTAAATCGGTTCAGGACTTTGGCGTGAAAGCACGACAAACAGACAGAGTTACGTTCACATTTATAATTTTATTAAGGACTAGCTTCGGCCAGCGGCTTCGCCCGCGTGGTCCCGAGGGAACATACTCCCGGGATAAAAAGCCTTTGTCCTTTCTCAGGCTCTATACTACCTCTGTACCAAATTTCATTTAAATGGGTTCAGTAGTCTTGGCGTGAAAGCGCGACAGACAGACAGACAGACAGAGTTACTTTCGCATTTATAATATTAGTAAGGAAGTAAGGATTAACAAAGCTTAGCTTAGCTCTGCTACACAAACAAGCCAGCTTAAGAACTGGGAAAAAAGGTAGCCTTCAGTCCTGATTTCCATAATTAATTTACCTCTATCTTTCTTCTGATGTCTTTCAACGTTTAGAGTAAAGCGTGTAGGCCGGCTACAATTTCAGAGCAAAAAGTAGAATATACCTAAACAACTACCGATTCAGTCAAAATATACGAACTGACAAGAGTCAGCTTGCACATTTTCAGTATCAAGAGATCGAACAGCAAAAAATAAAATGAAACAACTCGGATTTAGCTCATTTTTTATTCTTTGACAATGCACATTTAAGTGTGCATTTTTTTAATCAAATTTCCATGCTACCTACCATCTACTTCCTATCTACAGTATAGAATCTCTTCTACGAACGAATATTTATAAACTTTGAAAACATGAATACCTACGTAAAATAATCTTGAAATATAACACCTTTCTTAAGTGTACGAGAACCACAAAATGTCAGAAATATAAACAGTTTTTTTGTAACACACAAAACGTTTCAGACATTCAATTTTATAAAAGCAAATACACATAACACAATAACGCTAACAACGTAATATACACTGAATCGATATCCAACATGAAATATACAAGTTGTGTCAAAATGCAGAAATGGCCGACACTGATACTTTCCATTCTGTTGTTTTTGTTGTACATCTTTTACGACACAGATGAAAAAGATGAGAAGACAACGAATTTAAGGATAGGGCGAGAGAATGGCTTAGTCGTCGCTGTCGATGCTCTCGTCGGCGGTGAAGTAGGCGAGGTCCTCGGACACCTGGTCGTCGTCCTCGTCGGAATCTTCGTTGTCGGCCTGGTCAGCAGCATTTTCGTCGGCGTCCTCGTCGGCATTTTCATCGGTGTCCTCGTCTGCATTTTCGTCGTCCTCGTCGTGTGTGTTATAGCCGTCGTTATTGTCAGATCCATACACAGTGGCATCATCATCTGTATCCTCGTCGGTAGACCAATTGTCGTCCCCCAGCATATTACTTTTCATCACGTATGGCTTTCCATCTCCTTTTTCATCATTATCATTGTTTGGCCTTATGAAAACTATCATAAAATTCTTGCGGCCACTTTCTCTAACTAGTTCAAGGAGCAGATTATGATGATAATCTTTGTCTGTAGGATTCTGTTTGGCCGCCTTAGAGAGGATGAGAGTTTTTGTCCTCGCAATCACGTTCATAGACTTTACCTTTTTGATCCTCGCTTCTGGTATCTTAAGCCTGAAATAACATACAAAATCGCTGTTAAAAATTACCATAGATAGATGTGGGCTAAAGGGGGGCTCCGACGAATCTAACTAAGGATAAATCTCAGCCTAGCCTGTACTAACTTGGCTGTGGTCGGCTTCCAGTATTACGAAGTATTTACGTAGTATTACGATGCTACTGAATAATATTTCACATGGAGCGCCTGCACATGTGATCTCCACATCCCAGTTACTCACTAGATAGCTCAATACCTACCATTTAGTCGGCACTATAGTTGTCATAAAATAAAAGGCCCGTTTTGACAGCAGGATAAAACATTGCTTTATTAGTAATTATTAAAGAGACATAAAAATAAATCTCTTCCGCACTTAGTGGTAAAGCAATCTTCTATCCTTCTCTACTCAGCTGTCAAATAGGACTTCTTAGATTTTGGTGACTTTAAAAAGATGGAATTTGTTATACATATTAATATATATAACAAATTCCAACTTTCTAGTGATAAGGTCTCTGAACTAAACCACGGACAGACAGATAGACAGGCGGATATGGCGAAACTATAAGAGTTCCTTGTTGACTAAGGAACCCTAAAAACTATGTTAGGCTGACCGGGGGGTGGTGATAAAATATTCTTTTACTACCGTTTCTGCTCTACAATCAAAGAAACAAAACATTAGCGCCGAAGCTGGGTTAATTTTGATCCGTCTCCTTTAAACTTAGTAAGTACATGAGTGATCAAAAAAACTCAAATGTCCTATGGAATTCTTGACTTTACTTACTTCCCCAAAAACCGATGGACTGATTTGATTGATTGAGTAGAAGCCGCCATGACTGACAGCCTCCACAAGGTCTTGGTTACCCGAACTTGGCACAATAAGATTTATCTGGACGAGCCCAGCAGCTTTCCTCCGCAGCCAACAGACAGATATTGATCGACTCGTATTTGACAGTGTTGCAAAAGCAATAAAATCTTGTGAGCTAGTAAAATGATGGATGTTACGGGTCTTGTACAAAGATTAAACATCAAACTAAGTGAACGTTGAAATCTGTCTGTTTGTTGTCACAAGTCATTTATAGCAAAAGTGCGGTTATTTTTTATTTTACTTATGCTCTATTATTACAGACCATAATTAATTGGAATGTCCTAATACAATTACAATTTTGTAACTTGGATTGATTGATATAGAAAACAAACCACATTTTTTGTTGGAGAAATGTCTGGGCCTTGTTATTGCTATAACGCAATGGTGGTCCCGAAACTTGGCCTCGTCGCCCTCTGAATGACTATGTAAATTATTCAAATATCCATTCATTATTAGGTTAAGGGCAGGAAGATTTGGGGGTTTGGGTTAAGCGTAAATCACTATGAGTCGTTGGTTTGGCTCGGTTAATCTATACTAATGTTATAAAGCTAAAGAGTTTTTTTAATAGTTTGGTTGAACGCGCTTATCTCAGGAAGTACTAGTTCTAATTGAAACAATCTTTTAACATTGGATAGCCTATTTATCGAGGAAGGCTATATAGCATAGATAACATTACCTACGACCAATAGGAGCGAAGCATTAATGGAAAATGTGAGGCAGACGAAGTTGAGCGGGTCAGCTAGCTTCCAATAAAATATAAATATTTTAAATAACTAGCATTCACCCGCGACTTCGTACGCGCATCTCCCGTTCCCGTAGGAATTTCGGGAAATCCTCTTTTAGTGCTCCCCTGCGGAGTGTAAGAAAGCTTAATACCAAATTTCAGCTTTCAACGACCAGTAGTTTCGGCTGTGCGTTGTCTATCAGTCACTCAGTCAGTCAGTAACGGAAGCATTTTATTTATATTGATTGATGGTTTACGTTTAATATTTTAACACAATGTTAGGTGTTATTGAACATATGTTTAGGTACCTATGTGGATTCCTCGAAAAAGTGTAGAGGAAGTTAGAATAAAGATTTTTTCATGCTACCTAAACTAAAAATATGTCTACATAGTTCTGTCTAGATTATCCCGTTTTACATGTTGAAGCCAGTGTCTGCTTCAATGCCTCCCTACTGTCAAACGGTAGAAATTGGCATTCAGGTTGTGTCATTCCAGAGAAACGATTGTTAAAATATTATCTGAACTGAAATGCAGAGGCGGATTATCCTTAAGGCAAAGTAGGCACGTGCCTAGGGGCGCCAGATTATAAAGGCGCGCTCGAGGAAGCTTTAAACGAAAAAATAAAAAGCATTTACACAATATAAAAAACCATGTTTTGTACAGAGCTTCCAAAGTACTATTACTACTTGATTACTCTTACATAGCCCGATCCCAAAAACTATCATCTGACAGCTTTTTACGGCCTTCACAAAAGCTCTCTTTTGTTTATGACTGTCTCATTTGCCTCAGTTGGTCGCAAACCACGGCTGCTAACTGGATTCGATTCTCGGGTTGGGCAAATTATCATTCCGTTTTTCCATCAGTCATTTTTCAGAAGCAGCCCGACGTTTGGAAATTGGTGGAGTACTCTATAACGTCTGGCAAAAGCTGGTTCAAAAATCCTAATCTACCAAAAGCGGGGTGTTCAAAGTTTCATAATTGTTACTCAGGTTTCTAGGCATAGGTAGGTTGACAAAAAAACTACTACAAAAGCACGAATGGTTATGACAAAATCTAATCTGATCCGAAGCGGGGAGGGCTCTAACATTTTCGAGCTCGCTGAGAACTTTCTAAGTAGTTGTAGCATTTCAGAATAAATCGATAAACTTAATTCTGTTTCTGAGCGAATGGTAAAAATCCTCGACTACACCTACGAGATCCTAAAAATTTCGTGCTCGCTACGCTCGCTATAACGTTCTTACGCATACCTATACGTCAAGTTGCATTTTTTTGTGAATAACCTTCCTCAAACCTTCAACCAGATTTATGCCCCCCAGGCAAAAATCTGGATCCACGCCTGCTCGTGACCACGTTAGGGGCGCCGATAAGGTGCTTGCCTAGGGCGCTGGCAACATTTAATCTGCTTCTGCTGAAATGAGTTTAAGGGTTTGTGATTTATTTCACATGGACAATAATTACTAATTACTATAAACATTATTACAATTTTCAATCACATTTCGGCTGATCTTTATTAAGCAGATTGTTATGAGTGTATATAATCTACTAAATAATAAACCAAAGAATACTCTTTATTTGTATAAACAAACAATAATTTTAGATACAGATGATACGAAAATCTTTAGAAGATTTATACTTTAATATCAAAAATAAAAACGTTCTCGATTTGGGTTCAAAGTCCTCGGTATGCTGGGAATACTCAATTGCTGCCAATTTATACCGGAGGGTGGCGAAATAGGGAACTACGCATTACCTACTGAGTTTGGACCCTGGATCCCTATTTTTCATTGTTCGAAGCGCCACCCTGATCAGCACGTCTACGTTAATTTATAGGTGAAACTTTTTTTTTAATATTTGATACAAAGCACTTTTCGTCATTCATTTGAAATTCCGCTTAAGGGATATATATTTCCTAAAACTGATACGACAAACAATATATTTAGGGTCATAATAAGTGACACAAATAGCAATTTAAAAAAAAACATAATATTTCTGTCAATTTATGTGATTAATTCTAAATATTTTGTGAACTTTTGTCTTTCAATGACGTATTCCTAACTTATTGTTTTATTTAGTGTTATAATTAAAATAAAGCAATTAAATATTATATGCAATAAAGATGGTATCGGTCGGTGAACATACGGCGCATCAAGCCTTAGGTACATCACTCATCAGGCTGCCGTCTCGTTTCGGGGTGGCACCACAATCTACGCAGGATATGTGATCACTACATATTGTATATATTACTTCCGGAAAATACTTCTCGAATGTTCCTTACGTCACGCAATTTGAAAACACCAATCACCGTTCAGAATTCCATGACGTATTGCTGACGTGGTTGCTTGTGATTTGTTGTTCTATAAACACTTACGATGAAAAATCATTACTTTCAATACATAAACTTATAGTACCTGCCCATATCCGAGCTCGCATTACGCGTGAGTGCGTTACAACAGCAACACAAAATTGAAGCAGTGTTAGCGAAGAGCTGTGAAGACCTAATAAATTGTGGAACCTTGTGGTGGTTGCCACTGCCAAAGCTAGTGCTGGGGAGCGCCGAGGAACAGCATCTTTAAGACGACGTCTACACGTTCGCGAGGAGTTCAACTGGACATTCTTTTTGACTTGGCTGCTTGAATAATCGTCAACTGATCGGGCCGGCGCTTCGTGTGGCAGACTTCGGGCTCCTGCAGACAAAGCATCAACAAGTTTCCAGTACGAGGACCTTCTGGCAAGTCTTCCGAAAATCTGAAGAAACTGCTCTTCTCCACCAGTGACCTACATTCGTGACTAAGTGCGGCCTAAGTGTTACAGTGATCCTTCTAAATGTGTTTCGAAGATTTTACTTCAAACTCTTCTAACTTATCTATTACGATAACATTGTTCTATTACTACTAGTTTAGGCGAATTTCTATTACTGTATTTTTTTAATCGTACATTTTTGTGCTAACTCTGTATTTATATTTCAAAATGGTATTCCTTTTAGATAAAATTGTAGAGTATTTTAGAGAAAATCCACAGGATTTTGAAACTGTCGGCCTTGTTGTGGGTGTGGGTTTATTTTTCTTAGGAATTGATTTACTGGTTGGTGCTTTTATCACTTCGAGAGTTATTGAATACTTTGCTGATTTTATGAATTCTTTATTCTAAAAACAGTACTCGACACCCGCAAACATGAACCTTCGATTTATTTTATATATGATGTTAATTTGTTACGTTCTACTTCTATTTCTATATTTACGGGTTTCCTCTTCGTTTGTATTTGGTTAAAAATAATTGTAATAATGTGAATTTTGATCCGCATCTTTCTCTGTTATTTTTTGTATCACATGTGTCGTCAGGTTTTTAATACATTTAAATGAGAACGTCATTTGTTTTTTTTACGAAGTACCTGTTCCTAAGTCTTATAGTCCTACACAAAATGTCAGAAGTCAATTTTATATTCCACACTTACTTAGGATTGAGCTTACCCAAGTCTTATCAGTAAGTTGGCATTGACCAACTAGTGGCAAAACATGTCAATATACACACAGGAGAAATATTTTATGGACAAAGACGCCTCACTGCACACAACATGGCTCATCTTATCACAAAATAAAGCCCGTCCTTGTATTTGTCTAAAGGAAAGTATTAACTATGGTTTGAAGCTCTACACTAAGTAATGAATTAGGAATTTCAAATATTGTGCCTGTCACAATTGTACTACTATCATCAGTCTACCTAACTCTTCATCTGCCTAGCCTTTTCTCAACTAAATAGGTGTCGTCTACAGTCAGACCGGATTCTAAACTATTTTTGGGTTTCAGTCTAAACAGAGGCAACTGAATACTATAACATTACTGCATTACATAGAACACCCGCCTACTAAATCTCACTGACAAATCTAATACTTGAACAACACCCATGAAAGCTCAATCTCTTAGCCCTTATTCTACACCATAAGGCCCTAACCTACACACGACAGACACATCATACAAAACAGGACCAATTTCTTTCGAAGGTCTTATTTTTGCAAAGTGGGCCTCTTCTCATATAGGCTTTAGACATTTTGCTCATTACTTTTCATCATCATCATCATATCAGCCGAAAGACGTCCACTGCTGGACATGGGCCTCCCCCAAAAGGGGTGTGGGGTTGCCATAATCGCCACGCTTGGCAAGCGGGTTGGCGATCGCAGTGTATGGTGTTGAGTTTTACAGAGAACGCTGCTGTCCATTCTCTGGGGAGTCTCTTAATCACCTGTCACGACACCCACGGGAAGTGATGGGATGGTATTATTCTTTTACGGCACCATATGGCACCGGCCGACACCATACAGCATTACTTTTATCACCACTATAATAATATCAAACAATATAGACACACTATTTATTATTCCTTAGTCAGCATTTGTCCTTTCTTCCTCTCATCCCATTTATTTAAGGTTCAGCACAAATGCCTTGTTCTTTCACACTTAACAGAAGCACTTAGAAACTACCTGACTAATTGAGATTAGGAGTCCTCTGTAGCATTCATACAGTCCATTCATGTCTCCTCCCTGTCTTGTAGCATTCATACTCATTACGAAATAAATTATGAACTAATCCAACCATAGGCTATAGTTTTCTATCAATTACTCCAAAGCTGCAGTATGTACTAGAGCAACTTAGACAACTCCACTCTACCCAATGCTGATCCGACTGTACTCTAAGTTGACCTGCTCTGGAAACAAACATTAAAAAATACAGATAAACTAGTCAGTTGATCTGTATTTTTTAAAGGTTTATTGGGGATAATGTGAGTTGGTGACACAAATTAGTCTATTTGGGTCTCACCAGCTCACATTATCTGCACTACTTTTCTACTATTGAAGTGAACTATCCTAAACTACCCTAAATTTAATTACCCATGAATTGTATTACTTGGCCATTATTTTTCTGTTTTAATTAGTTTTTTTAATGAAAAAGGCTGTAAACTGTCTGGACACTGGTTAATATTATTTGGAACTGTCCAAATAATGTTAGCCAGTGTCAGGACAGTACTGACCCATAAATCACCATAACTTTCCTGAACAACATTTTTTTTAAATCATAAATAATACTCAGTAGATCATATTAAATCCTCTTATCCTTAGAAGATATCACATTTAGAAAATACATCAACATTAATCCAGACCCAATCACAACCTAGCTTTCATTGGAATGGTGCAGGACATAGTTACTGTCTTGTAATTCAATCTTACCTTGCACACTTTTAAAAAATAACTATCCTCTTTGAATGCTCAAAAGCCAGCATTTTTCATTTTTAAAATCCAAAGTTCCCTCACACATGACTCTATTAATGCTGATTCCTTTAGCTGACACAGGCTTGTGTCTAGATAATCCCATAGTTTACATGGATCATTTGGAAACTAGTTCCAAGACTGGTAAATAGTAGATATATTACACCTAGAAAAACCATCAATATTTCTATAATTAAATACAACCAATGTTTCATTAAAAGGGTACAGAACATAGTTATTCTTCGGCTTCACATATAACTCGGTCATAACCCAGGCTTCTACATAGATTATTCCATAGTTTACACAGATAATTTAGAAACTAGCTGCTCCAAGTTGATAAGTATACATCAAGAAAAATGATCAATATATCCACACTCAAATATAACTCTGTCTGGCTGACCCAGGCTTCTACATAGACTTATTCACACTTATTCTTTTATTTTATTCGTTTTTCTTTCTTTTTTTTGAAAAAGTCTTTGCAGGGTATATAGCAGGGTTATGTTGTTATTTTTGTGACTCAATCTTAACTTGCTTACTTTCTAAATAATTATCCTCTCTGACTGCAACACCAGGACATTTGCACAAGAAGTCAGTCTTCCCATTCCTAAAATCCAAATTTTGTGTTTCCATACACATGACTGTCTGTCAATGCTGGTTTCTTCAGCTAACACAGGCTTCTACTTAGATTATCCAATAGTCTGAATAGATAATTTCAAAGCAAGCTCCAAGCTAGGTAAACCATTATATTTATTCTTTAATCCATCCATTTCCATTCTTAAAACCAAAGTTTAGGTAAGTACTAGTTGCTATAACAATTTCCACTTTTCTCTATCCAAAGCTGTTTGTTTCTTAAGCTGAGACAGGTATTTAGACAGAATTTCCCAAAGTTTACATATTTTGATTACAACTCTCTCTCAAGATACTGACTGTCTAGGGGAAAGAATATGTAGCCACTAGAACTGTAGAACGCTCATCGCCCTAACTTGCATATTTACTGTTTAATTAAACTCCTCTGACTTCAGCATCAGTCATCTCCATCAGAAGCTAGACCTTTCCATTGTTAAAACCAAAGCTTAGAAAAATGCTAGTTGCTGTAACGACTTACATTTCCCTCCAACCGGTGTTGATTATTCCTAAAGCTAACTCTGGTATTTTGCTAGAATGCCCCATAGTGAACATATTTTGGTAACAAGCCCCAAGATAAAACTAGGGCAAGCAATATGTAGTAGGTACCCGCTAGAATTGTAGAACCAGAACCATATTTTGTTCATCTCTTAAGATTCAGTAATAATACTAGAAAGTTCAGAACCCTTGGGTTGAAGGGTATATAAGGTACATTACACATCAAGAGTTCCACACTCAAATACAGCCAAGTTATCAATCAAATGCAGCTCATCGATTTAACCTGCATATTATTATAGGTATACTTATTATATAAATTTCCTCACTGACTTCAGCATCAGTCATCTCCATTAAAAGCTAGAACTTTCCATTCTTATTACCTCTTACACTTCACCTTCTAGCTCAAAAGTAATACCAGAAAGTGCAGAATCCCTTGGGTTTAAGTTGCATTATAAAGGTTGTCTTGAATTAGAAAATTCATTAACATTAATCCACACTCAATCACAACCCAAGTTTTTATTGAAATGGTGCAAATTATAGTTATGATTATAATAACTAAATTTGAACTAGCATACTTAGCCCTACAGAGGTAAGAACTATCCTCTCTGGCTGCAGCAGCAGGTCATCTCACCCGGGCGTGGCTCACCCGTTGGGTGGCTCGCCATCCGATCAGGACCAGGCCCGGGTCGACGGCACGCTGTGTTCCACGCGCGCCTCAAAGAGATGTCAGCAAAGTAGACGGGGCCCGCTAGGGCCAGTGCCTGCCAGGGTTGCGGAAATTGTTCCAAAGAGTCACCGCGGCTCTGGAACGCAAAGGGCATTAGGAGGAACACGGATGGGTTTTAGTCAGTAAAAGTCTGACACTTCCTTCTGCTCAGGAGTCATTTGATGATTTCCCACCCATAAAAAAGCAGGACATCCCCACAGCTTTCTCATTCTTAAAATGCAAAGTTGGTCTTCCCTTACACATACACATGACTGTCATTTTTATTTTATTCTGGTAACAAGCCCCAAGATATAAACTAACTGCATGCGTTATGTAGCCACAAGAATTGTTCTACCAGATGAATATTTTGTTTTCCAATAAAACTCATAAATAAATACTAGAAAGTTCAGAACGGATGGATACATCACTTTTAGTCTGAATGTTGTTAGTTACTATGCTGACGTCAGCATAGTTACTAAATTATTTGTAAAATATAAACAAAACATATACCTACTTAGTTTGTTTTCTCTGTTCAGGTTATAATATAATGTTTTGATATTAAGTAGGCACTATAAGATCATCTTGCTATTTTATCAGGAATTTAAACTAGAAAGATGTAAGCCTTCTTTTAAAATTAAAAACGGCGACCTTGAAATATAAAACTAAAGCCCTCTTCTGCTCTCCTTCTAGTCTGTCCGAAAGAGCGTCCGTAATTACTAAGTATGTCTTTGTGAACGTACCACCTAACTCCACATAGTGTAATGAAATAATTTTTGAGTACAGCAGCATTCCCTAAAAAATAAGGCACTTACTACCTAAAGTCATACCACTCCATTATCAACTCAAATATTACCTGTTATAAACATTAAACAATCTTTCATAATAGAAAAAAAAACTCACCAGCCAATACTGATTATAGGAGATTCTAAATACAAAATTCAAAATCTGAAAATTTGAACTAAGAATGTGCTAATCAGTATTTCAATTTAAGCTAATCATATGCTTATAAAATGTATAGAACATTCATCAAACTATTTTCAAAATCAATGTATATATAACTGCTGTTCAAAAACGTTGCCTACTATTTGACATATATTTCTCAAGCTCAAACTATTGCGTTAAGTAATCAAAAGTTTTAAAATGTTGAAAAGACTTCTTTTATAGACATAAAAAGAATCATTAATACGAATGGAAAAACGTTTATTACCTACCATACGATTACAAGAATGACATTATTATATATTGTCATCACAGAATATCACAACTAGAAAAGTTAATAATATAAATATCATACATCGAGATAAAAACATTTTGAAGCCTAATAAACTTCAATTGTATAGAATGAGTCAAAAAAGTCATAAACACTAGGTACTACATTATTTTAAAGTTATAGTTTTCCTGTAAATAATCTTAGCTTAAAAAGTATAGTAAAGTACCCGGATAACAATTACCCTTAAGTTGCCCTGGCAAGTAATCATAAAAATAATAACTTACTTTTAAAAATAATATAAACTAAAGGTCTGTGCAAAGACCAAGTTCAGAGTCACTATCTTAAATATTAAGCCCAAATATAGCATCCCAGATCACATCACTTTGGCTAAAATCTTGCATTCAATAAATCATCACACGCATTCAGCCCTATATATAAAAAATACAGCCTTATTAATAATATAAAAAAGTTACAATCATATTTATTATTGCATTGTAAATTCCAATTCTTTAGAACATTTGATTAAAGAATCTGCTCATTAATATATGTATGCAGGTGTCCCAAGACTTTGCCACATAGCATCTAAAATAAAAGGAAGACCATGAAATATAACATTTAATAGGTATATAATTTGGTTCAGAATAATAAATAGCTTTTTCTTTGACTGTGTCGTGCTTATTACAACTGGCTTTATGTACTACATTCTACTTTATTATCATTTCAAAGTATCAAAGTAAACAGTACATACTTGAGAAATTATGATTTATCTATTATACATTATAGTGTATCATATAAAAATAATATGATAGGAACATGAATTGTAGTACCTTGTAGTAAGTATGGCCTTAAACGTTCTTCTCAGTTAAACGTACCTATCCTTACTTCCTTACTTATATAATATTATAAATGCGAAAGTAACTCTGTCTGCCTGTCTGTCTGTCTGTCGCGCTTTCACGCCAAAACTACTGAACCGATTTAAATGATATTTGGTACACAGATAGTCAAGAGCCTAAGAGAGGACATAGGCTATTTTTATCCCGGGAGTATGCTCCCTAGGGACCACGTGGGCGAAGCCGCTGGCAGAAGCTAGTTTTAAATAAATGCTAAATTTCACGGTCTTCCTTTTATCTACACTAATATTATAAAGAGGAAAGATTTGTTTGTTTGTTTGTATGTTTGTTTGAATTGAATAGGCTCCGAAAGTACTGGACCGATTTGAAAAATTCTTTTAGCATTGGATAGCTACATTATCAGGGAGTAACATAGGCTATATATTATCCCCGTATTCCCACGGGAACGGGAACTACGCGGGTGAAACCGCGTGACGTCCACTAGTTAAAGATAATAAGTAAGTTATTTAGAAGAAACAAACATACATCAAAAAAAGTTTGTGATCACGAGCATAAGCTGATGTATTTTTTTAAATCCGGCTTTTTAAAGCGACTTCCCTGAGCTCTGGCACTGTCTGGGGACGTGGCTGACAGTTCCAAATAGCTCGCTTAAGTGCATCCCACGCGTGCTCTATTGGGTTTAAGTCAGGCGAGCCGGCAGGCCAGTCTAACCTAGTCATATCGTATTCTTGGAGAGCAGCATTGACTCGTTGAGCTCGATGTGCGGGCGAATTATCATCGACCAGTACAAATTGGTGCCCACGGTTTACTCGGAATGGTCTGACAATTCCATCAATAGCAAATGCTTTATACATGTCTGCTGTCATGAAGCCTCGAAACGGGTTCAAAGGCGTTCTAGCTTCAATCATAATACCACCCCAAAAGGACACCGATTTCCCGTCTTGCTGAACTGTTCCAGAGGCAGTTCTTTGCCTTTCACGGTCTCCTGGTCTTCTCCAGACACGGACACGTCGGTTATCTGAATGAGTACTGATTCGCGATTCGTCAACAAAAAGACAGTTTTGCCAAATGTTTGTTTCTTCATCTTCATTTGCCGAAGCCTAGCCCACTGCAATCTCCGTCGTTGACGTTGCCGGGAATTCAGAGGCCCTCGCCAAGACCTCCGTGCTCGTAATCCAGCCTGGTGCAAGCAATTCCGAATGGTCTGAGTGCTAACTTCAAGTCCAGAGGCGGCCCGAACTTCTGCTTTTATTTTAGTAGCGTTGATTGTTGGGTCACGGGCTGCCAGCAATCTAATATAGCGCTTTTGAGCAGCAGTCCAAACAGGTGGGCGACCACTGCGGGGTCGGTCAGCTAAATTACCCATCCCGTGGTACCTCTGCAACGTGGTCAAGACACAGGATATAACAACTCTGCGTACTATTTCTCTCGAGGTGTATCCTTCTTCCCTCAAAGTTAGTTTCTTGCTCGTAAAACTTCTGATAAACCTCTTGGCATTTTTTCAATTACAACTTTCCGCGAAAAAGTATTTTAAATCCGTTAAAATTGACTAAATCAGAATTCTAAATGAGCGTAAGCTAGGACTGAAAGGCTTTTTATATGGAAAAACAATTGAACAGTTTTATTGTTTTATATTCTAATTCTATATTTTTAAATAAATAATCTAAAAAGAAGAAGAAATCATAATATAATCTATCGTAATAAAAATGTATTCGATTTTTCAAAGTGATCGCAAACTTTATTTGATTTGTGTATGATTGAGCCTTTCCATCGGTACAGTTTAATTACTGATTTTTATTTTTTCACATTTAGCGGGATCGATTCCCGGTTCAGACATGCGATTGTTTTAGATTCTTTGAATGCATTTATTTTCATAGAAATTAAGTCTTCATTCAGTATTTTAGTCTATCTACGGTATTTAAGGTACTTTCCCTCCATGTGGCTAAGTCTTGGGGCACCCTGTATGTGGTTATTTTTTATGAACAATCTTGCATTATGCCTAAGCACAGATACTGTTTTATTGATTAGATTCTAAATTCAAATTCTCTTTAGAAAATTAAATTAAGAATCTGCAAAAAAAAATAATAAAACTGAAGCTAATACCTGTTTTAACCTTATATGTAGTTAAAAAGTTTTTAAAAACAAGAACCATCAACTTCCATTACTGGCAGTGGCTGAATTATTATCAATCCCAGTTACCGTTAGGTACATTATTGTCTCCAATGCAAAACTACGAAAGTATATGAATAGCATATACCTTGAAATATATAAGCCCACCATTAGTAAATTAATTTTCATTCTATGTCAATCTTTCAAGATGTTTCATACATTTTGAGCCTCTCTTCTTCCTAACTAAAATTGTATAAAGTACCTTAAAATTAAAACAACTTAACAATGCACATATTATTGCTTCAATGAATAAATAATTCTAAAACCATACACCTAAAATAGGTGCACGGTACCCTTATTTTGTTTAGGAAAAACAGAAATGCAGTCATTTATAAGACACATAAAACAGGCAACGGTTACAATAATAAAGATACCTTAACGCTTACGTCGTTTACGTTTTGGTTCCTCACTGCTGGTGCGAGGTGCAGGCTTCTTGGTGTTGGTATCAACGCGGGTGCTGGCCGTCTTGCTGGCTGCCACAAGGTCGTGGTAGATCCAGTGAGTGTACCTCATGTCGATCAGATAGGGATCAATACACTTGATCGGCTTCCCGTAGCAACAGAACTTGATACAGTCATTGCAGGTACAGTACAGCGAAGTTGTGATGGCTTCAGTCCGGTAGCTGAAGCTGGGGTCCTTCAAAGCATCCTTGTTGTACGTCATAGCGTATTCTTCGGTGCGAATTCTCCTGGTCAAGTTGACCTGGTGTTGTTCATCTTCAGACATTTCTGAAATTTGAAACATGAAACATGTTAATAAGGCTAAAAAGAAATGAAAAACGCTATCTAATAATTTTGTTATGCCCGAGAAACTACAAATCTATATGAAAGCTTTTGAGTAAGTTATGAATAGATTCAAAACAAACATTTCAAATTGTATTTACACGTACAGTCTTTAATTAGTATTTATTTCAACTAGTCTAGATAAGTATCGTGCTTAATGTTGTTTATTTGTATTGTCCCTGACCGTGCCGGTACTATGATTATAATCATAGTACATAAACCAATCATCTTTTCATAAGCACGTGACACAAAACTTAACTTCATAATAAGCTTTCGGTAGGTAACAATGATAATATTATCGCGTAATACAATAAAAGATATTTAAAATAATAACACCATATTCCAACTTCATATCACTTGATAACTCATCCAAAATATTCGAACGTCCCAAATAATGGAGGATCAATCAGAATCTTGGAAACAAAGAAGTCGTCGACGGTACCTATGTCGTTAGAATGAATACAAATAACTTGAACTTACAAAGCGCGGTGACTGTAATTCAGATTCAACAGGTAAGCTATTAGAACAAATCACTGCACTTACCCGAAGGTTTTTTCCTAATAATCTGCCCGCAACAACACCCGGACCACGTTTCGAAGTTTTTTATTGATTGCTGATGCACATAGGTTGTGCGCAAGTGCAGTTCAGCTCTTTGTTTACCTAGCCCAGGACACACCCACCTGCGAGTACTGCTAACCTCCTAGATAAACATATGTATGTCCCTAACTCTACAGAACTTGAAATGTATTATTTCCGAATCTGTGATAATTACAATAGATTTACTTCAAAGTATCGAAAGACTACGCGATTCAGGAAGTTAGTGAACATTATTCACAGATGATTTTAAGGGTTCCGAAAAAAAAAACGGAACCCTTATAGGATCACTCGGGTGTCTGTCTGTCTGTCCGTCTGTCACAGCCAGTTTTCTCCGGATCCACTGAACCGATTTTGTTGAAATTTGGTACACATATGGTCTTCTGTGACCCAAACACGGACGCGTTACGAAAATCATTAAACGGTTAGTACGGGGGTCACTTTTGGGGGTCAAACTAGAAAAAAAAAATAGTTTTTTGAACAATATCGTGTGACATATCAAATCAAAGGACTTACTGTGGGGGTTTTAATTAAATTTTTTTCATAATTTTCAAATAAATGGTTTTGAAGTTATTCAAGAAATTAGACGAAAAATTACCATTTCCCTGCCTTATCTCCGAAACTACTGAGCCTAAAATTTTGAAAAAAATGGAGATAATAGATCTTTACCTAAAGATTACAGGAAAACCTATTAGAAGTCTGTAGTGTTAAAATAACATGTTAAAAAAATTAGATTCGTTCGGAACCCTTTGCACGCGAGTCCGACTCCCACTTGGCCAGCTTTTTTTATCATGATTCAGAATGTTTTTATAGAATAATTAATTTCAATTCAACCAGCTTCGTAATTAACCAGATTGCTTATTGATAGAAACGTACAACAGCAAACACGTCGATAAGAGAGCCTGACTTACAAATCAGGCCTTTTATATGTATATTCAAAGTCATGTACCACCCAAAGCCTGGTGAAGACAGCCACATACACTCTTGACTGGAAGTGCTTGAGGTACGAACTAATATTATGTCTGTTAATTACACGATATCAATTCTTCTCCCAATTAATAATAATAAATTAAAATTAAAAAGCCTTATATTTCTTGCTTATTATTTATAACAAAAGATAAAATGAAATTCACTTAAAGCTTATTCTAGGGTTAGTATTTCACATTTAAAATAGACGATGATGTTGTGTTAGTATAAAATTAAAATTAGTTTTTTATTATTTGCAAGAACCCCTCTACAGGTGAAGGCCTCCTCTAATGTATACCAGTCGTCTCTGGATTGAGATATCTGGAACCAATTTTTTCCAGCTGCTTCTATTATTTCGTCCTGCCATCTTGCAAAGAGTCTTCCCTATTAACGAGATCTTTGTGGTCCTTTCCATGCTGTCACACTTTTAGTCCATTTCTGGTCTTGAAGACACGCCGGAGCATCAGTTGGTTTCGTATGCTTGCGTATTGATGTGACTGATTTTTTGTTTTTTTTTTTTATTTGACATAATGCGTTCTAATCCTCGTTGGCAAGTGATTATTTTACTTATACTGCCACATACAATCTTGACTGGAAGTGCTTGAGGAGCGAACTAGTGTTCTGTCTGTTAATTACACGATATCAATCTTTCTCCTAATTATGTCTACTCAACCTAGCAGACACAAGGAGACTTGTTTAGACCCATTTAGTCCTCTAAATTTGGTTCTTCAGATTAGACCATATCAGATCTGGTGATGTAAATAACATCATCAAATATACTAACATTTTATATCAGAAAGAGCATTTAATTTACGGTTTTCTGTTTTGTTCTTCAGAACCCCGAGGACCTACATACGTACAAATGCCATCAGGATTAAGTTGTGATAAAGAGATAATGATATTAGCCTTTTTAGCACTTTCTTTTTCTCGCACAGGAACCAAGGTGACTTCAAGACGTCATAGCAGCCTTACTATGATGACTTTAAGCCGCCTTGAGGCCTCCCAGGAATCAGGGAATAATCTATATACGTCTATATCTTATATATAAAAATGAATCCCTATTTCCCTTGGTCACGGCATCACGCGTGAACGGCTGAACCGATTGAATAATTCTGTTTTTGTTTGGTTTGCCAGAAAACAGAGAAGGTTTAAAAAAAAACCAAAAAGTTATGGGTAGGTTAGGTAGGGTAAGTAGGTAGATAGGGTAGATAGGTAGCCAGTTGACGGGAGCGAAGTCACGGGGTACAATAAGTTCTTAATAAAACCATGATTAATTTTCATCATTTATTAGAAATTAGAATATACTTCCATAGAGTTACACATAGAGTTAGGTAAGAATTATTGTTACCAGTACAGACTTATTAGAAAATACTTAAAAAAAACAAAAAACATTTTTGTTATAAAATTATCAAAACTTAAGTTAAATAAAAAATTACGTTAATTTTACTTTACCCTGTTCAGTTAACGTGTAAAACCTTAAGTATTATATTGAATAATGACTAACTTATCCAATATGATATGCAATAACTTAATAATAATAATTTTGATTCAATAATACTTCGGTTAAAAAGTAAAAAAATATAAAATAGAAGTCTTTCAGGGTATACAGAGTAAAAGTTCCTGGTCCATCATGTATATGTTTAGCTGTCTTATAAGACAATATTATTACAAATCAGACACTGGGCCCGAAAATTTTTCTTTGTAGAAGGGTCACATAGATATATATAACACTACATTAAGAGCCCCTTTACACAAATTGCTGAAAAATCAGAACACACACACAAATATTACACGTTATTTCACCCGGTTCGACAATACATTTGTCACCATCTCAAAAGTATGAAAGGAGCTTAGACACACAATATAAATTATTCATGCACTGACGGCATTTATAGACACATGCAGACAAATATTATATATTTAAGATTTTACTGTTTTTATCTTCTTTTCTTGCGGACCTTTAAAGTCCGAATCTTTTCGATCCTTGCGAGCTCTAAGTTCTCTAACCTCCATTCGTTCATCTTCTTGTTTGGGTCTCTTTCCCTTCGTCTCTTTTCGTGTCTTAACCTCCATTTGCTCATCTTTTTCTTTGGAGCTATTTCCGTTTGTCTCCTTGCGTTCGTCTTCAATCTGTAATTGCTTTCCCTTTATCTCCTTGCGTTTATTTTTTCCGTCAAGCTCTTTTTTTTTTAGTGATGACTTCGCCACGTCTTTCGTTTCTGGTGTTTCTTTCTGATCTTGCTTTAGTTTAAGTCTTTCTATCAACACCTTTATTTCTTTTGCCTTCAGTTTTTTCTTTTCTATTGGTTTTATCAAGTTGCTATTTTTTCCTTTTTGATCTTTGCGCTCTCTAAGTTCCATTGGTTCTTGGAACTCATTCATTTTTTTTAATTCCTTCGGTTGTTTTACCTCTTTATGCTCTTTGGCTTGTTGTTTACATTTTTCTATCTCTTTTGACTTAATTTCATTTTGCTCCTCTTTTTTAGACTCCTTTTTTTCCTTTTGCTCCTCTTTTTTAGACTCCATCTTTTCCTTTTCCTCCTCTTTTTTAGACTCTTTCTGTTTCTTTTCCTCCTCTTTTTTAGACTCTTTCTGTTTCTTTTCCTCCTCTTTTTTAGACTCTTTCTGTTTCTTTTCCTCCTCTTTTTTAGACTCTTTCTGTTTCTTTTCCTCCTCTTTTTTAGACTCTTTCTGTTTCTTTTCCTCCTCTTTTTTAGACTCTTTCTGTTTCTTTTCCTCCTCTTTTTTAGACTCTTTCTGTTTCTTTTCCTCCTCTTTTTTAGACTCTTTCTGTTTCTTTTCCTCCTCTTTTTTAGACTCTTTCTGTTTCTTTTCCTCCTCTTTTTTAGACTCTTTCTGTTTCTTTTCCTCTTCTTTTTTAGACTCCATCTTTTCCTTTTCCTCCTCTTCTTTAGACTGCTTCTTTCCCTTTTTGTTGGTTTTTTTATTGTTCTTCTTTTTATTATCATCAGGATCCTTTGGATCGCGTGGATCCTGCGGGTCTTGAGTTTCCCGCGACTCCGGTGGCTCTTCAGGATCTTTATTATCCTGAGGATCCTGACTATTCTTTGAATCATTCCGTTCCCGATGTTCCCTAGTTCTTCTAGACTCTCTCCTCTCAACATCTTTACCCTCATTCCCATCTTGTTGCGACTTTGACCCTTTCAAGTTTCTTGTGCTGGGTATCACTCTAGGCAACGTTTCCAGTTGCTTTTCGATCTCTGGTGGAATCATTATATCCGTTTCCTTGCAAACAGCAGCAAGAAGAATAGTGTGCGTCTCGGGATTATAAGTGCCGGTCACCACAGCTACAGCTAAGTTGCGTCTGTTCTTCTGGTTAGACAGCTCAATCTGCGGTCCCATGTCGCAATCCCCGATGTGTACTGGAAAGTGACAAGATTTCATGTTAGTAACGAAAGTTTTAGAAACCAACTACCTGACAGGACATACCCTGAGTGACCTATGAGCACAAAGGGTATCGCCTTTTTAAATTCGTAGGTACTCTAGGTAATCTGGCCCCAACCGTAAACATAATTCTTTAGAATTTACCATGAATTTACCTAATATACCTGAACGATAAGAAACAATATGGAATCTTTGAATGAAACATCAATCTGTAACGAATATATATCGAATAAAATCCAGTCCTGAACATCTAAATCAATCACAAAATTTACTGAATTTCTATAGTAGCAATCTCATAACACCAAATAATTAAATTATGAAAATAATTAATAACTAATTTGACTTATTTTTCTAAATATAATTAATATAAAATAGACTGGAAAAAAAATGTTACCAAACCTAACAACCAATATCATAAATGCGAAATTAAGCTTGTTTGTTTATTTGTTACGCTTTCTAAATCACCAAAACCGCTTTTGATGAATTTTAGTACAGAAATAGATGCGACGGTTATAGCCGGTTATTTTGTTAAAATCTATACGCGAGCGGATACGCAGGTAAGGCTAACAAACAAAATAATCAACCACCTTTCCAATGGTATAACATATAGATAAAACAGAATGCTAAGCAGATGAGCACATGGAATTGAAGGACTAAAATAATGTTACTCGAAAAATCTGGGATAAATCTAAAATGCTATAGAAACAAAAAAAAAAACATTTACTTAAGGAAAAACGATTGAAAATACATTTTATTCGCGAATATTCATTTGCAAGTTTGTGCGCGTCTGGGCGCCATTTTGTTTCAGGTACTGAGATATGCTCTGCGCTACCATAAATTAAAAAAGTGAGAAAAATTGAGTTATGAACTTATAACCATTCGCTTAAAATTAAAAGTTCTTCATTTCACAGTAAAAAGAAAATATTCAAGAAAATTTGCTTCGGCAGGTTGCGGTCAAACAAATTAGTAGGTACCTTGTCTAGTAGGTATGCTTTGAAAATAGAAAAAAGTTCTCGCGTATCGCATATCACTGCTTACACCATTGCTCATGACATACATAACGATCGCTGTCTTCACGCGAAGCAGCACCAACAGACAAACACACTTATAAGTTAGGTAAAATCAATTGCAAAGGATGTGACGCTGGCTCGGTCAAAGTTAAACTTCGCAGGGATTGAAGTATGCACAGGAGAAGATAAAGAATTTTGATTTACCTTTTATTTCTCTATCGGCACTCTCAGCTATTTCTTCAAGTATTTCAAACATTTTCTTGGATCGTTTTCCAGAAAATCAGCAATCAGGAGTCTGAATCAGCAAAGTAGCAAAGTTCTCCCGGTCTCCCGCTTCCGAAATGGACTTATTGATTTATTTCACTGCTCCGAACTGCGCCGCTTTATGAAATTTTACGCTGGCAATACCTTAATTTCCTAAAAGTACGCGTTATTCGGACAATAAAAAATACACCTTATTCTTGGACCAATAAAGTTTATAACTGCAAACAAAAATCAAGTTACCAGTGCAAAAATGTGAAAGTTTAAAGCTCCTAGATGTCACTATTTTACTATTAAAATCCTTTTATTGATGTTTTACAAAATAACTTAAATATTCTCAAATTATACAGTCGAAATGCTGCGTATTTAAAAAGTATTTTTTCGACGACGGCGACATCTAGTTTGTCACAATTGGACATCAAAATATCATAGACTACTATGAAACAGAAGTGACTGTAAAGTGAAACGTTTTCTGCCTACATGTTTCTGATCCATGTCATGGTTATTCGCTACTGAATATATTGTGGTTTTAAATACTTAAATATTCTTGTAAAAAAACAATTATTGATCGTAGTTTCGAGTTAGAAGTTCGTTACATGGTTTTCCTTCACATTGTATTCAGTAGCAGCCTTTTGTGCAATATAAGTCCGGTTAAAAAAGGTTCGCTAAGTTAAGCTCTTAAGCATACTTTATATACATACATGTAGGTATATCTTAGATGGTAAGATGTAGACTCCTGTTTCCGTACTTAGACTCCCATTATCACTAAGGCTTTTTTTAATGATGGGAAATCATCAAATGCCTCCTCTTGCTCTGGGCGGAGCAGACGGGAGTGTCAGTCTGTAACTGACTAAAACCCATCTGTGTTCCTCCTAATGCCCTTTGCGTTCCAGGGCCGCGGTGACTGTTTCGAACCAATTCCGGAACCCTGGCAGGCAGTGGCCCGAGCGGGCCCCGTCTACTGTGCTGATTACTAAGGCTACTTCTGGCATAGCTGGCTTAGCTCCATCCTGAAGCACATGACATGAGGTTTCACGCGCTTCGTGGACCAGACTATCACTTTCGAGGATTTATGTACGCTAGGAAGCCATCGCCTCGCATTTGAGGATGATAACGGTAGCTGACTCCTTGGTTTTAGTACCAAGGAATGAGCTATTAACATCCTTTGGTTACATTGCTTCTGCCGAAGCTGGCTGTCTGAGGAGGATATCTTGAAAAGGCGTTTGTTAGGGACCAATGGCCCAACATTGTAACCGATAGAAGTTGATTTTGTATCTGTGTAGAATCTAGTATTCGGGCAGTTTTCACCACCGTGCAATGTGTCGTGGCACTTTTCCAATTTTCTGATATCCTTTATCATTAAATGAAACATTCGGAGAACAGAGGGCCAATTCTAATCATTTTTAGCAACGTTCGCATTCGCATGTCAGTCGCAAACTGTCAAAAACTGACAAAATTTACCTACATTTTTCTAACTGGGGATCATTTGGGGTCTAAAACGGTCACTTTAGCAGAATCGTAATATTAACCACAAAACAATCTGTCAAATTTCATTTTCGTCTTTAACGCTAACGCATTAGGTTTAAGATTGATTGGGAAAATTTGACAGTGACTGCTTTCTGATTCTGCTAAAGTGGTCTTTTTAGACCCCCTGGATATTGATGAAAGCATAAATTTTCTTATTGTTTCGAAAAAATGCTCAGTTATGAATCAGAATATTTAATAACTAAAGAAAAAAAGTAGAAATTCCTTTTTAATTAATTACGTTTATATATTTTTGTATTTTGGTAAAAAAACCTTTAAAATTATAAATCATCTCTTTTGTTGCAGATGACGACTTACTTTCCGACGTGACCACTGGACCATGAGCAGCGACTTTGGAATATAACAATATGATGGAAACAGCGTATGTATGACATGAACGGTATGCATGCTGGCGGGCGTTATTACAGACATGAGATATTTCAGCTTCGTGTCCTCGTACCTTAGGGCTCTAAAGAAGTGAAATTCTATCAGCTACAGTTGTTTTCGAAAAGTACTACGTTGACGAGTTCATGAGAATTATTGTCGGCGATATAATATTAGGTACTTAGCGTAGCCTTTTGGGGATAACACAGGTGCTGCATTTGTACCTATAGGCAACGGTGACTACTGACCATCGCATGGCGACGGCATTGATGTTTCTAGGATTTTGATAGCTTACTACGCACTTATCATAAGCTGGCAAAGTGCATGAACGATAGGTGGAGTAAGATTTGAGAAGCGTTTGCGAACTGGGAGAAGGTGTATCAGTCGTTCGCCAGCGAGATGGGCAAACGACATTGATGTCAACGCCGGTAAAATCTGGATGAGGCTGGCACAGGAACGGCACACGAAAAAGAGGCTTATGCACAGTATTAAGCGAAGTCGAGCTGCGAGTGGTGATGATGATGATCAACCAAAAAACACGGGAACAACGGAACCAAGTCTCATATCATTCGCAGCGCTTAAAATCTTATGAATTTGAAATATTGAGACTTGCTGTAAACCATTCGATTTAAATCAGTCAAGGGAAGCTTAATTTAACTTCTATTTTCGGCCTTGTACAATGTATTTAGAGTCTTTGCAACACGTCGTGTTGTTGTTGCAGCACTCTCCTCCTTTCCGTTCCTTCGCTTCCGGTTCTTCAAATTTTTCCTAGATTGGTCATTGCACTTTTGTCCGACGGCGGATAGGACATAGGATGTTTTTTTTTATGCTGGTAATAGGTTCCCGTAGGATGATTGCATGCATTCACGTGGTTGAAACCATTGGCAAAAGCTAGTATTTCAGAAATAAGCTTAGTTTGCGTGCATGAGAGCATAAAGCAATAAATTACTTTGGTGCATCATAATTTGCCAAATGTTGTGTATGCCTTCCGGATTCTCTTATCACACACCTGTAATGCTAAGTAATTACAGTCAACTGTTGTGCATCGCGAACAAAGAACCAATCACCAATCTGCTGTTCCACTACATTGTCAAGGAACCTTTTTTAGGGTTCCGAAAAAAAAACGGAGCCCTTATAGGATCACTCGGGTGTCTGCCTGTCTGTCTGTCCGTCTGTCACAGCCAGTTTTCTCCGGATCCACTGAACCGATTCTATGACCCAAACACGGACGCGTTACGTAAATCATAAAATTTTTAGTATGGGGGTCAAACTAGAAAATTAAAAAAAAAAGTTTTTTGAACAATATCGTGTGGCATATCAAATGAAAGGGCTTACTGTGAGAGTTTTAATTATATTTTTTTCATAATTTTAAAATAAATGGTTAAGAAGTTATTCAAGAAATTAGGCGAAAAATGACCTTCCCCCCCCTTATCTCCTAAACTACTGAGCCTAAAATTTAAAAAAAAATGGAGGTAATAGATCTTCACCTAAAGATTACAGGAAAACCTATTAGAAGTCTGTAGTGCAAAAATAACTTTAAAAAAAAAATTCGTTCGGAACTAAAAAAAAAGAAAACAAAATAAAAGAACCTCTGACAGCAATATATGTAACTCGTACTACGTCTTATCAAATAAAAATGTGAATCTACAAATCTGTGGGTGGGGACCTGGTGATCTGTAATACAGGGTTTAACCTAGTTCAGACACCAGCTCCTCACATATTCTGGACTGTCAAATTTGATTAAAGGTGTCATCAGTGTGTGCATTATATGAGGAGAAAAATAAACGTTATAAACATAAATATATCAATATATATAAATTTATTCCGTTACTGAGTGACTGACATACAACGCACCAGCCGAAACTACTGGTCGTAGAAAGCTGAAATTTGGAATATAGGTTCCATATACTCCGTAGGGGAGCACTAAGAGTGGATCTCCAGATATTCCTACAGGAACGGGTAAAAAACGGGATATGCGCGTACGAAATCGCGGGCAATAGCTTGTTAGCCTAGGTACCTAAACGCGTTTTTCTCGAGAACGTGGTTTTTCAAGTAAGTACATTAGCAGTATATGAGTATTTATCAAATAATGTACAATGTATTTACTAATAACATAAGTACTCAGTAACTGAAGCATTTTCAAAGCAAAGTGTTGAACTATCTTCAAACATTTTATTAGTCTAGGGCAGGACAACGTTTCTACCCCTGTGTATAGACCGTTCAGTTATTTTACCTGTGACAGTAACCTTATTGCTACGTCAATAAAGATCAGTTTATGCAAATATACGGGAAAATACAATGAATTGGTTTTTAATGTCTGATTTTTGGTGGGGGTAGCGTCTCTGGTCTGAACTTAGGGTGGAGCCACCGTAGCTGGCTGAACTGATCGATATTTCATATGATGTGACGCCATAAAATTTAAGATGGAAGCCATTTTGATGCCGCATCATGCTTATATCTGATATCTAATTTGAATGATTTTCAGAATGAAGCCATATTAATTTTTGCTTCTCATTAGGGGAAAACGCCGAGCAAAGAAGTTTTAGGGGCTGATTTCGGGTGGGAAATTTTCCATTCAGAGCCAATAATCCTGCCTAGCAACAAGGGCGGGAGAATTTTGGCGAAGGGGCGCGTGTGGCGTCGCTGACCTTATAAAGGAATCGGTGGCCTTGTACGAGCGGGTGCGTCCCTTGTGCGAATTAAACGTAATGTAAAGTCGAATATTTTTCGAATGCAAAGATTGGGTTTAAAATACGACAGCAAATTAAAACTAAATAAAAATGTGGGAAACAAGTGTTTTCTTTAGAATCTTTTGAACTTACGTTTCGTTTCCACGTGTCTATGCGCCGTGCGATTGAGCCTAGTTTACACAATAGTTACAAGTTTCGGCAACTTTCTAAAGAAATAATTTAATGCTATCAAGTAAGTTAACGGTGCCGTGTGGTATCCGGCAAGTAAAAAGAATAGACCAACCCATCTCCCATGGGTGTCGTATGAGGCGACTAAGGGATATTAGCCGAAATGACAACATCTCATCCGTTTTTTGGCTCCGGCAACCAATACATGGCGGTATATCCATGAATCATGCTGGAATGCTCCCAAATGTCGAACCTTATAGTGGGCAGCAGCACTATAATGAAAGCATTCCAGGAACTGCGGTCACCAACCCGCCTGCCAAGCGTGGTGACTATAGCAAATCCACCCTATGAGAAGCGACCCAGATTCACGGCCCCCAGTTTCGGTAGCTGAACTATTCCTGGCCATGGTACCGGCCACGGTAACGGTGCGGTGGGGAATGCTAAGAATTCCCGGGCTACGGCAGGGTACTAATCCCGAAAAATTTACCTATGGATGCTCTCTGCGGCTGAACGAGCACTTTGCTGAATTGGAAGTAGAGTTAAGTCGCATTAACTGACACATGGTGGGACTATTGAAGATCCGGAGACAGGGGGAAAAGACGATAACCCTCGATAGTGGCCACTTGCTCTATTTTCGCACTTACTTACGAAGGATAACTCAACCATCCCAAGATGGCGACGAGTTTATGGTCCACAAGTCACTCGGGGTGACATTGTGGAATACGGCAGTGTCTCGGCAAGGGCAGCATACCTTGTACTTAAGATATCAGAAAAAGATTATACAAGTATATGCCCCAACATCCACACACTTTGACGAAGAAGTCGAGGCCATGTACGAAGACATAGTGAAATCTATGTTTCGTACCGAAACGTTCTACACTGTTGTCATGGGTGATTTCAACGCTAAAGTGGGAGTACAATAAAGTGGTGAGTCGAGAGTAGGTCCATTCGGCTATGGGCGCAGAAATCAGGGGGGGCGAATGCTGGTAAACTTCCTCGAGGCTCAGGGGCTTTTTCTGATGAACTCTAAGGATGCCTCAAAGGAAGTGGACCTGGCGAAGCCCCGATAACGTGACAAAGAATGAAATCGACTTCATTATGTGTGATAAGCGTCATATATTCAGAGATGTCTCTGTGATCAACAGGGTCAATACCGGAAGTGATCACCGACTTGTTAGAGGGACTCTGAATATTAATGTTAAAATCGAAAGAGCGCGCCTAATGAGGTCGACCGTCAGACCAACGCTGCTTCAGGTCGAAGCTGGTTGCGAAAGCTTCCAGTTTTAACTACAGAACCGATTTGCCATGTTTGAAACCACTAAGGACATTAACGATGCCACCGAAAGTCTGCTACGTGTCATCCGCGAGGTGGGCAATAAACACTTCCGACCAATGAGTTATTGACGTAAGTCAGTACTCACCAGCGAGACTCTGGAATTGATGAGGAAACGACGAGAACTCTCGAATGCCACACCGTCTGAGCGTCAGGTACTTAACAGAGGAGGTCAAGAAGCTACTCAGACGCGACACTCGGAGTACAAATACTCGAGTCATCGAGCAAGCCATAGCGCGGAACAAAGGCTCGATACTGGCTGAAGTCGAAAAGTTCTACGGAAACTTGTATGCTCAAAAAACATGCCCGCCCACCTCAGGCCCACGGCGCGAATTATTCAAAGCAGCGTGTGTGATGGTGTGTGTATGTGTGTTTATAAAAGTAGGATATTTAACACAAGGTTATCAAAATCACATCTTCTATCTTCTATACATATGAAAATCAATTGCTGTTCGTTTGTCTCGCTAAAACTCGAGAACGGCTGGGCCGATTTAGTGATTTTGGTATTAAAATATTTGTCGTAGTCCAGGGAAGGTTTAAACGGTGAGAAAATATGGAAAAATTGCGAGGAAGATAGTAAAAACAACAATTTCATTTTCCCATTTAAACTGTTCTACCTACTTTCCTGTCAAACATTTGACGTTCGTCCCTTCGGCACGATAGACTCGGGTCCACTCGAATTAAAGCACGTATTAAATTAAGGGTTTTTTATTGACTACATACATATATCCACAATACTCGGATTATCTAGGATTAGTAGGTTAGGAGTAGGAGAGGAGCAGGGTAGGAATAGGGTAGGAGTAGGATAGGAGTAGGGTAGGAGTAGGGTAGGAGTAGGGTAGGAGTAGGGTAGGAGTAGGGTAGGAGTAGGGTAGGAGTAGGGTAGGAGTAGGGTAGTAGTAGGGTAGGAGTAGGGTAGGAGTAGGGTAGGAGTAGGGTAGGAGTAGGGTAGGAGTAGGTTAGGAGTAGGGTAGGAGTAGGGTAGGAGTAGGGTAGGAGTAGGGTAGGAGTAGGGTAGGAGTAGGGTAGGAGTAGGGTAGGAGTAGGGTAGGAGTAGGGTAGGAGTAGGGTAGGAGAAGGGTAGGAGTTGGGTAGGAGAAGGGTAGGAGTAGGGTAGGAGAAAGGTAGGAGTAGATTAGAAGTAGGGTAGGAGTAGAGTAGGAGTAGGGTAGGAGTAGGTTAGGTGTAGGGTAGGAGTTGGGTAGGTGTAGGGTAGAAGTAGGGTAGGAGTAGGGTATGAGTAGGGTAGGAGTAGGGTATGAGTAGGGTAGGAGTAGGGTAGGAGTAGGGTAGGAGTAGGGTAGGAGTAGGGTAGGAGTAGGGTAGGAGTAGGGTAGGAGTAGGGTAGGAGTAGGGTAGGAGTAGGGTAGGAGTAGGGTAGGAGTAGGGTAGGAGTAGGGTAGGAGTAGGGTAGGAGTAGGGTAGGAGTAGGGTAGGAGTAGGGTAGGAGTAGGGTAGGAGTAGGGTAGGAGTAGGGTAGGAGTAGGGTAGGAGTAGGGTAGGAGTAGGGTAGGAGTAGGGTAGGAGTAGGGTAGGAGTAGGGTAGGAGTAGGGTATGAGTAGGGTATGAGTAGGGTAGGAGTAGGGTAGGAGTAAGGTAGGAGTAGGTTAGAAGTAGGGTAGGAGTAGTGTAGGAGTAGGGTAGGAGTAGAGTAGGAGTAGTGTAGGAGTAGGGTAGGGGATACGACACCATGCAAACGAAGTAGCGCCGGGCAGCTAAAAATAATTTATTTGGCAAAACAACGTTTGCCGGGTCAGGTAGTCTACACTAATATTATAAAGAGGAAAGATTTGTTTGTTTGTTTGTTTGTTTGAATTGAAAAGGCTCCGAAACTACTGGACCGATTTGAAAAATTCTTTTAGCATTGGATAGCTACATTATCAGGGAGTAACATAGGCTATATATTATCCCCGTATTCCCACGGGAACGGGAACTACGCGGGTGAAACCGCGTGACGTCCACTAGTATTAAATAAAACAATATAATTATTTTTCAAGAACTTTTAATACCTACGCACAACACAGTGTTCGAATGATGAATATTCAAAATAACATTCGGAAATAACTATGACAAAATAGAAAATACATAGATTCAAAATAATTAATATCTTCCTTTTTTCACAAAAGCCTCAACTCATTCTTTTTTAATAACTAGAGAAAAATTTGGCCTCAAAATTTGATTTTGCTGATAATTATTAACTCTTACATAAAATAAGCTCTGTTGTTAAATAAGTAGCTAGAACGTGTCATGTACACATGGCATAGTGTACTTTTGATGTCATGCGAACATTATTAAGTATTAAATTCTAGCTACACATTCTTGCTAGTTTTTATTAGTAAGGAATTTCAATAATTTGGACCTAAAAAGTTGTTTTAAAGCTTTTTATCGAAAATAACATTAAACTAACCGTTTGACGGCAAGTCATAACAAAATTAAACAACTTAAAACTACTCGAGTAGACATGTTATCAGTCACACTAGTGCCTCTCTCTAAAACAAGATAGTAAGAAAATTTAGTTAACAAAAAATATCAGAGGTAAGAATACAACAACAATCACATTAATTTCTTAATTTAAGCTTTTATCTACGTTCATAGTATGGCTTCTACCTCTACTGAATGTTTGTGACATACCTAAAAAGCGAAAATTAAATATGGAAATCTAATGCAGTAGGGATAAACCCCATAAAAATAAAATATATTAGAAGGGGTTTGTCACATTATCTGCTTCGGTCAAACAGTTTACACACGACGGCGCTTAATGGATTGACGCAAGATTTTTTTTTTCGGAGTCTTAGTGACCTTTTCCTTTTTCGGGGAAATGACGCCGGCTATTCGGTCGCGCTCGGCCTGCAACTTCTCCTGGCGGTCCTCCTCACGTTTGGCGGCAGCAGCGCGCAAGGAGTTCACCAGCCCCATGTAGCTGTACCTCGGAGTACGCGGGATCTCCTGCTTACGCGGGTTCACGCGCTTGGTGGCAAAGAACATCCTACAGTCGCCGCAGGAGCAGTAGAAGCAGTAGGTGCCCGGTGGATGAGGACAGATCCTTGGGTGCGGCCGGTCCTCCATCGGCTCACTTAAAATCCGCTGAGGCTCCGGGAACCGCACCATTAATGGCAACACAGTGTTCTCCAGAATCCAGAAGCTGGACATGGCTGTAACAAGGAGACAAAAGTTAGAACTGTGAATTTCTACGAGCCACCACTAGTGTGCAAGCAGGCTCGTGACGGACTGACTAGATATTGTACTACACTAATAGTGTGGTGAGCATCATCGGCCTAGCCTTTTCCAAACTGTACTATGGTCTGCTTACAGTCAAATCAGAGTCAGCTAAATACCAGTATTTTAAATGGACCTACTGCCTAGCTGACCTCTACGACCCAGTAATACATTCTAGGCAAGACTGGTTTCAGATTTTCTGGCTTCTTAATATCCGTAACGACTACCAAAGAACTATAAATGACAGCCGGGACCAACAGCTTAACTTGCTTTCCGAGGCACAGGGGAAATTCATGTGCAGTATGTATGATGTTGACATAGACCTTGGCAAGCGTTGCCAAATCTTAGAGATCGATCCGTACCGCTGGTATTATTCAACCACGAGCTCCTTGGTGAGCAATTTATTTTAGTACTGAGCGAATGTTATTTACCTTTAGAAAACACATTTTTTATGTCAATTGAGTAGGTGTTTTCATACATTTGATACGAGACTTCCGACTTCCACTAACAATCATAACATAAATTAAAAGTAGGTCACTACGCAAAGCACACCAAGGACAAAGGAGGCAAAATGGTACAAGTAGCTGTCGATTATTATTACACTACCATCGTCACCGTCTCATTCTAATGTTTTTTGCACAACTATAAAAAAGTACATTATGCTAATGACCGCCCACCCCAACATCCGACGAATTAACATACCTAAGTCCCAATATTCTCATCACTTAACTGAATAATAACATTGTCTAACAAGAATAATCACTTTTAAGGTACTCACCTAGCTGATTTAGGTCTTTTTAGGGCTCAACAGTTCGAGAATAGAGATTCGGAAATAGTTCTGCGTTCTCGATGGAGCTGTACCAAGAGACTGCGCAGTGAGACGCCTCTCGAATGGCTGTGTATTGATTGATAGCCGCCACTAGTCATTCCTGCGCAAGTGCAGTTTATTTTTGTATCCCGTGACCTATTTTATTTGAGGACCCAGATTTCGCCCGGTAACAAGGGCTCAGGTACGATGACGGAACCGTGGCGACTAACCCTAAGAACTCTCGACTAAAGTCTTGATGACTTCATCTTTTTGTTCACTTCTTTAGTACTGACTAGCTTTTGCTCTCGACTTCGTCCGCGCTTATCACATTTTCCTCCATTCTCGTAGGGATTTTGGGAAATCGTATCTTAGTGATCCCCTACTAGTATAGAGGGGATTGGGTAGTCCCAAGGAACCTACATGCCAAATATCAGCTTTCTACGACCAATAGTTTCAGCTGTGCGTTGTCTGTCAGTCACCCAGTAACGAAAGAATCTTTACTAATATTATAAATGCGAAAGTAACTCTGTCTGTCTGTCGCGCTTTCATACCAAAACTACTGAACCGATTTAATTGAAATTTGGTACACAGACAGTCTAGAGCCTGAGAAAGGACATAGGCTACTTTTTATCCCGGGAGTATGTTTCCTAGGGACCACGCGGGCGAAGCTGCTGGCAGAAGCTAGTTTTATACATATTGATTGACTAGTTTTGGCCCGCGACTTCGTACGTGCATATCCCTACTTTTGCTAATCCCGTATAAATTGCGAGAAATCCTCTCATATTGCTCCCTTACGGAGTGTAGGAAAGCTTCATGCCAAATTTCAGCTTTCTACAACAAGCAGTTTCGGCTGTTCGCTGTCTGTCAGTCACTCAAACAGTCAGTTATGGAAGAATTTTATATGTATATTGATTTACTTAAGATCCTAAGTTAATAATTTTACTTTATCTGGTGAACAGAGACTGCCAAAAGCTTCTTCTAAATTTTTACAATATTCTAGTTCTAAAGTACAGTACAGTGAACAATATATTGAGTACTAGTGGACGTCACGCGGTTTCACCCGCGAAGTTCCCGTTCCCGTGGGAGTACGGGGATAATATATAGCCTATGTTACTCCCTGATAATGTAGCTATCCAATGCTTAAAGAATTTTTCAAATCGGTCCAGTAGTTTCGGAGCCTATTCAATTCAAACAAACAAACAAATCTTTCTTCTTGTTTATAATATTAGTATAGAAGTATAGATATGACGTAAATATTTCTTTGGTACACTGCTAGATTCATTCATTTCAGTTACAAGGAACACAGTAATTTGCCTTATAACTTTTTAAGATAGGAGAGTGGTTCACATGGGTTAATTAGGTACTCAGCACACTCACAACATTGTTTAAAAGAAGTTGACTGTTGGTTGCCTATATAAAAACACGAAAAACATAGCTGTTTCATAATTTTTTATCAGCTAAATATTGCTATTTGTATGAAATAACTGATATTTTTATGATTGGTCTCAAAGTAAAAGTTGTTCATAATCATGTGTATTTTGACTCCCTAAAAGGTTATTAGTGTTTTACAAATCACCCTGCATAAGTATACCAAATGGCTTGTACTTAATGGAACCATTGTCTTCTAAAAAATCCCGGCTTATTAATGGTACTACATAATATGTCACTGTCATTACTTTAATTGGAAATAACATAGCTAGCTAAGTCAACTTGACAAATATTTTTCATCTGAGTTGCCTGGTGAATGCACTGCATTGTAACTTTAGTTGAAAAGTAAAAATGTGTGTTGTATAAAAAATAAGACTGGCTCAGATTATGTCAGAAGCTTTATGAGAATAGATAAAAGCTTTTGGGCTCTTGGTACGAAAAAGGCGCTGACTAAAGGCCAGGCAGGTAAAAGGCCTAAACTTGGGTGGTTCGTGCAATAAATAAAAGACAACCTGTATTAAAGAAAAAACCGACAAAATTTTTTCAATTTTTTTTTTACATTCAGTACATAATATAGACTACCTTATAGAAATAGTAAAAGGACAGGTACAAGAATATCTTAACAAAATTAAAAAAAATATGTGGGTCTTTGTAAACTAAACATTTTTTCAACTTTACTGAGGACGTTGGCTTTTTAATTAAAAAAAAAAACTTAAAACAAACGACATTTACACACTCATTTAGTACATGTATGATGTGGTTAGTCTCGACAAAGTGTGGTTGAGCGAATAAAAATGGCTAACATTACTCAAAAGGTTTAATTTCTTAATGTTAAGTCTATCCGATACATTGTAATAACCAGAGAAAAAGATACATAGAAATGCAGTTAATATATATATAGAGTATTATATAAACACACCAAACCTAACAGTATATTTGAAAACTAAACAAAATGCGCGAATTTACGATTGAAAGATTTCTAACATTTACCAATTGCAAGTTACATTTTGAAACAAATTTTTATCTTCCCAAAATAATAATGCAGGTATTTTGCTGGTATATTATAAAGAAAATGTCGGGCATATGAGTTACATTCTTATATCTATGGTTCCAATATCATATTAGTTATTTATGCGACCTATTTCACAACTTTACAGTATCTGTCAGATATTTTGACTTCAGCTTTGGTGTTAAGTGTTTATTCGGAGACTGTGAAACAGACCTTATACCTAAACCTTATAATTTAAAATATTAGGTACCTTATTAGTAAAACACAATAGCGCTAATAAAGAAATAATACATTTCATCAACTATTGTCAAATCAAATCATAATAAATGGTTTTTTTTTAAATAAAAGTAAAAAGAGTAATATGGAAAAAAAAAACTGAAATCATTTTCAAGACAAAGTATTATATGCGTGTTAGATAATTCCTACTGACAATATCAATTATTAAGTATCCTGTGTTATTGAGTAATCGCACATTAGAATCATTACGCCAAGGAGAATCGATCGCTTAATTGGGATATGTTTTTTTTTTAAAGTAATCTTACAATAACTTTATTGATTAGTCATTGTGGCATGAATAGTCCATCGTTGCACTATTTTTTTAAATTTAATGTAGACATGTCAGAAGTGATATTTGAGTGTATTACAGAGTATTATTTTAAAAATTACTACAATCCTTTTTAAAACGCCAATTTTGTATTTTTATTTATTTTTAAAGGTCGTTCGTACTTTTTTTTTGCAATCATTTCCTCTTTCATTTTAAACTTACTTGAATATCATGTGATATGATATGTTAATAATTTTGTCATTTTTGGTTTATAGTTCATAAATATTGACCTTTGCAATTCAATTTTTTAATAACTTTTAGTGTCGACTACTGGCAATTGATTAAACTTTTGATTAGCCACATACTTGAGATTTGTCAAAATTAAAATTAAAACAAAGAAACTCACAGGACACTAAAAGCGAGTCCGAAAGTGTGTATCATACTAACTTAGGATAAGACATTCACTGAATATCAAAATAACTCTCACTTGTATGCACGTATTAAACCTAATACATAAACAACACATTACAATTTAGGTCTACAGCGTATGAAGGGTAAACCCTTCTAATTAACGATTAAGCAAAAAATGCAATACGTAAGCACTATAAGGTACATTAGACATTTAACACCTATATAACAGCTACCACAGAACTCAAAGTACAGTCTTAAATTTTACACATAATTCGATTAGGATGATTAAGTGAGATCAGTACACCTTACAATATCTAAACAAAACGTGAGCAATACCTGCACTCCTAACGTGAACCTAACTTAAAAGCGACGTGATCATTGACAGCGATCAGGAATTATACAATTAATAAGGGCAATCTAAAAGTTATACATTGAAATTGTTGACATGCTGATCAATTAAAAAATATTGTGAGCCATGTGATCCCGATATTTTCTTCGTTTGAGCTCGAAGCTGGAAATTAGAAACGAAATCTTTAATGACCACATTAAAGGATAAAAGGGCGATAACAACTACAGAAATGCCCGCATTTATATTAGAGACGAATCCATTACAGGATTAATCACTGCCATATAAATTAGTGTACAGTTTCTATCATTCCAATCACAAATGTCACTACGAGTTCCAAATTCGTGAGACTCCGCGTATTCTAATGAAAGAAAAGAAAAAAGAAAGTTGTGTTTATGGGCATTATAAAAACAAAAACAACTTTAAATTAAAAAAAAATACAAATCTATTAATGCCAAAAGGGCCTCAGCGAGAGAATAGCGAATGAGTTTTATACGTTGTTTTATCTTTATGTGTTGATCGCAATGATTCGTTTACAACAGTGAGAATTAGGCGCAAGTCGCTATGCAAATAATAAAGAAGTTTTTCTCATTTAAGGTCATGGTACAGTGCAATATAGTGGAAGGACCTAGCAGGCCGTCACAAATATGAACGATCATATTTGTGACAGCCTAGGGATGAGGCACGTGTAGAAACGTGACACGGAGTTCTATGTCCATCAGAACGTATCAGAAGCGTATCATACTAAATACTACCTTTCATTAAAAAGAACATTGTTCTACCTGACACGTTTCTAGCACGATCATGGAACTGGTACTCCTTAAATTATGAATTATGCTTTTAATTGCTATCTATACTTTACTATCAATAGTGTAGTACTACAGTAGCTATAATTTATCGAGTCATTTACTTTAGAAAAACAAGGGTTTGAACTATTTTATGGAAGTAGTAATAATGATATATAATAATAATAATCAGTTTATTATTATTATGTATTTTATTTTGTTATTTTATATTTGAAAACGCAAGTAATTTGCTATTGCTACCAAAGTTGAAACTACTGCAATTGGACTGTAATCGCGATTGCTTGGACATTAACTAACAATACAAGCGCACTGCAACTTTAGCAAAATCTCGCATAGGTTATTCGCATAAAACGTGGTAAGCAGGATGTTACATGTACTTTAGCGTAGGCAGGACACACAACGCCATACATAGATTTGATTTAATAAAATTTTACATCTATGCACAGGCAACTTTTTCAGGCTAGTTCGTCAGGTGCACATATACAAAAATAGAACACATACGCATATTAAAACTGGCAAAGTAGCATAGTTATTTTCGAAACGATGTTCACACAATAAAATAAAAACTAAACTAACATGATGGTCAAAGCTGTTTGTAGTCATACAGTATAACACTGAAAATACAGTACAGCGTTGTGTGAATGACCATGCAAAGTTGTAAGATTGGCTGCAACCGTTAAGACGGTCAAGGCTTTTTGTGTTCATACAGTGCAGCGTTGGGTAATGGCCACTGTAGATACTTACGCATTAATCTGATGATATGTGGTCACAAAGTGCTCCAGCAGCTGCGCGATTTACAGCTTCGGCATGTCCTCGGGCAGCTCGGCGCTTGGCCCCACCGCCTCGAGTTTGAAGCCCGGGAACCCGGACTGGCCCTTCTCGTTGTTCATCTCTAAAATCAATTTGTTTGTAGTATTAGTATTTATTCTGATATTTTATCTTCATTTCGCTTTTGCCTGCGACTTCGTAAACGCATTTCCCGTTTTTTCCCGTTCCCGTAAGAATCTCGGGAAATCCTCTCTTAGTGCTCTACAGAGTGTAGGAAAGCTACATGCCAAATTTTAGCTTTCTACAACCAGTAGTTTCGGCTGTGCGTTGTCTGTCAGTCACTCAATCAGTCAGTAACGGAAGAATTTTATTATGTTGATTTGTTATTGCCAGGGGCTTTGAGAAACTAATGTACCACTGGAACATAATATACTGGGATATAAAAGTATGCAATTTAATTAATTAGAATACTCTCTATACACCATAAAAGTTAGAAGAAGAAAATAGGATGGCACAATGAGTGGCTTTATCCATTTAGCCTGTACCTGTTTTCCAAATCAAATCCATTCAGCTGTTGATGCTGATTGATTTCACTCACACATTTTAATGGGGGATAGTGTTAAACTAGTAAGTAAAAACTTACTAATTTGCCCATTTAAATAAAACTGTGATCCATGTGTATGTCTCACATGAAAAAATATTAAGCTCGACTTGAATGTCTTCTTCAAGAATTGGAAAGAAGTGCTACAGAACTGCTAACAAGGGAAATAATGGAGGGACTATACCCAGCAGTGGGCCAGTACAGGCTAGCTTAAATAATGATCATGATAGTCTATCACGGAGTCTACTGATTGTATCTTTGTGCCTAAATTATAAGGAAATTCCATTTATTGCTTTTTTATTTATCAAGAAAACATCTTCATGGTGATGTTCTTAGAAACGTCACTAAACTGCAATATGCGAATAAAAGGATAAATGTAGTATGCGAATCTCCAGTCTGATACTTGTACTACAAAAAAAAGAAAGAAAAATGTATTGAAAATGTATGGTTGGTCTACGGTGCTACGCCGTAGATGGGCTGCTACGGCGTAGCACACAGAAATAGCATACATTTTATTGTTCAACTCCAAAAAAAATGTATTACGGACCTCAATACTAATTGAAAAGGGTTTAAAACTGATTCGGTACTAAGAGACTGTGCTAGTTAGAGACGTACTTTTCTATTTTCTCTAATATGTACATAACTAGGTTTATTGCAGATTTTTTGTAAGCTTAGAAGTATTTTGCATAATTATGGAGCAATTATACAAAATCTATGGAGTGCTAAATGATTTTTTAAAGAAAATTCACATCATCTTTGGCACTGAAAATTGGTAATAAATAATGTGACTCACCATTATCTCGCTCCTGAGGGTTCATGTTGATCTCGCGATTGCAGCCACCGTTGGAGGCCGCCTTAAGCTTCAGCAGCTGAAACACGGTGATCTTCTGGATGATGTTGTTCAGCTTCTGCTTGCGATCGTTCACGTCGTCGCTGTTCATTTTCTGTGAACATTTAAACCCAATATTAATAAAACAGTTCAACCTTTTCAGGTAACATAAAATGGCGTCACCGATAACTATCCTCGAGGTCTTTGTTCTACCAAAAAGTTATTATGTTACATGTAACTACGTTGTTTCTCGACACACACTACTACTTACTGTTAATTTTAGTCTTCGAGTTCTCTAAATCAACAGGTACACTGTAAGAACTTCAGTACTGAGACGGTCTCGGAGCAGCCACAAAGGGTTAGCGGCACACTTTATCACTGCTGCGGTCTCAAATTATGTATTGATTGACGATGTGTTGAACTGCGCAAGTGCAGTTTGCCGCCAGTTCAGACTTTCACGAATCCTATGTTGCTGTTTCCCTCCCCCCTGAAACATGGCTTCAATTTATTATCTATCCAATGGGAGGCGAACGCGAATCCATCATTGACGTTCGAGAGCATTGAACTTTGTGAGAGCTAGTTTTCAAGCCATGAGTCCGGCGAAAGATTGCCGTAATAAATCATAATTCCATGAACTTAATTTATTTTTAACTCGGCTGAAACTTTTGGGACATTGCATTTTTTTTAATGACTGAAAATATATTTAATGACAACAGATTGAATTGAATTAAAGACGGACAAAACTTTGGTAGATTTTTGTTTCTAAATAGATTTTTTGAGATTTGTGGTCGGGTTGTTTGTAAGTTGATTTAATTATTTAGAGTTATTTTTGTATCGACAAAAATAATAACATACATACATACACGCCTCTTCCCCTGAGTATAAGCATTATGACAACTAGCTTTTGCCCATGGCTTTGCTGACGTAAAAATAGATTTTCGAAAAAAAAAAGTAGCCTAAAACCGTCTCCAAGGCTTTTGTACTAAAATTCATTAAAATTCGGTTCAGCAATTCAGACGCGAAAGCGTATAAAACAAACAAACAAACTAACAAACCCACATTATCATTTACTAGCTTATTGCCCGCGAATTTCTACGCGCATATCCAATGATATTGTTTTACTTACAATATTATTGCACATAATTATCCCATATCTCTCGTTCCCGTAGGAATTTCGGGACAAATTATATTATACATATAAACTCTTCTCTTCTTGAATCACTCTGTCTATTGATGAAACCGCATTAAAATCCGTTGCATAGTTTAAAATATGCAATACCTCTTAAGGGGTCATTACAGTCATCATTATGAACAATTTTCATTATGGGACCAACACCGAAATCACGAAAAAAAATATGTGCGCATAACTCGAAAAAATGTACAGCAGCTGTTTTTTTTTTCGCGATTTCAATGACCCCTTAAGAGGTATTGCGTTTATTCTGTTACGCATTGTATAGGTTAGCGGAAAAAGCAACTTTGCTTTTAACCGATTTCAAAAAAGGAGAAGGTTCTCAATTCGATTTTATATTTTTTAGGGTTCAAACAAAACGGAACCCTTATAGGATCACTCGGGTGTCTGTCTGTCCGTCTGTCACAGCCAGTTTTCTCCGGATCCACTGGACCAATTCTGTTGAAATTTGGTACACATATGGACTTTTGTGACCCAAATACGGACGCGTTACGTAAATTATTTAATTTTTAGTATGGGGGTCACTTTTGGGGGTCAAACTAGAAAATGAAAAAAAAAAAAGTTTTTTGAACAATGTTGTGTGACATATCAAATAAAAGGGCTTACTGTAAAGGTTTTAAATATATTTTTTTCATATTTTTAAAATAATTGTTTTTGAAGTTATTAAAGAAATTAGACGAAAAATGACCATTCCCTCCTTATCTTCGAAACTACTGAGCCTAAAATTTTGAAAAAAAAATGGAGATAATAGATCTTTACCTATAGATTACATAAGAAGTCTATAGTGTTAAAATAATACGTTAAAAAAAAGAAATTCGTTCGGAACCCTTTGCACGTGAGTCCGACTCGCACTTGGCCAGTTTTTTGTTTTTATGTGTGTTTCCTCATAAATCCATCATCCATCCATCCATTTATGAAACGTCGGTCCCATTTGTTTTTCATCAAAATCGGTTTAGTAGTTTGGCTTTTAAATCAAATATGTAGCTGGAATTCGTTTACCTGGATGACGTATTTTGTTGGTCATCCAAGTACACGAAATTGCATATTTTACTTTCCTGCGACTTTCCAGTGCTTTTGTTAGGTACCCCACACCTAATAAAAGCACTAAACAATGAAAAATAAAAAAGTTTTTTACAAAATGCAACGGACTTCCAAATAAAATAAAACATTACAAAGTATAAAATAACTTTAATTTCGGAAGTCGTCTATTATAATAAGAAGAAACACACCGCTTTCCGAAATTAAAGTTATTTTATGCTTTGTAATGTTTTTTTTTTTATTTGGAAGTCGGTTGTATTTGTAAAGATAATATTAGGACTATTTATTATGACTATAAAAACACTAAAATAAACACTTTCGTATTTACAACATCTCACAAGTTGTTACTTTCTTGGCAACTTGGTGGATGGCCAAGGAAGTAACATCACCTTATTTACTTGCACACAATTTAGCAGTTATATCTAGTCAAGCCTGATTCACCAATTTGCACAATTTGTTTCAACATAGACTTGGGTTCAGGTTGAAGGTATGACGTTAAACTCGTTTCACAAGTCACCATCGCGATGCCGGCGATGTGGCCTGACCACCTGGCGACGGACGCGCGACTGTGTTTTGTTCTCGGCTTCTAGAACCATCTAGATTCTAGGACCCTCTCCCTGATTCCTGCATCCTGATTGGTTTGTGCGAATTGGAGAGGGAGCGGTACGACGCGTTCCTTATTTAGGAAGGGATCGCGGAATAACATTTTTAGGATTCGGTACTGAAAACGGTAAAAAAGAAACCCTAAGGGCTTGTGTAGACGGTGCCGCCGCTTCACCGCGATAGGGTATTTTACTAAAAAAATCGAATTAGTCCGTCAGATAGATTTAAAAAAAATATTGGACACGTATTTTTACTTTTTTCACGTAAACAAAAAATGAAGACGATACAGCGCGTCGATGACACGCGTGACGTCATGTGGCTTGGTAAAATTGTACCATCATAGTGACGTCACGCGTGTTTTATTATCTCATCGTAGCACTATATCATCTTCATCTTTTGTTTACGCGAAAAAAGAAAAAATACGTGTTTAATATTTTTTGAATATCTATCTGACGGACTAATTAGATTTTAGATTAATTAGCTGTCTACACGAGCCAAGAGGATGTGCGTGTGGATTGAGTGATCTTTTTTTAAAATTCGCTTAATCTCTACTAGAAATGGAAGGGTTTTAGTAAATATATAATTGTAAAAACATGACGGTGAAGTAAAAAAATTGTAAAACTAATAGAAAACTAGCTTCTGCCAGCGGCTTCGCCCGCGTGGTCCCTAGGGAACATGCTCCCGAGATAAAAAGTAGCCTATGTCCTTTCTCAGGCTCTAGACTAAATTTGTCATTTATTTTGCGATTGTTTTTTTACTGTATGGTAGATTTATCAGATACATATAGAATACATTATTTAATATGACAACGCATTTCTGAACCACCCCGTGTAAATCAAGATCAGCGGAATTGGTCGCGACTGTTTCTTCGTTCATCATCTTTTTATGAATAAATGCTTTATTGTACACCAAAATATAAAAAAAAACACAGAAAACCTTAAATTAAAATATATACAACTAGCTTCTGCCAGCGGCTTCGCGCGCTTTGTCCCTAGGGAACATACTCCCGGGATAAAAAGTAGACGTAGTTTCTTAAACTCTAGACTATCTGTGTACCAAATTTCCTTGAAATCGGTTCAGTAGTTTTGGCGTGAAAGCGCGACAGACAGACAGACAGAGCGAATAATATTACTAAGGATAGAGACCAAAATATGGATCACTCTTACCCTCACCCTTATCTCCGAAACTACTGAGCCTAAAATTTTGAAAAAATGCAGAAATAGTTCTTTGACTATAGCTTACAGGAAAACTTATAAGAAGATAGTTTGAAAGTAACATGTTACAAAAATGAGATTCGTTCGGAACCCTTTGCACGCGAGTCCGACTCGCACTTGGCCAGATTTTTATTAACCTATGCAAGTTGGTTAAAAACTCAGTTAGCTTTTATGCTTGTTTTCTTGCCTGCTATCAAAGTTACTTGAATCGGTTAGTCCAGGTTGGTTGTTTTTTACCATTATACCACCAATGCTTAGTGACTGCTTTCATGCTTATTTGTATGCTTGCTTACAAGTTTGCTTTTGATTGTATGTTAGCTATATAGACAAATAATAATCTTCCAAGAGGGATCCAACTCGGACAAGTCATGTCGGTAGATTCTTTTTTTTTGTGAGATTGCAAAGGGTTCCGAACCAATTTCATTTTTCTAACATGTTATTTGAACACTATAGACTTTTTATCGGCTTTCCTGTAATTTGTTGGTAAATATTTATCATCTGCATTATTCCAAAATTTTAGGCTCAATAGTTTCGGAGCTATGGGAGGAATGGTCATTTTTGGTCTAATTTCTTGAATAACTTCAAAACCATTTAATTTAAAATTATAAAAAAAATATTAATTAAGCCCTCACAGCCTTTCATGTGATACATTGCACGATACAGTTTGAAAAACTTTTTTTTAATTTTCCAGTTTGATCCCCAAAGGTGACACCCATTCTCAAAATTTAATTATTTACGTAACGTGTCCGTATTTGGGTCACAAAAGTCCATATGTGTACCAAATTTCAACAGAATCGGTCCTGTAAATCAGGAGAAAACTGGCTGTGAGAGTCGGACAGACAGACAGGCAGACACCCTGTAAGGTCCTGATCATGTAAGGGTTCTATTTCTTACGAATCTGATTTTTAGGGTTCCGAACAGGAACCCTAAAAATCATGTCAAATAAATGGTTTGAACATTAGGTATAACTTTTAACCTGGCTCGCGTGTTTCATAATTTGTAAATTGTATCAAATGAAATTAAATATAATTTTATTGTTTTTATTTTATTTAGTTGTCCTATGTTGTCCTACTGCCGGACACATATTTTTCCTAACTTTATTTTCTATCTTCCTCGGCTAATCCGCTATTTGAATAGTCAAACCAGTGTTTTTAGGCCTACCTCAAATTGAATTAAATAATATCCTTCGATGTAATAATACCAAATTATTCATGTTTCAGAAGTATAAGCGTTTTATCGAATAGTTAAAGTTTTCAGCAAATCATGTACATTTTTATTTCGTGGCTATACATGATCATCTTCCTCATATCAACCGAAAGACATCCACTGCTGGACATAGGCGTCCGCTAAGAGAGTTTGCCATAATCGCCACGCTTGGCAGGCGGGTTGGCGATCGCAGTGTATGGTGTTGAGTTTTACACTATACATACTTTCATGTTTTTAATTTTTGACTGCTACAGAATTTACAGTTAAGCAATAATAATTAAGATAGAAGAAGCAGTCGCATTTGTAGATCTTTGGCAGTCGTTACGGATTGTCAGAAACCAGAAAATCTGACACCAGTCTTGTCAAGAAGTACCGTGTTACAAGGTACTAGGTTTGACACTAGGTCAGATTTTACGTGGAGCGACTACTCCAAGCAAAATACTGGTATTCTCCTGTATCCGGTCTGACTAGTAACCGATAACTAGTATCAGATAACTTGAAACTTAAAATGCCAATGCATTCCACAACTTTCTTAGATAAATCTTTTACAGTTCAGGCCGCTCGTTTATGGAATGCGTTGCCTGTGTCAATAAAGCGCGCGCAATCACTGCCTGTTTTTAAAAGACTAGTTAATGATCACTACTTGTCACTATGATATTCCAATTATTAGTATATCCTCTTGCTTATATATTAAGTATGTATGTATTTGTGTATATATGTTTGTATATTGTATCTATGATTTGTATTACGTTTCAGTTCCTACTACCTACGTATATTTCTCTGTTAAAATGGTTTATTATATTTACACCAAGTGAAGCCCCATTTCATGTCCAGGCTATCTCTTTCCATTCCGGGTTGCCTGGAAGAGATCGCGGAATGCGATAAGGCCGCCAATCCTTACTAATATTATAAATGCGAAAGTAACTCTGTCTGTCTGTCTGTCGCGCTTTCACGCCAAAACTACAGAACCGATTTAAATGAAATTTGGTACACAGATAGTCTAGAGTCTAAGAAAGGACATAGGCTACTTTTTATCCCGGGAGTATGTTCCCTAGGGACCACGCGGGCGAAGCCGCTGGTAGAAGCTAGTTGTATATATTTTAATTTAAGGTTTTCTTTGTTTATTTTTTTTATATATTTTGGTGTACAGCATTTATTCATAAAAAGGCTGATGTTGATGAACGAAGAAACAGTCGCGACCAATTCCGCTGATCTTGATTTACACGGGGTGGTTCAGAAATGCGTTGTCATATTAAAGAATGTGTTCTATATGTATCTGACAAATCTACTATACAGTAAAAAAACAATCGCAAAATAAATGACAAATTTTAATAAAATCGACGGCAAAAAAAAAAAGAAGTTGAAAACAAATCACTTTTATCAGTCTGGATCGAGTTGGTGGCATCAAATCTATTACTGAACTTAACACAAGGCGAAAATAAAGTACTACCACTAATAAGCCACTAACTACAGCTAAAAAGGCCACTTTAGAAGAACCATAATATTAATCACGCTACAATCTTTATCGCTAACGCATTAGGTTCAAGGTTGTTCAAACTTGACAGTGACGGGTAGCGTGATGTGATTTCTGATTCTGCTAAAGTGGCCTTTTTAGTCCCGCAGACTGTTTTGTTTGAAACCATTTAGTAAATTCCTGTGATCAAATTTTCGACAGGCAAACATTTTCATTATACCTTAGCAGCTGTTGCCAATGGCTTCATTTTAAAGTATCCCAAAAAACTAGCCCGGATAAAAATTGCCTAATCCAGATCGTGATCTACCCGTAGGTCAATTTTCATCAAAATCTGTTCAGCCGTCCAGGAGACATTGATTTAAAACGAAGTGGCCTTTGCGTGACGCTCACCCCCACCGCTGGATAACGAGCAATCCCCAGCTCTGCCAGCAGAATGGGCTGGTACTACCAGCCGTGCAGCAGCCGAAACACGAAGCCACACAGAGTAACATCCCTTCGCACTTCTAGCTCACTGTACCCCACCATACCTATTATAATGAGACGTAAGCACATGAGCGGTAAGAATATTATGCCATGGAAAGAGAAAGAGTATACTTAAGATACAAAAAATTTTACTTTCCATTATGATACCGCTTACTCTCACAGGAGGTCCAAACGGTAGCGGCGGTACCGCTTGTGATTGGCTCAAGCTAGCTTAGGTTCATTTAGAGTCAGAAAGCGTTACGCCACGTTACAACGTAATAATCTGAATAAATAAATAACTAAATCTTACTCACCTATGATATGAATAGAAGAAGAGGCGCCAATATATTAGGATTTGGGAATTAGGAACTTTTATCTATAAAGTCTTACTAACATCATTATTCCGGGAAAAAAGGATAGTGCTATGCGCATCATTATCCTCAATATGTCAGCCGAAAGACGTCCACTGCTGGACATAGGCCTCTCCTAAGTGTCCTCACAACAACCGGTCCTGTGCGTCTCGCAAACATCGGCTACCCGCGACCCTCACCAGGTCATCGGCCCTACTCGTGGGAGGCCTTCCAACGCTACCTTTTTCGGCACACGGTCGACACTCTAGAACTTTTCGTCCTCATCGACCATCTATGTGTGCTGTAGATATATAAAGGCTTTAAGATGTCGTAATGAGAGGACACCAAACATATTATTTGATAATTGAATGAATTTAGTCAAAAGCCTCTGTTACATATTTTGTGTTTTTTTTACTATTGATAGTCACGCGTTTGACCACTATCTCGCCTGATGGTAGGCGATGATGTGGTCGAAGATGGAGCACGCTTGCCTAGAAGTAACCTATTCACTCTTGACTTAAGTACTCCCAGGTTGTAGCTATCTGGAAACACAGACTCCGGCAGGGAATTCCACTCCTTAGCTGCACGCACTATGAATGTGTTCCCAAACCGTTTTGTGCGCGTGGGTAGGATGTCCACCATGTACCGGTGACGCCTTTCGTCTTGTCGTGGTCCGATGATGAAACGGGCTTGGCGGAATCAATTATGCAATTCCGTCGCACATTCCCCAAAGTGCAACCAGTAGAAAACCGACAGGCTAGCAACTCGTCGTCGATGCTCAAGACTTTGGAGCTTCGCCGCGACGAGACTATCATCGCCGATGATCCTCTTGGCTCGTTTATCAATTGACTCAAGGGCATCAAGCTAGTATCTGGCAGATCCGTCCCAAAGATGAGAGCAGTATTCCATACATGATCGAACTTGCGCTTGATAGAGTTTGAGCAGCTGTTCTGGCGTGAAGTATCGTCTCACCTTTGCTAGGATCCCCAACTTCTTTGCAGTCACTTGAGCTTTTGCCTCTATGAAAGGGCCGAAATCGAGGGTAGATGTTAACGTAACACCAAGAAGCTCAAGTCGGTCGGTCATCGGCACGGTTACACCCTGAAAAGATGGAGCTGGGTGGAATTGGCTCTTTTTAGCGGAAAATAGACACGCTTGGGTCTTAGCAGCATTGAACTTGACCAGATTGGCATCGCCCCATTCAGAGACAGCCTGTAAGGACAAGTTCAAGCGCTCAACCATAGCCTCCCGGAGAGACCGGATTTGCGACCCACCAGCACGTGAGTCGGACACGTATCTCTGAGCAACAGTGCTATCGTCTGCATACCCAAAGGTTTTAGCAGATCATTAATATGCAGCAAGAACAGTGTTGCCGAAAGCAACGACCCCTGAGGAACCGCAGCATTAATATCCAGCAGTCCAGACGAGCAGCCATCAATGACCACTCGGATAGACCGATCCATCAGGCAATCCGCAATCCAATCACACAATCCGGTGGGCAGACCGAAGGAAGGAAGCTTACTAATAAGGCTATCGTGCCAGACCCTGTCGAAGGCCTTCGAGATGTCAAGGGAGACGCTAGAGCCTCCCCGTGCCTCTCTGTGGCCACACTCCAGATGTGAATGGCATACGCTAGAAGATCCCCAGTTGACCGATTTCGGCGGAACCCGTATTGTCGGTCACTAAGAATATCATTCGCTTCTAGGTATGCCAGGAGCTTATGATTCAGCACGCGTTCCATACTCTTACAGAGTATGGACGTTACCAAGATGGGTCTATAATTCGACGGGTCAGCTCGACTACCCTTCTTGGGCACAGGCTGCACGTTAGCTTGCTTCCAAGCCTTCGGCATTTTTCCAGTCTCAAACGAAAGGCGAAATAGGCGTGTCAAAATTGGAGACAACTCAGACGCACAAGTCCTAAGAACAATTGCTGGTATCCCGTCGGGGCCACTAGCCTTGTTCACGTCTAGGACTTTGACACTTGAGCACACTTGAGCATTTGCCTCTATGAAAGGGCCAAAATTGAGGGTAGATGTTAATGTAACCCCAAGAAGCTCAAGTTGGACGGTTATCGCCACGGTTGCACCTCGGAAAGATGGAGCTGGGTGGAATTGTAAGATAGACACGCTTGGGTCTTAGCAGCATTGAACTTGACCAGATTGGCATCGCCCCATTCTGAGACAGCCTGTAAGGACACGTTCAAGCGCTCAACCATAGCCTCCTGGAGAGACCGAAATTGCGACCCATCAGCTCGTGCGTCGGACACGTATCTCTCAGCAACAGTGCTGTCGTCTGCATACTCAAAGGTACCGGGTTTAAGCAGATCATTCATATGCAACAAGAACAGTGTTGCCAAAAGCACCGACCCCTAAGGAACCCCGGCATTAATATCCAGCAGTCCAGATGAGCAGCCATCTATGAGTATCACTCGATAGACCGATCCCTCAGAAAATCCGCGATCCAATCACACAATCCGGCGGGCAAACCGAAGGAAGGAAGCTTACTAATAAGACTATCGTGCCAGACCCTGTCGAAGGCCTTCGAGATGTTAAGGGAGACCGCTAGTGCCTCCCCGTGCTTCTCTATGGCCTCACTCCAGATGTGAATGGCATATCGCAAGAAGATCCCCAGTTGACCGATTTCGGCGGAACCCGTATTGTTGGTCACTAATGACATCATTCGCTTCTAGGTATGCCAGGAGCTTATGATCCAGCACGCGTCCATACTCTTACAGAGTGTGGACGTTACCGAGATAGGTCTATAATTTGACGGGTCAGATCGACTACCTTTCTTGGGCACGGGCTGCACGTTAGCTTGCTTCCAAGCCTTCGGCACTTTTCCAGTCTCAAACAAAAGGCGAAATAGGCGTGTCAAGATCGGAGACAACTCAGGCGCACAAGTATTCCGTCGGGGCCACTAGCCTTGTTCACGTCTAGGTTACGCAGTACCCTACGGACGTCCTTCTGATGAATGCGAATGTCTGACATACTCGACTCTCATCCATCAGGAGGAGCAGGGTGCCTCGCGCCACCTGGATCTAGACATGAAGATTCCGCAAACAAAGAAGCAAACAAGTTTGCTTTCTCCTCAGCGGAGTGGGCCAGCGTCTCGTCGGGTCACAGCAGTGGTGGTAGTGAGGGGCGGCAGAAGTTCGATTCGACCGACTTAGCCAGGGACCAAAAAGCCTTACTACCTGCTGGGTATGAAGAAAGTTTGTTCCCTATTCGGCTAATGTGGTGAAACCAAGCCCTCCGCAACACCTTCTTGCAGGACTTGGCAGCCCTGTTGAAGGCTCTCTTCTTCTGACGCACGTCATTTGCTTTGCGCGTACAAGCGTCGACCCATGCTAGGTACGCCACGTGCTTAAGCGCATCAGCGCGATGGCACTCGACACCAAACCATGGACGAGCTTCGCCAGACATTGTTACGTCAGAGAACGGAATGTCTCCATCCCCCTCCGCAACACATTCGTCACGGCGTCCGCGCACGACGAAGCATCAGTCGAAGAAAAGCAAGTAGGCTGCCAAGGATAACATGCGAAGAAAGATCGCATGCCATCCCAATCTGCTGACCTGTATCGCCATACCCGCCGGGTGCCTCTTGGGCTAGGATCAGGCGGGAAGTAGACGGACACAGACTTCACCAGACAGTGGTCCGAACTACCCAGTGGTGAAGAAATCGTCACCAAGTAGCGGTCTGGATCTGTTGTCAGCAAAAGGTCCAAGCAATTGGCAATGTGCGAATCAACATCCACCCTCGTTGCCCCCTGGACCAGCTGGGTAAGATTTAATGCTATAGCTAGCTTTCGTCTGTGCACTGGTATGGGAAGAGCCACTCCTGATGGTGGGCATTGAAGCCCCCAGTAACAAAAACCATTAAAAATTGGTGAAGGTACATTACCTCTCACGATAAATTTTTGTCTCCTTTCCCTGTTATCTACACTATAATAACATAATTTGAAAAAAAAAAATGTGTTTGTTTGAATTGAATAGGCTCCGAAACTTCTGGTCCGATTTGAAAAATTCTTTTAGCATTGGATAGCTACATCATCAGGGAGTAACATAGGCTATATATTATCCCGGTACTCTCACGGGAACGGGAACTACGCGGGTGAAACCGCGTGACGTCCATTAGTATATTTGATAATTATTAGTATATAATTTAGTATTGTTTTTATTTGTTTTTTATATTATGAATGTCTCTCTATTAATATTATTATTATTATGATGTTTGTACACTGACCGCCCTAAATCTAACTTCTTTAGTTCAGTCCATCCAAAGGTTGTCTGTAAGTGATTGCCCTGTGCGATAAGACCGCCCATTGTACACTAGTTTTTATAAGCGATTTTCCTGTGCTTGTTATGAGGTGTACAATAAAGTATATAATAAATAAATAATAAATAAATAACACCAATTGCGCTGGCTTGGCTGAGCCGCATCCGCTGCCTCACGCAGGTGCTGTGTGAGCCCAGTTGTCTCCAAATCACCGCTGTGCGAACGGTAGACACAGGCGTAGACAATTTTGTCCAGGCCTGTGTCCACTATAACCCACAGCGTTGAGAACCTGGAGTCTTCAAGGTTTCGGAGACGCCGATAGCAGATGTCGTCCCGGGCGTACATACATACGGCCGCGCGTGGTCTAAAGTGGTGCTCCAGGGTAAACCTTGGGTAAGACAGGTATGACACTTCTGACGGATATCCGATCTGCGTCTCCGACAGGAATAAGAGCGCTGGTTTCTCAGTGAGGGAGAGGAGAAGGAAGTGAAATGAGGTTCCATGCTGCTAACCTTCAGGCATGCTCTGACAGGACGGCATCATTGGGGGACTAGCCTGGAGCCCGGGAATGTCCATCGCGCCCTCTCGTCTGGTCGCCAACCAGCACGATGGTACAATCCGGGATTTTTCGACAGTTGGCGGGGCAGCCTTTCATGTGTGGCTAACACACTACTTGGGCCACCAACTACCTGCGGTCGGCCAGCGGCGCACCGTGCCTCGGATCCCGCTGGTTGGTCTGCCTGCATTGGTACAACTATTTCGATCCAACTCCTCTGAATTGGCTACACTGGGCATCGTACCGGAACGCGGCTAGGCCGCTTGTCGGTACGTCTTTGCCCAGTGGGTGGTCACAAGCCATCGGCCGAAGCCTACCACCAGTTGTGTCTGACCGGTGCAAGTGTTAGGATAATAAGGAACACACAAAACACACATTTTCCATTGCATTTATTTCACATTACACACAAAGAATAGGACATCATGAAAAATGTCAGCCAACACTCACAAGATAATCACCGTTAGCTATCCAGATTTATTTGAAAAACAAAACATTTTATTTTTCCAAAAGTATATCCAAAATACATCCAAAATCAGTTATTTTCTTTATATTTTTCACAATAATAATTACATAACTACTTATCTAAATGAAATATTTGACATCACACTTTAAACTCTTCAGCCTTATATTCCTTACTGATATTAACCTCAATAACCACCGCGATAGTAAACCCTGCCAAATCATCATTCATTTGAAGCAACCCATACACCAAAACATTTGAACTATTCATTTGATTCCTTTTTTAAAATTGGTTTTAAACAAAAACTGGCTGTTATAAAATTTCTGTTATAATATAACAAAAACTGGCTGTTAAATATTTGACTGACATTGAACATACATATAGAGAGAAAATACAGAGAGAAGGATAATGACTAATAATATAATGAGACAAGCCCGGTACGCGTGTACTGTAATCACATCCTAAATCACATTTAGGATGGAGATGGGTTGGTTTGGTCTGCGGTTTCTTCCGGTTGCTTCTGTGGCTCGACGGTTGCTCCGATGCGGCAGGCTGCTATTTCCGATGTGATTTTGTCGGTGTGGTCGCAGTCGCGCCGCGCCCGCGCCAGCATCATGGAAATGAGTTTGAAGTAGCCCTGCTTGTACTGATTCATATCGATGTCCAGCTGGCCACCACCGTGTGGAGGCTTGAGCGGAGGGAGCGGCTTATCTTGACCGTTCATTTCTGAAACTGTAAACGGAAACAATGAGCAAAGAAATTAAAGAATCCTTTTTACAGATTGGAAAGCGTTCGATCTATCAGAGGTCCAATTCTACTCATTTTTAGGGTTCCGAACAAAAAGCGGAACCCTTATAGGATCATTCAGGTGTCTGTCTGTCTGTCTGTCCGTATATCACAGCCAGTTTTCTCCGGATCCACTGGACCGATTCTGTTAAAATTTGGTACACATATGGACTTCTGCGATCCAAACACGGACGTGTTTGGATTAAATTGTAATTTTTTTAGTATGGGAGTCACTTTTGGGAGTCACCAGAAAATTAAAAAAAAAAATTGTACAATATCGAGTGACATATCCAATGAAAGGGCTTACTGTGAGGGTTTTACTTATATTTCTTTTATAATTTTAAAATTAGTGGTTTTGAAGTTATTCAAGAAATTAGACGAAAAATGACCATTCCCCCCCCTTATCTACGGAACTACAGAACCCAAAATTTTGAAAAAAATGGAGTTAATAGATCATTACCTATAGATTACAGGAAAATCTATAAGAAGTCTATAGTGTTAAAATAACACGTTAAAAAAAATGAAATTCGTTCGGAACCCTTTGCCCGCGAGTCCGACTCGATCTTGGCCAGTTTTTTTAAACACCGTTCGCGTTCGCATCTCAATAGCAATCCGCCAAAAATGTATATAAATGAAGGCTTTTTGACAGTTTGCGGTTGATATGCCAATGCAAATGTTGTTTAAAAATGAATAGATTTGGCACTCTGATCTTTATTATTTCATCGGCAGCTGCCTACCCTGGTTTTAATACGTACAATAAACGGTAAAGTTCGCATTAATAAATGTATATGTGCGTGACTAGTATTGGCAGGGGGACGGCATGCACCCTACTGAGGTAGGGTTAGCGAAGGGGACAGGGGTCACATGACCTTCTTTCAACCTGTTTATACAACAAAACTGGAATGAACGGAAAGAGTATTTAAAAAAAAATATATAATGTCCGTCTGTATGTTTCTTGGTTTTGTGAGTTGTTATTATGAATTCATTTATTTTGCCCTTAGAATCAGTCAGTGCATAATTCAACCCTCAAAAAACGCAAGAAAAAAGTTTTTTCCAGTTTCGAAAAAAAATACCTCTTCTCTTCTTATCGTGTAGGCAGTAAGGTCTAACGACCCCATACACCCTAGTATCAGGGTATCTAAGCCGCCTCAAGGGCCAAAAAGCCTAGGTAACTAAAAAAAGATTGGGCTGGTTCCTAAATATAGACTCCTATCGAAAGGAATGGCAGACAATTAAATTATATGTGGAAAGTGAAGAGAGATAACTTTGCCTATGGATAGTCATAATCTTAATATATATAAATCTCGTGTCACATGTTTGTCCTCAATGGACTCCTAAACCACTTAACCGATTATAATAAAATTTGCACACCATGTGCAGTTCGATACAACTTGAGAGATAGGATAGTTTTTTGGAACGGGAAAAAACGGGATACGGGAAAAAACGGGATATGCGCGTACGAAGTCGCGGGCAAAAGCTAGTTGTTCATAAATAAATGACATGTCATAATGACACATTACACAACGTGTAACAGAATGAACGCAATACCTCTTAAGGAGTCATTATACTCATCATTTTGAACAACTTTTACTAAAAGACCAATCCATGTATGAGGGAGTCGATTTTTTTTCGCGATTTCAGTGTTGGTCCCATAGTGAAAGTTTTTCATAGTGATGAGTTCAATGACCCCTTAAGAGGTATTGCGTTTATTCTGTTACAGTTTGAAGCGGTGCGATACTGGTATGGAACACACTTCGGATGACAGCCGTCACCATTACGTACTAATTTCAGTAATGTGACATGAATTTCATTGTTATTTTCGATGTTAAAACCTTCTTGTGTTCAAATATCTGCTAGTAGATGAAAACTAAATGGGTTGGTTTATTACATTAAAAATAACAATGAAATCAGGTTAACTTGCACATAGTGGGCCTTATTTATAAAAAAATATTCATCATTTGATTAGTTTAAATACTAGTAAGCAGATTCTTATCTGTCAGTATTGGCTAACCAGTGTTTAAACTAATCATCTAGCTTGTAAAAAGCTTCGAAAGCAGGGAACGAAGTCTTAAAATGCTAGTAAAATTATAAGGTTTTCTTTTTTAAGGTTGGAAAATAAAATAACCTTAACAAAAAGCTATCAAGGTAAAATAAAAGTTCTCCTGCATTGAGACAGATGTCACCTCTTAGAAAAACAAACTAAACTATTGTCTTAACACTGAAACTTTTAAGACACGTATTTGTGTAGGTACCACTTTAAAAAAATACTAACACAATCACAAAGAGTCCATTGACCCCACCCACAGAGAGCATGACATGATTTTTTTAAGCCGAAATAGACAGGGAGCGTCCCTGTCTATTTCGGCACGACATCCCGGGGCTGTCTCGAATTTACAGGCAAGAAAAAGATACTTCAGTCACCTAATTATTCACGAATCGACCTCGAGACCGAATACCTATACCACCGAACTAGGAGAACCCTAACGGGTTACCTACAAATGATAGACAAAACACTGAAAGTTGAACACCCGCAATAAATCTGCAACAAAAGCTTTAGTAGGCCACTTACCTTCCGTTTTCAGGTACTTTGATAGAACCGGAATGATGCTGACAGACGAGGAGACGAAGATCGGTTCAGCCGAACCCGCTTCCATGAGATTATTGATTTCAGTGCTCGGTGGAACTGCGCAAGTGCCGAACACCAGGACACAGACTACCTAAACCCACCCACCTAAAAAAATACGCCAATAACTGGTTCATTTATGAAACCCATTTGTGTGGATTTAAAAAAAAACGTTTGGTTCTGTAGCAATTTCATTTTACATAGTCGCTACCTACGATTATGTCGCATTGATACGTTGATTCTACATCCTTGTTTTTGTGAAAATGTGGCAACAGTAATGAAATGTCAGGATCTACATCCTGACATTTCATTAGTGTTGCCACATTTACGTTTCTACATGGCGCCCAGAAATGTAATTTTTTAGGGTTCCGTACCTCAAAAGGTAAAAAAGGAACCCTAATAGGATCACTCTCTTGTCCATCTGTCCGTGTGTCTGTCCGTGTATCACCACCGAGTTTCTCAGGAACGGGTGGACCTAGCAAGTTGAAATCTATACCATATACTGAGGTCTATTGGTAGGTCCTGAATCAACACAATAAAAAGATATGGGCAAATTTAGATTTTCGCGAAAACTTGTAAGTACCAAAATGTACCTTAATTTTCAACTTTTTTTAATTTTCGGAATTATTCCTTTACTTGAGCTGTAAGACGTTGCTTTTAACCAAAATTAATAATCAACCGGATAATAGTCAGCCGGAAGTACTATATATAGGTGTTGGGTCGAAAATCTATATGGTAGTTCCCGTTGATCTAAGATCACGAAATTTGGCCAGTAATACTGTCAGGAAAAGCCTGAAAACTATACATTTGTAATTTAATTAAAAAAATATATAGTCTTTATTTATGTAGCTCAAATTTGTACGGAACCCGCTGTGAGCGAGTCCGACTCGCACTTGTTTGTAGTTTCCGAGAGGCACCGAAACATACATATATAAGAAACTTCACATATTATGTATATATAGGTAACTAGGTGAAGTTTTTTAAATATGTTTTAAGTATTACGTACTTAAGTTATGAAACAATTAATTTGAACTTTTTGTTCAAAAGTTACATACGTTACTTAGATAATAAAAAGATAGAAACAAAACAAAAGGAAATAAAATGAATAATGAGGGTAAGGTATGGATATGACTCGATATTAGTATTAATGAGTGCAATAAGTTAACGTTCTATAAATATTAAAATGGAAGGTTGAGCAAAAATCTTTGTCATTCTAGGGATTGGTTTTCTTGCCTACGTGTTCGTCAAAGTTAGAAATAAACCTAATTTATGAAAGTAGGTATTGGTCAGATTAAAATAGTTCTATCCCTGAAAAAGAAATAAAGCTACACTATATTTGAATGAATGCTACTATTAATCCCGAAAAATAAACGATTTCTTCGTGATAAAAATGTATTATTAACTAAATAATTAAATAGCTGGTTGGAATTTGTTAAAGTTTCGCCATCAAGGAACACACGCGCTTGTTGGTTCGCAGTGAATCAACGAGATGCCGCTTTGTTTGACTTCATGTAGCTCGAAACCATTTACTCGAAACAAAGGAACAATTCGTTATATTTAATCAGTATCAAAACATCTAATATTTACCTAATTAACCCTAGCAAGCTAAAAACAAACGGCAAACTTCAATAACGCGAATTAGAAAAATACTGGCCAGTATTTTCCTACATCGCGCAATTAAAGTTATTTTGTTTAGTTGCATCAGGCGGTATGTTGTCACGTATATTGGTGGAGTCCGTTTCTACACAGTAAGACAGAGGAGGTTTGATGGACTGTTTTCGATCCCAGCTCGCTGTTGATTTCTTCTACCGCATCAGGTTAGTCAGTTCAACCTAATAGAGGTATGTGAAGAGATTGTAGACGGAGTATGCGCTGCGGTTCGGCATCTGCCGCAACGCGTACTGCGAAAACAATACGATTATGCATGAGATAATTTGATTACACATGTTCGAAAATCATCGATTACTTTGAAAAAGCATGCATCGTCTACACGACTGCTGTAGAACACTTTGACTCCTTTTTACCCGACTGTGCCAGAAGGAGAATTATTCCAGACCTCCAACGAAACTCAAACTCCAACGAAACTCAAATATTGTCAATAGGGCTTGTCATAAATCGACGATATCGTACGCGATTTGAGTTGGGGTTGAGTAGTTAAATGACAAACTATTGGTAACTCGAAACCAACGTCAATATTGACATTGGAAGGTCATAAAACAATTGTGGATAACCAACTTCTAAATAAAAAAATATTTGGAAGTTGGTTGTCATCGATTATAAAATTGTATTTTTTCACTTTTTGTGGTACCCGCACCTAACAACATCACAAGAAAGCAAAATAAACTACTATGGGACTAATCGGAAAGTACATCTTACCAAAAAAAACTTGGTTGTCTATAAAGTCCGTTTACGGACGATAATTTTACGTGATAACGTCATAGGAAAACAATTGAATTCTTAACAAACAAGCCGAACGCTTAGGCCTATCGTGCCTCTCTATCGCTTATTCCGCGCTCTCGCTTGCACGCTCGGCTCAGACGAAACGTGACACTTTTTCGTGCATGCAGCCGGCGTTCATCGATTTATAAGACGTTATCACGTCAATAACTATTTTTTTCAAATCTATTCATAAATGACGAAGTAATGTTGTTAAAAAATAATAAAACATACGACCGATCTGAGAACCTCCTACTATTTTTGAAGTCGGTTAAAAATTTGAAAATACTTTAGTACGACTACTATATGGGTAAGTATGTCCCATACATTTCGCGACCTCGAATGCACGATGAATATGGAATAAACACATGAAAATAACAAAACAGCAAGCAATCGTTTTTGACATCAATTAATCAACAGATGAAGATATCTTCATTATTTTAGAGACTTAAAAGGGTATAAGTAGAGGTTGCCTTAAAAGATTAGTTTGTGAATTTGTATGCAGCTCAAACCGTACAACGACTAGATTGAGGGATATACAAAAGCTTCAGGATTTTTAGCAGAGTAAAAAAAAAAACTACTATATAACTTTTAATATTTTGTGACACTTCAAGCTACTCGTATTTTTTATTTAAGAATTGATGAAGAACTTCGGAGATAGACAACGGAACGAAAGCAAATGGACCGGGATTGCTGAAATCGCCTGTCTGATTACACTAGTTTACAAGGTTTTTGTCCTGGAACGGAAAAGTGTTTATTCTTAATTAATGAGGTGCTGCAAGTTTAGAAAAAAATATTAAAAATTCCAACACGTCACATTTCGAAAATACTCCCCATATATTTTTGCAAAGATAACGAGACTAAAAATGAATTAGTGTCGACGTTTTTGATATTTTTTAATAATCCAAATGCTTTTTTTAGCACCTTTGAAATACTAAAAAAGCTGCTTGGACATCCGCACGTGTAATTTAACCCTTGGTTTTATGATTAAAGCCAAATGCTTTTAGCGATAGGAGTAACAATCAGTTTCGTGGTTGCATGGTGGGTCTTTATCATTTGCTTGCAATTTCAACAATCTATTTAAACTTGCATTTTTTGTTTGTGTCTCAATTGAGACACAAACATCAACTCAACTCTAACCAACCTTTTTGACCTTTTGAAAACAAACATTTATCAAAATGAAGACTAGCTATTTCGGAACAAACTTGTGGGTAGTCGAAACTAAAAGGGGTCGATATCTTCCATCTGTGACGTGATAAAAATTAAAAATGTACATGTATGCATTGAGTTATTGCAGCTAATTAAAAAATTATGTAATTTACTGCAAGGACATTTTTTTTTATTTTTTTTGTAAACTAGTGTTATTGTTTACACCAGTTCATAACATAACGTCACGCCGGTACGCTGTGAAGGGGTACGCACATGTTATTGACAATTTAGCTGTGGAGAATCACCTCTAAAACTGAGAAATAATAACATTAAAAAAATACAACCAACTTACAGATAAAACACACTACAAAGTATAGTTTTTTATTGTAACAGATTTGTAAAAACTGTATATTGCATTTCATTAGGTAGGTACTTACATATAACAGCTTTAAGCGGGGTGTAATAATATCACTCAGTACTTTTTTTCTATACAATGTTGCATCATATAAAATTGTATAGAAAAAAGTATTGAGTCCATTCTAAAAGCGTAATATACTATGTTGTGAAGACGTTGGTCATACGACTTATATCTAGGAGGATGTTTTAATACATTAGCTATTAATGACAGCTATAGAACCTACCTACCTGTGCCGTATGGTGTCGGCCGGTGCGGTATGGTGCCGTAAAAGAATAATACACTGCGATCGCCAACCCGCCTGCGAAGCGTGGCGTTTATGGCAAACCCCCTTTGGAAGAGGCCTATGTCCAACAGTGGAAGTCTTTCGGCTGTTATGATGATAGAACCTACATCTTTCTTTTGTTTAGTCTTTAGTTTACTGTTGCAGCTGTTATCTTTAATTAGGGTTCCGAACCTCCATAAGGAAAAATAGAACCCTTATAGGATCACTCAGTTGTCTGTCTGTCCGTCTGTCACATCCGAGTTTCATCGAATCTACTGGAGCGGTTAAGTTGAAATTTGGTACACATAATTATAATCTTCTGTAACCCAAGCACGGACGTGTTACGAACATAAATAAGTAAAGAAAATGGGGTAACTTTTTGGGGGCAAATTAGAAATTAAAGAAAATAAGTTTTTCCAACTCTGTACCTTGTGACTACCAAAATAATGAAAGTGCAACTGAATATCCGAATAAATTATTTTCACAATTTTAAAATAAATGGTTTTGAAGTTATTCAAGAAATTAGATGAAAAATGACCATTCCCCACGCCCCACTTATCAACGAAACTACTGTCAAAAATTTTGAAAAAAAATACAGTTCTTTGACTATAAACTACAGAAAAACCTACAAGTCTATGGTTTGAAAGTACCTACATGTACCAAAAATGAGATTCGTTTGAAACCCTTTGCATACTTGTTCGACTCGCACTTGGCTGATTTTTTATTTATTTAAGCCAACCACAAGTTTCCACTTATAAAATATTGTAGAAAATAAATGATGCAATAATTCCATTAGACAGCTGAATTCAAGGTCACAATCACGATCACGACAACGTGAGAAAAGCGAAGCGATAAGTCTTGTATCTTTTACGGTTAAAAAGTAGAATTCCGTGCATCGCGATCGATCGCGGCCGCGCGCGGCCTACGACTGTCGTCGATCGCTCGCGACAATAGTCGCATTATGAAAATGTATGGCACCGCTGCCAAGGCCCGCGACAGACGCGCGCGGCCGACGAATGTCGTGAGCCGCGCGCGGCCGTACGCGTCTTAACATGTTCCAACGCATAGTAACATCGTGGATTTCATGGCGCAAGCATGTCTAGGATGCAGGAGAAAACTTTTCATTACAATACAAATGCTTTTGAATCAATATTTGGTAGTATCCTTCTTCATTTCTGCTTTTAAAGATAGGGTCGATTGGTACTCTATTTTCATAATATAGCAACAGCAGATCGTCATCCTCCTCTTCTTCTTCAAGGATGTCAATTAGCACTTCGACCATGATTTTGACTTCGGTAGACACACGTCTAGAGGGAACTGACGAACAACGTCTACTAATTTCAAGACACTGCCGCGCGCGGCTCACGACATCCGTCGGCCGCGCGCGTCTGTCGCGGGCCTCGGCAGCGGTGCCATACATTTTCATAGTTTGACTATTGTCGCGAGCGATCGACGACAGTCGTAGGCCGCGCGCGGCCGCGATCGATCACGATGCACGGAATTCTACCTTTAGGTTCTTAAATATCACTAAGTTAATAGCAGAATATCAGTTGATCGTTGCGTTGTTCATGAACATTGACAAATCATAATGACAGTCACTATAATAGGTATGTTCCTATGAAATTGCCGTTCTGCAGTACTGGCCATTTCAAATAAAAACATTTTTTGTTTGGCTAAAAATTCTAATCTCAAATTAAAACATGGGATTCTTTTTTCAATATTAGGTAGTCATTTTTTTATTGATTAGCATCATTGATATACACTTCTGGACACATCTATTGGCCCACCTTAGAGTTTAGGTTTCGATGGCCCCTACCGAAATATGATTGCTAGATTGAACAAAAACTGTTGATGCAGTTTTAAACCTGATACATTTTACCATCTTTTTCGATCGTATTGTTTTAAATTTGAATTCAGAATACCATACGACATGGAGCTACGCCTAACAAGTCGGATATGCGCCTTGTTAAAGCAATTGATTTTTGAATAAAAAACATGTTTTATCAAATAAAGGTTTAATTTAATAACGCGTGTTGCCTCCATGGGCATCTACCACAGTTCTCATACGATTAGGCATAGAGTTTATCAACCGCTCTATGAAATTTTGAGGGATCATCTCCCATTCCTCTTCTATGGCAGTTTTCAACTCCTGCATCGTCTGGGCAACTGGCTGACGAGCCCTAACACGTCTTTTTAGCTCGTCCCACATGTGCTCAATGGGGTTCATGTCTGGGCTTCTGGCTGGCCAGTCCATAACTGTGATGTTCACATCCCGAAGATATTCCCTGACGATGCCGGCCGCATGGGCTCTTGCATTATCATGCATAAAAAGGAAATTTGGGCCCACATAGTCCGCGTATGGTATCACGTGAGGTTCTAAGCACTCACGAATGTACCTTTCAGCATTTAATGTTGGCAGCCGTGGTCCTGTAACAACCTCAAGTTGAGTTTTGCCGCTCGCGGATATACCGCCCCAGACAGTCCATGAGCCACCGCCATAAGCAACCCTCTCTTCAAAGCAGCATTGTGCGAAACGCTCTCCCTTACGTCGGTAGACCTTCTTCCTTCCATCATTGCCATGTAACACAATTTTAGACTCATCAGAAAAGAGTACACGGCTCCAATCTCGCTGTATCCAATTTAAATGACTGCGTGCGAAATGAAGGCGCGCTGTTCGGTGGGCTCGCGTTAGTTTGGGCCCATTAGCTGGCTTGTGTGGTACCGTATCGCGTTCTTTTAACCTTCTCCGAACAGTTCGAGCGCTCACAGATACTCCGTGGAAGTCGCAAAGTTGGTTTTGTATCTCAATGGAGGTAAGGTGACGATTTCTCAAGCTGGTCGTCACGATGAATCGATCCTGCCTTTCAGTTGTGACCCGAGATCGTGGCCTTCCTTGGCGACGAACAAAGCCGCCAGTCTCTAGGTACCTCCGATAAACATTTCGGACCGCAGATCGACTTAAATTAAGTTGAGCACTCACGTTTCTTTGGCTGTGTCCGGCCTGAATAAGTGCCACAGCTTGGGAGGCGACTTCAGGTGAAGTATCCATAGATTATTGATAGGACCTCACCTTAATGTTAAGAATAAGTAATGTTTGTTGCAAAACCAAAGATATCAATCACTTTTTCAAGAATTAAATCCAAGTAAACCAATAAAACCAAGTTTTCTTAGTATTCGATTGTTTGATATCAACAAACAGGCTCCAAATTGTCTTTTGTTTCTTTAAATTCTGTGTTCGAAATTCAAAAAAAGACTATTGAATGAAATTGTGAATGTGCCAGGTTCAAAACTGCATAAAAACTTTTTGCTCGACCTAATATAAAATTTTAGCTAGGACCAAACGAAACTGAAAATAAAAGGTGGGCCAATAGATGTGTCCAGAAGTGTATAAAAAAACCCAAGATGCACAGTCTCGAACAAATGCAACACTCGAAACTGTCGTCAAAAACTGACATGTATCAAGAGTGTCATGTGTGAGTTGTGTGTAGTTATACTATAAACAATTTATTTGTAAATTCAACCTTAAACGGATCGCTTAAATTTGTTTTTACAAAGCAGTGCAATGTGGCGAGCGATGCGAGACTGTTTGAAACTAGCGCACAATTTTAAATTGTGCGCTTGTTTTATGCGGACGTTTTTGAGATGCTGAGTGTGTATCTTGGGTTTTTATATATCAATGTTGATTAGCGTTATGTTTACATCACATTTGAATCTTTTTCATCATCATGGATATGTCACCGGAAAATTGCAAACTTCATAAGATTGTAATATATCTTTATCAGATTATAATATCTCGATATATTGTAACTAGATCATTTTGAATACAATAAATTCCATCTAAATCCAACAGTTTCCAATTTATTTATGTGCTATTGAGAAAAATTACTTCACAATTTCACGCGATATTTTACAATCTTACGGCGTCTGCAATTTTCCGGTGACAGATACATTAAAAATTCGAGTACCTAATTATAGAATATGAGTACCGTCGTGTCAGCAACGCGGCACAAGCGGCACGCAACATCAACGACGTTTACGGAGCGAACACATCAAACGAACGCACCACCTGTTATTGGTTTGCCCGCTTCCGTTCTGGAAATTTCGACCTGAGGAACGAACCCCGTCGTCGTCCGAAAACTTTGGGCGACAATGACGAATTAAAGGCGTCTGTGGAAGCTGATGATACTCAATCTACGACAGACCAGATAATTAAATAAGACAAGGATATTCAAATAAGACAGATTGATGATACCAACCAGTTATATTTTAGTAAAAAACACTTTCTTCAGGCTTTGTTTCGAAACACTTTTACAAAATCTCTAACAATTTGTGTTTTTTTTTTCATCCCAACAAGCCACAATGGCTTGTAAGTACAAGAAATCTGCAGATTATTTACGAATTGATTGATAAATTAATTTACACCAATGTTGGGGTCTTTAATAACGAATTAGGGTTCAAAATCAAAATTCTATTGGCGCTGAAGAAAATTTTCGTCTTAGGTGTCACTTTCAAAGTTTACGTTTCATTTCCATTTCCCGCGCCGCAAATGGTGATCACAATTGGTGACTAGGCCAATTAGGTTCAATGCCCTGTTAAATTAGACAAAACTACCTATTAGTATAAAAATTGGAAAATATTAGGTACCCACATCTGTTATTTGACGATGACAAAAATTACATGTTAGAAAATAATATTATCTGACACGTAATTTCTTAAAATCTACGTAATATGTAGATTGAAAAATTGCACACCTAAATCCAAGACCTACAGTGTCAAACATTTTTTTTAGATTGGCCTACTCTTCTTTTTCTCTTGTTTTTTCATAAAAGGAGGTTCTCAATTCGAACGCGTATATTTTTTTTACCGACTTCAAAAAAAAGGATGTTCTCAATTCGACCGCGTATATATATTTTTTTTGTGTTTATCGGGTGATACTACAAAACAGTGAAGGTTTAGATCAGACCTGATGATGGAGACGACAGAGAGTCAAGGGAACTTCACATCGGTATGTAGGAATTACTAAGTGTTTGGGCTTATTTCATTCGTGTTGACGAGACCTTTACACCGATAGCACTAAGTAAGTTTTATTAAATAGGCCCCAGTTCATAACATAACATCACGCCGGTAAGCTGTGAATGGGTATGCAGGTACCACTAAAAAGTGAAAAATAAAAACTTTGTTACAAAAAATATAACCTACTTCCAAAAACAAAACACCACAAAAAACGAAATAACTAAAAATACCGACTTCCGAAATTAAATTTATTTAATACTTTGTTAATTAATACAACTATGAAGTTTCCAGGTATACACAGTGGAACCCTTATTGAATCACTCATGGGTTTGTCTGTATAGCTGGCCGGCTGTCTATCTGTCCTTCTGTTACAGCCAAATTACTTCGAAACTACTTAACCAATTCAGTAGAAAGGGGCCGTTCAAGTATTACGTAAGCACCAATGGAGGGTGGAGGGTCTTTACTATGCTTTATTTTTGATGACGTAATCACGTAAATGGTGATTACGTCAGCAATATTTTCTTACTTTTTTTGTTTACAAATCTTAGTCGATTTTGATTTGACATAATGATGGCTAGTTATTTGGTTTTTACTATCACGCGATGTTTCATATATAAGTAAGAAATAACAGAAGTGGGGGAAATAGGTCCCGCGCAAATAATAACTATACCAATCTTTACGTAAGCATAGGAGGGAGGGGTAAGAGCTTTGATTACTATGTTAAAACTTTTTTACAAAAAATATAACCGACTTCCAAAACAAAACACTACAAAGTATAAAATAACTTTAATTTCGGAAGTCGGTGTTTTTGGTTATTTCGTTTTTAGGGTTCCGAAAACAAAAGGAACCCTTATAGGATCACTCGGGTGTCTGTCTGTCTGTCTGTCTGTCTGTCCGTCTGTCACAGCCAGTTTTCTCCGGATCCACTGGACCGATGCTGTTGAAATTTGGTACACATATGGACTTCTATGACCCAAACACGGACGCGTTACATAAATCATTAAATTTTTAGTATGGGGGTCACTTTTGGGGGTCAAACTAGAAAATTAAAAAAAAAAATTTTTGAACAATATTGTGTGACATATCAAATGAAAGGGCTTACTGTGAGGGTTGTAATTATATTTTTTTCATAATTTTCAAATAAATGGTTTTGAAGTTATTCAAGAAATTAGACGAAAAATGACCATTCCCCCCACCTTATCTCCGAAACTACAGAGCCTAAAATTTTGAAAAAAATGGAGATAATAGATCTTTACCTAAAGATTACAGGAAAACCTATTAAAAGTCTGTAGTGTTAAAATAACATGTTAAAAAAATTAAATTCGTTCGGAACCCTTTGCACGCGAGTCCGACTCGCACTTGTTTGACACCGACTTCCGATATTAAAGTTATTTTATACTTTTTTATTTTTCACTTTTTAGTGGTACCTGCCTACCCATTCACAGCGTACCGGCGTGATGTTATGTTATGAAAATAAAACTTACCAAGTGCTTTCGGTGTAAAAGTCTCGTCAATACGCATGAAATAAGCCGAAACACTTGGTAGTTCCTACACACCGATGTGGAGTTCCCTTGACTCTGTGTCGTCTCCATCATCAGGTCTGATCCAAACCTTCATTCTTTTGTAGTATCACCCGATATACACACGAATATCAAGTTTTTACCAGATGCGTGCCTACAATTTTCGAGAGTTGCCCTCGATTTCTCAGGGTTTTCATCATCAGATCCTGATGTGGTTGCAATGGGACCATCTCGGAAGCATACCCTTTCATATAAAAAAAGATTCATCGAAATCGGATAATAAACGACGAAGTTATCCGCGAACACATAAAATATATATATACGCTGTCGAATTGAGAACCACCTTCTTTTTTAGAAGTCGGTTAAAAATGACTAAAATTCTGCTTACGTAATACTTGAACGGCCCCAAAGAAGAAGGATCACGGCCCATACAAAATTAGCCTACGTCCTACTGGCTGGCTGCGCCAGGCTCCTATTTATGTCTGCAGACATGAATGGCACATACACATAAGACATGCTCACATCACGCAGTACACCTCACACCCACTCATCACGCATCACACATTCATATAAAACCAAAACCCATAACCTTTTTTTTTAATTTTTACTATTTTTGTTTTGATATTTATTTTAACAAATGTTTTTTCCTTTGTTAATCTATCATATAAATCGTAATGAACGTGATTGTAATCTAAACTTCTGCAATGTACCATAAGATGACCTAATCACTGGGAGCCTGGAGATCCGTAACACAGGGTTTCCCTAGTACGGACTCCAGTCTCTCGCAAAGGAGCTTTTGTCTACATTTATTGTTTAGTCCTAAGATGTTAATTCTAAGCCAACCTTTGTGGAGAGAGAAATAAAAATATTAATTATTATTACATACCAATCGAACCTAACCTATCCGTGTCGGGGTGCCTTAAGCTCCTTGTGGCTTGGCTAGAAAAGTCAATAAACAATATTGATCCAAGTCATGTCTAGCTGTTCAATTAAATGCAGCGATGTCACTTAGACCGCTGATTAACGGCGCCGCTGTGCTAGTAATTCGAACTAACTTTCAAAGCGGCGTATCGACCATCGCCAGTTTGTATGTTTTGTATTTTATTTCAGCCGAATTGAAATCCGGCTGAACGTGAGGTGGCCGCATTACATTACAGCTGCGTTTTTCAATCCAGCACGCCTTTATTTCATTGTTGTCATTTAGATTAAATAGCTTATTTTATTAAAAATTAAATGTAAAAGTTGTACAAGCAACTTAATTACGAAATTATATCATAATTTAGATAACTTTCTAAAATATTCAATTGCAGGTGGTCGGTTTTTCAGCAATACCTAGGTGGTATTTCGTGAAATAAGGAATGTAAAATTATTTGCCGATATCAAAGGACTCATCTCAGCATCCTGACAATATTATAAACGCTAATAAGCTCATAAACCATTACACTTCTCCTAGCATTAAACATTCATATTTATTTTAATAATAAATTCAGAGCCGTTTTAGTAAACTCATTATGTATGGTAAACGTAGGTATTATAGTCATTGGTACTTTAAAACGATAATATGTATCTACGTTTACAACACAATGAGTTTACTATTATGAAGACTGATGAGCCAAGATCGTCACGCAGTGGGTGCCTGCGGACGGGCGTCGTAACAGGCCAAAGATACGCTGGCGTGAATCGTCGCGAAAAGAACGAGGAACGATTCGAAATCGTTAGACTCGTGCGACTTTGGAAACAATGTAAATGGCAACCGGGTAGCTATCTCAAAAAGGTTCTATCCCCTTTGCTATTTTTTGTCCTGGTTTATGAGACGGATAACTACGGAACCCTAGACCAAGGATGGTCAACCGGTCGATCACGATCGACCGATGATCTGCCGATCTCCCTGAAGCGCAAACCCATCGAAATGTGTATTTTACCCATCGCACACCGAGTCCCAAAAGTTCGGCGTGGAGTTTTTTTTTTTAAGAGAAGCCCGTCACACATTCCCAACCACTGCAACTCCTGAAATCCGGAATCAACAGTGGCGACCACCAGAAAAACGCCGAGCCAATGAAGCCCGACGAGTCCCGGAGAAACGATTCAACTGTCTTGGATCCTGCAACGAATTTAATCAGAAAAGTACAGCGGAGGAGTAGAACAACATATAATTTCCACTTCCCTCCTTATCAAGCAGGAGACAGAATAGAGCTAGGCCAATAGGCACCAAGGGACATATACAACTGGATTAAGCCCAGTTGTCAAGCACCACGGATTATATATTAACACTAAAACTAATGGGTCCTAAATTGTGAACTACTTTTGATTCCAGTAATAGGTACTCGTATGGCAAAATCGCTTGAACGCACGGAAATTTGGTTTCTACAAGGTTTTTTCTGGTTTCTACAAGGTCCGTGTAGTAAACTACTCTAGATGTAACCTGAATACTATCTAACATAATAACATTGCGTTTAGTTTGCCAAAGAATACACTCCCATAAGATGTGGTGTGCGGATTGTTCGTATTCATAGTCAGCTGTAGAACATTGACATAAAGGCGAGGCAACAAGCCTAAAGGAAAATAATTTACCATGACCTGTAAGAAATTGGGCAACACAATAATCCACCTCCAGCATGTCCTATCCAGCCGCTCACGAACGGATGGAAAAAACTGGTGGAGGTGACGGCCTTTGATGGAATTTCCCCACCTACATTGCCATTCGAATAAAAGTTCCTCCCAGACGTCAGTCTGGGGTTTTAGTAATCTAGAGATCTAAGCACGGTCGCATTTCGGTAAAAACTCTGGGTCCGTGATCTTTCTAGTGTAGTAGTACATTGCAGCACGCCGCTGCACCTCTAGATCGGCTGGGAGAACACCCGCCAGCACCGGTAATGCTTCAGTACTAACCGTCCTATACGCCTTGCATAAGAATATCAAAGGCAAACGCTGGCCTTGGAGTTTACCAAAGAGCAATGGAACGCAGCATTTAGGAAATAACAGGACAGAATTTGGAAAAGGCTGCCAAAGTCAAATGGGATTGGGCGGATCACGTTAGCCGAATGCACTGTGACCGTTTGGGCAAAAGTATCCATGCAATGGGTGCCCGACAGCCGGCGCCGCCGAGGCCGGTCCATAAAAAGGTGGCGAGACGACCTAGATGCGTACCGTGAGGGCTGGTACGAGGTGACGCTATAAAAGAATTCCTGGAAGGACTTGGCTTTAACCAGCAGTAAGACAATGAAGACTAATTAATAATAAAAAATGTTAGGGCCCTGCAGCGGCAGCCAGCAGGCCTTTGGAAGCTCTCCTCCACCCTTTACCCCTCATTTTCAGTACGTCGTCAGATATAATACGATTCACTAAAAAAGCTGTCCATCTTTTGTTTTTGATGCTTGCCGGTTCATGAAGATTTGTAAATTTTGACGGCTATACTATACGTATATGAAGAAACAAATTCCGTACTTTACTATCAATAGTGTAGTACTACAGTAGCTATAATTTATCGAGTTATTTACTTTAGAAAAAAACTGGCGAAGTACGAGTCGGAGTCGCGTGCAAAGGGTTCCGAACGATTTTTTTTTAACATGTTATTTTAACACTATAGACTGCTTATAAGTTTTCCTGTAATCTATAGTTAAAAATCTATTATCTCCATTTTTTCAATGGTCATTTTTCGTCTAAATTCTTGAATAACCTCAAAACCATTTATGTTAAAATTATGAAAAAAGTGTAATAAAATCCCTCACAATAAGCCCTTTCATTTGATGTCACACGATATTGTTCAAAAATTTGACCCCCAAAAATGACCCATACTACAAATTTAATCATTTACATAACGTGTCCGTGTTTGGGTCACAGAAGTCCATATGTGTATTAAATTTCAACAGAATCGGTCCAGTGGATCCGGAGGAAACTGGCTGTGACAGACGGACAGACAGATAGACACCCGAGTGATCCTATAAGGGTTCCGTTTTTTATTCGGTACCCTAAAAACAAAGGTTTGTGGTGGGTGGGTTTGGGTTTATGGAAGTAGGCTTAATCATTTTATTTTTCTACTATATTGCTACGCACGACTAAACTGTACGTCTACCATGAGTTTTATCAATCTATACTCGCTAGCGTCATGCGATCATGGCGATCATGGTAAATACCCAATCCCATCAAGATCGGAAACTCTACACTCGAAGTTGTAGACGAGTACGTCTACCTAGGACAAACGGTCCAGCTAGGCAGGGCCAACTTCGAGAAAGAGGTCAACCGTCGAATCCGACTCGGCTGGGCAGCGTTCGGGAAGTTGCGCGGTATCTTCTCGTCCCACTTACCACAGTGTCTCAAGACGAAAGTCTATGATCAGTGCGTGTTGCCAGTGATGACATACGGAACTGAAACGAGGTCGCTTACAATGGGCCTCATCAGAAGGCTCAAAGTCACTCAAAGGGCAATGGAGAGGGCAATGCTTGGAGTTTCCTTGCGTGATCGAATCAGGAATGAGGATATCTGCAAGAGAACCAAGGTTACTGACATAGCCCGAAGGATCGCCAAACTAAAGTGGCAGTGGGCAGGGCACATTGCTCGCAGTGGTCGATGGGGCCTAAAAGTTCTGGAGTGGCGACCGCGTACCGGAATGCAAGGCGTAACGTTGGAAGGCCTCCCACAAGGTGGACCGATGACCTGGTGAAGGTCGCGGGTAGCCGATGGATGCGAGACGCACAGGACTGGTCGTTGTGGCGACGCTTGGGGGAGGCCTATGTCCAGCAGTGGACGTCTTTCGGCTGATATGATGATGATGATGACTCGCTAGCAACTGTAGTTAAAATATATGAAAACTTTTAAAAAACAAGTTTCTAATATATTTTTTTAAGTTGTTAACTAACAAGCAAGCAAGTTGCAAGTAAAACTTTAGTTAACAACTAAATAAATAAATTAGAAACTTGTTTTTTAAAAGTTTTCATGCATTTGTTAACTACAGTCGCTAGCGAGTATAGATTAATAAAACTCATGGTAGACGTACTGGTATATATGGATCGAGGAGTTAAGTAAACATGTTCAGAAATATTTATTTTACTGCTGTAAATCGCATAAGAGATCTTCGCTCAAACTTATTTAATTGTTAACAATTTCCCGTAGATTCTCTCGTTGTGCGGACCATGTCAAAATCACCTTGTTCAGGGCGTTTCGTCAAGGTCTGTACGGTGGGTCTCTGGGTCAACTACACCACTACATCGCTTGCGAGTACAACACAATAATGTTTTTAGGGTGGATTCGACCAAACAGAGTTACTCACGTGTAATTATACCATTGATAATTTTATACTCGAGTTACTGAAATCGTTTCGTCAATCTAAAATATATAATACTTGGAATAACTAAACACGAATAACAGAATGAATGTTTAACGAAATATTATCCGGCGAATCAATGTTGCACCAAAATGGTATGATGTGAAAGCTTAAATCCTGTTAAGGCCGTATCTTTGAAATAAATGATAGCTCGAAAGCACCGATTTCATCTCCTGGCACCGCGCAGTCTCCGCATGCTTCCATGTGCAAAGTCCGAAATATCGAACCTAGCGCCACAACATGAAATTAATTCAAACCGCCAACTCATTCGGTGTTGCCCGCACGCAAACTTCATAAACTTCTTCTGTCAAAATATTAACACAAATCAGCACTCTTTTAAACAGTGATTTTAGACGTAGATAAAATACAATTTAATAAAATATCGAGCGACGAAAAATATTGATTTGTTTTAATACTCATTTTTTACAATCGTTGGTAAATTATATCATGTTTTATATGGCCCCAAATTATTTTGAAAACTACTAATTCAGTTGACTATTTAAGAACATGGCCATAATTGTGCGATAGAGATAGTACTAGAGACTTTTAAGCATACGGAAGGTATGGAGTGGACCAGTTGTATAAAAGTTATATTTTAATCGTAATTGAAATATGTACCTACACAAGTTATGAAAACGAATGAAAAGATAAGTAGTCAATTTGTTTTTTTTTTTTCGCGTGGCTTTACTCACGTAGCCTTTACCACAGAAACCGTGCATTTTCCGGAGATTGTTTTGTATCAGTGAAAAATAGATCGAACGTTCTGTAAACATCGAGCTCCTAGGCATGGAGTTGACATCCAGTCTCAACTTCGGCGCCACCATCGTGTACAAAGCCCAAACCGCTGCCAAAATGCCGCTGGGCATCCTAAATAGGGTGAAGCGATACTTCAGGTCTGGACAGCTTTTAACCCTATATAAAGCGCAAGTCCGATCCTGCATGGAGTATTGCAGCCACCTTTGGGATGGCTCAGCTAAGTATCAGCTTGCCGCGCTTGACTCGGTGGAACGCAGAGCTAAGAGGCTCATCGGTGACGTAAAACTGGTGGATGCCAAGCTGCATAGCTAGGCTCATCGCCGTAAGGTTGCCTGCTTGCGCCGCGGTCTTCTACAGATTGTACTTCGGTGAGTGTGCCCAAGAACACCACGACCTCATCCCCCCTTCTACCATCGGACATCCAGACGCACTGCATCTTACCATCCCTACCTTGTTGCTGTTACACCAACTCGCACTAAGCGTTTCCAAACGTCTTTTATTATGTGCACAGCAAAAGGAGTGGAACTCTCTACCTGCGTCCGTGTTTCCAAACACTTACAACCCTAATCTCTTCAAAGTTAGAGTGAACAGGCTCCTTCTGGGTAAGCTCGCTCCATCGTAGACTTTGTCTCGGTCATCTCTGACCTAGACTAGAGTCAAGAGCAAACCCATCACAGATAAAAAAAACATATATTTTTAACTCTTTATCATATTAGTTGAGTTCAATACCTAGTTAACCAGTCATCATCATATCAGCCGAAAGACGTCCACTGCAGGACATAGTTAATCAGTATTAGACCCTAAATGCCCTAAATAAAAGAATAATACCATCCCATCACTTCCCATGGGTGTTGTAAGAGGCGACTAAGGGACTCACCAGAGAATGGGCAGCAGCGTTCTCTGTAAAACTCAACCATACACTGCGATCGCCAACCCGCCTGCCAAGCGTGGCGATTATGGCACACCCCTCCCCTTTTGGGGAGGCCTATGTCCATCAGTGGACGTCTTTCGGTTGATATGAGACTCTAAATGTGATGTAATGACCCTTTCAGTAAAGTACACAAAACACAAGCAAGCAAGCAAGCAAGTATACATGAGCACCGCTGCTATTATATGCGGCATTCCAAATCCGGGGCTGTAGGATAACCCTGGTTCCATCCTCAGGCCCATATTGCTTAGTAGTAAATAGTTTCATCCTGATTGTTGTTTCATCCACGGAACATCTTCAAGACTTATACCAAATCATGGAAAAAATACTTGTATTAAACTACTAAACTTGACCGTCACTGGAAGCTTTCATATGAGATGGCATTTCCGTTTCCCATCGATTTCTTACCAGTTTTCGTACTTTAATCCTCTCTTTACTTCCGGCTCAGTGACACCACCTGATGGTTGCGGGTAGTTTTTAGTTTTCGTAAAAAAGTGGCACGCCATTTTTGTTCACATGCTACGCGAGCATGTCAAAATAACTGTACAAATATTACAAAAACTGGGGTGGACAGGAAATTTCGTAAAATCTGTTGTTTCTCCTCAAAAGATAATTTATTTAGGGATACTATAGAAACCATGGGAAAATAAAAAAATCCTACCAAAAGAAAAGATTCAGAACATCATTACAAAGATAAATCAGGCTATCAGGATAAATCAGGCGATCAAGAGCGGTTAACTTTAAAGGAGTTGCAGAAAATAGTGGGACTTATAAATTTTGCCAGTTTTGTTGTCCCTCGGGGTCGGCTCAATCATCGACAGTTACTGATGTTTGTAAATTCGCTGCCAGTCCTGCCATCAAAGACCTACCCACTACCACAAGGTGTCTTAGAGGAACTAAACTGGTGGGCCCAAAATTGTCAAAGGTCAACACCCCTTCAGTACCCTCCTCCAATAAATTTTCTGACGACAGATGCGTTGGATCAAGCGAACAATTTAGCTCTGTCATGAACTTGGTCGCAAGAAGAGAAAACGCTGCATTGCAATGAAAAAGAAATGCTAGCAATTTTAATTGCTAGCATTTCTTAAAAAAGTTCATTGGCTTCAACAAAGTTCGCTCCTCATTCAAAGCGACAACAGAACTGCGGTCACTTACTTACGAAAGGAAGGACGTACGAGGACAATATCCCTGTTGGAAATAACCTATCGAATTCTGAATTTGTTAGACCAACATCAGATACACTTCAACAAACACTTGATTCCAGGCAAATACAACAATCATGCGGACCATTTATCGCGCCTTCGCCAACCTCCAGAATGGCACTTACTACCGACTTGTGTTGAAACAGTGTTTGCAAAATGGGGAACCCCAATAGTAGATCTATTTGCCTCGGCGACTGCTCACGTAGTGTACAATTACGTGTCCCTAGATATCCTCAAGCTCTGTTCCACGATGCCTTCAGTGCCCCATGGAATTACGAGCTCGCATGGATATTCCCACCACCTTTACTAGTCCCCAAAGTCCTGTCTCACTTAAAACAGTCGATAGGAATATTCCTATTAGTAGTACCTCGATGGGAGAGCGTATTCTGGCGTGCCGATCTCAAAGCCCGAGCGCTCGCAGCTCCTTTAAATCTGAGAAACCTACAGAGATACCTAATAGACACGTCGACGGGACTCCCACCACCGCAGATCGAGAACATTGTCCTCGATGTTTGGAAGTGTGGAGGTGGTCCGACGCGATAAAAACATGGAACGCTCAACAACTATCACTGCTTAAGAATTCTTGGCGAAAATCTACTCTAAAAACCTACGAAGTAGCCTGGAAGCGCTGGACGTCGTGGTGCCGTAATAAAAGCCTTGACTTAATGAATCCCACTGGTTCACAATCAGCGCAGTTTTTATGTGATTTATATTTAATTGATAAGTTGTCGTATAATTCAATACTTTTACATAAATCGGTTATTTCTAGACTATGTAACGCTGAAACTTCAAGTCAGTTAAGTTCACACGTTCTAGTAAGATATGTTTTAAAATCTATTGCCCTTAAAAATCCAAAGGTCACAACGCCTCCAGTTTGGGATATTGATAAATTAATTTCATTTTTTAATAATTACACAAATAATTCAAGTAATCTATTTCAAACATCACGTCATACTGGAATTTTGTTGTTGCTTTGCTCTGGTAGGCGAATACACGATCTAACTCTAATTAATATCGATCCTAATCATTGCATAAGATCTGATAGCAGTATAATATTTTGGCCTCGGTTTGGCTCCAAAACTGACAGCACTAATTATAGGCAATCCGGCTGGAAATTGCTTTTAAATACCGATAGTTCTAACCTTAACCCTATATACTGGACAGAAAAAACTATAGCATTATTAAACGACAGACGTAAAGCGGCAAAATCAACTAATTTATTTATTACGATTAGAGTTGTGGCTAAACCTGCTTCACGTACATCCATTGCAGGATGGGTAAAGACCCTGTTTCGGGAAGCTGGCATTGGAGCCACACCAGGTAGCACTCGGTCTGCTGTAGCCTCCAAAAGCTGGTTTCAAAATTATCCTCTCGACGAAATCTTGGCACGTGGAAATTGGCGTTCAGCTAATACATTCCAGCAGTTTTATAGACGAGAAATAATGAGAAGTACTGATTCACAAAACGTCACACAATTGTTCAATTCAATTGATTAACATTGCTAAATAAAAATGTGGTTCACCTAGAACAGATATTCTTAAATTAGTTGTTTATGATTACAATTTATGATTTCTTATTAAAAAAAAAAGTGTTAATTATATTTCTAAGTTACACATTGTAGTTATAGATAAAGTTTCTAGAAATTACACTTATCTATGTACTTTCATTGAATTGCCTTATACGTTTATTTAAATAAATGCATAAATTATTAATTACAACTTTGTTTAATTCTCTTCTATCTCTCTTCTTTCTTGCTTTGTCACATTGGCCTACAGTATAGCACCAGGCGATAACAAACAGATCTCATAAGAAAGCTTCCAGTGGGGTAAGTATTTTAATATGCGTTTTATTTCAGGTAAAACGCTGATATTGTAATGTACTGTTTTTGTCTTCGTAAACTATACCTACCAAGACTTTTGATAGGTTGGAATGGCGGAAAAATGTTAACCTTATTCTGATGTTTGTAATGTTTATTGTCGTAAAAGCGAAAGAAAGTAAGCGTTTTAAACAAATTTGGAAGGTAAAAATTAAAAAATTATGTATAATTTTTTCGCCGACTTTATGAGAAGGCTTGATTTACATACTGTTTTATTGGCGATATATCTAATGAGACGTTGAAAATGCGTCATAACTAACTTAAGGCTTTGAAATTACGTCATTGTCAATTAAATTGAACTTGCTAATATTTTATTTTTACAAAAATATGTCTGTGGTACGAGATGAAGTAAGGCTGAAATGATGAGGGATAAAGAGTCACAAAATATAAAGAACCCAGAATTATGATAAATTAAAATTGGCCTAACAACTACTACAACATCATATTGATTTAGATTTATAACATTAGTAGGATTAAATATTTTTTATTTATTTCTGGTAAAAAGCTAGTATTTACTTAACACATTTTTCACAACTCAAACGCGACTCCATAATTTTCCCTAGGCTTGTTGCCTTTGACATTGAACACATTCTTGACACATTGATGTTTAACGTATTTCAATCCTAAAATGAAAACACTTATTTTAGCGTGTGTCTTGAGTTAAAATGTAAGAATAACGCTGTATAAACAGACACTCTAATATAGAAAACATAATGTTTACCCAATATTGCTTTGTGAGATGAGAACATTGGAGGATACAGTACGTATGTACAAGTAAGGGCTAACTTGGAGACGTTATTTTCTTCAAGCCGTTGCTATTCATTTCCTGGTAAACGAGTCCATTGTCGCCTTCAGGTAGGAAGTCCCAACGACGTTGTACTTAATTTAGTTTTGCTCTTTTATTTCATACCAATTTTATACATAATTCAAAAATTAGTGTGGATAGAAAAATATTGCGTTTTATATTGTTCAAGGTCATAAAAATACACATTCACATGGTGCAGATATTTTTTAACACTAAATTTATCTGTAAACGGCTAAACTATTAGCATTTACTGTGAAAAAATATATTGAAATTACGAAGATCTGACAGCTCCGATTTGTAGAAAAGTGATACAGGTCCTGCTTGCAAGAGCTCCACGGAGCATCTGAAGAACTGAACAAATGAGAGGGATGCAAATACTTTTGCAAGGCAAAAGATGAGATGAAGATAATAAGAGTGTAGCTCGGAATAAAAAAACGTAAGTGCCAAAATAAATTTTCGGATTTGATAACATAAAAGTATTATTATATCGAAATCTGTTCAGTTGAAACCTCGATAAGGTTATTTTATATGCTACAAAGTTATTTTCATAGGATCAATCTAAAGCGTTGCGTTTTGTAGCTAAAAAAAGTAAAAAGATATTTCGAACTTTGTGATTTTTTTCTATCGAGAAAATTTCTTCGTATCGTGTATTCCTTCAGTTGGATACTAGATCATAAAGTCAAAAATCATATACCGTAATCTCACATCCCTGTTCGAATTACCTAACAAGATACGTTAAAACGAAAAACGGCCTTATTCTAAAGGTATCCCCTTAAGCGTGGGGAAATAGCGTGCTGACAAATTGTCAATGTTGTAATTGAGTTTTGTCTGGGTTTTGTAATTGTAAGTTATCTTACTTTCATTGTTTTCTTTCAAGTTTTCGGTATAGTGCATTTTTATAGAAAAAAATAGCACTCCGGGAGTGCCGGCAGAAGTGAAAACTTTAGTATTAACGTTGTGTTTAATTATAAGTACAAAAATACTATCATTTATGAGGTAGAATACAATGTTTATTTATTGCGCTATCGTACACAAATATGACAATTTACATGTTATTATTCATAATATTATATCGTTATTTATTTATATATTACATTAATTTTTATCTCTTAGAAAAATCAACTTTCATCCATAATTTCGTAATTCCGTAATTTCGTATCCTTGGATACGCGTGGCACGCTGTACATAAACACAGACGGACATTCGCGCAAGCGCCCTGTGCCGCCTAAGCGGAGCAGCACACTCAGGCACGGTAGAAAGAGTGGGAGATACTAGTTCCTCTCCCTTCCCCTCGATCTTACGCTTTTTCGATCAGCATCACGTGACCCTGACGCGAGTCCGTCTTACGCTTTTTCGATCAGCATCACGTGACCCTGACGCGAGTCCGTCTTACGCTTTTTCGATCAGGTCACGTGTCCTGACGCGAGTTTAAGGTTTTATACCCATTACAGAAAAAGTGCTCAACGCCGCTAAAGAAATTTCACTTCAAAAATTTGGGGCCTAGTCATCCGCGTCCGTAGGAGAATACCCATAGCTCGTCCCTCACGTAGTCTCCTGGTGATAGGTTTCGGCCCATGGCTTGTGACCACCCTCTGGGCAAAGACGTACCGCCAAGCACGTTCCGGTACGATGCTCAGTGTAGCCAAGCCAGAGGGGTAGGGTCGAAATAGTTGTTCCATTGCAGGCAGACCAATAGGCTCGCATTGATAAGGGCGTATCGGGAGACTAGTCGTGGAGGGTAGTGGGATCCGAGACACGGTGCGCCGCTGGCCGCCCGCAGGTAGTTGGGGGCCCAAGTAGTGTGTTAGCCACACATGAAAGGCTGCCCCGCCAACTATCGAAAAATCCCGGAATGCACTATCGTGCTGGTTGGCGATCAGACGAGAGGACCCGATGGACTTTCCCGGGGGGGCTTGGGCGTCCTCGCAGTCTCCAGACTAGTCCCCCAATGATTTCATCCCGTCAAAGCGTGCCTGAGGATTAGCAGCATGGAACCTCATTTCACTTCCTTCTCCTCTCCCTCCTGCACTCAAACTCATGACGAAAAGGAACGAAATAAAAAGAGCTGCACATCGGCAGCACTCCCTCTCTCACAAAGTGCACCTCTGTAATATACAAGGTCTGCACTCAAATCTCGCTGCAGTCCATCACCAATTTGAGACTGAGAAACCAGCACCTTTCCAAGACGCAGATCGGATGTCCGTCAGAGTGTCATACCTGACTTACCCCTGGGTAAGTCGCCCGAGACGAAATCTGCTATCGTCTTCGCAACTTTGAAGACTCAAGACTCAAAGTTTTAGCGGAGACCGGGCTTGATAAAATTATCTACGCTTGTATCTACCGTTCGCATAGCGCTTTTTTGGAGACAACTGGACTCATTCTCACTGAGGTCCTAGTGAGGGGGCGGATGCGGCTCAGCAGCGGTACCCGTCTGCCCAATTGGTGTTACTGAGGGAATTCAACGCCCACCATGAGTGGCTCTTCCCATACCAGCACACAGACCATGCTGGACGCGAGGCATGAAAGCTAGCGCTAGCATTTAATCTCACCCAGCTGGTCTAGGGAGCAATGAAGATGTAGATTCGCACACAGCCAATTGCTTGGACCTTCTTCTTCAACTAATGCTTCGTCGTGCATGGACGCCGTGACGGAAGTGTTGCGGTAGGGAATGGACATTCCTTTCTCAGACGTAGCAATGTCTGGCGAAGTTCGCCCATAGTTTGGTGCCGAGTGCAATCGCGCTAATGCTTAAATGCTCTCCCAGCTCCATCTTTCCGGGTAGCCGTGCCAATAACTGACTGACTTGAGCTTTTTGGTGTTACGTTAACATCAACCCTCAATTTAGACCCTTTTATAGAGGCAAAAGCTCAAGTGACTGCCAGAAAATTGGGGATCCTAGCAAAGGTGAGACGGTACTTCACGCCGGGACTGCTGCTCGAATTCTACCAAGCGCAAGTTCGGCTGTGTACGGAGTATCCTATTTCAAGCTGTCATAATTTGAACTAATTTTTTGAGCTCGCTTCGCTCTTGAATCCTGCAGTCACGTAAATTAGAGCCTTCGGTAAGAGCCGGGCCTCTACCGACCGCCTGGTTTGTTGTAAACCCCGCAATCCGTGGACCGTGGGGGCTCGCGTAGGCCAAAGGCCCAAAGCTCGGCTAGCAAACGTCCCTTTCAATGTACCTATGGCTATCCGACCCGCCTACGTAGTTGACGTAACGTAAGCGTAAATTTTACTATTTTCATGTAATATATAAAATGAAGATATCTCAGGCATGATGATAAGTAGAAAAAGAAATAAAAAAAACAACATTTTTGAAGATTATTGCAAGATTTACATTTTTTGTCTGATTATTTTAACAAAAACAATTACTAGATGGTCGAAGAGGCTGAAAAGTTCTGGAGTGGCGACCGCGTACCGGAAGACGCAACGTTGGAAGGCCTCCCACAAGGTGAACCGATGACCTGGTGAGGGTCGCGGGTAGCCGATGGATGCGAGACGCAAAGGACCGGTTGTTGTGGCGGCATTTGGGGGAGGCCTTTGTCCAGCGGTGTATGTCTTTCGGCTGATATGATAATGATGATGAGTGTACCCAAGATCTCTCATTTTCGGTATTACAAATTATTGATGGCCCCATTTTATTTTACCTATTTTCTACCAGCGGATTTTCTTTATAAAGCTGAATTCTCACAAGTTTTGTAAAATGCACTTATGAGACTTTTGACATAATATCTAGAAAAATGAAGGAGTGAATGAACGAGTTTCCAGCTTATTAACTCTCATTCCGAGGTTGACCCATTTTTTTATGCTATACCTGTAATGACTGCTGTAGTACTTGTAAATCTTGACCGCTCACAATTCCAGCCCCGGAAATACTTCGATATGTTTCTGATCTCCTGGATACTTGTGAGTAGTAGCCACTCAGCCGACAGGGGCTCTGAATTATTTCTAAGTTGACCGTCTAACGACTCACAAGTACTAGGCTAGTAAGGACTGACTAACTATGGTAGACAAAAAGGTAAAAATAAACCGTTTTGTTAATTGTTCAATGGTCTACAACTTTTCCCACTTATTATGACGATAACACTACGTTAACAAGAAAAATTCAAAATAATGATATTTATGACCTCTGGCCATTTATTGCACGCGATGAGGACTTTTGACATTTCATTTACAATAGTGTACCTAAGACAATGCCCTAATTCTTTAAAAAGGGCGACAATGCCCTGCTTAAACATTACAGACCCATCTCTCTTCTGAGTCATGTCTACAAGCAGTTTTTCAGAGTCATCACGAACCGTATAGCGCGCAGGTTTGTCGAGTTTTAGCCTTCCGAAAAAGCCAGATTCCGAAAAGGCTTTGATCAGCACCATAGACCACATACATACGTTGCGGCAGGTTATACAGAAGACCGAAGACAATAATCTGCCCCTCTGCTTAGCGTTTGAGGACTATGAGAAAGCCTTCGATTCGATCGAAACTTGGGCTGTGCTGCAGTCTCTCCAACGGTGCCAGATAGACTATCGTTACATCGAATAAGAGACCTTAATTTGTTCAAACATTAGTTTATGATTTGGTTGCCGTAAACCAATGTAATTAAATAGTTTCAATAAAAAATAAATTTTAAAAACCCCCGGCAATAAAAAACTAAAAAATAATACGTATTGATCCTTTTATTTTAATATAGGTACGATTCTTTGGGCCAAGCGTCTTCGCCTCGGGAGACCGCAAATTTTTGTATATGTATTTAAAATTTTTAATTTTATTTTTATTTCATGCTTTTTAAACTAAATTTAATAGGTACTACTAGAAAACCTATAATCTCATCATCGTTCTACCCTTATCCCATGTTACTTGGGGTCGGCGCAACACATTTTTTACTTCCAGTCTGTCCTATCAGCCGTCACGCTATCACTAACTCCCTTTTTTTTCATATTGCTCCTCACACAATCCATCCATTGTTTTTTGGCCTTCCTCTCCCTCTCCGTCTATCCACATATAATCTACACTAAACGGGACTACATCCTACATAGTATACCAAAATATCATATCGGTAGAACGAGTGAAAGTAGCTTAGCATCTCTCACCAATGTATTCAATCATTTCTCTTTCCTGCTTCATCATCAGACCCTGATCACAATCTATTTGACCTCAGGTTATGCTACAACATCAGGTCAATATAACCATGTTTTTGCAATGTTATTGAAGTAACAGAATACCAAATTTCGCATCGATCAGACCCGTAAAAGCTGCTTAAATGCCTTCATTAACTAGAATAGTACTGATGAACTTCAAACGGCTCAACCGATTTTGATGAAACTTGTCTAAGAACCACCGCTAGAAAACCTGCTTTCAAATAAAAAAACCGCATCCAAATCGGTTCACCCCTTTAAAAGCTACGGTGCCACAGACAGATACACAGACAGACACACAAACACACATAGCGGTCAAACTTATAACCCCTCTTTTTTGGTCGGGGTTAAAAATCAAAAAAATCTGATTTGCAAGTAACCAAATAAACAGCTGTAAAAAATACTCGTGGTAGACGCTTATAACGTCAGGAATTTTAGATTTTGTAACTTTACACGATATGAAGATAAAAAACAGTTTAATTAATGTTAGACTGGTCGTTCTTTAGCGATCGAATGCGCAGTTCCTATAACATTAAGAAGCATGGCATACTTTGAACAAATTCAAATGATTCATGAACATTCGTCCCTGTTAATTTAACAAATAGTCAGCAATTCTCTAATAAGCCGACCAAATTGAAAAGGTCGGCCTGAAACGAATTTTTGAAAAACAATTTTGCCAGGGTAACGTTTCAAACGTTAGGTACTCCAGCAAAATATGTTTTTCTCAAATAACTTTAAAACAACAATTCGAACAAATTTTGCTTTTAGTGAACAAATAGCTCCTCATGTTGAACTAATTATTTTTTAGTCTCACCTCTCTAAAGCACAACATTTTGCTAGGGTAATGCACACCGTGGGACTCGTCCTGAACAACTGATGGGGCAGGCATGATTTTGGGTTGCACATGCAGCCAGTCCCCAGCTTGATGAGCATTGAGCTCTTCCTCGACTCCTACCCAATTTCGGGGAGCCTAACACCTCCTATCGGAAGTTTTATGTGGGGAGCGTGCGGTTAACCTGAGGGCCCGAATCCTTGCATAATTTTGAAGACCGCAGAGAGCGTTGGCTGTCCTGGCTATATGGGAATACTGGACAATTTCCTATGAGCCTGGACGCAAAAAAAACCTTGCGTCGTTGAATCACTGGCGGAAGTAGAAGCTAGCGCAAAATCAACGGCCGGTTATTTAGGAATTGAAGGCACGAGAAACGTTTCACCGTCTGATCCTAATGGCGGAATATGAAATGGCTCGAGTCTGGGTCATCGCTTGATACTGGACGATTTCCTATGAGCCTGGATGCAAAAAAAACCATGCGTCGTTGTAACAGTGTCAGAAGTAGAAGTTAGCGCAAGATCAACGGCCGGTTCTTTGAGAATTGGAGGCACGAGAAACGGTTCACTGTCAGATACGAGGCTCACTGGCTGAATATGAAATGGCTCGAGTCTGGGTCATCGCTTGATACTGGACGATTTCCTATGAGCGTGGATGCAAAAAAAAAACCGTGCGTCGTTGTAACAGTGGCAGAAGTAGAAGTTAGCGCACGATCAACGGCCGGTTCTTTGAGAATTGGAGGCACGAGAAACGGTTCACTGTCAGATACGTGGCTCACTGGCTGAATATGAAATGGCTCGAGTCTGGGTTGTGGCTCGACTAGTCAGGTGGTCGTGGAATTAGCCGCACTGGGTGATGGAGCCCGCTGAGCATGGCGTGCTGATACTAATCGGGGGTGCACGCGAATTTACTTGTAGGTATCTCGGACCCCTGACTCATGTTATTGGTAGGAACTGTGAGATTTTAGTCAGTAGCATTCTTCGCAGATGGTGGGTAGCCATGAGGATTTAGGACACCTATAAAAAAGTACAAGATTCGGGTAATTGTTTTTGGGGTACCTAGTAACTAAAAATTATTATAGAATTTATTCTTTAGACTTTAAACTAGCTAAGGGCCTGCATCAAAGGCAATGAACAGTACTTAATATTTTTTTCAATAATATTGAATTATTAGAATGCAAGCATTTTGGCACCCTCTAAAAAGAAGTTATTTTTAAACACAAAAACAAAAGAACAATTAACATTGTGACAAAATAAAACAGCGAGCGAAGCGAACTGAAGGCACCATTCGTCAGCTTGAATGATTTCGGGTGCGGGGTCGTGAAGTGATCATGAAGTGAGCGATCATTCCATCTTGATTACCTATATGGATTGACAGCTCACATGTTCACTTCACCCAAGCTTACACGGAGAGATGTTTACAGAATCGTACTGCTGTCGTTCGGCATTGCGAATATGTAAACATCTCTCCGTTCTAAGCTTTGGTGAAATTAATATGAAATGAGCTGTCATTCCATTTTGATTACCTACATGGGTTGACAGCTCACTTCGTGATCACTTCACCTAAGCCCACTTCGACATGTTTACTGAATCGACCGGCAGTTCATTCACTTCATGCTCACTCCACCTAAGTTTACACGGTGAAATGTTGACAGAACAACCCGGCTGGTTATACAATTCATTAGGTATCTCTACTAGTACCTACCGAAGTAAATATGTATATTTTTTTTAAAAATATTTTCATTTAATCTGGAAAAATCATGAAACATTAAGTATAAGGTGTAGATTTCAGGAAAATTGTCATAAATTTCTTTAATTGCTTGGTTTTTGTGCTATAATAAAATAAATATTTACAAAGTTTGCAATGCGGTTGGAAAATCATAGTCATATTTTCTTGAATTTCGCATTGATTCCTGTACAGAACACCGACGTGTATGTAGGCCTACTGTTTGGTCGATTTTCATTGCGTAATAAGCGAGATATTCAATAAATTCTAAAACAGGTCTAAAACGATGTAACTAGTGCCATCTACATGCCAAGTTTAAAGTTAGTAAGTAGTACTTAATTCTGCGCCACCTATTTTCATGAGTGTGAAACTACTCCCCTATAATATTGTACACACATGAACATCAAATGATAGCCCGCTAACTTCACCTAATCCAGTTCAAACAGTGGTAGCTAGATGGCAGTAAATGCAGAGCCAAACATCATGATAAGGTATTTTCTTTTTGTACCTACTTTTTAGTTTTATTTTAAATGGAATTATATTTAACAGTACAAACTTACAAATAATGCCATTTTGACAAATTGTGCTCTCGACTCGTCTAGATCACGGAATAAAAAAAAAATAGAAAAAGTAACAATTTTTTTGCAAGCAACTAGCTCAGATGGACTTGTGATCGCAAGTGCTACTGATCAGCGTAAGATCTTGGGCTCAACTCATATGCGTCGGCTAGTCTTGGCAAAGAATCATTTTCAAATGATACACGAGTTCTGCTGACCAGTTCCACCTCCCAAAGGACAAGGGACTGTTGGCCAACTTTCATAATCCGAATCAAGAATTACTCAGAAGCTACCCGGAGTCTGGAATTGTGTGCCCTAAGCCATCGACACAAGTGTCGAAAATTCCGAGAATTTCGGTCATTGTTCTACTAGCTGACCCACGCAACTTCGTCTGTGTCACATTTTTTATTAATGCTTCGCTTCTATTGGTCGTAGCGTGATGTTATATAGGCCTATAGTGTTCCACGATAAACAGTCTATCACACTAAGATTTTTTAATTGGTCCGATTTGAATTTTTTTTTCAGTTAATAAGCCCATTTATGGAGGAAGACTATATATCATCACGCTAAGACCAATAGGAGCGGAGCAGACGAAGTTGCGCGGGTTAACTAGTAATATTATAAATATAGATACTCCTTGTATTGTGTCAGTTTGCAGTATTTGAAAAGCATTGTCGGCTTGTTAGCCTACGAAAAAGCAGCTGCATGTTTGTCGTAGCTGCTTTGTGGCACGTTTAATCGTGTAATTTCGGCAAACTCAATAGCTTCTTATCTTTCAAGATACATTTGGCAGGTAGGTATACGAGAAATAAAAAACGAATTTATAGAAAATACAGATTATTTATAATCATGTATACATCTAAGCTGCGATATAGAATAATATAAATCACACAGACAATTCAGTGATGACAGTTATTAATTAAATTAACCATAGGTACATTTATTAGACATCATGCAGTTTAGTAACGCTTAATAGTATATTCACGTAATGTTTCGCCGATTGGTGCTCTAACCGACTGTTCAGAAAGTAACAACCGTGAAGTATGTGTGCATCTACACAGTACTTCAGTTTCCGGTATTTTTAAAATAACATTATCACAAATACAAACACACTTCATAGAAAACAAAATTATCTTGCACCTCATTATGTCCAGGATTCCTTTTCTGAGGACCCCACTCAAGCAATGAGTGATCAATATTTGATTTTTGAATTTAAATAGACACTAGTTATTTATTTGTAAATGTTAAGCTTGAACAGGTCCTGTGTCACTCATTGCTAGGGGGGAAGACCAACTGCCGAACATTTCGCCCATCCTACTTTTTAATGTTATCACTTGGGAAAAGATTTGAGTATAATTTGTTTCTTATGAGATCGAACATTTTATCAGGCACATTCAAAAACCCATTTCACATGTTTCTGGGTACAAAAGCAGAACAAAAGAAGAAAAATAAATAAACAAAAATTGTGTTAGATCTGCAGACTTTACCAATTTCGACACAAAGTTAAGGCTAATTCATAAAAAATATACGAGCTTGGCCCACATCTGTAGTCTTCCAGTGCCTTACATGCTAATCTCTAACCAATCACATTATTAGACCACACCACTGTTAGACGACTTCGAGGCCTGATACAGACGAGGATGAGGTCGCCTAGGTGTTCTGCGCGATAATCAGTGCCTGTCTTCACTCCAGCAATGTTCAATCAGCCATTTATATAACACGTAACGTTGAAACAGTCTTATCACACCTCTACCCAGAAGAAAAAAGTAAGAAAAACTTCTCATTTCATTTAGAAGTACTTATTCATCATTATGCCTCATTAAATCGAGATGAAAAGTTAGCATTTCTAAATAAATAAAAATTTCAAGGGTAACAAAACAAACTGACTTGAACACCAATACTCAAACTTTGATAACAAAGTATTACAAATTAACCTAAACATAGTTTGAACAGTTTAAAAGCTATGACGTACATATTTAATTGTTTATGAAAGCATTCTTCATTGAAATGATTGCATTGGTATTTTAATGTGACTGAATGTTTAATAAAATTTCTGAGTACAATAATAGCGTCAAGGATGCAAATATATGAATAACACATTATACATTTTAACCTACAAAGATCGAGGTCAGCCAAACTCATTACGTCACGTGCGGATATCACCGCAAACAAGACCTCCGAGCCGGCTTTGATTGAAAAAAGTTCATATCTTGTCTCATGCAACAAATTACTATATGACGTGAGAAAGCATTTCCTACAACAAATACGGCGATCTTTTCAAATTTATTTATATCATGCCAACATGTTTATAGCATACTTATCTTGCCTTTACAGTTAATTTCAATCGGAAATAACAAAGATCTTGCCAACTACACAATAAATTTTTAAAACTTAATACAATTATGATTGAACGAAAACTACCAGTTTAGTTAATGCATATTCTATATGCATAAACATTATAATAATCTGTATTTTATACTAAGTGCAAAAAAAAACAATTAAAAATGTGCCAGTAAGAAACGTTGAAACGATTGGTTTCAAAGCTTAGGATTTAGTTCCAATGAGTGTTCTCTCCTTCCACAAATGTTTCTGGATTTTTATCACAGGTAGTCTTGTATAAGTTAAACAAAAAAAGTTGCAGCGTTCTTACCAGCAAAGTCTTTGAATTTTATTAACATTAAGTAAAGTTTATTTTTGCCTGAAGGTGGAGTTCCTATAAAAAGTTATTTGTAAAACACTAACAACCTCTTAGGGAGTAAAGTACATTATGATTATAAACAACTTTTACTCTGAGACGAACCCTGAAAACTCGAAAAAATATCAGCTATTCAGTACTAATGTATGGAGGCAGCCAATTTTATTTCCTGACTTCGGGTTTGGTCCCAAAGTAAAACTTGTTTATAATCATATGTACTTTCACTCTCAAAAAGGTTATTAGTGTTTTACAAAAAACCCTTTAAACTCCAAAACATTCCTATTTTAAAAGATAGACGCTGTAGTTTTTATTAAAATTATAAACATGTTTTATATTATTCAATTTACTGTTATATTATATAACGTAATAATATGATCAATTTCACACCACAATTTACAGAAGATGATTTACTTAGGTCTACAGACACAAATTTATATTTTTTATAAATAATCTGTGGGAGGCTGGTGCCTATATTCTAAGTTTCTCCTTAGTCTTAGGTCACCAGTCCCATTAATCAGGAATTCACATTGTTGTTGTGTTCATCATAATGTGTATATGTTACCGGCAATCTGTATAATCCTAAAATATTAATGTAATGTATGAAATATTATTCATTTCATACTTTGCCTAGGTATTCTATATACGCAGCCAGCAATGTGTGTAAAAGACGATAGCTGGGAAAGGGTACACGTGTAGGGGCGGCAGTAACGCTACGTTCACAAGACGACATAATTTTCTTAGCCGGATCTTATTTTTACAGGATACGGTTTAGTCACAATACAATTTATATGAATGAGTTCACACGTACATTCAGTTTTAAGCTCCGAAAAATAACCGAAACGGACAAAACTTAAGATCCGATTGTCCTGTGCACCTAACCACTAATCAATAGCAACACGATTCGAATCGTGTTCGATTAAATCCGAAGCATGTCACTTAGGCCGCTAAATAAACGGCTTATGAGGCTAATTGCTTGCGACATATACTCGTTCATCGATTAATACAGGCCAAAATCTATTTATTTATTTTACACATTGCCGGTAGCCCAGCAGGTAATCTATTCAATCCCTAGGAATTGTATACATTACCTAGGTAAAGTTTAAAATCGACAATAATACTCATTATATTTCATACATTGCCTAGACGCCCCAGGTATTCTGTACATTACCTAGGTATTGTATAGAATACTTGAATTAGACAGATTGCCGATAACATATACCTACATTAAACTAAAAATCATTTTAAAATTTCGAAAGATAAAATAAATTTAAAATTAAATAGTGTAATGTAGTAATATTCATTCATTAATAGCATAACAAGCACCGTGATATGGGGTAAATTGGAACTGATGGGGTGAACAACAACATTTCCCAAGATATACCTGTTTGGTTGGTGAATAAACTTCAAGCTTTAAGTAATCTCCTTCTGAGATTAATTAAACGAAAAGAATCCTATAAATCACGTATCGTTAAAACCAAGTAGGACAGAAATAATATCTACTATCTCTAATTTTATAGGGAGGGTATAAATGATGAATTCTATTAGCCTAAGTATGTTGTCAATCACCCCAAATAAACGGTAACTGTTATAATTTTCAATCATTGAGTAAAACTTCAATCCGTCAATAATTTACTTATGCCCGGTTTCTAAGGTACTTTATGGGTCATTTATCTGATTCTTAACAAGTAACCAACCGATGGCGTTATGACAAATAGCGTTAACGGATAGATAAACGACCGATCAAGTACCTTAGAAACCGGGCCTTATCCACGCAAAACATTACTTTGGGTCTGTATTGTATATTGAATAAATGCTCATGAAACCTGTAAGAGCTCTGGGCGACGGTGTCGCGGCGCCGCCACCGCAGCTCTAGGCTGTGTATACGGTGCCGCCAATGCGCTGCCAGTAATTTTAACGTTTATGAGTACTTGTACTGTCCTTTCCATTATTCGCCTACGAATGCGATTATGACGAATTACTAAAAATGTACGGTGATGTGGTAAAATCAAGCGGCGACGGAGAAGGGGCTGCGCGTCGACGGTGCGGCGGCGGCAAGGTAGAGTCCAGTCTACAATCTACATAGCGATGCGGTGTCGGCGCGACCGCGACACTGTCTACACGAGCCCTAAGGGTTCCGTACATACCAGCTTGACATTCTAAGGATGTTTTTTATGAGAATTAAATGACAAGCAAGCAAGATGTAATGATATGTACTAAATATACTTTTGACTGCCACTATTTCCTATACAGGTAAATCAAAACCTATATTATTTTGAAGTAGACATATTGTACGTATATACAACTACAATTTATTATATATATTCGCTAAATTGACATGACATGAATTTAAAGAGCTTTAAAGTAATGAACCCAACTAACTAAAAACAGATTTTGTGTTGTGTAACAACTCAGGGATACATCTGGTTCCCGATTTTACGATAATATTAATGACTGCAGTGTAACAACAATGTGTGGATCGTCGACTGAAACGCTTACCATTCAGGTTGATCCTTCCACCTTTTAAAAACACTGATATTATTACTTCATAATTTAATTTGATTTCGCGCTATCTCCTAATCTGTTTCCCGAGATATGAGTCGATAAAATGACAAAAGGAAAAACGGTAAGTTTATACTATACCAGCAGTGCGATTCTGAAAACATCCCACCATGTAAGCTTAGGTCAAGTGAATATGAAGTGAGCTGTCAATCCATACAAACAAGATGAAATGACAATTTACTTCATACTCACTTCACCTAAGTTCACATGGTGAGATGTTAACAGAATTGTACTGCTGGTATAGACTAACCGTTTAGACCGGCAGGAGTGGACAAACTTTTTTCACCCGGTGGGGCCACATACACAAATATCGATCGCTATATATTAGTTGTTCGAAATAAATTGGTTACAAAATGTAAGTAAAACCTTGTCATTTTATTTACTTATTGATGAAACAGAAATGGATTCTGCAAGCGGAAATAACTGATAACCTTCATTCATCAAATCTGCTATAATTAATACAAAAAACAATGAACTAAATACAAATAGCAATATAATTATTAATGTATGAAGTACAATATCAGAATTCAAATATATTGAATATTTACAATGTGTGATAATCTATTTTTACTATCAGGCCTTCCAAATTGACTGTAATCCTATTTCACTTACTAACCACTCTGTAACTATTCAAACATTTGTTAGGACCTGTCACATTTAGTGAATGTGCATTCAGAGACAGACACACTTGCAATATATGCTCCTTTTTATCCGGTCGCCGGCTACAAAGACGTAGGAGCCTTTATACATTAGCCTAAAGCCTCACTGGGAATTTAAGCCGTGGCTAGCCACTTACACGTGTTTCCTACCTATTATATTATTCAAGACAACGGCGTTTCAGTGCCAAGCTTGTTTTGTAATGCTTAACTGCTATGCTAAAACGTATAACGAACAATTTAGAGCCGATATATTTGATTTGAATTTAACGTAACTAAGCGTCAAATCGGAGGATATATTCGACAAGTGTGATTAATGTTAACGAGAATTGCTAATCATGAATTATGATCCAAACTTGAATTTGGTTGGCACTTGCGCTGGTACGGTGAACATGTAGCCTGGAAGAAAAAACATGAGTCTATAAGATTCGTTGTCTTTTACGAGTACTTTAGGAGCTTTATTTCTTTTTTTAGAACATTTCCCTCTGAGTCAGCTGACGCCAAGACGAGACGCGCATTTTTTTTAAACAGTATGCAATAAATTTTGACAAAAAGTACATATTTTAGTGAGAAAATTCGAATATGCTTCGCAGCGACACACCGTTTCTTCCCCTGCTAAAACTGTTTTGTCTCGCGAATTCGAATTAACTATTAGCATCGAGACCACTGGCCGCTTCGCTTCTTGGTGGGAGCTGACTCAAAAGTTGAAGTAGCAGCGTTCTGTTACATTTCTACATACCTCCACTCTGTTCGATGCGCTTGCTGTCTTGCTGCGCTTTGCGTTGGTCGGCGAGCACGAAGACTGCGTTCAACTGCTTCTGTTGTGCCTCGTTTAGCCCGCTCGTCAGTGCGTGGTACAGCGCTGGTTCGCTCGTCGCCAGAGCTGTGTGTAGTCATGGATATATATATTACATATTAATCAATAGACCGAATATCTGATTGCAAATAAAATATAGATTGCATTTTTTATATTCTAGTTAACTCGTCGGTTTTGATATTCGACAGTTACGGATAAAAAACGCTTAGCAAACGTGTCCATTTGTTTGTAGAATACAAGGTTACACATTTATATGGAACAGCAATTAAAGGCATAGCTGGGCGCCAAAATTGAATATATGGTATGATGGATTGAGGTCGGCTTTATTGTCCAACAAATGCGACGCGCACATGTATTTGCACGTGTGTAGCCCTTAAAATAAGCCCTTACACACACATTATTTTAAAGGAGCATGGTAAAACGATCAAGCATCAACATGATTCTAATGTTCTTTGTTCTGCGGTTTATTTATTGTTTTAATTATAACAGCATAATTCAGGACAGCGTGCGCGCCTCTCTAACAACCAGTTACTCTAAAGGAAGCTCCTGGGCGATTCCTTGTGACAAGCATACTGCGAACGTGCCAGGAATCTAGGATAGATTATAATTTACTATATGGAACTGGTGGAGTTAGTTATTATTCCATTATTCGATTGATTGGTTCTGCTCCGGTGAACAAAAACATCAAAATGTGGTTGCAGCATATTATATGCAAGACAAGGAAAACACGGCTTACTAAAAATATAGTGAATACATACCGTGCAGTGTGCTCTTGAATTTGATGTATTCGTCGACGATGCAATCTTTCTCGTCAAGAGGAGTGGTGTAACATTCTATCGCCGTATCTTCCGCGTCGTAGTCATCGTCATCCTGACAACAGAACGTAAGACTTCTAACATTAACCTATTACTACGCTACATGAATTATTAGTGTCAACTTTTTGGCCTTGACTAAATCTCGAAACTAATGCATTCAAAATTTACTAATTTTTTTACTAAAAATTGATCTTAACACGGCGAAATTCACTTTTACATAACTTCCTGAAATGCTAATCCTCGATTACTGAACTTGCGTCTTTTATTATTACATGGAACTAAAGCCCTACCCTTACTTTGTAACAGGATTGATGATAATGGTAATAATACTAATAGAATACTTTGTCTAAATAATGCAGACAAGTGTTTTCGTAATATAACGCTTACAAAACTCCCCCAAGGTAGACTCTGCCTGGAGCCAGCTGTGGGCGGTTTTGGATTTTTCTGTTACAAGACACTCAATTATTGCTACTGACCAAATGCTATGGTATAATGGTGAATGATCCTAGTATCAATATCCTCTTTATATTAAAGTAACCAACCATTAGACATATGGCTGTCACCAACTTATTCTTTAAAACTAAATTATGTCAGAGTCGACTATAACTCCTTTCAGTGATGGCCATATAAAATCTACCAATAAAATAAAATCCAAATTTACCCATCACCCATAGTTAGTTAAACATTAGTAACTAGTTGTTAGTTTGCAGTAAGCATGTTAGAGACATACACTATTTAATCATTGCAAGTTTACGGACAACTCATATAAAACTTTTTAGATGCAGACACGAACTGCAATAAAGTGAAAAATAGGAGTCCTGTGGTGTAGCAATCAATAATTATAATTAAAGTATACACGGAAAACAGTCATGTTAATAATAACACGCTATTTGTGCTGGAGTAGGTACCAATAAACAATTCGCCAAATTGATTCGATTCAATTCAATTCACATGGCTTCGTATCTACCACTAAAACAAATAAACTTGTCACAAAAAAAAATCGATGAAACAGATCAACATTATTTTAGGTATTTTTTTATTTCGATTTCAGTGTAAATAAAATGTTTGTATGATCCCAGACTGCTTACCACCAGCATGTCTGTTTGGACCCTCATAACTGCACTTTGTTAAATTGGAATTGGAAGCAAACTTGCACTGAATAAATTTTAAACCAATTTGAATTAGGGGTATATAATAAGTAGTAAAACACACTGTACTCACACTTCTATCGTTGTTTGTCACGCTTTGGCCACCAACATAAAATAGCAATGCGAGTTTCTGTAAAAATCCATCCAATGAAGGTAGAATGACACTCACTCCACCTAAACTTTCACGGTGCGACGTTTACAGGATTGACCGACAGCACCTTGACAGCTAAGGTACCAATTCTTTCTTACCGAGCATGCTGCTATCCGTATCTCAGCAAGGTCTCATCGCCCAGCTGCTCCAACGGTCGAGAAATCTTGACGCCAAAACACATACTGTGCCAAAAGCAAAGTCATACTAACTAGTGGACTCACATCGTCACTCTCTTCATAGTCCTCGATCTTGGCTGTGAGGTTGACGCCTTGCTGCGCGCTCGTCTTCACAGCCATCCGCGCTAAGTTTTCGAGATATTCATTGTTCATTTCTTCTAAATCATCCTCATCGCTTGATAGAACTTCTGAAATGTTTTACAGTGTACTTTTAGCACTTTGAAGCAGCATTATAAGGTAATAATCGCACATGTCTTTTTTATATTGTTAGTTTAAGGGCCAATTGTTCAATCATCGAATAACTGAACAAATAACTAACTAGCGAGTTAAGTGACTGTTAAAAGGACATATAAAAGTGTTGCATTTTTCAATGGCCAGATAGCAAGCGAATAGTTATCTGTGGATTTTAGTTGCTAACTTTACAGTAATATTGTGTGAGCGTGAAACACGCATACGGTGTAATGTGGGTTAGAAGAGGAAAGCAAATGTTTTGACATTTTTTTAATTTGACGTTTAAAATAACTTTTTTATGGTGCTTCCCGTGGACCTTTTTATGTTGCATCTCGTGCCCCTTTTTTTCGAGTGTTGTGATCTTGTAGTTTGGTTAATTGTCAGTGACTGGTTATTACTTTGATAATAATGGAATTAAAGAAAAAAGAGCGCGCTGTAGGAAAGTACCTACTACTCTACTCTAGTCTGAAACGGCGATGTAATTCTTTCAAATTCCACATAGCAAACTATTCTGGCCTTGGTCTGATAACTCTTTGCTTCCTTTCAGTATTTAAAAATTCATACATTTTAGCCTCTTCTATAGTCATCAGTATCGAAAACTTAGATACATTTTGATATTACTTTGGAAAAAAAAAATAACTTCAAACTAAATGTCAATGGATCTAGTTGTATCTATGGAATAGACACTTATCTGGCCGTCAAAGAGGCAGATAGATTTATTCCTCAGATAGGGCCGTTATTGACCAGATAGAGCCTATCTGACGATTGTAAAATGCAATATTTTGCTATATGTCTAATAAGTGGTATGTAACTGTTTATCTGAGGTTTGAAAAATCGGCCCTTAATCTCTTTTCTTGCCTGTTTTTACTGATTCACATAGACATTTTTGTTCCTTTCAAAATATAGTAAATAGTAGTAAATATAACCATGGTAATGATTCTTTAACCGTAGTTTACACTCACCTTATTGGCTGTCTAATAAATTTCACCACAGCTTGCGAAAAATAAAAACAAAAGACCTACCTTCATCATCTTCATCGTCATCTTCTTCGGAGGATGTCTCCTCATCGGCCTCGGCCCTGGCCTCGTAGGCTCGCTTCAGTCCATCGAACAGAACCAGGCAGGAAGGCATGAGCTTTTGGATGACCTCTTCAAGGTTCGGCCTCTGCGGGCCCATCTCTAATAGCGTGCAAATACCGAGGACGCACAGTTTTCTATCGTGCAGTCTGAAAGGGAGAAGTATCATATTATTGAGAATTCATAAAGGTATACAGACCACAAGAATATTTGTCATGTGTGTGCCTACATTAATATCAGCAAGTTGTCAAATTGTAGTTGCAGGGTAAAAGCCTCTTCTCATGCAGATTATAAACTTAGTAGGCCCCTACTTTAAAGTAGTAAATTGAGTTGAGAAAGGAAAGTTCCTTGATTTTTCCTACTCTTTTAAAGGTGACTCTCTGGCTCTTTATAATTTTACTAGCTTCTACCATCGGTTTCGCCCGCGTGAATTACGAAAACTACTTACCCCATAAAACAGTCGGTGTCGTGTATCCACTGTTTGATAAAGTGCTGTGTGATGGACGCGTTCGGCACTGACTCTTGTAGCTTGTCCAGGATTGTGAACAGCAAGTGCGGATTGCAATACAAGATTGCTATTAGAACCTGCACAATAAAATAAAGGAATCATTAACAAATGGAACTAAATAGCTAAGGCTAGGACATTTTGCGCATTTTTAAACTAGTAATTGCTAACACAAGATTCATTTCATACATATGGGCCCCGGGTCAACAACTAACTCGAAGTTAAAGATAACTCGGGTTTCAGCAAATGGGCTTTAGTATACCTATTACCGGAATAATAATCTACACTAATATTATAAAGAGGAAAGATTTGTTTGTTTGTTTGTATGTTTGTTTGAATTGAATAGGCTCCGAAACTACTGGACCGATTTGAAAAATTCTTTTAGCATTGGATAGCTACATTATCAGGGAGTAACATAGGCTATATATTATCCCCGTATTCCCACGGGAACGGGAACTACGCGGGTGAAACCGCGTGACGTCCACTAGTATGTAATAATAATATTCATAGCAAACTTTTAACGAACTTTTTCTGTAAATTACTGAAAGAAACGGTTGTGGAACAAGATCTTAGCCATTCGGCTGTAATCGCCAAGTCTAATATAATAAAACGTTGTGCAACCTGCTTCTGTGTTGCTAGAGACATGTAGGTGGAAAAACGATGTATTTTAGAGTTACTGGCAACAAGCTAACAAGTTGCCGGTTGGCGTACATAATTCTTCAATAACGGTAAAACTTGTTCTAAAGATATGAATGTTGCCAAGGACGCAAACACGCGCTTGGAAGTGAAGTTATATTTTATTATACGTAACCTACGACTAAATATGTGAGCAGTGTTGGTACAATCGAGATTCAATTTATGTTAGTTTCTGGTTGAACATTCGAACGAATAGGGGTTTGATAGACCTCTAAACTTGATTCCACATTGAGGTGGTATTTTTTTTATTTTATATGATAATTTCGTCTTGATCGAATTTCGGTTATGGTGGCCAGTCCAAACTAAAATCAGAATTCTCACCTGCAGCAACATAGTCCTAAGCTCAGTAGTCTTGACCTTCCGCGTGAGCCTGTTCAGAACTAACTCCACAAAGGAAGGAAGGCAATTGTCGATTTTGCCCGAGCACTGCAGGACCATAACTTCAAGAAGTTTCGCCGCGTAGATCTCGGACTCATCTTCAGCGTCGGAGTTTAATACCTGGCGGCAAACATGGTTGGCGTCCTTAACAGTCGGTTTTACAAGTTCATAATCCATTGTAAATTCTCATGTGTGTACAAAGTATTATATTTATACACATCTAGCACTTCAATTTATTTATTTAATACTTCATGCACACAAATTTATATAGCCTTAGGTTGACTGGTAGAACATGCCTCATTTTCTACCAGTCAACCTTTGGGTGATGCAGAGACAATTAGTGCAAATTATGGCAAATCAAATGTTAACTAAAATTAATTGTTTAACTTTAAAATAGCGCCGTCTCTGTCAAGAATGGCTGTGACTTTAATTTGATGTGCCATAATAATTTAGATTCAATAATAATAATCTGTTTTGCAAGTAATTGTTATACATAAAAATGTATCCAGCAAACGCATAGCACAGTCTATATCAAGCTCAGTTCGCATGAAGTATTCGTGACCTTTGCATTACGCTAATGTTACTTTAATTAGTATTCGCCTGTAACTGCTTCTGATCACGTTTGTTTTCTTGGTACCAAAGGTGCTATGGTACCAGGGAATCGCTCAGCGCTAACAAAGAAAAAATATACAGTCATCTTACTCCACTGCTCATATCTACTAAAAATATTACGACCTTTTTTATATAACAAAACTAAAAATCCATAATTGAAGCTTCAATTTCCATAGCAACAGAAAAACAGTATTCTACTCTTTCGAGTTTCATGTCATTCAATTTTATTGATATACGCACAGCTCTACGAATACAGTCGAAAACTATGAAAAATAAATGTTTGTACTTGGGAAAGTCATGACTTGAACAGTTAAACTTATTTCCATCACTTTCATTCTAAGACTAGCGTGTCGTGTCTATTTAATTTCATAAGCGGTAACGTTCCACATCAGCCAATAAACAAAGGTCAAGGCTTGAGGGGTCCTAATATAAACACGATCGATGCAGTTAAATATTAACAGCTTGGCCCGCTACTACTGTCGAATGCATCATCATAATGTATTATTCAAGCGACTAAAATGAAATAGTTTATAAAATAGAAAGACTTTTCTGTTTTACACAAATTTAGGACAGTTTCTCGAAACTACCCAATTTCAGAACTTAAGTCAAAGCAATGCATGAAACATAAAGCTTTTTTTTAAGTATGGGAAATAATCAAATGGCTCCTTCCACACTGGACGGAGCGAAAGGGGTTTATCCGTTTCTTACTGACTAATTTCCATCAATGTTCCTACAAATGCCCTTTGCTTTCCAGGGCCGCGGTCTTATCTGCAGGCACGCCCTTACGGTGGCCGGGAATCCCGATGACTCCCGATGTCCGGGGCGTCTCTCTAACCACTCCTCAAAGAGGGACTTATCGCCACAATAGTACGCCATTATTGTGGCGATAAGTCCCCTCTATTATAAGTATGTATATGTCTGATAAGTTTCTGGGCACGCGCCCATTAAACATAATGCTAAAACAGTATCTTCTGAATAAGACATGGCTAAAGGACTTTATCGCGCTGACGCCAATATGCAAATGTGGGTGACTAACACCACACTCGCACATAGATTGCCATTGCTCTTACGAGAAAACAACTTTTGTAGCAATTATGAAGCGCCGTCTATGAAGATCATATTTGACTCGTAATAAATCAGTACAAAAAATGCGAGTCTGTTCCGCATAAATCTAACAAAACAATGAGGCAATCTTGCACTTTAACTAGCAAGAGTATAATTTGCGCTATCAAAATCGCACAACATTCTGATACTTATGCAACCAATTATGAACTTTATTGATAAAACCGGAAAGTATACATCCAGATGATAACGTAACACTCGGCTTGGCTGCTTTCCAATAAAATTAGACACCGAGTTCATTAACACAAGCATTCGCGATCCGCAAATATGTGACATTTTCAGCAACACGTGTATTTCACGCTAACTTTTAATAACGAGATGAGCAGAAATACAAGTAAAAGCTTAGGTTTTCGGCATTCCTACTCGACGTTTACACTAAACAAAATGTATAGTTGAAACAGTATAATGATTTCCTGGGTAGAGTGAATGTTGACATACTACTAAACAGCGCTTTTTTTTCTTTCATTGAAGGATTAACTCTCATTGTCGGGAGCAAAATGAGATAAAACTATTTTTATAATGATATAGATGGGTTATTAGTTCTACCATGAAAGTGTTACACAACATAATAGGCAGATAATGTTATCAAACACATACAAGTAATAAAGAAATCGTAATTGCTTTTGCTAGTCGCGCATGTGTTTATGGGAAAAATCGCAGGATTTTGTTATAAAAAGTCGAAATCAAATTTAATAGTAGGGTTCTTTTAAGAATATGTCCCTAAAGGGGGCATTTTTTATACTACAAGTGGATAAACTCACTATCGTATTTAAATAGAAATACCCAAATTTAAGAATAATGTGTCAAACATACGAGTAAACTTGCATGAAACAAAATCACCGTCATTCCTGTAAATAACATAAAAAATAAGTTAAAAATAATAAATACACTTACAGCTTTAGCCATGTTGAACATAGCCAGGATGTGGTTCTCATTGGACAGGAACGCGTTGGTGTCCACTGTGATATAGTTGTGTAGGACAGGCATCATGTCTGTGAAGTAGTCAAAGCCTTCCTTCTCGAACACTTGGTACAGCATCTCGAGAACCTTCCACATGTCTTCAGATATGGTTTTAGCGGTCAAGTTGCAGAGCAGCGTCATCGCTTCCTCATAGTATTCTGTAAAAAAAATGTTATTTTCATTGGTCTGATATAAACGCACTCAGTCTCCCAGTCGGTAGGTTGTGCGTGGGTGTCCTAGTTAACTTAGTCAGCCTAGCTCCACCCAGAAGGATGACTGATCATTATGTGTATGCCTAATGAGTTATATGATAAATTAGTACATCTTTCGTTGTCATAATCATAGCAAATGTTTTAGGCACCAAGCATAAACCATGTTTCCTGTTTTATGCATTTTATTTGGCAAACAAGATATAATGTTTAGATCCATTTATACATATTCCCACATGATGCTAATAAAGGTAGCCATAAAACATAAATGTATTTAGAATTTCATATGTATCTCTCCTGAGTTCAGTTATGCATAATGGCGTCAAAAACATTCTAGCGATGTCTGCAATAGCAGACAAAACTGTTATTTTTTTTTCTTTTTAAAATTCAATGATGGAGATAAGTCATGAATTGGCAATCAATCTAGAAGCATTCGTATTCGAACACTGGAGCAATATTGTGGGCGACAAAGCGGGTTGAATTGATATATTACTACTGCAATCAGTCAATAAAAAATGCATTCCTTACCAATGATGTTGTGATGCAGTATGTGTCCAACCACTCGCAGAACTGTCTTCTCTAGCTGAGCCATAATCTCAGGGTTATCCTCCATCACATTGAGCACCGTCTCCATCGTGTTGAGAAGACCCATAGCTGTGATTGCTTTCTCATCAGTACCCGAATCTGTTTCGATTACTTTACTGAAAGTAGTTGCCAGGTGATCGGTGATCTCAAACGCCATATGCATCAGCTGCTCAGTGTACAAGGGTACAATCTTCTGCAGCACATTCGCAATGTTATCATTCTCAGTCTCGCGAATTACTTTGAGCAGTTCAGTGGTGACAGCCTTCACTTGTGGCTCCAAGTATTTGTGTACTTTTTCTTGGGAGGATAGCAGCATTTGGATGGCAATGGCTGCTTCGACTTTAACGGGCAATTCAGCGTCGTTAAGCAGTGCTGTGACTGTCAAGCGGACAGCTTCGAGCAGAAGCTGGTCGTTCTTGAAGCGGACGCTTGCGAAGCAATGGAGTACCCAACAAGCTCTAGCGCGCATGTACCCGAGGGGGCTCTGGAACTCGGGGAATACGTATTGGCTGAGGAGAGAATCAATCTCTTCTTTGTAGAATTTCTTCTTGATAAGAATATCGTTTAGTGTGCCGACCATGTGCAGGGCGCCGTCGCGCTGTCGCGGGCCGTACTCGCCGTTCTGGCTCGTGAGCACCTGCATGCACAAGTGCATGGTGCGCCCTAACATGTCCTTACGCTTTTTACAGCACGACACAAGGAGCGTCTGCGCAGCCGTTACGGGCGACACGAAATCTTCGAATATGTCTACAAACATAATTAATTACACATGAATAAATTCAAGTTTTTTAACTGTTTAGTTTTTAATTTTTTTTTTTTTTAGATATTTTAATAAAAGGCCCAATGGCCCGTTTCTGGTGTATGTTGACCAGACTTCTTCATTTCAAATCAATAGATTTGAAAAATGAAGAAGTCTGGCCACATTCTGGGGCCACAGAAACTGGGTCCTAGACCGTTATCGTTTTACTTTAATAAATAAATAAAACGCTAAGACCAATAGTAGCAGAGCAGACGAAGTTGCGCGGGTCAAATAGTTTCACATAGAGCTAAAAATTGGTGAGAATGTTCGGAGTACCATTTTAATTAAATGCAGAGTGAAAAGTCCCCATCGATCCCACATTTGCAAAAAAAAATATTCAAAGTTCACAAAAAGGTTTTTTTTTTTTTTTGTTTTTCGGCCAAACGGTAATTTTATCAAAAAATTTGGTTAGACAAAACTATTTTAGCCTGTGTAGGAAAAAACACATTTGTTCCCGAAGTGGTAGTACTTTGATGGCACTTTGTACTACGTTTAGACACACATGAAGGATCCGTTCGTTCATGACCTATCCTAAAAGTATCAATAGACTTTCCAGAGTCTTTCAAATAGTTTTCTCATCATTTGCACTTTTTGATCATGAGGCAGAAAATTTCTAACTTTCGCTTACTTCAAAATAACCCAGTGTGGATTATGATTTTCGGGGTCAAAATCGTTGTAAATTAGCTCTAGTAAAATCCAGTTCAAGGAAAACAATCAATTACCTTTCAGCCTGTATATGCGGCGTACCTACTCGTGCATATTATGAAGAACACAGGTTTTTGAATCGCTATAACTCAAATATGGTGATTTTTATGAAAACAAGTGTAATGACATTTTTTTAAAGTTTGTTATGAATTACAGTTTTTGTTTGACCTAGTTTTATGATAAAACTTACCGTTTGGCTGAAAAATGCAAGATTTACAATCACCTTGATTTTTTCTGATGGGCATCGATGACGACTTATCACATTCCTATAATGGTTCCCAACATCCATATCAATTTTTTGCCTTATACGAATTATAGAAAGAGTGTCTATTTTGACCGGACCACAGTCAAACAATACATCCGCGTAATAGGGAATATGCATGCAGTTTTTATTTGCAAAATGAAATACTTATTAGCTCTAGTAAACAATCATGAAATTATTTTTAAATACCTAAAATCAGAAAGAGAAGTCCGATATGAACTTTGACGTCAAAATCTATGACGCCTATACAGCTGCCATAGAAAACAGCACTTTCGCGTGCCGCGTGGCGGCCCGCACTAAATTCAAACGTATGGCGTTGTACGAGAGCGTTTACGGAGATGCTATTTTACAATTGTTTGCTTGGAATGCAGGCATGGCTGGCTGGTTGGCATGGTTGGCTTGGCTGTTCATTTTGTCTATGTTGCTGTGAGTTTGTGTCTATGCTGAATAAATGTTTTCTATTCTTTTCTATTCTAATTAGGCGTAGCCCGCGGTGGGGCCCGCGGCGTCGCACGCGGCAGTACAAACATACGGCGATAAGATTTCTTTTTTCCTTTTTTCACTTTTAATTTTTCACAATTTTGCGTACCAAGCGTTTTGCTTGATGGAGTAAACTTGATACTGACACCCAGATTTTAATTCCCTTCCCTTGTTGCCATTTAAAGTACTACAGTATCTGTATTAAATAATTTCGGGTGTCTGGCTTAAAAATATTAAAGACATTACATTTTCGCTTGATCGATGCGTTCGAAAACGTCAGTATCTTCAACGTCAACCTTTATTTCTTTTAAGTTCTTTGTTTGCAACCAAAAAATGCGAAAATGAAACCAAGATTAAAAAATGTCGTGTGGTAACAAAATTAATAAAGGCATTGCTAAAAGTTACTCACGTTACTACAACGCAGGCAAGCGTTGGAAGCAAGTTACTTACAAAATGCATGTAAACAACCAATTTATAGGAAGCAAAGGGAAAGCGTTATGTTAAGACGACGACATACGCCAGCGACCGTGAGGGAACAAAACGCGCACTCGTTTGACACCTGCGCGACCCGAAATTCAGTATATTTTTGTACTTTCCTTATTATTCTATGACTTTAAAAAAGGCACCGTTTATCAAAATTTATATATTTCTATTGTCTTTGAGATAGTGCAAATTTCATTAAAATACGATCGGCGGTTGGTCTGATTGTCGTTTTGATGTGTAACTTAACAAATTAATAAGTTAACAAATTCATTACTAGGTTGAACGAATAAAATTGAAAATTTTCTTATATTATATTATTAAGAAAATAGTCTTATGTAACACATTTTTTCCAAAAAATTACGACAAGCCGTTAAGACGTGATTCTCATTTTAAATCAGCTTTTGAGAGGTATCTGCGCCTTAAGACAAGTAATTAGATTTCTTGAAAAAGTGTCTGTCTTGGCCTGGACTATCGATATACATAATATCCGCATTTTCCGCACATCTTGCCAATCCCCAATAAATCCCCAATCGACTTAAGATTGCCCGCAGTTTGAGGAATTTCCCACACGTTGGCAACACTGGCTTGAGTGTCAAGCGTCCGCCGCAGCGGTGCACGCCGCGTCTCCATAAACAACATCATACATTTCCATAATTATGTTTGTTTACGCGGGTGATAATGCAGCCCGCTGCACGCCACGCCCCATGTCTCCGTAAACGGGCACTTAAGTGCCATTTACACGAGGCGAAAAGTCGTATGCGATTGTCGTAGGCGATAATCTTGAGACGATTATCACATCCGCATGTTTACATTCAACCATATAACAAAAACTCGGCTACGAGTATGTCATACGATAATCGTAGGTAATTATCGCCTAGAGTTTTGCTTACACGATGACACAAATTGCAATGCGATATTTGTCAACGATTTCTCGACTCTTCTAAACACGAACACAAAAAATACATTTAAAAATATAAAAACTAGTGGTCCGCCGGTGTCGGGAGCAGAGGCCAAGCTACCGGTGGGTAGGGCTCCAGAGAAAGGAACCTCCTCACAATACGAGCCGTATCGAGGAGTACTGCCTTCTGTATCAAGCCCTTTATCCAACCGCGTAACGCCAGCTTCGACAGATGGTCGTCAAAGGTTTTGGCCATCAGGCCATTGGCCCAACGACTATCGGCACAATGACTGCTGAGTCCACATTCCACATGTCGACGACCTCGTGTGCCTAGTCGAGATACTTGATTTGTTTCTCTTTCTCAGCCTTCACAAGGTTTTCGTCATGCGGGATGGTAACATCAATTATCATTGTGAGGCGCGCTAATCGGTCTATCACCACTATATCAGGCTTATTGGCAACAATAGTCCTGTCAGTGATGATAGACCGATCCCAGTACAACGTAACATGGTCATTTTCGAGAACTGGGTCGGGCTCATACTTGTAATACGGTACCTCAGAATCCACAAGTTTGTATTTCAAAGCAAGTTGCTGATGGATAATCTTGGCCACTTGGTTGTGCCTGTGCAAGTACTCCCCGTTATCCAGACAAGAACAACCAAAGATAATTATGTCTGATGGACTCACCCGGACGGTGGCATGCCCGACACACGTCCACCGTCCCGTCCTTCATAATATGCCTCCGGTAGTTATTCGTCAAGATAACTTCGTCCATAATCGCACAGACAAAACCTTCAGTTTCCCCGAAGAGATCTCTGAAACGTAGCCAGGCCACGGACGCCTTATAAATAAATCTTTTTATTATTATTTTTTTTAAAACTTTGCCCCACACTAGGATTATCTCCTGTATCGTGGGTGCGTTTACATACATATAATCTCACATACACGAACAACCAGACCCGGAACAACTATCTGTAGGCCATACAAATATTTGTTCCGTGCGAGAAGCGAGAATCGAACCCGCGACACGCAGCGCAGCAGTCAATCGCTCAACCACTACGCCACCCTTGCCGTTTGCCAATTTCAAGGCAGCAAGCACTATAGTTCTGGTGAGCGCTATGTACGCCTTAATTTTCATATGCATTAGAAATTTTGTTATGCAGCTTTTTTAAATTATTGTGCAATGTATGTGATGTGGCTGTACTTAATTTAAATAAATAAATAAATAAAAGTAATGCCGAGGCTACCCAACGTGAATAAATTCTCGGAATGATGAGGTCGCTCCGCCAAACCTGTGAACCACCCAGGAGGTATCTGTGCATTTGGGCGGAGCTAGGCTGGCTAACTTAGCCATGATTGACTGAGAATGGGAGTCTTACATGGTGCGGATAGCGGAGTCTCTAAGTCTACTCTACTCTCTCCGTTGCAGGGTCCTAAATCTAAGAAGAGTCAAGCAATGCTAGATATTGATTGTTCGTATATATCTGATCTTAGAGATCTTATCTAGCGACAACATTTTACTTTCCGACATACTCGCGAACGAAGTCGCAGGCAATAGCTAGTTTTATATACAACTAGCTACTGCCAGCGGCTTGGCCCGCGTGATCCCTAGGGAACATACTCCCGAGATGTATATAGGTAGCCTATGTGTTATTCCAGACTATAATCTACCTCCATGCCAAATTTCACTAATTGCACTCATTTTTTTTTACTATTGATAGGCACGCGTTTGACCACTATCTCACCTGATGTTAAGCGATGATGTGGTCGAAGATGGAGCACGCTTGCCTAGAAGAAAAACAGCGATAGTGATAGCGACTGGGTGAACTCGAAGTACGATATTCTTGCTTTCAATTTTGTTTACACGGAGAAATCCAGTATTCAAAGGCGAGGCGATTATCGCCCTTCCACGTACGATATCGTATATGATGTTCGTATATAACATTTTATTTCTTACTTTCAAGAATCGTATGAAGAAGATATGACGAAGTCGGTAAGAAGCTCGCATCGTGTAAATGGCACTTTAGTATTATATTTTTGTATATTTTTAGATAAACTGTAGAGATAATAAATATGTTTTTCATGCATATTCCCTATTATTGCAAATTTTGGTCCTTTTAGCCGCGTACTAAACAACGGTTACAAACATAAATTACAGTAAAAATCTGATTATAACTAAAGCAACATTACGATAGTTTTCCAATTGGAGTTGGCAGACTGTAAGCAAGCAAAATCGATCCTGGTAAATTTGTTAGCGTGAGGTTTTTTAAATATCACATTATTTATGGTTTTTACCTACCGAATTTGATTCGTATGTATTCGTGAGGGTCAGTTTCCCACAGTTCTTCGTCGTTTTCGGAGTACGACATGAGAGGGAATAGCACGTCTTGAATGATGGCGAACATGTGAGGCTTCAGGAGCTTCCACGAGTGAGCGTGGCTCACGCTGGGAAAGAGACAATTTGTATGTACCAAAAAAATTGAAAAATCTTTGTGCTATGTACACACAGTTGATGAAAATGTAAGTCAAACATGGTCGTGAGACAAGTTAACTAAAGACGACGTTTTGTTTACACAGACATCGTCGTTTGTCGCCGTCGGTAGGATTCAAGATTTGCATACAATGTCTAGTATAATATCTCACCATTGATCAATGTAGCTGATTGTTTGCTGTAGAACTCTGGGCGAGATGTAAACCTTGTTTCTGTACTGGTCCAGTATGCTCAGGAGGACCTCCAAGATTCCGCCGGTGAAAGTAGTGAGGTACCATTCAGCAAACTGCACATACTCATCGCGAGTGTTTACTGGGCTGCCATAACTGTTGACAATTAAATATTTTTGCATTAATCAATCAATCAATTTATTTATTTATTGAGACAAAAAGTTCATAATAGTTAGTCACAAAAAATTTCTTACAAACTATGTTAGTAAACACAGTACAAAAGAGTGGGTACATAACATTTGTTGGGTAAGCATTACTTTATAATTATTTAAAATTTGTTGTTGGTTTTTAGATCCCGAGAGATTTCGATAGCGCTAGCATTCCCTGAATAGATAAATCTTAAGTGTTTAGCAGCTGCAGGAGTATGGTCTTACTTCTATAAACAAAATATGTTTGTATTTCAAAACTACATCACAACATTAAAGGTTGGTAAAATCATACTTCCTTTTCATCATATCTATTTTTGAATAGTGTTAACGATTCAAAAATAAAGATAGCATGATTTTACCAACATAGTTAAGATAATACTAAAATAAAACATCTGTTTTCGAAGGTCATGGACATGACAGTTGCTATGAGCAAAATTTTGAGATCGACAAAGTTAACTCGTAAAATAAATAGCTAAAAACCGAAAGCTAAACGAATTTTAAGTGCCTTCATTAGTTTAGAAGTGAGTCTAAGTAAAAACTCGTATGAACATAACTTAATAAGCTTAATAACTAAAATTTATGAAGTAAATAAACATGTTTACTTCATAAATTTGATATCAATCGGTTTACTACTTACCAATAAAATTATTCATGTCAATTTAACCTTATCAACTTATTTTCCTTCCTTACACATTACAAGTGATGTAGATGAAGGGAAATATTGGTGATGGCTGTAGCAACTATACACCTTGCATTAAAATTTCAAAGAAGTTTAACTTAACTACCTACCACTAAGCTATTAGTGTCAGTCAATGCAGATGTTCCACTTCCCTCTCATCAGGGGACATTAATGGTACCTAATTGAGTTTAGCTGTCAACGCGCCTGCATGCGTGAGCTATTGCAGAACCCGAACATGCACATCCTTATTAGCACTGCAATTTATTGCCCCTGTTATCAGTTGCAAAGAGAAATATCCTATATAAAATATGTATTTCGATACACTTTCATAAAAATGTCAAACAAGTCTAGTGGATAGTTTAGTAATGAGATTGTACTGCTATTCACAAATCAATCAACTAATTGAATTGAATCCTTATAGTATTTCTTTTCATGTAAGATATTTCTATTACTATTACAAAATACAGAATATTCTTGAAAAAAGTTGTGGCATATTTATTAAATAATGTTGTTCAAAAGGATGAAATGATTGGAACAATTGTGAGATATAAATAAATGCAGCCTTTGAAATGCAGATGAATGTTAACATTTTAACAAAATTTCACTTCTTTTTCAGAGCATAGAGTAGTTACCATAACAATGAACTAACACAATTCTGTAAATTCAATTTCTAAAACAATTAAATAATAAAATTACCGTTCAAACAGTCTGTACAAGGTGTGTACTGCCCACTTCTTGCATTTCCACCACGGTAGCTCCATACGTTCGTCTTCATCCACTTGCAGAGTGGTTTCAGGCACAGGTGCTTCCATCACCCTGCGCAATACCTCCATCCATTTTGTAAAAATGTCCTTTGTAATCAAGTCTAGCGGCAAAATGTACTGAAAAATAGTCACAATGTTACTTCCTGTGAATTAAGTCATTATACCATATATCATACGTAATAGCTGTAGAAGTTTAGATTATTACCTTAATGAGGCCATAGAAACACTTCAAAATTTGCTTTTGAATCAGAACCGATTCTGCAGATGGATCAGCATGGAGGTTCACAATCAAATTGTACATCATAGGAAGAAGCAAGTTCATTGCTTCTATTAACGGCACTCTCTTCTCGGCGATATGGTATTCATAGTTCTTTATCAACTGGTAAAGACACAGAAGAGCACCCATCCAGCTGTTAGGCTCAGGGTTCTGGAGGTATATGTGAATCTTATCCACAATTTGTGTCCAGCGTGTTGGGAAATCATGTTTGATGATGGTCTTCAGACAGACACACAGCTGAACTCTTATTATATCAGGTGCTTGTACGACAGCATCTACAATGATGTCTCTAATCATAGCTCGATCTTGTTCGTGAATGCTGAAGGGGAGAGGTTCACCCTCTTCAGCCTCCTTGTCCTGCCATCCAGAAGTGACAAGGTTCTTGAGGTAAACTGCACCTGCTTGGCGCACTGGTATGGGAACATCATTTAGCATAACCACTTGCAGCAGCGATGGTGCAAAACCAATGATTTTGTGAATCTGAAATGTTAAATTGTTTTGAGCATTTAAAAGTTAAGTTGCTATACTGTGGTTTATTAAGAACAATATATTTTTTTAAGAACAACCTAAGAATAAGTCCAAACAAGAAAGACAGCACTACAAATAGTTGTGGCTATAAAAACTCAGAACCAGATTGTGTTAGTTTTCTAAAAGACCCAAAATTAAACAACTACAGTAGTGGCAATAGATGATGGCACATAGCATTTGCATGTTTTTATGAATGTTATTTTTTTGCTAAACGCAAGGGAATGGATGCCATGTAACATAACATGGGCCAAAATAATTGGCCAGTATGCCTTATTTTTATAATGTGTACGCTGTCAGAGAATATAAAATATTTGCAGTAAGCTACTTTACTATTCATGGACTTGCTCCTGATAGGAAACAACAATTTCCTGTAATATCATCCTATAACTACTCTCTGGTTGTAGTTTTGACTCATTGGAAGATTATTAATGAATACTCTAAACTTCAGTTAATAATCAACATAACCAGAAGGCCTAGCACAAATGCTTTTGACATATAGTTATGTGTAAAATTTTACTATAATACTTGTTTCATTTCGCACATAATACTTAGTTGAATAGGATACTATATGGATATTTTTGTATGATACAAATTGTTTAAGTTTGCATAAAATTAAACCAGAATACTATGAGGTTATCATAGATAGTATCGTTAACATAGATTAATTTGGAATATAGGACTACTCTTATATTAAAAATTAATCTACGAGTATGTTAACGATACTGTAACATTACTATGTGTCAAAATACTTGTGCTGGGCTCTTAGTAGGAAAAAAGACACTAAAAATATTTTTCAAACTCAAAAGCGTATATTTCAAATAAACCATTTACAGGTACTTTTGAATTGTCAAAGTTGGTCAGTCAAAAATATGAAGCTATTTGCATGTTCCAAAGCATAGATCTCCATGGAGAAGAACATGCAAGAAACTCCATGGACACTCTTTTTTCATAGTCTGTACAAATTACATAGCACCTGTAATAAATTTTTATCATTCTGGAAGAGCTAGTGAAAAGAACTACATTCTAATTTCTTATAAAATGGCATCCCTCTCCAACTGTCAAGTTAATTAATTAAATTTAAAGTTGAACTGTTTCTATTGTATACTTCAATAATTCAAATAAGACAGTTATAATGTATTCCAGGAAAAAATGAAAGCTATTACAGAAAACCTTGAACACTAATAAATACCAATTCAGATTTAGATGCACATCAGGCACTAACATTGTTAGATTCAACACAATACAAACTATTTTTTATTGTATGCCATTTTATCTAAGTACTGGACATGATGTGGTTACAATGGACATCTTATTGCATATCATCAAACTCACATATTTCTACAGTACTGTTGAGTCTGATGATGTTTTATTTTAAACCTACCTACACAAATATAACAGTAGGCAACACTCAAAATTTCCCTAGAAAAATTCATGTTGTGTTTTGTAGATAATTATTTTTAAATAATTTTAGTTTTTCTTAATAAATGTAGAGGTGGTTTATTTTTTTTTTTTTTGCGGTAACCACCCTTATGTTTTCTTGTTTTGTTAATATTCGTATCATACATCCAAAATGTCTCGATTTTGTCATAAAACTCCGGTTTGGTTTGGTTGTATTTGATTTAGCTTAATTTTTAAAAGTTTTTGCTTTAAGATGATGATGTTAACTAATTGTTAAATGGCTATAAAGAATTGTGGTATTACATTTCATTAAAAATACTCTTTCTGCACACATACCTAAATTTTTTATCAGAAAACTCAGGTACAGTGAGTGATGTAACCAATGAGAGCATCCACGAAGAAACTACTTCATTGGAAAAGTGAAATCAAGGAAAGTGGACTCGTACAATGCTTGCAGAGTACTACTGGTTTTTTTTGGAAGACACCAACCCCTGCTTAGCAAAGACAGGCAAAAATAAACAAAAAAGTTTATTTTTCTCTCTTGAAAACAATATTTACTTGATGAAAGTAATGAAAAACTGTCAAAAATAAAGAACATTTCTTAAAATCTATATGTGACTGAGAAGTTTGATGACTGTCCTATTTTTTCTGTACCAAACACTTTCTGTTACAAATCACATCAAATATCAGGGAAAGCATTTTTTTATTGTCTATTGTAATTATACCAAAAACAAATGTTTTTTAGATTGTAAATGCACCTAAATACAAATGTAATTAATTAAAATTTAATACCATGTCAATGAACAAATATTCTTTTTAAATTTTCTAATTATACACTATTGAAACAATCAATATTAACAGATAAAAGTAAATTATTCCAATCACAATTAATAATTATATAAATTGAATGAAACGACAACACTGAAATTCAATGCAATTTTATCAAATTATCTATTAGATGCAAACCTAGCATGTGTTTGAACATGAACAAACTAGATTGACAACATTCAACTAACTACCACAATAAGTATGGCCAAGGTGTCAATAAAATAGGTGCCTAAATATTAATTTGTAAGCTTTTTAAAACACAATAATCAGTAAGTCTCACTGCTTAATATGTTTTGAAGATTATAAAATAATACAAGGTGTTTTTTTTTAAATTATGTATGCTGTTCAACTTTTGTTGATTTCAGTTTCTTTTTATAGATCTCAAAAGCATCATCATCATTACTAAAAAGCTTTTACAATGGAGAGCAGTTTTGTGAGTAATCATGGGATTTGGGTTCATTTTAGTCTTCTTCAAGAAGTTTGTGTGTTATGAGATGTCAGATGTTTGTGTGCTTTGCATAACCTATTAAATTATTTATCTCTATTCATGTTGATTACTTAAACCGAATTGCTAACTCTTACTATAAACTACTAGAAAAAAAAGTTCTACTTTACAAAAATTGGGGGAAAACTAGCCCAGACGCGGAATGTTCTTGAATCATCTAAGTTTCAACTTCAATGAATCCGCTTTTATTAATATATTACCCTCAAAGCAGGAGCTTGTCTGTTACAAATTCTGAAAACGACAGGCAAAACGCGCCAAAACCAACGAAAATTTCAATTGTAAAGGATCTATTTATAGTAGGTAACTAATGACTTTACGTGAGCTGGTCAAGTTTGGTTAGAACTTCTCGATGTATAATACCTATCGCATTTAGTTAGACAGCGTCCAAATACATTGCCCAGATAAAGATAGACCTAAACTGGCGCATGCCGAGAATTTTCAACAAATAAAACCAAATAATTCAAGAGTTCAGTTAAAACATGGTGCTCCCTACCATACCAGCGCGGCATGTCATTAGTCGGCTAAATTAAGAATCCTATCACACAATAGAGCCGCATAACCTTAATCAAGCTATGCAATTTGGTCGCATTATAAAATTCCCGAGCATGTGGTTGATGGATGCGAATTTATCACTCACCTGTGCAAGCTGTTCTTCAGCCGCCTGCCTCTGATTCACATCGATGGTTCCACGCAGTATTTCCGTAAGCTTCCTTGTGTCCATTTTGAAGTAATTTTCGTTAAAATATAAAATATATTTTTGTAAGAAAATAAATATTTTTTCCGAAGACACAAGCTGCCGCCGGGCGTGGAAGTACAAAAGACAATTTGTCTATGACAGAAAAGTCACGTGACACTTAAAGATCTCATTCACTTGACAGAACCTAACTTCTAAAGCTTGCTATAAATGGGAATTTTTATTGTTTTGAAACAATTAACAATGGATGTAATTTCATTTCAGTCTATAAAAGATTTATTTACTTAAAAAAATACAAGAAGTAAGAAGAATGGGTATCAATAATAATTGAAAATAAAGCGATGAAAATCGCAGCGACTTTAGTAGCCAGCAACTCGCCGGCGACATCGGACATTTTAAAAAACTGCATGTTGTTGTCTACACTAATATTATAAAGAGGAAAGATTTGTTTGTTTGTTTGAAATGAATAGGCTCCGAAACTACTGGACCGATTTGAAAAATTCTTTCAGCAATGGATAGCTGCATTATCAGGGAGTAACATAGGCTATACTTTATCCCCGTACTCCCACGGGAACGGGAACTACGCGGGTGAAACCGCGTGACGTCCACTAGTGGTGAATAATTTTAGTGACAATTAATTTAAAAAAAGTAAGTTACTGGCATCCAAAGAATGAATCGATACTGTTTATGCCGTCAGATATAGCATCAAATATTTGCACACTTTTTGAAGACTTTGCAAAGCGTGGAACACATATTGACGCAACCTGCCAGACATGCTTCACAAACACTTTTCTCACAGTATGCTGGTAGTAGAGGTGAGACGTACTAGGTTAAAAGCGTACTGAGTCTTAGAAGTACGCGTCAGCCCAAATACCTATTCCAAATACTAGGACCACGAGTATTTAGGCGTCTCGAGTTTATTACGTTTCTATAGCTAGCCAGTCTTCCTAACGTAACTTCGAGATCGAGTAATCGGAGTAATGAAGTATTTTCAGTTAACACTACAGTGTTCCTAAAGGTTTTCCTGTAATATTTAGGAATAAAACTATTATCTCCATTTTTTTTTTCAAATTAGGCTTAGTAGCTTCGGAGAAAAGGGTGGGAATGGTCATTTATCGTCTTATTTCTTGAATAACTTCAAAACTATTTATTTTAAAATTATGAAAAAAATATAATTCAAACTCTCACAGTAGGTATGTCATTTCACTTGATATGTCACACGATACAGTTTGAAAATCTTTTATAAGAAATTTTCTAGTTTGTCCCCCAAAAGTGACCATACTCAAAATTTATTTACGTAACGCGTCCGTGTTTGGGTCTTAGAAGCCCAAATGTGTACCAAACTTCAACATAATCGGTCCAGTAGTTCCAGAGAAAACTGGCTGTGACAGATAGACAGACTCCCGATGCTCGGAACCCTAAAAAGACTAAATCAAAATCGGTTTATCCGTTTAAGAGCTACAATGCCACAGATAGACATACAGACACACAGATACACACGTCAAACTTATAACACTCTTATTTTTTGATTGGGAAAATAAAGTATGATATTGTCTCTATAACCAGTCTTCTTATTATTCTTCTAATATAATAAAAATCTCGTGTCAATGTCACAGTGTTTGTTATCGAACTCCTCCGAAACGGCTTGACCGATTTATACTAAGATTTTTTTTTGTATTTTTAGTAGGTCCGAGAATAGGTCTTAGGCTATTTCTTTTTTGACAAAACAATTTTGCTACAAAATTTTAAAAAGTTATTTTAATTATAATTAAATATAAAAGGGCGCCAAATGTATGAATCGCTCGGGATGCTTAGATGGCTAAGGCCCTGTTTGCAAACGTACCTATAATTACGACTCGCTCCTTAAATCCGTCTCCGTCTAATACTGAAAAGCTTTTACAGTGTAGTGTGCCTAAAAATATTTTGTTTTGAGCACGTAATGCCAAGTGACGTAGTTACAGTTTTTAATACACTTAAGACTCGGCAAAGCTAGCATGAAGAAAGTTGTTTATGTGGAGATGCCAAAATTGGCTTAGACGGGCCCATTGCGGGTCATTGAAGAATGTCACTGCAAATGTGGTGCTGGTAGTGGTACAGCAACAAGCTGTAAGCATGTAGCTGTGTTATTATTGGGTGCTCATGATATTGTTTACAAAAAGTCAATGAGGCTACATAAAGCTTGCACTCAACAACTGTAGATGTTTAACCAGCCCAAGAAAATTTTCTACAATTCGCCTATTGCAGCTCAAAACTTACCCAACAAGAGATTCAAGTCTTGTAATTATGACCCAATCAAGGAAACTGACATAATGGATTATTATGAATATTATGTTCGGAACTTGGCAATTGGATATGGTGAGACCTCTATGCCTTTATTGCAGATGTATGAACCTGCTAATCCATATGGTGTTGAATGGGACCATTCTTATAGTAACGAGAATCAACAATATAAGCTCTTAAAAGAATCTCTAAAATTTTACAAAATACTCGGGTACAAGATGCATCACCGGAATGGCATGAACTAAGATCATGCAGGATTACTGCCAGCATGTTTTATCCAGTAAGCCATAATACTTCTGCTGTCAAAAAACATTAATTCAAAGAATTTTATCCCCAAAGCGTATTTTTTTTGGACTAGAGCAATAAGACATGGAAAATTATATAAGCCACAAGCAATAAAAAAGTATGAGGCAGAATACTGTTTGGTTGTGCAGAAGTGCGGGTTATTTATTTCGAAGGAGTATCCGTTCCTTGCAGCATCTTCAGATGGATTAATAGGAGAGGACACAGCGGTCGTATTGAAGTGCCCCTTTGCTGCTAAAAACGGGCCTATCAATGAATTGACAGTCCCTTATTTATGTAGAAAAGGTAAGTACTCTCCGTACCTACACTTAAAAAAGTTTTAAAAGTTTTTTTTTCAGGAACGTTGCTAAAGGTTCATTACCTGAAATCCTTACTTAATATTATAAATGCGAAAGTAACTCTGTTTGTCAGTCTATCGCGCTTTCTCGCCAAAACTACTGAACCGATTTAAATGGGTACACAGATAGTCCAGAGCCTGAAAAAGGACATAGGCTACTTTTTATCCCGGGAGTATGTTCCCTAGGGACCACGCGGGCGAAGCCGCTGCAGAAGCTAGTTTTACATAAGTGTAAGTATGACTATGGTGTAAATATTATACGTGTATTTGTAGAATAAATAAGTCACATTGCATTTACCAGTATAATTACTTCTTCCGAAATAATCACTTTCTCTGAAGTCTTGCCCTGAAGATTTTAATCCGCAAAGCGCTTTCCCATTGCTTTCTGCGTGTTTAGTCTTTGGGAACGGATAAACCCCCCGATTTTTACAATTTTTTGCATTGCATTGATAAAAAAACGAAAAGTTTGGTCTTGTTTCTAAATATTCTTGATTGTTTCAGGAACACGATTGTAACAGGTTCAAGAGTCGACCAAATAATATGTGCCGAAATTATGCCACTAAAGTCAACTTCAATTCAGTGTGAAATTGCTTCTCTCATACAAATATCCTGTCTGACTATAATAAAATATTATCCTGAATAACAAAAAAAGTTACCTCCATTTACGACATCGCAGTCTACCAGAATAATGAGCAAGCTTTCACGTGTGTTACCGACGTCGAGCCGAAAGTTTACAATCTAATGCTGCCTCCACACGCTTGCTCTTTGCCACAAACAGGACAAACACCGAACACGTCCCGAACACCGACCACAAACACCCAACACATAGTATATTCCGGATTACTTTCGGGTTAATAGTACTCCCGCAGTAAAAAAAAAATGACGTATCTATACAAAACAACGTAATGGATTTCCGACTTTAAGTTATTTTATAAAAGTCGGAAATCGGTTACTTCGTTTTATGTAGATACGTCCTTTTTCTTATGACGGCAGAATAGAACTGAACAATCGTGTGGATACATCGCAAACACGTTTGACGAACACCCTTTGATTTGTGCACAAAAACCGACACCAATGCCGATCACTGCCAATCACTTCCCGAACACATACGCAAACAGCAAACACCTATCCACACGTTCGTGTTTGTTTTTGGTGTTCGCTGTTTGCCACTGTTTGCCAAGCGTGTGGAGGCAGCATTAAAAAGTTCGTACTTCTATAACCCACTTTACATTGTTCAAAAAACTCTGTGGTTATGAAGTTTTTCGGTATCTGTGAACACCTTTTGTCACTGTGTAAAGTCAAATTCGTCGTCAAATCAGGGACCAGATCACATCAGGGACAAAATTGCAGTAACTTGACAATCTCGACAAAAAGATCTAATTAATAACAACATGCCGTAAAATTATCCGTAGAATACATTCCTACCTATCATCAGTTGCCGCTAGGGCCTTCACTTGCGGTCTTTAATAAACTTAGGTAAAACCTGTATTCACTTTGCATTGTTAGTGATTTGAAAAAATACACCCTAACAATACGTTTAGAATGATATTTTTCTACTAATTTCATAAATATGAGATATAATAAACAAGAATTGGCTGCACTAGCATCTCAGACGTCACAGAATTTCGATCGAGAAGGAGTGTTGGTCCTCAAAGAGAGGCAAGATGGGTTCTTCAGGAGAGCTGAAGGTGAGTTATCATGCATTTAAAATTAAATATAATTGGTCAGTGGGTTCTCTTCTCTGCTAAATATATCTATCGTAATGGAACATTAAATACTACTTTCATTCTGTTATGATTTACCTACCATAGTTTTTGAAAACTAAAAAATTGTAGGTGTCCTGTATGTGTAGGTACTGTTTGGGTTATACTAAACTGTTGACCAGTGGATAATCAACTGTTGTCTTCATTAATACCTGTTTTATACCCTCAAAAAACGTACAAAATAAGTCATATTTATGCCTTGTGTGTTGTTCAGAAATTAACTTGGGAAAAGGGAAAAGAAATTCGAATAATGCAAGGCTTTATGTCAAGTTTTGCTATCATATCTTTTGTCAGGAATTAACACTTATCTCTGTCATCATAAACATGTCTTGTATTGTGACTATTGTCACTACCTACTTAGTGGCATTATTGCAAAGCTATTGTATTGTGTGCATTGTGCCATAGATTGTTTTCCATGCATAAGGAGACAGGCGCATGTGTTAGGTGTCCTTGGACTATTATACTAGGTAGAGATTATTAAAGAAAGAAAGAAAGCTAATTTATTTGGCACACATGGATTCAAACAATGTTAATTTTACTGTTTGTTTGAGTAGTAAAAGTTTGAATAAGGTACTTATTCCCCTATTCTGGAAGTAGGATCAAAATCAAGGAAGCTTCATACAAATACAAATACAAATTATTTATTTGCAAAACATAGGTACAATAATAAGATCGTATTGTAATGTTAGGATCACTATGTTTAGCCTAATAGGCATACAAATTTCGGATACATTAAATTAAATTAAATTAAATTATTATTCAAATTAATATATATATATATATATATATATAATATTAAAGCATTACATAGAATTCAGTTTTTAAACAAATCGGACACTTGACTCACACAAACAAAAACTCAATTATTATTTATTTAAATTGTCTGATAAAAATTCACCAATAAGACATAGTTTCAAGAACTCATAAATAAATCTTTGTGTTTAAAAAACTGCAAATTCAAATATTTTAAAACCACAGACTTCTTATTGGTTTTTCTATAGGTAATCTAAGTAAAGAAGTATTTTCTGTGTTTTATGAAAGGTCAAATATCATCAATTACTTTTAAACCTATTTATTTTATAATAATGGAAAAATACATTTGGCACTGTTAAGTAGGTGATAGACATACAAATTTAAAGTATGCGGTTTTTAAGTTCATGAATTTACTAGGCTCGACTTCAGTGACACATGTGTAGCTTGCTCATTACACTAGTACCAGGGGGACCGTGGTGTTGTCAATGGAGGAAACATTGTGTTATTCAGGAATAATATATTATAATAGCCAGACACATTTTATTTCTCACATTTTTATTTCACATTGAATTGAAGTTGAGTTTAGTGCCATAATTTCAGCACATAATATTTGGTTGGCTCCTGAACCTGTTTGTTTCCTATCCTGCACTTTTAAGGGTTCCGTACCTCAGAAGGCAAAAACGGAACCCTTTTAGGATCACTTTGTTGTCCGTCCGTCTGTCTGTCACGATCTTTTATTTATTTTGTTTTTCATAACCAGCCCTCAAATAATTAATTTTCTTCTAAACAGATTAAACATTTGCATCACGGTCCACTTTACAAACTATTTGCAGTAACTGGGAGTAACCTTGCATCTTCTTATTTTTGTCTTTATAATCATGGTTTCTGATTTGCCACAGACTAGGATGATTCCGAAAACAGTCAAGAATTCTGTTAATAATTTGTGTCAATAGCTTCGAAAATTATTTATATTTGCAACACAACAGTACCAGTACCAGACATATCACAAAAAATAAAAAGACGGGTCGCGGCTCGCGGCTCGCGGCGTTGGCAGACATGCGAGCCGAGGCGAGCTACAAGCAAAATTTCAAACCTGTTGGCTTGCCAATGAACTTACTCAGTGGTTTTAAAGTATGCGTACTTAGGGTGGCACATGAGCAAAAAAGGTCGTTTAGCCACAAGTTCGCGTAATTATTCATAAAAAACCCTTACATTTTACACAATACAGTGTTATAAACCTTTTTTTAAATTATTTGTCCTCCAAAAATGACTCCATATTTATTTACTTACATATTTATGCTACACATCTGTGTTTAGGTCACTGAAGTCCATATGTGTACCAAATTTCAACTGAATAGATCCACAATATCCTATTTTTATTTATTAGTCTCTTCTTTTTTTTACAATCTGCCTCTGTAAATTTTTTGAAATGTTTATATGTCTTGGTCGGTATGTGTCTTGTGATACATTCTATTTACTTATGTAGTACTAGTGGACGTCACGCGGTTTCACCCGCGTAGTTCCCGTTCCCGTGGGAGTACAGGGATAATATATAGCCTATGTTACTACTCCCTGATAATGTAGCTATCCAATGCTAAAAAAATTATTCAAATCGGTCCTTTAGTTTCGGAGCCTATTCAATTCAATCAGACAAACAAATCTTTCCTCTTTATTATATTAGTGTAGATACATATAGCTAGCGTTTATCTGATGAAGTCTTGAAATTTTTTGAACTTAACCCGTCAGGCCTTGCAAAAATTAAAAGACAATAGTAAAACAATAGCTATTAAATTAAATACTCAGATGATTTTGTCTCACGAATTATTGCTATGGGTATCTAGACCTACAATCTTACACTTTAACATAAAGAGGTAAAGTTTTTAATTTAGGTTGTGACTGAAACTTCTCTTTTACTGATAAAAAGTTACACTATTGCTGGTGTCTGTCATACAGGTAAAATTCACAGTTTCTGGGGTTGGCCACACAATCGAAGCCACAGCAAAAAGCTAGACTACAGTGATGCATAATGTTAACCAGCAAACAAATAATTCGCAATATTCCACTACACTCAATTGAGGACCGATATCTGGGCTGTGCTGAAAAAAAGAACACTTATAATTCAGCATCTGTTTTATTTCGATTGCATAAACATTGTTTTTTACATCCACAGATGTGTAAGCATCATTGTGTTTGTTTTGTTCTTAAACGAATTGGGCTAAAGTGATAAGATATGGTAGCACAGTGCAACAAATCAACACTAGTAGTATTATAAAGAGGAAAGATTTGTTTGTTTGTTTGAATTGAATAGGCTTTTGAAAAATTCTTTCACCATTACAATCCTACAGTATCCCTGATGAACATAGGCTATAGAATATTTTCAAAAAAGTTAGGGATCCGTTTGAAAACTTCAACAATGTAACCCAAGGTGTAAAAAAATACCAAAAAAGATCCTTATTATACCGCGTACGCTGCGGAAACTATTGACAATAGAGCAAAGTGATGTACAACAGTTTTATAGAGGACATCAATATCTACAAAAAAGTCCGCGAGGGTCATATCTAACGATTATGGAAAGTCACAATAACCGCTTTTTGTTGAAATTATTCAATCAAAACCCGGGTGAAATGGAATAGTGGTGATTTTAATATCATGATATTAATCCTTATCTATTTAAATTGTTTAATCAATAGGGCTGGTTATTAACATGTAAGTTACACTTTATATTATTGAAATCGGACCTTTCGTTTAAAAGTTACGACGCATATAAAAATACTCTAAGTAAGAAAAATGTTGCGGTTTGTGCGAACTGCCTTACGTTTAGTCGTTAATAAGTAATTTACACATTACGCTTTAAGAGGGTAGAAGGGGGATGAAGCTCGTGGAGCACCAAATAAACCCGTGCGAACGAAGTCGCGGGCGAAGTGCTCATATAAACGACTAGCTTTTGCCCGTAACTTCGTTCGTGCACTACCGTTTTTTAGGGTTCCGGACAAATAACGGAACCCTTAAAGGATCACTCGGGTGTCTGTCCGTCTGTCACAGCCAGTTTTCTCCGGATCTACGGGACCGATTCTGTTTATATTTGCTACACATATGGAATTATGTGACCCAAACACGGACGCGTTACGTAAATAAATAAATTTTTAGTATGGGGGTCACTTTGGAGGTCAAACTAGAAATTAAAAAAATATCCAACTGTATCGTGGGACATATCAAATGAAAGGGATTAGTGTAAGGGTTTTAATTATATATTTTTTTCATAATTTTAAAATAAATATTTTTGAAGTTATCCAAAAAATTACTATTCAGGGAGAGTAACCTTATTTCCGAAAAAAATTTAGGCTCTAAAATAAAACGAATACGAAGTCTGTAGTGTTAAAATAACATGTTAAAAAAATTGGTTCGGAACCCTGTGCACGCGAATCCAACTGAATTTCGGGAAATTCTCTTAGTGCTCCTCTACACTTCCCAAGGAACCTTACATGCCAAATTTCAGACTGCAGTTTCGGCTGTGCGTTGTCTTGTCAGTTACTCAGTCATTCAATCACTCAGTAACGGAAGAATTTTAATAATTAATGATTTAAGATAGCATTTAATACTATATTTTTTATATGAAGGGTGCGGGGGAAAAACGATGGTTGTTTTTTTATTTTGTTATAAGCAATATTTGAAAGTCTATTGAAAATAGTTTGTTTTCTTCAGAATACAGGTAAAAACCGCTTCTGGTCTCCAAAAAATTAACCGCTAAAAATTGAGGTACAGGCTAAAAACGATGAAAAATTCTTTCTCCGGTGAGTCGAATATGCACTGTACGTACTCATAGGAAAACGCAACGCCACAGATAATATAATACTAGAAACAAGTCTCGTCGCGTGACGCGTCCTTTCTACCTATCCCGTCCGCGCGCTCACGGCTGCGTACGTATGCAAAACACATGCAGTTAGGCCGGCCGGCACCGAGCGGGAAACTTTCTGTCCCGGTGCCGGCGACGGCACCGGTGGGAGCACAGAATATAATTCCTCTAGCGAGGGTGGGAGTCAACGCCGTGCCGGCGCGCCGTTGCTATGTTGCAGCCACGCCAACTAACTTTATCAGCCTTTTAAGGCCCTACCTCTGCTTCAGAGCCGTCAAAAGGCTACTTTCTAAAGGATATTCCCCATTAACGGCTGGGTCAAAAGATTAGAAAAAAATATATGTATATGGTAGATTCATAAACAACAATATGAACAATTGTTGTTTTCGTATGACATATAGTTTTGCTGTAAATAAATATTTAATAACACGCAATTTTTTGGATATTTCTTCCAAACGGCTTCGAAGTTTAAAAATATTTTTACATGGAAAAATTGCTGGTAAAGCGTACTACAAAGTGAACATTGCTCATGTAAATCAATCAATATTTTGCAAAGAAAATGTTCAATATTGAGTCTCCCATATTTATAAAGCTCTGTTTGGGCGAAGGCGGCAGTCGTGCGTTAGCACTGAGACGGGGAGGCTGTGTCGCTCGTTGCTCCGCTCGCCCTATCGACCGACTACGCGTATATGTATGTGTTAGTGCAAATATTTACGAACTTTTGTATTAGTGTGCGTTCATAGACTAGCTCTTTGCAGATGAGCCAGCTTGATTGAGCGCGTGGGCGCATTGTACAGTTTCATACAGCAATATTTATCAAAATACTATCGGCGTCGCTCGGGTTTTATTTTTGTCTGCTCTTTTTTTTCAAACGTAGCCGACGTTAATTTCTTTTATTACCAACAAACTGACTAATATTAAAGAAAAATAAAAAATCAATATAAGTTTATTTATTCACTTAAACTTCATGAATAATAGTGGTACATAGGCGGACTTAATGCAACGAGAACTTCTCTATTAGTTAACCTTTGGGTTAAAAGAAATACACTGTGGTAGGTGTACAGCTCTTCAACACAAACATAAACAAACACAAGTTCATAAACAAACATTTATTTTCATTATTCGGTCGGTATACGCGGCGTGTCAGTCGCGTCTGTGGGGGACCGTTTGGCTAAATTGTATTGTTTTGATAAAATTATGATATCTTTTGAATGTTCAATTTGAGTAATTCAAAAAAATAAGTGAATTAAAGTACGATTTATTTTACGTGGTCTGCTTTGGTCTGGTCTTGGTAATTTTTAAATAAAAAAGTGACATACAATAATAGTTGGGCAATTGGTATCACTGCCTTTTCTGTTTGTAGATATTGATGGGTCCTCTAAAATTCGAGTTTATTATTTTATTATATCATCAATCATTTTCGCAGCGCACGCAAAGGGAGGTAATTTGCAGGGTCCCGTAGTTAAATAAGGATTTACATCGGTAATTCTTTTCAGAGACATTTCTCCAGTGTGTCTTCACTGTCACTTGGTCGGGTTTTTTCAGCAATCATCGTCGTATTTCTAGTTTACAAAATAAACCGATATAAAAACGTTATCAATTAAACACCTAAAACTTTCACAGGAATCAATTCATCTGAAGTTTTTGAGTTAATGAAATTGCTACAAAATTATTTAGCAGAGCTGAACTATAAAATAGGCTTAAAATTTATTTATTTCATTTACTTTACTTTAGAATGTACTTTTTTATTTGAAATCTTGTTACGAGACTATAAAGTAGTATAGGCAGAAACAAAAAGTAGTAGGTACACTGCATACTCGAAACTCAAGGTCAAACTGTTACCAGTGCACTGGTTCGAGTATCTTTATATAGATCGTAAGCAGAAAAGACGAAATTGCTTCACAAAATTGTTTTTATCTGACCTATATTGTTTTACTTCTATTTAACCACATTCGTATAAAAAATGAGACCAGTGAATAAAAATATGCGTAACGTATGTATCTATCTAAACTAAAAATTAGCCGTGCAATCGCCATACTCTTGTGTAGTCGTAGGCAAAAAAGCCGGCTTGGCGCGCCTGTTTTGAGGTAGCACGTGCGCTACGGAAATGTTTCTGTGTGCGGCGCAGATATGAATGTGTGGCCCAGATTCTCAAGGTTATTGAGCCTACTATACACCTTAATTAGCGTTTAATGATTTTAAAGATACAATGGACCTTATAGAAGGACATAGGAAATTTATAATCCCGGGAGTATGTTTCCTTGGGATCATTTCTGGGTTTCACGTGACTTCACGTGAGCGAAGCTGTTAGTAGTAATTAATTCGTCCTAAATTATTTTCATCATCATTTTAGCCTTTAGACGTCCACTTCTGGATTTAGACCAGCCCCTAGCGTCGCCACATCGACTGGTCCTGTGCTACTCGCGTTCAACAAATTCCTCGTCAACCCGTTGAGGGTCGAGAGATTAACAAGTTTGAACTAAATAATTCCTAAATAAGTTCCTCCGTTAGTTTACAAACCAAAGTCATCGGCGCATAAGGTCTCAATAAATACATATAACATGAAGTCATAAATATTTATTTCAGCGATAGATCGCCGGCGTCCTTGACCACAGCAGGCACGTGTTCTAGAACTCGTTTAAATAGTTAAAGTGGCAATGTTAGCACCATGAGAGTTGAAGAAACAAGAAACAGTGATTGTCCAGTTGTTTTCCCCCTTATTACTTATGCATAGAGTACAAACAATGATATATTAACGATAGATGCGTTACTCGCACTCAAAAAGGGCAACATAAAATGATGGTAACTAGGTACCACGTTCCTGTTTAGTCACAGGTTGTTGTATGTTATCTTAAATATTCGTGTTCAATTATTTGATCAATTTTCCAAAAAAATGTTTGCGCTGTTTTGTTCGTGTGTGACGCATCTGTATATGTATAGTACGTCATTGAGTTCAAATCATTGTTTTATTAAACAATATTATCTATCATACATGAGTAGTGGGCACTTAATTATTTATTTATTCTTATCTTTACGTCAGTTAGCACTTATTTGTATTACCCGCATTTATTTGTACATGATATTATCTAATTCTATATGAGCTGGCACATAATACGGTTTACTGGACTTAATAGTAGTTCTTTGCTATGAGAGGGTTAGCTCGATTCGATATGCTTCTATCTAGGCCAATCTAAGAATATCTTTGTATTTATAGATAACTTAGCGATTCTGTGGGCTGTAAATGTCTGTCCTAAAGGTTATAAGAATAATTAACAAGTCTTTCTTGACAAAACCGGCCAAGTGCGTGTCGGTCCACGCGCAGTGTAGGGTTCCGTAGTTGCACGTCACAATTGTAACATTTTATAGGTTGCTCGACTATTACTCGTTTACTTGTAAAGCCTACCTAGCCGTGATAGTTTCCTTTTAAATTCGTTATTGTATGCTACTACCATAATTTCTTTTACGTCTCCAAAAACAACCGTTTAGCTGACAGAGGCTGGTAACAAAAATTAGTACTTTAAAGCTTAATATTTCGCATTCCGATTCATGCATGGAAAAATGTTTTGCGCACTATCTCAATATATTTAAACGACCTAACCAACGACACCCCACACCATGGGATAGACGATAAAAACAAAACTCATCGCCTCCTTTACGTGTAGGTTGTATCAACCTACACGTAAAGAGGCGATGAGTAAGACAATTTATTTTTTAAGGTTTTATTTTACCACTTTTTTCGCAAATTCCAAGTTTCTAGTGCTAAGCGTCTCTGAGCTAAACCGCAGACAGACAGACAGACATGGTGAAACTATAAGGGATCCTTGTTGACTACGAAACCCTAAAAAGGATAAAACAAAGTGGATACTTCGCAATTGTTCAATTTTTAACTTCTATTAAATGTCAGCTGCCGTCCAGTTGCTTTTCGGTACATAGCTATTGAAAATCAGAAGCCCGTTTATTGTAACTTTTATGAACACGCAAATAAAGTTTAAATTACAACAAACATAGCGTCAATACGCACGCTTGAAATTCTGAAAATGTTAATTTCTATTCCAGGTTGCTCAGTTCGGTGGTTTCGTCTCCGAGGTAACCTACTGTTCTACTTGAAAGGACCAGAACCATGGTACGAGCCTATGGGAGTCATAGTATTAGGACATCATCAGATGAAAATACAACCTCAAGACGAGAATGGACACTGGCCATTTCAAATCAGTAAGTTGATCTGTTTGTTAGTTTATCTTTCTATCAACTGTTTTATATACCTAACAACAACTGCTCAATCTGTGTGCATAAATGCAAATGTACTAATAGTAACCTAATTACCTAACAAGTAGGTAACCTGGACAGCTTATCACAACAATACACTAATCGAAACTACCTAAACGTATTAAGAAAAAAATTAATTGGTCAGTTGTTTTCAAAAGGTACCTAATCTCTGATCAGTACTGACCTGTTAACAATATCTATACTTTTATACTAATACTAGTTGTCCCGCGCAATTTCGTCTGCTCCGCTCCAATTGGTCTTAGCATGAGGATATATAGCCTTCCGCGATAAATGGGCTATCTAACACTGAAAGAATTTTTCAAATCAGACCAGGTGTTCCTGAGATTAGCGCGTTCAAGCAAACAAACTCTTCAGTTTTATATATTAGTACTAGCTTTTGCCCGCGACTCCGTACGCGCATGTCCCGTTTTTTCCCGTTCCCGTAAGAATTTCGGGAAATACTCTCTTAGAGCTCCTCAACACTCCAACGAAAACGTTTGTTTGCTTGAACGCGCTAATCTCAGGAACAATTAGTCCGATTTGTTAAATAGCCCATTTATCGAAGAAGGCTATAGGCTATACTAAGATCAACAGTAGCGTAGCATTAATGACAAATGTGACGAAGTTGCGGGGGTCAGCTAGTTCACCAATATAATGCTACACCGCCGTTGAGCATCACATAGGCTTCTTTTATCGCCAAAATATATACGGTGTCTGGCATAGGCGAACGGCGCGAAGTCGCAGGAAAATAATAGTATTGTTCATTTTGAAAAAAACTGCTTCTTTATGCTTTAGAATGGAACCCTTTTTCAACTTGTTTGTTCTGTATTTAATTCTAGCTTGGGAGAACGGTGTGTGTTACAAAATGGCGACTTTCCACGAGTCAGAACGTACGCTGTGGTTGAAAGCCATCGAGTTGGCGCCGTACGACAACATACAGGCGCAAGCGGACGCGCTGAGGGAAAGACTGAACAAAATCAGGCCCAATCTAGATATAGCTACTTATAGACTGCAGAAAGGAATTGTGACTGGTAAGCTTTGATGACGAACATGTTTTCTAATCACATCATTACAACTCACAAAACCCATTTGCCTCCGTACACTAAACATGAGGTTTAGGTAGTTGAAAACCAGTGTCAGGCAACTACTACACTCGCGAGCAATTAACTAGAATCACTTCATAATTTCTATGCAATGAAGACCTTCAGAGTTGTTATAAAATAATGTGACGGGACCACGGTACACTAGCTCGTCGAAATATCGCCTAAGTGACCACATTTGTTGCCGCAACGTTCCTTAAACAATGTTCCTTATTATTTCACAGATATGAACGAAGTGCCGCTTTGCGAGTTGGCGCTATCATGCGACAATCTTCTCTGTGACACACACGGCAGGCCTCCGTCGCCTCTCATCGTCATTTACGTCAAATACGAAAAAGGACTCTGTGTTAGATACGGAGCTACTGAAATTGTTGAGGTACGTCATGGGTTATTCTCACGAAATACGTAAGGACATATTCCCAGGGCAATAAGAAAAACAGTTTTTCTAGTTGAGAATAACGATATTGAGGTCCATACAACAAATCAAAGCGGTGGAGATTGAAGATGGATTCTTCGATCTCTTGTAGCCGGGAGGTCAATGTTACTAAAGAGAGACTATATTATTTATAAGAAGGCATGCAACATTGCCACGAGCAGCGATATTAACCGTACGAAGTTTTGCTGCGTTTTTCCGCTCAGATTTTTCCTCACCTAAGTAAGAAAACGTTTTACGAGTCCCTGCTGGGCCTACTATGACGTATTATAGCTAATATTCCAGTGTTAAACACGGAGAGATGGAGCTATACAGGATGAATAACTATATCCCCCTTTTCACAACAAACAACGACCCAAACAGGCCAAATCGAATAGCCTAATATCTATTTTCATAAATTCAGTACATCCAAATGATTATCTGTAATGCTATAAGACCGCCGGTTGTAAACTTGTAAATGATGTTGTTCCACAGACTTGTAGCAACCCATCCTTCTCGAAGACCATACTGTTCCGCGCAAGTGACGGCCTCACGGGGGCTGCGTTGGTGCGCATCGTGGTCTATGACGTCAAGGAGCGGGTCTCCGAGACCACCGTACCCATGGGATATACTTCCATGCTGCTCAGCACTATACAGGTGATTATACCTTGACCCATCCTTCTCGGAGACCATACTGTTCTGCGCAAATGACGGCCTCATGGGGGCAGCGTTGGCGCGCATCGTGGTCTGTGACGTCAAGGAGCAGGTCTCCGAGACCACCGTGCCCATGGGATATACTTCCATGCTGCTCAGCACTATACAGGTGAAGTTACCTTGAGCCAACCTTCTCGAAGACCATACTGTTCTGCGCAAGTGACGGCCTCATGGGGGCAGCGTTGGTGCGCATCGTGCTCTATGACGTCAAGGAGCAGGTCTCCGAGACCACCGTGCCCATGGGATATACTTCCATGCTGCTCAGCACTATACAGGTGATTTTACCTTGAGCCAACCTTCTCGAAGACCATACTGTTCTGCGCAAGTGGCGGCCTCATGGGGGCAGCGTTGGTGCGCATCGTGGTCTCTGACGTCAAGTAGCAGGTCTCCGAGACCACCGTGCCCATGGGATATACTTCCATGCTGCTCAGCACTATATAGGTGATTTTACCTTGACCTTATTCATCAAAATTAATTGGGGTCGACGCAACATGTCTTCTTATAGTGGTGTTGTAATTTTGGTGTCCAATAAAGTAAATACTGCAACTTGAATCTAGACCCAGTGATTAAGGATCTGCAACATCAAATTAATTTATTTATTTTAAACTTCTATCTAATTTGGTCTGCCAAAGACAGTTAAAATTCCATTAAGTATTCAAAATGGTAATGTTAACAAATTAACTTGTCACCCACAGGAAGCACAAAGGATGCGCGTAGCACTCGTAACCCGGGACCAGAAGACAGTCGGCTTCGTCACGATCAACGGCTGGAGTCTTGAACCTTCCTACATCGGCACCAGCCCTAGCCACACGAACGATAGGAATAGTATAGACATACCACAAAAAGTCCTTTGCCACCGGCGCTCGCAGTCCTTACCTCCTCGATTGGGGTTGAAGCTAAAGTTCCCGTCTTACGGAAGTCTTCTGAAACAGAATTTCGTGAACAGCCATCAAGTGACGTATAGGTTCCACTCGGGACTCGGAGGTGATATCACTGTTCATGAAATTATGGCGGAACCGAAACTGTGCTTCACTATGCCAGTACAGCTGTTGTAAGTAATCGTATTCGCCGTATATTTGTTACTAGCTGACGCGCGCAACTTCGTCTGCGTCATAAAATGTAATTATTTACGACATCACATTAGAAACCTCAAAAATAACAGTATTTCTCCACTATTTAATGGATGTACATATAAACCTTCCTCTTCAATCACTCTATCTATTAAAAAAACCGCATCAAAATCCGTTGCGTAGTTTTAAAGATTTAAGCATACATAGGGATATAGGGACAGAGAAAGCGACTTTGTTTTATACTATGTAGTGATATCCGTGTTATCTTTGTATTGATCGCACAGTTGATTTCACCTACTGTTTGATCAATAGTAAAAACTACTTTTGGATTGGATCACAACAACGGTTACTTCCTTTGCTTTGTTTTTAACATTTAATAGACTATCTAACTGAACTATACTTGACGAGCAAAAGTCTTACCAAACAGAGGCAATACCACGAAACGAAATAATATTTCTGTATCGATGTGGAAAGGCATATGGTGCTATTCGGCTAATTCCCATTTCTCTCGTCATCATTACGTCGGTGAACATTATTCTTGAATAGATTGCTCACACATTTTCCAGAGACATCTACATCCAGAGAGAAAAAGAGTTGTTGGAGGAACTTCTGTCTGTGGGTGAGATCTGTGGCCAGTGGCAGTCCAGACAGTTGGAGCTGGTCAGCACCCATGTGTCTTTACTGAAGCACTATTGTCACTCGCGGCGGAGTATGATCAATATGGACAGCCAACACTTTAAAGCAAGCAGTCGGAAAGGTACACCTTTTTTATCCTCAGAAATGTCGCGTTATACCTCATAATAGGGATTAATGTTAAGTCATTGTAGGTGAGATTAAATCGATCTGGTATTCTCTTAATCGAAATAACCATTTACACTTGAAAGGTTTAGAGAGTTAAATAAAGGTAAAAAATCTTGATGTGTCTTTTTAATCTTTTTTTTATTATGATTTACAAAATCAGCCAATGTAAATACATCAATAATGATTACTAAATCAATTGAACCATTCGTTTAAGGGGGCCGAAATGTGGACCGATGACTTGGTGAAGGTCGCGGGTAGCCGATGGATGCGAGATGCACAGGACCGGTCGTTGTAGCGACGCTTCGGCGAGGCCTATGTCCAGCAGTGGACGTCTTTCGGCTGATATGATGATGATGATTCGTTTAAGCAGTATTAGAGTATCTTCCTTTTCTTAAGTATGTGCAGGTCGAAGACGCAACATAATAAAATCACCCATAGACCACCCTATGATACCAATGACCTGGTAAAGGCGATTAGCATCGCACTGGTCGTTGTGGCAACGCATGGGAGAAGGCGTATGCAGCAGTGGACGTCTTTCGGACAAAATTTAATTAATTAATGTTGGGATTGGCTTTCAGTTTTTCTAGGCGCTTTGGTAATAGGGAACGTGCAGGGGTGCTGCAACTATGGGTGGCAGCACATAAGGGTCAATATCAAGTATTTTTAACGTTAAAGTTTCGAATATGCAACACTAGATAGCATAGTTTACGCTGTGCATGTTCCCTATACCAGCAAACAAGTTCTTTTTGTAATCGCTACTATTTGTGCACGTTACAGATGACGCAAGCTTAGAGTTTGCTCCGATAAACCTTCATTTGCAACGAATGTGGGTGCATAACGACACGCTGAACAAGACCGGCTTCCATGACATCGTGACTGCTGGCGCCTTCGCTGCGCACACGCATAAGGCCGAGCGCACTGGAGGATTGATCAGGTACCTTAAGGAAGATAAAGAAGAATAAGTAACATCACCAAATTTTAAGTTTTAGCGATATTCTCGTCTAGGGTATCGACAGAATACGAAATATACTTTATTTCGTGTGTTTGACCATTTTTTTTTTGAGTTCTGTACGCTCGTTCGGAAAACTGGCACCCTTTTGGGTGATCCTACTATCTATCTGGTGGACTGGCTGGCTGGCTGGATGGCTCTGTCAGTCTGTCTGTCACAGCCAATTTATTTCAGAACTAGCTGACCCGCGCAATTTCGCCTCCGTCACATTTTTCATTAATGCTCCGCTCCTATTGGTCGTATAATTTTTCAAATCGGTCGAGTAATTCCTGAGATTAGCGCGTTCAAGCAAACAAATTCTTCAGCTTTATATATTACTAGTCGTCTGCTCCGCTCCTATTGGTCGTATAATTTTTCAAATCGGTCCAGTAGTTCCCGAGATTAGCGCGTTCAAGCAAACAAACAAACTTTTCAGCTTTATATTTTACTAGTCGTCTGCTCCGCTCCTATTAGTCTTAGCGTAATGATATATAGTCTATAGCCTTCGTCGATAAATGGCATCTAACACTGAAAGAATTTTTCAAATCGGACCAGGAGTTCCTGAGATTATCGGGTTCAAGCAAACTAACAAATAAACTCTTCAGCTTTATATATTAATATATAATATTCTCGAGTCACAGTTTTCGTTGCCATACTCCTCCGAAACGGCTTGACCGATTCTCATGAAATTTTGTGAGCATATTGAGTAGGTCGGAGAATCGGCCAACATCTATTTTTCATAATAAAAATAAAAAAAATAGGCGGTACGAAGTTCGCGGGCACAGCTAGTAGAGTATAAAATATTGATTGATGATTTGTTTCAAGATAGCATGTCTGCGGACGGCGAGCGTTTGGTGGCTCTCCGTCCGATCAGAACCAGACCCGGGTTGACGGCGCATTGTGTTCCACGCGCGCCTCAAAGAGATGTCAGCATAGTAGGCGGGGCCCGCTAGGGCCAGGGCCTGCCAGGGTTGCGGAATTTGTGCGAAAGAGTTACCGCGGCTTTGGAACGCAAAGGGCACTAGGAAGCACACGGATGTGTTTTAGTCAGTAAGAGTCTTGACACCCCTCTCCGCTCCGCTCCGCCCAGAGCGGCAAGAGCTATTTGATAAATTCCCATCCTTAAAAACAAATAATAGATTAAATTGACTTTTAAAGAGATATTTTGAAGTAGCAAACAAACAATAAAACTAAACCTTACGCACAGGGGTTACCATAAAATTCGCTTTATTTGCGCTTGATGCCAAGAGATAATAAAAATGTATGGGCCATTGTTTATACCATTAAAGTCACAAATAAGGGTTCTGTAATAGATTATGTGGCGTAACAACATGTCTACATGCGATATTTGATCCACGATCTTAGGTTGACTTTTTACTTTATGTAGGGTGTATTAAACTTAATTGAGGAGGTTCTTTTCAAAACTTGACTATTCCACTTTTGACAGAACTGTTTTTTTTATTTATGTTTGTTTGGTAACATTCACTCAGCAACACACACTCAGCGAAGATAAAATCGGGTCAAAACTCCATAATTACACCGGAAAAATAAGAATAAAAGGTATGATTTCGTCAAAAGTAAGAATTCCACTTTAAAATGACATTACCTATTTCAAATAAATACATTTTTGGAACAGAATATGATTAATCTAAAAGTTAACTATTTATACAACAAAACATGTTTTATCCGTACATTTTTCAGTGAGAATTTAATACATTCTTTACTTTTTTAATATGGCAAACTGAAAATGTCTTTCACTTTTGGGGAAGAGAAAATTTAAAAAAAAGATTTTTGAACAATATCGTGTGACATGTCAAATAGAAGGGCTTACTGTGAGGTTATTATTTATATGTTTTTCATAATTTTAAAATAAATGGTTTTGAAGTTATTCAAGAAATTAGACGAATAATTACCATTCCCCCTTTATCTCCAAAACTACAGAGCCTAAAATTTTGAAAAAAAAAGAAATGGAGATAATAGATTACAGGAAAACCTATAAGAAGTCTGTAGTGTTAATATAACATGTTAAAAAAATGAAATTTATTCGGAACCCTTTGCACGCGAGTCCGACTCGCTCTTGGCCAGTTTTTTTTTTGTATGGCAAAACAATATTCGAGTCAGTTAGTTAGCTAGTTCAAAATAGATTTTTGCAAATTTTTTTAATCCTGTACAAAGTAATGACTAATCTTGCAGACTTTTTATTGGGGACCTTAAAAACTATTTATGGGGCTACTTACTTGGGTTGTATGTGCTACGGGGCACCTGTCTGGGCTGACAGGGCCACCATAGGGGTGGTACGCCGTAAATTGCTGCAAAGCCAGCGTTTGGCTTTGATATTCTTATGCAAGGCGTATAGGATGGTTAGTACTGAAGCCTTACTGGTGCTGGCGGGTGTTCTCCCAGTCAATCTAGAGCTGCAGCGGCGTGCTGCAATGTTTCTAGTAGCATACCGAGGTAGCACACTGATTCTTTTCTTTTAACGGGTACGTTATGAAATTTAATACTAGGCCAGGATTATAGATTTCCTTTTAAAATAAGTTGATAGGTTTTATGCGGTGCAAAGGTCAGACGGTTTCGATCGCCCCACTGAGATATTAAACGTAGACATGTCAGCCAAGTTCTCGAGTCCAGCCCGAGTGCTTGCCTCAATGAGCAGTAAGCCATCGTCCGCGTAACCGGTTAATGAACAGCCGCATGGGAGCGGAAGCGCGAGGAAATCATCATAGCCAAAATTCCATACATATGGACCGTTAACTGAGCCCTGAGGACATCCCATGGTTAGAGACTTAGAAATGGAATGATGCCCAAGTTTGAGTTTCCCGGAGCCGTTTAGAAAGTACGAAAGAATCAGATTATAGATATTTTTGTAGCAACCACGGGTTTTCATTTTAAGTAATAGCATCGGCCACCATGCGTTATCAAAAGCGCTAGATATGTCGAGAAAGATTCCAACCACATATTTATGTTCCGATAAGTTAACAATTGTACGGACAGGGAGAGCCGCGTTGACTGTGGATTTGCCAATCGTGAAACCAAATTGATTAATATGAAATTAAGGTCTGTTCGGTAGCAAGCACGGAACGATTAGTCGCTCTAAGAGTTTTCCCAAAGATGGAAGTAGTGTTATGGGCCGGTAGGACTTAGGGTTAACCGGGGGCTTATCGCCACTCTTCGGAATAATGCGTATAAAGCCTTGTCGCCATATTCGGGGAAAAATACCTTCTGCAATGCATCGGTTATATACGGATAAGATCGCGTCGCCGTAATCTTGTTGTCTATAATAATGCAACAAAATTTCGGGTTAAATACATAGTTGCATTCCTAAAAAACTATTTTCTAAATGAACAATTGGCAGAATGGGCCCAGCGTTGTAGCACCACTTCCTCGAAGTTCACGCTACCTAACCGAACCGTTTGTCCCAGGTATACGTTCTCGCCTACAACTTCGAGTGTAGAATCTCCGATTTGAGTGGGTGATATCTACTTGGGTATTTACAATGACTTTGATGTTGTAATGCCTAGCCTTCTTCAGTCAAAAACCTTGAAGACATCCTCCATTGCGTTCGTGAACAGTTTCGGAGAAATGACGTCTCCCTGCTTTACACCCCGCTGCAGAAAAATAGGTTTCGACGTCTAATCCCGAAATCGGACTGACATGGTTGCGTGTTCATACAAACACTTCAGCACCTCGTGCTGATAGACTGATGTAGTGATAGTCGATCAGGCACTCCTGGAGAGACTGCAGCACAGCCCAAGTCTCGATGAAATCGAAGGCTTTATCGTAGTCCACAAACGCTAAACAGAGGGGCAGATTTTACTCTTCGGTCTTTTGTATAACCTGCCACAGCGTATTTATGTAGTCGGGAAGCTGGAAGTCGTCAAATCTGTGCGCTAGACGATTTGGGATGACTTTGGAAACCAGCTTGTAGACATGGCTCAGAAGTGAGATGGGCCTACAATTCTTAAGCAGGGTATTGTCGCCCTTCTTAAACCACGACGGATATGGTTCTGCCATCGTCGGTTTTCAGTTTCGTAAGATGGCTTTGCCCAATAGACAGATCTCTTGCAAAAGCCTTGAAGCCTTAATACCGCTCTACCGCGTCTTTAAAGACGCGATAGAGCGGATTAATCCTTTCAGTATTAAGGCGGCGGAGGTCCTTTTTCAAGGACCTAATGATGCCCGCCCATATATATTTTTTATACATTTACGTAGTATTAAAAATAATAATAATTTTTCAGCGTCCGTGGCCTGGCTACGTTTCAGTGACCTCTTCGGGGAAACTGAAGGTTTTGTTTATGGACAAGTTATCTTAACAAATAACTACCGGAGGCATATTATGAAGGACGGGACGGTGGACGTGTGTCGGGCATGCCACCGTCCGGGTGAGTCCATCAGACATATTATCTCTGGTTGTTCTCGTCTGGCTAACGGCGAGTACTTGCACAGGCACAACCAAGTGGCCAGGATTATCCATCAGCAACTTGCTTTGAAATACAAACTTGCGGATTCTGAGGTACCGTATTACAAGTATGTGCCCGACTCAGTTCTCGAAAATGACCATGTTACGTTGTACTGGGATCGGTCTATCATCACTGACAGGACTATTGTTGCCAATAAGCCTGATATAGTAGTGATAGACCGATTAGCGCGCCGCACAATGGGAATTGATTTTACCATCCGACATGACGAAAACCTCGTGAAGGCTGAGAAACAGAAACAAATCAAGTATCTCGGCTTAGCACACGAGGTTGTCGACATGTGGAATGTGGACTCAGCAGTCATTGTGCCGATAGTCGTTACAGCCAATGGCCTGATGGCCAAAAGCTTCGACGACCATCTGTCGAAGCTGGCGTTACGCGGTTGGATAAAGGGCCTGATACAGAAGGCAGTACTCCTCGATATGGCTCGTATTGTGAGGAGGTTCCTTTCTCTGTAGCCCTACCCACCGGTAACTTGGACTCTGCTCCCGACACCGGCGGACTACTATTTTTTATATTTTAAATGTATTTTGTAATATTTTTTTTAAGATGTGTTTAAAAATCTAATCTTTATGTACAGAAAAATAAATAAACGAAATTATAATGCATAATCAGCTGATTAAGCATGATTATGTTAAAGTTTTCGGTTCCTTTTTATTATTTTTTTTGACTAACCTCAGTCTTGCCAAGAAGTGTCACCCAGATAATGGGTTGTGGAGGTCTGGTAGGCAACCGTTCTACGTAAAATACTGGTTTGTAATAGAAAAATACCTTTGAAAATGTGCACAGGCTCCTTCTGGGTAAGCTCGCTCCATCGTAGACTTTGTCTCTGTCATCTCTGACCTAGACTTAGAGTCAAAAGCAAACCCATCACAAATAAAACAAAACAAACATTTGTAACTGTAATTATTGAACTTTTGAAACCGCTGTAACTTTTTTTATTTGATTCATAAGAGAAATGCTGCCATACAATAAAATGTTGAGATTATTTGGATCTTCATTTTAAGGTAGGTAAGAAAGTGCTACAATACTGGGTCTTCGATCCATATAAAGTTGCCCATTGTTCATTTGCAAAAACACAAATAGTGGAATAGTCAAGTTTTGAAAAGAACCTCAATTATTACCAGTGGCATCTAACTCCATTCTCAACACCATTTTTGGCGATGCACGACTGGGTGTGGGGTACGATGCGGCTGCCGGAAAGTAGGAATTGCCTGCTCCAGTGTCTGCGGTGTATGCTCCGGCTCATGCACTAACGGAGCCCCCATCGAAGTCACCGTCGACGACGATGATGATGATATTTTAGTTTTAGCAGATAATTATGAATTTTATTTTGTAGTACTATACATGCCATTCTTAAAGAAAGTTTATTTTTGTTAGTCCCATCTTCCTACCCGGAGGCCACCTTCTTACCTCCATATCTCAGTAAACAAAAAATTGTAAAAATTTATTATTTTTTAAAAGAGTGTCCGTGGAGTTCTTGCACGTTCTTCTTCATAGAGATCTACGCTTTGGAACGTGCAAATAGCTTCATCTTTTTGGACTGACCGACCTTGACAATTCAAAAGTGCCTGTAAATGGTTTATTTGAAATATATGATTTGATTTGATTTGATTAAACTATTGATCCTAGCGAAAAAGTGTGCAAATTTTTTGTAAAAAAAATTATGTAGATAACTTATCTACTGGAATTTTTTTTTGCTGTGGGCCACCTTTTGTGAGTAATTCACGAAAAACTGAAAAAGAGACCTTTAAACCCCCCCTCACCCGAATGCTCCACCCCCACTCATCAGTACTTTTAGTATGTTGTCTAAAACACCATTCCCTATGATGCCAAAATTAGCTTAAACATGAATTATTTCCCCTATTTGGCTGTTTTTGGTTTTCGTTTGGTGGACTGTAGGTTGTAGCTACCAGGTAACAGACTGGCAGCTAATTCCATATCTAAAAACTTTTTACCTAAAAATACAACCGACTTCACGTGTAAAAACTTTTTAACAAAAAAAAAATTAAACCTCCGAAAAAACTGAAAAGCAAAAAATAATAAACCATTTTACAAAAAATACAATTTCGGAAGACGGTTGTTTGGATTGTTTCTTCGTATTTTAACACCGACTTCCGAAATTGTATTATTTTTTGTTTATTTTGTTTTGTTCCTATAATCTACTAATTACAACATGCATATTTTTTTATTTCTTTTAAAATACCTACCTTTCTTTAGCTATTAACTGTTATTTAATCTTACTTTAACTTTTACACTAGTTTACAGTAAATCTGTTGCCGGGAAAATTTTGACTGTTGCTGAGTCCACATGGTATGGCTGAATTTAAATATACAGGTAGATTTTTTTATCAGCTCTGGTTGAAACTGAAACTCAATGTTTCAGTTTTTCTGGTTCTCGCCAAATAGTTCGTGTTTGGAATTTGAATGCACATCTTTTGGTCCTTTTATTATATTTGTAAATCGTGTATTGAATATTTAAGATTATGTAAAAGTTTTGAGGGTAGATTTGAAAATAATATGACAAAAGTTAACATTTTCAACTAACAAGTCCGCGGCAACAGACAAAAAGTTAAATTTTGTAAACTAGTGCTATTTATTGTATAAAATAAATACTTAAAAAAACAGCCTTATATACAAAAATGAGTAGGCCTAAAAAAATGCTACACAACTCAGCATTAAAATCTGTATAATCACCCCTATTTTCACACCCTTAGGGTAGGATCCTTTTTCCAAATGTATTTGGGACCAAATGCCCTTTCCAACAAAAAAAGAATTATCAAAATCGGACTACTCTGCAAAAAGTTATGCGTGGTCATACATAAAAACAAAAAATAATATATATACGCGTCGACTTGAGAACCTCCTCCGTTTTTTCGTCGGTTAAAAATAACTTTAATTTCGGAAGTCGGTGTTTTGGTTGTTTCTTCGTATTTTAACACCGACTTCCGAAATTAAAGTTATATTATACTTCGTAGTGTTCCTTTTTATTTGGAAGTCGGTCGTATATTTTCTAAAAAAGTTTTTTATTTTAATTTTTTAGTGGAATTCCAGCTATTTTGTTTGATTTAAAAGCCAAACTACTAAACCGATTTTGTTGAAATTTGAATGAGATCAATCGGAAAGTATATGCTTTCACATAAAACAAGAAATTTTCAAATCGGTATAAATGACAGAGTTATGAGGTAACAAACATAAAAAATACAACCGAATTGAGAACCTCCTCCTTTTTTTGAAGTCGGTTAAAAATGCCAACCGACCATATCACCGACCAACGAGATACGGTGCAGGCTTATACTATGTTTGAAATTATGCGATTCTACAGTCGATACTTTACCCATTTCCAGGTTAGTCCAGCAAGTGAAGGACATAAACAGCACAAAGGCCGAGTTGAACTCCATCACTAACAAGATACAGACGGAGTACGATAACTTGGTGGCGGTGAGGAGGCTCAGGGAGGAAGTCTCCGACGACATGGAGAAGATAGTCATGTTGATGCAGGCCAAGCAGTATGGAGAGGTTACTGCTGTGGTTGAAGGTCAGTTTCAACCAGTATAATGAGGTTCTTTTTCATCTATATGTATAAAAGGGCAACTAACTGACTGACATATTGACAGGCAGCCGAAACTACAGTTATTAGGAATATTAAATTTTGGCTTGCATGAAACATGGCTTCAATTTACGATGTAGGTAAATAAATCATAACGGAAGCCATGTGCAAAATTTAGTAGTGTACTGAGATGGAATTTTTAAACATTCATCCTTTAAGAGTGTGAAAAGTGGGAAGAGTGTTTGTACTAAATCTGCGCAGGCGAAGTCGCGGTACTACGTAACCTGCTACGATCCTTGCAAACAAGAAGTACGAGTATGTAAGATCGTACTAGTCTGCGTAGTTTACGATTATCATGCATATCTACCTCTTTTATACTTTCGATATAGACCAACCCAGACGTAGCCACATCACAGGTCATGTGCTTCTCTCACCCACCTGATTTCCAGTACTTTCTCTAGGTCGCCAATCTACCTTATGGGATGCCTACAAACTCTGGGGGGCTACTCTCTAAGCCCGAAGTCCGTAGTTTCGGGCTTCGTTGTGGGCGTAACTACGGACTTAAGGCTTAGAGAGTAGGCCCCTGGGCCTTTGGGTACGCGGTCGCCCCCTCCGTCACACTTCATACGTTTTTTGTTGGGCAAGCCTGCGTGCGATTTCGTTTACAGAGGATCTTTCTCAGGGAATCTTGGGCCTTAGCTCTCCCTTTGCTCGTTAGGCGACTCTTTGTCTTCTAATTATGAGTATCCAAATATCAAAAGTGGTCGTTATTAAATTAATTGTACCTATCTCCTTTCTCCATCGTAAAGTAAGACAGGCTTTGCTTAGTATCTCCTGTCTCCCATCTTCAAACATTGCCAATGTACACTGCGTAAATATTATTACTTGTGGGAGAAAATAAATATGTGTACAATCAAATTATTTTTATTCAAGCTAAAAAGTAATATTAAATAAGCAATAAATCCTAACTATATACATATGAATATACAAAAACAAATGCACTCAGGCGTCGAAGAATTCCTCCGCATCGCTGTCATCCGGAAACGTGCCCAGAAGACTGGCAGCATTGCCACGTTGAATCGCAATACTAATTCTTTGAGCAAAGAACGAGCCAGCCCTCTGGTCACGCAAAGTGTCGATCAGTCGGCGAGAAATATCCTTAAAAAGGAGACGCGCACTCGGACCATGACCCTAGTGTTTCGACCCCAAACGGCTCAAAACTGTAATTACCAGTAAGGTTACAGTATTTGCGCCGCTGAGGGCCTCAGCAGTCGCAGCAGCAGCGCCGGCACAGCTCGCCGTACTTGGAACATGTGATGGCGCAAGGGTGTCGACACATGTAGCGTCCCATACCAGAGGCCTACCCACCTTCCACGGCACCAACGTCATATATGTTATTACAAAATTAACAACAAAAAAAATACTACTATAAAAATAATAATTACAGTTATAGATACAATTTTGTCCAGCTGAATCTTGACCTTATAATCTTATTAATTTCAAATAGGGTAGTATAGCGAAAGGTGCTGTCAGCGAGAGCTAACATATCTCACATGTTTTCTTGTTTCCCAAACGAAGTAAAGTTCGTATGTACTTCATTCGAGAAACATTCATTAATTAATGAAATTGTTTGAATGTCTCCCGCATCCACACCAGGTGAATCGTTCACATCTTTTTTCGAGTATATGGATAAGCGTATTCTGAGACGCAGGTGATGCAGGTCCACGCAGCGCAAGGCAGAGCAGATTTTGTAATGTATGAAAGTACTTAGAGCACCGCATACTGCGGCGCAGGCACGTGCGACACAGACATGAGCACGTGGCATATGTTTGCCTCGCCCGCCCTGCCCTGCAAAATCTGTAATGTGCTGTGCTGCGTCACCTGCTTCTTAGCATACGCCTAGCCTATTTGATCATTTTACGCCAGTGGCCATTAAAAAAGGATTTTAACTAATTTAACTATATGTTAATTTCAGGAATTAAAAGTAAAGTTAAGAGCATACTCGCACAATGGGAACCGGCTGTGGTCGAAGAATCGCTGTCTTTTATCGGCTGGCCGAAGAACAACTGCAGCGAAGAAACTGATCAACAGGTATAAACTTACTGTTGTACATATTACCGAACCTCCGTTAAAAACGGAACCCTTATAGGATCACTCGGGTATTTGTCTGTCCGTCTGTCACAATAAATTATCATCGAATTTACTGGACCGATTCTGTTAAAATTTGGCACAGATATGAACTCCTGTGACCCAAACACGGACGCGGTACGAACATACTCGTAAATAAATTTTGAGTACGGGGGACAAATTAGAAAATTTACAAAAAAAGACAAGTTTTTCACACTGTATGCTGTGTCATATCAAATGAAAGGGCTTATTATATTTTTTCGTAATTTTACAATAAACAGTTTTTAAGTTATTCAAGAAATCAGACGAAAACTTGCCATTCATTTTAAAATTTTGAAACAGTGCTAAGTGGCAGATAATGGTTATTTACCTATAGATTACGATATAATATTATAAGTCTATCTATAGTGTTAAAGTACCAAGTTACAAAAATGAAATTCGGTCGTAACCCTTTGCACGCGAGTCCGACTCGCACTTGGCCAGTTTTTATCTATATTTTATATCTAGATTAACCCGTATGTCAAGTGCAGATAGACAGATACTTTCGCATTTAATCGTGGTTGGATTCAAAAACTCTGATACTTATCAAGTTATGTGAACACAAACACATACTACATCATACATATCAAACTTTTGTAACCGAGTAAGTGGCAAGTTAATATAATGTTTTTGTAGTCGCATTGTTATGTTATCAATAAAAACAAACTCATAACTGGCATTGAGGCGCTGGGCCATAATACTTCACGGGGCCCCGTGCTGTATTATGGCGCAGTCCCCCTTGCAGACAGAAGGCAAGGGATTGGGCCCTGGTGTCTCAGTGTCGGGACATTAATGGCTGAGGCGCTCGCGGCTAAATTATATCAGCCGCACGGTTCGATTTTGGAGGTTAACCAGCGCTTGCCGAGGTCGGTCCGAGAACGGGTGACCATCCTTTACATATTGAGACTTCTCCGTATTTCACAAAGCACATGAAGCAGTTTTTCTTGGCTGTAATAAGTCTATCTTTGCCAGTAGTTTTGGTTAGTCTGAAGCCAGAAAATCCTTATCCTTACTAATATTATAAATGCGAAAGTAACTTTGTCTGTCTGTCGTGCTTTCACGTCAAAACTATTGAACCGATTTAAATTAAATTTGGCACACAGATAGTCTAGAGCCTGAGAAAGGATATAGGCTACTTTTTATCCCAGGAGTATGTTCCTTAGGGACCACGCGGGCGAAGCCGCTGGCAGAAGCTAGTCTGACGTAAGTCTTGTGAAAAGTCAAAAGTCATTTATTCAGATTAGGCTGAGTGCAAGCATTTTTTGAACGTCAACGTTAACAAAAAGACAGTCCCCCAAAAACGCTCCGCCCGTCATCACTTCCTAGTGTTTTAGCTGGGAAGAAGTGGTGCAACAAATTCCCCCGCAAAACATTTGTCTGTTGAGTTAAAAGAACTCGCATTTATACAATAGTATGCAAAGTAATATTCAAAGAAAATAATATAGCATGGGTCGAACACATAAAACTAAATCATCGCCACTTGTAGGCTGGCATACTCCATTATGCCATCATAATCAGACAACTCAAGCATAAAAACAATGTAACATAAACTTAATAAGCCTCCAGACATAAAGGGCGTGCCCGCTTACACGTGCAGGGGTAGATGCTAACAATATATCTGTGACTCGACGCCACACGTGATAAATTAGGGCCATCAAAATTAAACAAGAAACGGTTAATCGTAGTAATAGTAACAAAAAAAAACCATGGCTAACAAGACGACCATTCTCCACAAGTAGCACCCGTTCACGAGCATAACGCAAAGATCAGCCATTACACCCCTCGCCATATTTGAGGGAAAACGGTAACCCGACCTCCGATGCTACCCCAAGCTGTGAAATAGTTTATTATTAAAAATCTAAGGGAGAATGACGAACTAGCGGCCGGTTGCCCTAGTCTAGTCACTAGTTAATCATATGTTATGCAATACACTCATTATAAAGTCACTAGTTGACCCGCGCAACTTCGGTTGCTCCGCTCCTATTGGTCTTAGCGTGATGATATATATCCTATAAGCTTCCTCGATAAATGGGCTATCTAACACTGAAAGATTTTTTCAAATCGGACCTCATTCCAGAGATTAGCGCGTTCTAGCAAACAAACTCTTCAGCTTTATATATTGGTGTAGATTGTTTTGGGAGTATTATGTTAATACATTAAAAAAAACTGGCCAAGTGCGAGTCGGACTCGCGTGCAAAGGGTTCCGAACAAATTTTTTTTTTTAACATGTTATTTTAACACTACAGACTTCTAATAAGTTTTCCTATAATCTTTAGGTAAAGATCTATTATCTTCATTTTTTTCAAAATTTTATGCTCAGTAGTTTCGGAGATAAGGGGGGGGGGAATGGTCATTTTTCGTCTAATTTCTTGAATAACTTCTAAATCATTTATTTAAACTTAAACTTTTTTTTAAATTTAGCAGTTTGACCCCCAAAATTGACACCCATACTAAAAATTTAATAATTTACGTAACGCGTCCGTGTTTGGGTCATAGAAGTCCATATGTGTACCAAATTTCAACAGAATCGGTCCAGTGGATCCGGAGAAAACTGGCTGTGACAGACGGACAGACAGACACCCGAGTGATCCTATAAGGGTTCCTTTTTTTTCGGAACCCTAAAAAAAACAAATAATTAACCTCTGCGGACATTTTGTTTTTGTACTTTATTAGTAAGAATTATATTCTTAATAATTAATTACAATCTAGCCTAAAAGACTAATAAGCAATTTAACTCTAACTTAATATGTTACGAGATAGATTATGTTAAAACTAAGAATAGTGTCCATTTGCACTTTTACACAAGTCCGTAGCACTTTCTTAGAGTCTGATATAATTTATAAAAACACTATGTTCATGTGTCATATGTATAGCACTACATTGTTACTATTATTCACTTACTTTGTACACTACACTAATTTAAAAGGTTTAGTTGTTTTTAGCCTACGCACTAAGTCTGTGTTGTCTAGCAGTTGAATTGCCTCAACATTCACGTGTTGATAAAGTCTGTGTTCGTGGGCTTCAGCAAATTTTTGGATAATGGTGGTGACGAATTCCATTTTAAGGTCACGGTGGAGGTCGTCATTTCTTATGTACCAGGGTGCATTGACAGCATCCCTGAGTACTTTATTTTGGCATTTTTGGATTATTTTGACGTTGCTTTATTTAGTACAGCCCCAAAGTTGGATACCATACGTCCAAATTTGTATCAGAATATGCTTGTATAGGGTTAGTTTATTATGTATTGATAGACAGGATTTCCTTCAGAGTAACCAATACATACTTTTATAACGTATATCGAGTTCCTGTCTTTTCTTTTTGGCATGAGCTTTCTAACGCAACTTGGCGTCGAGAGTTATGCCAAGGTATTTGGCTGTATTAGCATGAGGCACATGCATGCCATTTATGTAAATTGGGTGATAGTCCAAGTGTTTGTTTGTGAAGTCAATGTGAATTGATTTTGACTCATTCAGTTTGATCTTCCATTTTTGTGTCCAGTCATAAACTTTGTTCACAGCTAGTTGAACTTTTTCTACTGCTTCTCTGTGGCTTGATCCAGTAGCCATAATTGCAGTATCATCTGCAAAGGTGGCAATGGTGTTGTTTTCCATTTCTGGGATGTCACATGTGTATAACAAGTACAAAATTGGGCCTAGCACACTTCCTTGGGGTACACCAGCTTTTATGGCTTTTAACTCTGAATATGCGTCCTCCTGCCGTATTCTGAATATTCTGTTAGTAATATACGACTCTAAGATATCTGCAAATTCTGTTAGCATGCGTCTGAGCTTGAATATTAGACCCTTATGCCAAACTTTGTCAAAAGCTTGCGCGACATCTAAAAACACGGTGGTGCAGACTTCCTTATTTTCAAGCGTTTTTTCAATGATGTTCGTTATTCTATGTACCTGGTCTATTGTTGAGTGTTTTTCTCTGAAGCCAAATTGATGATTTGGAATAAGGTTTTTATCTTTTATTATTGGTTTTAACCGTTTCAACAACAGTTTTTCGAATAATTTTGATAACACGGGCAACAGAGAAATAGGTCTATATGATGATGCTTCATGGGGTGGTTTCCCAGGCTTTGCAATCATAGCGACTTCAGCAACCTTCCATGACTCAGGTACGTGTTTTAAGATAAATGCTGCATTGATAAGCTTGGTCAGCTTTACTATGGCTTTGCGCGGCAGGCGTTTTAGAATTTCACCTGTAATGAGGTCGTAACCCGGAGACTTTTTCGAGCTAATGTTATTTTGAATTTCAATCATTACTTCTTTAGGAGTCACAAGCTTATTCTTTGGTTTTGTGATAAATTTTCACTCTCAAGTATTTCCACCGAGCTTTCATTGGGTTGAAAAGTTTCTTCTAAGTGTTGAAACCTTAACGCTTTTTGTTCATTGCTTATGGCCCATTTTCCGTCACTATCTCTGATAGGTGGTATTTGTATAATCGGCCTTTTTAAATTTCTTGTCGCTTTCCAAAGGGAGTAATTCGTTGATTTGTCACTTGTTAGCTGCTGAAGGTTGGTATTCAGATATTCATCCTCAAATTGTATAATTTAGGTTATTTAGTGATGTTTTATCTCGTGGGCATCTTGTTTGCTGCCACTGCTTCCTTTGTTTCCTTTTCTCAGATAGTAAATCCATCATTTCTTTAGGATAGTTAAATCCCTTATATCTACGTTTTAATTGCGGTGTGTTATTCCATGCACATTGTTGGATATGAACAATAATATTTGTTTACTTCTGAGTCAAGCTGATCTCGCGTTTTTATCGGAGTTTTAAGGTCGATTATATTATCTAGATCAAGGGCAAAGCTTTCCCAATCTGTGAACTTATTAACCAGAGTTAAGTGGCTTTCTTTGAGTAGGACTTTTTGACTAAGTTTTAGTATAATCGAAGAGTGGTCCGAGTTCATATGTAAACCTTCTTCCAAACTGACGTAATTGGCGGATATATTTTTGCATATAAAAAAATCAATAAGATCCGGTATCCGGTGGTCAGTGGGCCAGTACGTTGGTTTACCTGTACTCATAACATCGGAATGTGTATCTTTAACTGCACTTAAGAGCTGCCTTCCCTTAGTTGTAGTAAGTCTTGATCCCCAATGCGTATGCTTAGCATTAAAATCGCCGCCTAGGATAAATCTCTGGCCTTATAGTTCAAAGAGATGTAATTATCGCTTTTTTCGGAACCCTAATAAAAACAAATAATTAACCTCTGCGGACCTAGTTACTTGGTTGTGGAGGGAAAAGAGGCAGTCTCTCTATTTAAAATCCTGGCACACATTTGCTTCCGGTTGGATTGAAAACCGACTACAATATAGTTGGGAGAAGTCATGGCAGAATGTTTATGCATTGGTCACTTCTAGTGTTAAACTGTTGATATGACCAGCCAGCCCGTGCGAAGTAATGGTGTGGTCTGTGTATTATCCTTACGAAATTTTGGGCAGTTAGCTTCTTATTAAGACATATAACTAATACATAAAAAATACAATTTTCAGACGATGACCACAATAATGCGGCTAACAGAACAACTGAGTATGTTCGACACGAATTCCGACTGCGATACATTCGACGCCTCCTCAAGTTCTAGCTCAAAGGAGACGTCACCCACCGGAGACACGCCTACCCTGTCTTCAAGCGTCCCCAACATCTCCGACTACCCAAGAAAGAAGGTTCTAGAAACAGAACTACAATTCCACAACGATTACTTCAAGAATGAGATAGAAGATAGAGAAAGGGGAGGGTTGAACGCTTCGTTTCGGTCCGTAAGGTTGTCGAAGCCGAAAATGGAGGGACAGAGCCTTTCATTTGACTACAGCAAGAGACACGGCAGCTTGAGGCATGACTTCAAGAGCTCTGCGTCTTTGGAGCAAGTTTCTTATCGGTGTTTGGTTGATGGATTGAGGAACGATAAGCGTAAGGTGGGTTTGAGAACTATTTAATTTTATTTCTATGTTTTCAATATATTTTTTTTTATTTGTGATAGGGTTGCTCTTGACTCTAGCCTAGTTCAGAGATGACAGAGACAAAGTCTACGTATATTTCCAAGAGCAGCTCGTCAATAATAACAGTCGATCTTCAAGGTAAAGCAACGCTTGCCGAGGTCGGCCTATGGATGGGTGACAATCTTAACGCATCTGAACTCTTCCGTGCCTCGGAAAGCACGGAAAGCCGTTGATCCCTTCTGCCATTTGTAGATCTTTGGCAGTCGTTACAGGTTCTTGAATCTGACACGAGTCTTGCCTAGAAGTCTATTTCTTAACCTACAGGGTAACGGTCTACGTTTACTGAATCCGGTTTCATTGGACGCCGACCGCAATATATGTAGTTGTGAAAAGGCTAAGCAGATGTTGGTCCTCAATCATTGATATATAAAAAACCCAAGATACAAACTCAGCATCTCAAAAACGTCCGCAAAAAACAAGCGCACAATGTGTAATTGTGCGCTTGTTTCAAACAGTCTCGCATCGCTCGCCATATTGCTTTGTAAAAACAACTTAAAGTTGAATTTGCAAAAAAAAATTGTGCATCACTCGCCATACTGCACTGCTTTGTAAAAACAACTTTAAACGATCCGTGTAAGGTTGAATTTGCTAAAAAAAATGTTTATAGTATAAATACACACAACTCACACATGACACTTGATACATGTCAGTTTTTGACGACAGTTTTGAGTGTTGCATTTGTTCGAGACTGTGCATCTTGGGTTTTTTATATATTAATGTAATTACACAGATTATTTTATATATTCGATGTTTTTTGATTATTGCGATTGTCTTTTGCGTGCTATGCGCTGAGTTATACTATGTTTTGGCGGTAAGAAGCATTTAGCCTAGTAGAACTTTGAGTGGTCCACTACTACTAAGATAGTAACCTCTTCTGTTTTATGTGCTAAAAATAAGCGTATATTTATTAAAATAGGAAATTATTATGCTATACTAGTATGTAAGTAACAAGCATTAACAAAATGGCGCAGCGTATGCGATACTACTACTACCATACTAGCCCGTTATGTCCCAATGCTGGGCAAAGGCTTCCCTCTCCCTTTCTCCACACACATGCGATAGCTTTTGCTAAAATAGATTTCACGTCACTACTGATTAATCTGCCAATGTACGTTTTAGACCTTAAAATGGTATCAAAATGTGGCCTGATTGTATTATTAAAATTCTATCGTAAGCTTAAGTTATTTGCTTAATAGCGATTGTTGTTTTGTTGTAAGTTTATTCCGACTTTTTATAAGATTCCCTTCTTTTGGGTAGGAAATCATTAAATGACGCTCCCGCTCTAAGCGGAGCGAGATTGTCAGACTCTTAACTGACTAATATTATTATCTACCCGTGTTCTTTCTGGAACAAGTCCGCAACAATAATTCCGCAATTGTATAAAATGCCCTGCGAATGGGATTCGTGGAAATCCTTTTTAATTGATTTCTGCTTTCGCGCGTGCGACCGCTAACGAATTGATATCTGGGGCTATACATGAATGATGTCATTATTCCAGTCCGAGAAATAGGTGCTATCGATATGTATAACTCCATCATGGTGGCATAAAAAGTTATACTCCGGGCTTTTTTTCCCACTGTTTTTGAAACAGTTGGTTCCATAATTTTTATTCATTCTTATAAGTCTCGCTTCTGTTACCTAGCTGCTGTGTTACTGCCTAGCTACCTATATCCAGCAGTGGACGTCTTTCAGCTGAATTGATAATGTTGAGCCTTATTTGTGTTAGTGCATCGACTGATCTCGCGTTTACTATTAATTCTGCTTAAGATGAATGTTGATTGGCGAATGTACTGGCTGGTTTAATAAAAAAAGTGGTTCTGAACTAAATAAAAAAGGAGGCTTTTGCCCAGGATTGTCGGTGTGGGCTTTTAATTTTAACTGCTGAGAAAACAATAAAAATAAATAATAATGGGAATATATAGAACCTGGCAGAGTTAAGCACAAGGGCGCGATTACAAAAAGAATTCATAAACAAAGAGGCTTGTTACCAACAGTGGGTGTAGGCGGAAAATATCTACTGTTTTTTTTTCTGGCCTGTGTTTTATTTTAGAAATCTTTTGCTGGCGAATAATAAGCTTCAGATATATAGTTTATTATACTTTGTTCGAAGTGCATTCATTATTTGAAAATGAATGTAACCATGGTATTGTGACTATATACTGATTTAAAAGAGTGTCCGTGAAGTCTCTTGCACGTTTTCCCATAGTATCTATTCTTTGGAATGTGCAACTGCCACCCTGCAGATTTTAGTGATGAGTGTGATTTGCTGAAGAACATACTTGATGAGAACTAGCTTCATCAGATTTTGATTTTTTGAAGAGTATTCCAACCAATAAAATGTTTTATTAAATTTTAATTTGCATAATTGAATAAATTAGCTGATGCAATAATGACGCTGTAGCTAAGTCTCGAGCGATGCTGTAGTCTTGGCTCAAATAGACTCATTTTGTTCCTTCTTTTGATAAATTATGGACTTGAATTGCGATTTTGTGTAACTACCCAGTAAAATTGACAAATTGTGGCATAAAACAGCGATTTTGTATAACTACCCAGTAAAATTGATAAATTAATGATTGCCTAAAATAGCGATTTTAAATAACTACGTACTAAAATTGATAAATAAACACCGAGTTCCGAAATTAAAGATATTTTTTACTTAGTAGTGTTTTTGTTTTATTTGGAAGTCGGTTGTGTTTTTTTGTGAAAAAGCTTTTTATTTTTCACTTTTTAGTGGTACCTCACTCCTAAAAACACCACTGAAAAGTCACAGGAAAGCAAAATACGCAATTTCGTTACTTGGATGACAAACGAAACACGTCATCTAAGTAAACGAATTTCAGCTATTTTGATTTAAAAGCTAAACTGCTAAATCGATTTTAATGAAATTTAAATGGGACCAATCGGAAAGCATACCCTTTCGCATGAAAGAAGAATTTTTCAAATCGGTTCATAAATGACGGAGTCATGAGGTGGAGTCATGAGGTAACACACATAAAAAAAAATACAACCGAATTGAGAACCTCCTCCTTTTGAAGCCGGTTAAAATCAAGGAAGCTTACAATGACCCTTTAAGCGACCAAACGTCTCTCAAAAATGTTTTCAACTTTATTATAAGCAAATAAAGTTTAGGTTAGTAAAGTGCTCGTTTGAATGAACTCTTTTGTAGCAACGTGTAACAGAATTAACGCAATGGGTACTTCTCATCATTATGAAGAACTTTTACTAAGAGACCAACACTGAAATCGCGAAGAAAAAAAATCAACTGCCCATACATTTATGTGCGCATGACTCGATCGACAAAATGTACTGAACAGCTGCATTTTAGGGTCCTGTAACCAAAGGGTAACCAACGGAACCCCATTACTAAGCTTCCGTCCGTCCGTCCGTCCGTCCGTCCGTCTTGTCTGTCTGTGGGCTGTATCTCAAGAACCGTAATAGTATAGTAGACAGTTGAAATGTTCACTGATGGCATATTGCTATTGCCACTAACAACAAATAAAAAAAAGGTTTATGGTACGGAACCCTTCGTGTGCGAGTCCGACTCGCACTTGGCCCGTTTTTGTTTTATTATTTGTGTTGACTGTGATTACGTGCTTAAGTAAGCGCCTTAGCAATTGAGTTGACCGTCCACAGCTAAGTAAGATTGACACCGAGAGCTTTGCTTCTATAATTGCGTCGTCGTATTTTTTTTTGCTAGCTACTCATCCGTGCGTACATCGTAGTGGACCACTTTGCCATTTTCATAGAAAGCAAAATTAAGCTTGCGTAGTTTAGACCTGGGTTCCTATGGAGCGACACATTTACCTTCCCCACGGCACTTGCACGGCGAAATTCTCATATTTAGAACATCGACTGCCTCTGCGAACAGGCTATTTGACTACTATCAAAAATCTTCATGAATTAATGTTTATTTGAAAATGTTACTACTAGAATAATACGAAATCGTCTATATTAAATGCCTACCCAATTATATTTATTTTGTACATAGGTTCAAAATAACACTTTACACGTCATATTTTGTTGGTGATTTTAATCTAGATGAGGCTGGATCTTTTTTTGAGTCATTAAAACAAATATTAGTATTAAGGTACCATTATGCAAGTAATTTTAAAAGATGGCCTCTTTACTCAAAATACTAAAAATATTATGGTTTATATATTCTTTTTTTACTATTGATAGGCTCGCGTTTGCCCACTATCTCACGTGATGATAAGCAATGATGTGGTCGAAGATGGAGCACGTTTGCCTTGCCTTATATCTTATTTATTTATTTGGATCTCCAACAAAGGATACACAGATATAACATAAGACACAGTGATATAATGGTTCATTTACGTGTGCTCCTTCATAACTATCTTGCAAAAGGACTGTTTTGAATTAAGTTAACCTAAAGGCAGTATTTCAACAAAATAAATTATTCTGATAATATATTTATACATACATGGTTTATTTTCTTGTTTTTTTACCAGAACAGGTACGTGTTGTTCTCTCGTCCGGTCCCGCTTGTCGTTGATTTTCGAGATACCCTGTATTGTAACTCCTTCTCTCTTTGGCACTGGATAAGTGATGGCATGAGTACCTCAAATAATCCCAATTGTCAAAACTGAGAGTCTAACTGTCGGAAGGTCTAATTAGTCGCAGTTTGGAACAAACATACCAGGAATCAAGCAAACAAAATTATAATTATTTAGTAGCAACAGTTACCGCATGAAATGTCTTTGATAATTGTTACTAATATTGTGACTTGACTTGCCGATGGATGCAGGATGCGCAGGACCGGTCGTTGTGGCGACGCTTGGGGGAGGCCTATGTCAGCAGTGGACGTCTTTCGGCTGCTATGATGATGATGATGATGATGATTGTGACTTGTTAGGCTTTGGCTTAAGACAAACATTTGAACGAAGTCATTGTCATAGATTGTTTGTTTAAGTTTTCTGACTGCTGGTCAAATATTTCCCCATATTTTGCTAGTTAGTTTGCTCTGGACAATTGGTCTTGAAAGAGATAAATAAAATGTATTTTATTGTACATCAAAACGGTAACTCTTAAAATGCTGCTAATTTTATATTCTGAAGAAAGTGTCCGACCCAGTTATAAATACATTCAAAATTGTCTTTGAAAGAAAAAGTGGCATATCATTCGTCACTACCGCAATAGATTTTCTGTCAACTATTTATAGTGTGTAAGATAAAGTAGTTTGTAAACATAAAAATTCTCTGTTTTAGGCATCAGAATCAAGACGGGAGTCAGGCACATTGCCGGCTGTCGGGCAACTAGACCAAGCGACGAGAGAGAGCAACTTGGCCTTCCTAAGAAATGTTGGGATTGTGGTGGAAGACTCGCTCACATCTCTTGTTGAAGAACTGAATAAGATTGTTGAAAGTGATGGTAGGTTAAAACAGCTTATATTTAAAGTATGTCTTTGTCAAATATAAGTCGGGCCGGTGTCTGCAACTTTACGTGCAGGGACGTATTTTGCGTACTGGTAAGACAAATAGGTTTTAAGATCCACCACAGCTCTACAAGCAAGGCCAGCACTTCTTGGTGTTATTGACTATCTAGGGAAGGTATTATTGGGGAGTTAAAGAGCAGATGGGTTCCTTTCTCGACCTCCTCAATGCAGGCTATGCAGAGTGGGGTGTTTGTAACTCCTACTAAAAAAGGTGCCTATTAAAGGAACCATGGCCAGGTGTAACGGAAGTGATTTTTCGCAACTGTAGTGAATCATAGGGTCTGTTTCGTGACGCGGTAGTAGTAGGTAAGCGGAATAGGGGGCAGTGCCTCCTGCCTCACTCACCACGTTCTACCTGTTTGTGGTTCTAGTCTCTGGTGCGTTTCCTTAGCAGTTGCGTAGGTATGTACCTGAAGGGGAGTGGTACAATCGGTTCAGGTCCCATTGTTGTCATACTCGAACCTCTTGTGGTGAGATCGTCCGCTGCACCGTTACCACGAGAATAGTTGGGTCTTTTGACCATTGAATGGATACAATACTTTACTGTGTTTACCAACCTGGTAAAGGCGTTTCGTGATTTTTATATCAGCCCAGAATTAACTGTGTAGCTGTTCAGTGCTTCAGAGCGGCCATGCGGTCCGAGAACATAAAAATTGAGTAGTGCCTAGTTATGATGGCTAAAGCTGCCAGGGATGTACCCAAGCACTCAGCTCTTAGTTAGTAATGGACCGCCAATGGTGTGGCTATGTGAATATTGACATCCTCCGAGAAGATTCACGCACCCGCCTTTTGGTTCCATTAGTGAAGACCTGCAGCTCTTCAGGCACAGGACTTCGCAACGGTGATCCTAATGCAATTATTTTTTGAATAAATATAAATTACTTTGGTATCCGGTCGTTGTCTTCGTTAATGGGAGTTCAGTATTGAGCCCCACGTGTGGAGCGGTGTGTTTCTCTGTTACCCCAGACATCCAATATTTTAAAGCGTTCCGTCGCCATCGTCGCTTCCTGTTATATGAACGGGTGCGGCAGTGGGAGTCCCAGCATGGCTTCGAGCGCTACAGTCGGGGATCTCATGCAGACCGCAGTCGCCGTGTGGTTTGCTTACGGCTGAGATTGGCTTTGCATAACAACACCAGGCACCCCCCGTAGACGATGGTGGGCCAAATTACTGTGCTGTACAGCAAGGGTATATTTTTTGGGAAAAGGTACTTAATCTAACATTTTCTTGCATTGTTAAATGGTGACGCAGGCCCTGTTTAGTTTATTGACTAAATGATTACTCTAGTTTAACTTAGGCTATAGGATATGCTTCTTGGTATTTAGCTTCATTAGATAACTGGAGCTGTCTGTACCCGTTTTTGGGTAAGCGTGACTAATTCAAATTCAGTAGGTTTTACTGATAGATCATAATTATTCCCTGCACTATCGTACCACAATGCGTAGTACTTGCTGAGTGAGGTTGGACATCGTTTTAGTCACCAGCCTAGATACGAAGTTAGCGAAATCGTCTGCATAACTTATTTTGTAGTAACGATTCGCGTTGAGTTTGATAACGAGGGTTTATTAAGGTCATCTATTACCAGATTCCAGAGAAGTGGCAATGCTTATAGGGAGGGGCTCTATAAGCAGCATCTGGCTATCAGGGGCAATTGCTGATTGTCCTTAAGGCAAAACGCTTGAGCTTAACATGTTAGTAATCTGTTAAAAATCTCTGGGCGCCGGTTTTATCCTAGAGAAGTTTGTCTTGTCGAAGGCACCTTCGATGTCGATGAATGTGGCCCACCCATTGATATATAAAAAAACCCAAGATGCACAGTCTCGAACAAATGCAACACTCGAAACTGTCGTCAAAAACTGACATGTATCAAGTGTCATGTGGAAGTTGTGTGTAGTTATACTATAAACAATTTTTTTGCAAATTCAACCTTACACGGATCGCTTTAAGTTGTTTTTACAAAGCAGTGCAATATGGCGAGTGATGCGAGACTGTTTCAAACTTGCGCATAATTATACATATTGCGCTTATTTTTTGCGGACGTTTTTGAGATGCTGAGTGTGTATCTTGGGTTTTTTATATATCAATGGGCCCACCTATCTGATTCTTCTATCTGGCTTGCCACCAGCTGAAGAGCGGACTCTGTCGATTTACCCGTGCTGTAGGGTAACCAACGCGGTAACAACAGGTGGTTACCGTGCTACGGTATTGTTTTTAAGCGCCACCTTTCAGCTTTCTTTCACAGTCTTTCCAGTGTCTTTGGTAAGAAGGAGGTTATATTTATAGGTCGGTAGGATTTATCGTTTGTGTTATCAGTCTTACCTGGCTTTGCGGTTAATATTACTTTCACTTCGCTCCAGTCTTCTCACACTTTCGGTGCCCAGAACTCAGCATATGGATCGTCATATGGGTCGACGACGCGGAGGCGAGTTGTGGGCACACGAACATATTATGTTTCGACCCATATGCTGAGTGATGGGCACTGATGGGCACCAAAAGTGTAAAGGGCATTCATCTTATTGCAATAGAGGTTCCGCCGCATTGCAGTTGGGCAGGAAACACACAATCGGCACCGTGTCTGACCAGGCTTTGAAAGAATGGAAGTTTCCGATGGCCAATTGGATTATTACTAGCGTAATCATCTTGTTTGAGTAGAGCCAATCATCATCTAATGGTGTTTAGAGAACGACTAGCCGGTGTGAAAACGCTTCTTGGGAAGTGAGTTTCAACTAGATCGCGTCTCATTTCTTCAGGCGACGTAGTGAGTGTGGCTTAGTTGGGATCTATTGCGCCAATGTTTTTCTTACCCTGTTTGATGAATGTAATGAATTTTGAAGCCGGACTTGGCTGAGTTTATGGCCTTTTTTAGAAAAATCTTTCTTACTTTATCGCATTTGCGCTCCAGGTTTCTGAGCAGGCAGTGTGGTCGCTGATTATTTCAATGATTCGGTGAGCTGGTAGCCCACAAGAGCCAACAAATCGCATAGCCTGGAGGTGGCGCCAGTATGCAGCTCTACCCGTGTTGCGCGAATTACGCCGTGCCAGTTTGTGTGGTACACATACCTTTTTGTTTTCTGTGGGGAAATCCTCATGGATATACTCCGTCTGGGGAGACGGATTATTATGTCAGACTCCTATCGACTAAAACCCTACCGTTACCATAAGTGGGGGGCCCGGGGTACAATAAAATTCACGCGCGCCCCCGACTTCTTATGGTAACCGGAGATCGTTTAGCGCCCTTCGACGCCCGGTTGCCCTTCTGTTGCGGTTGGATTGGGTGGTATGCTCTCTCTCCCTCCGCCGCCTCCTTTGCGAGCACCACCTCCTCGCAGAAAGAGGTGATGGCATCCCACGCGTTCTCGATTCCGACCATAGTTTTAACTACGGATGGAAGCGAGAGATCATTTACGCGAAGTGTCGCAACGAGGGCACAGCGCTGTTGTACCCAAGATGAGCATTCCTCCAGTGTATGCTGCGCCGTCTCATCGGGGCAGTCCACACAGTGGTGACAAATGGGCATCCGCTCCCGACCTATGCGACGCAGGTACTTTCCGAAGCACCCGTGTCCAGTGAACACCTGCGTCAGTCGAAAAATCACCGTTACGCCTCTCCAGCCACTCTTCTAGAACAGGCCTTACGGCCACTATCGTGGCGTGCCCCCATCTGGGATGCGCCAGTCGCTGGCTCCATTCGGCCACTAGGTTCTGGTGGAGCTCGGCTCTTCGTGCCTCTATTTCTCGCGGCCGCATATCGCGCGCTAGGTTATCCTTCCGTCAGGGATAGAGGGACGCAAGAGATTTCGTATCCAGATCCCAGGGTGTTGATCCGGCCAAGAGCGTTGCTGCCTCGTAAGAGATCGTGCGATAACCCCGTATCACCCTGACGGCCATCGCTCTCTGCGGTCTTCACAGTATAGCGGCATTGCGGGCTGTCAAGTTATCTGCCCACACGGGTGCCCCATATGGGGCCATAGACTGCACGATCCCCACGTAGAGCCTCCAGCAAGAGGCGTCGGGCCCACCCAAATTGGGCAAAAGCCGTGCAAGAGTAGCTGCAACCCACATCAACTTGGGGACAAGACGCTGCATGTGCGGCTCGAAGTCCCATCGGCTGTCGAAGACGAGTCCCAGATACTTCATCGTCGACTCGACACCGATGCGGATGCCTCCTACCACTATGTGTGAATCCCGCGGTGGCTTATTCCGAGGCCCATGAAAACAAAGGGCCTCAGACTTGTGCAAGGCCACTTCGAGACCCAAACGCTGAATCCTTCCAACGATCTGCGCAACCTCTGCCGTGGCCAGTATTGTCGCCTGGCGATGCGTTTGCCCCATGACCGTCACCAGGGTGTGATCAGCGTAGCATATTACGTCTACACCCTCGGAAAGAGCACCGCGCAGCACCCAGTCGTAACCAATGTTCCACAGCGGTGGTCCTAATACCGAGCCCTGTGGAATACCGCACGACGTCTCTCGTTGACCCCATCTTTCCCGACCTGGAAAAATTACGGTTCTCTCCGCTAAATAGTCCCCGATAATAAGACGCAGGTAGGTTGGCACGCGATGGTATACAAGAGCCTCCCTAATGCAACTCCAGGGCAAGGTATTAAAGGCGTTGGCTATATCCAAAGATACTGCTAAGACGACTTCACCCTGGACAACTGCTTCCCCCGTTAAAGCTTTTACTCGCATGATTGCGTCCACGGTAGAGCGATCTCGGTGAAAGCCAAACTGGTTATTTGACAAATTTGGCCCTTCTCCAGTGCTGGACAAGGCGGTCGGCAATAATTCTCTCCAGTAACTTACTTGTCTCGTCCAAAAGCACAATAGGCCTGTATGCTGACGGAGAGTCTGAAGGGCGCCCCTCTTTCTTCAGCAGAACCAACTTGCCAGCTTTCCATCGCCGTGGAAACTGACCCCGCTCAAGGCATGCACTAAAAAGTCCCACAAATCTGGGCCAAAGTGCCCGCATTGACAAGGCCAGCGCACGGCCTGGTATTCCTTCCGGTCCTGGAGCAGTGTTTTTGGCTTGTAGCCGCAAAAGCCCAGCCTTCAGTTCCACCTGGGTCACTTCAGGTACGTTTTCTTCAACACCCATTTCGACGGCATCTCTGTCGTAAGCTGCAAGAGGTGGTATCATTGATGGGGTTGTGTGTTCCGTTCTTGAAGGAAACAGAGTGCAGACGACCTGATCAAAGAGTTGTGGCTGAAGCCTCTGGGTAAGCGGAGGAGTCCAGGGCCGCAGTATGTTCCTAACCATAAGATAAGGGCGCCCCCATGGATCTTGGTCCAAGGTCACCAGCAACTCCTCGCGGGCTTGTGTCTTGGCCCTTCCAATCGCCGTTTTCATGGGTCCCTTTGCAGCTCTGTATCCTGCGAAGAGTTCCGCCTCTATGACATCTGCATTTCGGATGCGGATACGCCTCCTGCGGTGCCTGGCATATAAACGTCGCGCCGCTACACGCGCCTCGCGTAACTGTGCAATCTCCTGCGACCACCAATATACCTGATGTTTGGCAGGTCCGCGCTGTAACCGTGGCATCGACACATCACATATAATGGACAGTGCCCTTTGAAGCCCCTACACCTCATCGTTGATGTCGTCAGGCCTGTCTGGTGCTGACACCCAGGCCTGAACGATTGAGGCTTCCAGGAGTGCCTCCCGATCTAGATTTTTCGGAGCCCAGCGCGGACCGGCCCCTACAGAAGCCAATCGGCTCGGGTTATCGACCGTCTGGGCAGACACGGTAAAATGGATATATCGGTGATCTGACAGTGTTTCCACCTCTTCCATTACACGCCAGTCATGTACACGGCGCGCTATAGCAGGGCTAGCAAATGAAAGGTCCACTATCGATCCGCCTCGCTGACGCACGCACGTGAGCACCGACCCTCGATTGAGGACAAGCAAGCCGCTTTCTACGGCTCACTGCTCTAATACCTGCCCCGCGCATCTGTTCTTCGGGAACCCCATGGCATTGATTTAGCATTAAATTCCCCAAGGACCAGCACGGGAACAGGGTGGCACCGACTGACCACAGTGCCCAACTCTGCTATAAAGCTCTGAAAGTCAGCAAGAGACCTGTTTAGATAATGATATACTCCAACCACTACCATTTCTCCAACGTGTGCTGCTACAAAGCCTCGTCCTCTGGCGACGTTTTCAAAAGACGGAAAGTCAATGGAAGCCCATAATACGAGAGCTACCAAACTGTTGGCGTCACTTACCCTGTCATTTCTGGGTAGGACAAAGTAAGGCTCTGCAACCACAGCCATATGAATCGACCACTGTGCCATGCTCTGGAGAAGTAAGTCCTGAGCCCTAGCACAGTGGTTGATATTACTCTGAAGTACACTTAGATGTGGGGCCATTATACAAAGTCCGTATCTGTACCCATCCCGATAACCATTTGCGTGGCTTTTGTTGCAACTGACTGCTGCGCAAGCAGTTTCAACCCACAAGTGTTTTACGGCCTTTAATAATTTTATTTGCCGCTGTGACCGGACAACTAACGACTGTCGTCCTCGAGCCAGCCACGCCAGTACGAATCTCCGAAGCTTTAACAGTCTCGGGGGCACACTCTCCGACTCTGACGACTGCAGTCACCACTTCATCAGTCGTGACGGAGTCGTCTAAGCCCAATATTTTAAGATCAACATATTTAGTTGGCCTGGATCTCCTCGCCAATAGATTCCTTTAATTTTCTGGCCTGTGCATCTGCTAGTGGGCCACTAGAGGCACTTGGCACTAGCAGCATGCGAGCTTCTGTCGCTGCATTTTTTGTGCGCAGGCCCGTGATGCCAAGGTCCTCAATGCGTATGCTCTCCTTGGCTCTAGCTAGCACATTCGCATAGCTAACCCCTTTCGCTGCTGCCTCAGGCCGCAACGTGATTATGACGGCCGTTGATCGTGGGGTGCGAAGTGTAGCGGCTTGTTTGCTCGCCTCTGCTCGTTGTGTAGCCTCCTTCTTCTTGGCTTTCTTGCGAGCCTTTTTATTTGCTGCAGTTTGCCACTGCTGCTGCTGCGTTCCAAAAACCTGAGGAGCGGAGCTAGTTGGCTCAGCTTGGCTCGCCGGACCTGCCCTCTTTTCCTGCTTTGATTTCTGCGCCTTCGAGGGCACGGACTTTAGAAGACCCACGGTGGCTAACGCAGCCTGGGTTAGTGCGGCTGTTTTAGCTGCGTTAGTTGGCGCCACCGCCGGCGCTTGCTGTATTCTACGATCTGCTGCCAGTGGCGGACGCAGAAGCCTTCCTTCCAAGGTGGAGTATCTTGTATTGATGCAAAGAATGACTTCCTCCAGACGGGAAATTTTTTCACCTGTCGGAGTTTCCTGTCCTTCATGTGGCCTTTACTGCCGCTCCTTGTCCAATTTTGCAATATGGGCTCGTATGTCCTCGACCTCCTTCTGTTGTTGAGTCACCTGTAAAGTAAGGCGGTCATTTTCCGCCTGAAGCCGTGTTGTCTCAGCGGAAGACGCGCGCTTACTCAGCGCCTCTACGGCCTCTCCTATAGCGGTTAATGCCATTTTAAGGGCTCGCTGGTCAAGCCCACTTAAGCCCTTAGATACTTTTCGCACCCTTTGCACCGTCGCTACAGCGTCCTGGACTTTGGTGTTCAAGCCTTCTGCCGATAAATCAGACAGTTTATCCCGTTCCTCCCCCGTTAGTTCTTTTCGGTCCTTTACGAGTGCAGTACCAACTTTAGAAACCGGTGCCGCTTCATCCGCCGGTGTTGAATCTGACCTCAAAATATTCGCCTCTCTGCGTGTGCGCTTGCGCCAGAGCTGTCCTTTGCACTGCGTATCACTCCCTACACTCTCCATGCTTCCTACGCTCATCACCGATGTTGCGTCAGACTCTAATGCAACACCCACCTCCTTATCATCTAAATTGGTTTTTGTTTTATAGTTTTCCATAGTTATTCCCACGAGTATGGGGTATCTAAAAAGTACACCTAGGGGCACCCCCTGTTCCTAGGTAAGTGTACATTTGTAACCCAACCAGAGGGTCCACTGGTACCCTGGCGCTAATAACTGATGCACCAACTACAATTTGAGTTAGTTACAAATGGAACTACTCCTCAGCCATTCATACCCTCGCCACGCACTAAACTTGGTATTAGAGGTAATTTTTGAAGAGGTTTTCTTTCTCGCGGTCCGGGCGATGAAGCCAAGACCCTCGTCCCGTTCTAAGTCATAGAATATGTTCATGATTCTCTTTCTGGATTACGAGATCGACGGGTGTCGGTTACAACAAGCACCGCCCTTGCTTCTCCATCATTGTCTTCTGCTTACAGCAGAGGATAAGATGAAGAAACGACTCCCCCTTTGTCCTCACTTAGCCTATGGCTCATTCTTGCGCTCGTCTACCCTGACTTCAGCGACAAAATCTCCTTTTCCACTTCCAGGGGTGTAGATGGAAACCCGTCCTACAAGAAGTAAATGTCCCGCAGCGACACTTCGTCCTTTGGCTTCCATCGTGCCCTTAAATAGTTAAGAAGGCACACGGAAGTCGACCCCTCGACCATTACTGGTCTCCTCCCTCGTCCAAAAGTTCGCTACAGGCAGCAATCCCGATCTCCAGCTCCAAGGAGAGATCACCACCTGTACCCAGGGTACACCACGTGAAGGTCTTCTAGCACCGCACCCCCATGTACGTCGAAGCGTGAGCTCCTGCTCACAACACAGGTACCTGTGGGCTGAGCAGGGGGCCTCGTCAGAGAGCTACCACCTAGTAGTGAGTTATGATGTGAGGTCTATGATAGTACGACTGCGGCTGGTAAAGAAGGTTGATTCACAACCTATGTTTAATTGGAAAAGGTTAGTTTCGATCAAGAAATCAATCAATGCCGTGCTCCTTTTATATAGAGTGTACATGTCACATAATGGGTGCTGTACATTTTCGTGGGTCTGAATGACAACCTCATCCCCGCTGCTTTAACAATGCTTCACCTAGTTCAGAAAAAGCAAATGATGATAATTACAGAAAATCCCTCCACAAGCCAGTACATCATCTTAAAAGCAAATGATGATAATTACAGAAAATTCCTCCACAAGCCAGTACATCATCTTAAACGATCAAATACTCGTAATTTTCAGTTTCATCAGACGAAGACTTAGACACAATAAAATGCCTCATGGATGGCGTAAGGTCGAGTGCAGACGACGCGGCAAGATGGATGCGTGTGTCGCACGCAGCGCTGCGTCTTAGATGCGAGTCCCCGCACTGGGCACGTGAGCACGCAGCCTTACAGACGAGGAGAGATACTTGCTTTTCTCAAGCGGTACGTATATTACTAACAATGCTACGAATGTTATAAATGTGTAAGTTTGTATGTGTAAATGTTTTGAATATCACGTCTAAACGGTTTTTAATCTATCATGGGTGAATACATGAATTTACACATACTTTTAATACCGGCAGCGGTGCATCATTTTCGGCTTTCAAAAAAATCCGCTAGCAAAGTCGGTTTATTCTGTAAACAACACACCGTGAAAACTTAGGTGGAACGAGCTTGATGTGAACCGTCATTCCACCTGGATTGGATTGACAGAAACCGACATGGTCACTTCATCTAAGCTTACACGATGAGATGTTTAGAATATCACTGCTGGAGTAACTACCGCCTACCAAATGGTGCGTTGATGGGAGATTTCCCACAAGGTAGACCAATGACCTGGAAAAGGTAGCGGGTAACCACTGGATGACTATGCAGTGAACGTCTTTCAGTTCCGTGATGTAGTTGATTTATAAAATTGAGAATACAGCCTCTAAAACGGTTACCCTTCATCCCTTTTCGAGAAGAAGTGGTACCAAAGCAATCAAGGACCGACAGTTCTTACTGCACAAATCAAAGTCATAGCGACATGCGTCGATCGATGCAATGAATGAGTTAATGAGGGCTATCGCGTTTGAATTCGCCGCTAGAGGCGCTAGTGTAGCTGAAAAAGGTGTAGCTGGCTGATGCTGGTGAAGTTTGTTTTGTCAAAGGCACCCTCTATATCAATGAAGGCGCCCAGTGTTAGGTTTTTGGCTTTGAGACCATTTCCTATGCGTGTGACCATGCAGTGGAGTGCGGATTCAGTTGATTTACCTGCACAGTACGCGTGTTGGTTTGGGTGTAAAGGTTTAAGTAGCGAGATTTGACTCCTAATCGTTCTGTCCCCCAGTCTCTCCAGTGTTTTCAGGAAAAGCGAGGTGAGGCTGATGGGTCTGAAGGATTTGGGTTGAGTGTAGTCGCTCTTACCAGGTTTTGGAATAAAAAATATTATTACCTCGCGCCAAGTCAAGGGGATGTAGCGGTGAGCCAGACAGGCACGGAAAACCTTGACAAGCTGTTCCGCTAGCGAGTCTCCGCTCCATCTGAGCAGAGCCGGAAAGATACCATCCAATCCTGCTGCCTTGAAAGGCAAGGAGGTGTTGATTGCGCATATTATTTTATCCTTGTCTATTACTTCTGAAGCCACCTCCCAATCTAGGTGACTCGTGGGTCTTTCTCTATGCGGATCCTAACTCTGTTGGGTTGCAATCTGGCAGCCTGGGAAGTGGGTGGTGAGAAGTGATTCGCTAGTTTCCGCATCGTTAATTGTGTAGGTGTTGTCTATTTTTTTCAGGCCCCCATTGACCCTCATTGCCTGGTTGCTATTCTCAATGTTAGTACAAAAACGCCTCCAGCCGTTTTTTCTTCTAAGGCGTATTAGATTTTTATAGGTTTTACTGGTTGTAGTATTTATATAGGTTCCAGTCGCTTGGTGACCGTGGGTTCATCGCTATGTTGAAGAGCCTTCTCAGCCTCTGTCGGTGTCTTTCTAGTTCTGGACCCCACCAAGACTGCCTTGCTCCCTGCCTAGGTACAGTGAGAGGACAAGACTGCTAATAGCTATTTAGGAGAATTGATGTGAGGTTGTTTACGTATTCATCTAAGTTGGTTATAGGGATTTCAGCTGGAAGGGAGGGTTGTTTACTAAACTCTGTCCTAACTAGCCTGATAAACTTGGATTTGTCTGTGTTGCGAGGAATTCTTCTCGGTTACGGCTTTGGTAGGTTAATAAAGTTGATGGTAAATCGGATCCATCTGTGATCCGAACATGATAGTTCGTTGGACACATGCCAGTCCTGGATGGAGCCGGAGATACCTATCGTTGCTAAAGTTAGGTCTATTATTGTTTGTGATCGTGCGTACAAGATTATTGCTAAGAATAAAGTCAAGCATTGCCTCATTGCTGCTGTCATCGTCTTCACTCCCCTCCCCCGCAGGAAAGCAGAGTCCTTATCCGATGTTAGTCCGGGCGAGTGTAGATCCTGTGTTGGTTCTTCGGTTTTTGCGCCGTCCTCCATCTCAGCCGGGGAGGAAACCCGCTCCTCCCCCTCCTCAATGGTCTCCATCGCAGGTGGCGACGGTGGCCGCCCAGGCGGCAGAGGATCAAGCCTCGGTCCAGGCGCTACAGGGGCCGTCGCGTTTGAAGGCACGGTGACCTCCTCACTGGCTACACCCTCTTCCAGGAACCGGATGTAGATGCTGCCTATGAGGTAGTACACGCGCCTGTTTTGTTCTTTCAGTATTTTGACCACGGACTCTGGCACACGGAAGAAGAGACAGGTACCCGGGCGCTCCTGTCTGGTCCTCTCGTGTGTCAGGGTCCAGGTTTGGCGTGTGAGCTTGAGTAGTGCCGGAGTGTCCTCTGTGTTCTCCGGAACGAACAGCATACACAACGACTTTTTTGGTATTTCGGCTTGGGGCCGAACGGTTAGGCTGGTCCCTGGTATTGGGGACGGCATGTTGTTGATGATCCCCTTGAGCCAGGCCAGCGTGAATTCGTCCTCGCACCAGGTTTTGAGAACTCCTTCAGCGAAGTGGGCCTTACCTCGAAAGTGGATCGCGGTGTTTACAGTTGGGTTGGAAGGGTCGGGATCTGCCATAAACAGTGCCCGCAGTTGGTTTCCGATATTTAGACGTATCCCCTCCGCCTGTTCTTGCGTCATTTCCTCAAATGGCTCGGTCATGACGGCGACGCAGAGCTCATTGTTACGGTATGACGCGGCCGCTTCGGCGTAGCTCACCAAGGAGCCGTCTACCATGTGGGAGCGAGCAGGCTTGCTCTTCTTGCTTATCCCAGTTGGTGTGACGGAATCCTCGGGTCGCTCACGCTTCTGCGCCCTGGCAAGAGGTTCCCTGTGGGTGGTTACGTGCTTTTTTTGTACCCTCGATCTCTATCTCATAGCTGCGCTTGTGCTTGATTTTCATGGTAGCCACGTCAGCTGGTGTCGCTGTTGTTACGGGTGTTACAGCAGCGGCCATCACAGCATCTTGCTGCGCAGTCTTGACCGGCGCGGACAGACGTCTCTTTGAGAACGATGTCTTGCGGGAGACGGTGGTCCAAGTTGCTTTGACCGGAGATTGAATGGCGTCTCTAAGAGACGACTTGTCGATCCCAGTCGTGTTGGGTGCCCTGCCGGTGGGGCTTCGGTCAGACTCCTTAGGTCTCTCTCTGAGGCCACTGTCGCTAACGCAGCCCTAGTGGGCGCATCCACGCCAGCAGCCACCGTTGAGTCGCCATGTACGAGACCTGCCCTAGGCCTTGCGGACAGGGTTGAGTTGGTGTGCGCATCCTTGAACGCAAGTGGGGTTAGCGTTGCCTTCGACGCAGCCTGATTTGGCGCATGCCTGGCGATTGCCCTCCTCATCGCATCCTTGGACGCAGCGGAAAGTTTCTGTTGTTTGGTTTGTTTTCTAGGGGCATCGGAGGACGCAGCCTTAGGCGGTTTTTGCTTCGGCGCATCCTGAGACGCACCTCTAGGTTTGGTTGTGGTTGGCGCATCAGAAGACGCAGCCTTGGTTGTGTTGATTGGTTTGGTGTTTGGCGCATCATAGGACGCAGCCTGAGTGTTGGTTTGGTCTATTTTTGTCTCTATCCATGTCTTTGGATTTAACAGATTCACCGTCGGAGCTCTCCACTCGCCACGGAGCCCTCAAGTCGGGGACGCCACTCGTTCCACGAGTGGACGCCAGAGCTAATCCTTCGGTATAGGACCAGCTTGTTGGAAAGTAGACGAGCCTGCACGCGACGGAGGATCGCGGAACTGTGAACGACACGAGACTATGCTGCCACTCATCCCACAACCCCACGTCGCGCCGGCTGCCCCCCCCCCCCCCCACAAACCGACCCTCGCTTGACAGCCCGCTGATGGGATGTCTCAGCCGATTGATCGTGGGTAGCTACTCCGCGACCACCCGTGTGACAGGAAATCCGGACCGAAGTGATGTGTTGTGTGCAACCTGCTCCACTCAATCACCAGGATTCCTTCATCCCTCCGTACGGGTCCCCGCGCTCGGCACAAACACGCGGGAGGTCATTACTATCCACCATCTGCTCTTATTCGATGATGGACACCCAGGGCCATGACCTCGCCACCCCTGTGTTATTTCGCCTGGTGGTTTCAGTTATGTCTATTTCTGAGGGAAAAAGACCAATAACGGGGTGACAACGTCGGGTAGGTACACCACCAGACTTGCTTTGAGGAAATACACGACCGTTGCGCTCTCCCTCAAAACCACGCCACCCTACCCCCTCTGAAGGAGAGGTAAAGTAGGCCTGTATCTACACTACCAAGCAAGCAAAGCATGTCGTTGTGCAACCGCAAAAGCATAAATACAGACACCCCCCCCCCTAAGTCGCACGTTTACGGTATCATAAATTATTTTCCTTCTTACTTTGTTCACATGCACGTAATAACTACTTTAATGCTACGATTAAGGACCTCACACGACAGTGGCGCCAACTGGTGAGTACAAAAACGGTAGCCCTCATTGGTGTAGTATAATATCCTACAGTTGGAGTGCCCCGAGTGCCCATACACCTGTACTTTGGGGGATTTAATGAATGCCTCCGACGCTGCAATAAACGTAGCCACCTACTGGGCTCAAAAAATCTAAGGAGTTTACCATTGTTTGACATGAAAAGAAGATATCCTACAGTTACACCATTTATCATTTAATTATTTTATTTCAGTTATCAACAGTGACAGCCGGCTTACTCTGCTGGCTATGTTCAATGCCTGGCGACGTGGTGGCTAAGCTACTCAGCTCCGGTCTAGGACCCCTGTGCGGGTTCGAAGGCTTACTCAGTCTATACTCCACTGAGAAGGCGATGTGGGGTGACATGGTGGTTGCCGTCGAAGATTTACAGACCGTCGTGTTTACTCTCACCAAAGTTGGACATAGGTAAGTTACCCGCAACGTAAGAGAGATTCAAGTGCCGTACTGTGACACAGTACGGCACTTGAATCTCTCTACAGTGAGGAGTGCCACAAACTTGAGGTGGCCGGCGTTAATCGGCACAACCGGGCGCCAAAATCGGACATATTGTAGCTAAATCGGTACAAAAAATTGTCTTTTTCGTCCAGTAAATGACTGGGACCGGCCTTATCGTTCAACAAATACGATTTAAAAGCTGTGGTGAGAGGTGTTAGAGAAAAAAGGAGGTATATAGCACGATTAGCACTATACCTTTTACACAACGTAATAAGCAACCCGTCATAGTTCAAACGGCCCAAGGTGTATCAATAGATATATATATATATATTTTCTCTTGATAGGCACGCGTTTGACCACTATCTCACCTGATGGCAAGCGATGATGTGGATACATAGTTAGACCTTCTATCAATTACTTTGAACGTCGTTGTTTTCTTAAATACTGACATAATTTAGTCACCTCATCTGGGCTTAAGGCTGATTGTTCCCTGGAGCGGAGAGGAGCAGAGCTGTGCTAATATTAACCAATGGAACTGAATAAAATCCCCGCTCCGCTTCAGTGGATAGGGATTTGAGAACTAGTTTAAAATTCATACAAAACTGGGTAGCATAGCGAGACAGCGGAGCGGAGAAGAAGAGTGGTGAAGCGGAGCGGGGAAACGGGAAAAACTGACTGCCCGAATAACTCGTCGTGTGTAGTCGACCTAGTTCCGCAACTCCTCTCCGGTTCTTCGCTCCGCATTACTTTCACGCTTAGCTTTGCCGCCTCGCACCGCGTCTATGGACAGGCAGCCTTAGAGTTGATTTTTTAGGGTTCCGTACCTCAAAAGGAAAAATCGGTACCCTTATAGGATCACTTTTGAGGGCCGAGTCACCCGCGTCAGTAATGTTTGACCCTAACGTGGTCCCCGGGTGGGGCTAATCAGGTGACACTAACTGGTGGTAGGCTTCGGCCGATGGCTTGTGACCACCCACTGGGTAAGGACGTTCCGCCAAGCGGCCTAGCCGCGTTCCGGTACGATGCTCAGTGTAGCCAATACACAGGAGTTGGGTCGAAATAGTTGTTCCGATGCAGGCAGACTAACCAGGCTTGCGCTGACATGGGCGTATCGGGAGACTAGTCGCGGAGGGTAGCGGGATCCGAGGCACGGTGCGCCGATGGCTGACCGCAGGTAGTTGGGGGCCCAAGCAGTGTTCTAGCCACTCATGAAAGGCTGCCCCCCAACTGTCGAAAAATCCCGAAATGTACCATCGTGCTGGTTGGCGACCAGATGAGAGGGCCCGATGGACATTTCCGGGGGGGCTCGGGCGTCCCCGCAGTCTCCAGACTAGTCCCCCATTGATCTCGTCCTGTCAGAGCGTGCCTGAGGGTTAGCAGCATGGAACCTCATTTCACTTCCTTCTCCTCAACATTTTTCACTCAAAACATGAACAGGAACAAAAAGAGAAAAGCTATACAGCGGCAGCACTCCCACTCACACAAGGTGCCTCTCTAATATACGAGGTCTGCACTCAAATCTCGCCGCAGTCCATCACCACCTTGAGACTGAGAAACCAGCGCTCTTATTCCTGTCGGAAACGCAGATCGGATAACCGTCAGACGTGTCATACCTGTCTTACCCAGGGTTTACTCTGGAGCACCACTTCAGACCACGCGCGGGCGTATGTATGTACGCCCGGGACGACATCTGCTATCGGCGTCTCCGCAACCTTGAAGACTGCAGGTTCTCAACGCTGTGGGTTATAGTGGACACAGGCCTGGACAAAATTGTCTACACCTGTGTCTACCGTTCGCACAGCGGTGATTTGGAGACAACTGGGCTCACACAGCACCTAAGTGAGGCGGCGGATGCGGCTCAGCAGCGGTACCCTTCTGCCCAATTGGTGTTACTGGGGACTTCAACGCCCACCATCAGGAGTGGCTCTTCCCATACCAGTGCACAGACCATGCTAGACGAGAGATGCGAAAGCTATCGCTAGCGTTAAATCTTACCCAGCTGGTCCAGGGGGCAACGAGGGTGCCGGATGTTGCTTCGCATACTGCCAATTGCTTGGACCTTTTGCTGACAACAGATCCAGACCGCTACTCGGTGTCGATTTCTTCTCCACTGGGTAGTTCCGACCACTGTCTGGTTAAATTTGTGTCCGTCTACTCCCCGCCCCGTCTAATCCTAGCCCAAGAGGCACCCCGCGATTATGGCGATACTGGTCAGCAGATTGGGATGGCATGCGATTCTTCTTCGCATGTAAGCCTTGGCAGCCTATTTGATTTTCTTCGAGTGATGCTTCGTCGTGCGTGGATGCCGTGACAGATGTGTTGCGGAGGGGAAATGAGTACAACATTCCGATCTCTGACATAACTATGTCTTGCGAAGCTCGTCCATTGTTTGGTGCCGAGTGCAATTGCGCTGATGCGCTTATGCACGCGGCGTACCTAGGGTCGACACTCGTACAAGCAAAGCAAATGACGTGAGTCAGAAGAAGAGAGCCTTCAACAGGGCTGCCAAGTCCTGCAAGATGGTGTTGCGGAGGGCTCGGTTTGACCACATTAGCCGAATAGGGAACAAACTTGCTACATAGTAAGTAACTAGGTAGTAAGGCTTTTTGGTCCCTGGCTAAGTCGGTCGAATCGAGCTTCTGCCGCCCCTCACTACCACCACTGCTGAGACCCGACGGGACGCTGGCCCACTCCGCTGAGGAGAAAGCGAACTTGTTTGCTTCTTTGTTTGCGGAATCTTCACGTCTGGATCCTGGTGGAGCGGAGCCCCCTACTTCTCCTGATGGATGCGAGTCGAGTATGTCGAACATTCGCATTCATCAGAAGGACGTCCGTAGGGTGCTGCGTAACCTAGGCGTGAACAAGGCTAGTGGCCCCGACGGGATACCGGCAATTGTTGTGAAGACTTGTGCGCCTGAGTTTTCTCCGATCTTGACACGCCTATTTCGCCTTTTGTTTAAGACTGTAAAAGTGCCGAAGGCTTGGAAGCAAGCTGACGTGCAGCCCGTGCCCAAGAAGGGTAGTCGAGCTGACCCGTCTAATTATAGACCCGTCTCGGTAACGTCGATACTCTATAAGACTATGGAACGCGTGCTGAATCATAAGCTCCTGGCATACCTAGAAGCGAATGATGTCCTTAGTGACCGACAATACGGGTTCCGCCAAAATCGGTCAACTGGGGATCTTCTAGCGTATGCCATTCACATCTCGAGGTAGGCCATAGAGAAGCACGGGGAGGCACTTGCGGTCTCCCTTGACATCTCGAAGGCCTTCGACAGGGTATGGCACGATAGCCTTATTATTATGCTCCTTCCTTCGGTCTGCCCGACGGTTTGTGTGATTTGATCGCGGATTTCCTGAAGGATCGGTCTATCCGAGTGATAGATGGCTGCTCGTCTGGACTGCTGGATATTAATGCCGGGGTTCCTCAGGGGTCGGTGCTTTCGGCAACACTGTTCTTGCTGCATATTAATGATCTGCTTAAACCCGGCTTAAACCTTTGGGTATGCAGACGACAGCACTGTTGCTGAGAGATACATGTCCGACGCACGTGCTGGTGGGTCGCAGATCCGGTCTCTCCGGGAGGCTATGGTTGAGCGCTTGAACGTGTCCTTACAGGCTGCCTCTCAATGAAGCGATGCTAATCTGGTCAAGTTCAATGCTGCTAAGACCCAAGCGTGTCTATTCTCCGCCAAAAGGAGCCAATTCCACCCAGCTCCATCTTTCCGAGGTGCAACCGTGCCGGTAACCGACCAACTTGAGCTTCTTGGGGTTACATTAAAATCTACCCTCAATTTTGACCCTTTCATAAACGCTCAAGTGGCTGCAAAGAAGTTGGGGATGCTAGCAAAGGTGAGACGATACTTTACGCCGAAACAACTGCTCAAATTCTATCAAGCGCAAGTTCGATCGTGTATGGTGTACTGCTCTCATATTTGGGACGGATCTGCCAGATACCAGCTTGATGCCCTTGAGTCAATTGAGAAACGAGCCAAGAGGATCATCGGCAATGATAGGCTCATCGCGACGAAGCTCCAAAGTCTTGAGCATCGACGACGAGTTGCTAGCCTGTCGGTTTTCTACCGGTTGCATTTTGGGGAATGTGCGACGGAATTACATAATTTAATTCCACCAAGCCCGTTCCATCATCGGACCAGAAGACGAACGGCGATGCGCCACCGGTACATGGTGGACATCCCACCCTCACTCACAAAACGTTTTGGGAACACATTCATAGTGAGTACAGCTAAGGAGTGGAATTACCTACCGGAGTCTGTGTTTCCCGATAGCTACAACATGGGAGTCTTTAAGTCAAGAGTGAATAGGTTACTTCTAGCGCTCCATCTTCGACCACATCATCGCTTACCAACAGGTGAGATAGTGGTCAAACGTGTGCCTATCAATAGTAAAAAAAAAACTTTGTTGTCCGTCCGTCTGTCTGTCAAGACCCTTTATCACAGGAACGCGTGGAAGTATCAAGTTTTAATTAAAACCATATACTCAAGTCTACGGTTCCTTGAAGCTGTGAAAAAATCAAACTTTTAAGTTAACGTAAAGTAAAAATAAGGCCGTATATGTCTCAAAAAACGTATATTTCGTCACTCTTAAGGGAATCCAAATGTATAGGGTATTTCCCGTTGACCTAGAACTATAAAGTTTGGCAAGTATTACCGTCATAGACTACAAGTATAGGGAAAAGTCTGAAAAGTATACATTTGTAATTATATCATTAAAAAAATATTTTTTATTTTAAGTTACATTTAAAGTACCTAGAAATTTGTACGGAACCCTCGATGGGCGAGTCTGACTCGTACTTGGCCGGTTTTTTTTACTTTAGGAATACATGCACAGTAAAAATGCTGTTTTTTATTTTTGGTGTGTCAACAATTAATTTACGTTGTTGCGTGGTTTAAGATTATGTCCTACTTGCTAGGGTGTCCCAAGTACACCTGCACCATTGACACCACTCGGCAGGTGACCAAGCTAATCGTGGCTACCTATCTAAGTTATCTCTGGAATCTTTAATTACGATCGAGATTCAATATGGCGCCCGTGACAATAGACGCTACTTCATTCCCTTGATGCATATTCTGCCGGCTCTAATTTATCTAGAAAAAAAAATCCACTAGAAATGGAAATCAAAATAATCTAACGGGCGCTACACGCTTATGCGGGCCGGCATTAAACGGCACAGCCGGGTAGCAAAATCAAATAGACAAGTATGTAGATGAATGTTCGAGAAAAAGGCCGCCCGTGTATGCCAGTCGTATTTCGGTGAACAGTATTAGTTCAGTTGTGCTAAGAATGTGGGACGAAGGCAACATGTTATAAGCTACTCGATCGGCACTAGCCGAATAAAATACATGTGTAGTATTTTTTTATTTTATTTGTGATGGTTTTGCTCTTGGCTCTAGTCTAGGTCAGAGATGACAGAGACAAAGTCTACGATGGAGCGAGCTTACCCAGAAGGAGCCTGTTCACTCTAACTTTGAAGAGATTAGGGTAGTTGTAAGCGTTTGGAAATACAGACGCAGTAATTGTTTCAAGTCGGCCTTGTCGTTCAACAAATACTGCCCAACCGATTGTGTCGGCCACTTATGTGTGTGGCGCCCCTTAACCACTTTTATGAAGAGGTCAACTTGTTTATTATTTATGTTGTAAACGTAAGAAGTAATCTATAAAAAACATTCATCCGATTACGAAACTTCTTTTACTGATAGAAAACTATACTGTGACTGAGCGTCTGAGGGTTACTTTATCCCGGAAGAATGTAGTATTCATGTGGAATAAGCCACGGGGACTAGTTGGCTAGAAAAAGCTTATTTTTCTACAATTATTTTATAAAGAGGAAAGATTTGTATTTTTGTATGTTTGTAACGAATAAACTTAAAAAATACTGGACCACCATCATCTGCCTAGCCTTATCCCAACTACATTGGAGTCGGCTTCCAGTCAAACCGGATTCAGCCGAATACCATATTTAATAACTAGTTGACCCGCGCAACTTCGTCTGCTCTGCTCCTATTGGTCTTAGCGTGATGATATATAGCCTTCCTCGATAAATGGGTTATCTAACACTGAAAGAATTTTTCAAATCGGACCAGTAGTTATTGAGATTCGCGCATTCAAACAAACAAATTAACAAACAAACTCTTCAGCTTTATATATTAGTACTAGCTTCTGCCAGCGGCTTCGCCCGCGAGGTCCCTAGGGAACATACTCTCGGGATAAAAAGTAGCCTATGTCCTTTCTCAGACTCTAGACTATCTGTGTACCAAATTTCATTTAAATTGGTTCACTAGTTTTGGCGTGAAAGCGCGACAGACAGACAGACAGAGTTACTTTCGCATTTATAATATTAGTAAGGATAAGATACTATATTCAAAACATACTGGACCGATTTCAAAAAAAATTTCACCTTATCAATGAGTAACATATGCTATATTTATAACTAGAAAAAATTGGGGATCCCTAAGAAAATTGCAGCGCGGACGAAGTCGCGGTCGAAGTGCTAGTGTTGTAAAAAGTGGTCGTGGCTAAATAATAGCCACGCTTGCCGAGGTCGGCCTGTAGATGGGTACTGTCCATTACGTACTGAGACTCCTCCGTGCCACGGAAACCAAGTTAAACTGTTGGTACATGTAGATTTTTTGTTAGCCAGGACCAAAACATCTGGCACTAGTACTGCTAAGTTGTATCGATTGTCGTGTTAAACGAGAGACAAACTGGTCCCACTCTTAAGCGAGCTATTTGGAACCAGCCACATCCCCAGACAGTACCAGAGCTCAGGGAAGTCAAGAATGGGACAGGTTACCCCAAGAAATGCTGGATAACTTGATCCTCAGCATGCCCAGGAGGATCTCCGCATGTGTTCGAGACAGGGAAGGAGTTATATTATATTGAACTTTAGTCTTTTTCATTTTATCAAATTCCTGTTACAATTACATTTTGATTAATTACTCAATTATTGTTAGTAAAAAATAGTTTTATTTTTTAATTTCAAACAGGATTTTTCTATTTAAAGAAAACACAACAAATAATTTTTCTTGACAAAATTAATTTTAAAAAAATATATCAGCTTATGCTAGTGATCACAAACTTTTTTGATGTGTGTACGTTGTTTTGCATACGATAAGTGTGTTTCTATTGCATAGTTTTTCATACAAAATCAAGAATCCAGATATCATAATGCGTTGCATACGTTGCGTGCGTAGGGCCAGTGTGTCTCTCGTTTTACCCAATTACTAAGTTGTAGGGATCAGGTAGACTGTCGCTTCATGTAAAAAAAATAATGGTATTCATTGAGTTGCATCCCGTAAGACTGGAAGCCAGCACTATGTTGTTGGGAAAAGGCTAGGCATATCTATTTATATGAAAGGGAAACTGACCAAAATTGCTCGAAAAACAAACGAGATATAATTATTTTAAACAAATATATCTGTTCCTCTCGCGAAAACGCTGTTTTCTATGGCGGCTGTATAGGCGTCGTGGAATTTGACGTCAAAGTTCATATCGGACTTCCCTTTCTAATTGTAATCTTTGTAGCTTTATAACTTCATCGCTGATGAAGGTATTTATAAAGCAATCTCATGATTGTTTACTAGAGCAAATAGAAGTATTTCATTTTGCAAGTAAAAAATCGCATGCATATTCCCTAATAGGGATATGCATGGGATTTTTTAAATTTTTAAATCTGTGCAGACAAAGTCGCGGGTGAAGTGATAGTAATATTCTGTCAATCTATATTTGTTTGTTTGTTTTTTATATAATATATAATAGGCTTCTAAACTACTGGACCTGGACCGATTTTAACCATTTTTTCACCACGAGAAAGGAAAATTGGTAGGAAGTAACATAGGTTATAATTTGTAGTAAAAAAACTAGAGATCGCGATGTGTTAGTTCTAATACATTTTACCGACATTTTCAGCAACACAGCAGTGCCACACGTCGCGGGGACACGCGGCGCCCTCACCGTTTACATTCCCATCTCCGACTCCCTTTACACGAAGTTTACGTCTAAAGAAGTAAGTATTATTTTCATTCCATTTGACTACTTACCTCGTCAGTGTAGTGATCACAGGCGTTACTGCAGAGCGTGAGCTCATGTTCGCTTCTCGGGTCATAAATGTTATTGGCTGTTTCCCCACCAGAGCCCGTTAAGTAAGAGCACGGCACAGCGAACCAAAGTGCGCACCTACTGCTACTCAACTGCAAAGCACTATACAACGTGTAACAGAATAAACGCAATACCTCTTAAGGGGTCATTGTATTCATCATTATGAACAACTTTTACTATCAGGTATCTCTTATTAGTTTATTTAGGTACCTAATTATATTGTTACGAGCTTGTGGTTCGTTACAACAACAGCCGATTAAATAACCAAAACTGACACTTTCATTTACAACACAATTAAGCACTTTAAAACACACTAATTACAACACACAATCGCACTACTGAACACTTCACTATAACTCGCAGTTGAAGATTGCTCTCGAAGTTATCGCTTGTATCGCCAATTCAATACTGACTCCAGTCGCCGGATGTCCTCCCTTTATATACCGACAGTTATTTCTAGAACATTCTAGTATGGAAACTTTCTTGTACCTTTACTTGTACCTTTTTGTATACGGTAGGTCACGTCATTGATTTTTGTCACAATCCGGTACGGCCCGTCCCATTTAGCTTGAAGCTTAGGAGATTTCCCTTTACTGCGAACTAGATTGTGCAACCACACTAGTGAACCTTCATCGAAACCTTTATTGTTCATTTTGCGGTCATAACGGGTTTTCTTCTTTTCAGACATTTGCTGGCTCGACTGTCTGACGTGCTCATAAATGTCATTCATTTTGTTCCGCAAGTCATTCGCATAATTGGTTATACTGCGTGGGGCATCAGGTGGTATTCCGGTTATTAGGTCTGCAGGCAGCCGTAATTCTCTACCAAAGTTTGCGAAAGCTGGTGTCACCGATGTGCTTACGTGAACAGCACTTCGGTATGACAGCAAAAACGGTTGTATATGCTTGTCCCAATCGCGTTTTCGGTTTTCCACAACTTTTGCCAGGTATCTCTCCAATGTCTGATTGAATCGTTCCACCATTCCATCCGATTGTGGGTGGTAAGAAGTTGTTCTCGTTTTATGAGTACCCATAACTCGGCAAGTTTCCTGGAATATTTGTGACTCAAAATTCCTTCCTTGATCGCTGTGAATCTCCAAGGGTACTCTTAAACGACAGAAGACTTCATGAACCAATTTATCTGCGATTGTTGAAGCTTCTTGATTTGGAATGGTGAAAACTTCCGGCCACTTAGTGAAGTAATCCATTACAACCATGAAATATTTGTTACCCCTTTACTTTCCGGAAACGGTCCCGCAACATCCAGGGCTATCCTTTCCCATGGTGCACCAACATTGTACAATTTCAATGCACCTCTGCTACGAGTCTGAGGTCCTTTTACACCCGCACAACTTGAACATTTGCGACACCAGTCCTCGACATCATCACGACAATGGACCCAGTAAAACCGTTCCCGTATCTTCAGTAGAGTCAGTTTAACTCCCATATGGCCTCCTGAACAACCATGATGGTACAGCTGTAAAACATCTGGTACCTTAGCTTTAAGGACAATCATTTGCAAATGACAGCTGTCTCCCCGAGCATTTCCCTTAGTGATTCAGGATGGAGTACTGTGCCGTAACACAGTACTCCATCCTGAATCACTAAGCTGTCCCATTGGGCCCAATAGCTTTTTGTGATCGAATTCATCGCTGAGACATCACTCCACGTGGGCTTAGGAGCACTGGCCTTCATCCACTCCAGAATCTTCTTGATGTCTGAATCTTCGTGCTGAACACGTTGTAGGGTTTTCTTCCACTCGTTGCTGAGGTCTGTCTTGAACATTCTCACAGGTACGACTTCTTTACCCTCTTGCCTAATACAATGCTTGCAGTCTTCAGGGCAAGGTCTTCTTGACAATGCATCTGCGTTGCCGTGAGATTTTCCGCTGCGATGTTCGACCACAAAGTCGTATTCCTGCAGTAGTTCAATTCATCTCGCAACTTGTCCTTCTGGATTTTTGAACTGCAATAGCCATTTCAGCACAGCATGGTCAGTTCGTAAGTGGAATTTCCGCCCCAGCAGATATTTGCTAAAATGTTGCAATGACTACCACAGCAAGCAATTCCCGTCTTGTGACACAATAATTCCTCTCTGGTTTCGACAGCAACATGCTGAAGTACGCAATCACAACCTCTTGATCGTAATTCCGTTGAGATAACACACCGCCAAGTCCGACATCACTTGCGTCTGTGTCAACTATAAATTCCTTGTTGGTATCAAGATACCCCAAAATAGGTGTTTTGCACAGACGGTCCTTTAACTCCTGGAATGCGATGTCGCAACTTTCGTCCCAACAGAAATGTCGCTTCTCCTCGGTAAGCTTGTGCAGTGTTTTGGCTATATCTGCAAAATTCCGGAGAAATCGCCGATAGTATGAGCACAAACCCAAAAATGCTCTGACCTGCGTCTTGTCTTTTGTCTTGGAATTGGCCAATCCTTAACAGCGGCGATTTTTTCTGGATCCGTGCGGATACCTTCTTCCGACACAGCATACCCCAAAAAACTAACTTGCCGTTTAAAAAGCGAACACTTTTTCGGACTCAACTTGAGGTTGGCACTTGGCACTCTGGATCTTCATGAGCACGCGGTTCAGGTTTTGAAGATGTTCTACAAACGTACGGCCTACGATGCCTACCTTGTCATCCAAGTAGACAAGGTAGGCATTACCAATTAACCCGGTTATTACAAGTTCCATCAACCTTTCAAACGTTGCAGGAGCGTTACACAATCCAAACGGCATAACTTTAAATTGCCACAGACCCTTTCCTGTCAAGAATGCAGTTTTCTCCTATGCTCCCTCTTCGTGCTAAACCACAATACTCCAGTAAGAATGTCCAGCGTGTCATCAATTCTTGGCAAAGGATAGCTGTCTTTCTTCGTAACGTCGTTCAGACGACGATAGTCAACACAAAACCGCATGCTGCCGTCCTTCTTCTTTACCATCACTACAGGTGAACACCATGGACTGGATGAAGGTTCTATAACACTATCCTTCACCATTCCCTCAATCATGGTTTCCACTTCCTTTTCACGCGCTACTGGTAATCTCCTTGGCCGTTGACGGATAGGCAATTCTTCTCGTGTGTTTATTTTGTGTTGAACTACGCCAGTCTTCCCGATGTCAGCAGCGCTCGAAGAGAGAACATTGGCGTACTTGAGTAACATACTCTTTGCCTTGAACATTTCATTTTGAGACAGAGCGCTGCGACCGTCTTCTTAAAGTGTGGTCACTCTGGTTTGTGCATCCTTGCTGAGGGTCCCAGTTGATAGATATTGGCATCGACGTAACCAATCCACTTCCTCGCAGGTACCCATCAGTGTGCCCTTTTCTATCACCTGTTCCTTGTCACAAAGGTTCAGCACACGTAGCCCAGCGATGTCGGTGGCTCTGACCAATGTTTGTGCCACTTTCCATGGAAGTTCATTGTCAACCCTTTCCACGAGTACGCAATGATGAGTCTGCCCAGGATTCCGAGGAAGACTAACCGGTACAACCGTTTCCTATCTCGGAGGAAGAACAATCTTCTTAACGCTGTACACATTCCCAGGTAAAGCCCCTTCCATGAAAAGTTCCTCTTGTCCACATTTCATAACTCCTTGATTAACGTCTCACAACGATTTTTCCTTATAAAGTCAAATAAAATAATCGTCCATTATATCGGCCACAACAACATTATGCAGGTAGATTTTGTTGCCTGGCTTCAACTCCATCTCTCTCTCCTCGGATGGGTATGCGCTGACCGGTGGCTGTCACCAAATTTATGCGCTCTCAGTTGTATGCAGAGACCCCAAGAAACCGACTTATAAGTTGGGAACTGACAACCGTGCGAGAAGCTCCAGTGTCTATCGTCAGCTTACATGGTGTCCCGTTGGCCTCGCCTTTGACGATAAGGATATTCCCGTTTCGGGTTTGTGACATCGAAATCCTTGGGGCTCTTTGAACATCAGCCAGTACCTGCCCCGCAGTCCTGGCTTTTACTCGTTTCCCTGCTGTTGCTGGGCGGTGCTGTTAGCCGCCCTGCCCTCTGGAGATCGGCTACCTTCCCCTTCTGCAGTTCGCTTAGGGCAACTGGATCGAAGGCCTGCCTTTAACCACAGCCGTAGCACCTAGGGCATATCCTTTTAAACGAACTGTAACCGCTGCAACCTCCCTGACGCGGTGGGATCGATGATCTTGCCGCACAGCTTCCATCTCCAGTGCATGGACCAAGGCGTCCTTAAGTGTCCCGTAGTGCCCAAGCCTCACTGCAGCCCTAACCTCAAGGTCGCGGATGCCATCGATGAATGCCTGAACCAAGTTCCCTTCAATAAGCTGCAGGTTTTCATTACTACGTTCGACGCGATCCCTTAACTGCGCACGAAACACGTGCTCCAGATGAGCGTCGCCATACCTGGCTTCCAACCCCTCAAGGAGCTGCTCGTAAGTCACCGCCTTACCGAGAGCTTCCACCCGTTCGCCTTCATGAAATCCTCAAACTGTATTTTGTAGGCCGACCAAGAAGACGTGGGGCGGTCCTCGTGCTGAACCACCTTATCTTTAACAATTGTTATTTCTTTGCCGAAAGAGGCATTCAGATCCTTCATGAGGAACAACTGTTCCTCCTGTCGGCGGGCCTGCTCCTCCTTGTCGCGCTTTAGCTGTTCTTCCAAGCGTCGGGTCTGCTCCTGTCGGCGGGCCGACTCCTCCTTGTCGCGCTGCAGCTATTCTTCCAAGCGTCTGGCCTGCTCCTCCTGTCGGCGGGCCTGCTCCTCCTGTCGGCGGTCCTGCTCCTGCAGCATCATCATCATAGCAGCTAAGTCTAGTGCTGATGGTGCTGTAGCTGCTGTGGATGGGCCGGCCTCGATGGTCGGTAGCTGCCCTTCCAACGTCTGCGGCGTTGCTCCACCAAAACGCCTCTGGTCCGTGTCCGTGTCGCACTTTGGCAGAATCGGCATGATTATCCACTCTTCTGACACCAATTGTTACGAGCTTGGGGTTCGTAACAATAAAAACAGCCGATTAATTAAGAAAAAATGTCACTTTAATTTACAACACTATTAAGCACTTTAAAACACTCTAATTATAACTAGGCTAGATGGTATAATACGTGTATTTTCTTCGTCCTCTGCGAATACGTATGATAACGTGTGATTGTAATTAAATCTATCTCGTTGTCGTACAAAATTGTGTAGAACACAACAGGCAGTTGATACGTTCAACGGGCGGTGGAATATTCTCCGTTCATTACTTAGTATTAATTCAGTACTGTTTTTTTCGTTTTTCTACGCGAAATCGATGGCGCCAAATGTTTACTAACAAAAGTAGGAGCAACAATGTTTCGCCGTCGGAATCCATTTTTGAAATAAAGTGCGCCACACTGATCTAAACTGCGGTGCGGCAGCCGTGCTGCTAAAGCGATTATATTGTGAAGGCATGTGCTTCTGCCGCGCTACTGTCGCGCTGCTAACGTCCTAATGCGAAAACGGCGTAACGTTTATTAAGAGGAAAGCCTCCTCTGTAACAAATGTTTTAGGCAAAAAGTCAAAACCTTTCATTTCAATTAAACCAATTGCAGGTATTCATTGAATAATGAAGATGAAGCCAATTCTACGAATTCCCACCATCCACGCTTCACCTGCAAATAGCTTCATCTCTTTCATGCTGTTACTGACACTTAACTACCTACCTACATTAACTTTATCTTATAATACTTGTTCCCAGCATCTATCATTCACAATAACGGCAGTGTTCTTCAACATCGGCGTGAACGAAAAGGCGACGTTGGCCGAAGCGTTGGGCGAAACGACGCCGCAGTACCATTCCAACAGCGATAACTTGGACCGGCTGAACAAGTACTACCACAAGTACAGCAAGATATTCCCCACGGATCATATGGCGGCCAGCAGAGGTTAGTCTACATTTTGAAGAGGTTCATTTGTTAGTTTGTGCGTCGTCCTAATTGGTTAACGATCGTACGAGTTAACGATGCGATTTCGTCGCACCGTGACAATGATTCCTGTGCTCGCGCGATGATTTGCAAGCTTCAATTAGGACACTAAAGAAAAGTGTGTGTAAACACATACATTTCTTTGTCACTTATGATCATCAAACTCTCTAGTCGTCCTGAAGTACTATAAAGCTGAAAACTGATTTTTACCCATTAACAATGAAACGTCAATACTCGAATATCTGCTAAGGGGTGCAGATCTGTTACAGGGTTATTTTTATAGGGAGCTTCCTGTACTCCTAGGAAGCTGAAAGAGAGCACGCTAGAATCTAAAGTTAGTTTATTGACAAATCATTGACATTTTCTTAATTTTGACCGTACTTCGTTAAGATCTAACTAGCTTCTGCCAGCGGCTTCGCCCGCGTGAAAATTATTCCAAGGGATCACATTCCCGGGATGAAAAGTATTTAGTAATACAGACTATAATCTAGCCCTGTACTAAATTTGAAATCCGTTTAGCCGTTCTAGCGTGATCATCCATCCATCGTAAATTTCGCTCTTATAATCGTAGTAAAATTATAGTTTTCCGGCGAGGCGGCAGTGCTTGGGCAGTGCACTGCCGTGTCGTAGTCGAGGCGATCGGCGGCGGTGATCTCTCGCGTCCGGCCCTGGTTAAATCCAAGTTCCGAAGCGAGGAGGCATGGGAAGTGGTCACCTCCTGCGAAGCAGTAATGCTAGCAAAGGAGGAGATCGAACGCGTGAGGGAGAGGGAAACCTCACGCCCCAGCCGCTGCAACAGAAGAAGACGCCCCGGGTGTCGGGAATAGCAGGGCGATTCCCGGCCACCGTAGGCGCTGGTCCGCAGACGGCGTTGGGTGGTTCGTCGTCCGATCAGAACTAGGACCGGGTCGTTGTGTTCCACGCGCGCCTCAAACAGATGTCATCATAGTAGACAGGGCCCGGCAGGGCCAGTGCCTGCCGAGTTGCGGATTTTTTTCGAAAGAGTCACTGCGGCCCTGGAACACAAAGGGCACTAGGTCCTCCTAGTGCCCTTTGCGTTGAAGACGGATGGGTTTTAGTCAGTAAGAGTCTGACTCCCCTTTCTGCTCCACCCAAAGCAGGAGGAGTCATTTGATGATTTCCTATCCATAAAGATATATATATAGTTTTAGCCCGTACAAGTATAACAAGCGTGTTAAAGTATACTATCTGGCTTCTATTCCAGCATCATCAAGAACAAAGCCTCTCGAGGAAGTGATGGAAACCCTGAGGATATGTGTGCACAAAAAAGTTCCCAAGAACGTTGAAGTGTTACATTTAGCCTCACTAGCAACCAGACTTATGAATGGTAAGTTTTTTTATCACTTTTAGGGCCGTTTGTTACGATGCCTTTTAATATGAGCATCGACATGTGAATATCGCGCTGCATATGAGGACAGGAAAATATTACAGTAATAAAATAAAAATATTATTCATTTTTTTGGTCATAGCTGTTTTTCCAGTGCAATTCGTTACTTGCCACCACAAAAAAATAATAATTGTAGAATATAGAAAAACCTTTCTGACGTCATATCGCTTAACGTTATTGCTCATACAGTCTTTATACGGTCCTCCTTTAACAATTCCGTAATAAGTGCTACTTTCTTTAGTAGCTGTGCAGATGAGGCGCTTAGAATAACAGTCGTCGTGCTAAGTAGCAAATGAGTTGCTGTGGTTACCGTGATTTCTTTGATTAATATCGTTACTACTCAATTCTTAGGTTGCTTAACGTAAATAATAAAATTCTTTAATATACAAAATTCACATGTTAGAATCAAAAACCTCGCAGAAAAGTAATTTTGTTCAACTAGCCAATTTATCACCTAAATAAATATTAAATAAAATTTCAGGTGTTAGGTTTACCTCCTGCAAAAGTGCCAAAGACAGGACGGGAATGTCGGTGACGTTAGAACAATGTTCTATTCTCGCTTCCGAGTACCATCTAGCTGAACATGAGATGAAGAAAGCACTCAGTATTATGAGAAGGTAAGATTTTACTGACTAAAACCCATCCGTGTTCCTCCTAATGCGTTTTGCGTTCCAGGGCCGCGGTGACTCTTTCGAACAAATTCCGCAACCCTGACAGGAATGTTTCACGTCTAGAAACACAGAAGCTTAAGTAAATGGAAACCATACCTATAAATGCTGCTCAAGTATTCATTCTAATACAGCAAGGGTGGTCTCAGCGTTCTATAGCTAGACAGCTTCTTCTGAGCCAGTCTTGTGTCTCGAAGGTATACAAGAGGTTCAGGGAGGCTGGAAACTTATTCCGGAGACCAGGATTTGGACGACAGCGATGCACTTCGGTGAAAAACAATCGATTTATTGTCACCTCTTCTCTCCGTAATCGACACCAGACCGGCGTAGACAATCAGCAGCAGCTCAGAGGAGTTCGAGGCAGAGCTGTCAGCGAGTGGAGAGAATAATCAAAGAAACGTACTTGACTCTAAAAGGGCCAGCCACCCAAATCGTCTCCAGCCCACTGACAAGCTCGGCTTCGGTTTGCTGGCGATAACATAGATTGAGATATGGAGCCGAGTCCTATTCTGGGACGTAACCAAGATTTGACTGCATGGTAGCGACCGTCGACGCAGAGTCTAGACCGGGGGAGCGATTCGCACAATGCTGTTTTGCGGAAACAGTGCATACGGGGATGGGTCCTGTATGATGTGGGCGTGAATTTCTTATGAAACATAAACGGAGCTGATATTCGTACCTGGTAGAGGGCGGGGAATGGGGCTAACCGCAGATACATCAATGACGTTCTGCTAGGTCATGTGTGGTTATTGGCGAAGATTTCCTGCTAATGCACGATTGTGCCCGTTACTACACCACTGTAGTGACTAGACAGTACCTGGAAGAAGAAGGGATTCTCACTCTAGACTGTCCAGCTCTCAGTCCTGACTTGAATCCGATTGGACATATGTGGGACGAGCTGAAAAGGCGGGTACGAGGAAGATTTCCAGCTCCGGCTTCGATAGAAGACCTGAAAACTGCTTTAGTCGAATAGTGGCAGGAAAACACACCAGATTCCATCAGGAAACTCATTCAGTCACAATTTACCCTTCAAATTACACTTTCCACCACAATCCGTTCATTGCATAGCAATAGTAAAAAAAAATCATTGAAAAATGCGCGATGAAATGATTCCAGTTTATTGCTCGAGAGAGTGTAGGTCTAGGTGAAGGAAAGTCGTCCAGCGGCGAGAAGTGCAGACGAAGTATGGTATTGAAAAAATCTAATTAGTCCGCCAGAAATATTGGACACGGATTTTGTATTTTTTTACACAACTATCTGTAGGCCATACAAATATTTGTTCCGTGCGGAAATCGAACCTATGACACGCGGCGCAGCAGCCGATCGCTCAACCACTGCACCAACCGTGCCGTCAAATTGTGTAAATAATAAAGAAAAATGTGGAAGTAGAACACTTGTTGTGAACACCCTTAGTAACATGGCACAAGGGCAGTAAGATGATGACGTTTTTCTATCTCGTGTGTCTCGATGCTGGGGGACTTAATCTGCCTAGTCCTTTTTTATCATTTACTCAGTTGACGTCCGGATGCAGTCGAATACTAGTATTTTACATGAAACGACTGCTTCAACCCAGTAAATGGTCGCCACGATACCCCTTGGGAGGACTGGTGTCAGAATTTCAGGCTTTTGATTAGCGTAACGACTGTCAAAAGACTAAAAATGCCAGCCGGGGATACCGGGGTTAATATACGGGGACGGAGGAGTATCGTAATATAACTCATGTTCACCATCCACGTGCGAACGATCGACGTGTGCGGCTGTTATTACATAGCCTTCAAACAAGGCAGGCAACCATATAGGAAACGAATATAAAATCAAACGCAGGTGCTCCTACACAATCATGCTTCGATGCTCCTATACATGCTTCAGCCCATCGGTCGAAGCATGTTTAGGAAGAGGCTTGTATAGGAGATATGACATGCATAACGAGGCCTTCGAATCTGGCGTTTGTTGAATGTAGGCGTTTGTGTCGGGTTTTTTATACGGATCAGACGCTTCGCAGATGCGGCTACAACGCGGCGTCTACGTGGCCCAATTGTGTTGCAAAGGAAAGGGGCGTTCTCAGGCTAGGTCGGTAGGATCTTCTCAGGGTATTCATAAGCAGAATTACTGTTGCCGAGAATCGCTATTTTGACATGCAATTGGAGAGGCCTATGTTCCGCGGAGGACTTCTGTATGACATGAAAACACATAAACATTTACTAACTTTAAACAGGATTATTTGTAAAACACCAACAACCTCTAAGGCAGTGAAAGTACACATGATTATAAATAACTTTTACTTTGAGACCAAACTTGAAAACTCAAAAAAAAAAAACAGCTATTTCATACAAAATGCAATGTTTAGCCAATGAAAATGTATGAATGAAACAGCTAATATTTTTTTCGAGTTTTCAGAGTGGTTCTCAAAGTAAAATTTGTTTATAATCATGTGTACTTTCACTGCCTAAGAGGTTGTTGGTGTTTTACAAACAACTCTGTATATTTTTGAAATTAATAAAAAATAGACATGCCTTTTATTTTCAGTGAGGGTTGTCGCCGAGAAAATACTCAGAAGAACATTGGAATAAGGAAATATGCGTTTACAAAGAAACAAGTGATGGCCCTACCCGCGGACTACAGACCACCGGCAGGTACTTACGGATCTACTCAAACATAAGTATAGATTATAACATAAAACTTAGAATACATTCTAAAATTTAAACCTTTCACGATCGTGACAATCTAATGTTCCTCATATCATTTGGTTTTGTATTAGTCTAAACTTTTGTAAATTCAGATAAAGCATCTTCAGATATAGAATAAGAACAAAATTACGTAAGCTGCTTTGGCAGGAAAATCATTCAAAATTAATTTCTGTTTCGACTTCGACACTTTAGTACCAAATCTTCAATGAGCATTAAAATAATATCTGAAGTGATTTTACAGTGATATTAAAATAGAAACACCAAGTAGATTTAACATTTGTATTCAAAGATTGAATTTATTAGTATCGAGCAATAGCCATTCTAAATGCAGGTTGTAATAGAATTCTAAATACTATTCTAAATATTACTAGTTAAGTGACATTAATCTTCAAAACATTTAGATGAACCAATTCAAAAGGGTGTGTGGTATTTTTATGCGTAAGAAATATTTGATATCGGTTACAAATTCGAATCGATTACGTTCTGGCAAATTAGAATAGATGTCTTCCAGGCAAATCTAGGTCTGGGACCATTGCACCATAGACAATATTGTTAATTTTTAAAAATCGACTGTTATAATTGTTGATTAAACTTAAATCCTAGTCAACATCGATTTTATCGAAATTGCAACTTTATGGATTGATTTTGTTATATGATGTAGAACATAGTATTTAGTCGTACGTATTAAGTTTCAGAAACTACCACAAAGGTACATACTTATTAAAGTTGGGTATGATATTTCCAGGTTGAAATCTCGAAATGTTTGTTACGATTTAAGCAGAATATTGTGAAAACTTGTAACAGAAAATACTTGATGAATAACGATTTTGAAAGAATGTCGCTAGAATACTTTGGTAGTTATAAATAATAGATTATACATAGATAAATTGTATTGATTTTGAGCGAATCTTTATAAAAAATATTTCTTTTGATATGATAGACGTTGTTTTTAGTATAAATAGACGTTTGAATAGAAATGCAAATTGAGAACCGTTTCTTATTTATAAATATTTCTTATATTCACTGACAAATAATATACATATTGACACAAATTATGCAACGAAACTTCTCGTATAGATTATACCGTTCAAATTGTTGTTAATTACGATAACTTAGACCAAAATCTTCCAATATAGTTGCCAAGATTTTTATGAACTACTTAAAATGTTAACTAAAGACTATTTACCATTATACACTAACTATGGAGCTGGCGCTCTTTACCACAATATTGTTTTTCATTAATAATATTAGGGTCGACGCCAGATAAGTTTGCAATAACGGCCATTGCCCTTTTCTTAATATCTATTCGTAGGTACCCAGACAATACATTATAAATAGTTTTTCATTACTAAAAAATGTAAAGGATCTCGATAGATGTCGATTCAAGACAGCCTTATGTCTTTACTAGCTTCTGCCAGCGGCTTCGCCCGCGTGGTCCCTAGGGAGCATACTCCCGGGATAAAAAGCCTATGTCCTTTCTGAGGCTCTAGACTATCTCTGTACCAAATTTCATTTAAATCGGTT